>CAJGYO010000010.1:52029170-54429170 GCA_904845875.1 Miscanthus lutarioriparius
GTATGTGTGTGAGACTACCCTTTACAACATCCAGATGAATCAATTTCAACATCCACCCTATTACTACTAAAACTTTATGAAATCACTTAACACTTTATGAAATGAAGAAATGACCAAAATAAAAGTTGGAGATCTTGACGAGTTATACAACTTTTATATTCATCACCTTTACAGTTGAAATCATTTAGTGGTTAAAAATAAGGTTTGAAGTTGTCATTTTTTGAAATTTAAAATTAGAATTGTCCAAAATTAGTGACAAAGATAGATGACCAGACTAAAATAATAGAGCATGATTTTAGAAAATTTTAGGAAAAAAACCATCACATTTGGAGTTAGTATGAGGAAGAAAAACTAGTTACAAGTTTCAGCCATAGATTAAAAAGAGAAATCACACTCGTTTATCATTGATCATCATGAACAGTTATGATTTTTCTTTTTAATCTCTGAGTAAAATTTGTAACTAGTCTTTCTTACTCATACTAATTCCAAATGTGATGAGTTTTTTCCTAAAATTTTTTCACAAAATTTTCTAAAATCATGCCCTATTAAGTTACTGTGTTGATTTGATCATTCTTTTCGTTTGACACAGTTTGAGCAATTTAAATTTTCAAATTTAAAAAAATTACAAGTTATAACAAGATTTTGAAATACCAAATGATTTCAGCTGAAAAAGTGATGAATACCAAAGTTGTATAACTCATTAAGATCTAAAACTTTTATTTTAGTCATTTCTTCATCTGACAAAGTGATAGTAAACATTGTTCATAAATCAACATGTCTCTCGTATAATTTATGAAACTATGAGTGATATATGGATTTATAAACAATGTTTACTAACACTTTGTTAAATAAAAAAATAATCAAAATAAAAGTTGTAGATAGTGATGAGTTCAACAACTTTTATGTTCATGACTTTTCTAGTTGAAATCATTTAAGGTTTCAAAATCTTTTTTGAAGTTGCCATTTATTAAAATTCAAAATTTAAACTATTCAAATTTAGTCAAATGAAAAGATGATCAAAATAAAAGTTGTAGATAGTAATGTGTTCAACAACTTTTATGTTCATGACTTTCTTATTTCAAATCATTTAAGGTTTCAAAATCTTGTTTGAAGTTGTCATTTATTGAAATTCAAAATTTGAACTTTTCAAATTTTGTCAAATGAAAAGATGACCAAAATATAAGTTGTACATCTTGATGAGTTCTACAACTTTGATATTTACAAAATTTTCATTTGAAGTCATTTAGTGTCCTAAAATTCTATTAGTTGTTTTGAAATTCAAAATTTAAAATTTTAAAATATTATTTTTGTAAAGAAGAAAATATAAAACTATTTCTATATATATAATAAAATTATTTATATATACATATATTTATATATAATATATAAATTTACATTGTGTTCTTTATATATGAATGAATTATAGAATTAGTAATTAAAATAAATTGAAAAATATTTGTAGGCGCGGCTAACTCAGGAACCGCCCCTAAAAATCGATTTGTAGGGGCGGCTAACTCAGGAGCCGCCCCTACAAATGCCCTCCAGTATGTAAGCCAGAGCCCGCGGGAGGCCGAAAATATTCTAAGTCAGGGCACGATTCTTCCTTTCAGACGCCGTCAGGCTGCCGAACCTGCCGCCGCCGCCACCGTGTGCGCTTCCTCTCACCTCCGCTGGCCCGTGCGCGCCCCGCCGTGTGCTCTGGCAGTCCTCCCCTGAGCTTCCTTGGCTCCGTCTTCCTTGGCTCCGTTCGCCGCTAAGACCTGCTGCGGAACCTTAGTCGTGGGCGACGCCGTTCCCCCCGGCGGCTAGGGTTTCCGCCGCCGTGCGCTCCGGTGTCCGTGCTCCCTCCGCCGGCGGCCCCGGTGCTGGTGCGCCCCGGCGTCCCTGCTCCCTCCCCCGGTGGCTCTGGTACCCGTGCGCTCCGGTGTCCACGCTCCCTCCCCCAGGCGGCCCTGGTGCCCTGGTGCCCGTGTGCTCTCCCTCCGCCGACGGCCCCGGTGCCGGTGCGCCCCAGCATCCCTACAGGTAAGCTCCAACCCCTTCTCCTCCATTCTTGCTCCACCACCACCACCACCCTTTTTGTCATCCTTGCACATATTGAGTGTACCATTGCCAGAGAAGGGCTGTGATGAATTATCTTCCGATGCTCTCTCATCAGCGGCTTCTGTACTTGCTAGCAGTTTCTTTTATAACCAGGTAAGCTTTCAGGCAATAGTACTTGCTAACAAAATGGCAAGTTCTTGACATGGTGACTGGTGGATCTAGTTGCTATAGGATTAGATTATTTCTTATGTCTGGCTTATGTGCTTTGTTTTGTACATGTTGAAGGCATAGGGTGCCTGAATGTAGTTTACAATCACAGCAGCCTTTAGTGAATCACAGTATGAGCTGCTAGTCCGTGTAATATGATTCAATTTAAAGTATCAGTGAGCTCCAGCAAACACATCCAATTGGCCATATTTTAGTCCTCTTTTGTTTGCTGCTATGTGTGAACTTTTCTGTTTGGTCTTTCATTTAGCACCAATCTGAAAAGTATTCCTAGTCAATAGCTAGTGGAAATAGTCAGGTCTAAACTGCAGTAGATATGCTGCCTCATAGTCATAGCTGTGTTTCAGCATGTTTGGATTTACTTGACTACCAGTCAGCTCTAGGATTAAGAAAATAGCCATTACCTTGGCGTTTTTTTGGTGGACTTTGCTGATGGTTTCCCACCATGAGCTATTTCCTTTATGGTTTCCCACCTTTAGCTATTTACTTGGCTGTCTACAGCCCTCAAGGTAATTCAGTTTCCTGGTAGTGTGTGTCCATTCTAATTGAAGCATGTGAGTAGCCCTCAAGGTAATAAGTCTGTTTAATTTTGAAGTTCTGGGGTTCCAGTTTACTTGTTCTGAACTCTACTTTTAACTTGTCAAATGTAAGGGCTATGTAATAAGTGAACTAGGGTACCTTTTTTGTTTTAAGTTAAACCAGCATGCTTTAACTGATTATGCAGACAAAATGACATTTTCATTCTTTTCTTACTATGCATTTCATATTTTTTTCTTGTTAAGGGGCCACATTTGTCAAGCAAATAATGTGTAATAGACTAGCTGAAGGTCCTTGTGTTGCTATGGGAAAAATAAATATACAATCCGATTATGTCATACAACCACCATTTCACTTGATGACCAACATCAAGTGTTAAACTCTAGTATGGGGCAAACATCTACTGATCCTGTACTCGGCTACTGAAGCTCAAGACTCATGTCATCTACCATATATATGTATGCTAACTCATGTTATCCATAATTACTTAAATGGCATGTTTGGTTTGTTTTGTTTTCTTCCTTTTTTTTCCTTGCTAGAAGTGGTTCAGCCTGAGTTGAGATTCAAATTATTTTTTCTCTCTCTCTTATAAGTAGAGCCTGTAACTAGCCCCAGGCTTGTTGAAAACCATTTGGCCATTTGGGGGCCACCAGGATGGTGGCCTAACCCAAACAATCTAACCAGTTCCTTTCGTTTATTGTGAATGGATGCCTTTCCGTTGTCCGTGCTTTGGCTGGCTATAGTGCATTTACATCTTCTAACAAACAAATGCTTTGAATTTCTAGCGATCTAAATTAGATCAACCCAAAAACATACTCCCCCGATCTAAATTATAAAATGTTTTGACATTATTTTCTAGCGAATTTTCTAACCATCTGTGGTCTGTTTTTGTTGTTCCTCATCGGTCGAATCTTTTTGTGGGCTGGCTTGTCTTCGTGGGCTACCCTCGTTCAGCCCGGTTTTTGTATATACGGCAAGACGAAGATATGTATCGGGTCTCCATGCTCGGAGCTTTGATATTCAATTATATTTTTTGAACTCTGCGCCTCTACTGTTTCGTCGTGATTCTTTTCCCCTCTGAACCTTTCCTCTCTCTCTCGAAATATCCAGTGCACTCCTCCCCTTCGGCTTCCTGTTCATCTTCCAGAAAAGGGGTGGGGGAGGTGCTGCTTGCCGCAGCTCGCAGGACGCCTATGCTGTAGCGCCCCTCCCCTATCCACTGATTCGAGTTTTAGGTTTTGTGGTTTCCATTTTCTCTATTTTGTCTTCTGCTCGCTGTTGATCTGTTTGCTCTAACCACGGCCATAGCTATTGGCCTAGGTGATGGTGTGTTTTGCCTGCTGCTGTTTCTATATTACTTTATGTGGGTGTTGCTGTGGTGACTCTGAGCAATGGCACTTTCAGGATTTTAGCAGATAGTTGAGTCAATATTCAAAGTTTCAGTTTTTTTGTCTGATGCTGAAAATGTCTGTTTTGCTCGTGTCAGAACGAGGATGCGTTGGACTGTCAAATTTGTTCTTTATATTTATATGGTTTGGTTGTCATGTTGTCACATTACTGTGCTCGGAACACATTTCATATCGCAGTTACGAAGGGATTACACAAGTCTAGTACTAAGAGTCGCATTGATACGGTGGGTTTGCCCTGCCATTCCGATATACTTTCTTGGCTTTCAAGAGCATTTGATCTATTACTTGCTTGCAGTAAATTAGAAACTTGGAATAGCCACGTCTGTCTCTTTGTATGATTTCGAGGTTCAGTTTAATTTAGTTGCAGCAATCAGGATCAAGTTTAGGTTTAGTTCGATGTAGTAGTCTTTGTCTAACCTATTGGGTAAAGGTTCCGGTTCAGTTAAGCAATCAGGTTCAAGTTCACTTTTATGTAAAGTGTATTTAGTTGCAGCGACCAATATTAACAATTACGATCAGTTGAGTTCAGTTTTAATGCCTAATTAATAAGTTCAATTCAGATCAATGTTTCATTGTTTAGTTCCTAAGCCTTTCATTTTTTTGTTTAGTTTCAGGTTCAAGTTCAGTATTTTTCAGTTAAGTTTCTGGTTCAGTATAGTTATCAGTTTAGTTTTTAGTTAATTCTAGTTTTGTTTGATTTAACTTTTTGAGATTGAGTTCATGTTTCAGAGTACCTAGACTTTAGTTTCAGTTTCAGTTACTTATCAGTTCAATTTTTAGTTTACTATACTTTTATTTTAGTTAAGTTTTTTTTAGTTAGAGTTGAGGTTTCAGAGTATCTAGACTTAGTTTCAGGTTCATTACCATTATTAGTTCAGATTTTAATTAACTCTAATTGTTTTGGTTAAGTTTTTAAGTTGCAGTTCAGTTTGTTTTATTATGTCATCTTAATTGTATATTCAGTATAAGTGTTGTATTTTCTCTCAATCTACGGTATAAGTTTCTTAAAAGTAGCTTCAGTATATATTCAGTAGAAGTTTCTCTCAATCTAATTTCAGTATATGTTTTGCACCTGCAGTTTCTAGATTCTCTGTACTCTACTATTCTTCTCTCTATGTTTGTTAACAGTGAGCATATATATGTTTGTTAAGTAGCTGTTGTTTGGTGGATCTGCAGGGGTCTTCCAACCATGTGGCAGCAATCAGCTATTTTTTGGCTATTTGTACCATCAGCTGCTGCTCTATGTTTGCTAAGCGGCTGTTGTTTTTTTTGTCAAATCTCCCCTCTCCTCTCCTCTTCTTTGTTTTGCCGATGATGAAATTGTCTAAGTTTATCCATTATATGAAATATGAGCTGATGATAAGAACTTATGAGGAACTTGGCATTATTAGCAGCCGCCCCTACATTACCTTCTCCTCTCTTCTCTGTTATGATGCCTTGATGCTCCAAGTTCATGATCAAATGATGATTGACATGTTTCTGAGGCCTCTACTACTGCTACTACTCATTTTTTTGATATATTATTGTTTTATAGGACTACTTTGGTTTATAAACCTTTTTTTATTTCTTATATCTTCTCACGTACCTAAAGCACACTTTCTTGCATCTATTAGAACAAAGCAGTGTCTTTTTGTGAGTAGTGAGCTATTTTTGCATCTATTAGTTATTACTTAACAATGTAAGTATATAAATAATGGATTGCTATTTTTTGATATATTGTTTGGACTTTAGATGAGGCTTTCCATGAGCTGCCAATGCTGATGCTACTTTGTAGACCCTCCTCTAGTCCTACTACTTCTACTCTTCTCCTCTCCTGTCCTCTGCCCCTACTTTTTCTACTCCTCTCCTCTCCTGTTCCTCTGCTATAACTGTTTTCCATGACATAAATTTAGGACCAGATATGGCTGAACTCCCTTCGTCGAATCTACCAAATAATTATGTGTATGATCTAGGCTTTCAACCAGCATTGGGTAGGGCAAACCACCCATATCCAAGCATAGTAAGTAACATGTTTAAAGACACCTCTATAGATATTTTGTTCTGATATATATAATTTTTAAATGTGGACAATTCATCCTATACCATGGTTCAGAGAGACACTCTCAAATTTCGGGGTTGATTTCTTCAATGTTGATACATTCCCTATAGATGGTCAAATCAAGCAATGTCGAATTGGCTTTTCTATTCTCGCTAGGGCGGGTAACCAACAAGGTATGGTTTTATACATCGATAGGACGAGCAGCGGTCAACCTCATGATATTACTACGTAAAAATATGTTGTGCAAGCATGTTTAAGGGCACTTCAAAATATTGGGTACAATATTCCTACATACTCCTCCATGAGGATTGCTGCTTTGAATGTGGGCCTCCACCACGATATTGGACTGTTTTGTGCAAAGCTTGCTGAGGACAACATGAATGATGTGGTCAGTCTCATAACTTATAACCAGATTAATTGTTATGTCTATATATATGCATGGTTCTGATAACCATATTTTTTTCAACACTTCCAGATTCAGGAGAACGACGTAACAAAGGCAAGTTGTAGCTTTGAAGCCATTTTAAACCAGGCCATGTATCACTTGGGTCATTATAAATGGGAATATGGTGGATCTGTTCTCACTTCAGAGGGAATCCAGGTAAAAATTCTTGTGACTAGGAGTGAAGGTTCTCGATCAATGCTGATCGTCGTCAGTAGACCTTGTGAACAATCTTGTGAAGCAAGGGAGAGTGCACTAGTAAATACATTGTGCTACATCAGTGACATTTTGGCATATGAAATGAATGATCTGCACTTCTCCGAGTACGTGGTACGACGTTAGAAAATTCTAGGAAGTTAAATTACTGTTAGTTGTAATAATGAACTGATCTAAATTATTATGGTTTGTAATGAACAAATTTAAATTATTATGTGTTTATAATGAATGGTTTTGTAATGAAGTAATTTAAATTATTATGGGTTTGTAATGCATATATCTTCTTGTCAATTAGTTGTTGATATAATGTCCTTGTGAATTATATATTATATATATGTATATATGTTATGGTCATATTTACATTTTCAAATTTAAATTTTTTTTGGTGTGAAAATGTACTGTAGGGGCGGTTATAGAGTAAACTGCCCCTACAAATAGAATTTATAGGGGCGGCTAGTGTTATAACCGTCCCTATAAATTATTTTTGTAGAGGCGGTTGGTGTTACCAACCGCCCCTACAAATACAATTGTAGGGGCGGTTGCCTACAAATCGATTTGTAGGGCGGTCTGGGAGTCGCCCCTACAAATCGGTGATTTGTAACCACGCTTTGGTAGGGGTGGCTGACCAAACTGTCCCTACAAATGCCCATGAGCCGCCCCTACAAAGCCTATATGTAGTAGTGATGAGTACATTCCTTGCAACACTTGGATAGGCCATTAGCAATACAAGGTTCTCCTGGACAGATTCACTCTTGAAAAAACGTCGGACGAGCGCACGCTGGACCACCCCATGACGAATGAAGTCAATCCCGAAACCTAATAGCCTGTACTTGACACTAGTACACTGGAGATTTCTCTTGGTGTCACGCTTTTTTTCACTAGCGGTTGGGAAAGAGGTGGCGCCAGTAGAGAGAAATGTGTGGGACAGCACAAAGGACCACCTGTGTAAAAGCCTTTACACTGGCCGTTCATGTAACAAAACCGCCACTGTTAACGGCCTATTTACACTGGTGGTTTGCATTAGCCAGCCACCAGTGTAAAACCCATTCACACCGGTAGCTTGCTTACATAAACGGTTACACTGGCGGTTTTGTTATGTGAACCGTTTGTGATTGTCTTTTACAGTGGTGGTTTTTTATGTCAACCGCCTGTAATACATCTGCTATAAATACACCTTCTTCCTCCCCCGATCAGCACAGTTCAGCCGAGCCACCTTCCATTGGTGGCGAACTTGGAGGTCCAAAAATCGCAAAATACAAGGGGGGAGGTTTTGCTCTTCATTTCTTCGGAGGAGGTGGCTTAAGAAGGTTAGTTAACACCTCTCATAGCTCTTTTTGCATTAGTGCTTCTCACTTTGAGCTAAAACTAGATCTAGCTAGAGAGAAATAGTTTCATGCTTGTGTTTTGAGAGAGAGAGGTTTTGCTCTTCATTTCTTTGGATGAGGTGGCTTAAGAAGGTTAATTAATGCCTCTCATAGCTCTTTTTGCATTAGTGCTTGTTACTTTGAGCTAAAACTAGATCTAGCTAGAGAGAGAGTTTCATGCTTGTGTTTTGAGAGAGAGTGTGTGGTATTAGATTTTTGTTTAGGATTTCAATACATGGTATCTTAAAAAATGGTAGTATTATAGAGAGAATTGGTATTATCACTTGCTTTAATGGTTGTTATAAATAATGTGGGAGTTAAAATATGTTATGAAATAAATATTAAATATTGTTAAAACTACATCTAGCTAGATTTTTTGAACTAGTGTTTTGACAGAAATATTGTTTAAAAAGATTTTAAACAATCTAGTTTATTCACCAAACTAGATGTTTTGAAATTACAATATTTTTTAGTTTATTCAAATAACTACAATAATTTTAATTTTAATCAAATAATTTTAAATATACCCATTTGATTACACATTACCATTATAATTTCTGTACAGTTGAAGATAGAAACATCGTTATGGATGTACAACTTATCAAGATTAGACCCGTCATACCATTTGGAGGTTTGTAAGTTTATTGATGCCGCTAGGAGGCATGCATGCAGACAGAAGAAGAAATACATATGTTGTCCGTGCATCGAATGCAAAAATGTTGTTGTATTTGAGGCTGTAGAAAAAATCAGTTCTCATTTGGTTCGCCGAGGTTTTATGGAGGATTACTTGATTTGGGTGAAACATGGAGAGGGTAGTTCCGTGCCTTCTGCAGAAGCCAACCCAGTTTATGCAGATGGACTGAATAAGGATGATGGGACACGACACCGTAGGCCTGGATTGATCCTGTTATGGCGGATCTTAGTGATGATGATGATGTCGACATCCAAAATGCGTGTGAAGACATCGACGAAGTTCAAGTCATTGATGAAAGTGAACAAGCAGAGTTTTTCGAGGCATTGTTGCATCGTTATTCTGATCCTTCTATGTTCCATATCAAAGGAATGGAGGCCTTGAAGAAGGCAGCTACAGAGCATTTGTACGAAGAGTCTAAGGGTTGTACCGATGAATTCACCACACTGAGAGTTGTCCTTTAGTTTTTTAGGCTCAAATCTTGGTATGGCTGGTCTTATGCTAGCTTCAATGAGTTTTTGCGTGTTCTTGCAAAACTCCTTCCAAAAGGGAACAAAGTGCCAGCTAACACATACTATGCAAAGAAGCTAATCAGTCCACTGACTATGGGTGTCGAAAAGATCGACGCGTGTAGGAATCATTGTATCCTATATCGAGGTGACGATTACAAAGACTTAGAGAGTTGTCTGAATTGTGGTGCGACTAGGTACAAGATGAATAAAGACTATCATGAGGAAGAGAATGGAGCTTGTGTAAAGACAGGGAAGAAGCGAAAGAAGACCAAAGAGAGTTCAAAAACCAATAACAATGAAGAACTAGACTATTACACGCAGAGAAGGATTCCTGCTTTGGTGATGTGGTACCTCCCCTTGGTTGACCGGTTGAGGTATTTGTTCGCAAACCCTAAGGATGCAGAACTTATGTGTTGGCATACTTCTGATGAGCGAACACACGATGGAAAACTTTGACATCCATCCGATGCCAAGCAGTGGTAAAATTTCAATGACACATACAAGGAATTTGCTGACAAACCAAGCAACATAAGGTTCGCGCTAAGTACCGATGGAATGAATCCATTTGTCGAGAGGAGCAACAAGCACAGCACATGTACGATGATCCTAACCATCTACAACCTTCCTCCATGGCTGTGCCAGAAGCAAAAATACCTTTTGCTAACCATTCTTATTTCTAGACCTACACAACCCGGTGTCGATATGGATGTGTTCTTAGAGCCCTTAATGGAGGAAATTAAAAAACTATGGGAAGAGGGTGTGGCCATGAGGGATGAGTTTCGCAAGGAGCCATTCACACTACAAGCAATGATTTTTGTTACCATAAATGATTGCCCAGCTCTCTTTTCATTACGAGGCAGTTCAAAGGAAAGGTTGGTTGTGTAGTATGCCTTGATGAAACCTCACACGTGTACTTTGTTGCATCTAACAAGATAGTGTACATGAGGCATAGACGCTTCTTACCGAGAGGACACAAGTACCACTTGAAGAGGATGGACAAGTACTTCGACAATAGGGATGAAGCAAAATCTACTGCTCCATAAGGTAGAAGTGTAGGTAAAAGAGTGTTCCAAATAATCAGCAAAGTCACAGTTGTTTTTGGGAAGAAGACCAAAGATGGAAAGAAAAGAAAGGATGTAAAGGCATCATAAGGGGACACATTCAAGATGTCAATTTTTTCAAGTATTTGCCATACTGGAAAGACTTAGACATACAACATGCGATCGATGGTATGCATGTCCAGAAGAATGTTTTTGCTAGCTTAATTGGGATCTTGCTCGACGTAAACGACAAGACAAAGGAAGGACTCAATTCACGTTTGGACCTAGTCAATTTAGGCATCAGAAAAGAATTTCACCCTATACCTCAACCAAATGGGAAGTACCTGCTCCCGGCAGCAAGCTACAACCTCAACCTAGAAGAGAAACATGAGATTTGTGTGTGGCTGAAGACTTTGAAAGTTCCATCTAGATTCTGCTCCAACATCAAGAATCTTGTGTCAATGAAAGACCTTACACTAACCAACTAGATTGTCATGTCATGCTGACCACTTTCCTCCCTATTGCTATTAGGGCTATAAAGCCAGTGTTTGTAAAGATGGCAATCACAAGATTGTGCTGCTTGTTCAACAAGATCTCATAGAAGGTAATTGACCGTGATGAATTGGAGTCGCTGCAGGAATTCACCGTGGAGACATTGTCACAGTTGGAGATGTGCTTTGCTCCATCGTTCTTCGACATCATGGTACACCTGGTTGTTCACTTGGTGGGTTAAATAGAGGCATTGGGTCCCATGTATTTGCATGAAATGTGGACATATGAGCGTTTCATGCCAATTCTGAATGGGTATGTATCAAATCGTGCACACCCAGAGGGGTCCATGATAGAGGCCTACACTACCGAAGAGGCCATTGAGTCCAGAGGTCCATTCTACAATAAATGCCTAAAAGACCAGATTGCAATTGGTTTGCCTCCATCCCGGCACGAGGATAGGTTGTATGGAAAAGGGCAAATGGGATAGAAGCCATTCATCCCGTCAGATTACAACACAGTCCTAGAGGCACACCACAACATCCTACATCAACTCTCGATAATGGAGCCATTGATCGAGCAACACATGAATGAGCTTCATGAACAAAACAATGGGCACATAGAAGATTAGGTCTTGAAGGAGCACAAGCTTACATCACCACATGGCTGTAGGATAAGAACATTCCGGATGAGGAAACAATGGAGGAACAAACTATCAAGAAGCTAGCATCTGGACCATCACGCCAGATCACTACATGGCAGACGTATGACATTAATGGCTTCGCGTTTTGTGTCAATTTGAAGGACAAAAAGAGTGTGGCACAAAATAGTGGGTTCGTTGTGATGCTTTAGATGAAAATGGTGAATATACTACATATTATTGCTTCGTTCATGAAATATGGGAACTAGAGTACGGTGTCAATTTTCAAATTCCTGTATTTCGATGTCAATTGGTTGAAGGGCAACGAGGTGTTAGTGTGGACAACTATGGGCTGAGAATTGTTGACCTCAGTAAAGTAGGTTACAAGGATGACCCGTGGGTCCTTGGTAACCATGTTGCACTGGTCTTCTATGCACAGGGCCAAGCATTGAGAACAAAAAGGCAAGAAAGCAAAAGCATGTAGTTGTCTCTGGGAAAGAACAAATTATAGGAGTTGACGGTGTGCTTGACCCTGAGGATTTTAACTAGTTTAGCGAAACGCACCTCTTTACAGACTTACCAGAGATGATAATTAATGTAGATCAAAGTATCCCAGCAAATTCATTGCCCTATTTGCGCCCTGATGGACATGCAAGAATAGTAGCCGGCTAAACTCTGTGCTTGATGTCATTTATCATGTAATTCATGTATGAGCTTGTATGAATGGTTTATCATGTAAACTCTATGCTTGATGTCATTTATCATGTATCATGTATCTAACAATGTAAGGTGATTGTGCTCACGCTTCCACAGTTTCCCAAGTTTCTACAGTCAAATAAATGAATTATTCGGTACAAACCATAATAATTTAGATCAGTTCATTACAAACACATAATAATTTAAATTTGTTCATTACAAACCATAATAATTTATTACAATCAACAATAATTTAAATTCCTAGAACTTCCCACCATCGTACCACATGCTCGTAGAAGTGCAGATCATTAATTTCGTATGCCAAAATGTCACTAATGCAGCGCAATATATTTACTAGTGCACTCTCCCTTGCTTCACAAGATTGTTCACATGGTCTACTGACGCTGATCAGCGTTGGTCAAGAACCTTCCCTCCTAGTCACAAGAATTTTTAACGACCCAATTGATACAAGGCCTGGTTTATAATGGTTTCAAAGCTACAACTTGTGTATGTTATGTCATTCTCCTGAATCTGCAAGTGTTGGAAAAAATGTGGTTATCAGAACCATACATATATATAGACATAACAATTAATCTGGATATAAGTTATGAGACTGACCACATCATCTATGTTGTCGTCAGCAAGCTATGCACAAAACAGTCTAATATCATGGTGGAGGCCCACATTCAAAGTTGCAATCCTCATGGAGGAGTATGTAGGAATATTGTACCCAATATTTTGAAGTGCCCTTAAACATTCTTGCACAACATATTTTTGCGCACTAATGTCATGAGGTTGACCGCTGCTCATCCTATCTACGTATAAAACCATACCTTGTTGGTTACCTGCCCTAGCGAGAATAGAAAAGCCAATTCAACATTGTTTGAGTCCACCATCTATAGGGAAAGTACCCACATTGATGTAATCGACCCAAAATTTGAGAGTGTCTCTCTGAACCATGGTATAGGATGAATTGTCTACATTTAATAATTATATATATCAGAACAAAATATCTATAGAGGTGCCTTTAAAACATATTACTTACTATGCTTGGATATAGGTGTTGTGCCCTCCCCAATGTTGGTCGGAAGCCCAGATCATATGCATAATTGCCAGAACTTGGCAGATCTGGCGAAGGGAGGCTATCCATCTCTTCTCCTAAATTTATGTTAAGAAAGAAAAAAGTTATTAATAACTTTATAACTTATGCACGAACAAGGTGTGTTGACCCGTGCTTTGCTACGAGCCATACAGCTACTAAATTCAAAGTCAAAGTGTAGACAAATATTCCTCACATGCATTGAAGAGTTAACAAATATTCTAACAATTGTTTGGAAAATACAATTACAAGCATAATCTTGAAAAATAAACCTAGACTAATCTGTCAACCGTAGTACCACGTAGCAGAGAACAATTCTAAATAGCGATGACAATCATGCTGGCGTTATTGGATTTCCACCCTTGTCCTGCTTCAAAACCTCGGCCACCTACTTGCAAACCCCATGCTCAACCTTTTTCTCACAAGTGCCATCTTTCAAGTATGCACCAAATGCCATGATGGCTTCATCTTTGGCCTCATATCTCTTATACCAATTGTCACAAAATCCTAAGATTTGTTTCTGGCAGTCAGCCCATTGATGGTAAACACCGGGCTCTTTGCCATGAAAAACAACATACCAAGGCATGGTCCTACCAAAACATCAATTAGTTAACAAAAATCATTATGAAAAATTAGCCACGGCCAAGCTAAACGAGGGGCACCGGCCACCGGCGGCGAGCGCGCGGGGCACGGGGCGCGGTGGCGCGTGGGGAGCACGAGACACTGCGGTGTGCACCGGCCACCGGTGGCACGCATGTTGGGTAGGGCATGGGGCGAGGCGGTGCATGCACAGCTTACGGGACATGGCGGCGCGCGCTCGGGGCACGGGCCACGGCGGTGCGCACGCAGGGCACTAGATCTAGCTAGGAAGCCACCGGTGGGCGCGGGGAACTAGATCTAGTCGGGAGACCACTTGCAGATGTCGCCGAGAGTGAATGTGGGGGGATATGGGGGGAAAGGGATTGCAGAGAGGACTCACCGTGGGTGCGCACATGGTGCACGGGGTGTCTGGGCCGCTGGACGGAGAAGGACATGGTTGAGGAAGGAGGCAGCGGCGGCGAGGATGGACGTGACCACGAAGGAGTGAGGCAGAGGTAGCCGTTAGAAGAAAAAAAAATCAGCTTCTGGGTGTGTTATATATAGGGGGTAATTTACACAGGTGGTTTTAGCAAATAACCGCCAGTGGTAATCATAAATACAGGCGGTTTTCTTAATAAGCCGCCAGTGGAAATAAAAAAAATAAAAGGGTGTCCCAATAGGGAATCGAACCCACCTGAGCATTACAAGTCTCAGGTGTGACCACTGCGCTATGCTTCTGAGTTCGACATCCTTGCTTTCGGAATTGTTTTAACCATAAAATTATTTCAAAAAATGATAGCTTTAAGCTTGATTTTGAGACACCAAATGATTTCTACTGAAAAAGTCATGATAATGAAAGTTGTAGAACTCATCTAGATCTACAACTTTTGTTTTGGTCATATTTTCATATCACTAAATTTGAACAATTGAGATTTTGAATTTCAAGAAATGGCAGCTTCAAACAAGAATTTGACACACCAAATAATTTTTACTGAAAAAGTGATGAACATAAAAGTTGTAGTACTCATCGAGCTCTACAACTTTTATTTTGGTCATTCCTTCATCTGATAAAGTGTTAGTCAACATTGTACACAAATTCATAAATCTCTCACATAAGTCACGAACATAAAAATTGTAAAACTCATCAAGCTCTACAACTTTTATTTTGGTCATTCCTTCATCCGACAAAGTTTTAGTCAACATTGTTCATGAATCCATAAATCTCTTACATAGTTTAAAACTATGTGAGAGATTTATAGATTAAAACTATGTGAGAGATTTATGGATTTGTGAATAATGTTGACTAACACTTTGTCGGATAAAGGAATGATCAAAATAAAAGTTGTAGACCTCGATGAGTACTACAACTTTTATGTTCATGACTTTGTCATCTGAAATCATTTATGGTTTCAAAATGTTGTTTGAAGTTGTCATCTCTTTAAATTCAAATTTTGAGTTGTTCAAACAAAGTCGCATGGACAGATGACCAAAATAAAAGTTGTAGAGCTTGATAAGTTCTACAACTTTTATGTTCCTAACTTTTTGAGTTCAAATCATTTGGTGACTCAAAGTTTTATTTGAAGTTGTAATTTATTGAAATTCAAAATTTGAATTGTTTTAAAATTTAGTCACATGAAAAGATAACTAAAATAAATTGATAGAGCATGATTTTAGAGAAATTTAGGGAAAAAATCATTACATTTGGAGTTATTATGAGACAGAAATGCTAGTTACAAATTTTAGGCAGTAATTGAAAAGAGAAATCACACTTGTTCATGTGAACAAGTGTGATTTCTCTTTTTAATCCCTGCCTAAAATTTATAACTAGACTTTCTTCCTCATAGTAACTCCAAATTTGATGATTTTTTTCTTAAAATTTTCTAAAATTATGCTCTATCAATTTATTGTGTTCTTACTGCTATTAGTTGGCAAACTTTTTATGTGCCTTTGTTTGAATAATTCAAATTTTGAATTTCAACAAATGATGACTACATACTTGATTTTGAGATACCAAATGATTTCTACTGAAAAAGTCATGAAAATAAAAGTTGTAGAACTCATCAAGATCTACAACTTTTGTTTTGGTCATGTTTTCATGTCACCAAATGTGAACAACTCAAATTTTGAATTTTAAGAAATGATAGCTTCAAACAAGAATTTGACATACCAAATGATTTCAGATGAAAGTCATGAACATAAAAGTTGTAGTACTCATCAAGATTTACAACTTTTATTTTGGTCATTTCTTCATCCGACAAAATTTTAGTAAACTATGTGAGAGATCTTTGGATTTGTGAACAATGTTACTAAAAGTTTGTCGGATGAAAAAATTACCAAAATAAAAGTTGTAGAGCTCGATGAGTAGTACAACTTTTATGTTCATGACTTTTAAAGTTTCAATCATTTGGTGACTCAAACTTTTGTTTGAAGTTGTCATTTGTTTAAATTCAAAAGTTTCATTGTTCTAATTCAGTGACATGAAAAGATGACCAAAATAAAGTTGTAGAGCTTGATGAGTTCTACGACTTTTATGTTGACAACATTTTTATTTTAGATCATCTATTGTTCTAAAATTCAATTTGAAGTTTTGAAATTCAAATTTTCAATTTTTCAAATATATTTTTTATTTTTGTAAAGTTGAAAATATAGAATTATATATATATATATATATATATATATCAGCAAATTGTATATATATACATATTTATACATATATGGAATATAAAAAAATATTCTATACATTTCGAATTTGAATGGAATACGTAAAAAGAATCGAAAATTAAAATGGAAAAATATTTTTCCAGACGGTGGCTAAAACAAACGGTCAGTGGAAATCTACCTACACTGGAACCGCCTGCGAAAATCATTTGTACAGGCAACCCAAGCCACCTGTACAAATGCGTAGTATATATGTCTGCCACCGAGGCCTCTGAAAATTTTCACGCTATGTATTTCCGAGCCGGAACCCCGCCCGCCTCGGAACCGCGCCGGAGCCTCACCATCTCGGAGCTCCGCAGTCTCGCCGTGCCGGAGCCCTGCCCGCCTCGCAGCCCCGCTGTGTCGGAGCTCCGCAGTCTCGCCATGCCGGAGCCCCGCCGTCTTGCCACGCCCCTCGGAGCCCCTCCCCGTCGTCAGAGAACCCTGGGACGACTACGCCGTCGTCCAGGTCTACCACGCGTGTGTCGTCTAGGTCTGCATCTCACCTCTGTGCTCCTGCCGTGCATCGTCGGCCCCCGCGCCGCTGTGCGCTGCCTGCCCCCGTGCCACCGCGCGCGCTTCCTGCCTTGGAGCGCCGGCGGGCATGCCGCTCGCCTACCTGGGCCAGCCCATCTGGCACACTTGGGCCAAAACCCTAACCGGCCCATTAAGGGCTTGTTTCATCATTTTTACTTCTATATTATGTGTAAAAATAAATTATTTGTACAGTCGAATATTAATTTTATATTATGCTGGTTATTATTTGTACATTGTTGGATATAAAAATAAATTAATTATAGGGTAGCATATTTTAGATTGCTTAATTTATAGCAATAGTTTTTGTTATCTGATTGGTGTGGAATATTTGGGGTAGCCTATTCATGCTATGTATGAAAATTTCATGCTATGTATATTTATTGTACGTGCTATGTATTTATTGGATGCACATATATTTTCACGCTATGTATTTTCATGCACATATAATAGATGCACATATATTTTCATGCTATGTATTTATATATTGTACGTGTTATTAATCGATGCTTACATAACAATAATTATTCACTAAATCAGAATTAGCTTGATGAGTTCTCCAAACAATGGTGGCGAGGTGGGTGCCCAACCAAACAGTGGTGATGATGTGGGTGCCCAAGGACCAGTCTCGCAGGACAACACCACCAGTAGTGGATCGTGGAGTTCGCGGTCCGATCCGTGCCCTAGCATAGATAGGACGGCTCGTCGTGCCAAAACTCGAGACCCTACTTACAATCCAATAGAGGAGGAGGTACAATTTAATAAATTCAATGAAGGGCTACGAGGGGTTGTTATTCATATCTATACCTACGTACCGAATATATATAGATATATGACTGGTTGTTCTTCGTAGATAACTTCTCAATTGCAGAACCAAACAGAGGAAGATGCATCAGATTCTGCACCAGAGGCAACTGAGACCACCGCCGAAGATAGGAAGCGGAAACATGGGGATCGGGGCGTAAACTGGTGGCCGGATCGTACATATTCTGTTACAGAAATAAGCCCGAAAGGAGAGCCCGTGCAACCTGTATAGGTGGCAGCTAAGTATCCAAATGCCATTAGTTTCCTTGTTAGGGACAATCTTGACATCACAATCTCTAATTGGAAACTAGTGCTGAAGAAAACCAAAAAGGACTTGTGGAAAAAGTTGAGAAGAAGGTTTATTTTCCGAGGCAATCGCGAGACACGAGCTGTTGCAAAGGAGTATGCTATGAGGCAGTGTGCAATCAGCTTTCGTAAATGGAGGTCTGAATTGAATACCAAGTTCGTGAAGAAAGGGTTGGACACAACGAAGAAGTACCCAAAAATTCCAACAACTAAGTGGAAGACCTTTGTTGAGCAGAAGACATCAGAAGAGTTCTTATCTAAGAGTCAAGCCAATAATGAACTTGCAAAGAACAACATATACCACCACCGCCTTGGCACTGGTGGTTACAAGCGTGCGATTCCCAAATGGCAGGCAGACAAAGCTGCTATGAAGGCGGCAGGGTTACCGGTGATGTTTGAGGAGGTACCCGAAAGGGCAGTAAACTGGCTTCGAGCGCGAAAACCACAAGAAAGTACGTCTGGTTTGTCGTGGCCAGATCCAATGACTGATGAAGCAGCCAAGAATATTTTGGCCGTCGTAGCTAAGCAGAAGGAAGGATCATTCAAGCCTCAAGAGAGAGGGACACCCTTAGTGTTGGTTTGGGTAACCCAGAGCACCTCGGTCGTGTGCGAGGCGTCTCGTCCCGGTTGGGCTGGAAGGAAGGATTTCCTGAGCAAGCCGAGATGTACAGAAAACGTGACCACTACAAGGAAGTTTTCAGAGATATTTTTAAGGAGGAGGCTAAGCAAGAAATGAAACAAATGTTGGTTGAAATCATGGCCAATCCTGATTCTGAGATAAGGCAACAATTGGCTAGTGTTTTGTCAAGTCAACAAGTGCCCACAATGCAGCCGCCACAGATGATCACACACACGCCACAGATGCAGATGGTCATCATGCAACCCACAGATTCTCTAATAGTTCCAAGCAGTATCGGATCTACAGCAAATAGGGAGCACTATGCAGTTGATGACATCGTTGCACCGATAGCTTGCTCCCTAGTTATATCATATGGTATCACCAATGTTCGTACGACGGAAGTTGCCACCGGTATGGTGATCCCAGGCCGTGACTATCACAACAAGAAAATGCCAGAGGAGTACTGCAGGGTAGAAGTGTTGATAGTCATGGAAGGATATAGGGATGACTTCCTAGACATGCCCACTCTTGACGGTGTCGAGAAACTCAGTCAAGCTATCAACGAGTTCATCTTATGGCCTCAATGGGACATTAGGTTGAATGATCCTATTTTCAGAGTGTACCATGAAAGAGGGTTCTCACATGCAGCCTCGCCATCTCAAACCCCTTTAGAGCCTGAACCTAACCCAACATCTCCAAACCCACCATCTCGTAATGCACCACCATCACCAGGACCTCACCCACCACCACCATTTAGCCTCCACACCATCTCAGAACCTGTACCTAGCCCACCACCATCGACAACCATGAATCCACCACCATCCCCTAGCAAGAAGGATGCCTTGTCCTAATTCTGTGCCAAAAATGGTTACGCCTTTCGGTAATGAGACATCATTGGGGGTCATGAAGAAGTGGATGGCCGGATTTGAAAGGAGACCAAGCACACGTTCCATTACTGAAAAAACTGCCAGCAAGTCTGACTCCAACAAGATCACCATACGAAAGTCAACGAGAGAGGATTACGATAATATCCCCACCAATAAATATGTGCCAGGCAGGTCTCTACTCCGGTGGTGCGAACTCCATTGTGTTTCACGTGCGATGAAGAGGTTGCATGACTGGTATAAGAGAGCATCTTCGGTTGGGATCAATGCCTTCAGCGCGGTTGTACCACCACTAACTTTTTATGGGTGGCCCTAGCAAGGTTATGGTTGACTTTGAGGACATTTGGTTGATGTCTCGCCTTCGCAAACTCAACTTCCAGCTCGTGAGCGTGTGGTGCCTGTAAGTGTCGCTCGTACATAATAATGTTTTATTACTGATATAATGTTAGGGCATATGAAGTATCATCTGACAAAGTCACACGCTTTACAGAATGCAAGAAGTTGACAAGGAGATGCAGTTTACTGAGGATCCGCTTCTTCACCAGGGAAAAAGCTTGGGTATCTCGACCCAGCCAGAATAAGCGAGAACGAGCACACAGTGGTTATGGGTCCTGATCATGACTTGTTTGTGGGCAAGACCAAGGCTGAAATAGCCAAAATTAGAGTGCAGGAGCAAGACAGGCAGGAAGTTGTAGTGGCCACCTACATAGGAAACATGTTTCTTCAATACAAAGACAGGAGAATTATATGTGCACCATACATGTTCAAGTATGTGTTGGTCGTAAACTCCCTTAATAATTTTTATTTACAAAGTTCTTACTGTCTTAACCCATGGCTTCATTGAATCCGTGCAGGGACCATTGGGTCTGCATGTACATTTGGCTCTACGATGCACGAATTTTGGTACTTGACTCCGCAGATTTCCCACAAAGCAGTTATCAAAAATTCATCGATATTTTACAACAGTAAGTCGAGATTTGCATGCGTGCTTTTTCACATTTCTGTATTATCTACGAGAGTTTGGATATGACTTGTTGAATTCATTCGAGCTCTGCAGGGCATACAAGTTCTATAAGTTCAAGGGTGGACCGTATGATTTTAAAAAGCTGGAAAACCGCTACATGTGCAGAGTAACTATCTGGTAAATTTTAAAAAAACATACATATATTTGTCTTCAATGTTTGTACACGTAGCAACTATGTAGTAACCAATTGCCAACTCTTATATATATAGTGCCACAAGCAACCACCAGGATCGGTGCACTATGGGTACTATGTGTGCGAGTTTCTCAGAGAAAATAGGAGATACACCAACAACCCTAGCAAAGTAAGTAATAGTCATATGTCATGTTTTGTCACTACTGATGCCTTCTCCGTATTGGTTAGTTGTAAATGTATGATGACTTATTATATTTTGCAGGTATTCAAGTGTGATCCCACGAGTAAGCGCCTCCAGAATAAAGAGCTCATGGACATTTGCGAGGACTTTAGCCGGTTCATCATGAAAGAAATAATTCACTTCGTTGGAAAGTATTTTGATCCAGAGTCAGAATTAGCTCGACCACGGTACCAAGATCTCGTAGATATTGCCAGGCTAGAGCTAAACCACGAGGATTATTAGAGGAGTACGTCATGGGACCGAGCTAGC
The DNA here is from genome assembly GCA_904845875.1 of Miscanthus lutarioriparius. Taxonomy (NCBI): domain Eukaryota; kingdom Viridiplantae; phylum Streptophyta; class Magnoliopsida; order Poales; family Poaceae; genus Miscanthus; species Miscanthus lutarioriparius. The sequence continues at coordinate 52,050,682 of CAJGYO010000010.1, forward strand.
TATGAGTGGAAGAAACTTTGTTTTATGTATACATTATTAGCGTGTGCTGACTTTGGTAGACCGCAACAAATATTGCTTTTTTCATGCATGCAAATATAATTTTCTGTGATTTCTATTTGGATTCATTTCAATTTGTATACAATATTCACTGGCGGGAAATATATGGCGGGAAATAAAAAAAATTCATTGGCGGGAAATATATGGCGCCAAATTTTGATTTTTTAAAAACAATTCACTGGCGGTTTTGCTAATAAACCGCCACTGGAAAAAATTATTCTAGAGGCAGTAGATTTAGGTTAACCGCCTGTGCTAAAAAAGTTACACTAGCGGCTGACTTAAACAAACCGTAAGTGAAAATGTTTTTACACTGGTGGATTGTTTACTTCAACCGCCAGTGTAAATATTATTATCACTGGTGGTTGTTTTAGAGGAACCGCCAATACAAATTTATTAACACTAGCGCATCTTAACTAACCGCCTATATTATTTTTGTTTTTTACTGGCCTTTCACACTGGCGGTGGGTTCAAGCGCTAGTAGAAATGCATCTGGAACTGCCAATGCTGAGCTCCAGTGTACTAGTGTGATATCGTCGGTTCAGGACGCATATGAATGCGTGCATACTTGCAGTAGTTGTAGCTAAGACAATTAGACAAGGTTCTCGAAAAGATGTTGCTCTAGAACTAAGATAATAGGGGAATGATCGGCTCGCGAGAAAAAAAAAGAACTAAGATAATAGGAACAACTGTCAGGGACTCCTAGCTCATCGGCACATATGCATATGGCCAAGCAGAATATCACGGGAGAGAAGCAAGCCTAAAGGAGGTGGGCAATAACAGGCCATGTGCCTTGTGAATGTGTTCGGCCTGGTCCATAACTGGCCAGGGTGTTGTACTCTAGATCGAAGTCTAGATTCACGGATTATTGCTAGGTCTAAACCCAACATCACTGTCGAAATTAGATATGACAGTGGGTAACCAGCAATGATAAGCTTGCTTGTTATTGTTACTATCGGATCTAGACCCGGTGGAGCACTATCGAGTCTAGGGCCTCCACTACTACGGAGAAGATTTTTTGACGCGGTCGTTTTGCATTATCAAAGACGGGCAGGTCGGCCGCCTCTAGAAAATCGTCTGCGTTAATCAGCCATTTCCATAGGTAATCGGGTTATCTGTCTTTATGTTAAAATGTCCATTTCTACCATCGGAGGAGAGAGCAAGTTTATGTTTTGTCCATCCATTTTGCCTTCATCTCTCCTCAGTCTTGTCTCCTTCCAGCTGCAAGCTGCTTGTGCTCACCAAGGCGTCCTACGGCCCCTGCTTGTCATCGCAATTCTAGCTCCGCGCCACCCATCAGACTGCGCTTGCCATCACCATGCCGCCAGACAACCCCCGGCCCCGCTCGCTACCGCCCTTCCACCTCTGTGTTGTCCGCCGTCACCGAGGCACCCGACAGGCCCCGCTCGCTGCCGGCACATTAGCCATGCTTACTGCCTACCCCACCAGCCAACCACTTCCTCTAGAGCTTGATCAATGCCAACTTTCTTTGCCTCAGCACCCATGGTCATCGGATTTGTGCTGGGGCGATGTTGAGATGGCACCAATAGGCGATCACACAGTGGAGCAGTCCTAGCGGGCATGGCATGGTCGAGCATGAGCCCATCAGGAGCTAGCAGCGTCTCGTCGCACCTATATATGTCGGAGCAATGCAGTTCATAACCCACTGGGGGCGACATGATCGATGGACCCGGCATGGGCCACACAGTCCACGCCTCCACGGGGCGCGCTGCCAGTCCGGGTGTGAGCAACGCATAGTTGTGCCAGCGAGTAATGGTGGCGGGCGCACGGCTTGGGTATCGGCTGGCACACTAGTTCAAGTTGGATCCGTGTGATATGGCTCAGGAGCATCAGTTGTCATCTTGTAATTCTTCTCCCTCCTTCTAAGCTGGAATTAGCCTTGTTTGGCAGTACGGTATCATTTCTCAGTTGTAAACCATTTCCAGTTGTAATTTGTTGTGCACAAGAATACGACTGTTTTATATTACCCTTGAAATCTGCTGTTTGGATAAAAGGCGTCGGTTTGCATCTGCTAGCTAGTGCTCCCTCTGCTGTGCGTGCTCCCATATGCTCTGCTCTGCTGCACAACACAACGCAGCACACAAATCCACGAGTAATAGACTCTGAAGACTGCACGGAGAATAGGATCCGGGTGCTCTCGATCGAGAACAAAAACAGAACCCAAGCGCTTAGCACAGCGGAATCAATCCAAGCAAGCAAGCAAGGGTCTGTAACTGACACAAAGGATGGAAGAGAGGAAGGGAGCAGACCGTGAGCGGAGTGGCGACCAGCAGGCGCACGGCGCATGGCTTATCGGCTGGGGTACTAGCTCAAGTTGGATCCGTGTGAGATGGCTCAGGAGCAACGGTTGTCATCTTGTAATTCTTCTCCCTCCATCTAAGCTGGAATTAATGGGCTTGGGCGTGTTGTCTTCTAACAAATTTGTCATAAACCATAATATCAACCAGTTAATTGGAGTTTTTTTGGCGTCCGCTGATAATGTGACATTACTTTTAATATCATGTAGCAATTTTTGCCAAATAATCATTGTATATGGATATAAGCAGTATATAGAAGAGGCCCAGGATTAGAGCCCAAACTCGCAGTATTAATTCTTGTACGCAAGAATAATGGAGGGAATAATATCAGTACGCAAATACTGATATACAAAGCAGGCAAAGATCAAGAGCTGAAAGTCACTATAATACAATCCAATCTCTCACCAAATTGTACGCAATAATAGTAGTGAGAATTAACCACGAGTTCTTGTTAACCCTTGGTGTAGAATGGAACAACAGTGTAGACGGTCGGCAGGAGGGCGGCGACGAGTAAGATGAAGGCAGTCACCATGGAGGTGAACATCCAAGAGTTGCTCAGATAAGTGTTCATGAAGCTGGCTCGCCACTTGTTCCGTCGCTTCTTGCAGTGGCTGTTCACCTTCCAAATCACCTCGGCTAGCTTGCTGCCTGGCATTGGCGTCAGTGTTAACTTTGTGACTGTGTCGAACATCTCAACCACCTTCTTGTCGCTGCCTATCAAGTTTTTAAATAGCCCTTCGGATCTTAGAAGTACCACGTCTCTTTCTGACTATAATTTTATCCACAAAGGATATGTCCCATCCCACATACAAATTAGCCTCAGGGTGCAACCACTATTGGATTCAGGTTCTTTGCCGAGTGCCTGAAGCACTCGGCAAAGGTCAAATTGCACTCGGCAAAGCCTTTGCCGAGTGCGGCACTCGTCAAAGAACACACGGCAACAAATTGATCGGCAAAACCCTCTTTACCGAGTGTCTTTTATCAGGCACTCAGCAAAGGCTTTGCCAAGAGCCCGGGGGCACTCGGTAAAGAAAAGCGACCGTCACGGCGCTGGCCCCGTTGACGGTCTCTTTGCCGAGTGCCAACCTTGCAGGCACTCGGCAAATATTTTTTATTTTTTTAAAAAAAAATTCTTTGCCGAGTGCCCCTGGCCGGCGCTCGGCAAAGTTTGAATTTTTTTTTAAAAAAAATTCTTTGACGAGTGCCTTCTGGCTGACACTCGACAAAGTTTGATTTTTTTTTTAAATTTCTTTGCCGAGTGCCCTCGGCAAAGTTTGATTTTTTTTAATTTCTTTGCCGAGTGCCCTCTGGCACTCGGCAAAGTTTGAATTTTTTTAAAAAAAAATCTTTGTCGAGTGCCATGGTCATGGCACTCAGCAAAGCTGGAAAAACGGTTTTCCGAGCGCCCATTTTTCCAGCTTTGTCGAGTGCTCTGACCATGGCACTCGGCAACGGGGTCCTTTGCCGAGTGCAATACTCGGCAAAGTGACCCAAAATGGCATTTTTTTTACATTCCATCATGAGAAATAAATTCATACAAACATATATCACATATATATCTCATTCATCACATATATATCTTATCCATCACATATATATCTCATCCATCCACATCCATCTGCACATATCATATCCATCATAATATATATCACATATATAATAATAAGTGCTTAAGTCCATCCAAATAAATCCACAAGTCCATCACAAGTCCATCAAAGTCCACAAGTGCATCACAAGTATATCACAAGCCCATCACCAAGTGAACAACAAATGAAAAAATACAACGTGCACTCATCTCGGGCACTGCGACTGTGGTGAAGGCCCAGCTCCATCATTTGGAGGCGCATGAGGTGGATTATTCGAACCATCGTCAGATGGAGATTGCACAAAGGAGTAAAGATTGCATGTGAGACAAGATTATTTGGATAGCTAATCTAGGAAGGTAGAGGCCATACAAGCAAAGTTCAAGCGAAAGTAAAAAACTTTCATACTCGCAGGAGTAGCTGCAGCTGCAGGACGCGGAGGCGGAGGTGGAACCAACAGCCCAGCTGGCAGAGAGAAGCCCACACCTTGCCCAAGCCGTTGTAGGAACTCCGTAATGTCCGTTAGCCTCTGCGCCTGGGCCTGCCGCTTGGTCCGCACGGCGTCCAGCTGGGCCGCCAGCTCCTGACGTTGCCCCATTTCTTGTTCCAGCCGGGCCTGTAATATTTCACTCCAATATTTCAGTAATGCAAAGCTAATTAAGGTGTGTAAAGATCAATGTATGACGAGTAAAACAGGAATAACCTCGAGTGCGTCGACCCGGTGCTGTGCAGTGGTCGGCCGTGTGCGAATGGCCGGGCTCTTGCTCGTGCTCCGTGCTCGGATCTAGGAGAGAGAGGGAGTAGAGGCCGTGTCGATGACGCTGTCACCAAGCCAGAACCGCCCATGCTTCTTGCCTTGCCCCGCCCTCATGACGGCCTCTCCATCGATGTCCTGGGTGCTCAGATTGTGGTCTGACCCATGGAGCGACCTCGCCACCTCAGTGTACTCACTGATGCGGGAGTGGACGCTCGGGTTCGTGTATGCCTCGGGCGGGTCCTCCAGGTTGAAGGAGACGTCGGACGTCGCCTTGCCCTTGTGGGCCATACACCATGCCTGGATGTCCGAGCAAGCCTGGCCACTATGTGACGCCGACTGCGAGAAAGACAGCACGATGATTAGAAATCAAGCAGAACTGTGCGTCACAATAGATAAATGAATTCGCGTACCCATGCTTGTTTGTATCCGACGAGGCTGCGGCTGCCTTGATGGTGTGCTAGACCTTGCATCTGCAAACGACGGTCCCGGGCATCCCTGTGCATCTTGAGGTACTCCTCCGTGAACCACCTCTCCACCATCATCGCCCAGCACTCGGGATACGCTTGGCACCACCAGGGAATCATCTACACGTCATCAAGTATTGGACATATAAGAAGATCAAATTAAACCAACTTAATCTCAAAACGAATCAATATTGATGTTCTTCATTTACCTCAAGGTACTGCTCCCGGGTCAGCTGCATCTCTCTTGCGTCTTTCTTGGTTTTCCTCTCTCCAAGCTTCGACCCATAGTAGGTTATGATGGCCTGGATGCGCACCTCGTGATGCATGTCGGTGATGAGCTTTTTACAGGCTTTGGTAATCACCTGCTCCGCCCTGGCCACAAATCCCTCCTCGCATATGTAATAAGTCTGCAAAGCGATGTATCCATTCATTATTTCAAGAAAAGTCCAATGAATGCGACGTATTGAGTAATGTTGTGCGAGGGAGACTTACCCAAAACTCTGCCTTCACCCGCGCCGCCTTGTTGGGGTACTCCGCATCGGGGGCGACGGCGTAATGGTCAAACGAGTAGGCTGGCTCCGTCTTCGATGCGTATGTGACAATGCCGGGGAAGTGTTGCCTGCACAGAAGACCCAGGATGCCGTTGACTAGCCGTGCGCTACCACCCGACACAACCACCCAGTTCCTGCACAAGTGATTAAGAAAAAATATTAGTTTTTTTTCATCATATCATATGAAGTAGTGGTGATAACATATAAAGTTAATTACTTTTGCCCTTTGGGGCGAATCACTGGGCGTTGGTGAGGAAGCGGAACTTGTGGGAGGCTCGCAGGACCTTGCAAGTAGACACTCGAAGAGGAGTCGGAGGAAGCAGAACATGTGCCTGCCGCCTCCCCCCCCCCTCCTCCTCCTCGTCCATCTGCCGAACCAGCTCCTCGTTCGACTCGTCCACGGGCGCCACCTCCTCCTCTAGCTCCTCCTCATGCGACGTGGGAGGAGACGGCCCCCTCCTGCGGTTGGCGGTCCTCCTCCTCCTCCTGTTCGATCCCTCTGCCGCCCCCTCTGCCTCCTCCTGCAGCCGGCGTGGTCTTTGGTAAATCGAGTTCACAGACCTATGACGGTCGCCCGCCATCTTTGTTCAATCACCTGCAATAAAAAAGAAAAACAAGACGTAATTAGAAATAGGTGCAAAAATGAACAAAACATAATTACAAAAAACATAGTAATACATGTATTAGAAATATATGCAAAAATGAACAAAACATAATTACAAAAAATATAGTATTACATGTATTAGAAATAATCTTCATGATTGAGATTAGCTGGAACATAGGTCTCGTCATCACTATCAACATTGTCCAACTCATCAACACTATCCGAAGGAGGAATGTTGTCTTCATTGTCATTGCCTAAACGTAATCGCTCAAGCATTTGTATGTCCTTCAGATTTCGCACCTCGTCTCTAGTGTCCTCGTCATCATCCCTTTCATTGTCTACTTCCATTCCTATCTCTTCGGTTAAGTCTATGTCAAACCTCCCTTGTAGCCCCTCTTCTAGATAGAACTCTCCATCATATGTGTTTGGGTTGAAGTTGTAATCTTCATCGTTTGAGACAGGTAGTTTACCGTGTGGCGATACCTTGTGCACAATAGACCAACCCTTAAGATGCTCGGCGTCTTTGCATGCGTATGACGTATAGTAAACCTGGACGGCCTGTTGAGCCACAATATAGACATCTTTTCCTAGATAGACAGAATCCTGTCGAATCTCGACTAGCCCAAGCTTAGGGGTCCGTCTTATTACACCAGGATGAAACTAGTGGCATTTGAATATGACAGGAGTAAGAGGTTTGGAACCATAGAATGATAGTTCATAGATTTCTTCAATTCTTCCATAATAGTCGAGTCCATCATTGCCAGGCGTAACAACTCCGCTATTTGTGGTTTTTCGATTGGGCCAACTCTGCTCGTAGCTTGCTGTGTGAAAACAATATCCATTCACGTCATAACTGGTAAATGATTTGACCCTAACAGCACAGCCGTTTGCAACATGTCTCAGCTCGTCACTTATAGGCGCATCAGTTTGGTGTTTCTGTTTGAACCAACAAATGAAATCGGGGCTCTCTGGTCCCGCACCCCGTGAAAGAAGGGTATCATTTTCTTGCAGGGTAGGTTGCCTTGATCCATGCCAGGATTGACGAAGAAATTCCCTGTACCAACGAGAAACAAGGGGGTTGGACGAAGAAACAAGGACATACGGCGAAATGAAACAAGTTCGTTTAGAACTTACCCAATGAACGGCTGCACCTCGACAAGGTTGGTCAACACATATAGCATGATACTGCGCCACTCTTCATTTTTCAATTGCTTAGTGGTCGATGCACTTGCGCTTTCGAGTTTCCCTTGGAAAAGGCTGAGGTTCGATTCATTTTCGCTAGCATTGTAACGAGGGGGTGGATTATAAACGCTAGGAAGGTTCTCAGTGTAGTATTTCTCTGTGAAGTTCGACACCTCCTCTAGAATGTATGCCTCTGCAATGGAAGCCTCAATTTTGGCTTTATTTCTACATTTTTTGCGAAGAGTCTTCAGACATCTCTCAATTGGATAGCACCAACAGTTCTGCATGGGCCCCCCCATCCGTGCCTCATACGGGAGGTGCACAATCAAATGTTGCATCGGCAAGAAGCAGCCGGGTGGAAAGATCTCCAACTTACAGAGCAACAAGGGTGCCGCTTTTTCCAAGTCATCAATGACGATCCGAGAGAGCTCCTTGGCACAAAGCTGGCGGAATAAGTAGCTCAACTCTGCCAGCACTTGCCAGACATGCTCCGGGATATAGCCTCGAACCATCGCCGAAAGAAGCCGCTCAATCCATATGTGGTAGTCATGACTCTTCATCCCGTTGACTCGCAAAGTGCCTAAGTTCACTCCCCTCTTTAGATTCACTGCATACCCATTAGGGAACATTAGCGTCTTGATCCATTCAAGTACTTCCCTCCTTTGGTCCTTTTTCAAGACGAAATCGGCCTTAGGCCTTCTCTAGGTCTTGCCACGACTAGGAGGCTGCATCTCTTGATTTGGTCTATCACACAACGTTTCTAGGTCCACTCTAGCCTTAGGGTTGTCCTTAGACTTTTCAGTGTCCATGAGTGTTACCCAAAGTGCCTCAGCGACATTCTTTTCAGTGTGCATTACATTAATGTTATGTGGCAGAAGAAGGTCATCGAAATAGGGGAGCCTCATCATGCCCGAGATATGAGTCCACATATGTTGCTCACCATATCCCACAAAACCACCTTCTTCATTGGGCACGAGAGCATCTATCTGAGCATGAACCTCGGCACCAGTCATCATCCACGGTGCAGGGTTTGTCACTTTGACACCTTTCGTAAAGTTCTTGATGTCTTGTCTGAATGGATGGTCAAGAGGTAGGAATTGACGATGTCTGTCGAACGATGAATACTTGCCACCCTTCTGCAACCAAATGAACCTCACACCTTCCTTGCATATTGGGCATGGGAACTTCCCATGAACACACTAGGCACAGAATATCCCATATGCCAGGAAGTCATGTAGGGAGTAGTGGTACCAAGCGTGCATTTTGAAGGTTGTCTTTGTAGCTTGATCGTATGTCCATACCCCTTCGTCCCAAGCACGGACCAATTCATCAAACACGGGCTCCATGAACACACTCATATTACTCCCTGGGTGTCCAGGAATTATCAACGACAAGAATACGTATGTCGTTGAAAGGAGACACCGAGGGGGAGATTAAGGGGGATAACGAAGATGGGCCAACATGTGTATGGGGCAGCCATCATTCCATAAGGATTGAACCCATCTGTTGCCAGCGCGACACGTACATTACGAACCTGATATGCTTTGTCACGATGTTTGTCATTAAAGCGGATCCAAGCTTCTCCATCGGATGGATGTACCATCTTGTCATGATTGTACCGTTTGCCATTTGCCATTTTTGTGCCATGTCATCTGTTTCACGGATTCCTCGATCATGTATAGCCGTTGGATCCTCGGTAGGAACGGAAGGTACCGTAGGATTTTCACGGGGATCGTAAGTTGCCTCTTCTAGCCATCATCAGAGTCTACCTCTAGGTACCTGGAGGATTTACACTTTGGACAGAACTTTGCATGCTCGTGTTCTTTCCTAAATAGGACGCACCCCTTCGGACAAGCATGTATCTGCTCATACGGCATCTTAAGTGCATGAATGAGTTTCTGTGACTCATACATGCTCTTTGGCAGAATGAGGCCCTCCGGAAGTAGGGTGCTAATCACGGCCAATATCTTATCGAAGCCAGGTCGACTCAAGTTTAACTCAGACTTCAACCCCATTAAGCGTCCAATGGCATCCAGTTGAGACGTCGTTGACCGATCGTGAAGGGGTTTCTGTGCCGAGTCCATCATGTCGTAGAACGCCTGTGCGGCTGCCTCCATCTCCTCCTTCTCACGTCCCTCATCGAACTATCCTTGGTGAAAGTCATCGAACATGTCTGCTACCCCAGCATCAGCATCAAAAGCCTCCACCCGTGGTCTCACCACCTCCTCTCTCATACGATGGGCTTCACCATGGTGGACCCACCGGGTGTAGTCCGGCGTAAATCCATTCTTCACAAGATGTTTACCCATTTCCACCTTGTTTACCCTTCTCCTGTTTCCACATTTGCTGCAGGGACACAAAACTAGGCAATGTCCTTTAGTAGCCTTGCCAAATGCACTGTTCAAGAAAGCATCGGTCTTGTTCATCCATTCCGTGGTGTAATCACTCTGACTTCTCCAGCCCGTGTACATCCACTGACGGTCATCCATCCTCTAACATATGTATCAGCGAGTAATGTAACCATCAATTGCATCTACATGGTGTTCCTACTGTCTAATAAGTAAGGATAGGTCCTAATCCCACCCGCGGATGCGTAGATGAGGGTAGTTTTCATGCTCTACTCCTATCCAAGACAGAATTTCGGTAGCACCTACCCGCTGTTCTCTAGATACACGTCCTGCCAAAGAAGAGTGCGTATCCGGAGAACAACAGGGAGGTGATGTCGAAACTCTATCTCGGACCGGAGCAGACTATGGAAACTAATCCATCTACGGATCCGCGGGCTGTCCAAAAAACGTGGACAATCCGAAACAGATACGGTCATAGATATACAAAGATCTGCATACCTCCAACCGCATCTCATTTGAATGGGAGATGCCTAACTGGGTTACGCGATCTACGACCATGATACGGAAAGAGGGGTTATACCAAGGGTGGCGGCGGAGTCAGGCTAGCGGGGCCGTGGTGGGTTAGTGTAGTGGCGAGGCAACATGGTGTAGGCAGACCGGCACGGCGACGGGAACTCCGACTCGGCTCTAACAGGCTCTTCTCTACAAAAATGGAACAAAATACTGTCATTTAAAAAAAATTCGACAGAACCTCCCCTGCACGGTGAGGTTTCCAAAACCTACAAAAAACAACGGCACGATGGCCGACAAGCACATATGTCTCAAGAGAAGCCATGTAGTTTGGATATCAATCCATGCAAAAGAATATATCCAAGTAGTACCACTACTTCTACTACTACTTCCACTATTGCTACTACTACTACCACTAGTTCTACTACTACTACTACTACTATTGCTACTACTACTACTACCACTAGTTCTACTACTACTACTACCACTACTCCTACTACTACTACCACTAGTTCTACTACTACTACTACAACTAATACTACTACAACTATCACTATCACGACAACAAGAGAGAGGGCATACCTGACGGGCGCCGGGGGTAGGGGCGGGCGGCGGCGTGGTCGGTCATTGAGTGGGAACAGGGTCGATGGGCATGGGCGGCTGGGCGGGCGGTCCACAGGCCCACGAGGCAGGGGCTCCGCTCCTCCTCCTCCTCCTCCTCCTCCTCCTCCTCCTCCTCCTCCTCCTCCTCCTCCTCCTCCTCCTCCTCCTCCTCCTCCTCCCCTCCTCCACCCAGCCGGCGTTGGCGGGTCGGCGTGGGCGAGCTGGCCACGCCGCCACACGCTGGGCATGGGCGGGGGAGGGGCAGGCAGGGCGGCCTGGTGCTGGGAGGGGCTAGGGTGGGCGGCACGCTTGGGGTGGGGAAGGGCTGCAGTGATACATTGGCGTGGGGAGCGGGCGCGAGAGGCTTCTACAGTGCGTGAAGGCAATAATTTGCTGCCGGGGTGGTACGGCGTGCACACGGGAGGGGGGAGGCGGGCGTGTGGGGAAGAAGCGGCGGTGGCGTGCCGGCGGGTGCACGCGTGTGTGGGAGGGAGGGAGGTAATGGTTCGGTGGTTAAGTGTGGATGGGCCCTTTGCCGAGTGCCCCGATCTGGCACTAGGCAAAGGAGGCCGGTTTGACGAGTGCTAGATCGGGGCACTCAGCAAAGGTGTTTTCCTTTTTTTTGAAATCTAAACCCTAAACCGTACTGCATCGTATTTTTAAAAAAAATTACCACTTTGTCGAATGCCGGGCGGAGAGGCACTCGGCAAACATTTAAAAAAAAAATTGGCACGCTCTTTGCCGAGTGTCCCCATGGAAGAGGATGTTTGCCGAGTGCCTGGCAGCTGGCACTCGGCAAAGAGCGTGCCAATTTTTTTTTAAATGTTTGCCGAGTGCCTCTCGGCCCGACACTTGGCAAAGTGGTATTTTTTTTAAAAAAAATACGGTGCAGTACGGTTTAGGGTTTAGATTTCAAAAAAAAAAGGAAAACACCTTTGCCGAGTGCCCTGATCTGGCACTCGGCAAACCGGCAGCCCTAGTCCTTTGTCGAGTGTCAGGGTCTAGCACTCAGCAAAGAAGTCGTTTGCCGAGTGTCTACCCACTGGCACTCGGCAAACCTGGACGGCAGGCGGCGGCTGTTACCTGACGCCGTTTTTTGCCGAGTGCCAGAGTTTGCCGAGTGCCTGACACTCGGCAAAAAGGGTCTTTGCTGAGTGTCTGGCTTTGCCGAGTGTCTGACACTCGGCAAAGCCTTCTTTGCCGAGTGTATATCTTTGCTGAGTGCGGCACTCGGTAAAATAGCTCTTTGCCGAGTGCCCGACTTTTAGCACTCGGCAAAGACCCTGTTTTCCGTAGTGAAGCGCTGAAATGCCATGAGGTTGAGGAGACATGTCTCCGTGCTGTCATAGACCTCGAAGAGGGGCATGCTCAGAACACCATTTTCGAAGTCAACATCGTGGATGCTGTCAGTGTCGCTCTTCTTGAACCGGATCCCTGCCTCGGCCAGCTCAACCGCGCATGGCGTGCCAGGCTCATATTTATCGGATCCTTCATATGGCGGAGTGGTGCCCCAGTAGCTTTTGTGAAATATGTCTAGGAAGTGCAGTCCTAGATCGTCCACGCCTTCCTCAAAGCATGGGACTACCAAAAGAAGTTGCACTATAATATTGATCTCACAAGCTTTCTGCCCTGACCATTAAAACAAAAACAGTAGTTAGAGCCAAGACATTGGAGCAATGTGCGAAAGCAGATGGATATGAAAGCTGTTTTTTTGTTCAGAACGTTCTTTTCAATTAAAAACATTTTGTAAGAGCATCTTCAAGAGTTCTCTTAAACTTAATTCCCCACAAGTCCTCATATACTGGTAGATGCTAATAGAAATCCTCCCTAAATGTTTCACTCCAACAGTTACCTTATCTAAAATAACATATAGGGCATGACATAAACTTACCCTAGATCAGGACAATACCGCCGGTTCAAAACACCCTATCACTGCCGGATTTTAAACCGGCACAACCAAACCAGCAGTGATGAGGGTTAGCTATCACTGTCGGTTCCTACAAACCAGCAGTGTTCTGCAACTTCACCGCTGGTCCTTTACACAACCAGGCAGAGTTCAGTTCTACCAACACTGCCGGTTCATGAGACCACCCGGTAGTGTAACCGCGAATATCACTGTCGGTTTGTGCCTTTAGCTGACAATGTTGTCGTAACTAGCACTGCCGGTTTGGGACAAGACCCGACAGTGATGGCTAAGCCAACGCTGCCGGTTTGTGGCTCAAGCCGACGGTGCCATCTCGGCCATCACTGTCGGTTTGTTGCTAACCGGCAGTGATGGCCCGTTCGCATTTTATTGTTTTATAATTTATTTTAATTTTTTTTTCTGGAATCGGGTTTCGCTTTATATACGCTACGTAGACGACAGGTCCATCAATATTAAACATTACAAATGTTATAGTTACAGTTCAAATATTCTTATCAAGATCTCGATCCCTCAAAATAAAAAAAAAGAAATTATTCGATAAGATGAAGCATGCTTCTCGGACTTCTTACAATAATCTAGCGAGCCGCTCTGGGCCATACTGGTCCTTGAACTTCACGGATTGAGAAATGGAAAATACTCCATCTTTTTCCAATACCTCGGCTAAGATGAATTTTGCTAGCTTCGATTGTAGTGCGACGATCTCCATGTCTAATAGCCTTTCGTGGTTATATTTCTTGCGCTATCGTTCAAAAACGATGATATCCAAAGAGGAATCAGTAAATCATTTTTGTTGAATTATTAACAGACATAAATGAAATGGGGATTATACACACCAACTTATCTGCTTCTTCCGATTTCCCGTCGATGTAGCGAAGCATTACCCACATTACATAAAACCCGCATTCATTGTTTCCCGCCAACTGTTTTAGGTACTTTCCCTCCATTTCGACAACCTTGAATGGGACCTGCGTCCCACCGATATGTCTTCTTCGGACACTATGCAACATTAAAAGGATAACCATTAGAAAGCGGTATGTGTGATTAGAAAATAATATGTTATTAGGATCGCTTACTAATTCAGCACTGCCACCGGTGCATCCAGATGATAAAATAGTTTTTTCTTCGAGTCCCACACCTCAATCAGATTTTTAGCAAGATTGACACAAATGAAGATGAAATGGTTGCTGCAATCACATAATCCTAATTATCGAATAATCTTAATGAAAAAAGAAGCATAAAATTAAAAGCCGAGAACACATACTCGCAGTTGTAGGCTAGAAGTATGTGGGTTTTGTTCTTCATCTTGAATTCATCGAAAACAGCAATCAATCTCTCTTTCAGGTCTTCCACGTTACATCCATGGAGGCCTAAACATGTCTTCTCATTGACTCGTCGGGGGTCCAAGAAGCCTATGTTATCCCATTTGCTTTTTAGTATGCAAAATTTTGCTATACACCTACATAAAATCATGGGAAGTGCTTAAAAGTTAACAATTTGTGTCTCGAGAGAGTAGTTAATTGTAATATCATGCGTGTAGGGTACTTACATAGTCCACAGCGTCAACATTTGTGAATCGAGAGAGTGTTTCTGGTATAGCTAGAACAAGCACTCCCACTCGACATCGAACTTCTCTTCGTCAGGATAATGAAAAACATGTGGCAAACGGATAATAACCTCAAAACCAAAGTCCTCAATCTCTGTTGCTTGAGCCATGTAATATTCATGCAAATGACGCATATATGTTGTCAAAATTCTATACTCATCATCGGGAACCAAAAGATTGTCCCTTTCATACTTCATTGACGGTGTTCCCGTCCCTTGTATATCATAATAGATGTTCACTGTCTCATCCATGGTTAATTCGGAGTTGTCTTCGACGTACTTCTGTATCTTCTTTAAATCTTCATTATGTATTTCTTCGGCTCTTATTGTAGCATACTTATTCTGTGTTTGCCTTTCGAATTTGGACTTCAACAAACACTGAGGCAGTGAGGCACATAGATTGAAGAAACTAACACAATCTTCCTTCGAGATGTGTGCTGTAAATTTTCTTTCATCAAGTTTGTAACGCTGCCACTGAACGGCCTTTTGTTTTTTTGTTGGTCCACTTTGGGAGCATTAGCGACCGAATCCAAGGACCTTTTTTGAGATTGCGAGGATACCTTTGATCTTGTTTTGGGCTGAGATGGAGGAGGAGGAGGATGGTGATGATGATGAGAATTCTGTTTTCTCGGGGCTGATGAAGATGGAGGAGGAGGAGTCTTCTCTTTTCTCGGGGCTGATGAAGATGGAGTCAGACGAGGAGGAATAGAAGCAGGCCTCTATCTTCTCGAGGGTGATGGCAGGGGATGAGGAGGGGAGTGATCTCTGTTGGAAGATGGTGAGTGATCATCGCAGGTGGGCGAAGACTCGCAGTCGTCGTCATCATCAGAGGACAATTGGTGGTCAAGCTTAATAAAGCGCTTGCGCCAGGCCACTTGAGAGCCCTTGTTATGACAAAGTTTTGGCCTGTCTTCCGCTACGGGGTACTCAATGTGTATCTTGTTTTACTTCTTATCAAGTATTCTGTCAATGGTGATGCGAGCGTACCCCTGTGGAATTAGGCGGCCATTAATGGTCCCGTCTCCCACAGGCCAGGCCTAGCCGAGCGTCACCTTGTCCTTTGTCCATTCCTGATGGATGTACAACTTGACATTGATGGGTTCAGTGATGCCGTCCACCGGATGAGGCACATTCGCATCTTCTTCGTCGAGCGAGGTCGATCCGTAGCTGCTGCGACCCCTCAACTGTGGGCTAAAGGAAGTAGGAGTAAAGTTTTGTGGTACTCCTGACCCCTTGGACAACAAAATTTACTAGACTCGTGCTTCAACAGTCGCCTCAATCC
The DNA here is from genome assembly GCA_904845875.1 of Miscanthus lutarioriparius. Lineage (NCBI taxonomy): Eukaryota > Viridiplantae > Streptophyta > Magnoliopsida > Poales > Poaceae > Miscanthus > Miscanthus lutarioriparius. The sequence continues at coordinate 52,066,464 of CAJGYO010000010.1, forward strand.
GTGCATCCATTCTCTCTTCCATCTATTTTAGTCGCCTCAAACACTCTGCCTCCTGTACCGCTCTACCCCTCGAGCGGCTCTGATAAGTGTGAGATTCTTCAGGAAATGCTAGTTTCCAAGGAACAACACCGGTTCCTCTAGTGCAACCAGGGTGCTCCTTGGTTCTGAGTGCTTGGGTGAGCACGTCTTTCTCCCTATTAGAAGTGCGAGTCCCTTGCCTCACCTCCTCAGTTACCTAGGAGATCCTCTGGATGAGTTCGCTCATGGGTGGATTTGTGGAGCTAAAACTCCTATCCTCGGCATGGTGTACATTCCTCCCCATAAAGTATATTACCGATCTTGTCTCCCAATGGGCGGTTTCAACCTAAATGCCTTCCTCAGCAAGGTGATCCATCTTTTCAAGTTCTGCTTCAAATTCAAGCATCTTTTTGGCGTAGCCACATGAGCCGAGATGATGAGGATTCATCGCTTTCTGCAAGTTCTCCTTATTCTTCCTACTCAGTTCTAAGTACTCCTCGGATAACCTGTATTCCTTGAAATCCTGCCAGAAGTCCTTCTGCTTGCTAAATTGTCCACCATCGAAATCTAGCTCTTTATTTTGGAGGACAAAATGCTTGTACAATGTCCCTTGAAATTCTTGAAGCATGTCCCCATGATTTCTTTTGCTTTTTTCTTGACTACCTCCTTGTCATACTCCATTGGGAAAGTGAAATACTCTGGGATCTTGATATCCCATATGTAATCCTTCTCACTTTTGGGAACCCTCCACGGGTCATTATCTTTCCTAATCCACTTCCTGTACCTAATCGGGATGAAGTCCCTTACAAGTAACCTGAGAATAGTCTTGTATTTGATCAAAGCTATAGGCGGTGAGAGTGGATCCCCGAATTCATTGAACTCAGTGATGTGCCAGTGTGCATTTCTACCAATAGGAAGCTTTGACACGCCTCATTTGGATCTGGCCTTCCTGCTACTCAAACCCTCTAACTCCTCAGTCGGCGGAGCCTCCTGCTGGAGACACCAAGTAAGCTATGACCCTCTCAATTGATTAGCGTGTGTGGCTACATAGTTACATGATACCAAAGTTACCTGGCCATCTTGGTCATTTTGACCCAGCTTGAGCAGGCCAGATGGGTCCATGGTTGCTCGTTCTCACCATCCTGATTGACACCATCAGCGATATCAGCCGCTTCTTGTTACCGATCTGTTCTTCGGCGACGGGGTAACAGGCGACGATGAGTCATGGCTGTGACACGATCATGGTTAGTTTTGGTTGCAGAAAACTACTAATAGCATATGTTCATATTATATATATAATATGTTTAATGCAAAGTCTAATAATAAGTCCACATACAACAAAGTCTAATAATAGCATATGTTCACCTAGAATAAATTCATTGTTTGATTGACCACATACAACAAAGTCCACCTACTGTTCTACGAAACTAAGCCTACATCAACTTCCAAATAAGAAAAGCAATGACCATAGCCATAAATAAAAGCATGACATCTTTTCAAGACCAAGGAGCAATTCTCCTAATCTTCACATCTCCGGCGGGTGGCTTCTTTTCAATCTCCAGTGCCGGCGGATGGCCATGGTTTGCATTCATTAGAACATAGTAGGCCGGTTGCCCATGGTTTGCAAGGTAGGCTGGATGACTATAGTAGGCCCTCAAAGCTTCAGCTTCTGTGTTGTATTTTTTGTACAAATTACTAGGGTAGCGATTGACTTGATCATAGCAATCTTTCCAGGTTCGATAAATCCCAAGCACGTGACCAACATGCACTACATACCATACCATGGTTGCCTATACGTTTAAGTAAATTAGGTTGTCATTCAAACATGATGTATCAGAATATTAAGTTCACATACAACTAATGAACAAATATTATCTAGATAAAGAGGCATGGAGCAAGGTTCATTGTGAGAGGAGGCACTTGCAGCATCTAACAAATTAAATTATTCTTCATGATTTTAGCATGAAAAAGTAGCAAGTATCAGTTATAGCCTATAGTATGGGTAAAGGTTATCACACATAGCACCATATAGCAACAATACTTGCAAAAATAAAGAGAACAGAAACTTAGCATCAAACACAAACACCAAAATAATGCAGCAATTCCAAAAATGAGATGGAACCTAGTTGGGGAAGCTACACAGAAAACTAACTCATTGCAAGTGGTCACCCAAGTCACAAAAAAGGTACAAAACTAGTTCCTATCCAGTCTTCTGATGACACCAACTAGGATAAAGCATCAACAAAACCATCACAAGATAACACACGTTGCTGCAAATTAATACATGTACTGCAATTTTACACCTTCTATATTACACCAAGCGGCTTTGATTTAACTGCCATACTCGAATTCCAGTGCATGTTAACCGGGCAACAAATTTTAATAAACTATTACTTTCAATTCACACCACGGTATGAAAACACGCACAATTCATTCCATCACAATCTACTCTCGTATGCAATTGAAGCTCGTATGCAATTGAAGCTTGTATGCAAGAAGGAAGGGGGGTAGAGCCCAGGTTGGCCTCGGCTAACCTAATGGGCATTTCATCAAACACATAGCGGGCAGTGAGCCACGCACTCATCATGGGGGGTGGGGAAGCAGCTGTCCACGCACTCCTGAAGGCCTCGGCGGTGGGAGTGCAGGCGTGGAGGAGGAGGGGCACGGTTGGCATCGTGGACGAGGAACGAGGGCACGGAAGGTGCGGTGCTCTGGCGTGGGGCGGTGGACGGCATCGTGGGCGCTGGCGCGGGACTAACGGGGGCACATTGAGGGGACGCATGGGCGTTAGCGTCGAAGAAGAGGAGCGCAGGGCTAGGAACGGCGGTGCAAGGGGCAGTGGACGGGTGCGCGGGGGGCGGTGGTGCCCATCGGTGTGGGGTGGTGCTCCGGCGGCGAGGGGGGAGGGGTTGGCGCGGGGTTGAAATGACTTTGGAAAATTTCACCCAGCGCCTTGCTTTTATCCCATTGGCTCATCACTGCTGGTTGCACGGTCTAAATCGACAGTGATGAGGCAAAATCACTGCCGGGCCATGCCTGTACCCGATAGTGATGGGGGTGCACCGGTTGCGGGTTAAGTAGCATATCTTTTCCCTTTCTTTCGAAATCCTCCGACTGGCGCAATGGTTAAGACTATGCAATATAGCCCTCGAGACCCATGTTTGAGTCCCAGGCGACCCAATTTTCTGGTTTAATTTTATAAATTATTAAGCACTCTAAAAGGTCAAAAAGAAAAAAGAAAATAAGCCTTGACACACCTCCTATACTAGAGCAGCAGTTAAGACTCAGAACTCTGGTCCACGAGACCAGAGCTCGAACTCGAGGGCTGGCACATTTTTCTTAATTTTTTTATAAATCACTGCCAGTTTTCAAAATGAACCGACAGTGGTAACCAGCATCACTGTCGGTTTTGTCTCATCACTGCCAGTTTTTTAAAACCGACAGTGATGTTTATATATATATATATAAATTCCTTTTATATACTGAATAAATAGAAGCATGTGTATTCCTATGTCAAAATGGCTTAGAATTTTTCTGGCAAGCATGTACACCTAAATTAAGACCTCACACAGGATCTTAGATTTTTCTAATTAGTTTTTTTATTTATTATATTTTTCTGTGTGCTGAATGAGACAAAAGTGGGTGAATTTCATCTTGGACCCAATAGATTTTTTCATCGACCTCCACAAAATTCTTATCCCTAGGGCACATGAGAGCCTGTGTAAAAGTTTGGCAACATTCTGGATCTTTTCATGGGTAGACTCCGTTCAACCTATAATTATTCGATGACGTCGCGCGGAAATTCAATTAAACCTCAGAAAGTAGCAAACCATCTCTAGAAAATCTCAAACTTGGTGTTTCCTTCACCCGTGGCATGTGCAAGCCTAAGAAAAAGTTTGAGACCAATACAACACTGGAATGCATATGAACCATAAAAACCTTGATAACCTATGTGTATTGTCATGGTTCGATGAAAGGGCTCATATACCTCTGTGAAGCATGTATACTCCGCCTATGTTGCAATGGCTTGAAATTTTTTGGCAAGCATGTATACCCAAGTTAAGGCCCCACACAAGATCTTTGGTTTTTCTGATCATTATTTATTAATATATTTTTCTCAGTGCTGAATGAGACAAAAGAGGGTGAATTACATCTTGGACCCAATAGATTTTTTTATCGACCTCCACAAAATTCTTATCCCTAGGGTACATGAGAGCCTGTGTCAAAGTTTGGCACCATTTCGGATCTTTTTGGGGGTAGACTCAGTTCAACCTATAATTACTCGGTGACGTCACGCGGAAATTTAATTAAACCACATAAAGTAGCAAACCATCTCCGGAAAATCCCAAACTTGGTGTTTCCTTCACCCATGGCACGTGCAAGCCTAAGAAAAAGTTTAAGACCAATGCGACTCCAGAATGCATACGAACCACGCAAACCTTGACAACCTATGTGTATAGTCATGGTTCGATGAAAGGGCTCAGGTACCTCTGTGAAGCATGTAAACTCCGCCTGTGTTGAAATGGCATGAAATTTTTTTGGCAAGCATGTATACCCAAATTAAGGCCCCACACAAGATCTTAGGTTTTTCTGTTCATTTTTATTATTATTATATTTTTCTCTGCGCTGAATGAGAGAAAAGATGGTGAATTACATCTTCGACCCACTAGATTTTTTCATTGACCTAAACAAAATTCTCATCCCTAGGGCACATGAGACCCTATGTAAAAGTTTGGTACCATTCTGGATCTTTTCGTGTGTAGACTCAGTTCAATCTATAATTAATTGGTGTCGTCGCGCGGAAATTCAATTAAACCTCAGAAAGTAGCAAACCGCAGGCGCTCAGCTTTTATTTTTTTAAATCAGAACCACTGCCACGGGCTCTGGATAAATTTTTTTTGTCCCGCATAGGTTTCGAACCAAGGGAGTGAGAAAGAGGGATTAGTGGCTTAACCGCTGCGTTAAAGGAGGATTTATGTTAGGAAATGTTTTGTTACCATTTTTATAGTTTAAGTTGAGGTTCATCTAATTCTGTAAAAATATAAAAAAAAGTTTGCCGCAGCTAGGATTCAAACCAACGGTGCGGACTTCACAGTAGCTGGCTTTTACCGCTGCGCTATGATAGGGAGTACGTCAAGGTAGGTTTTCTTTTTTGTTTTATCCTCTGAATGGGAGTTAATTATTTCTAGGTCTAGATTATAGGGGCCTTAACCGCTGCGCTAGCATTAGGGATTACGTTAGTTTAGGCTATGTGTTTTCTTTTATCCGTTTAGTGCATGCAAATACATATAATTTATTATAAAGTAATACAAATATTTGTGTCTCGATTATTTAATTCCATGATAATTAATTAATGGTCTATAATTATTAAATAATAGTGTTTCTGAACATCATCTCAATATTTGATTACATAGTCAATTATTTAATTTTAGAGAAGCGCACAAAATATAAATTAGAATACATAGTTGGTGAACAACGTCTGAATAATGATTACATAGTTAACAATAATCTAACTATCTTTAGGTGCATCAACAATGAGGGCCTCATTGTGATCAAGCCGTATGTAAGCAGCTTCGTCACCCTCTTGAAGGATAGGTAGGGGTACGTTCGCCGCGAATGCAGGCATTTCCTGGTAGCCCCTATAGTCTTCTTCGTCCGTCACTCCATCGATACCGACAATCTTCCTTTTCTCTTTTAGGACTACTTTTAGCATTCCTTTTGTCTTATTGTCCCTTGTATAGAAGACTTGCATAACATCTCTTGTAAGGACAAAGCGGTCGTCTCTATATGTAGTCTTAGTGACATCAACGGTAGTGAACCCTTCGTTGTCAGTGTTGATTTCCTTGAGCTGGACCCACTGACAACGAAAAAGAGCTGCCTTCAGTGGACCGTAGGCTAGCTCCCATATCTCCTCTACGAAACCATAGTATGTCGCTTGCACGTTGCCATTTTCATCGTCAGCATCAAAACGAACACCACATTTTTAGTATGTGCTCTTTCTATCTTGCTTTTTTGTGTAAAATGTGAATCCATTGATCTCATACCCTTGGTACTTAAGATATGTACTCAAAGGTCCCTTGGCTAAGGCATCCAGTTGATTACCCAACTTTATTCCAAGCAAGCAGCGTCACAACCAGTTGACAAATTCCTCCTTATGTTTTTTATTCTGTCAACCCTATGACCTTCTCGGATACAGAGTTTGCGGCGATTGCCTGTGCTCGTCAATGTATGGCATCACACCCTCGGCTTGTTGGAGAACAGCGAACTATGCCTGTCTAAAAGAAACAGGGTCGTCTATTATAACAGATTTCTCTCCGATCGTTCCTTTGCCATATAGTCTTCTCTCGTGATGAGATTCTGGAACTTTGACCTTTTTGATGTCAAGATAATATGTGCAGAACTCAATGGCCTCCTCCATTGAACATCCTTCAACTATGCCCCTTATGTCCTAAATCTGTTCCTAACATACCTTCTGAAAACTTTTATCAATCTTTTAAAATGGAACATCTGATGAAGGTACATTGGGCCAAGGGCTCTAATTTGGTCAACAAGATGAATGAGCAAATGCAATGAGATATCAAAGTAAGTCGGCGGGAAATACATCTCAAGCCTAAAGAGAGTTTTCGCTATGTCCCGCTGTAGCTGCTCTAGCGTGGACACATCAATGACCTTTTTTGAGATCGCATTGAAGAACGAGCACAGCTTTATGATTGGGGCGTGGACCTTTGGGGGGAGGATACCATGTAGGGCAGCTGGGAGCAGCTGAGTCATAATGACATGACAGTCATGGGCCTTCATAGGGCCATAGTTGATCTTGAGTTCTCTCATATTCACTAGCCTCTTCGGTCCGCACAGTAGCCCGTCGGGACTTTGAGTTCATTGAAGAAAGGAAAAAGCACACGCTTTTCTTTCTTCTTCAATGTCCATGACGCAACCAGAAGTTCGAACTAGCCATTCTCTAGCTCCACGGGATGCAGCTCCTTCCTGATTCCCAAGTGTTGTATGTCCAGACATGTGGTAGTGAATCCTTCGATGTCCCCCCGGTGTTCATCAAGGTGTTAAGCGTGTTAGCGCACACGTTTTTAGTTATGTGCATGGGATCAAGACAGTGGCGTACACTCATAAATGGCTAGTAAGATAGTTTCTAGAAAATCGATTTTTTTCCAAATGCTCCCATCAGGCGCTGCTACTACATTGTCCCCCTTCCCAAGGACAACCTCTAGTTTGTTGAGTTCTCGAAGTATCGCAGGCCCGTCTTGATATTTTGGAGCTAAGCATTTCTCAATACTACCATTGAAATCTTTTCTGTTCCTGTGGTAAGGGTGATCCTTAGGTAGGAACCTACGGTGTCCCATATAAACTATCTTTGAGTTATTTGGCAGATTTACGGCATCAGTGTCGTCCAAACACTTAACACATCTAGTATAGCTTTTTGTCTTCTCTTCGGACAACGAACCTCGACCTGGCAGGTCTGTGATTGTAGCGATAAGTACTCCCTTGATCGTGACATGTTCCTTTTTATACTCGTCCCAAACATCCGGCATACCCTTTTCAAACATCTCCACTAGTTCATCGATCACTGGTTTTAGAAACACATCGATGTCATTCCCAGGTTGTCTTAGCCCTTGGATTAGTAGTGGCATCTGGATGTACGACCGCTTCATATAGACCCAAGGTGGAAGGTTGTATATATAGAGCGTCACTGGCCAGGTGTTATGATTGCTTCTAACCTGGTCGAAAGGATTCATCCCATCTTTTCTCAAAGCAAACCAAAGGTGCCTTACCTCTCAACCGATGTCCTTATAGAACATAGTATTGACAGTCCTCCAGTCATGCCCATCGGTGGGGTGCCTCATCATTGTATCTTTCTTACGCTCTTCGCCATGCCAACGCAACAGCTTGGCTGACTTTGCAAATGCAAACAGCCTATGCACCCGGGGAGCTATAGGGAAATACCAAACGACCTTTACGGGACCTCCTCTGATCTTGCTACCCTCATCTGATGGCCCTTCCTTGTATCGTGGAGCTTCACACTTGGGGCACTTGTCCAAGTCTTTGTATTTTTCTTCACGGTATAATATGCAATCATTGGAACACGCGTGGATTTTTTCAACCTCGAGGCCGATGGGGCAGATTATTTGCTTGGCCAAGTATGTCTTTTCTAGCAACTCATTTTTTTCTAGGAGTATTTTCCTTATTATATCTGACAACTGATCGAAGTCTTTATCGGTCAATTTGTTTGTCGATTTGAACTCTAACAGTATGATGTTGGCTTCCAGTTTGCTCATTGGACAATTCTTATACAATGGTGTTTTGTCATCTTGTCTCATTTTCTCTAGCTTTCTCAGCTATCTTTCACTAAGACATCCGGTCTCTACATTACGTAGCAGCTGAGAAATGCCATCGTTATCCTCGGTGTCATCAGCTAGCGTGTTCCTAAACACATTATTAACTGTAGCCATAGGTTCCATGTTGACACCGGGTTCCTAGTCAGCATCGTGGATGGCTACGTCAAGCATGTCCACATCATCATTGTTTTCCTGCGGAACATTCACACCAACCTCGCCATGCATAGTCCATATCGTATAGTTTGGCATGAACCCCCTGGTAATCAAGTGCAATCGTATAGACTCAATTTGACTAAAGTTCTTTTGATAAAAAAGACTAATAAAGAACAACTATTCTATTCCACACCACATAAAAATGGAGACATTTATTTTAAAAAAGACTAAAATTGGAGGCATGATCATGAACAACAATGTAGCTCCAAACAATGCCTATATAAATTGAAAAAACGCAGCCCCATAAAAAATTATTGCACAATAATGAAGAACAATTATTCTACTCCACGCCACATAAAAATGGAGACATTAATTTTAAAAAAAAGTCTAAAATTTGAGACATGATCATGAACAACAACATAGCTCCAAACAATGCGTTGTTATGTGACACAGATTAATTTTGTCAACAAATTGTAAAAGAATCTACTCTACTTCTAAGAACTAATTATAGCATCACATACTAACAATGATGATCTTGACCACCATGGAATAATTAGCTAGGAATTTAAATGTGATCATAGACACCAACCTTTTGGATGATGGATTCACCACAATTTGAGCCTTACACAAATGTCCAATTGGAAAAGTGCTCTCTAGAATGGAGAAAGAACTAGAATGAGAATCAAACAATGTAGCCATCAAAACAAAGCTAATTAAGCAACAAAATCAAAGGAGTGGATGTTTGTTACTAACCTTAAAGCAAAAAGATCAAGCCATTCTTCAAAATCCAAGCGCTAGCTTCATGGTGAAGAGCAGACGCAATAATGAAGGGAAGGGCCAAAACGCGCGTCTCTGTTCTTGGGATGGAAGAGAGGAGGAAGGAGAGGATGGCTACAGCCTTTTGTGCTGTAGGCTTATCACCGTCGGCTGTTGGTCAGAACCGACAGAGATAGAGCCCAATCATTGTCGGCTCTTGGTTTGAACCGACAGTGATATGTAACCGTCAAGCCACTGCTAGTTACAGACACAAACCGACAGTGATAGTTGTCATCACTGTCGGTTCGGTCACATCCCAAATCAATTTCTGGTTTTCAGAGCCAAGAACTGCTAGTTAAGGGTCAACACTGTCGGTTCTCCTAATTCCGGCAGTGATGAGGCCGGCAGTGAAGTGCTATTCTATAGTAGTGTTATTAGGGGGTGTTTGGCATGGCTCCTCTCCAGGGGCTCCTTTATTTTTCACTGAAAAATAGCTCTTCCTACAAAATGTTTGGTAGGAGCCCTGCCAACATGCCCATAATTTTGGCTCTAAGAGGGAAAATATGGAGAACTCTTGGCGATGCTCTAACAACATGAGACCTCCTTATTTACATCCAATTTCCCAAGCGTCCCAATACTCGTAAGTAATTAATTATATATGAACTTTTGTTTGAAAAAATAGGGGTTATAAACTATGGTACTCCCATTATCTAGTAAGACCATCTCCCAGGGTCTTTCCTAAACTTAATCTCTACATTCTCATTTGGATAGCCACTTGAATAAAACTTGTTTTATATATCTTTTCACCTTCCAACAGCTTTTTTATATATTGTGCGCACTTTGGAGAGCCATGTCTGCTCTCGATCTTTGGCTGGTGAGAGTTCTGGAATAGAGCAATATTCGGAGGTCTAATCGGTTTCGTTGAGATGCCAGAATGGCACCACGTGGTCCAGATGGTAAAAATCATACATGCCATCTTTGGAAAGGAGGCGAAGGATGAAGAGATCAAGAGATTGAGATAGAAATACACCTCCCTGTCCCTAGCGTACCTTTCAAGCAGCAGTCCATTTTCTTTAAGTATTTTTTTCTTATTGGCCATACACGGAGATCCCCATTGCCAGTGCTATTTTTGTGTTGATCCTCAAGTTTGGGGACCTAGATGATACTATTATACTAATTATGTGATCCAAATGTAAAAATTAAAGAGTTGGGGGAACAAAGTGGCACCAATGCACAAGTTCATGGACTCATAAAAAATTTAAGAGTTAGAGACCTAAGATGACACTGACGTACAAGTTTAGGGATGATTAGTGGACTTTACTCTAATGGTTTTACTTGACCAGGCACCGGTAGAGCAAGGCATTAGTGTTGATATACGAAATTCTAAATTTGGCGAGAAAATTTGAACTTTTGATAATTGATTTTAGTGTTGATCGGGTAAAAGAACCATATCTGAAAATATGTTTTTCAAAGACGGCTGATGTGGAAAAATGTTTTGAATAGAAATCAATGATTTATAGAGACAGGTGGAGGTGGACCATGGACCAGAAAGTTGCCTTTATGAAAGGTAGAGCTGCCTCTACAAATCTTTCGTGTAATACATAGTAGTGTTCTAAGCTTAAAGGAATTTAATTAAATAAGTTGGACATAAGAAACCGAGCGATGATTGGAAAACGAAAAGCAGGATTGAAAGACGTGAAACGTTGTGTGAAACTCATGTGATTATATATATTATATAAACGAGAGTAGAAACATAGGTATTATAATTGTACGAAGTGCCACTTATAGCTACTCGAATTGTACAACAAATATAACTGTTATATACTATCTTTGAAAAAAAAAAACAGAGAACTTTGCAACGCGTAGGTTGACTCAAGCTAATATAAGTGGGTTCTAGATACATGGGAAGAAAAGTACGTACCGGGAATTTGCCTCTGTCAACAGCTAAAAGCCTCTGCAGAATGATAAGAGGTAGTTGGTTTTCCATAGCGATCATGTCTCTCCGTATGGTTGGCCATAATTTATTAGCGCTTCCCACACTGAAGACGGGGTCGTTGGTCGCGTAATCAACCAGAACATCTTCATCTATTGCGCTTTTAACTGTCCTTGCCAACTCCAACAAGAAGCAGCCGTCAATAACCATCATCTCCACAAAGCGGCCCTTGTTTGATCCACGCCATTTGTCATCCAGGTCATTGTATGCAGCCTGGAGCTCATTTGCCACTTCATCGATGGCTGCCACAAATTCCTGTAGAGGCTTCCCAGACCGGTTAACCATGTGCGCCACCGCCCGGCGCTTGTGCTCCGGCCTCCATGGGCAGGAGATGGGGCTCGCCATGGTGTAAGAGGCCCAGTGACACGAACCGAGGGCTGTACGCCTCGCTATTGGTCATGTCCTTCATAAACTGCGGCACCCGATAAATAGAGTGCCGACTCCCCCGCGCTCTCTCCACCGAGGGGTTGGCGTCCTCGAGCATCTTCTGCATCTCCACCACCCACCAGCTGCTACAACAACTTCCCTTCTCCATGATTCTCGTGGCGTCTGACTCTGACGCCTCCATCAGCTTCTCGCTGGCTCCACCACCATAGTGCTCCGGCATCTTGTCCATCTCGATCTCCACCACCTCCATTAGATCCTCTGCTTGCACACACACACTCGACTTATTTGTAGTTGATTTTCCGATTCCTTTTGGGTAGCTCTCTGCCCCCTCTCTATATATATATACTTGCATGCGCCAAGCGTTATTTACATCGTTTTGTTTTGTCGCGTGGTGAGATCTCTAGCGGTAGGTACAGCCATCGTCGTCGCCTGCTAGTGCTAGTTGCCTAGTTGTCACATAGTAAAGCCGAACTGGCCCATTGGCATCCCATGTGTCTGGCAGCTCCCCATCGCATGCATTATGGTTCAGCCGGACGAGGCAACGCTGTCAATTCTTTATGGGGTGGTGGATGTAGGTGAGTCGGGGATGTAAACGGGTTTGTTTGCGAAACTATAAATAGATCTAATTTTGATATAGCACCTAAATTCCCAAGTCGACCTCCATTAGTAATCAGTCACATCGCGCATTTGACATCTTAGAAAAAAGATATGATTTTTCTAAGGCGACAAGAGCTTGTACGTGATTAATATGCTGTTAAAACTTTATATTATTTTTTTAGTATCTTAATTATCTCAAATAAAAAAACTCAAAACTATAAAGTTCTAGATCCCACCGAGGGCTACAACTTTCATATACAAAGTATCTCCATTTGACACTACATAAAAAGATATGATTTTTCCAAGTCGACAAGCGCTTGTCGATTAATATACTACTTAAAATTTGTTTAATTTTTTTAGCATTATAACCACCTTAAATTTAAAAACTCAAAATTAGAAAGTTGGCCATCTCGTCAAGGGCTACAACTTTCATATAAAAATCATCTTCACCCGAGATCGTATGAAAAAAATACAATTTTTCTAAGGTTGCACCTTGTCACGCCAAGTGTGGCAAGGATTTTCGAAAAAAATTGGGTACGAGACTCCTGTACACGGCACCGTGCGGCTGCTCACTCAAATGACGACGTGTCTTGCCATACAACTTCTCCATGCCAACCAAACAATTTCTCTATGCCAACCAAACATCCTCTTAGTCCTGCTTGGCTGTTTGGTTGGAGATCGAGATGAATTGCATGGTGGCTTAGTTGAGGCCACCCTCGTCTAGCCAAGCATATATCATGGGCTCTAAACATGACTCATATTTTCTTGTGCATATGCTGGCTGTAAACTTACAGCCCACTTTTATTCACTCTCCTCTTCTCTTTCCTCCACCTCGGCATTCATTCAGACAGTCTGTTATTGTACTTTCTCTAACGTGCAAACCAAGCTAGCTCTTGCTCTTAAATTTTCAGCTTTATTCTACGTCGTCAATCTCTTGTGAGAGCATGTTTTAAGGAGCTTCACATGTGAAGCTATTTTAAAATGACCCGTTGGCAGAAAACAACTGCAAATAACTCGTGAAGCTGCTGGAGAAGTTGTGACAAACGGGACTTCAGTCATAGATTATCCATAAATTGCTTTGTCATGGTCATTCAAAATTTATATGATAAGGAAATCGACCATGCATGCATCTATCCCTAATGTTAAAGAGCAAAAGGTTTTCTCATCCTTCATCACTCACAACCGTCTAGCAAAGGTGTGATAGACTCGGTCTTCCCGTGCCCTAATTAAAGTCATTGCATGTCCAAACAGTCCCAAATGGAATACAAAGTGTTTTTATGGTATGTCATACTCTCCCATAGCTGTACGAGTTAAGTGTTCGAGCAATGCACAATCCTATGCCACAAAGAATTGTAACATATATGAAACAGTCATTGTTAAATCTTGAAAGCTCTTGTACATATATATGAGATAGAGCAGCACTTATCTGGGGACCTTGATTCCTAGACAAATTAAACCTCATGTGGAGTTCGATATTCCTAGACAAATTAAAACTCATGACGAGATCACTAAACAAATCTTCAAGCTACAAATCATCCAAATAACCACACAAGTTAAATTAAATGTTATGTCCAAGATAACAACACATCAAGTTAAACCTTTCATTGCCACAGACAGGTAACCTTTGCTAGTCTACAACAACGACTACACGTAACGGATGTATACCTACTAACGACGATGAATAGAATTTTATTTGGATATTTACCCAACTCAACTCAAAGTGCATATTGTTAAATTCGACATAGATGAATAGAATTTTACTATTAAGTTCGTCGATAACCAAAGTGAAATAAAATCAAAGTGTGCTTCTAATAATCTCCAATATCAAAGCGAACTAAATAAATTAAGATGGATAATATTTAATAAAATGTTAGGTTAAGTGAAGAAATTTAAATAAAAATGGAAGCCAACAAGTAGCCATTTTGCTTTATCATTTTTTGGTAATTAGAAAATTATTACACAAGTAGAAAATAAAGTATGTAGGTATATAACATAAAGAAGAATAGCTCATAAAAATAATATAGTTAATAGTAAATATATAATAATTAAGTATATCAGTTAATCAATCATTATTTATATAATATTTATCATTAATTTATAAATTATATATAATAATTTACATCAGCAAAAAATAAATTAAAGTATTAAAATAATCTGCAAAAACAAATATATAGTAAATTAGAAAAATAATAAAATTAATTTAATATTTATGTATCATTATTAGTATTAAATTAATATTAAAGGTTACTTATAGATATACTACTAAATAGTCTCAATGCATCATAATAATATTGAAATTAAATAATTCATCACTACTCATGGAAAGAAAACTTTTGAATAGATTCGTTACACCTTGTTCTTCAGTGATACAGATAAATGTCGGATATTGCATATTTTTGTCAAATATGGATCTAGAACCGGATAGAGAAAATACTGAAAAATAAATTCGATACACATTTAGTATTCACATTAAAAACGGATAAATACGGTATCCATATTACAAGTTTTAGTGGATACGGATTCAGACAATTTGGATTTCCAGGCATCCATTTCCATCCCTATTTCTCTCCTTGCTGGTTATTGCATAAGGTTAATTACTCCGGTCACACTGTGCGTTGGTCATCGACATGATGGTTTTTTTTTTTATCTTAAACAGGAGGGGTCATCGACAAGATGGTATCCAGCATCCCATGTGAGAGTACTCTAGTGATTGGTCTGGGCCCCTGGTGCATAAATGATATGGTCGTACTACTTCGTACCAATGGTTGCTCATCCATAGTTCTCCTACAGGGAAGAGCTAGCTGGTCCGCTGATGACAGCTCGATATCGATTGCGAAGCGGGCTGCATGCGTGCCGCGCGCGCGGCTGCGCTTGGTCCAGCGTCATAATTCAAGTAAATGATATTCATATTTGTAGCTTCAAATTAATTTATTATAAAAATATATTTCATAATTAATTTAATATTATTTATTTGGTATCATAAATATTAATATTTTTTTTATCTATAATTAGTCAAACTTAAGTTAGAAAATGTGGCACTGCTAGAATTGTATTTTTTTTCTAGGACCAAGGTAGTACTCAGTCTTTTCCATGCCCGAATTAAAGTCGTTGCATGTCCATACGGTCCCAAATGGAATACACAGTGTTTTTGTGGTATGTTATTCTCTCCCTTAGCTGTAGGAGTGAAGTGTTCGAGCATTGCACAATCCTATGCCACAACAAATTGTAACATATCAAACGATCATTGTTAAATCTCTAAACCTCGTATACATACTATATGAGATAGAGCAGCATGTATCTATAGGCATAGTATGTTTGACCAATTAAAACTCATATGGAGTTTGATTCCTAGACAAATTAAAACTCATGACGAGATCACTAAACAAATCTTCAAGCTACAAATCGTCCAAATAACTGCAAAACGTTAAATGTTATGTATGTCTAAGATAACAACGCAGCAGAACTCAAACCTCTCATTGCCACGGACAGGTACCTTTGCTAGTCTACCACGACTACACGAAAAGGACGTATAACTAACAACGCTCTAGCCCTCGATTTGATTTGTTGTCGGCTGCCACGCCAGTCGCGAACACCGGCCTCCTCCATGCACCACCCTCCGCCACCTTCTCATTTCCTCGCATTGCTGCTTGAGGTTAATACTCCTGTCACACTGCGCGTTGGTCATTGACATGATGGCATGCAGCATCGTCGTCCCATGTGAGATTACGTGACTTGTCTGGGACCCAGATGCATAAATGGTGGTCATATACTTCGTACCAATGGTTGCTCATCTGTAGTACTCCTACAGGGCAGAGCTGGCCCCGCTGATGAGAGCTCGATATCGATGTCGAAGCGTGCTGCGTGCCGCGCGCGCGGCTGCGCTTGGTCCAGTGCACCGCAGATAGTAGAGCTCACACACACAGCTTCCATCTCTTCCGTGGAGTACGTACGTACCGTAAATCAGCTGGCAGTTGGCGGTGCGCACTATGCAAGTGTGGACAACGAATTGCTGTACAAACTATAAGACTTGGTGCAGCCCAAAGCGCTTGCCAATAGCTGTTGTTTCATGTTTTGTTAGGCCTTTTTTCTGGAAAGTCTTCTGGCCCATGCATGTGTTTGTAAGTGTTAAATTCCGATTAATAATTGTACAAACAACGGTTGGGACTCTTCTGGCCCATGTCGATCTTGTACTTTGTTGTTTAATACAGGAAGTGGCACGCGCGGTTCGCCACACCACCCGTTTCCCTTGTGTCATTAGATCACATTTTAGTTTTTTTTAGCTTACATGGAATTTAGACTGATGTCGATTTCGTGTGACTTGGTGTGACGTGTGAATTCTGAGTGGGTTTGATGAAATTAAGCAAACTTGATATGCGTTTCCTCTGAGTGGTTGTGTCCTTGTTATTCGTTATTGGTCTGTTCGTTTCAGAGTTCCGTGATTATTGATGTCGAACAGTTCACGTGCAGTTTTCTTTGTGTTCTGGAAGACGATAGGACCTCCGGTTGGGTTTAAATAATGGCATGCACTACCAGAGACCAGACTATTCCTGGCGGTTTTTATATTTCCTAACGGTTCAGAGAAAACCGTCAGGAATGAGGTAACACTCCTCATATCTATTTTATAAGTTAGTAATACTAGAATCTAATAATTCCCTTATCTCAATGTATATACTTCAAGGGCTGCCTCCTGCTGCACAGTGCATTCAGTTTGGTTCGCTGGCGTGCTGTTACCCTTTTCAACACTTAAACTATGCAGTGAATGGTCCATATATCTCATGTCGGTTTGCAAAACACACAGGAAGGAGTACATACGAACTGTGAGGAAAATAAACTCGACTCCTGAAGGCCTGCAGAAACCGACATGAGAGACTGTTTCGTCCGTGCGCAAAAAGTCGGAGGCACCAGATCATGGTTTGTCCGCGCGGTGGTAGCCTGAAATTTCACTGGACCCACACATCCCCTAGTCCCACATATATCACTAAATTCCATCTGAAATAGCCTATTATGTATTTAATAGGAGCATAGGGCCCTATTTTAATGGAGCAGTATCTGAAATTTAAAAGCTGCCTGCAAAAATAGAGACTACAGGTCATGGCGAGTTGCACAGTTCGCTCCTATTTCCATAGGCCATTGTGTATCAACAGCTGAGTGCCTCTGCAGACTTATATGCTATTACTGCTGTATTTTGTGAAGCATATCGTGCATATGCCAGCCAAATAGCTTGCACACTTTTTTTGCTAACGGACTTAAACTTCAGTAGCTTGCACACTTTTTTTACCGATGGATTCACCTAGAAATATTAAGTGATCCTACAAAAGAACATCAACCCAAACTAAGCCATATCATTTGTGATATAGATGGTGAGTTGATTGAGCACCTAGAAATATTTGGCTTCTATTGTAAGTGCCTTCTTAACTATAATGCCCAGAAAATTCAAGCTATACATTGTGTGTCCATGAATAAACAGCTTTGTGAAAATCAGTCTTTATCCTAGATAAATTGAGTGAGATTGTCCTTCATTTGTTTAGGATAAAAAGTGATGTTTACCAAGCTGTAAGTACTTTGTACTGAGCAGTTAGTGCGTTAGTGCTATTTTGATTTGGTTGGCATGTGAATTTGTGATTATGTATTTGTATGTCTGTATCTGCTATCTAAGCACATGCAGATAATTCATCAATACCACATCTAGTTTGTTACAGACTGAAAATTTAGTGAAGTTTATTTAATACTCCCCCGTCCCAGAAAGAAAGTCGTTATGGGATACGTGCAGGTCAAACTTTCTCAACTTTGACTAGGTTTGTAGAAAATATGTGCAAAAATTATATCTCCAAATAAGTTTATATTATGAAAGTATATTCAACCATCTATCTAATGATACTAATTATGTATTATAAATATTAATAGTTTTTATATATAATTTGTCAAAGTTAAAAAAGTTGACTTATCGGGAAGTGAGAACGACTTCTATTTTAGAACCGAGGGAGTAGCTGTTTAACATCTAGTTTGTTATTTATTAGCTATTTAATAATCGTTATGTTTCCAGTATTAAAAAAATCATTTCTATGCATGGTGTGCAGGCTGTGTTGAAGAAATGCTTATTCTGAATGTCCACGACCGATTTCAGAGGCTGCTTCTGCACGGTGTTTTGTGAGGTATGTTCCCAAGTCTAAAGAAAATCCAACAGCTTACTCTGTAAGTACATAGTTTCTTGCTTAAACAGCTGTAGTGTTGATCATGGTTGTCTATATGCAGTTCTTCAATTGTATTTAGTTGTTTATTTTAAAGTAAAAATGAGAAGATTTTAACATGTTGTGTTATTTTCTTAAATCCATTTGTTCTATTCTTCCATGTTTCTGCAGTAGCATATTGTTCCATGAAGCTAGGGTCCAAAATAGGAATCACACTACTACAATAAGCATTCGTAGGGGCGGCTGGCGATGGTTTGTAGAAGTGGCTCGGCCAGCCACCCCTACCATACCATCTCTACAAATGATGCATTTGTAGGGGCGGTTCCCAGACCGCCCTTACAAATCGATTTGCAGCCGCCCCTATAATACCTGTTTGTAGGGGCGGCTCAGTCTAGAACTGCCCGTACAGTATATTTCAAATCTAACCAGAACATATATAATTCAAATCTGACCACAAGCACAAGAGCATTATATAAACTACCATTACAAGGACTACTCTGAACTTTGGTGGCTATATGATGCAATTTCCTGTTTGCTGCTTAATTAGGATGAGTGAAGCTTCCGTTCTATTTTGCTGCTTAACTAGGATGACTGAAGCTTCCTTTCTTCAATTACCTTTTGACTAAAAATATGTCTTTGCTTAACAGGTAGAGATGGAGTGGAAGGTGAAGCAGTTTCTTTCTCCTTCCCCGCTGCCTCCCCTGACCTTGAGAGCCTCCCCTTCTGATGCGACGAAGACCATGCTACAGTTCTTTAAATGTGAGATCTCTCTTCCTCCTTTACATTCTAGCATGTCTTATTACAAGCTTGAGTTGTCTAAATGCAGTGCTGCTCGCTTTGGTATTTCTATTATAGCACGAGCACGATAATGTACGAACTTTACATTTTTGTTAACTTGTTAGGCAAAGGTTCTTGAGCAGTTATATCAGTTAGATGTTAAGTTACTAGCAATGATTTCATGAGCATTTTTATGGGACTGCAGTCACATTTCTTTATATATTTCCTTCTACAAGTGTGCTCTGTCAGTTGCATTCATTTAATCATATGTCATTTGTTTGTCCACTTACTATCCTTCTGTGTGACACTATTGCTGATACATTTCTTATCTTAGGTTGTGATGTTTAACGCTATTGTATGTCAACATTGTTGCCAAAAGTAATGAATTCTTTCAACATTGTTGTCGTCTTTTATGCTAAGCGCATTGTGGGATCCTCCTAGATACGCTAAGCTCTTTTTCCTGAGTGGTTAACCACTAGACCTCTATTTATATCAACAGTTTAATACGTTATTTGTGAAGCAAAATATACATATCGCTGAAAGTAAAAGCCGCTGCTCACTAGTTGTCTCTGTATGTGGTTCTTCTAACTAGACACGTTTTGTGATGCATTAGAAACCTGATGCCATTCTATATTAACAATGTAATATACTTGTGCAATTGGTTTCATAGAATTTTATCATGTGCAGTACCTTGAGCTAACTCGTTCATTTTAACAGATGGTGTAACAGACTACTCTGTTACTGGTAGCAAGTCAAAAGGAATACTGGCGGCTCAGATGAGTAAATCTATAGATACCAAAATCCTCGTTCAACTTCAAGCCCAGCACCTCCATTCTTGATTAACAGATGGTGATGGAGTGCTGATTGACAGTTTCTTTCACAGCAGCAGTTAATTCTTTGATTCTTTCATTTGCTAGCGGGTCCATCAGTAATGCTTCGTTTCTTTTATCTAATAGCAGGTCCCTTCGAGTACTGTATTTCTGTATTATTTGAATGAAACCTTGTTGGTCATACACAGAAATTACTGTATGGAAAATATATATTTTAATATGCTGTTGCTACAGTTTTAAAATAATTTTTTTTGTGCGTTTAACCCGTTTTTTCTGTGAGGCTGGCTACACAGAAATATTATTTTTAATTTGGGTGAAATGAATTTTTCTGTGAGTTCACCTGGACCGACAGAAAAAAAAAAATATGTTTTTCTGTGCGTTTATTTCTTTTTTCTGTGTGGATTAACACACAGAAAAATTAGTTTTAATCTGGGCGAAAACAATTTTTCTGTGCGTGTGAGACCCACAGAAAAATTGTTTCTGACGGTGAACCCACAGAAAAATTGATTTTTTTGTCATTATATTTCTGTGGGTATTTTTCTGAGGGTACACCGTCAGAAAAATATTTT
Source organism: Miscanthus lutarioriparius (assembly GCA_904845875.1). Classification (NCBI taxonomy): domain Eukaryota; kingdom Viridiplantae; phylum Streptophyta; class Magnoliopsida; order Poales; family Poaceae; genus Miscanthus; species Miscanthus lutarioriparius. Next base: position 52,087,080 of record CAJGYO010000010.1, read on the forward strand.
TCTGATGGTATTCGCATTTTTTGTGTGTTTTCGCACCCATAGAAAAAAGTGAGATTCCAGTAGTGATGGATTTCTAGGCTGCTAATGCACATGTATTTCACCTCTGAACTTACAAGAAATGGTCCACTGCTAAGACAAGGAAAGGGATGTATAATCTTACCAGGCCGGCAAAGAAGCAGCCATCGTGCTGAACCATATAAGGGTCCTGACCTGATGAATCAAGCTGCACAAAAATCAATCTTGAGAAACCTAGCAGCAGCTTTGCCAACACCAAAACGCTAAACATTCTAAAATACTGCAGGGGGTTAGAAAGGATGAACTACTAAGGTATACAATTGCATTCTTGTGTTTAGCTTAAGAATCGTGTACCATCATTTAATTATATGTTTCACAAAACCAACAAGACACGTTCCATAAAACCGAAAGGATAAACTCATAGAATACCAACTAACAAATAATTCATAAGGGCAAATAGGACAGTAAGGTTATTTATTGAAATTAGAAAGGCGAAATTGGAATTGAAGCTACATCAATGTTTACTGAAGATTTGTATGCTTGTTTAAATAGCTCACCTTTATGGCATCCATCTCTCATAGCACTTGCTTGTTTAATTAGTGTTTGCAGTGTCTTATGAAAAAACATGCTGCATAAGGACGTGATTAGATCAGATCTGAATACACTTTGATTAGATCGAGTATGAATACAAATAACCAAATAGCTCAAGTTAGCTCACCGTCCTGGCCACCAAGGCACTCGACGGCCTCAACAAACTGTCAGTGCAGCTCCTCTGTCCACCGCATGGGCGGCACCTAATCCTCTCATTCTCCCAGCCTCTCTCCGGTTTGCAAAGAAAAATCAAAGTTAATTAGTAGGCATGTATACATCTATAATTAGATAGATCATATCGGGATGCAAATAGCCAAATAGGTTAGGCTAGGGTTCGGGTGCCGGCTTTCGTACAACAGCAAGGGAAGAAAAGACAACGGCAAGGGAAGAGAAGGGGCGTGCATACCTAGTGGGTGCTCGTCGCCGGCGAAGGAACTGAGGAGGGCGAACATACCTAGTGGGTGCTCGTCGCCAGTGAAGGAGTTGAGGAACTGTGCACCTGGCATAGGCGTGCAGCGTCCGCCCAGCTGCCACACGAGAGAGAGTGAGCACCAGGGAGAGGGAGACCTGGGCACGGGGGCGCGCGCTCGACGGGGGCCACAGGGGCCGCGCACGTCGGGCGAGAGGAGGAGGAGCGGCGGGCTTGGTTGCGGCGCCTACCGCGGCCAAGATGCGGCGCGGGGGTGAGAGGAGGGCGAGGGCTGGGAATTAGGAGTGGGATGGAGGGGTTACAATTATATAGTCTAGGGTTTTTAGATGGGCCAATTTGGGCCGATGGGTGGAGGAATAGGGATGCACGGCCCAGGTCTAGGCCGCTGGAAGAAGGTGGCTGCTATAGGGCATTTGTAGGGGCGGCTGGTGATTCAGCCGCCCCTACAAATGAACACAGCAGGGGCGGCTGGTAATAACCGCCTCTACATACCAGCCGCCCCTACAAATCGACGCATTTGTAGGGGCGGCTCGTATTACCAGCCGCCCTTACTGTGCCATTTGTAGGGGCGGCTGCTGTGCTGGAGCTCGAGCACGCCTCTGTAGGGGGCTGCTCCAATGCCAGCCGCTCTAAAAAAAACACCATTGCTACAAACTGTTTTTCACGTAGTGTCAACAAGTGTTTCCACGACTCTACCGCCCGGCCAATCCTGTTCCACTGAATCCCCTCAAACAACTAATGGCTGTAACCTTCTAACACTTTGTAGGTGGGTAACTCAGGAATGAAATGGTCTTCATGAAGCAATTTAGTTGTTGCTTTTCTAGAGTTTACAGATGCTTCCCGTGTATTAGCACTAGTATTGTGGACACCTAATCAAGTGGGAGCCACTTGAGTTGTGAACTGTGAATCGGTAATGAACATATTAATATAAGATGTGTTTATACATTTAGGTACATGCTGATTAATGTATATCATGGCTTGTGAATGATGGATTGTGAATGCTGGTTAATGTATATGACTGCTTGTGAATGCATGTAGCATGTGCCTACATACATGCTAGAATTTTTTTTTATAAATTTTATAAAATTATTATGGTTATTGTACTGCTCCATAATTTATTATTCCTGTCTGGTAATTTATTATTCCTGCTATCGTTCTTCACTGGTCGACCGTACGCCGTCAGGAACTGCCGACACTGTCAGTGCCATCCATCAGGAAAACTCAGTCATTCCTGTCGAGCTGTTCCTGTCGGCTTGTTCCTGATGGCTGCCCATCAGGAATGTGATTCCTGTCGGTTTTGGGGCCTTCTGACGGTTTTTGACTGTTAGGAAAAACCTCTGCTCTGGTAGTGAGCTGGGGGAGGCCGGGTAGCCATCTATTGTTGTGCTTCTTGGTTGTGTTAGGCACCTGTTCTTGAAGGTGAGCATAAACCATTGTGGTGTTAGTTTTTTTATCAGTGAGATTAATTGAATGTTGAGTACATATGTTGTAGGATTGAAAGGTCAATTTACACCCGGCAGCTGCGGCGGCGGGGCTTGGCTAATACCACGTGAGATAGGATGGGCAATATAATTTATGTTTTACTTTTCAATTAAATCTATTATTATGTGTGAGAAGCGAGTTTCCAATAATAGCATGTTATATTTTATAATTGTAGAGGTGAGTAATTTAAGATATAAATTTAGGAGTTACTTTAGTGTATTTTTGTAATGGTAGGTGTGTAACTTTTTAGAAAAAACAGAATAGATCTAATGTCTACTAATATTAATGGTGCTCAAACAGATGGCTAGATCTTTCTTATTATTGTGAGAATTTCTATGGCATATCTTTTTTTCTAGCACGGTCTGGTGAGAATTGACGTGCAGGCTCCATTGGGACCTCTAATTAGTAATAGTAAGATAATAATAGAGAACCGATATCCAGAGGGACATCAGGGTTCTTGTTAGCCCTCGTGCTTGTAGAATGGCGAGTAGTGTAAATGGTTTGCAATATGGAGGCTACAAGGATATATCACTACCGCAACCACAAGGGAGATGAATAAACATGGATTATTGAGGTATTTGTTCACCAATATCGCCTACCAGTCGTTGCAGCGTTTCCTTCGGTAGGAGTTAATTTATGTGCATAATTAGTTCTAAATTCTTGGTGGGGCTCTAGGGGCTCCATGGGGGCTTGCCTCTCGCAAGGACCCGCCCCTAGATTCCAAACAGACTGAGTACTAAGAAACAGTATGAAGCGTTAGGAATTCAACAGACGTGGCACGAAAACTCCTTTCAAATATAATTCGAGGCAACAAACCAGCCTGCAGAATGAATATGATCATGTCTATGCTTTTCTATTTGGCCGCCAAATATGACCATGTCTTATATGACTTTGTATTTGCAATTCGCAAAGACAGGTATATCATCTTCTGATTGATGATACTGTTTTACTAGGCTAAAGGAACTTTCATGAAATCAGATTTGAAAGGAGAAATGGGATATTGGAGGAACCTCTCCGAAAACTGTATGCGAGCCATTGGGTTACTATTTTTTTTGGTTGTGGAAGGGAACTTGTGAAGATCCATAAGGTTCTCTATTGCTAACTCCTCCTTGGTTCCTATGAGTCATTGGGTTGTTCGATACCTTAGCCGATTCAGTGAATATTTGATTTTTGTGTTCTGTGTTGTGGTGATGAGGAGGAGCAACATTTGTGGCGATGCATAGCAGCACTTGCTCTCCAAAAAAGAACAACAAGCACACTAATAGGCTGTCCAAGATTGTATACTTGCATGTTTTGCTCCACTTTAATGTGAGGTAATTTCAAGCTCAGCTGGGGCAAAATATATAGAACACCAAATTCCCTTCCTTTTTGTTGTCATAAAGGAATCAGATTTGTTGTACAACTTTGTGGCTTCCAAGATCATTTGCTAGCCCATTGCTGTCTAGTTTCATGACTCGCTCCTTCATGTGTTTCATGCCTGTGTACAACCTATGGTGATATTTCCATCGCCTCCACCAGGGGCGGAGGACTCGGTAGGCGATTCCCTGCGAATCCCCTCCCCTAAATCGCTGCCCAGTTGTTCCTTCCGCTAATCCGCCATATAGACGAAAAACAGCCCTGAACAACGATGCGAGGAAGAAGAAACTGCGGTATGTGGTCTGCGAACCGGTATTTTGGGCCTTTGTTCTTTGGGCTGGCACATCCGTCTGGGCCGTGTCGCGTGTGTAGGCAGTGAAAGCGTACTCTCTGGCCGCAACGACACTTCAGTTTCCTGACTAGGCGACTTTTCGTCATCCCGTCTCGGTTGTCCCGTGCTTCCTCCCATCTGCGACTCAGCCCTAGGCTCCCCGCGGCCGGCAGGTGGATTTGACATGCAACGCGCGGCGACTTGGCAAACTGCCAGGCAAGACAACGCCATGCCCGGCGGCACTGCAGTCTGCGCAGCACCGAAGCAGATCAGCCACCAGCAGATCATGGTGCATGCTGGGCCGTAGCGCTGCATCACGTAATCATCCCATCCGCATGAGTCATCAAAGTAAATTACTTGTTCTTTTAAATCACCGACTATTTGTTCTTTTTAAATTGTTGTTTGTTTATTTTTACTTTAATTTCTTGTTGAATTTGGTTTATTAATATGTGGACCAGTGAAATTAATTAAGCAAAGATAGATCCAAAAGTAAAGAGGAACCCGTGTAAAATTATAAACGTTTTATTTTGAATATATCTATGCTTTTTTATTTCGCCATACCTAGAATTTTTTCGGTCCTCCACCACTGGCCTCCACCTTGAGCGACATATGTTTTGATAGCACAATTTTATCTCTATTGCTATGGTTGCATGTCTCAGGATTAAAAAGAATGAGGGGTGCCAAAAAACTGTTATGGCCATGTTCTCTACTGCTACAACGGTACGGTACAGCCTGCTGCTGCCACTAATATTTCTCTTTTTTTTTTGTTGCGAACAACTTTTGCTCGTGAGATTCGGCAGGAGGGATGGTAAAGTATATCCTGTACAATTTATTAATCTGACAACATCCTTTTTTTACAAATTGAGAGATTGGTTCTATGTCCTTGTCAAGGGTCCTTTAGGATCTGGTTGTTCAAAACTTCAAATTTACTATAGTTATGAACTTATGATAGTGCCGTATCAATTCAAGAAATATCATTCGTAGGAAATATAAAGAAACGTTGGATATTATAATCTACACCTAATATTAAAGAGGCAAAATTTCTATCATATATTTTTTTTCATCCAGCCTACTTTCCCATGTTCTTTTTCTCTATCCGCCTTCGTGTTTGTTACATGTCCGCTTGTTGTTTGTGTTTTTCTCTTCTCTGTAGAGAGATGGAATTGGGCCAACAGCGTTTGTATTGCATTGCTGTGGGTATAAATACATGTACATCGCAGTTACAGAGCGCGTGCACGTGTGGAGCGCGCGACGCAGGTCGCTGGCGACGCCGTGGCCACCGCGCCTGACCACTAACAAAACTGAGTGCCTCAACCCCCCGACCCACCCCACCCACACCCACACACAGTCTATGGGGTAGTCGCTATGGGTACAACGCATAGAGTGGAGCAGAACGCCTCGAATTCGAAATCAGCAAGCCCTTGGTCGTCACTTCGGCGTGCTGCTCACCGGTGGGCACGTGAAGAACGCGAAGTTCGCCGACCTGAACGCATTCTCGGACGAAGTGGATGTCCAGCTCAATGTGCTTGGTTCGCTTGTGGTGCACCGGGTTCGCGGACATGTAGACGGCCGAGACATTATCGCAGCACGCGACGGTCGCCTTGGAGATCCCACAGCCAAGCTCGCCGCAAAGTTGTCGCAGCCATATGCACTCGGCGACGGCGTTGGCGACGGTGCGGTATTCAGCTTCTGCGCTGGAGCGAGACCGTCGGTTGCCTCTTGGACGACCAGGAGATGAGGGCATTCCCCAAGAATACGCAGAAGCTGGATGTCGAGCGTCGTATGTCCGGGCAGTCGGCCCAGTCGGCGTCGGAGTAGGCAGTGATGGCGAGATCCGCCGAGGCTCGGAGGTGGAGACCGAGGTGACTGGTGCCGCGGACGTATCGAAGAATGCGCTTGAGCAGTGCCTGGTGAGGTCCGCGTGGATCGTGCATATGGAGGCACGCTTGCTGGACAGCGAACGCAAGATCCGGGCGCATGACATCGAGGTATTGCAGGGCGCCGCCAGACTGCGATATGCCTTGGCGTCGTCAATCTTGGGGCCGTCGGCTGAAAGCTTCCCTTTGGCGTCGATGGGGTCATCGCAGCCTTGCAGTTCGCCATCCCAGCAGCGCTCAAGGATGTCTTCAGCGTGCGGTGTTGGGACAGGTGGAAGCCAGTGGTGTCGCGCTTGACATCAATGCCGAGGAAGAAGCTGAGCTCGCCGAGATATTTGACGGCGAACTTCATGGCGCGCAGACGGTCGACGATTTGCTGGAGCAGTGATGCGTGCCGGAGCCGGTGAGCACAGTGTCGTCGACGTAGAGCAGTAAGTAGGCGACGGCGTGGCCGCGGCGCAGCACGAACAGCGACGAGTCTGAACGAGTCGGTGTGAAGCCGAGGCCGATGACGAAGGTGGCGAAGCGGTTGAACCATGCTCGAGGTGCTTGATGGAGACCATAGAGCGATTTGTCAAGGAGACAGACCGCATCAGGCTGCGACGCATCGACGAACCCGGGAGGTTGCTGACAAAGCACGTGTTCGTCCAGATGGCCATGGAGGAAGGCATTGGAGACATCGAGCTGCCGAGTAGGCCATCGTCGAGAAGCCGTGATCGTGAGCACCGAGCTGATAGTGGCCAGCTTGACCACCGGCGTGAATGTTTCCCCAAAATCAACACCGCGCGCGCTTGAGTGAATCCGCGAACGACCCATCATGCCTTGTAGCGCCGAGAGAGAGCCTTTGGGGTTGAGTTTGTGCTTAAACACCCACTTGCCGGAAATGACATGAGCCCCGAGTGGACGATCAACCAAGCGCCGTGTACGGTTGGATGGAGGGTGCGGAACTCGTGTTCCATGGCGGCATGCGATTCGGATCCCTGGAGAATGACACGGACAGAAGAAAGCTCTGGAGAAATGGGTTCGCGCGGCGAGGTGGCCTCAGTAGCAAGAGCATATTGGGGGTTAGGTTTATGATGGCAAAGCGAGCGAAGGAGGGGAAGAACTGCCCGCTGATCCCGTGGCTGAGATAGGTGACGTCGAGGCCAGGTGCGCAGCAGACGGCGCGACAGACGGGGATTGTTCCGAGGTGGAAGACGCGGTCGGCTGATCGCCAAAGGCCAGAGAAGCATCGTCTGATGCCGTGGAGGCCGGAGAAGCATCATTTGCTGTCTGGAGGACGACAACCTCTGTTGTCGGATGATGAACAGTTGTTGGAGCCGGCGCGGACACAGCGGGCGCGTTTCCAAAGGGGAAGGTGTGCTCATCGAAAACGACTTGCTTGGAGGTGATGACACGCCAGGTCGAGAGATCCAATCAGCGGTAACCGCGATGATGCGCGGGGTATCCCAAGAGGACATAGGTGGATGATCGGCGCTGAGTTTTTGTGTGTAGTCGTGGTTGCTTGATTGGGAAAACAGAGACAGCCAAAGACTCGAGATGATCATAGGTTGGGGAGCACCAAGCAAGCGTTGAAAAGGAGTAAGGGGCTCCTTTGGTTTGGCATGGGTGAAGATTAAGGGGCTCCCTTGGTAACACCTGGCCGCCTCTACAAATCGATTTGTAACGGCGGGGTGGGAACCGGCCCTACAAATGCATGATTTGTAGAGACGGTATGATAAGGGCGGCTGGCCGAGCTGCCTCTACAAACCATCGCTAGCCGCCCCTACAAATGCTTATTGTAGTAGTGTCCATGGCCTAGGGGCCGCCTGGTGGAACGCCGGAGTTCGCTTGGGTGGCGAGCATGGCCTGGTGATTCCAAATGTAGTTGGAGGGTGGCGCCGGTGGGGGAGTAGGTGCAGACATCTAGGGCGGCGGACCGGCGAAGAAAGCCTGCTGAGGAGGGGTACCGGGGCGCGGACAGAGGACGTTGGCGCCAAGCATGCGGAAGGGCATGGACTAGGCCAGGACCATGCTGGTCCATGGGTTCAACCCAGGGGTCCAAGCCGTTCCTGGAGCGCGAGGCGGCTGCCCAGAGCCATAGCCGCCGTGGGGGCCGTTGCCGCCCCCACGGCCCTTCTTGCCACGTCCACGATTCGAGTCAGAACGTGGGGTTGTGGGGGGCGTGGACCGCGAGCTGGAGCTGGAACCGCCATCGCCTTGGGAGGAGGGAGCGGAGCCGTGAGTGCCGCCGCCGGTTGCGACAAGAGCCTGATGCTGTGCCGCCTTGTCATGCTCGTGGTCGTACTTCTCCTCCAACAGTAAGTACGAGCGAGCCGAGAGGAAGGTGTGAGGTGGGTTCTCGGTGGCGATGACCGGAACGGCGTGGCGGAACTTGGAGTTGAGGCCACGAAGCATGTTGAGCACCTGGCTCGTCTCCCGGACAGGTTGCCTGAGGTCGCGCAGAGCATCGGCAAGCTGTTTGAGCCGACCGGTGTAGGCGGCGATGTCCATGTCCTCCTGAACGAGACTGCAAAACTCAGCCTCGAGGTAGACGGCGTGATGCAGCTCGTTGTCGCGGAACTGCTCATGGATGGAGTTCCTGATGGTGTAGGCAGTGGAGCGCGGAACACGAACGAGGGCGCGGACATCCTTGGACACCGAGTTGTAGAGCCAGCTGAGGATGCATTGGTCGCGCATCACCCACTCGCGATCACGGCGGTTCTTGGGGGTTGGCGGAGAGGAGAGGTGAGAACGGAGGCCGAACTTCCCAATGAAAGCATCGAAGAAGCAACGCCATTAGGCGTAGTTGGAATCGGCGAGGTCGAGCTCAACGGGGATGTGGGATTTGATGTTGACGGTTTGTAGGATGGCCGCCGTGGGCATGGCGACGGCGGGCCGGACATCATCGATAGAAGAGGTGTAGGTGGATTCGGAGTTGGCATCGGAGGAATTGGGGAGATCGTAGAGAGGGTTGGACGCCAGATCCATGGTGGGCAAGGGGAAGAAGGCAGAAGGTGCAGCGGAGAAGAGGGAGGCCGATTGGCGACGGCGGATCGGCGACGGTGAGCCCGGCAGCGGAGGCGATGGAAAGCGAGGCTAGGATCGAGTAACCGCGCTAGCTGATACCATGTAGAGAGATGGAGTTGGGCCAACAGCGTTTGTATTGCATTGCTGTGTGTATAAATACATGTACATCGCAGTTACAGAGCGCGTGCGCGCGTGGAGCGCGCGATGCAGGTCGCAGGCGACGTCGTGGCCACTGCGCCTGACCACTAACAAACCTGAGTGCCTCAACATTCTCGTTTTTTTGTTTCGGTTTATATCGTTCCTTTTTTTTTGTTTGGCTGATTGGCTCGTTTTTTTTTCCGTTTCTTCCTGTTCCAATCTGTGGTGATTGGCTCGGTTTGTGTTTTCTGATTTATTTTTGTTTCCACTTAGATTTTCTCTTTGCAACTTTTCTGTTGCTCACTGTTTTTGGGTCTGATTTTTTACCTATTCTTTCGCTACAACAGTTTTGATTAGACACAAAACTGATATTCTTATTAAAATCTAGATTAGTTGATGGTCAGAATTGAAATATTAAACACTTATTGTCTAATTCGTTTAAATAAACATATCTATGTAATGTACGATAAGAGCTCTCATGTGAAAAATCGAGATAGGTTTCCCATTATAATCATGGCCAGACACACCAATCCTTGACACGTGTGCAACAAACTTCTTGTCGACTTTAGTTAGATATGAAAATTTCTTCCGTTATAATCATGGGTATGGTGGACATACCTTGACACGTGCGCAACAAACTTCTTGCCGACTTTAATTAGATATGAAAATTTACATATTTTTATGGGTCCTCAAAGAAAGTCACGGAGCTCCATATTTAAGTGTAGCACCACATAAATAGTATGAAAATTAAAGTTACGATATATTTGGGTCTAAATATTTTTGTGCTTTACAACCGGAGAAGAACTATCATATAATTTTATTTTCATTGGATTAATAGGACATTGTCAAAATATTGTCAATGTTAACTTATATTATGGATGTCATGGTCATCATATAGTAAATTAGATTTAAAATTTTATATAAAGGACAAAATGTAAATAGACATATAACATCCACTACCGGAAACTGGGTCTAAGCCGAGTGCAAAAATGTTTGCAAAGTGCATTCTATCGGACACTCGGTAAACAAGTTTTTTGCCGAGTGCTATAAAATAACACTCAGCAAAATAATTACACTCGGCAAAAGAGGCAAAAAAACACTCGGTAAAGTTCGACACTCGGTAAACAAGAAAAAAAAACACTCGGCAAAGAACCGCCACGTGGACAACCGTTAGTCCATGTGCCATCCGTTAGTACGTTTGCTGAGTGTCCGTTAGTGGAAACACTTGGCAAACAAATACACTCGGTAAAGAAATATGTTTGTCGAGTGTATTTGTTTGGTACTCGGTAAAGAAATATGTTTGTCGAGTGTATTTGTTTGGCACTCGGCAAAGAAATAAGTTTTTTTTCTCTTCTGCCCTTGAAACTTTTTCTGCTCTCCACATACAACATGTGGTACTCCATGTTAAGATTTGGTATATTTTTTGACATGTTTGCTATATTTAATTAATTTATTGTATTTTAAAGAATTTTTTGGTATAAGTCAAATTTGAACCGCAAGTGATTCAAATAATAGAATAAAATAAGTAGAAAAATGATATTCATGTTATTAAGTCCATTGTGAGGCCTTACTCGAGAAATAAAAAGAAATTTCGAACATCTTGTTGAGGAAACACAATCACAAATGTGTGGCCGAATGATTTTTAAATTCTAAAAAAAACAAACGAAATCTGAAAATCACAAGATTTGTCATGATGTGATGATATCATACGTGGAGGCTGTGGTAAAAAATTGAGAAGGTTTCTAATAATTTGTCACGTAAGATGTTTACAAACCGAAGCATCTCACAAGAAGAATCATAGCGTTGAGAAGGATTCGGTAAGATTTAGAGTCAAAGTGATGGTCGAATTGGGGTTTGGCTTCAAAACTTTTTGTATAGGCAATAGAGAACATAGATTGTTTCATGTGAAATTTTGGTAATTTTTTGGATTTGTTTGATAATTTTAATTTATTAAGTGCAATTATAGAATTTTAATTGATATAAATTAAATTTGAGCTGTAACTGCATAAAATAATGGAATAATATTTCTAGAAAAATCAAACATATATTGTTGAGTCAATTTGACAAGGTATTTTCAAAGTACATCGGAACAAATTGAAAAAAACACAGCCTAGAAAAGAAGGAGAAGAAGGAAAATGAAAAAAATAGGTTTGCCGAGTGCCTAATATCTGGCACTCGGCAAACCGGCTCGCCCCACACACGCACACTAGTTTAGGGTTTGAAAATGAAAAAAAAACAAAATGTGTTCGCCGAGTGCTAGATCATGGGCACTCGGCAAACCTCCTGATAACCACCCTAGGCCGGCCTCACCCACACGCACACACACAGCCACCGCACGCACACACGCATCCCGCCACCGAACCCTGCCCCCGGCGTCCGACTGCCGGCGCCCGGCCCCCGCCGCCCCCAGCATGCCTGCCCCCGTCCTCCCGGAGCCCCATCCCCGGCACGCCCGCCGCCGGCCTCCCGGAGCCCTATCCCCAGCGTGCCCGGTGCCCCGCCCTCGGCCACCGCCGCCCTAGGACCCCGGCGCCCTGCCCCCAGCCGCTGCCGCCCCAAGACCCCCCTACCCCCCGGTGGCCGGCGCCCTCCCCTCGGCGTCCTCTACTCGACTTGGTACTTCTCACATTTGAATGACGTCCATGCTAGTATACCGCAAGCACTGTATTGCCAAATGGCAGATACTATAAAATTTGGAGACCGAGGGTAAACATTTAGCATGACAGACAAACAATTTGTTTAGACTTTAGACGGCGCTATAGCGCCTAGATAGGGTCATTATTTTAGCATGATCATTACCTCTTTTTCTTGTCATGTAATGAGCATTAGAGTTAACGATTAGTTTCATCTTCTTACAGCCCATTAAGTTCCTAAAACATGAAAAGTTTCAGATAGAAAAATTGGATGCCCAGCTTGGATGTTTCGTTGCAACACAAACTAAATCAGATGATTAGGGCCAAACAAACCATGTATATTTGTCGCTAGTTGTCCTATGTCCAAACTCCTGATTGAACATGCAACACTTTGTAAGGTGAGAAAATTTGCACTCATAGCATGAGGAGAACGTGTGAAAGACAACAATCAACCTATGCTCTAGCTAGATGCAGGAGTGCAGGCAGACAACTAAGATGTGCATGTGGTTGTCGGCCATCATGTCATTGGTTTGGTGTGTATGTGGTTGTCAGCCATCATGCCGTTGGTTTGTTGCAGGTTTTGGTTACCTCACCGTGCAGGGGAGGTGCTGCCGAAATTTACAATTGGCACTATTATATTCGTTTGTTGCAGGAGAGACTATTACAAAGATCATTCCCCACCGTCCTCGACTCATCACTTTGCAGGACAGCAAGGTGAGGCATCATACACCCCTCTTTCCGTATGATGTTCGTATATCACGTAGCCTAGCTAGGCGTCTCCTGTTCTAAAGAGACGCCGTTGGAAATATGCAGATCTTTGCATATCTATAACCGTATCTGTTTCGAATTGTCCACGTTTTTTGGACAGTCTGAGGATGTGTAGATGGGGTTAGTTCCATGCTCTACTCTGATCCGAGACAGAGTTTCGGTAGCATCTCCCTATTGTTCTCCGGATACACAATCTCCCTGCCAGGACGTGTATTTAGAGAACAACGGGGAGATGCTGCCGAAATTCTATCTCGATAGGAGTAGAGCATGTAAACTAACCACATCTACACATCCTTAGGTGGGATTAGGACCTATCTTTACCTATTAGACCACCACGTAGGAACCTGTAGATGCAATTGATTTTTATATTACTTGCTGATATGTTAGAGGATGGATGACCGTGAGTGGATGTACACGGGCCGCTCTAGTCAAGGTTCGTTCACCGATGAATGGATTGAGAAGACCGATGCTTTCTTAGAACTAGCATTTGCAAGGGTTAAAGGAGCGCATGCCACTTGGTGGCCCTGCAGCATTTTTGCAAACACGCGTCGACAAACAAAGGTGGTCATGGGTAAACATCTTTGCAAGAATGGATTTACGGCGGACTATACCCGGTGGATCTATCATGGTGAATCCGATCATGTGAGAGACGAGGTCGTGAGACAACGCATCGAGGATTATGATGCCGATGCTGGGGTAGGAGACATGTTAAATGACTATCATGAAGCACACTTTGATGAAGGACGTAGGGAGGAGGAGCCAGAGGCAACCGTAAAGGCGTATTACTATATGTTGTCTGCGACACAGCAACCCCTTCACGGGCATACCAAGGTTTCTCAATTGGATGCCATTGCACGCCTAATGGCTATAAAGTCTAAATTTAGCTTGAGTCAAGAAGCCTTCGATGTTGTGCTGACAGTTTTTGGTAGACTGCTCCCGGATGGTCACATCCTGCCAAAGAGCATGTATGAGGCATAGAAACTCCTTCGTGCACTTATGATGTCATATGAGAAGATACATGCTTGTCCGAAGGGATGCATCTTATTTAGGAAAGAACATGCGGAAGCAAAGTACTGTGTGAAGTGTAAATCCTCTAGGTTCCTGGAGGTAGACTCTGGTGATGGTCAGAAGAGGCAGCTCGCTATCCCCGTGAAGATCCTATGGTACCTTCCATTCATACCAAGGATCCACTAGCTTTATATGATTAAGGAATCCGCAAAACAGATGACATGGCACAAATCCTGACGTCGATACAATCCTGAGAAGCTAGTGCATCCATCCGATGGTGAAGCATGGACAGGGTTTGATATGATTCATCGGGAGAGAGCTCTAGAGGCTCATAATGTGCGTGTTGCACTGGCAAAAGGTGGGTTCAATCCTTATGGAATGGTGGCTGCCTCATACACTTGTTGGCCCATGTTTGTTATCCCTCTTAATCTCTCCCCTAGCATCCTCTTTCAATGACAGAACATATTCTTGTCGTTGATAATTCCTGAACACCCAGGGAATAATATGAGTGTGTACATGGAGCCTCTGATTAATGATTTGGTCCATGCTTGGGAGGAAGGGGTATGGACATACGACCGAGCTACAAAGACAAACTTTAAAATGCATGTTTGGTACCAGTACTCCCTGCATGACTTTTTAGTGTATGGGATATTCTACGGCTGGTGTGTTCACGGGAAGTTCTCATGCCCAGTATGCAAGGCGTCTCTGATGTTCATTTGGTTCATGAAGGGTGGCAAGTATTCTTCGTTCGACAAACATCGACAATTCCTCCCTCTTGACCATCCATTTAGATGAGACATCAAGAACTTTACGAAAGATGTAGTAGTTGAAGGCCCTACACCCTAGATGATGATTGGTGCCGTGGTTCGTGCTCAGTTAGACGCTCTCGAGGTCAATGACCAAGGAGATCATTTTCTGGGATATGGTGAGCAACATGCCTGGGCTCACAAGTTGTGCTTGTGGAACCTCCCCTATTTTGATGACCTTCTACTTCCACATAAAATTGATGTAATGCACACTGAAAAGAATATCATTGAGGTAATTTTTGGTACAATCATGGACATTCCTCATAAGACAAAGGATAATGTTAAGGCTAGAGTGGATCAAGCGAGGTTATGCAATAGACCAAAGCTAGACATGGTGCCTCCCAGAGGTGGGAAGTCATGGAGAAAGCCTAAGGCCGATTTCGTTCTGATGAGGGCCCAAAGGAGGGAAGTACTAGAATGGTTCCAAACATTAATGTTCCCTAATGGGTATGCAGCGAATCTAAAGAGGGGACTGAACTTCGCTACTTTGCGAATCAACGGGCTCAAGAGTCATGACTACCACATATGGCTTGAGCGGCTACTGCCGGTGATGGTCCGAGGCTATGTCCCTGAGCATGTCTAGATAGTGCTGGTGGAGTTGAGCAATTTCTTCCGCCAGCTTTGTGCTAAGGAGTTATCTCATACCATGGTTGCAGACATGGAAAGAATGGTGTCTGTGTTGCTCTGCAGGTTGGAGAAGATCTTTCCACCTGGCTTCTTCAATCCGATGCAACATTTGATTTTGCACCTCCCGTATGAGGCACGAATGGGGGGGCCTGTGCAAGGCCATTGGTGCTATTCAATTGAGAGATTTCAAAAGGTTCTTCAAACTAAATGTAAAAATAAATGCAAAATTGAAGCATCCATAGCAGAGGCATACATTCTGGAGGAGGTGTCAAACTTCACAACAAAATACTATGCTGACAACCTTCCTAGCGTGCATAATCCACCCCCTCGTTACAATGCTGGTGAAGATGAATCGAACCTTAGCATTTTTCGAGGGCAACTAGGAAGTGCAAGTGGTGCGACTAACAAGACCTTGAAACATGACGAGTGGTGCACTATTATGCTATGTGTCGACCAACCTATGCGAAGTGGAGCCATACATGCTGTAAGTTCTCAACAAACTTTTTCTCAAGTAGTCACAATTTTGTGTCCAACTCCCTTATTTCTTGTTGGTACAGAGAATTTCATGAACAATTCTGGCCTGAATCAAGGGAACTTACCCCATAGGAAACTTCGACCCTTCTTAGAGAGGGTGTGGGAAATTGAATGCCCGATTTCATTTCTTGGTTCAAACAGAAGGTACTGTCCAATTTGGCTCGTACTTAGTTTGACATTACAAGTTGCTCATACGTGCGACTAATATAACGAACTACCCTGCTTGAACTTGTAGGGACAAACCGATGCGTCTATGAGTGCCGAGTTGAGACAGGTTGCCGATGGCAAACCGATGCGTCTATGAGTGCCGAGTTGAGACAGGTTGCCGATGGTTGTGCCTATAGGGTCAGGTCATTTACCGGTTATGACGTGAATGGATATCGCTTTCACACAACAAGCCACGAGTAGAGTCGGCCCAATCGAAGAACCACAAATACCACAGTTTTTACGCAAGGCTTAGATGGGGTTGAGTATTACGGAAGAATTGAAGAAATATACGAACTCATATTTCATGGTTGCAAACCTCTTAATCCTGTTATATTCAAATGCCATTGGTTTGATCCTAAGTAGTGAGACGGACCCCTAATCTTGGGCTAGTCAAAATTCAACAATCATCCGTCTTATCAGGAGACGATGTCTATATTGTGGCTCAACAGGCCACGCAAGTTTATTATCTCTCATACCCGTGCCATACCGTCGACCGTCTTAAGGGTTGGGATGTTGTGTATAAGGTATCACCACATGGTAAACTACCTGTCCCAAACAATCAAGATTACAACATAGACCCCAACACATATGATGGAGAGTTCTTTCAAGAAGATGGGCTCAAGGAGTTTTGAGATAGACTTAATGAAGCTCGGGGATGGAAGTAGACAATGAAAGTGGTGCCGATTTGAGGACGCCGGGACGAGGTTCGTAATGTGAAGGACTTAGAATTACTTCAGCGATTACATCTAAGCAATGACGGTAATGATGACATTCCTCCTTCGGAGCACACGGATGATTATATCGACAAGTGTGATAGTGATGATGAGACTTATGATCCAACTAATCCTGATCATGATGATTATTTCTAATACATGTACGATCCGTGCTAATTGATTTATTATTTGGCATACCATGTTATTTTCTAAGTATGTTTTGTTTATTTTGCATCTATTTCGATGTATTATCTGTGCTAATTGGTTTACTCTTTTTAATTGCAGGTGATTGAATAATGGTGGGAAGGTATGAGGAGGATAACGTTGCTTTACTCAAAAGCGACAGCGACGCATAAAGGGTCCAATGCAGCTGTAGGGTCTGATGCAGCTGAGGGGTCTTGGAAGAGACCTCGGGGTAGACCCAGGGGTCGAGGGAAGACGAGGCCACCGTCGCATGTACCTTCATCGCCGTCTAAGGTACCTTCCGCTCACTCATCCTCCTCATCCTCTGAGGAGGAGGAGGCAGGGGTGGAGGAGGAGACAGGGGGTACCTCTTCCTCTACTTCATCGCATGTGCGGTTGCGAGGTCCTTCGACCCTCCCAAGGCGACCGATACCTCCTTTGAGATGCCCGCTGATTCGACCCGATGGAGACAAGTAAGTAACTTTAGACGTTATCACTAATTTTTCATTTGATATGTTCAAAATTACAATAGAAACTAATAATTTATCTTAATCACTTGGGTAGGGGTTGGACGAAGGTCAGTGGTGGTGATCACGCACGCCATGTGAATGGCATCCTTGGCCTTTTGATCAAGGAAAAGTTCACTAGCCTAGTGCAGTTCGGTGGAACTATCGAGACAGCCTACACGTGGTCCCACTATGCCGCCATCCCCGACGCCCCTGATCGAGATGGTAGGGTATTCGTCGACAAGGCGCAGCATGTCAAAGCCAAACTTTGGGTATGTCTTTCTCGTACTACATTGCTCAATACATCGCATTGATTGGACATTCTTGAAATAATGAGTGGATACATCGCGTCTATATGTAGGATTTCTTTAGATGCGAGGAGAGATACGAGGCCAAGGCGGATGCTGTGGCTAACAAAGCCACCAAGAAACTCATCAAGGACATGCACTATGAGGCACGCATCTAGGCCGTGATCCAATACCACGCGGAAATCCTTATGAGTGAGGGTCCCTAAAAGTGCGGCAAGAACCATGAGGCTGACCCCGGAACAATACTTGAAGGTAAATATTGAACATTAATACTTATTTTTTCTGAGATTAATTACGCTTAATTTCATCTTCTTATGTCATATACTTGATGACGTAGGTGCCTCCGTGGTGGTGCGCCTATGATCTGCAGTGCTAGGCCCGGATGGTGGACAGGTGGTGCGACCCCGCGTGGGAGGAGAATCACAATGCTTGCCGGGAGCGGCGTTTGCTGATGCCAGGTGCACCACACCATCAAGGCAACCTCAACCTCTCAGGATACGCGGCTAGATAGGTATGTTAATTTATTTCTTTATTCTAACGCTCAATTCTACATAATTTCTAATCATATTGCTTTTTTTGCAGTCGGCGGCACATGGTGGCGAGCCTTGCTCCAAGTTCATGGCATATGCTTTGTCCCACAAGGGCAAGGCGACGACCGACGTCGCCTACAACCCGAAGGACCCACCCTCGGTGTACAGCAACGAGTCCGTCCACAATCGCCTCGATGGATACACATCGATGGCAAGGGCGGTCCATGGCCTAGAGTACGATCTGAGTGCCCATGACCTTGATGGAGAAGTGGTCATGAGGGCGTGAGGAGGCAAGAAGCATGGCCGGTTCTGGATTGGCAACGGCACAATCGACACGGCCCGGCGATACGCCCGCGGCTGGACTCTACATGGTTCCAGATGAACGCACTTTAGGTTATTTCTATTTTAATCATCATTCATTGATTTTTACATACTTTTGCATTGCATTGTAATGTTGGGATGAAATATTGTAGGCTCAGCTAGAACAAGAAACGAGGTGCCGGGAGGAGCTAGAGGCGAGGATGGAGGCAGACCGGCAGAGGATGGAGGCAGAGCGGCTGCAGATGTTTGAATATATGAGGGTTGTTTATGCTGCAATCGGTCAACCTCCGCCATCGATGCCAGTCTCTCCTCCTCAACCTGCTCCAAATACTGTTTCAGGCACTGTGAGTCACTTCACAACCTTATAATCACCGTTTCTAGTTTATGTGGAATCAATCTTACAAAGATGCCCAGACACTAGAAACTAGAAACTAGAAATAAATTAGAAACTAGAAACTAGAATGATTTATAGTTTACAAACTAGAAATAAACAAGAAACTAGAATGATTTATCTCTTCTCCTTTGTGCAGAATCAATCAGCGGCATCGAATGAGCCTCATGACCCAGCGTGGTCACAATGGCCTCCTTAGTGACTACTTGTGATTTTATTTGCATTTGCATTTGTGGATTACTTGTGACTACTCAGTGGACACCATTGCACTCAGTGAATTTTATTTGTATTTGTGGTGTGAATGAACCTACTTGTGATTCTGAAGTTTATTTGCATTTATGTGTTGTCGATATATCTATATGAACTGCCTGTGATGCTTATTGTGAACTATGTGTGATGCCTATAATGTTTATTTGAGTGGGGTACGTTATATGTGACTGAACCATAAAAAGTGGAAATATATGGTCACTTTGCCGAGTGCCAAGATAAAAACACTCAGCAAAGAGGACACGTGGCCAAAATCTATACATTCTAGGCCAGTCTTTGCCGAGTGTCCGGGATTTGACACTCGGCAAATCAGCCATGTTTACCGAGTGTCCGGGAGTTGAAACTCGGCAAACATGGCTGCTTTTGTCGAGTGTCAAATCCCGGACACTCGTCAAACGCGTCGTGACCGTCTCCACACCGTCAAGTTACTTTTTTTTGCCGAGCGTCGGTTTTAGATCTTGACAAAGTATTTGCCAAGTGCCCGATAAAAAACACTCGGCAAAGAGACGTTTGCCAGCACTGTAGATGTCGTGTGCTGTTTGCCGAATGTTACACTCGGCAAATCCTTTGCCGAGTGTTTTTTGGGCTGTGTGTGGCAGAACCTCCTAAGAAATCGAGCCCACGTGCACCTATTGATGTCTCAACAGACCTCAGATAGAGTACACAAGTTCCTGATAACTTAACAGGTCTGTCGGGTGTCCTCGGGAAACCCGAATCATCCATGAATCTTTTCCAAACAGGATCCCAATCACAGTCATTGCAGATTACAGCAGTTTTCAATATACATACCAGAGATTATAAAGTGGAAGACTTAAGTTTTGATATTACAAACCAGTTGTTTCAAACTTACAAAACCATAAGTGTCATACAACCATAGTAGCGGAATAATATTACATTAACATTATTTATTTCACACAAACTAGTGCCTTGTCCAAAGACCATTCATCATTCCTCATCATCATCGACTTCAAACACTGACATGCAGCAGGGACCAAAACAAGCCTGTGCATGCGACTCACCTGCAACAAGGGTTAACAAACCCTGAGTACAAAAGTACTCAACAAGACTGACCCGACCAAAAAGGGTGAAGGTCTTAGGGATGCAGGTGTTGGGTTAAGGCAAGGATGTAGAAAGATTCAAAAGTTCTTTGCCAAAAGCTTACTATTCTTGATCCTAGTTTCAAGTTTTACCACTAAGTACTTTAGTTCAATATCTCCAACTAAGTGTTCATATCCCATGTTCCAATCCTTCTCATTCCATTCCTTTTCTCAAGTTTTAGCAATTCACCAGTCCTACATTGCTTCTGTAATGAATCGAGTCTCCATATCCGCGGAGCACCGGCAATTCGAATTGATTCAAGTCCCAGCTAGGGATTCCTTATCACACGACATATGTAGAACTTAATCTTGCATATATCAACCTCGCTACCGGATCCTCCCGTACTAAGTCGTCTCCACGCCACCCTAGAGCACAGCACGCCTCAAATCCGGCCACATTCAAGCCACGAGGGTACACGCTACTCCCGCCATCTCACCACTCCCAGTGCATGGGCATTCATCTTAGTATCAGATTAGCCGAAGTAGGCTTACCAAAGTATGTGACCAGTACTACAAAGTGTCTCGTTCAGAAGATCCACAATGAGTGGCCTTTAAGCGACATAGTCGGCAACATTACCCAACATTCAAGATAAGTCACCCGACTAGTCTCTAGTTCATTCTATCTTCTTTCTTTCTTTAGCCAGAATGTCATCTTTGATTGTATCGAAACTTTTACTTTGAAAGCCTACCACAAAGCATACTAAGCAATTCTACGCCTTTGTAAATGAAATCATCTTCAAGGATGGTAAACAATTAACAAGGTAGGCAATGCATCAAGTAGGTAACATTTGAATTAATCAACTTAATGCAATAGGTAACATAGGTGATAAACTTTTCAAAGTAAACAAGGTAATGGTTTAATGCATAAACCGAGGCTTGCCTTTGTTGACGATCTCGAGTTAGGATCGATTGCCACAATTATCAAATCCCGTGACAACCGGGGATTCTTCCAGGACTTGCTCAACTAGGATCGTTTCACTCTCGGGTTCTACATGAAATGATAACATATGCTTTAACATGATGATAATGTAAACATGATGCTTTCACAGTACATGAAATGTAACAAAACCCCGAATACGATTTTCCTTCACGGTACAGTTGCAAGCCAACAAAACCAACTTGCAATTCTACCAGCAAGAACCACACATGTGACTTGACCAAACTGATCTTGAAACCCTACTGGTCACACAACATGACCCAAACAAAAATTAAACCCTAACCCTAACAATTAGGGTTGCTTTTATTCAATTTTTAATTAATTTGAAATAAGCCCAAAAATAAACTTGTTCCAATTGACCTCAAAATTTTATGTAAGCTTCCTCATAACAAATTAGTGTACCAAAATAAATTTCATAATTTTTGGAGCTATACAGTGGCCTACAAAAATCATGGAAATTGCATTTATTAATTAATGGACTGAATATTTGAACATTAAAATTTTATTCAAATTTCAAGTTTCAAATTTTTAAACCATACTAGAGCATGTACAGAAGCTACACAAAATTTTTCAGAATTTTTGGAGCTATGATTATTTTCCTACAAATTTCCAAAGATTCAGCACTATTCAAAATCAGAAAATAACAAAAAGCACTATTCTCTCTCTTGCTCTCACTGACAGTCGGCCCCCACCTGTCATCCCCAACCTCGGGCATTGACCGTGGCTGCGACGGCGCTGACCGGCGCAAACTCGCTGACGATGAGCCCAACAGCGACGGCCAAAGCACTAACATGTTCACAAGAGCTAGGCGCATCAATTAGTGGCACTTTGGAGGTTGATTACGGCATGGAATAAGGCTGACACCGGCCATGGCGGACGCGGTGGCACGGTGGCGTTACGCCGGCGAAACAAGGCCGGTAATAAATGAAACAGAGCGACAGAAGCATCGGTGGCTCACCCCGATCGTGTTGAAGCAACAAGCGGGACGGAGAAGCTCGGTGACGCGTTTCGACGGTGGATCGGGATCACGGCGGAGCGGACCTCGTCGACGATGGAGTTCAAGCGATCGAGTGGACAAAACGAGTAGGCAAGAGTGGAATGAGCACTATAGCATCGCGACAAAACCAGAAGAGCCAACAATCGAGGGCAATGGCTCACCGGATGAGGCTGGCCACGGTGAATCGACGTTTCCGTTGAGGTCGCCGGCCGCGAGGAAGATGAACGTGGATAGCGAGCTCTCGGCGAACTTAGGCGGTAACCACAGCTCGGTTGGATGTGCGAGGAGCAGGCGGAACTAGAACACAGCTTTTACGGGGCTTGCTTGCGCTGAGGAGATGAGAGAAGCTCGCCGGAGTCGAGACGGCGGCGTCGGAAAAACAGAGAGAGGGAAGAAAAATGAACGGCGACGTCTGGGCTTTATAGCTCGGCCGGCCAGCTGCGGACTCGACACGCAGCCGAGCTGCTGCTCGTGCAAATATGTGAAGCCGAGGGCAGATCGCAGACGCGCTACTGGAAGACCGGAGAAAGGACGCCCAGTGGGGCGGTGGTCGGCCACTCTTATTAGAAATTACAGAATTGCCCTTTGAGTTCATTTTGCAAATTACTCCCAAATTTTATAAAGAAGTTGAAAATCTCCAAAATAAAAGTTGCTCAACTTTTCAAACTCTACAACTTTGCTTCAATGAATATTTTCAAATTCTGCCTCCATTTTGAAATTTGAATTTGGGGTGCATTTGAGTATTTGAATCATTTCAAAATTACTCCAAATTTTATATGTAAACTTGAAAAACTTTGAATACCAAAGTTGATCCACATAAAATAATCTTCAACTTTGCTTTTTTCCTCACCCCCAAATTCCACATGGATTTTGAATTAGTAAAAAGGGACAAAAAGGACTTTTATAATTTGAATTTGAATTCAAATTTGATTTGTCTTTCTTTTACTTTAACTTTGATTTTTGACCAGTAACATGGCCCATTAGGGTTATTTGAGTCAAAAGACACATGGCCTCACATGATCACATAAAATTTGACCCTTGTGGTCATGATCTTTATTTAGGGTTTTGAAACACATCACATGAAATAACAACATTATGAAATAAAGCTTATTTAGTGAATGCATTCAAAATTTTCTACTCCATGAATGCTTTGCAATGCATATGATGACATGTCAAATTTTAGTGCTAGGTCAAAACACCAGAGGTGTTACACTGTGGCACACGGCAAAGCTATTATTTTCGGTAGTGATCCTCATTGCTTCGCTTGATATTTTTTATCCCATTGCAACGTACGGGTATATTTCGCTAGTAATTATAAAACATGTGAATTGCTACTAGTTAATGGGAAAAAAGAAAGATCTATCCCCTTTTTTTGCATTAAGCCTGGGCTCCTCGGCTTGGGCTCGCTTGGGCCTTGTTTAACGAGAGTCGAGAGAGGCACAGCGCGTGAGGCCGTGAGCCCACCTCCCGGGTTAGTGGGCCGTTGGATGATGGCTGACCGTATGCGAGGAGACCCCCTACTAGTCTGAGCCCTCTACTACTCATATGGAAACATGGACTCCGACTCCAACACAAACATACGCATATGGAATATATAGCCACTAGCAACATGGATGTTTTGCGCAGAACTAATCAGATGTAACGACGACGATGGCTCCGACGACCCGCCGAGCCAGACGGGCCTTCGCCGAGCTTCCAACGGACGTGCTGTTCGACGTCTTCCTGCTGCTCTCGGCCATGGAGCTGTGCCGCCTCCGCGTCGTCTGCCACGCATGGCGCTCCCTCACCTCCGACACACATTTCATCCGTGCGCACGCCGCCAGGCACCAACGGGACCCGCTCTTGGTGGCGAGCTTCTTCCTTTCCGGTCCTTCAGAAGAAGAGCGGATGCTAATCGACCTCATCGATCTGTCAGGCAAAACGGTGAAACGAGTAGCCAGCGCCATGGACCGCGGGCAGGTGCTGTGCCCACGCCTCGGCCTCGTCATCGTGGCCAATAAGTCCGACAACACCTGCCGCGTGCTCGATCCGGCGGCGGCCGGAGCTCCAGTCGCCCCTCGCTCCAGGCCGCTACCCGTGCTCCCGGCGCCGTCGCATCGGGGTCGGGGCAGCCGGCGCCGCCTGCGTGAGGCGGCCACCTCGTTTGCCTTCGGCAGGGTCGCCGCGCACCGGAGAACACAAGGTGCTGCGGATTTTCCACCGCCTCAAGGATGACGACCGTCCACATCTCTTCGAGGTGCTTACCCTCGGCGGCGGTCGCCGCCGTGGCCGTGCACGGTGGAGAGACATGCCGAGTCCTGACATGTTCGTCTGTCCGGACAGCAGCACCGTCGTCGACGGGGTGGTCTACTTCTTGAGGAATAATGTCGTGTACAATGGCATGGTGGCGGCGCTGCCAGGCGCTGGCATTGTTGTTCCTCCCACAGATTCTGTAGCTTCGTTCGATCTTGAGAGGGAGGAATGGAGGAAACGTCTCCAGGGGCCTATAATAAGCATGGGCTACGACTACGACGGTGATGACTCGGACGACAAGCTCGACGACCTCAACCATCCCTGGTGCCAATTTGCTTTGGCTGAGCTGAAAGGCTGTCTAGTTCTGATGAACTACTTCTACGGTATGACTCACCTCTGGATTCTGACTGACTTTGAGAGAGGCGTATGGGTGAAAGAATATAGCATTCTGGTTAACTCCATCGTGCCGGCATATCTGCGCCGTCTAAAACCATTGTTTGTGCTAGATGATGGGAGGTTGGTAGTACGAGAACGAGTCGGAGGAAAGTTGGCCGTATATGACCCCAGGACCGACGCTTGGGCATGGGTGGAGTCAGGACCTCTTCCTCTTGGGGCAGTTGGTATCTACGCAGGCAGTCTGTTAGGTTTACAAGATGTATGGTGACAATATTTTATATATATATATATATATATATATATATATATATATATATATATATATAATGGATAATACACTTAATTTTGCTATATATATCATCATGTCTCGGTGAAACTTCCCCTCCCGCGCTTAATTTTTTTGTGCACGCCGGAGACCTCTGTTTCAGTGTACGTAGTCTGACGGGCGTAGAAAAGTTTTAACGTTGATAGGCCGGAATTTTTTTTTATTTTTCAATCTATTTTTAATACAAATTACAAAAATATACGATTTGACATATATATTCAAAAAAAGGGATTTGCTAAATTTCAGGTGCCTAAAATTTAGTTTTCTTTCAGACGACGGTTATTGCATATATTTTATACAAAAATTGTAGTTTTAGTTCGTTGCAATTTCTATAAATATAATCTGCAATTTTTTGGTCTGAGAATAAAAAACCCATTAAACAAAATCACAAACCTAACAAAGTCTGATATGTGTTGACACAAAGACAAATTTAACAATTTACAATTATTTTTATAGTTAGACAAGGACAAAAATTTAATATGTTATGACATAAAGACAAATAACAAATCACAAAAGTAACAATTATTTGTACTAATTGGTAGTATAAGAGTGTTGTTTAAAATTATCTTAAAATTCAGGCACATAAAATATAGGAGAAGTGAAAAAAAAATCGTACACTATCGCTCTACCATGGTACGAAATTGGAATATACTTTTCATCGGTGAGCGAGACTAACTAAAGTCATTTACCGGCTGGATGACATTAGATCTCGTCCAATGAGAAAGCGACTCACCCAATAATAACGTTCGGCCACAAAATATAATCTAAATCCCATCTATCCAGAGGCTGACTTCTGTATTTCGTTGAGGGGCAAAGTCACGATCGAGTGTCGACGTGACGTCTCCGTCGATAGCGAGATGTCTGTGGTGACTTCGTGAATCTCAAGATCTGTCGGCTTAGTCCTTCGGAGGTGTTCATAGAGGTAGTGTTTGTATACGTGTGATCATATGGGTGATTGTGCGTGCGTGTTGTAGGTGTCTACGTTGTACGGTGTTATTCTCAAAAAAAAACTATACGGTACCACCACTTAAAAAATATCGACTTTTATGTTGGCTAAAAAAACTATATAAATCATCTTTAGTCTTTTCATCTTAGAAAAATACTAAGTGTTTAAATTGAAGATTAAAGGGATATTGTTCACGGATCAATGATTCACATCATATTAACTTTATTTTGACACTTAATATTAGACTATTAAGAAATGTATCCGAGAAAACAATCTAGGTTTAGTTGAGAAGGCTTGTTTACTTATAATCTCTAGTGATTAGTGATAACTATTGAGTAGTACTTATGAAGACTGCAGAGTTTGGGGACCAAGTCCCTGTCCGCTCCTCGGAAAAAAATTCGGTGAGAACCATCCCTACCACGACACCGCATGCGGATGTATGGCTGAAGTGTGGATCATGGGGTAACTATTTTATCATGCGTGCGTTAAAATGATTGATACTGTGGCCCATATTTCAGACTTTCAATTGCACAGTTCTCACCACGTCGTGGTAGGGATAGTCCTCAATGAATTTTTCCCCACTCCCCCTTGTCTCCGCCCTTGATTTCATTTAGGGGTGGGGGGGCAACTAGATTTCATTTTCACAAAGGCCGAATTTGAACATACAAGGTAGGAGAGTGAAGAAAGGGGGTAAAAGTGAGGCGGCGGGAAGTCACGACAGCGAGCAGCAGGAGGTGCCATATAGCTATGTGGCCCTGGGGGCATCCGGCCAAAGGGCACGACCGATTAGGTGGTGGGGCACTTGCATGACATGTTATCTATTTTTTAATAAGTAATAATTAATAGAAAATATGTCTGTACATTGCATCAGAACAAAAAAAAAAGTGTCACACATAATTAGTATTTGAAATTAACAACACACCTGTACTCTAGTTAAATGGAAAGATTCCGTTGAGGATGAAATTGCACTTTATTTGAATGGCAGTGCAAGCACCTGGATGGATGCGTGCGTCCGGATGTCCACGCCTGCACGACATTTTGGTCGGTGCCACCCAAGCGTTGACCGCCGCCACCCGACCCCATGCGCGGGGACGCTTTCGCGCCACCATCGCTTCCCATGCTCGAGACATCATGCCGGTTGGCGGTGTGCCCAAAGAATTTATAGCAGGTGGGCGGTGTGGATCCCCTACAAGCAACACCGATCTACTTTGAAACATCGAGATCAAACATTTGCAACATGCATCTGAGACAGATGAAACACTTGAAACATGCGTTCGAAACACTTGCAAAAAACACATAAAAACACTTGAAAAGGCCATTACAAAACACATCCAACATCCCGGATAAAACACTTGCAAGATATATGTGAAACATATGCAACATCCAAATAAATACATTTGCAACATACATTTGAGAAAACATATGAAACATTTCGAACAGACGCTTGTAACATATGTGTCGGGTTCATAAACCCGGGGTCCCCAATGGACCCGCTTCCCTACAAAACTCGGCCCAGAAGGCGGCGCAACCACAACACACGCCTAGGCTGGCCCGGACACACAATAACAGGTCAAGACCACGATCTGTACTCCGCTGCCTCCCGCAGGTCGGACGACGCGTCTTCCCAAAGCTGAGATCTCTGCCACGGTCGAACGACAAGCCTCCATCACCCATCTGCAGCGAGTGACTTGCTCCGTCTCGCTCGACCCCTTGGGTTAGGCTCGCCTCCTGACCCCTTGGGTTCGATCTCCGCCTCGTCCAACCTCTGGGTGAGCCCCGACCGGAAGGCTCAGCCATGGTGGAACCATGATCCGACTCGACTCCTTTTCTTGACCAAGGATACACGGTGGACCTATGCTTTTGCTCTTTTTCCCTACCGACATGGTCGAGGCCAACTAGGAGCAACCGATCGGGAATGCCTGCTCGGTGTGGGCCCAGGGAGCAGGCGGAGCAGATAAGATAAGGCGCTCAAGTCAACCATAATACCGAGGACTGTACCCCGCCATGCCCTACGCACCTGCAGGACAGTGCCATCAGGGCATGACAGGTGAACACGGTAGAGCCTGCCAGACGCGTCCGAGAATAAATAGTGTTGTGGGCATCATCGCTCGTGCATTTCAAAGTAACACGGAGAGCTGCCAGATGCGTCTGGGCATAAATAGTATTGTGGGCGCTGGCAGCCATCCCGTACCCGAAGGCGTGAGCAACAAGACTAGGCAGCACACGTATACACTCTCTCTCTTTCTCTTTGGCTTGTAAGGCCATCCCTTTCAACTATAAAACAGGATGCACTCTCTACTGTAAAATGATTGACTCTCTCTCTCAAAGACTCTCTCAACGACTCGAGAACACAATAGCTCAATAGCTCTAGAGACACATAGAGGATACGCTCCTCCGACCGGGCCTCTAAGACCCCCTTCTCATTCCTTACTCATTTGCAACCCCACAACAAACTATGAGCACCTAGGCTCTGGAATAAAGTCACCGCAACTGGACGTAGGGCCTGTTGCCTGAACCAATATAAATCCTATGTCACTGAGTGCTAGGCCACATCCGATCACAACGCACGGCAAAACTACAAATATTTACTTGTTGGTCACTTTTAAGACCAAGACAGTTGGCGCCATCCGTGGGGGAAGACGCCGTGCGTTCATGCTTTTGGTCATCGGATGGCCCACCTTTCCACAATCTTTGGCATGGCGGGCACGAAGCGATACGATTTGCTTTGGCTCATTGGAGTTTCCCACGCTCCCACTTGCTGGGATGTGGGTTCCTCCCTGTCTTTGTGCTACTCTAGACCTTCCTCTTCGGAGTGCGGACTTCGCCGCCAACCAACTTGGCATACTCCGCCTCCAGGAGGCGCCACCAGTGCCCACTAGAGGAGGAGCGCCCTCCACCGGCCCTGGGCCACTCGACGACCTCAACGTCGAGACACCCGTGCTATGCCTCGAGCCCATGTTGGGCTCAAACCCCATGGTGAGTGATGTACATATTATTCTTTGCTCACTATTTAACACCTTCGCCGACTCTTGAAGGGACCTCGCTGTCCCCCACCACGACCACGTGCAAGCTGGTTCCCTTATGGCTTCGCGTCCACCATGGACGCATGTGCATAGGGACTCCAAAGGATGCTGATGCCGCCCCCTCTCACATCTGAGTTTGTGGGGATGGCGGGCTATGCTCCCGCCTCCTTACACGACCTCGCCTATGACAAGATCAAAAGCGATGGCTCTAGCATTAGCGATGTCATGGCATCTGGCCACCCTCTGTCCCGGGAGTGCGCTTTGGCGGATGCTCTAGGATAGCCACTGGAGGTGGTGGAGTCTCTGTAGACTCACACCCCCACGGAGCCCCATGCACAGGCCTTAGCGCATGTGCAGGAGCACGACAAGGAGTTACGACAAAGGCGGCAGAGCCAGCCAACGCACCCTGCGCCTCACGCTACTCCACATGCGCGTAACCCGGTGAGCGGCACTCGAGATCGTGCCTACCATGTCCAGCGTAACATACTGGACAGAGGGGATGACCCCCCTCACTTTGCTCGGTGGCGAACATCGCCGGCTGCGTGGCGATGCCTGCTGGCCTCCCAAGCTCCTGCCGACCCAGAGCAGCCAATCCATCGGAACCTCCGGGTGCTAGTGGAGACCACCGCCGTTCAATAGGCGGAGAACTCCACGTCGTGACACCAGCTCGCGGCCTCTCGCCCAACCGGGAGACTAGGGCCGTACCAGTCGAATCGCTTTGTCCACTCACTGCAGCAGTTACCGGACGTGGAGCAGGAAGTCGTGGCTGCACCGCAGCCCGACCCAAAGACTTCGCTTCCACACCCGACCACCTATGTGTGAATGGCTCGGGCGAACCATGACGCTCGCAGCATCATCAACAATCGATGCCACGCCCGGCACGATGATGACGCCCATCGAATGGCGGCGAGAGCAGGCGGCACGGACCCCGGCTTGACCATCGAGGAGTGCGAGGATATGCACCCTAGGCATGGCGGCCGACCGAACGACCGAAGCCCCAACCCAGATGGCCTAGGGCCACGAGCCTTTGGTCACCGCATCCAGAAGGCGCCGTTCCCACCAACATCGCCAAGTACATAGGGAGATGAACCCGGTATATGGCTCAAGGACTTTGGCTGCGCGCTGCCGAGCCGGCAGAGTGGATGATGATTACTTCATATCCGATTACCTCACCATCTACGTGGGGGAGCATGTTCGAGCATGGCTCGAATTCCTTCCACCCGACAGCATCTGTGACTAGGCGGATATTAAGAGGGTCTTCGTTGGAAATTTCTAGGGGACGTATGTCCATCCTGGGAATTCTGGGACCTCAAGTCTTAGCAGAGCCCAATGAGTCCTGTGGGATTACATCTCTGAGTTCTCCAAGCGGTGCAACTCCCTACCTGATGTCGTTGACATGGACGTCGTCAGCGCGTTCCTCTCTAGGACAACCTATAAGTCCCTGATCCACAAGCATGGCTGGGTGAATCCCCATACCACCTGCGACCTGCTCGACATCGCCACAAATCACGCCTCTGGTGAGGAGGCGGTCAGGGCAGTCTTCAGCGGCGGTTGGGACAGGCGCAAGGCCAAGCACGAGGGCCAAGGCAAGGGCCCTCCACACAAAAGGGCAAGAAGAACAAGAGGGATCGGCACCGACCAGCCATCCCAGCTTTGGTTGTCGTGGGCCGATCGCGTGGGAAAAGCCCGATGGTGCCAGCCCAACCACTTCGACAAGCTCATGGAGAATCCATGCACCAACCACGCCTATCCCGTCAAAGACCTCTACAAGGACTACGAGCTCCTCAAGCGATTTCTATGGCAAGCTGGCAAGCCAATGGAAGGGAAAGGCAAGGAGAAGGTGTCAGGGACCAATACTAGGGTACCCGAAGAGGAGGAGCTAATAACCATCAGCATTGATTCATCCGAGCATTCAAGAGAGCGGCTACACTTCTTACTGGGCTCCGCCTCGTCCGACCAATGAGGGTTGGCTCCACCTCGGTGGACACTGAGGCCGTAGGCTCCTCCTTGCCTAACCCCTGAGGGTTAGCTCCGCCTTGTTCAACCTACGAGGGTTGGCTCCGCCTTGTCCGACCCCTGAGGGTTGGCTCCGCCTCGCCCGATCCCTAAGGGTTGGCTCCGCCTTGTCCGACCCTCGAGGGTTGGCTCCGCCTTGTTCGGCCCCTGAGGGTTGGCTCCGCCTCGCCTGACGTCCCGAGGCTGGCTCCGCCTCGCTCGATGTCTGAGGGTTGGCTCCGCCTTGTCCGACCCTTGAGGGTTGCCTCCGCCTCACTCGATCCCCGAGGGTTGGCTCTGCCTCGTCCGACCCCCGAGGGTTGGCTCCGCCTCGCCCGACATCTGAGGGCGGGCTCCGCCTTGCTCGACGTCTAAGAGCTAGCTCCTCCTCGCCTGATGTCTGAGGGCTGGCTCCACCTCGCCCGATCCCTTGGACATGGCTCCTAACGGAAGCTCACGCCCGCCCGCCAACCGCTATGGGCCAAAAAGTACTACCCAAGGTCAAACATCGGCATCATGCAGGGAGCGGTCATGTCTCACATGACCCATCCCCACGACATGTCATTCTAGGGAACTCACATCACCCATAGTGACGGACATGTGGTCACTATGCTACCCACTCCCTATCTGCCCTTTGATCAAGACAGCTGGTTCGGTTGCGCACCGCCCGCCACCGGGTGAGTGGGATATTGTTATGACCACGACAACGCTAGGCCATGGTAGTGTCAGCAGACAGGCACCTGGCATGGGGCTGTCCCTATCGCCTTTTGCCATGTCAGTGGTCCCCCACAGAGGAAAAGAAAGGCCTAGCGACCCTGAAGGACTTCCTCTGCCTCCTGTTCTCCTTTTTTCTCCCATTTTGTAACATGTGCTTTCCCTTGGCCTATAAAAGGGAAAGCAAGGCGTCCCACTAAGGGGCATTGGTTCACCACATCACATATCGCACTACATCACACCAAAATGACTAGCATCGAACCTCGAACACATAGCTGAGCAACAACCGAGCTCTCAGCAACCTTTCGTTCTTTCCACCAGAGACTTGGGACCTGTCCCTCTCTCACCCATTTGTAACCCCTACTATGAACTTTTCAATGCTAGTAACACGAGCAGCAGCCATGAACTGGACGTAGGGACATTCTGCTCGAACTAGTATAAACCTTGTGTCTTCTTAGCACACCATCTGGGCTAGATGCGCAATAATACAAATTTACTCGTTGGTGTTTACTCAAAAACACCGGCCGGTTAACATGCAAGGTAGGGGACTTTGCGCGTCTTGACATCAACACCAGGCCTCGGATGGCTAATCGCAACCTCAGCTGGGTCATGGGCGCACACATGCACTTCGGGGACCTAGACTTTATCATCACGGTGGAGGGAGAGTTGGCAATGGCTCCCGCCGCCATCCAACCTCTCCCCTTCGTCGGCCTTGACGTTATCGCCGAGGCGTTCGAGGAGTTGCGACTGCATGTGTCGGGGGCCCACGCCCCTAAAAGCAACCAGCTCCTCAACTTCGACCATAGGAAGCTTTAGCGCTAGCTCGGTGTCTTCCTGGGACCCCGGCCGTCCCGGGAGGACCTGCGCCACCTCACCTTCTCATTCACCAACGTCATGGCATAGATCATGGGGGGAGCCACTCCCTCTAAGATACCTCATGCAGAGGCGCCCTAACAATGCTCCCATTTGGTCTCCATAAACGCCTTGAGACCGATGGCCACCTAGTGGTGCAAAGACACGCCTTCATCCTCAAAGTGAGCAGACGGGTTCATGGGGTATTTGAATATATCACGGAATCTTTCCACGACCTCCTCCTAGGAGCCTCGAAGTGCGATCCTCGGCGACGACTCTAGCAGTGGGGAGTCATCACCCCTCTCATGAATGTTTTATGGCGGGTACCCGAGGGACAAAGTTAAAAGCATCCACAAAGAGAAGGCTACCCGATGGGCGACCTCGGCAGCGAGGCCGAGGAGGAGACAACGACCCCACCTCGCATGTGGGTGGAGGCGGTGAGGCCCAACACCGAGAGCTCGAGGAAGCATGACTCCGGCTTGAGCGAGGGCGCCTGAGCTCGATCAAGAGATCGAGCGCCACCACGAACAGTGGAGTGCGTGCGTGCGCCCACGGCTGCGGACGTGAACCGGAGGACCTTCATCGATGGTGAAGCCCTCCCACACGCCGCCTAGGTGAACTAGAACATCACTGCCGTAGTGTCCTTACTCCATGGGCTTTCGGGGCCCGTGACGCCCGAGGATTGTTGGGCCCACCATGAGATTCGCACGCTGCTCGAGCGTGCGGTGGCACAGCAGGCCGAGAGTTCGCTGTCTCGGTGACACAAGCTCGATGCCAGCCAGCGCACGCCCTTAGAGCACCCCAGCAAGGACGCGTCAGTCCACTAGTCGCCACAAGGCGGCAGGCAGCGCACTGCGGTCTCGGTGCATTAGTGTCTCGGCGCAACCATAACGCATGCGACACCCTCGATGCCTGTAGGCGTACCTACGATGACCTAAGAGAGGGAGCTAGCCACAGCTATTACCCTCGTCATGGCAGATGGTATGATAGGGGCGAGGACCAAAGCCCAAGCCCTGGCCTGCCGGGGCCTTAGGCCTTCGGTCAACACATCCTCAACACTGTCTTCCCGCCAAGGTACCGACCACCAACCAACATCCCAAAGTACTCTAGGAAAATGAACCCCAGACTATGGCTCGAGGATTATCGGCTTGCTTGACAAGCTGGTGGAGCGGATAATGACAATTTCATTATCTGCAACCTTCCATTGTTCCTGGCCGATTCGGCACGAACATGGTTGGAACACCTTTCGCCCAACAGAATCCAAAGTTGGGTGGACCTAAAGGAGATCTTCGTGGGGAACTTCTAGAGCACATACAAGCGCCTAGGGAACCCATGGGATCTCAAGAACTACTGACAGAAGGCCAGAGAAACCCTTCACGGGTACATCCGGTGCTTCTCCCAATAGTGCAACGAGTTGCCTAAAGTCGTCGACGCCGATGTTATAGGAGCTTTCTTGTCTGGGACCACCTACGAGTCCCTGATTCACAAGCTAGGATGTAAGGGCCCACGAACCACCAAGGAGCTCCTCGACATCGCCACTAGCCATGCCTCGAGTGAAGAAGCAGTCGAAGCGATCTTCGACCGCCTCAAGGGCAAGGCGAGGCAGGACGAGGACACCGGCAAAGGCGCCTCCCATCGTCCTACCAAGAAGAAGAATAAGCAGCGGCGTGAGGGCTTGCTCGTGGCTGCTACCAACCGCAAGAGTGTTCAGAAGCCCATGGAGGGCACTCTGAACCACTTTGAAAAGCTGCTCGAGGGGCTATGCCTAAACCATGCTTTCCCCATCAAGAATCTATACAAGGACTATGGCCTCATGAAATGGTTCTTGTCTAGAGGCTCCAACAAAGGGAGCATGGGAAGGACCCTAATCCAACCACGGACAATGCTAAGGTGAGGGACGGTGGCTTTTCGATCTTGGGGACAGCTACCTCATGATCTTGGAGGGTCGACGACCTACAACTCCAAGCGTTGCTGTGAAGCTCACGCGCCGCGAGGACTATACTATCTGACCGAGCTAGCCACGCCTACCTTCCTCTAGTGGTCGGAGTCTGCCATCACCTTTGATCGGACCAACCACCCAAAGAGCGTCCCACAACCAGGGAGATACCCGCTCGTGGTCGACCCGATCATCGGCACAAAGCGGCTCACCAAGGTAATGATGGATGGAGGCAGCAGCCTCAACATCATGTACGCCAAGACGCTCGACGCCATGGGCATTGACCGAGCATGCATCCGGCCAACTGGAGCACCTTTCCATGGCATCGTACCTAGAAAGCAGGCCATGCCACTTGGGCGTAGATCGATCGCTCATCACCTTTGGGGGTCCATCTAACTACAGGACAAAACTCTCACCTTTGAAGTGGTTGGGTTCCACGGAACCTACCACGCCATCCTAGGACGACCATGCTAAGCGAAGTTCATGGCTGTCCCTAACTACAACTACCAAAAGCTGAAGATGTTGGGCCTAGGCGGCATCATCGCCGTCGACACCTCGTTCCAGCGCACCTACGAGTGTGAGGTCAAGTGCTACGATCACGCCGTGACAATCGTCACCTCTAGAGAACTCACGACCATCAGGAAGGAGGTCGCCGAAGAAGCACCCGACCCCAAGAGTTCGGCCGGGTCCTTTGAGCCCGTTGAGAGCTCCAAGGAGGTCCTCATAGACCCTGGCAGCATCGAGGGCAAGGTGGTGTGCATTGGCACCATGCTTTCCTCTAAATAGGAAAGCGCACTCGTCGGCTTCCTCCACGCCAACAGAGACATCTTTTCATGGAAACCCTCGGATATGCCAGGCATTCTAAGGGAAGTCACCGAGCACGCCTTGAAGATCCATCTAGGCTCCAAGGCGGTGAAGAACGCCTGCGTCGCTTTGACAAGGGGAAACGTAGGACCATCGGCGAGGAGATCGCAAAGCTTTTGGCAGGTGGATTCATCAAGGAAGTGTATCACCCTGAGTGGTTAGCCAATCCTATTCTTGTATGAAAGAAGAGTGGGAGATGGAGGATGTGTGTTGACTACATGGGTCTCAACAAAGTGTGCCCAAAGGATCCATTTCTTTTGCCACGCATAGAACAAATAGTCGACTCTACCTCGGGGTGCGAAACCCTCTACTTCCTTAATGCGTACTCCGGGTACCATCAAATCGCAATGAAAGAGTTCGACCAGCTCGTGACATCTTTCATCACCCCCCTCGAATCATTTTGCTACGTCACAATGCCGTTTGGTCTGAAGAACGCTAGGGCTACATACCAGCGTTGTATGCTCAAGTGTTTTGGGGACCTCATCGGGCGAACCATTGAGGCCTTCATGGACGACATCGTGGTCAAGTCCAAATGGGATGACCAGCTCATAACCGATCTTGAGCAGACCTTCGCAAAACTCTGAGCCAACGGCATCAAACTCAATCCCAAGAAGTGCATTTTCGAGGTCCCGAGGGGTATGCTGCTTGGTTTCATCATCTCTGAGCTTGGCATCGAAGCCAACCCAGAGAAGATCTCAGTCATCACAAGGATGGGCCCAATTCAGAACATGAAGGGGGTACAGTGAGTTACAGGATGCCTCACCGCACTTAGTCGCTTCATCTCGCGCCTCGGCGAACGAGGTCTCCCCCTTTATCGACTTCTGAAGAAGGCCGACCACTTTGAATGGATGTCCGAGGCCCAAGAGGCACTTGACACGGTCAAGTAGCTTCTGACGAAGGCCCCAATCCTGGTTCCTCCTACTAATGGAGAACCCCTTCTGCTCTACGTTGCAGCCACCATGCAAGTGGTCAGCACCGCCCTGGTAGTGGAGCGAGAAGAAGAGGGGCATGCCCTCAAAGTACAGCACCCTATGTACTTCATTAGCGAGGTCCTATCCAACTCTAAGACCCATTACTCCCAAATCTAGAAGCTCCTATACGCCGTCCTCATCGCCAAGAGGAATCTACGCCACTACTTCGAGTCACATTCGGTGACAGTCGTGACATCCTTCCCCCTCGATGAGGTCGTCCAAAACTAGGATGCCATGGGAAGAATCGCGAAATGGGCACTCAACCTGATGGGTCAAGGCATTGCGTATGCCTCCCAAACGGCCATCAAGTCCTAGGTGTTGGCTGATTTCGTTGCAGAGTGGATCGAGGTCCAAATGCCACCGGTGATCGTTGACCAAAATCTTGGACAATGTACTTGATGGATGGCCCGATGAAGAAAGGCGTCGGCATAGGGCTGGTCTTCGTGTCGCCCCTTGGGGTGCACATGCGGTACATGGTTCACCTCCATTTTCCCTCCTCCAACAACATGGCCGAATATGAGGCGCTCATCAACGGTCTGCGCATCGCCATCAAGTTGGGCATCTAATGCCTCGATGCTTGGGGTGACTCCCAGCTGGTCGTCGACCAAGTCATGAAGGAGTCAAGCTGCCATGATGCCAAGATGGTTGCGTACTACCGAGAAGTCCGCCAGCTAGAGGACAAGTTCGATGGCCTCAAGCTCAATCACATTCCGAGGCGTCTCAACGAAGCGGCCAATGCATTGGTAAAGGCGGTGTCTGGGCAAGAGCCGGTGCCTATGGGCATCTTTGCTAGCGATCAGCAGAAGCCCTCGGTTCGCTACGAGGGGCCGGAACAAGCCGATGATGGGCCGCATGAACATGGCTTAGGGGCTGACCAACCGTCAGCTCCGCCTGACCCTGAAGTCATGGAGCTCGAAGAGGACCCAGCGACAGAGCCTGGCCCTCTGGTCGACTAGAGGACGCTCTACCTCGACTACCTCCTCTGCGAGGCTCTTCCGATGGACAAGATGGAGTCTCGACGGCTCGCACGTCACACCAAGTCCTTCGTCCTTGTGGTGGGCAAACTCTACAAGAGAAGCCACACCGGGATCCTACAGCGCTGCATTCCCATTGAACAGGGGAAGCATTTGCTGAGCGATATCCATGGAGGGATCTGTGGTCACCATGCCACGCCTAGGACCCTGGTCAGAAATGCCTTCCGACAAGGCTTCTACTAGCCGACCGCAGTAGCTGACACCGAGCAGGTGGTGCACACCTACAAATGGTGTTATTACTATGCTCGGTAGACTCACCTATCGGCCCAAACGCTCCAGACGATCCCCATCACATGGCTGTTCGTGGTCTAGGGGCTCGATCTAGTCGAATCACTCAAGAGGGAGCCCAGAGGTTACACCCACTTGCTTGTCACCATAGACAAGTTTACAAAGTGGATAGAGGCTCGGCCGATCTCCACGATCAAGTCCAAGCAAGCTGTGATGTTCTTCCTCGACATCGTCCATTGCTTCAGAGTCCCAAACTCCATCATCACAGACAATGACACACAATTCACCAGGAAGAAGTTCCTTCGATTCTACGATGAATACCACATCTGGGTCGACTAGGACACCGTAGCGCACCCCTGAACGAATAGGCAGGTCGAGCGCGCAAACGGCATGGTCCTACAGGGCCTCAAGCCTAGGATCTTCAACCGGTTGAACAAGTTTGGCACATGGTGGGCCGCCGAGCTTCCCGTGGTGCTCTGGATCCTAAGGACAACCACTAGCTAGGCCACTAGCTACATGCCCTTCTTCATGGTCTATGGTTCTAAGGCTGTCCTCCCAGTCGATCTCGACTATGGAGCATCGAGGGTCAGGGCATACGACGAACAGGGAGCCGAGGCATCCCTCGAGGATGCCATGGACTAGCTGGATGAAGTGTGCGACGTTGCCCTCCTCCACTCGGCCAAGTACCAGCAAGCGTTGCGATGGTACCACGGTCGTCGAGTGCAGGGTCGGGCCTTCAACATTGGAGATCTGGTCCTCCACCTCGTCTAGAGCAACAAAGACCGCCACAAGTTCTCCTCGCTGTGGGAGGGACCGTACGTCGTCGCAGAGGTGCTCCGACCAGGCACCTACAAGCTCAAGACTTTTGATGGCGAGGTCTTCGCCAATGCCTGGAACATCGAGCAGCTACATCGCTTTTACCCCTAATAAACACATACTTTCTCTTATCAGTTTTGTTATCAAACTCCCCGATCTTTCGTGACATCCGACCCGGCAAGCGGCAAGGGGTTAGGCCTCACTAGGGGCTGATATGAGCACATCTATTAGAAAAAACATTCTCTCGTGCCCAACCCTTTTTACGTTAAGACCTAGGAGCTAGGTTTGTGGGAGCCGACCTTGAGTGCAACTAGTTGGGTTGTGGGGAACCTATGCCCCGGTGCACTCTGCGCCCTTGCTCACCAAAGACGATCAAAATTGGCTCACCGCTTTTCTGAGCTTTTATGACCTTAACGACGTAAAGGGTCGGAATGCACTAACCTTTTTATACAAAAGGGAGAAAAGAGCTAAAAAGCCGTTTGCTATAACAAAATTTAAGAGCTTGTCCATTTGTTACAAGTTTCTCCGCTTGGCTTATCTGCTTAAACTAAATTCTTACGCGGGATGTTCTCATCCTCTATCTCCGCAGGAAAGACTTGTCTCAGCAGGTAACACAAGTCGATCGGACAACTTGGCCATTCTGAGAAAGCAGGTAGGGAGCAATTTGGATGCCCCACATGGGTTATGCCAAACCCATCACTCTTACCATCGAGGTAAATCACATACCCAAGTCGATCGAATGGCTCAAAGCCACTACCGAGAGATGGGTCACCCTTGCTTTATGCACATTAATTTCACTACCGAGCTCCTGACCCCAGCAATGGCAGGGGATCGGGCATTGCTCAGGGGCTGGCGGGGATGTCTATGCGGTAGACGTTCTCTGTTCCTGACCCCTCCTCACGTTAAAAACTGGAGGCAGGGGGCGGAGACAAGTACTGAGTAATGATGGTCAGACTGCAAGAGACCTATGCCCCGATGGCTATGGCGTCTTTGCTCACCAACGCGATCAGAGTCTTTGTCCCCGCACCCCATGCTTTGGCTTTCACCTTCTCGGGAAGGGTTTGGAGGGGTCCACCTACGGAATCTCCATCGGGGAGAGGCCGGGAGGTCACCCGGGTCAGTCGAACGGCTCAGGCCACTGCCAAGAGACAGATAGGGAGTATTGGGATACCTCATTTAGGTTACGCCAGCTCTGTCATGAACGTTGGATTTGGACCCTACACGAACATATCCGGTAAGAGCTCCCTGAACCTGTCACTCAAGCCATCGAGGTAACTTTACCGATCCCCACCTTTCTTCTTCCATTGCATGATCATTTGTTCATCCATTCTCATGCATGCATTCATACATTTATTCATACATTCATTCATTCATCCCATACATCTGAGCATTGCATATGCAATTGCTGCATCACAACGCTTCGCGTCGCATCACGAAGCGGTAATCGTCTCATTCGATATGAGCGGTGACCGACCGAGGTTCGAAGGCCGGTCCACAAAGGGCTCGAGGCCACCTCGCATCAAATAGAGCCAGGGGAGAAAAACTGAGATGAGCCCTAGCGGCCTTGCCCGACCCTACTTAGAAGTGGACAGGGACATCTTGACCTTCTCATTCGTTTCTAACCTCGAGCCAAGCCCACAAAATCTCCATCGAGGAGAGGCCAATGGGTCACTGAGTTGCTCTCGGAGTGACACGGGCATCTCTTTGGGAGGCGAGTTAAGGAACCTTTGGAATGCCACATGAGGGCTATGTTGACCACTGTCGAGTGGATGATGGACCCAGATTCCACTTGAACACGCCCGCTAGCGAGCTAACAGAGCGCGATACTCCAGCCATCAAGGCAAGTGTCGTTAGCTCAGCCCCTCCTATTGCAGAAACCAAGGACGGGGTGATGCAAGAGACACGACCGACCCCTACCGAGCCCCACGGGGCTCGGGTGCTCAAGCCGCCTGACCCTAAATCAGGAGACCGGGGTTCGAAGGCCAGTCCGCGGAGGGCCCAAGGCTGCCTCACGTCAAACAAGAGCCAGGGGAGAAAACGTGGATGAGCCCTAGCGGCCTTCGCCCGACCTGCCTAGAAGCGGACAGGGTTGAAAGCATCTAGGCCCCTAGTTGGGCTTCGGTGATTAATGACAATACGAGATTACTGTGACTAACATGTGTTTTGCAGATGCAATTAAGTTAGGTCATGGTAATGGCAATTGATTGGGCAATCATGGTTGTCATGCCTCTACAATGGAAATCGTTTCGGTTTTCAAAGGATGGACGACAAGGTTATGGATGGACTAGTTCTAAGTGTCGTTTGGTGTTGAAGAGACACTTAGAGTAGTTTAGGACTTTGTTTATCCTTTGGCCATACTATTAAGGGGGGTATGGACGGGTAGCTTGACCTAGGTAAGTCTAGTGGGTTAGGTGTGGTGCACACTTGTCAAATCTAGCACAAGGTAGCTCCTAAGTAGCCCTAAGATCAATTGGAGCGAACTTCATTCACATATTATTGCGAGTTGGGAGTGAATGGAGGGTCAAATGTTGACCGAACGCTGGTTCCGGTGTGACCAGACGCTGGCGTAGAGTCCGGTTAGTTCATTTGATCAAGGTGAAGTCGTCTGGTGCGACCGGACGCTGAGAGGTGAGTGACCGGACGCTGAGCGCCAGAGTCCGGTCGACTCTAGTAAGGTCAGAGTCCGGTCACAACTTAAATGGCTCAGTGGCAGGTGAACTGACCGGAGCGTCCGGTCACCTTAACCGGAGCGTCCGATCACCTTGACCAGAGCGTCCGGTCACCCCGCAGTGGCACATAATGGTTCATTTTGAATGATGGTGTATAAATACTTCCTCTATTCATGTGAGGGAGGATTTTTGCTCATTCCAATAGCTGAAACACCCTTGAGAGTGCTAAGAAGAGCAAGGTCCGAGTGAGGTGATTGTGATTTGTGAATCCAAGAGTGAGGCCTCATTAGTGAAAGCAAGAGTAGCAAAGTGTGCATCCACCTTTCTCATTAGGCTTGTCGTGGTCAAGTGAGAGTTTGTGCTTGTTACTCTTGGTGATCGCCATCACCTAGACGATTTGGTGGTGATTGGGAGTTTGGTGATCATCCGGCGGAGCTTGTGGATGACCCAACTCAAGTTGTGAGTGGTTGTGGGTGATTCACCATGACGGAGTGTCGAAGAATCAACCCGTAGAGAGCACTTGATCCTTGCACGGATCAAGGGGGAGCTATACCCTTGCGCGGGTGCTCCAACAAGGACTAGTGGGGAGTGGCGACTCTCTGATACCTCAGCAAAACATCGCCGCCTTCCTCCTTCTCTCTTTACTTTGAGCATTTACTTTGAGCAATTCAATTCTTGTCTTTACATTCATAGAATTGCCATGCTAGAGTAGGATTAGAACTTAGGGTGCAAAACTTTTGTGCGATAGAACATTAGAAACACATTCTAGGCACAAGGGGTTAAGTGGGCTAAGTGTAGGGTTTGATTATTGCAAAGAATTTTAGAATT
This sequence comes from Miscanthus lutarioriparius, assembly GCA_904845875.1. Taxonomy (NCBI): domain Eukaryota; kingdom Viridiplantae; phylum Streptophyta; class Magnoliopsida; order Poales; family Poaceae; genus Miscanthus; species Miscanthus lutarioriparius. Next base: position 52,128,971 of record CAJGYO010000010.1, read on the forward strand.
AGCCCAATTCACCCCCCCCCTCTTGGGCATCTTGATCCTTTCAATTGGTATCAGAGCCTCATGCTCATGAAATTAGACTTAATCGTCTAGAGAAAGATGTCTCACGGGGATGGTCCTCCTCCTATCTTTGAGGGAGATGTTTTCCTTATTGGAAAATCCGCATAGAGGCGTATTTAGAAGCTCTAGATGTTGGAATACTTAGAGCCGCCTCACAAGGATTCCCAAAACCTCAGGATCCCAAGCACCTTCAAGGCAATGAAGTGAACTACGAAAAATGAAATGCAAAGGCTAGAAACACCATCTTTAGAGGCCTTTGCAAAGATGTGTTTAACCGGGTGAGGAACCACAAAGACACCCATGCACTATGGTCGGATATTTGTGCGCTCCATGAGGGAACTAAGAGCGAGCATGAGGAACGCTATCATCTTGTAATGAAAAAGCTTAATTCTTTAGAGATGCTTAGAAAGAAAGCGCTAATGAAATGTACTCACATTTGAATGTTCTTGTAGAGGAAGTCAATGGGCTTGGACTCACTCAAACGCAACTATCCGATGTTGTAAGAAAAATCTTGAGTGTCTTCCCCATTTATAAATATGGGCATATTATGACCGTGCTTCATCAAGGTGATCTTTCCACCGCTACACCGACTGAAATCTTGGGAAAGATCAATGGTCATGAGATGTACATGCACATCACACCACAATATGGCTCATCCTCTACCAAGAAGAAAGACAAAGACTTAGCATTCAAGGCTAGCCAAGAGAAGGGCAAAGCAAGAATTGAGTATGAGAGCTCAAGTGATGATGAAGTTGATGATGCAAGTCTTGCTCTCATGGTGAGAAGAACCGTCAAGATGCTAAAGAAGCTCAACAAGAATGGCATCAAGTTTGATGGGAAGAAAAAGAAGTTCTTCACTAGCACTAGAAGGAAGCCAATCTCGGAGATGGATTGCTACAATTGTGGAGAACTTGGTCATCAAGCACATCAATGCACAAAGCCCAAGAAAGACAAGTACAAGAAGAAGAACAAGGGCAAGAAAGATGACTCAAGTGATGAAGATGAAGATGAGAAGAAGAAAAACAAGCCATACAAGAAGAAGGGTGGCAAGAAGGACTTTCACAAGAAGAAGAAAAATGGCAAGGCATACATCGTCGGTGATTGGCTCACGGACATTGATTCATCTAGTTGCTCATCCGATGATGATAGTGACAACGAGAAGGTAGTCACCATTGTGATTGACTCTTCATCATCTTCACCGACACCACCGCCATCATCCTCTACACACCTATGCCTTATGGCTAAGGGTGAATGAAAGGTATCAAATGATGATGATAGTAGTGGTGATGATCATGCTAACAATGATGATAGTGATAGTGATAGTGATGATGATGAATATGAATCACCTTCATATGATGATCTTGTTAAATTGCTAAGTCAATACACTAAGATCATTAGAAAAACTAGAGCTAAGAATGACAAGCTAGAAGCTAAGAATGATTCTCTTTTAGCTAAATGTGATATAGCGGAAAAGGCTAGTGTTGAGCTTAGAGAAGCAAATGATGCTATGTCATTCAAACTCAAGGTGCTCAAATCTTCTAAGAAAGAGCTTAAAGATAAACATGATAAACTTGAGAGGGTGCATAAAGAGCTCATCACTAGCTACAACATGCTAAAAGAAGAATATACAACTCTCAAGATCAATCATGATAATCTTGTTATCACTCAAGGATTTTTATCCAATTAGCCACATGATGCTACTAACAATGTTGTTAAGATTGATGTAGCTACATCATGTGATGATTTAATTGTTGAGAGCATTGAGCAAGGATCTAGTGGTAAAGGCAAGCAAGTGGTTGAAACCGACAACTATGATGAGTATGTCAAGCTCAAGCATGATAATGAAAATCTCAAGAAAGATCTTGAAGAGCTCAAAACCACCAACACTATAGTGTTAGAAACTCTTGATCATGATGGTGATTTGATTCTTGAGAATGAGAAGCTCAAAGAAGAGAACAAGAGACTCAAGAAAGAGAAAAATGATGATGCACTCAAAGAAGAGAACGAGAAGCTCAAGTTGGAAAAAGAACATCTCAAGATTGGATTGAGCAAGTTCACAAGAGTCAAACATCTTCAAAGTGAGTTACTAATGAACACCATCATGAAGATGGATAGAAGTGGCATTGGGTACTTGATAAACCAAGAGAAGAAGGCTCAAGCTCAACAACAACAACACAAGTCAAAGCCAAAGCCAAAGAGGTGTTTTGAGTGTGGACAAGAAGGTCACTTTGCCCATGAGTGTCAAACTCCACCACCACAACCTTGTCCAAGCATGCTAGACCCTTTGCTTTCAATGCTCATTACATGCTTAGAAAGGACTCTAGTGGAAAGATGAAAGTTATATTTTTAGGACCTCCCAACAAGAATAGGCCTAAGAAAATTTGGGTAGCAAAGTCACTTGTTGAGAAAGTCAAGGGCCCTCAACAAGTTTGGGTCCCTAAAGCTTGATCTCTTGTGTGTAGGTGAACTACAAGACCGGTGGAAGTCATTGGGTAATTGATAGTGGTTGCACACAACATATGACCGGTGATCCTCGTATGTTCACCTCACTAGATGAAGAAGTAGATGGACAAGAAAGAATCACATTTGAAGATAATTCAAAGGGCAAAGTCAAAGGATTGGGCAAAGTGGCAATATCAAATGATCATTCAATCTTAAATGTGCTATATGTTGCTTCATTGAGTTTCAACTTGCTATCCGTTGGACAATTGTGTGATCTTGGCTTTCAATGCCTATTTACCGAGAAGGAAGTGGTTGCATCTAAGAAAGATGATGATCAAGTGATATTCAAGGGATTTAGATACAACAACCTATATCTAGTGGATTTCACCTCCGAAGATGCTAACTTGAAGACTTACCTATTCACCAAAACATCACTTGGGTGGCTATGGCATAGAAGACTTGCTCATGTTGGGATGAGCTCACTCAAGAAGCTAATGAAGAATGAATTGGTGAGAGGGTTGAAGGATGTGAAATTTGAGAAGGACAAGCTTTGTAGTGCATGTCAAGCCAGCAAGCAAGTTGCAAATACTCATCCTACAAAAGCTTTCATGTCAACAACAAGATTGCTAGAGCTCCTTCACATGGACTTATTTGGACCAACAACGTACAAGAGTTTGGGAGAAAATCTTTATTGTCTTGTGATTGTTGATGACTACTCTAGATACACATGGGTATTCTTCCTTCATGACAAATCCGAAGTGGCATCATGTTTCAAGAAGTTTACCAAGAGAGCACAAAATAAGTTTGAGGTGAAGCTCAAGAAGATTAGAAGTGATAATGGGAAAGAATTTTACAACACAAACATTGAAGCCTATAGTGATGAAGTTGGGATCAAGCATGAGGTCTCCGCAACATATAATCCTCAACAAGATGGTGTAGTTGAGAGAAAGAACCAGACATTAATCACACTAGCAAGAACAATGCTTGATGAGTACAACACACCCGAAGCTCTATGGGCGGAAGCTATCAACACCACATGTTATGCATCCAACCGCCTATTCCTTCAAAAGTTTCTTGGTAAGACACCTTATGAGTTGCTCAATGGGAAGAAGCCGGACGTCTCCTTCTTTAGGGTGTTTGGTTGCAAATGCTACATCTACAAGAAGCGGTAATACCTAGGGAAGTTTCAAAGACATTATGATATTGGTTTTCTTGTTGGTTACTCATCAAAGTCCAAAGCATATAAAGTATTTAATCATGCCACCGGCTTGGTTGAAGAAACATATGAGAATCTTGATGATATAGGTGATGAACCATTGAGGGAGGCCATGTAGAATATTCCGGTTGGAGACATCAAACCTAATGATGATGAAGATGATGTACAAGTGATTGATCCACTTTCTTCATCAAATGTGCCACAAGATGGTGATAAAGATAGGAGAGTAGAAAATGAAGATACTCATGTCTCCCATTAGCAAATGGTGACATAGGCACAAGATGTTGATGCTCCACAACCTCTCCTTCAAGTGGTTGATAGAAGAAACTCACCTCTACTACAAGCTCATCCACAAGATCTCATCATAGGGAGTCCATCAAAGGGTGTAATGACTCAATCTCAATAACTTGTTTCGTTTATTGAACATCACTCTTTTGTCTCTTGCTTTGAGCCTACTAAGGTAGAAGAAGCTCTTCAAGATCCGGATTGGATAAATGCCATGCATGAAGATTTGAACAACTTCACCCGTAATGAAGTTTGGACTCTTGAAGAAGCGACCACAAGGTGCAAGAGTTATTGGAACAAAGTGGGTGTTCCACAACAAGCAAGATGATCAAGGCGTTGTTGTGAGGAACAAGGCAAGACTAGTTGCAAAGGGTTCTCTCAAGTTAAAGGGTTGGATTTTAGAGAGACCTTTGCACTTGGGTTTAAAGACTAGAAGCCATTCAGTATCCTCCTTGCATATGCATCACATCATGAAATAAAACTATATCAAATGGATGTGAAAAGTGCATTTTTAAATGGCTTTATAAATGAACTAGTCTATGTTGATCAACCTCCCGGGTTTGAAGACCCTAGATATCCTAATCATGTTTATAGGTTGCCCAAGGCGCTATATGGGCTTAAGCAAGCCCCAAGAGCATGGTATGAACGTCTTCGGGACTTCCTCATTGAGAAGGGCTTCACTATTGGGAAGGTCGACACCACACTATTCACCAAGAAGCTTGATGGATATATCTTCATTTGTCAAGTATATGTTGATGATATCATATTTAGATCATCAAATGAAGATTCTTGCAAAGAGTTTGGTGAGTTGATGTCAAAGGAGTTCGAGATGTCAATGATTGGAGAGCTTACATTCTTTCTTGGTTTTCAAGTCAAGCAAATGAGAGAAGAGATTTTCATCTCTCAAGAGAAATATACAAATGATCTTCTCAAGAGGTTCAAAATGGATGAATGTAAGCCAATCAAGACACCAATGCCATCTAATGGACATCTCGACCTAGATGAGGGAGGTAAAACGGTTGATCAAACTCTCTACCGCTCTATGATTGGTAGCTTGTTATATTTAACCGCATCTAGGCCCGACATCTTGTTTAGTGTGTGTATGTGTGCTAGATTTCAAGTTAATCCTAAGGAAGCTCATTTAAGTGCCATTAAAAGAATCCTTAGGTATCTTAAGCACACACCATGCATTGGTCTTTGGTATCCCAAAGGAGCTAAATTTGAATTAATTGGCTATTCCGATTCAGATTATGCCAGTTGCAAAGTTGATAGGAAAAGTACATACAGAGGGTGCCATTTGCTTAGTAGATCACTTATGTCTTGGCTCTCCAAGAAGCAAAATAGTGTGGCTTTGTCCACCGCTGAAGCGGAATACATTACCACGGGTGCTTGTTGTGCACAAATACTTTACATGAAGCAAACTTTGCTAGACTACGGTGTAGTTCTAGAAAAGGTACCTCTTTTGTGTGACAATGAGAGTGCGGTAAAGCTTGCTAATAATCTGGTTCAACACTCTCGCACCAAGCACATAGGTATCCGCCGTCACTTTCTTAGAAATCATGTTGCTAAAAATGTTATATCACTAGAAGGTGTAAGGACCGAGGATCAATTGGCAGATATCTTCACTAAACCGCTAGATGAGGCTACTTTTTGTCGGTTGATGTAACACCCTAAAATTTGCCTTTTTCAAATAGAGTTAAAATGATTTAAGTTGGAATTTTTGTGCTCATAAAATATAGGAAAATAAAATTTTTTATTAATTTAAAATTCATCATAAGGTTTAGCAACTGGTTGTGCATATATGTTGGTGCATAAAGTTTATCATGATGAGTGGTGTTGATCCAAAACTCCAAAGTAATTTGGAATGTTTTTGAAAAGGGTTTGAAAATGGCTTTGAAATAAAAGAAAAGAAAGAAAAGAAAATTAGAAAATAAAAGTGTTTGGAAAGTCTAACAAAATTGTCCATTTTTATTTGAATAGGGAAGAATATTTGAAACTATACTTGAATTTGATTTGAATTGGGCTTGGATTGGAAAACTAGAATTGGAAAAGAAATTCATTTTGAAAAATTGCCTTTCTTCATTTTCATTAACCCTGTGAAGGCTGGCCCGGCCTTCTCTTCCTTCCCTTCTGGTTTCGGCTTTGCTTTCATTGCCCGACCTCCTCCCTCAGTATGCTTGGCCCCTTGGTGGCCCACTTTGCTCCTTCCTCTTTCTCCCCCTTTCTTTTTGCTCATGCCCGCTTCCTTTCATTGCTCCTCCCTCTCTTCTGCGTGCTTTGTTGCTCGCATCGGCCGAGCTCGGTGACCCATTACATGGCCGCCCGGCCCTTCACCATAGCGCCTCTGGCCTTGCGTGCCCGTCCGCTCCCTCTCTTTGCCTGTTCCCAGCGTGTCGGCATTCCCCTTCCGTTCTTTCCCTGCTACTTTCCTTTCTTCCTCACACTGGCGATGGTGCGGCCAAACATGGCAAGCCGCCGCCGCCTAGCATATGTAGGAAGGCGACCAAAATCACCGCGGCGCCCTGCTCCCCTTCCATCTACACAACGTCGACCCACCTATAAAGCCTGAGCCAGACCCCCCTCCTTCTCTCTTTTCTCCGACCGGCGCTCGAGCTCGCCACTACCGCCCATAGCCCCATAGCCCGCTTTCGGTGCCTAATCGGCGACGGCAGCGTGTCCGAGAGCTCTGTCGCGACCCACCGGTGCCATAGGTACCTTTGAATTCTTCGATTTGACCTTCATTTGCTGGATTCATCTTCACCGCCCTCTTTCTCTCTCCGTACATACCGTCGCCGTCGACCCATGCCGTCGGAAACTTCCGGTGACGCATGAGATCCTTCAATAGACTCACGGTGAGTGCTAGTTCTCCCGTACCATCATTCTTGAATAGCATTCTAGAGCATCGTAATGGTGAGCACCCAATGCCACCGGCAATGGCGCCGCCGCGGGATTGGCTCCTCGGCGCATTCGCCGCTCTCGGGTTGCATCCCAGTGAGTTCGCTAGGTCTTGCGCTTCACGTACGTGCATTCTTATTCGATCGGGGATGTCGAGCGCCATCCGGCGTCCGCCACCGAAGCTCGGCTCGCCACCGGCAATGGAGGTTTTTGCGAAGGTGCCTTGTAGCTGCCGAAGTTCGTCCGGCGCCCCACGCCGTCGGATTCACGTGAGCGGCCAAGATGAGATCATCTGGGTTGGTTAAATAAGCGGTCCACCCGCGGACCCATGGACTCGGTCCACGGCGCCATGTCAGCGCGTCCACCATACGCGTGGCACACTATGTCAACCAGCGGCTGCCACGTGGCTGCCCAGTCAGCAGCCGAGTCAACCCTTGGTCAGCCATTGGACATTTTGCGAAATAGCCCCTCTATTTTTGGTAAATTAACCCGCAATCCAAATCAGTTCAAAATAATTGTTTTTCAGTTCTGTTTTCTTCAGTTTGAGTCCCTGTAGTTTTCATAAATAGTACGTGTAGTCCAATAAATGTGTAAATCCATATTTTTATTGTTTTAATTCAAAAAACAAGTTCAGTTTATTTATAGAAATGCCATTGAACCTTATTTCATGTGTAACTTTTGCGTTTTAAGTCCGATTTGACCCGTTCGAATTGCGTTAGGATTGTATTTACGTTTTCTATGTGTTTATATAACTGTTAGGCATGTTTCCAATATTTCAAATTCATGGGTAGATTTAATCTATTATTTAACTATAGGAAAACTTGTTTAAATCATAACTTATTCATTTTAACTCTAAAATAGTCCGTTTAAGTTGCGTTAGATTCATAACGATGAGATCTACGCATTAGTAATAGTGTTTACTATATTACTATTTTAGAAAAATCATGGTTTAAATCATATCTTGATTAATGATTATGCAACTGGATTTCATAAATAAAATATGATTTGTTTTACTTTAGTTTTATAATTTAAATCTAAAATTGACTTAATTTAATCTATATTATTTATAAAATATCTTTTATATATGAATTCATAAAGTTGACATAAATGAAGCCTATAGCTTTCTTTTCCATGTATAAAGCAAATCTCTTGGTAGTTGTATCGTTTCAACCGTAGCTCCGATTAGAGTGCTTCTCGCGACTGTGTGTTTATAGCGATGCGTAGAATCGTATTTCAATCTCTTTTACTTATTTTTCTATGATTGGTGTACTATTCTGATATAAATGCAATTGTATGCTATGTATGTATGTGTATGGATGTTTGTGTGGTATTCTACGATTACGTCCGATCGGTGAGATATCGTGGTGATCCGGAAGAAGAAGAAGGGCGTTGAAGATTAAAGCTTACCAAAGGATCGATATTTAAGGCAAGTGTACCAAAAGGCCCCTTGTACCTATGAACAATTACTATTCATATTCATGCATGTGTCTAGTTTGATATACCCTTAAGGACTTCACCTAGATGAATACTTGTACCACATATCCTTGTTACCTAGGGTTTGGGTATGCATTTTGGATAGATGCTACTGTTGTTGAACATAGAATAATAGTTAAACATGACTAAAGGCATGATAACATGAAGCTTTTTTAGCAGAGATAGGGGGCTAGAGTACGTGGTTGAGTACTCTAGTGCCTCTCCATAAGGACTTAATCACAGCGGCAACCCGGAGGTTCCGTACAACCCCGAAAGTGTCATATGGCTCTAACTTTAACATGTTAACTAGATTGTACTAGCTCGTTTGTAGCTCGATAAGGGTAAGAGGGCATCTTTCCTTTTTACGCTAGGATGTGTGTACCATCTTGTGTTGCCCACGTGTGCCACTCCTTAGTAGCTACGACTTGTTAGTGCAACTAGCTAAGGGTTTCATAGTCAAACCCTGCCACACTTCCTAGGTAGAGGTGTAGTGGGCCTTGCAAACCCCAGCATTGGGAATCATGGCTCGGTGGGTAAAGGTGTACAATTTACTGCAGAAATATTTGACTGTTATAACGATCGTGCTCATGGATACGAGAGGTGCGGATCCTTTAAGATTAATAGTTCTTGTGGATGGTGGATGGTTGGGAATTGAGATAAACATGACTATACTTTAATATCACTTGGGAATTGGGGACTGTTCATTAAAGTAATGATTCAGGATGCTAAAATTTGATCAACTAAAATTATGAACCATGATCAAGCGAGTGTCAAGCCTTTTGAGCCTCATAGATCCCTTTGATATACTTGCTAAGCATGGTGAGCTTACACTTGCTTTACATCCAATGAAAAACCGGATGGATGCAGTTGCTAGTCGGAGGAGTTAGTCTTGTTGTCAACCAGTTAGTCGTCCCTGTGGATTTAGAGTCCTCGCCTGAAGATCGGAGTTGTCTTTCTGCTGTCTATACTCTGAGGTTATATTCTTGATACTAATATGTTATGTATTTAAGCATTGTCTATTGATATTACCCTTATTTGTGGCTATATGTGAGATTTGACTTCTGGGCTCACATATAGTGTGTATCTGGTTTTGTCTTTAAAACCATGTGCGATGATTGAGAAATGAGCTCAATGTGCTTGACTTTAGCAACTTCACTAGAAAATGAGCTTGTGTTGTCCCTTCCATTGCATTGTAATATACAACATATTTACTTCTTGGTAATGCATTTAGGGCTTGTCTAACATGGTTAAGATAACCGACGAAAAGCGTGTGAAGAAGCTTAACCTTGGATCAAACTTGAAAAGCAACTAGAATTACTTTCAAGCATTGCATTGTATATGCATGAATGTTGTTTTGTCGTTTCTCTTCAATCACCCTTTTATTGCCTATTTTCTTAAAAAGAATTATAGCCTAAAGCAAAATACTTTGAAAAAATTAAGGGTTTGAGAGAGGTCACTCACATCAGTCCTAATTGGTGTTTATTTGGGTCTTATTGAAGTTGGGACTTGATTGGGAACAGGCAGCACGAAGGAACTTTGAAGATTTGCTGGAAAAGAGTGATCGGACGCTGCATTGGACTCTGAAGTCCAGTGTCCAGTCAGTTCACAGGAGGTGAACTGCTGCTGTGAAGGAGTGACCGGACGCTGAAACAGTACCTTCCTTGCGTTCGGTCAAGCGAAGAAGAAGATCTAAGGATCAACCGGACTCTGGCTGTGTCCGATCAGTGGTGATCGGACGCATCTAGTCGTGACTCCAGGGGATTTGGACCTCTCTGGAGTCGACGGACTCTGGGTGGCAGCGTTCGGTCGTTGCCACCGGAGCGTCTGGTCAATAGAAGTCATGCGGGTTTCCAACTTTTATCTTGTTTCCTTTTCTAATCCATCGGGGGTCACCATATAACCGTACCACGGTATGACCTAATCCCCACCAATGCCTGCACCTGCGTCGACATCACCGCCGTGCCTCCACCATTTTGAGCTCGCCATTCCCCGTGCTTGTGCCCTAGCCATCGCGCCTACGCATCCCGCGCCCACACCTCTGCTCTGCTGCCGCACTGCCGCGCCTATGCCACCGCAGCTCACCCGCGCCGTCGCCTGCGCCTCCCCTGCAACAATAGCACCACCACACTCTTGCCCTAGGTCACACCTGCGCCACATTGCACTGCCCTGCATCTTCTCTGCCACCGATCCACGCTGCATTGCCGCAACCCTAACCCTAGATGTCAAGTTGCCGACCCAGTGGTTCCCTGTTTCATTCCTCTGCTCTTCGGTTCGCCGGTTCGTCAGGTAGCAAGCCCTCAATTCTAAATTTGTATCTAATGCTTGCTTCTTAGGGTTTCGTATCTCTAGATGTATATTGAAATTATTCATATATCCAATCTATTATATCGTGCAGCGAGTCGGTGTTTCTGAGGTTACTTTGGCTGTTGACAGTGAACTCGGGGCCAAGCTCGCGAGTTCGGATCGAGGCCAAGCCTTGGAAGTAATAGTTGGTAGTTGTTTCTTGTCCGAGGTAGCAGTTCATTTCAGTTGGCTCATGTCAAGAATGCCCGAGGTGGTCCAGGTGATGAGGATCCGAGGCAGCCGCCTCGCCTGCCTGCTGATGTGGAAGGCAAGGCGACCAAGAAGACTATGTCAAAGAAGTGGAAGTATGCAGATGCTGATACAGCGAGAGCAGCCATAGTTGTAGCCGCCGCAGAGCGTGTAGAGAGAGGAGGTGCTAGGAGTGGTGTTGTTATTGTAGATCAGCTTTCTCCAGCACAGAGGGCAGCCGTTGAGCAGGTTGAGCATCGTCATGGTAATTCAGCTGGGACTGTCATGCTTGAGGGATGGCATGTTGTTTTGGAGGAGACTCAGCCATAGGGGGAGCCACAGTAGTAGACAGAGCAGGCTCAGGAGGGAGAGCAGACAGAGGAGAGAGAGCAGGCACCATAGCTTCGCCGCTCTAGTCATACCCATACATAGCGGAGGGGTTCTCATCCGCCACCTAGACCACAGGGTCCACCTCCAGTGACTCATCTAGATTTGAGGGCCACCACGGCCAAGCAGGTACAACAGCTCAGATTTTGTAGTTCGAGGAGTGCTTTAGAGGGCTTCTATACACCACTGCAGGAAGATTTCTATAATGCATGTCTTAACAGTGGGGTTGCTTTCAGATCTCATAGGGTTTGTTCCATTGAGGCCATTATTGCAGCAGCAGGAGAGCAGATCCGCCCTCACCTATCTTACCTACCAGGGCTGATAGATTTACTTGGATGGACTAGCAGATATGTTCCATCATGGGTCCATGAGTTCTATGCTATACTTTGGATTGACCCACAGCACAGGTTCATACACTTTGCATTCAGAGGCCACGACTACAGGCTGATGAGCTTCAGGGTCAGAGAGATTCTTAGGCTTCAGGAGCAACCCATCTGGCTACATGAGGTTTGCTATGGTCAAACAGAGCCTCCTAGATGCCCTCATGGCAGTCTTGTGCCTCCAACAGATCTGGTCTGCCATTGCGTCACAGAGCCTTTCGGTGAGAGGTCGAGCAGGACACCTAGGGATCTTACTCCTATAGCAAGACTGCTAGATGCTATCATGAGGAGGACCCTCCTCCCGAGGATGGGATATCGCGAGGGCTTGACTCGCATTCAGTTATGGCTACTGAACTCTCTGATGTAGCAGACTGTGTTTGATATTTAGGATCTTATTCTATCAGAGATGGAGGACACTCTTGCAAACGGGTTCAGAGGTCACAGGTAGCTGTCATATGCTCACTGGATTACATTCTTGATTCATAGGGCAGTTACAGTGAGGCCTCCTGAGATGCTGGCAGAGTATAGTGGTGCTACTATAGAGTTCCCTACATATAACACGACTCAGATGCTCCGCAACAGTGTAGTGAGGACACCTAGTCAGCTGCGTCGTCGCCCAGAGGTGCCAGAGCCTGCAGCCCAGTATGATGAGACTATCAGGGGCATTGCAGTGTTAGAGGAGGAGTAGCTAGATGCTTAGCAGGAGGGTATGGTCGAGAGCGACCCTAGTGATAGTTCGGATGATGATTATTAGGATATCCCTCGGATGCCTCCTCGACGACATGATGGTGAGGCCAGTGGCTCTAGCTCCGCTCCACAGGCACCGCAGACAGACCATGCTCTACTTGCTATACTTAAGCGGATGAGGCAGGATCAGGCTCGCCGAGCCTAGGAGACAGCTGCTGCACTAGCACAGGTACAGGCCAGACAGGACGAGTTCCAGCGATAGCAGCAGGCTATCCAGCAGCAGCAGTAGGCCATGCAGTAGCAGCTTCTGATGCAGTAGCAGTTACTTGGGTTCATGCAGCATGTTGTTACTACTATTGGGGCTCCACCGCCACAACCTACACCTCAGCTTGGTTAGCCTGCCACCACTTCATAGACTCTAGCTTTCTAGACCAGTGGGCTTTAGAGTCAGGGACAGCCAGCTACCTTGTTCGCTTCACCTACAGAGCAGGTGTCCTAGTGGTTTGCCTCACTAGTGCCTGCCCCGCAGTTCACACCTCTTCATATGGGCTTCACTCTGCCTCAGAGTTCCTCAGTGCTCACCCTAGTTTTCAGGAGCCTTGGTGCTTCATTCAGTGAGTTGACAGGGCAGCCTACACCATCAGAGCTACATGTCCCTGGTCCTTCCACAGTTGCTTCTATTACTGGGACTACAGAGATGCTCCCTTCCTCAGTTGTATCATCAGAGCCGACTGCTTCAGTGATACCTACAGAGTCACAGGCCGCACCAGTCCCAAATCTGACCCAGACCACTTCAGCGTCACTTCCAACGATAGAGGGTCACACAGCTCAGAGCTCAGGATCAGAGGATGATGACACATAGTTCTAGATCACTCACCGCGTCTCAGCGCCCGACTCGTCTGCTCCAGCCACGCCGATAGACCCTTAGGTTTTGGTGTTTGATGCCAAAGGGGGAGAGGGATCGAGTATGATAGACTTAGGGTGAGTGATATATCTAGGGGGAGCTTATCTATTATATTTGGATTTTTATGTGTGATACTTATTATGCATTCATGTTTCTTTTATGCATTGAACTACATAAGTGTGATCGTAATCATGATATTTATGTGATCGTGATATTTATGTGATATGTGACATGTGTGCTCTCTACTTTAATCTTTATATATGTCATGTCACTTGGTTATGCTCATTTGCTTTGCTTCCACATTTTACTCCGATGCAAATGAGCTTTATTTCTTGTACTCATGCTTATTTCATATCTATTGAGTACATCATGATGGCTTAGGTCATATAAGCTTGCCTAACTCTTTTGTTCTTATTGTCAAAAGCTTATATGAACCAAGCATGTTGAAAACCTCATCTCTTTTACATACTGAGAAAGTTTGTATTGTCATCAATCACCAAAAAGGAGAGATTGAAAGCATCTAGGCCCCTAGTTGGGTTTCGGTGATTAATGACAATACGAGATTACTATGACTAACATGTGTTTTATGGATGCAATTAAGTTAGGTCATGGTAATGGCAATTGATTGGGCAATCATGGTTGTCATGCCCCTATGATGGAAATCATTTTAGTTTTCAAAGGATGGACGACAAGGTTAAGGATGGACTAGTTCTAAGTGTCGTTTGGTGTTGAAGAGACACTTAGAGTAGTTTAGGACTTTGTTTTTCCTTTGTCGTCGTACTATTAAGGGGGGGTATGGAGGGTAGCTTGACCTAGGTAAGTCTAGTGGGTTAGGTGTGGTGCACACTTGTTAAATCTAGCACTAGGTAGCTCCTAAGTAGCCCAAAGATCAATTGGAGCGAACTTCATTCACATATGATTGTGAGTTGGGAGTGAATGGAGGGTCAAATGTTGACCGGACGCTGGTTCCGATGTGACCGGACACTGGCACAGAGTCCATTCAGTTCATTTGATCAAGGTGAAGTAAATGCAGTGCGGCCGGACGAGAGAGAGTGGTGAGTGGCCGGACGCGGAGAGTTGGTCGACTCCAGTAAGGTTCTAGGGAGCAGTTTTCATGACCAGACGCGTCCAGTCAGTGCTGACCGGACGCCGATCAGAGTCCGATCACAACTTAAATGGCTCAGTGGCGGGTGAACTAACCGGAGCGTCCGGTCACCCCGCAGTGGCACATAACGGTTCGTTTTGAACGAGGGTGTATAAATACTTCCTCTATTCATGTGAGGGAGGACTTTTGCTCATTCCAACAGCTGAAAAACACCCTTGAGAGTGCCAAGAAGAGCAAGGTCCTAGTGAGGTGATTGTGATTTGTGAATCCAAGAGTGAGGCCTCATTAGTGAAAGCAAGAGTAGCAAAGTGTGCATCCACCTTTCTCATTAGGCTTGTCGTGGTCAAGTGAGAGTTTGTGCTTGTTACTCTTGGTGATCGCCATCACCTCGATGGCTTGGTGGTGATTGTGAGTTTGGTGATCATCCGACGGAGCTTGTTGATGACCCAACTCAAGTTGTGAGCGGTTGTGGGTGATTCACCGCGACGGAGTGTCGAAGAATCAACCCAGAGAGAGCACTTGATCCTTCTTGAGATCAAGGGGAGCTACACCCTCTTGCTGGTGCTCCAACGAGGACTAGTGGGGAGTGGCGACTCTCCAATACCTCAGCAAAACATCACCGCCTTCCTCCTTCTCTCTTTACTTTGAGCATTTACTTTGAGCAATTTAATTCTTGTCTTTACATTCATAGAATTGCCATGCTAGAGTAGGATTGGAACTTAGGGTGCAAAACTTTTGTGTAGTAGAATATTAGAAACACATTCTAGGCACAAGAGGTGAAGTGGGCTAAGTGTAGGGTTTGATTATTGCAAAGAATTTTAGAATTAGCCCAATTCACCCCCCTCTTGGGCATCTTGATCCTTTCAAGGGTCATCTCAACCTTCTCATTCGATCCTAACCTCGGTAGAGCCCATAGAATCCCCATTGGGGCATCTGTTAGAAGGCGAGTTAAGGAGCAGTGGGATGCCACGTGAGGGCTTTGCCAACCCCGTCACGAACGATGGACCCAGATTCCACTCGAACATGCCCGTTAGCGAGCTCACCGAGCGCGTCACTCGAGCCATCGGGGCAAGTGATGTTAGCTCAACCCCTTTGGTTGTGGAAACCTTCGATGGGGTGACAATCATGAAGACGAACCAACCCCGGACCGAACCCCTGCTATGCGCAGGGGCTCGAGGAAAGTTGGACTTGCAAGGAGACCGAACACGCGGTCACAGAACGATAGCTCAGAGCCTAGGGAGGGGGTACGTGCGAATATAAGAGATGCTTTCTCCTACTAGTTTCGCTATCCTCTCCTTGATCTTCAGTGACATACGACCCCAGCAACAGCGAGGGGTCAGATCTCACTCGGGGGCTGATAAGGGTATAAATACACCATTTTTTTGAAACAGTCTCCGCATCTGACCTCTTCCTCACGTTAAACCTAGTGGCAAGGATTGCGGAAACGAACAACTGAACAAGCCTGGTCGGACTGCAAGAAACCTACGCCTCAGCGGCTATGGTATCTTTGCTCACCAGTGTAAATAGAGTTTCCCTCCTATAGCTCGGGTCCTACGGTCTTAACGTACGGAAGGGTCAGAATGCATGAGCCCCTTTTTCGCACACTAAAAGGGAGGAAAAACAAATTCAATCAAACGAAACAAAACAACGAGTTTGTTTTTTGATACACAAGGGTCAGCACTTATCCTTTGATTACAATAATGATCATCCGGCACTGTCGACTAACTAACACCTCACGGGGAGAACTATGTCTTCTATTTTATTACTTGAGCCCTGCGAAATGGGAGCCACCACCGTCTCTGTCTCCTCTAGCTCATGGGCTTCATAACTGGGCATGAAGCCGAGGCTCATTGTCTCCAGGTCGATGTTATCCCCGTAATGAGAACGAGCAATCATGAAGGATTGGTTTACCCCAGCGCGAAGGGAGTTCCTCTCGAGTTGGCGTATCCACACTATGATATCGATGGCACGAGCCACGCATATGAAACTGGTCCCCTCGACCGCACCACCTCCGGATCATCGCAAACCACTTGAGGCGGCGCAGGATACTGAGGCTCGTCGCTCTCCGCTTAAAGACTCCTCCTCACCTCGGCGAGGTCTGCGGCCAGCCTGGCAGCGATGCCCTCGACTTATAGCCTCTAGGTCATCATGGTTCTAAGCTCGGTCTAGAGGGAGCTAACCTTCTGCTGCGCGTCATCGCGCTCTTGAAGGGCCTAATCACGCTCCTTGCGAGCCACGCCATGCTCCAAGCGAAGCCTCTCCATGGCTTGGAGTAGCTTGTCCCGCTCCTTGCATAGCCAGATGACCGCCACGGCATCTAGACTCACCCTCTTCTCTAGGGCCACGAGCTTCTCCTCGGCTCCCAGCTTCAGCTCCCGCTCCTTCTCAACCTTGGCCAGGAGGTCGAGGATCCACCGGTGGGTCTCGGCGTCCCTCTAGAGCAGCTCATCCCACTCCCTCCTAACCTTGGCAGCCTCTTCATCATCCTTCCACGATCCCACCAAGAGGGCCTCAAACGCCCTCTCGGCCTCGTCCGCCTGTCGACGGGCCTCGGCCACCCGAATCGAGATCGCCTCCTTGGCAAGAGGAGTCACTCGGCGATCCTCTACTGAGGCAGCAACAAGCTAGGCGCTCATCTCCCACGCAGCCGAGCCTCCTCACCAAGGTGGTCCTAGCTTTCCTTCTGCTTTCGCGAAGGAACTAAGATTTCCTCCGGTGAGTGAGCGATAAGGGACTGAAAGGAGATGATGGTCATAGCACAAAAAATACATAAAGAAAGAAAAGGGTGAGAGGTAGGATCAAGTGAATACTCGACTAGAAGGGATGATGACGTCATGCAAGGCACCCCTGGCGTGGTCCAAGGCTTCCAGCACGGACGCGATCCCCATGTTGAGGCTCTCCCGCTCCATGCTCTCGGTGGCGTCATCGAGGGTGAAGAGCGTCGATGTCGAGTCCTGTGGATTTGTCCACCGGAGCAGGGGCTCGCCCCACACAGGCAAGTGGCTGCCTTTCAATGTCAGGGCTAGGGATGATTCCATACCGGTCCTCTCTGCCACCACCACGATGTCCGCGGACCCCTCGGCCACATCCCCCTCCATCCAGCCCACGTCAGGCACCGTCGCTTGGGCCGTCGGTGGTGTAGGTCGCGCGCTACCTCGGGCGCCACCATGGTTGCGTCTGGCTACATCCCACTTGTCACGGCCGCTACCACCTCCACCGTGTCAACGGGTCTGGACCGGCGGTGGCGTGCCCATCGCGGTCGGCACCCAAGCGTGGCAGCAGACTCCGTCCGCCCGTCGTCGGTAGCGGTATCGCCTCCATCATTGGCTGCTCAGCGACCTCCAAGGGCATCCCTCGATCCCCTGCCCCCACTTGTCCCGCTGAGGGCATGGGAGCCACCATGGGCGGCGCATGATCGGCCGGTGATGTAGTCACACTAGCATTGCTCCCGCCTGAAATGGGCGCGATGCCAACCGACGGTTGCCGCCCCGTTCAGAGGGTGACGCTCTTCTTTGGCGCCAACACCAAAGGATTACGCCGTCTCACGACGCTGCAAGAAACGAAAGGTATAAGTCACAATGATAACAGAGAAAAATAGAGGAGCTAGTGACTTACATCGGCGTTGTTGGGTGGCAGATATATTTGGGGCGAACCCCGACCCCTGCTCTCCGCCTCATCAAGGCGGGGCCACTTTGAGCCCGCCCCTGCTCCTTGGCAGAGGGGCTCACCCCATGCATCTTAGGGTGCGACGGCGGAGCCACCCACCTCCGGCTGGCACCTTAGGCGCGGCGGTAGATCCACTCGCCCTTGTTGGCTCCTAGGGCAGGCCAATGGTCCGGCCTGTCTCCGCTGGCCTCACGGGCGCGCCATCCCCTCCATGGAACGGGAAGGGTCACGACTCCTACAAGGACGAGCGGATACCATCCTCGCTCTCCAAGTCATCCCACTCGGTGTCATCGACTACCTCTTCATCATCTTCCTCATCATTGTTGTTGTCATTGTCGGTGTCCTCCCCTCGCTCCCACGCCAGCAGCTTCCGCTATCTCTTCTTCCTCTTGTCCTCCTTCGCCTTCCTAAGCCGCTCGCCCTCGGTGCGGTTCACCGCCCTCACAGACAAATCCCTTGGCAACGGAGCTGGGTGATCCATGAGGACGAGGTCCCTTGGCTAGTCCCCTAATCACAATGTTAGTATCAAGGGGTCGGGGGTTCAATTGAAGAGGAGACCTAAGGAGAGAAAACATACAAAGACATTGTATCCTAGTTCTGGCCGCATCAGAGGATGCCCCAGCACCAGGTACACAAAATCAAGGGGCACCCGCGTCGTCCCATGAAGGCTCCATCGTCTCTTTGATGCGCTACACGACTTTGGAGTGGGAGAGCGCTCCCTCGGCCAGCGCCATCCCATCGAATGATGCCTCGGGGGCCATCGCATACAGCGGAAGCACGCGCCTCATCAATGGCGCCACCCTCCTCGCATGGTAGGCCCCAATGATTCCCAACCCATTTAGGCCCCTCTCCTTCAGGATGTGGATGGTGGTGAAGTGATCCTAGATCTTCTTCTTGTCCTTCTCCAGGACACCCCACTTCCTCCATGATTCTAGGGCCTCTTTGATCGGGCGCCCGATGAACACCGGTAGGGGGGTGGTGGCGTTGTTCTTGAGATAGACCACTGCGAATGCCACCCCTTGTTAGAGGTCGACAGCCACATCGATGGGTACTCGCCAACCTGGTTGTTCCGGAGGTGGATGCCGGCGCATCCCATTGGCATATGCAGCTCCTGCTTCTTCTCCCTCTTCTTCTAGAGGGTGACGGCAAAGAAGTGCCACCATAGATCAAAGTGGGGACTGATCCCTAGGAATCCCTCACACAGGGCAATGAATGCTACCATGTGCCGGATTCCATTGGGATTGAGGTGCTGCAACTCGATCTTGTAGTAGTGCAGCAGCCCTCGAAGAAATCTATGAGCAGGGGTAGCGAACCCACGCTCATGGAAGTGCGCAAACAACACCACGTAGCTGTCAGGCGGTGACCGCACGTCCTCCTCACCGGGCAGCAGCCACTCCTCGGCCGTGGTCCACGTGCAGAGAAGACCGCGATGGATGAGGCCCTCCATGCGCTGGAAGATGATGTCAGAGAGGCACCACGGATCCATTGGAAGATGGGGGCGAGTGGATGTGAGCTCAATGGCGGCTAGGACGCGGATGCAGGAAGCCTAGGCGATTGGTGGCGGAGGTTGTAGACACGAAGGCAAGAAGGCAAGGTATGAAACCTTGGGGGCGAACCCTTTGGTTTTATAGAGGTGATGGATGCGAGGAAACCAACCGTCCGCAAAGATCTCCACGCCTATCATGATCTACCACAATGTCACGCGGTGGGATATGCACACACAATCCCTATCCTTTCCCTCGGAAGACTCGCCGGATGTTTCGCCTCCCCAGGAGGGCCATGACTTGTTACAAGTAAGAGGAATACATATCAAAGGACACCTCACGGCCCGTCTAGGCCTAGGAGATCGATGATTAGCCCATCAACGGGTTCAATGGCTGCTCGGGCACCCTTAGGATAAGGGATGGAAAGGGATGGGCCATAAGCGGCCAATACCAAGGTGCCACGAGCGCCACAGGCATCTCAGCCCATGATCGAGTCTTAGCTAGGTGATCCTAAGCGGATCCCCACAAATGGGATCTTTGGGACCCCAATCAAACTAACCAAACTAACGAACCACCAAATCTCACGGTCATACCCACGAAGGGTCTAGCCTTGGAAAGAAGGAATCGCCATCCCCAGGACACACCGTGGGCGACAATAGAAGGCTAGGGCCCTTAGAGTCCTCCCTTTCGAAAAAACTTCAAAGGAGTATTCAACTCCTCCGTAGGCTCGGGGGCTACACCCACCAAGGTGCGCTTCGTGTGCACCCAGCGGCAAGTCGAAAAATCCCCGGTGATTCTATTGGAATTGCCCAGGCTCGGGGCTACACCCACCTGCCAGAGGCTTCATGCTGCACCAATCGGGCAAGTCAAAAAAATCCCCCAGGCGATTCTACCCAAATCACCCGGGGGCTCAAGGGCTACTGTCGGGGACCAATACTAGGGTACCCGAAGAGGAGGAGCTAATAACCATCAGCGTTGATTCATCTGAGTAGTCAAGAGCATGACTACACTTCTTACTGGGCTCTGCCTCGTCCGACCACCGAGGGTTGGCTCCGCCTCGGTGGACACCGAGGCCCTGAGCTCCTCCCGCCTTGACCCCGAGGGTTGGCTCTAAATCGTTTGACCCCTGAGGGTTGGCTCCACCTCTTTCGACCCCTGAGGGTTGGCTCTGCCTTGCCCAACATCTAAGGGCTGGCTCCACCTCACCCGATGTCTGAGGGTTGGCTCTGCCTCGTCCAACCCCCGAGGGTTGGCTCCACTTCGACTAACCCCCGAGGGTTGGCTTTGCCTCGCCCGGCCCTTGAGGGTAGGCTTTGCCTTACCCGATGTCTGAGGGCTAGCTCTGCCTCACCCAACATCTGAGGGTTGGCTCCACCTCGCCCGATCCCTCGGACATGGCTCCTAACGGAAGCTCATGCCACCGCCAACCGCTACGGGCCAGAAAGTACTACCCAAGGTCAAACTTTTGGCATCGTGCAGGGAGCGGTCAAGTCTCAGCACGACCCATCCCCATGACATGCCATTCCAAGGAACTCACATCGCCCATAGTGATAGACTCGTGGTCACTATGCTGCACAGGGAGTAATCAGCACGCTGGTTCGCCGCACTACCCACTGGGGTGGAGCGGGACATTATAACCCGCTGACAACGCCAGTCCATAGCAGTGTCAGCGGACAGGCACCCGGCATGGGGCTGTCCCTGTCACCACCTGCCATGTCAACAGGGCCCACACAGAGGAAAAGAAAGGCCCAGCAGCCCTAAAGGACTTCCTCTGCCTCCCATTCTCCTTTTTCTCCCATTTTGTAACCTATGCTTTCCCTTGGCCTATAAAAGGGAAAGCAGTGTGTCCCACTAAGGGGGCATCGGTTCACCACATCACATATCGCACTACATCACACCAAAATGACTAGCATCGAGCCTCAAACACAGCTGAGCAGCGACCGAGCTATCGGCAACATTTCATTCTTTTCACCATAGACTTGGGACCTATCTGTCTATCGCTCGTTTGTAACCCCTACTATGAACTTTTCAGTGCTAGTAACACGAGCAGCAGCTACGAACTGGACGTAGGGACATTCTGCCCAAACCAGTATAAACCTTGTGTCTTCTTAGCACACCATCCGGGCTAGACGCACACTAGTATAAAGGATGCAGATGCCGCCCCTCTCACATCTGAGTTCATGGGGATGGCGGGCTATGCTCCTGCCTCCTTCCACGACCTTATCAATGATGAGATCGAAAGCGATGGCTCCAGCATCGGTGACATCATGGCATCTGGCCACCCTCTGTCCTGGGAGTGTGCTATGGCAGATGCCCTGGGACTGCCACCGGAGGTGGTGGAGTCTCTATAGACTCACACACCCCTGGACCCCCGTGCGTAGGCCTTGGTGCGTGCGCAGGAGCACGATGAGGAGTTACAACAAAGGCGGCATAGCCAGCCGCCGCCTACTCTAGCGCACTTGGCGCATCACGCTGCTCCACATGCGCGTAACCCAGCGATGATTCTCGAGGTAGTGCCCATTAGGTCCAGCATAACATACTGGATGGAGGGGATGACCCCCCTAAGTTTGCTCAGGCTAGCCAGAACATCGCTGCTGCGGCGATGCTTCAGCATGGCCTCCCCGAGCCTACCAACCCCTAGGAGCAGGCAATCCACCGGAACCTCTAGACGCTAGTGGAGACCACCGCCGTTCAGTAGGCAGAGAGCTCCATGTCGCGACACCGGCCCATGGCCTCTTGCCCAACTGGGGGACTAGGGCCGCACCAGTCGAATCACTCCATCCACTCACCGCAGCAGTTACCGAGCATGGAGTAGGAAGCCGTGGCTACACCACAGCCTGACCCAGCACTCGCTCCACATCGACCACCTGTGCGCAAATGCCTCGGGCTGAATCATGATGCTCGTAGCGTCATCAACAATCGACGCCATGCCTGGCACGATGATGATGCCCATCGACTGGCAGCGAGAGCAAGCAGTGCAGGTCCTGGCTTTACCATCGAGGAGTGTGAGTATACGCAACCCAGGCATGGCGGCCAACCGAATGACCATAGCCCTAGCTCAGATTGCCTAGGACCATGGGCCTTTGGTCACCGCATCCAGAAAGCGTTGTTCCCATAGTGCTTCTAACCGCCCACCAACATCGCCAGGTACACCGAGGAGACGAACCCCAGTATATGGCTCAAAGACTTTTGGCTCGCTTACCAAGCTGGAGGAGTGGATGATGATTACTTCATCATCCAGTACCTCCACATCTATGTGGGGGAGCATGTTCGAGCATGGCTCGAATTCCTTCTGCCCGACAACATCCGCGACTGGGTGGATCTCAAGAGGGTCTTTGTTGGAAATTTCTAGGGGACGTATGTCTGTCCTGGGAATTCCTAGGACCTCAAGTGCTGCTAGCAGGAGCCCAATGAGTCCCTACGGGATTACATCCGTAGGTTCTCAAAGCAGTGCAACTCCCTACCTAATGTTGTCAACGCGGACATCGTCAGCGTATTCCTCTCTAGGACAACCTGCAAGTCCCTGATCCACAAGCTCAGCTGTGTGAAGCCCCGTACCACCTATGACCTACTCGACATTGCCACGAATCACGCCTCCGGTGAGGAGGTGGTCAGGGTGGTCTTCAACGGCGGTCGGGATAGGGGCAAGGCCAAGCACGAGGACCAAGGTGAGGGCCCCTCCATACAAAAGAGCAAGAAGAACAAGAGGGTCAGCTCCGACCTGCCATCCTAGCTTTGGTCACCATGGCCGACCACGTGGGCAAGCTGCCCCAGCAGGGCTAGCCCAACAACTTCAACAAGCTCATGGAGAGTCCATGCACCAACCACGCATATCCCGTCAAACACCTCTACAAGGACTACAAGCTCCTCAAGTGCTTTCTACGGCAAGCCAAAGGAAGGGAAAGGCAAGGAGGAGGCGGCCAAGAAAGGAGGCACGGCGAGTAAGGATGAAGACGGCTTCCTCGACCTAGAGGAATGCCTCATGATCTTTGGGGGATTCGATGCCATCCACTCCAAGCACCAGCACAAGGTACGCTACAGAGAGGCATTTGCCGCTGAATCAGCCATCCCCTCTTTCCTTAGCTGGTCAGACTCCCCGATCACTTTTAATTAGAGAGACCATCCTTCCCACATCGCCCGACTAGGTTGCTACCCGCTCGTCATCGACCCCATCGTCTACAAGAAGCGCCTCACTAGGGTGCTGATGGATGGAGGCAGCGGCCTCAACATTCTCTACGTCAACACCCTCGACGCCATGCGCATCCCCCGGTCGGAGCTCCGCCCAGTGAGCTCTCCCTTCCATGGCATGATCCTAGGGATGTAGGCATACCCACTTGGGCAGATTGACCTATCCGTCACGTTTGGCGACCACGCTAACTTCCACTCGAAGGTCCTAACCTTCAAGGTAGTGTACTTTCTGAGGTCCTACCATGCCATCTTGGGCCGGCCATGCTACGCCAAGTTCATGGCGATCCCCATTACACCTACCTCAAGCTAAAGATCTGGGGCCGAACGGCATCATCATCGTAGGTAGCACCTTCATGCGTGTACACGTGCGGCCATGAAAGCATTACGAGCTCACCACTACCATCATCAACTCCACTGAGCTTTCAGAGCTCGGGAATTCAGCGACCCAGCAGTCCCTGACCGCAATGGGTAGACCTCCTCGACTGGCTAGCTAATCCTATTCTTGTGGAAAAGAATGGGAAGTGGAGAATGTGTGTTCACTATACTGGCCTCAACAAGGCATGCCCAAAGCACCACTTCCCTTTACCACGCATATATCAGATGGTCGACTCCACCTCAGGGTGTGAAATCCTCTCCTTCCTGGATGCCTACTCAAGCTATCATTAGATCACAATGAAAGAGTCCAACCAGGTCACAACTTCATTCATCACCCCCGTATGGTTCATACTGCTACGTAACCATGCCTTTCGGTCTGAAGAGCGCTGGTGCCACCTATCAATGGTGCATGCAGCGATGCTTCGCTGACCAAATTGACCCGCCCAACCAACCTGACCCAGTCGAGCAGCCAAAACCAACAATCATCGTCTATGTAGATGACATAGTGGTGAAAACGGCTCAAGCTAGCGACCTAATCGTAAACTTGGCCACCACATTCATGAACCTCCGAAGGTTCAGCGTCAAATTAAATCCTAAAAAAACGTGTTTTTGGGGTTCCAAAGGGGAAGCTGCTCGGATACATCATGTCCGAGCACGGCATCGAAGCCAACCCTAAAAAAATCACTGCCATCTCCAACATGGGCCCTATACGCAACGTCAAGGGTGTACAGAGGCTCACTGGCTGTTTGGCAGCTCTGAGCCATTTCATTTCCCTACTAGGCGAATGGGGGATGCCTCTCTACAAACTTCTTAAGAAGACAAACGCATTCGCTTGGACAGAGGAGGCACAGTAGGCTTTGGAAAGCCTCAAAGCATCACATACGTCGGCCCTAATCCTCGTCGCTCCCAAATGGGGAGAATCCCTCCTCCTCTACATCGCGGCAAGCAACCACATTGTGAGCATCGCCCTCATCGTCAAGAGGGAGGAGCCGGGACACCCCTTGAAGGTCCAACGACCGGTGTACTTCATTGGTGAGGTACTCACCGATGCCAAGGTTCGCTACCCCTAGGTCTAGAAGCTTCTATATGTCATTTTGATGGTGACCCAGAAGCTCTTGTCGACTTCATCACCGAATGGACGGAACTCTAGCTCCCGACGCCGGATGTCACCCACGAGTACTGGATGATGTACTTCGATGGGTCGGTCATGCCGCCTGGCTCGGGGGCTAGAGTGGTTCTGATCTCCCTAAAAGGGAGCAGGCTCCGCTATAGGACCCGTCTCCATTTTTCAGCCTCGAACAACGCCGCGGAGTATAAGGCCCTCATCAATGGACTGCGCATCGCTATCGAGCTCGGCACCACGCCTCTGTATGTCCACGGTGACTCAGAGTTGGTCGTCGACCAAGTCATGAAGGAGTCCTCCTATAAGAGCCCTCTCATGGTGGCGTACTACCAGGAGGTGCGCAAGCTCGAGGACAAGTTCCGAGGGATCGAACTGCACCATGTCCCTCACAAGGACAACGACGCCGCCAACTTCCTTGCAAAATTGGCAGCCATACGAGAACCGCCCGACGATGGGGGCCTTTGTAAATGACCACCATGAGCCATCTGCCCGAATCCAAAAGGATCCAACCTAGACGCACTCCAACACCAATCGGGCACTCGGGGGCTCTGACCCCCCGACATGCCCCGACCCCGACCGAGTGCTCGAGGGCTCCGATGTTGGCGCCTCCATGGCAATGTCACCCGGCGACATCACCATGATGGCACTTGATCCGGTCGACTGGAGAGCACCACTGCTCGCCTACCTCCTTGAGGAGGTTCTCCCACTAGAAAGGACTGAAGTGCCATGAATCGCTCGACGCGCCAAGACGTTCATCGCCATTAGTGATGAACTTTACAAACATAGTCTGTCGGGAGTACTCATGAAGTGCATCCCGATCGACCAGGGGAAACAACTCATCGTCGAGGTTCACGCTAGAATCTGCGGACATCACATGGCCCCGAGGTCGTTGGTCAGGAAAGCCTTTCG
The DNA here is from genome assembly GCA_904845875.1 of Miscanthus lutarioriparius. NCBI lineage: Eukaryota > Viridiplantae > Streptophyta > Magnoliopsida > Poales > Poaceae > Miscanthus > Miscanthus lutarioriparius. The sequence goes on from CAJGYO010000010.1 coordinate 52,155,079, forward strand.
CTAATGTTTCTACTGGCCCACTACACTCTGAGACGCAAAGGAGATTGTCCACAAGTGTGAAGGATGCCGGTTCTATGCTCGGCAAACTCACCTACCGGTGCAGGAGCTTCAGACCATCCCCATCACCTGGCCATTCTTGGTCTGGGGCCTCTACATGGTCGGACCCCTCAAAGAGGCCCCGGGTGGCTTCACTCACTTACTCATAGCGGTGAACAAGTTCACCAAGTGGATAGAGGCGAAGCCCATCACCAATATCCGCTCTGAAGAGGCGGTCAAGTTCTTCCTCGGCATCATCTATCGATTTGGTGTCCCTAACTATATCATCACCGACCATGGAACAAACTTCACCAGGAAGAAGTTCCTAGACTTCTGTGACACAAACGGCATCAGGATCGATTGGGCCTCGGTCGGACACCTGTGTACTAACGGTCAGGTCGAGCGGGCCAATGGCATGGTCCTCCAAGGACTCAAGCCCCGCATCTTCAATCGACTTAAAAAGTATGCCGGGCGATGGGTTATAGAGGTCCCAGCAATCCTCTGGAGCCAAAGAATGACCCCAAACCGATCCACGGGGTTCACCCCTTTCTTCCTAGCATACGGAGCCGAAGCAATGTTACCATCCGACCTCGATCACGGCGCCCCAAGAGAAAAGGCCTTCGACCGAGACCGAGCCATAGAGGCTCAGCAGGGCATTGTCAACCTGCTCGAGGAGGCTCGTGAGACGACCGTCATCCACTCTACTCGTTACTAGCAAACTCTCCACAGGTACCATGAATGAAAAATCAGGGGGAGGATCCTCGAGGTCAGTGATCTCATACTTTGGAGGACCCAGTCAATCAAGGAGAAACATAAGCTCTCCCCACCATGGATAGGACCATACACGGTGACCGAGGTGATCCGATCGGGTGCCAACTAGCTGAAAGATGACAACGGCAACGTTCTCACCAACACGTGGAACATCGAACAGTTACGTCGTTTCTTTCCCTAAAGCTCGATCTTACCATTTATTTCCATTCAACGTTTGCTCCTACAGCGCCCCAGCTCGAGCACTCTCGCCCTAGGTCGCTCGGGGGCTCCACGGGGGTGCGATACCACCCCCCCCCCTTTTTTACTATCATGTAGTAATACTTTTCGCCCAAATGAAAGGGTGTCGCCCAAACGAAAGGGCATTCCGTTCCTTTGATTACCCTACATAACTTGTGCTTTAACCTCCCGACCGATCACACCCCACCATGACCTACGGTTACGAGCAGTTGAGCCTCGCGAAGCACACCTAGGTTCTTAAGGTTGCAGCCTATGGGTCAACGGGCAGGTGTGAAAAAGAAAGGATAAAAAACAAAGCTATGCAAGGGTAAAAACAAGGGCGGATAGGACAAGCTTCCCCTCACAAGTGATTTCATCACAAAATGAACTTAAAATATTCACGAATGTAAAACTGTTCACACGGGGGCTCCCCCCACGAACTCATCTTTTACACAAACTGACTATTTCTACTTTAATTCCATTATGGCCCCCCGGCTGCGTCAGCTGACAGTGTGATTGACAAGGGTGAAAGCAGCTCAGCTACGGTTGGAACGACATTCGCCTCTAACCCATCCTCCGCTGCATCCGCAGGCTGGACGACGTCTTTTCAGCGCACATCTACAACCACGGTCGAATGACGAGCCTCCATCACCCACTGCGTGGTGACCTGCTCCATCTCGCCCGACCTCGAGGCTACGGGCTCTATCTCGCTTGACCCCTTAGGCCAGGGCCCACCACTACTACAACCCGGGCATAGGAAACGAGGCACAACCACATGCAAATGACCCTCCACCTTCCCAGGTAGGGTTTGGAGGGGCTGAAAGGTCCTTGTTTGGTTTTGGTAATTGAGTGACAACCCTAGGTGGATTAATTGTGTTTATGTGAGATACACAGGTGATTAGTCCACAGGTACATGTGTGTGAGCAACATATGCCTTGGAGGTGGAAATGGCTCGGAGATGTTGTAAAGCTCACACATGTGATGATGAAGGAGCTCATTGCACATGAGACATTGAAAGCTCTAGTTTGGTTTTGGTGAATTGATGAAACCCTAAGTGCTAACCTAGTTTATCAAGTGATCATGAGATAGGTAGCACACTCCAAGTGGTGAAGCAAATGAAGATCATAGCATGATAAAGATGATGGCATGGTGATGATCAAGTGCTTCGACTTGGAAAGAAGAAAGAGAAAAACAAAAAGCTCAAGGCAAAGGTATAACTTGTAGGAGCTATTTTATTTTGGTGATCAAGACACTTAGAGAGTGTGATCACATTTAGGTTTGATAGCCGTACTATTAAGAGGGGTGAAACTTGTATCGAAATGCGGTTATCAAAGTGCCACTAGATGCTCTAACTCATTGCATATGCATTTAGGATCTAGTGGAGTGCTAACACCCTTGAAAATATTTGTGAAAATATGCTAACACATGTGCACAAGGTTTGCAGGGTTGAGATGGGTTTGGGTCCCTCTCTCCCTCCCGCCGAGCTTGCTCGGCGGGATTCGGCGCTTTCGGGAAAATGAAATGTCCATTTTCTATTGCGCCGGATGCAAAATTCTTGGTGGTTGGCACACTTGAGCAAGGGTGAAGAAGTAAGAGTTGAAATGGAGTTGATCGAAATGATGCTGGCGTCGGTCCTGTGACCGGACGCTGAATCCAAAAGCACCGGACGCTGACTGCCTGCGTCCGGTCGCGCTGACTCGGCGGTACAGTGGCTAGGGGTTGAGCACCGGACGCTGTCTGCGTCCGGTCAAGGTGGACCGGACGCGTCCGGTCGAAAAAACATGCCTCGGGGAGCTTACTGGAAACGACCGGACGCTGGGGCTTCAGCGTCCGGTCAGTTTTACCGGAGCGTCCGGTCAGCTTCACGACCGTTGAAATCTGACGAACAGCATTTGAAACAGGGGACACGTGGCGTGAATCACGTGACCGGACGCTGAGGGCCAGCGTCCGGTCGATCGGACCGGAGCGTCCGGTCACCCCGCGTTGTGCCCAGTGAAGGGGTACAACGGCTCTATTTCATTGGGGCTCTATTTATAGCCCCATGGCCGGCTCAAGGGAGCTCTCTTGCACATTTTCATTGACATAGCAACCTTGTGAGCCTAGCCAAAGCCCTCCCACTCATCTACATCATTGATTCATCATCATAGTGAGATTGGGAGTGAATCCAAGTGCATTGCTTGAGTGATTGCATCTAGAGGCACTTGGTGATTGTGTTTCGCTGCGGATTTCGCTTGTTACTCTTGGTGGTTGCCGCCACCTAGACAGCTTGGAGCAGCAAGGATCGTTGAGTGGAGGAGGTGATTGTCTCCGACTCCGATCGTGGTGATTGTGAGGGGTTCTTGACCTTTCCCCGGCGGAGCGCCAAAAGGTACTCTAGTAAATTGCTTGTGGCTTGTGTGATCCTCATCTTGTGTTGGTTGTGCGGCACCCTATTGAGGGTTTGGCGAGTGATGCCAATTAGCGCGTGAACCTCCAAGTGAGTGAATCGCCACAACGAGGACTAGCTTGCCGGCAAGTAAGTGAACCTCGGTAAAAATCATTGTGTTCATCATTTGATTCCGAGGTGATTGGTCATCATTGTTATTCATCTTCATGATTGATTGGTTCATTCATCTACACGGCGGTATAACCCTCTTGATCACTCTCTTTACTTTACCGCAAACTAGTTGACAAGCTCTTTAGTGTAGCTAGTTGTTGATGTGGACAAGGATAACTCAACCTCAATTATGATTCAACAGTTTGTTACAGCTATACCTGCAAAACTGGGCCACGTTTCTGCATCCTTCTTCCATATCAATAGAAAGGTATTGAAGTCTAGTTTCCAACGCAACAAACGGTGCATCTTTTGGACTTCCGAGCTAAGAGTTATGATCGTTTTAGTGGAAGGTGCACATGCAGCCCAGCACCTGAGCGAGAATTGAAGAGATTGCTTGAGTTCCCACTTCAGTTAGCCAAAAGTAAAGAGGACCTTTGGTATGGTGGTTAGCACCCAGATTAAGTGTCAACTTTTCGCATACTTTTCATCATTGTATAAATACCCATGTAATCCTTCTATGTAAGAGTCTCTCTTTTGGTTAAAAATACAGCCACCTCGTGTGTTCTCCTCTCATGGAGAGAATATTTGGAATCTTTGGTAAGGCATGAGTGCTTTGCAACATTCGTTCTTTCGACTCCTGAGGGGGTTGTAGAACACCGAACTTCGGTTCATCCATTTCGTGCCTTCATGTCTATATGGCATGATTGCGTGGACTGGTTTTGTCGGTGCATGGAAGGGTGGATGTCTCGGCAGTTCGTCGCGGGTGCAAGATCTCGTGGTGCACTACCTCTCCATCAGGTCATGCAACGATAGTTATCAAGTTTACTTATGCTCTACTATGAAGATCAGGCCATTCAAGTTGCAGTCGTGTGTTTCCATACACGTACACACATCAGTTGTGAGAGCTTGCATGCTTGGTTGGTGTGGCTCTTTAGTTAGCCTTTGAGAGCACACTAACATAGGGTAGTGTCATTGCTCTTGTGTGAATTGACACTATCTAAACTAGAATTGTGGTAGGTGGCTTGCATTTTTGAGTAGGCTAGCGCAACACTCGCTTCGCCTCATAATTGTCTAACCATTTGGTTAAGTGTTGTTGTAGAAATTTTTATTAGGCTATTCACCCCCCTCTAGCCATTAGGACCTTTCAGACATGACATTGAGTCATGTGATCAAGGTGGAGAAGATCAAGACATGACTTGGCTCGATAGACCAGTTGCAAGTGTGAAGGGTAAGTTGAGTGATGACTTGGCACCGATGAACCGAGACAACGGTGAAGAGCAAGTGAAGTCAAGATCGATGAACCAATATGATCATGTGATGATATGAAGTGGATCATATCATTGTTGATCGTGTTGGTGCATGTGTTGCATCGACATTGGAGGAGATAGAATGGAATGCACAAGGCAAAGGTATAACCTAGGGCATTTCATTTCACTGGTCATAGGTTGTGTAGAGAAGTGCTTGACCAGGTTTAGGATAGATGGCCGTACTATCAAGAGGGGCAAACTTGTTTGCATATCGGTCATCCAGTGCCACACGAGTGATCCAACTTTGCATCGTTGCTACGATTGAGTGGCACGGCAAGTTGAGTGGTTAACTCCTTGAAAAATGTTTGTGAAAAGCTAACACACGTGCACAAGGTGTTGTACACATGGTGGTGTTGGCACATTTGCAGAGGAGAAGAAGTTGGTGAAGAAAAGGAGTTGAATGCGCTGGTCAAGGGGTGACCGAACGCGTTCGACATGAGGACCGGACGCGTCCGGTATCTGACTAAGGCGGCAGTGTTCCCGACGTGACTAGACGTGTCCGATATCGATACCGAACGCATCCGGTATTCTGGCCAGGCACGGGCAGAGTTGCCGAGGTGACCAGACTCTAGCTCGTAGCAGTGACCGGACGCGGAGCAATCACTGTTTAGCATCAGGTTGTGGTGACGTGGGGCGTAGGTGTTGGTCCAGAGTAGACCGGGTGCAGGGGCGCGTCCGGTCAACCACACCGGACGCGTCCGATCACAGTTGAGCGGCTCTGGGAGCTCTCTGGACTCGACCGGACGCTGCCCCTCCTGCGTTCGATCACTTCGCTGCAGTGCGTCCGATGCATCGCGTTAGAGCATGTCAGAGAGGGTCGTTGGTGGCAACGGCTACTTCATTTGAATGGGACACGTGACGGTCAAGCAGTGATCGGACGCAGCGATCGGACACGTCCGGTGCACATGACCTGCACGTCCGGTTTTCCCAAAATTTGCCTAGTGAAGGGGTAACGACTATTTTAGCCCGTGGGGCTATAAATAGAAGTGTTGGTTGGCCTTTGGCCGATAGCTGAGCAGAGTTGAGGACCTTTGATCCTTGGTGGCTTTGTGTAGGTGTGCTTGAGAGCCCTCTAAATCACTTGAGCTTGATAGTGTTCATCCGATCGAGTGAGTGAGCGATTCTAGTGCGATTGCGTCATGAGGTTGCATCAAGTGGCACTAGGTGATCGAGTTGCAAGCCGGTGGTGCTTGTTACTCTTGGAGGTTGCCACCTCCTAGATGGCTTAGTGGTGGTCTCCGTTGAAGCACGCAAAGAAGATTATGCGGTGCTCTAGAGAAGCGATTGTGAGGAGGATTGTGCTCACCCCGCGGGAGCCATGAAGAGCAACTCTAGTAGAGCGAGACACGAAAGGCGACAAGTGGTCTAGCCGGGTCAAGTGCTAAGTGTGACTTGTGTGTCACCACTAGCAAGAGGACCGATGGCAACCTTGGAGCTTGTCTCAATAGGGACTAGCGTGTTGGCAAGCACGTGAACCTCAGGATAAAAATCATAGGGTCATCCTTGTATTCCCGTTGGTTTGCATCCTTGTTACACAAGCTTGTATTTACTTCATTTATATTGTGCTTGTGTAGTTGCTCTTGTAATTAGTTAGCTTGTGCATCTCACTAGTTACCTTCTTGCTTATGTAGCATAGAAGTAGCTCCCTTGCATGGCTAATTTGGTTTGTGTAACCTTGTTAGTCACATTGCTTAGTTTGTGTAGCTAAGTATTTGCACTCTCTAATTTAACATTGGTTGCCTTGTTATTAAGCATTGCTAGTGAGCTTAGGAGCTTTGTGCTTTTGCTCACTAGATTGTGTAGAAGCTCCCCTAGTTGTGCAAAGTACTAGTGCATAGGTTTGTGTGACCTTGCTCTAGAATTGATTAGGTGAGCTCTAGCTAACCCAGCACCTTTGTTGCATAATTATGATATTTATAAGGTGCTTATGAACTTAGATAGAGGGGTGTAGTCTTAGCTAGACCGTTAGTTTTAATTCCGCATATATCTCGGTTAGCCGACGCGTTTAATTTTAGAAAGGACTATTCACCCCCCTCTAGTCCACCATCTCGACCCTACAGGGGCCCACCGATGGAATCTCCATCGAGGAGAGGTCAACTGGTCACCCGAGTCGATCGGACGGCTCAAGCGGCTGCCGAGAGACAGGTAAGGAGTAGTGGGATGCCCCATGTGGGTTATGCCAACTTCGTCACGAACGAAGGACCCAGATTCCACACGGACATATCCGATAGGGGCTCCCCGAACCCGTCACTCGAGCCATTGAGGTAACTTTACCAACCCCCGTTCTACTTTCCCAATGCATGATCATTCATTCATCCATTCTCATGCATGCATTCATACATTCATCCATTCTCATGCATGCATTCATACATTTATCCATACATTCATCCCATACATCCAAGCATTGCATATGCAATTGTTGCATCACAACGCTTCGTGTCACGTCACGAAGCGGTAGTCGTCTCATTCGATGTGAGCGGCAACCGACCGGGGTTCGAAGGCTGGCCCACGAAGGGCTTGAGGCCACCTCGCGTCAAACAAAGCAAGGGGAGAAAACGCAAATGAGCCCCAGCGGCCTTCGCCTAATCCGCTCAGAAAGCGAACAGGGTCATCTCGACCTTCTCGTTCAATCCTGACCTCGAGCCATGCCCATAGAATCTCCATTGAGGGGAGGCCAGTGGGCCACCTGAGTCGATCTCTGGAATGGCTTGGGCATCTGCTAGGAGGCAGGTTAAGGAGCAGTGAAATGCCACATGAGGGCTATGCCGACCCCGTTACGAACAACGGACCTGGATTCCACTCGAACATACCCGTTAATGAGCTCATCGAGCGCGTCACTCGAGCCATCGAGGCAAGTGACGTTAGCTCAACCCCTCCAGTTGCGGAAACTGCGGATGGGGTGACGCACGAAACTCGACCGACCCCTACCGAGCCCAACGGGGCTCAGGCCACTCGACCCTGACTCGGGAGTCTAGCCGACCGCACAGGTTGCGGTCGAAACGAACACAGGCGAACACCCCGACCGGAAGAGACACAAGAGTTCGTAGCCAAAAAAAGAGTACCAAGGTGCTCCGCCTCCGACCGACTCCCCAGTCGGCCGCAGGCTCGGGGGCTACACCCACCGGGTGCGCTCGCACCCGGTGGAAAATGGATTACCAACGAGTCTCCTCCTCAAGGGCTGGGCACCTATGTCTGCACGGCGGGCCTCCGTGGCCTTCGCTAGTCCCTTCCTTAGGGGCTGGGTGCCAATATCCCTCCGATGCACCTCCGTAGACTTCGCTAGTCCTCCCCATGGAGGCTGGGCGCCCATAGTCACTTTGCGCGCCTCCACGACCTTGGCCAGTCCTTCACATGGAGACTGGGTGCCTAAATCCTACTTGGTTACCCTATGCGGTACAACAAACCAAGAGGGAAAACACTGAAGTTCCAATACACAGCCCCTTCACAACTTCATAGAAGTCCCAAAGGGACTCGGGGGCTCCTGTCGGGTTCATAAACCCGGGGTCCCCAATAGACCCGCTTCCCAACAAAACTTCATTTCAAAGAAAGCGGTGCAACAACAAAGACACGCTGGGTTGGCTGGATACACAATAATGAGTCAAGACCATGATCCGGTCTCTGCTTTGCCTCCCGCAGGTGGGACGACGTCTTCCTAGCGAGATCTCAGTAGCTACGGCCGAACGACAAGCCTCCATCACCTAGTGCGTGGTGACTGCTCCGTCTTGCTCGACCCCTTGGGTCAGTGCTTTCGCCTCGCCCGACCCCTTGGGTTCGAGCTCCGCCTCGTCGACCTTCCGGGTCGGGGCTCCGCCTCTCGACCTGGGTCGGGGCTCCACCTCGCCGACCTCTAGGTGAGCCCGGACGGAAGGCCTAGCTGTGGTGGAACTACAATCCGACTCACCCTTTTCTTCGACCGAGGATACGCTGGGACCTCCTGCTCGCTGCTTTTCCCTACCGACGCGGTTGAGGCCAATGGGAGCAACCTGACCGGGAATGCTCGGCGCGGTGTGGGCCTAGGGAGTGCGAGTAGATAAGATAAGGCACTCAAGTCAACCGTAATACCGATGACCGTAACCCACCATGCCCTGCGCAGACCAGAGGACGGTGCGCCGCTGTGGCATGACAAAGTAACATGGTAGAGCTCGCCGGATGCGTCGAGCATAGACGCAGTGTTGTTGTGGCCGCCGGCCGCTTGTCGATCAGGCGAACACAAGAGAGCCTCGCCAGACGGGCAGCGTAGGCATAAAAAGATTGTGGGCGCTGGCGCCATCCCTGCATCCCAAGGCGTGAGCAACAAGACTAGGCAACACACGATACACTCTTTTTTTCTCTCTCGACTTGTAAGGCCATCTCTTTCAACTATAAAAGGGGATGCGCTCTCTCCTGTAAAATGATTGACTCTCTCTCTCTCGAAGACTCTCTCGACGACTCGAGAACACAATAGCTCAATGACTCTAGAGACACACAGAGGATACGCTCCTCCGTGGGGCCTCTAACACCCCTTCTCATTCCTTACTTGTTTGCAACCCCACAAAGAAACTTGAGCACTGGGCTCGGGAATAAAGTCACCGACCGGCCTCAAGCTCGGATGTAGGGCTGTTGTTCGAACCAAAGATATAAATCTGTGTCATTGAGTGTTAGGCCACATCTGATCATAACGTATGGCAAAACTATAAATATTTACTTGTTGGTCACTTTTCGCACCGACAATATGTGTACAACCATTGCAACATGTGCAACATCCTGATCTACTTTTGCAACATCCATATAAAACATTTGCAACATACCTCCGAAACACCTAAAATATATGCTTGCAATATGCGGTTTCAATACAACATCTTCTTGCTGCTTGAAAGAATGGAGACTCATCGGCGCGTGGAGTTCACCAGTGTAGAGCTCGTTGGTGGCGCGGAGCTCGCTCCACCGGTGGAGAAGGCCATGGCAGGTTTCCACACTGTGCGGGTGGAGCGTGAGCTGTGCGTGGGCGAGTTCCATCGTGGCCATCGCAAGTCGTGCACGGCGAAGTTCCACCCAGCCCACGATGGCGAGTCAAGCGAGCAGCACGAGAGATGTGGCAGAGACTCGCCGGCCGCCGTGAGTCGCACACGGTGAGCTCCACCCCGTTCTTGGCGAAGTTAGGCCGCCTCCGCCCTGGCCGAGATTAGTGCGGGCGGCTACGGCGAGCATGAGCGCGGACGGTCGCGGCGAGCACGGGATGAGCACGGGCGACCTCCGCCCCGGTCGACCGCTGCGAGCTGCGTGGATGGAGCGTATGCTATGAGCGGTGATTTTTAATTAGATACTTGATGCAAAGCGGATAAGAGGGCGTCATTTGAAAGGTGGCGTCGTGGTTCACTCAATGAAGCGTCCGAGGTGGGCGGACGCTCTATTTTAAGAATTACCGTTATTTGAAATATTATGTGGAAATATATGCTTAAATTTACATGGGATAAATATAACGCACACGATTACCGAGAGTACAACGAATAGGGTACTGTAGATATTGTTCGGATAGAGCAATAGCACCGTTTTTGGGGAGAACATATATCCAAGAAAGAAGATGAGTTCCAAAGGTGCCTGTGAGACAACAATCAAGTATGCGTTAGGCGGAGGAACTCTCCAGAAAGAATGTCGGCTTATAAACCTTTGCCATCAAAGCAGAGGAAACGAATCTTAATATAGAACGTATCACAAGGAAGAGGTTCGAACCACTACGTCAAAAGTCAATCAACTGCTTCTCTCGATAAACCACCAATTGCTAAAATTTAAAGAGAATTAACAGATCTGATTAAAGCAAACTTTTATTGACCCTTCGCGATGCCGGATCCAATGTCACCGAGGTAATCGAGTAGGAAAGACCTCAGACATTATTTGGACGCGTCATCATGCCCACCTCCCGGGTTAGTGGACCGTATGCGAGGAGGCCTCCAATTCCAACTCCAACTCGTTAGATTGCCACATAAGCACCCGTGCGTTCACTCCACTCCGCCTTGGGGGAAAAAAAGAAAGAAAAACCAATCCTCGCCGCCGAAAAATCCACGGCTGAAAGATCAGGCCGACGGCTTTCCATTGTGCGTCCCGAGGAGATATTATTTTCCGTTCCGTTTCTCCCGTCACAAAGCTACTCCAACAAACTGCTCCGCTTTCGGCACCAGCCCAGCGGAGGAAAGAGTGCGGATTGCGGCGCGCCGGCGGACGAAACAATGGCGCCGGCGAGGGACGAGCATCTGGACGCGATTCGCGCGCGGATGGCGGCCCACTCGCCGCCGCTCCACGCGCTGGTCGTCCCCTCCGAGGACGCCCACCAGGTCCGTGCCGCGCCACTGTCCCCCGCCCGCGCAGATCGGGGGTGGATCGGATCTCCGGTTTGGGGGTCCGCTGGGCTAGCGTTAGGGTTTTGTTTTTTATCTGATCGTTCTGCGGACTGATGATGGCTATGGATTGTTTGTGCAGAGCGAGTACGTGTCGGAGCAGGACAAGCGGCGGCAGTTCATCTCCGGGTTCACAGGGAGCGCTGGTCCGTGCTGACTGAATTCATCCATCTATCGCCTAGTTTATCTTTGAGAGGATCATGTCCTTCCTATTTTTCTACTTATAATATAATTAGGTTCATGTGATTGTGGTATGGTTAGATACTTGGATTAGCTCTTAAGGCAAAATTGTGTATTTGTGGAACCAGTAAGGAAAAAAAAAACAGGCACAAGCTTTTTTTTTAAAAAAGTAAGCACTTAGCATGACATGACAAGCTATGATTGTGCTTCTGCCATCTTGTTCTCGACAGGTTAGCTCTTTCGCAATGAAGTGCTGCAAATTGTTCGATCCTTGTGGCAGTGTGGCCAAAATGGGGCTTGTGATTTCTGCAGTGTGAACTGATTCTGCAATTCTGCTACCATTTAGTTGCAGAAATTACAGATCAGCTAGTACAACTAGGTTTATATGAATCTTAAATGGCCTCATAAAAAAATCCTCTGCTTTTGGTTTTGCATGCATATTTCTTCTCAAGGTTTGTAGCATACAAATTCAAATACTATGAAACCTTTGGAACAATCAAGGATAGTTTTAGATTTTTTGTCACTAAACTGACTAAAGGATTCAGCATGGGGCAACTGGTTATTTTTGGGATTATTTGTTAGTGTTTGGCAGAAAGAAAACCTCATCTTGGGTATTAAATAGATAAATAAATTGCATTTACAGCTGAATACTGAGTTTTCTTTAGAGACAACTCCATGTACAGAAATATTAAGATGCAATGGATAACCAGTGGAGTGTTTCATTTCTCTTCATGTAATCATTTTATGATGAATTTGAATGTTCTTCTGTTCTGTTCCCACATTCACAGCACAACTGCACAAGGGACTAATTTTTAAAGTTCCAATTTACATGGTAGGCCATTCAGCCATTGGAGTGCCATGTTCCCACATTTGAGTGTTACTGCTACCTTGATTCTGTAATTTTTTAAATGTAGATTATATGACCAAGCATATTATTTTTCTATTTCTTTCTTTGTGCTTTCTTTGCATATAAAGATACAATATTTTCCCCCTAAAAGAACTTTGTAAGCGAAATGATTTTGATTATATTCTTATGCTGCCATATGGGAAACTAGTATTTCCTCAAGCTTTCAACAAAGGTACTACCTCCGGTAACAAAATTCTTGACGTTTTGCACAAGACTCAAACTTTTGAATTTTGCAAACATGAAAGTTATATATGTTTCGACTTTGCTTGAAAGGTGCTTCCATAGTAAAAATTTATAGAATTTAATGATTGATTTAGACAAGAATGTATCTGTCTCACTGTCTATTGTTGTGACAAGTCCGTAGCTGGACGTGAACATGGAGCAACCTCCTCTAATCTTTTATGTTATGTGATTGATTCGTACTTTGTGTTAGCATTTGGTTTTGCTAAACAGTTTGTTGGTTGTCGCGTTGGTTTCTCAGTTAGTGTGCGTATTGAATTTTAAACAGGCTTGGCTCTTATTACCATGAAAGAGGCATTGTTGTGGACGGATGGACGCTACTTCTTGCAGGCGACACAGCAACTGAGCGATCGTTGGAAACTAATGCACATGGGAGAAGACCCACCAGTTGAAGCATGGATAGCTGATGTAAGCAGTGACTTTCCTTCTGCAGCAAGTTTGTGATGACCTTCTAAAGTTCAACATAAAAGCATTGGTCACATGAGTTGTACTTGGCAATGCTTGTGCTTTATCTTTGGTTTTGAACTCGTCCATGCTACTGTTGTTGAGAAATACAAATATGGTTTCCTTGCTCACCTTTCTTTTTTTGAATGTAAACCTTTGTGGGGATACCAATAAGATATACTTTTTTTTTGGTTACGAGTAGATTTGAATTTCCGCCTTTAACTGCTTTGTTATATGTGAGTGGAAGTAATTTGATATTTAACTGCTGGCAGTTATTTGTCCCAAAGTCAGACAAAATATTGACACTGTTAAAACCTTAACTTTGTTCCCATCTTGTTGAATTTAATGTTGCTACTTAAGGTTTTCCGGTGTGTTGTGCGAAAATCATTTTAAATTGTTTTGGTGATTGAGTAATTTTTTTGATCTTCTGTGTGGAATACTACTGTCCTGGCTAATCTGTAGAATGTTGTTGTGCTATCAGAATCTGGCTGATGAAGCTGTCATTGGAATCAATCCGTGGTGCATCTCTATTGATTCGGCTCAAAGATATGAGCACGCATTTTGAAGAAGCACCAGACTTTGTTTCAGCTTTCTTCTGACTTGGTGGATGAAGTATGGAAGGATCGCCGCTAGTTGAACCTAGGCCTGTAATTGTACACCCAGTAGAATTTGCAGGGCGAGTGTACCAGAAAAGATAAAGGAGCTGAGAGAAAAGCTTGTACATGAAAAGGCTACTGCCATTATAATAACTTCTCTTGATGAGGTACAATACATTCTATTGAAGCTGTTCAATTTCAATTTTTTTGTGGGAGTTACCATGGTTATAATTTCCTTTATAGCCCAGTGGTTCACTCTTAGTTGTTGTGTAATGGTTGTTTAGGTTGCTTGGCTGTACAACATTCGAGGAAGTGATGTGGATTATAGCCCAGTGGTTCACTCTTATGCTATTGTAACATTACACAGTGCTTTCTTTTATGTTGATAAGAGAAAAGTAACTGTCGAGGTCAGTTAATTAACTAAGGACATATCCTTTTTCTAATGACTATCATCTTATAGTGTTAATATGCATGGTTCTGTAGTTATGTAATGTAATATATTTGTTATGTGATTCTTCTGTAATGCAGATTCAGAAATACATGTCTGGAAATGGTATTGAAATAAGAGAGTATGAAACTGTTCAATCTGATGCAAATTTGCTTGCATCTGGCAAGCTACAAAGTTCTGTGCATGTGGAAAAGGATATGAATGAGGTGGAGAGTTCAAAAATTTGGATTGATTCTGGCTCATGTTGCCTTGCACTCTACTCAAAGTTGAGTCCACATCAAGTTTTGGTGCTGCAATCACCAATTGCTCTTCCAAAGGCTGTTAAGGTGAATTTGCTTTCTTCTCTCTTGTGCTAGTATAGTAGTGTCAATATGAATTTGCGTGGAAAAGCATCTGTGAAACTTTCAATAATTGAGTACAATACTTAGTTATTTATCACAAATCCGACTTTTCTTGTTAGATCAGAATGATTACAGTTACAGATTATGGAAATCGAAATTGAAGAGATCAAAACATTACTTATGGGAAATGTAAATATATCTCACTTGAAATATGGTTTAGTAAAATATTATAATCATTAATCACATGAAACTATGCCCCAATATGCCATGCTATAAATTCTGATGAAGTTAGGTTGAAGATCATGGTAAACAACCATCTATTCTGGTGAAGAAATGATACATAAAAAAGGGCAGACCCAGTGCCGGAGGCTCCCACATGAGTGGGGTGCTGGGAAGGAAAAACCAGGCAAGCCTTCCCCGCAAAATCTGCTGAGAGAGGCTGCTGAGCAAATGCTTTATGTTAGGACTTCTTAGAAACTGCAGTGATCACTTATATAGTAGCAATTTCTAGCTGATAAAAAACTATAAATTGGCTTATTGGCATTCCATTCTCAAATACATGTCACGTTAGAACTCATTCTGTCTAACTTTGAATTGTTTTTGAAGATCATCTGTATTCTGTGGTATTAAAGGTATTAAGACAGTATTGTTCAAAACAAAAATAACAAAGAACATTACTATACGTGATGTGATGTAATTGCTGGTATTCGATCGCATTTTGAAAGCTTCATTTATGGAAGAATAGAAACATAGTATTTGCACAATGCATCACAATGAATTTATTTTGTGTTTTGCACTTTCTTTCCTTTTCATTAGTGATCCACAGATAATTAGCTTTTGAAACTGTAACTCTTGGAATTTAGTATTTTGTTTCCTCAATTTTTCTTCTTTGCAACAATGCTGTAGAACCCCACAGAACTGGATGGATTGAGGAAGGCGATATTAGAGATGGTGCCGCTGTTGTACAATACCTTGCTTGGCTGGATAATCAGGTCCGCATAGATTAATGTCTCATCATACTGAAATATTGCTGAACAGATATTTGAATTTCATATATACCTGAAAATGTTTTGCATCTGTACTCTTCTGGTATTACCAGCTTTATTTGCATTTTTCAAAGGACATCTCATTTCGCAAGGTTACTAATTATCCTCTGTAACGTAATAGTTGTTCCATACTAGTTCTGATGTTCTTTTCCCCCTACCAATTCAGATGCAGGAGAACTATGGAGCTTCTGGTTATTTCAGTGAGATAAAAGGGTCACACAAAAAGGAAAATCTGTGAGTTTATCTTATTATATTGCACTGGTTTGTTTTGGGCAGCATATTATCTATCATGTGGAGCTCTTGCCTACAAATGCATACATACCATTAGATTTGCTTGCTTATGCACCATTTTTTTAAAAAAAAAAAAAAATCTTTTTTACAAGACTCCAATGTACATTTTCATTATTGTACATTTGTGTCAGACTCGAATCGAAATTTAGTTGTTTTATAATGTTTGAATATATTTTCTGTCTGTAGACCAACCAAACTTACTGAGGTGTCTGTGAGTGACAAACTTGAAGGCTTCCGTGCAACAAAAGAGGTATGCTACAGCAACATCATTTCTTAAAGCTTAGTTAAAATAATTGCCTAGATGTTTCATTTAAATCTGCTAGGTATCACTTCAGTAGTATTTGTAGAATTTGCTAACACTGGGTTCCAGTACTTTAGCTGTCTCTGTTCGTGTTCGGAATCAACGATAAATCACAAAACTTTTTCTTGGCTTCATTTGTCTTCATTTATTATGGATATTTTCTATTCAGTAAAATAAAAGCAAAGCATTGGTGTTGGACTTTATTCTCATATCTTTTGATGTTATATGACTATCTAAATGAATTGCTTTGTAAAGGCTAGTGAACATTTTTGCCTTCAGTCACTTGATGCACTGCAATGTGTGACAACTTAAAATATTCCTGCAGAATCTAAAATGAATTGCTTTGTAAAGGCTAGTGAACATTTTTGCCTTCAGTCACTTGATGCACTGCAATATGTGACAAATTACAATATTCCTGCAGAACTTTAAAGGTTTGAGTTTTCCTACAATTTCATCTGTGGGACCAAATGCAGCAATTATTCACTATAATCCTGAAGCAAGCACATGTTCAGAAATGGATGCTGATAAAATATATCTTTGTGACTCTGGGGCACAGGTTAAGTATATTTAGTCCTTAACTGTCGCTTTATGTTATTGGATCTCTTTGAATCTGCTGACTTATTTCATTATGGTGTACATGCAGTACCTGGATGGTACAACAGACATTACAAGAACTGTACATTTTGGTAGACCCTCAGAACATGAGAAGTCATGCTACACAGCAGTAAGTGCTATCTTTTGAGAAGTATTTTTCTCCCATCATTACTTCAGCCATATATAGTTTCATTTACCACAGTAATTGTATTATTCTTTCACTAAGTCCACCAGTTTCAATAAAACATCAGTTTCTGACAGACTGGGGGATAAGAAATGAAGGATTTACAGTACCACACCAGTTTTTCTTACTCCGAAAGCCTCTCTCCGTCTCTTGTTTTTCTTATGCTTTCTAAAAAGTTAGCAATATGGCTGAATCAACCAGCTATCTTTTTTATGTTTTTTTTGTATCTGTCTTTACAATGAACTTCACCATGATGCCTGAATTTATTAAAATTCATGTTAGATTTATTTCCACTTTAGTTTTTATTCACTTTGTTCCCTGTGGTTGATTCCAATACTGAATTGCTTAATGTTGGAAATAGGTCTTGAAAGGCCACATCGCACTAGACATTGCTGTGTTTCCTAATGGGACAACAGGTTAGTTTGTTTGGCTCTTTAATCATATCCATGCAAGAAACTATCTGCAGAACTGTTAGAGAAACATGGCTGTAATATTGATGAAGTCACATATTTATGGTTGTTTTGCCATGGTTTTAGCGGTTTACTACAAACTTAAAATAACCATTACTTCACAGTTGGCATTCGAGTAACAAAGGAGCTTAGATATAATTCATATCTCATACAAATAAATTGATTGGCCTGATCTTTGTGTGTATGTGTGCTCAACACTGTATTAAGTTATTTTATATCAAATACTCCTAAAACCAATGTATATGCAGCAATTTCCTTTTATAGGTATAATTCAACGAAAGTCTAGGTGAGAATATGGCACGAAGGATTAGTAGATTGACTATGAGGGTACGAGGTACATGCATATATAATATAGGCAAGGATGTCGATGGTTAAGTTTATAGAAACGGGACCATATCCTTGCCTATCACCAACCACTAAGCAATCTACCCTGGCGCTGCTGCTATAGATGCGCTATATGCGTCTGGGCCTGCTGCTGCTGGGCCAGCGTAGGAGCACATGGGCCAGGGGGGCATGGGCTGGGGCGCTGGCCAACATCTGAATGGAGCCTGCCCATGGGTTGTAGGAGGGCCTGGAAGCCTCATCCACAGGGTAGGTGCGGCCCGTGGACACACATTTGGTGATGTACCTTGAGCCAGCGAATGGTGTGCTGCCGCCCTGACCACCTCGACCAGCGTGTCGTCTACGCTAGCCCCATTTTGAATTGGGGGTTGGGCAGCTTGCTGGGTGTACCCCCAGAGGGAGAGGCGCCCCTGGGGTTGGGTGTTGGCGCTACTGGGAGGTCAGCAAGGGAGTTGTTGGCAGTGGTGGCGACATAGGCAGAGGGGACATAGAGGGACGATTTGTCACGTGTCATCCGGATTCCTGAGTTCTTCAAGGAGGTCTGCCCATGCCTCGAGGAATGTGGGGAAGGGGCGCGCATGTCGGAGCTGTGGACCAATGGAGGAGAACGTCCTGTTGAGGAGCCGTACGTGTTCGCTGAGGTTACTGAGCATCAGCCATGCTCTTGAACCATCAAAAATGTTCAGTGACAGATAGATTGCCCTGAATGAAGTTCCTAATCTCAGCGTCGTGGTAGAGGGTGTGAATCTCCCCGTTGTGATGAACTGATGCTTGAGGGCGAGCCAAACATTGCGCATGGTGGTGCGGGGTCCATCACCTTCTCGACGATGTCGGTGGAGATGGTGCCATATATCTAGGAGAGGATGACATATAGCCCATAGGTGCCCAATCCGGCAACGCTGGATCAGGGTCGTCGCCCAGGACGTGCGTTGAACGGGAGAATGGGTGTGAAGATGGAACTGGCTGTGCCAGTGCTTGTTGTTGGAGTTGATGTTGAGGATGATACTGTTGCCGAGCGGCAGCAGCCTTGCGCTTGAGTTTGGTAGCGGCAGCATCACGTTCATCGGCTTCGACACACGCTCGCGCTGCAGCAGCATCACAATTGTGCGTAGCTTTGATGTGCCGTGTGCGTACTTCGGTGGTGGTGCATTCACATGCCGCGGATGCCACACAATCTGCTTCCTTGCGTGCAGAGGCCAGGCGCACTCTCTTGCCATCCCTGGCCATGGGCAGGGAAGACGCAGAGGCGTTGGGTGCAGCAGAGTGGGGTTTTTTTTTTGGGGGTAGTACATCGGCATAAAGGATTAGTAGATTGTACATGCATATATAGGCAATGCTGTCTAGGGTTAAGTTTAGAAACTGGACCATCACCAGATATCCCAATCACTAAGTGCATACGACTCATTGGCTGGTGCAGCATAGTACTCGTGGGCCAATATACAATACAACACAGCCTAACTGCATTTCTAACAAAAAGTCATAATCATCCAGTCTGAACTGTGATGGATATCTCATAAGTAATTTTGCTATACTGAATTCCTTAAATTTGCAGGGCATGCTCTTGATATTCTTTCACGAGCTCCACTCTGGAGAGAGGGACTTGACTATCGGCATGGTACAGGCCATGGAATTGGATCTTATTTGAATGTGCATGAAGGTCCGAATGACTGTTTCCCCTTATATTGTCTCAGTTCATCTAATTGTGTAACTACTCTAGAATGATGAAGTAACTCATTTCTTGCTGTGGAAGCAGGTCCTCATCTAATTAGCTTCAGACCTTCTGCTCGAAATGTACCGTTGCAAGCATCCATGACTGTGACAGATGGTCAGTAGATATCTAGCTACAAATTTGTTTAAATTATTTATGGTTTGCTGTCAAGTTTCTATTATATGCCAATGTTGATATTCTTATCAAAGATTTTTACGGACTCACAATTGCATAATCTTGTAGAGCCTGGTTATTATGAAGATGGGAGCTTTGGTATAAGATTGGAGAATGTACTTATTTGCAAAGAGGCCAATGCTAAATTTAATTTTGGAGATAAGGGTTATTTGGCATTTGAACATATAACATGGGTAAGCATTTATTCTTTGATTTCTTTCTTCGATGTGACTAGAGTACCTGACTATATTCAGTCATGCACTCATGCTTGATATTACTGTTACATGATCTTATACCCACGTCACTTTTATTAATTCTCTGAAGTGCTTTTGTTCTCCATTTAGTCTCCTGCCTAGTTTTGGATTAGATTTTTAGGGCGTGTTTGTTTGCCTGGACGAGGACCAGATGCAGGCTCGTGGGCTGCAGGGGGCCATGTTTGTTTGCCTGGACACGTTTTGGGCCTGGCCAGCACGCTGCTTAAAGCAGCTGAGAGCCAGGCCCGGGGGAAACGCCCCTCCCCTTCGTTTCTCCAGAGCTCGGCTGGCTCGGTGCGGCAGCGACGGTTCCCTTCACCTCCCAAGTCTGTTTCCCTCACCCACCGCACATCTCCCACCCCCCACGGCGCCCTGCTCGACGTAGCAGCGCGCGAACTCGGCTACGGTGGTCGACGGCCGCGCTCGGTGACGTGGAGGATGAAGGAGATGCGGCCATGGACTGCGGCGGCAAGGTTGTCCGTGAAGTAGACGTGGCGCTGCTGTCCGTGAAGGAGACTTGCCGCGGTGGTCGAAGGCGAGGCTCTCAGGGCCGAACGCGGGGCGGCCAAGGCGCACGGCGAGCACCACAGCGTCCTCAAGCGCGGAGCACCCGCCCTGCGCCATGTCGGGCGTCATGGGGTGGAACGCGTCGCCGGCCACCGTCAAGGGCCCACGCGCCGCCACGCCTAGGTACTTTGCGGGCATGTACCCGCCCAGGTTGTCCGTCACCTCGCGCATAGTCTTCTCCGGGTCGGCGGCGGCTTCTTTCTCTGCAAATGCAGGCAGCACGCGCGTCTGAGGCTCTGAGCTCCTGAGGTCTGAAGGACAGGAACTGAAGGGTGGACTACGGCGGCAAGGCTGCAGCCATGAACGGCGTGTGCCTTCAACCTGTTCGTAGAAATGTCTGAGAGAAGAGAGAGGAAAAAAATTGGGGGTAACTCTACCACATCTTGCTGCAAGGTGACCATATACCACTGTCCAGGCAAACAAACAGGATCTCTAACCAGCCTGGCTCTGCAGAGAAATAGAACCAAACAAGCAGGTGTTGCACCTGCTGGGCCTGTCCCCTGGCAGCCTGGCTCTCCCCGTCCGATCGGGCTGGGAACGTCAAGGGAAACAAACACGCCCTTAGTGTTCGATGAAATTCATATGCTATATACAATTGATACAGTAATGGATACACAGCTTTCCGAAGGTTCAGGGTTAACTAGAAACCATAGATCTCTAATCAGGAGCATTTTTTTTAATGAAATCTTCCTAAAGATGTCGTGACATTCTAGTTAACCTCAGAACCTATTTGAAACAAAGGAGGGATTTTTTAGTAATGTTAGTGTCATAGAAACAGAGATTCCTATGTGTCAATGGAACGAAGAAGCATATACGTAGAAATTTATATGAAATGGATATATCCAGAGGAACTTGGGAGGAAAATCCAACATTAGGTTTAGATCTTTAGGAAGTTTCATTTGTGTATGTATCAAGTCGTTAATCATTTCACCGGTAATCAGCTCACTTTACCCCTGCTTAGACTAGTTTTGCTAGATTGGAAGCAATCCCTTAGTTTGTTTCTCTTGTTTTAAACGTGGGCCTCAAGTGCGAGGTTTACATCACCTCTCACTCATTACAAACTAGTGATATTTGTGTTCCCAAAGAAATGCTGCATTCATCTGTTTGTTAAAAATACAATGCAGTGCATCATTTGTTTTATTGGCTATTGATGAATTCCTTCTTTGTTTTTGTCTGTGTATGTGCAGGCTCCGTACCAGACCAAACTGATAGACACCAAGCTTCTGACTCCTGTTGAGATCGACTGGGTAAACACATACCACTCAGACTGCCGGAAGATCTTGGAGCCTCATCTGAACGAGCAGGAGAAGCAATGGCTGATGAAAGCCACTGAGCCCATAGCTGCAAGCAGCTGAGCCTTTTCGTCCAGGTTGCATGTCGCGATGGCAAGGCTTATTGATCACAACCAGTCCTCTCTGCGCTGATCTTCACATCATCTGTGTGGCATACGCTGTGCGTACATAGATTGGCTGCCCCCGCTGGTTTGTAAGCTTAAATAATAGCGGCGAAGGAACAGGATATAGCTTATCCTCATCGTTGATCTTTGCTGCGAAAGTGGAGTGTTTGGCTGGAATAAAGATGAAGGCAGAATGCTATTTTTTATTAAGTTGATTTGTACAGTTATTTTAGAAATCGATTTGCAGTGAATAATTGTTTCGCTCAATATCCGATGGCCTTCTTTGAGGCTAAATCTCATTGGGAGAGCTTCGGCGTTGCTGTAATGCTTGCAGTTTTGCACTACGCCATCCGTCCATGCTCATCGATTCTCTGCGAGTTTTTTCTTTTGTGATAAACTGTTGGTATTCTTACATTTTTTCCCCTCTATGGACAGGAAAAAGGGGGCTCAGCGGGAGAGATTAGTATTCTTATTTTTTTTTCTATTGTATCATGAGAGAGGAAGAACCGCATCAAATATGGAACATGGATTTTGGCAACGCCATTGAATTTGGGTACTTATATATTGATCTAAATTTGCCTTTTAGGCAAGAGGACAACAAATTCATCTTTCTGTACGGGCTTTGCGTCAAATTATTCATGCGGTCAGGTATTTCTTCCTGCTGGTGTCCTCACCATACCAGTGATCAGCTTTACAAGGTACTCGAATATTTAAAGAAAACTCTGCCGTGTTTATATCCATCCATAGCACATTTTGATTGCTTCGATTACCATAACCCTTCCTCTCAGTGCTTTCTAATAGACATCCCTGTAGGAAGAGAACATCAAATTTTCTAATATGCATCCCTATAGGAAGAGAACATCAAACTTTGAAAGACCTCCCACAAGTGAATCTTGATTCTTGAATTAGAAAATCAGCTAAGCCTTAGTTGGTCACTTCAGGTACAATCATTCATAATCCATGTAGTAAGAGAACATCAAACTAATTGAATGGAAGAAATCCCACAAGTGAATCTTGATTCTTGAATTAGATTATCAGCTAAGCTGGACATCAATAAACCTATGCATATATAAGCACGCAAAAGCTGCTGCCGCCTAGGGCCTTCTATCGACCACCACTGCTCAGTCCCCTCCTCTCTCCCTCTCATGACGACATCACTGACAGCCAAAGGAGCAAGGACCCACCTCTTTCCTAGATTTAATTTCTTATAGATTTTGTTTTCATCTAAAGTTTGGTTTCATGGCAGCATTGTCAAGCTGGTAGCGACAATGATGCATCCAAATAATGTCTCTTTTCTTCCCTACCTCGATGATATCCGATTTGTCATCGATAAAGGGCCAATGAGAGCTTGCTTCGTTAAATCTGTTAGTTCTCTTTAGATTTTAGCAATTGGTTGTTTATCAAGAGAAGTAGTTGGTTGACTTTTGATGCGGTGGTTTGAACCTTTTCCTTGCGGTCTATTCTATATTAAGATTCGTTTACTCTACTTTGATGGTGAAGGTTTGTAAGCCTGTATTTTTTTTGAGGAATTCCTCCTAGCACTTAGATTGTTGTCTCACAAGCACCTTTGAAACTCATCTTCTTTCTTCCTTTAGACGAACTAGCAAATATGTCCGTGCGTTACAATGGGAGAAAAAATGTCAAATGTTAATGAGAAATTATGACAATGGGATCTCCTCTCCAATCTTCTCCACCTCAGCATTCAGCCTACTTACAGCCTACTGTTATACTTCTCTGATACCACTGGTTTCACGAGAACCTGCCAACCAGTGGTCTTCCACGAGAACCTGCCGAAACCAGTGGTATATATCGGTGAGTATTAATGACATGCGGCATCGAAGTCGCATGATAATACCGAGTCAGAGAGTGCGGTCGGAGCAGATGAACAGCACGCCGGTCTGGCCCGTCTCGCGGCTGGCCGGCGGTGGAGGGATCTCGTCGATGGTGACGCGGACGCTGAGGGCACGGAACGCGTGGTACACCATGCTGTGCATCGGCAGGAGCGCGCCCGCGTCTATGCGCAGGCACGCGAGCAAGAACCCGTTCAGGATCTAGAGCACCGTCGTGGAAGACCACCGGTTTCGGCAGGTTCTCGTGTGGCACGGGCCTACGCTTGTTTGTCGCCGGCACAATGCAACCTTTCCTTGCATTTTAAACCTCGCCGTTCATAAACAGAGTGGATTTTGGGTAGAATTCTAGCTATTACACCGAGCTCGTCGCTCGTCGCCGCCGCCTCCGGCACAGCCGGCCGTTCTAGCTAGGTCCATTCCGTTCAACCTCCCTCTTCCTCTCTCCACGCTAGTTAACGTTGGCAGCGCTCAGATTCGCCACGGTTCTCTCCTTCTGGGCCACCCACTCTGGGCCGTGATAGCGCCGGTTGGGCTTTGCTTCCCTCCTGGGCCTTGCTTCTGGGCTCCTGCTTCTAGCGTCCTTGTTCCCACCTTGAGCTCTCTTCACGTTCTTCTTACACCTATAGTCTTATATGCCAAAATTTTATTTTCATACAGTACATAAACCTCTGTCTTCTATATGCTAGTAACTAAAGTTTCTAATTGGTTTATACATATCTTTTATGGTTTCATTCAATTTTCCTGACAATTTGATATTGTATTTTAGATATGACAACTATATATGTAGCCTAGTAGTAATGCATTTGCAGTAAAAAATCTTGTGTTTTGTTGTTGATACAGTGTCATGTGGAGGCGCCGTAGGCGCATGGTGACCGCGTACAGCTCGGGCAGGAAAAGGCTCCTTGACTGGGCGATCACCACGCATGGCTGGGATCTGCGCGCTATCTGGAGCACGCCTTGACTAGGCATGATCACTGCATGGCTAGGAGTTTACTTGGCTGCATGGCTAGTAGTCTGTTTGCTTGGCTACGAGTTGTTTACTCGTCAGTTTACTTGGCTGCATGACTAGGAGTCTGTTGCTTGGCTAGGAGTTGTTTACTTCGTCATTTTAGGCCTAGCATCTAGGAGTTCCCATCTCTATTTAGTCCTGTAAGAACGGTCATTAGAATTAAGCAAGAACAATGACCCAATTTCCCTTTGCTGCAACAATCGGGCGCCGAGGGGTAAAACCTAGCCCAACCCTACGGATCGAGGCTATGAACTGCATAGCCGCGGTCCAGCTACCCTAGGGCCCAACGCCCACAACATACAGGATGTGACTTAGATCGTGGTGAATACATGATAGATGTTAATTAATCTTGTGTTTTGTTGGCGGTACAGGATGTGACTTGTATCCGAATCAGATGGTTACACAACTGTGCAATGCAACTTATAGTTCATAAAAGAGGGGCTAGGTAGATTCAAAAACTCATATTTAGCTTTGTCTGTTGCCATATGCAAACATAAAACTCCAGTATAAATTGTTACACTTACAAGCAAGTACAACTCTTATTCACCCTGTTCGCTTGTTGGTTTCAGCCAGCCCAAACCAGCTAGCCAACAGTGTTTTCCTCTCATAATAAACCAGCACCAGCCAGCCCAAACCAGCCCAGAAACCATAACGTTCATGGCTGCCATATACAAACATAGATCTTTTCAAAAGTCTCAGGTTAGACACAGTTTTCCTTTAATTTGTTTCAGTTCTTTGTTTAACAAATAGTTTTCTTTTGTTTCAGTTCTTTGTTGATCTGTACCGTAGTGCAAGCTCCTCACATTTGGTACAGAAATATCTCAGGGTGGTCCAGATCACTTCATAGCCATTGTATTCCGAGGAAAGAGCTATATGTCCATCTGCAAGCTTAAATCTGTTCATCATGTTGATGTAAATCTATTTCAAAGACAATTTCAAAATAAAGTACACACATCATCTGAATACTGCTTTTTGAAACATTCAAATTGTTTACTACGTGTAGGTGTCTAAGCCTTTGTTGAGATGGATTGCATTTCAGGTACACAATCAAGTTCCATGCCACTCGGGGGGACAAAGGTGAATCTGTTAATTTGTCAGGTACACAACTGAATTGAGTCTGAGGTCACAATATCAAATGTAGTTTAGTACAACAAAGAAGCTCTGGAGTTATTTGGTAGGACCAGTGGATCTGTTCTGCCTCACACCCATGACAAAAGACTGTGAGATTGAGATTAGGAATAAAACCATTAAAAGATTGAAATAATATTCCTCCAGTTTCTGAAATTACTGATTGTGGAGAATGCATTATCATAGACAAGACAGTCCTTCGAGGACAGGCGCCCCAAGCTCGGTCCAGCCCACGTCGCTGCCATGGACGGTCCAGGAAGGTGAAGAACGGTCTCAGACCTGAGGTTAGGATCTATTTTCTTGGTTAATTTGTGGATTTCCTCCTCTTCATCAACAAATGTAGGAAGCAGGGCTAATCTTAGGTTTTCACATGCAGTGCTTGTTCTATGGATTTCTCGGATTTCAGTTGGAGCAATCTAGGAGTAACTGGGTAAACAATGTCAGCATGCATTGGCCTTGATTACTGCACAACAAACTGCTGATGCTGCTGTACAAGAACAAAATGCTGCTGTCCAGTAAGAGAATGTTCCTGAACTGTCTACGAACAGGAGGCTTAAGACCAACTGAACTGTCTATGAACCTAAGAGCTGACATCTTTGGGACACATATGGTCTATGTATGAACTAGTGTTGTTTCATGTAACTGAGATGTAGACTCACTTTTATTTTATCCCTATCAACTGTTGTGTAACTGAGGAGCCAACTCAGATTTATTTCATCCCCATCAACTGAGATGTGAACTAATATCCTTATGGTTTCATCAATATTCTTTTGTATGTTCTCTGCATGTTCACAGGTTTACCATTGTATTGTTACTCTGGCTTCTTGTATGCTCTCTGAAGATATTCTTGTGAACACTCATACAAACATAATGCTAAAATTTGTAACTAATATTCAAGGTGCTGAAACATCAATTCCATTCCATAATGCATTAACAGACATTATAAGGACATAATGCCTCCCTTGTAGCTGGCATAAGTATAATTGCACTTACATATCACTAGCTAGAATCACAATCACACCAGAAACACACACACACAAAAACAAAAACAAAAACAAAAACAAAAAAATGACTACACAGATCACTACCAACATCTGAACCGAACTGAAAAAGCCTGTCCATCTAGCGGTCATCCACGAATTCATGCTTCAAATTCATCTATGCTGCAATCCAATCATTTTTGTTGCTTCGCTTCTAATCTGCAGTTTGCCTTTACGATTCATTGATGCAAGCACTTTCTTGTAGCCATCCGTCCACCTGAAGAATTGGCATTTATCATCGACCTGCAACCATAACCAAGCACTACCAGAGAATTCAATAAACAAATTTGGATCCAAACTCATCAAACCAATAAAAAACAGTAAGGTTCGAAAGATTGGGAGCTTGACTAGAAGGCAGCGACGCTTAGGTGAAGGGGGCGGAGTGGCGAACTCGGCGTCGGGAACGGCCGCCAACTTGGGGGTGGCGGGCCTGGCGCTAGGAAGGGCCTCCAGTTTGGGGCAGCACGGGACCAGCTGGCGGACTTGGCATCGGGAACGGCCACCAGCTTGGGGGTGGCGGGCCTGGAGCTAAGAAGGGCCGCCGGTTTGGGCAGCACCGGCCTGCGAGCTACGGGCGGACGGGGCACGGCCAGGCTTTGGAAGCCTGCGACGGGGCATGGGGCTAGCGACGGAGCTTGGGGCCGGCTATGGCTTTGGGTGGCGACGGAACTGGGGGCCGGCGACGGAGAGCAGAAACGATGCTAGAAGAACGCGTGAGGGAGAAGGGTAATGCTTAAATGATCCCAGGGGCAAAATTGTTAAGCCTGGTCTAGTTTTTAGGTAAAATGAATTAAATGAGAGCTAAAATAGTGAAATAGCGTCCTAGAGTGTGATACCTATTTCGTAAGGACAGATGGACAAATCCATAATTTTGACGGCATTATAGCGAAGCCCACGCCCAATCAAAGACACATTCCCAAATTTCTCCGGACCAAATGCACACGGAAGCCAGTGAGATGATTAGGGTGTCCAAAATAAGCCAAGCCATAGTTTGGCCATGGCCAAATATAGGAAGTGCCAAAACGTGGCTAGAACAAGGTTGTTTACTAGTTCATAGCTATGCCAAAAATGTGGCTAGGTCAAGTTAAAATACTGTTTGGCTAGAGTCACACTAAATTTTGTCCAAGCTATATAAAATGTACGGAGAGACCAGCGTCTGGACATGCGGACGCGGCGTTCTTCCAGACACCTACGCCTGTTGCCCGCCCGTTTTCAATAATGATACCTCAGGGCACCCAATGGATACAGCTTTGTGCTCCGCTTTGCCTCGTGCTCCGCGCCTGTTGTCCGCCCATGGAAGCAGCTTCGTGCTCCGCTTCGACTGGTGCTTCGCGCCTGCTACCATCCATGGATGTAGCTTCGTGCTCCGCTTCGCTTCGTGCTCCGTGCCTGCTGCCAAGCCCATGGATACAACTTCGTGCTCCGCGCCCGCTTCGCTTCCTGCACGCACGTGGGGACCACTATGCCCGAGGGGACCACCTTCGTCTGCGCCCACTTCCTACGCCTGGTCATGCAACACTTGCAATATAAAAGCATTTGCTGAAACATATGTCCGAAATAAATGAAACATTTACAAACATACGCTTGTAACATATGTGTATGGCCACTACAACATATGCAACATTCAGATAAAAACACTTGCAACATACGTTTGAAATAACTGAAACATTTAAAACATGCACTTGCAACATACATGTATAGCTAGTGCAACATATGCAGCATCTAGATAAAACACTTGCAACATACGTTTGAAATAGGTGAAATATTTGAAACATACAACATACGTGTATAGTCATTGCAGCACATGCAACATCCAGATAAAACACTTAACATCCGTTTGAAACTGCTGAAACATTTGAAACATACACTTGCAACATACATATATAGCCAGTGCAACATATACAATATCCATATGAAACACTTGCAACATACGTTTGAAATAGCTGAAACACTTAAAATATATACTTGCAACATACGTGTATAGTCATTTGTAACACATGCAACATCTAGATAAAACACTTGCAACGTATGTTTGAAACCGTTGAAACATTTAAAATATACACTTAGAACATACGTATATAGTCATTGCAACATATACAACATTTAGATGAAACACATACATCTGAAACACTTGAAACGTACGGAGCTAGATGCCATGGAGTGACGGAAAAATTTAGGCCAGCACTAAGCTGCCATGCAGATGTCTCACAAATAGGCAAGCGGCCTGGCTAGCCCTACAACTGACTAAGCGCCTAAGCCGGTCGGCCAAAGCAGCAACGCGATAGGCACCATGTGGCAGGGGCAGCTAGGCCTGGCGCAGACAACACACAGAGAGAAAAGAGCAACACAGCAAGCAGTAGCAGGCCTACGCGATAGGCAGCAGAGGGCAGGCACTGCAGGGAGGCATGCGGCCCTATGCGCGTGCGGCTAGGGACCTGGGTGGCTGGGCCAGCTAGCAGCGGACGTAGCAGGCAACCAGACCTCTCTAAGTGGTCACGTGCATGCACAGGCCTCCACACGCCGCATGCACCCAAAACGAGTGGCTGCACGCGCTCCCAGGGTGCGGACCCTACTGTAACTGCGTGCCCTTTTTTATTGCGCATAACGCTCGTGCAGGGGTGGGTCCGTCTGTTCGTCCGGACTCCCGCAACCAAGCATTAGCGTAAAACGTAAGGTCCACCTAGCCACGTGTGTTCTTGTTTTGTTGATAAAATCAAAATAAATACTACAGTGTGAACAAATTGAAAATCGAATGTTTGGTTAATAGATATTTGCATTTGAAGTTTCATATATATAATCCAAAAATCTCAATACATGCGCAACCAACCACAACTTGACACGTCATCTTGTATACATGGGCATCCAACCGGCGGCCAAAACGGGGCGGCCGAATTCTTAGCCAGTGTCCGTGCCGAGGTTGCTCGTTTACTGCACGTGGCACGTGACAAAATTATGCGGGCTAATTTTTTTGTAAAAGAAAACTAAGCGGGCTAGTCAAATTTATGTTGACAGTTTGAAACCCAATGATGACCAATTTTTTTTTGGACAAGCCAAGAATTGGTTTGGCTAAGCTTAGCCAACAGCCAAACAAAACCCCTTAGTCATGTGTAGAATATTCAAATTACAAAGCTGATTTGAAAACTACGGTGTGGAGAGGCTGCATCTCTCCGACGCGATCTCTGTTGGCCGATCGTGTAGCTGGGGAGTCGTCTGCGATCGTCGCCGGGCTCGATGTTATGTTCATGACGCCCACGTCACGTACGTACGCATTCGCGGAGAGAAGTGTGTGAGCTTGCTGCCGAGTGCCGACGCGGCGGCGGCTGAAGGCGATTAAGCTAAGCATGCACCGTCCCCCAAATCCGACGTGCAAGTTGGCGTGGAGTTTTCAGTTTTGGCGTCACATTGGCTTTTCCCAGAGATTCACTTATTTTTTTTCCAACCGAGATATCTCATTTCCATTAAACGGAGCTAACGGAAATACAGAGTTTGGAGGGATAACAGACAGTTCTCAGAGACTCGTGAACATAGAACTACCCAGCTTGCAACTACCTACGCTTTGTTTCAGAGAACCAGAAACTTGACTTCCCACTAAGATCTACTCTCTATGCAACAGAGAGTTTATCAGAAGTATCACCCAGCAAACCCATTCGTTATACTACGGAACCAAAGAACAAGCATCGACTCCAAAAGGAACTACTAAGTCATGCCCTTTTCCTGCGTTCTCAGGCAGTTTCATTGTCTTGCTCATCTTGATCACCGTCATGGAGTTGCCTTGCAGTATCCATGTCCTTCTTCTGGCGCTTCAAGATCTTGTTTGCTATCTCCAGCATAGTATTCAGCCCTTCTTCGAGCTGCTCCTTATCAGCCTCAGCGAATATACCTGCCCAGTATTTCATTAATGCACATGCATGGTAAACAATGTCAAGATGGTTTTTAATGATCACTTTTTCAAAACATGCTCTATTGCGCGCCTTCCAAATAGCCCAACAGATTGCCGCCACCCCACATACATGAAATTTCTTTCCAAAAGGCAACCACTTCTCACACCACATCCATCATTGGTCTAAATTTTTTGGAATAGTGTTGGCACCAAAACATTTTGCTATCACCGTCCAAACAGCTTTTGCAACAGAACACTGAAAGAATAGATGAGAGATATTCTCTGGATTCTTACAGAAATAACATTCAGGATCCCCTTTCCATTTTCTTCTAAAAAGTTATCTTTGGTCAGAATTGCATCTTTTGTCATAAGTCACATAAAAATTTTGATCCTTGCCGGTATCTTCCCTTTCCAGATCCTTTTGTTATATAAGCCCACATCAGAACTTGTTAAAGCATTGTACGTTGACTTAACAGAAAATTTCTTGTTTCTCTCCAGAGCCCACACAACAGTATCAGGATCATTGTTTAATGAAAAGGATAACACATCTCCCCATACTTGTTCCCATCTAGCTCTAAGGTCCATAGGAAGCCATCTCCTAAAAGAAATGTCAACCTCCCCACTTCTAACCTTAGCAACAGTAACTTCTTTACATTCACATAGTTCAAAAAGGTCTGGCTCTGTCAAACAAAGAGGTTGTTGATACAGCCATTTATCCTTCCAGAATCTAGTGAGGTTTCCATTTTTCATACAGATGTCCCTACCCATCAGATAGATATCCTTGACTTTAAGCAAGTCAGACCACACAGAAGAGTCATTTACAGCCTGTTCGTTTCGGCTGAAACAATCGTGGATTATTACTGCTGGCTGGTTTGGTGTGAGAGAAAAATACTGTTCTGGCTTATAATCCACGATCGTTTACGACCAAGCGAACAGGCTGGACTCGATGGGAAACACTATGAATTGTATCATGTTTTAAATATTTGAATCTGACTATCTCCTGCCATAAACCATCTTCTCTCTCAAGTTTCCACCACCATTTTGTTAATAAACTAATGTTCATTTTCCTCAGATTTTTAATACCAAGGCTTCCTTTCTTTTTGCTCTTACAATTTTTTTTCCCATTTGACCAGATGATATTTCTTTTTTACCCCCCTTGCCAAAAGAATTTCCTCTTGATTTTGTCTAATTTGCCCACCACGGTTTTAGGTAACAAATACACTGACATATAATAAACTGGTGAATTGTTAAGACTTGCGCTAAGCAATGTGGATCTGCCTGCTATCGTCAAACATCCACCTTTCCATACATCAAGTCTCTTAAGACTCTTATCAATGAGAGGTGTCCAATCACTAACATGTAATCTACTTGGGCTCACTGGAACACCTAGATACTTTATTGGGAACAGACCAATTTGGCAATTAAAAAGCTCAGCATATGTTTTCCCACAATTCTCCTCATCATTTATCATAATTACTTCACTCTTATTGAAGTTGATCTTAAGTCCTGCCATCATCTCATACATGTATAATAAAAATTTCATGTTTACAGCCCCTTCCAGATCATGTTTCAAGAAAATGATCGTATCGGCTGTGTATTGAAGAATTGCCACTCCATGAGGTATAATATGATCAATCAAGCCAGTAATAAGACCATTCTAGTTAGACAGTCTGCAACTAGATTAAACAAAATAGGAGACATGGGGTCACCTTGTCTAACCCCTTTGTAACTTTTTATATATGGTCCAATAGAATTGTTCACTTTTACACTCACTGTACCCATGTGACTACTTGTTTAATCCAGCTGCACCACTTTTGATTAAAGCCTCTTTTTTCCATACATTCAAAGAGTAGTTTCCAATTGACCTTGTCGTAGGCTTTTTCAAAGTCTAGTTTCAAAATGATCCCAATTTCTTTCCTTTTCTTAGTTTCATGTAAAATCTCATGTAGGCAGAAAATCCCAGTCATAATGTTCCTGCCTTTCATAAAGGCTGTTTGATTACCGTGTATTATCTTATCTGCCACACTTTCCAGTCTGATTGTCAAAGTTTTGGTAATGAGCTTATATAAGCAGTTTAATAGACAAATGGGTCTATATTGTTGAATTTTATTTGCCTCCTTCACTTTTGGTAACAAGGTAATTATCCCATAATTCAGTCTACTGATGTCCACCTTCCCATGATAAAAATCATCAAACAACTTCATGATGTCCCCTTTTATTGTCTCCCAGCAAGATTGATAGAATTCAATTGGAATTTTGTCAGGCCCCGCGGCTTTGTTACTCTCCATTTGGAATAATGCATTATGAATTTCTCTTTCAGTAAAAGATTGACAGAGAGTATCATTATCTTCCTCAGTGATCATATTGGCTCCAGCCCAAATATTAGAATCAGTTTGTATGTTAAAATCTAAGCCAGGCCCAAAGAGTTCAGAATAGTATTTTGTAGCATGCTCTAATAATTTATCATCACCTTCTATGATTTGGTCCCCATCTTCCAGAGAAATTATTGTGTTCTTCCTCTTTCTTCCATTTGCACATCTATGAAAGAAAGAGGTATTATTGTCTCCTTTGAGTAACCATGTCTCATGGCTCCTCTCATACCAGTAAGTTTCTTCTAAGTCCAGATACTTCAAGTTTTCACAGAGAAGCCAGATTTTTCTTTCCATTTGTTCAACTGTTAAGCCAATAATTTTCTCACAGTTTTCCAAATCAACTAGTTCTTTTCTCTTCTTTATCATTTCACCTTGGAGATTGAAACCCCACCCTTTAAAGTACTGCTTGCACAGTTTAAGTTTTTATTGAATTTTGTCAAGAGCTGAAGTAGCTCTGCAAGGTTTATTCCAGATTTTTTCAACATTTGCAAAGAAATCAGGATTCTTTAACCAAGACAGATCGAACTTAAATTGAATAAAAGGAAGTTTTTCACATACACCAGATCAAAAGATCAAAGGGTTATGGTCAGAAATCTCTCTAGGCATTTTAGTCACCATGGCTTGTGGAAAAATATTCTCCCAATCTTTAGAAACCAAGACTCTATCAAGTTTCTCTAGCACAGGGAACTCCTGATTGTTTGACCAAGTATACATCCCACCAGTCATTACAATCTTTCTAAGTTCATAAAAATGAATTAGAGAGTTGAATAAGTCTGTATGTCTATGTACACCATCCTTCGTGTTCTTTTCATTAGCAAATCTAATAATGTTAAAGTTTCCCCCAATTAACAGGGGTTTAGAATTTGATGAACAAAAACTGGACAGCTCAGTTAAAAAGGCAATCTTGTTTTCTTCTTGAGCTGCCCCATATACAATCAGAAGATTCCATTTAACTTTGCTGGTTTTGTCCCAAAGATTTAATTGTAACATGAACTCTCCTTGTTTAAAAGAACCTACATCATATAAATCCAATCTCACTCCAGCTAGAATCCCACCAGATTTTCCTTTTGAAGGGTTCCACATCCACAAAAAATCCCGATTAGGATCAAACTTCCTAAGTAAAGAGTCCTCACAGTTTGCTATCATAGTCTCTTGTAAACCCACAAAATGAAATTGTTTTTCCTGGATAAGAGTTTTAAGAAATGTACAGACCCCTTTCTTTTTAAGGCCTCTACAATTCCAAATTAGACCTTTCATTGTCATTTTTTCTTTGCTTTTTTCCTTTTTCTGATATTCAGGGGTACCTTGATACCCTCTGAATCCAGGAGTTGCAAGCCAAGATCTTCCTGGTCTTGCTTTTTCCCTCTTGGGGAGATCTTAAATTTCTTTTTTAGAATTTTTCTTGTCAGAAATAGATAGCAAGAAGTCTTCTGACTTAGAAGAATCCTCATGATGCCATTCAATCATTAGATTTTTTTCACTCTTTGCATTGTCATCATTTGAATCAGAATCAACCAACTCAATAACTAGTGGTTTCTGTTTGTTACATTGTTGCTTATCATACAAATTGGCTCTTGCTAGTTCTAATTCTTTTAACACTTCAAAAGTATCAAAATCCTCCTCCTGAATAACTACCCCCATTTGTTTTGCAATGGAACACATCTTAGAGTTATCAATGCCAGATAAAGCAACTGAGCTAGATGAATTACCTTCCAAGCATCTCTTTTTGACCATGATTTCATTTCTTTCTTGAGTGGTTAGAAGAATGTCTTCCCTCAGCCTATCGCTCCTCCTTCGTTCTTGTTGCTCTTCTGCTGGTTGAGATGATTTGGCTTTCTGCACCTTGAGATTTTGCATCTCCACATCTTTGTTCAGGTTATCATCTTGACTTGTTTCAACTACCGTAACTGTGCTTTCCTGAGTATTGACTACACAATTTTCCTCTTCCACTCCGAGGCTTGGCTTCTTTAGGTTCAGTCTCAATTGTTTTCTTCAGCATCCTGTCTTGCATCACTTGATTCATTGCATCAACCTCAGTGATTTTTTCCATACACCAAAGCTATTGTGTTTCCCCTTCCTCATTTGCTTTAGAGCAACCCTGCCCAATATCACCATATCCATCAATTCTTCCTATCTTTTCACTTAAACTCTCACTTTCTGCATCAGAGTCTTCAAATGTTCCTGTCCCTTTGGATGTTGTTTCCACTGGCTTGATGGGAGTTGGTTTAGACATGCACTTAGGTGGAGCAGATACACATACATTTGCAGATTGTTTGCCATGCTTTGGATCCTCATCAGCACTCTTGGGAGGCTCAGATGAGACTGTGTCCACTTGCTTGTTAGCAACTGAGTTCTCTGCCTTATACTTCTTTGGAGGAGGCTGGTTCTCATTTGTACCAACCCTGATCCCACTAGAAAGAACTCTCCCATTTTTAGATTCTTGTATTTCCCTTTCAAAGATGAAGTCATGAATGCATAGGCCCAATGTCCCTTCAGCCTTCTTTGGAACTTTGGTCACATCTCTACAAGCAATTCTCATTCTAACATAATCAGGTCTCAGCCTAGTCTTCTCATCTATTTCCATCACCTTCCCAACCAAGCCACCAACCTTAGCCACAGTCCTTACAGACCTCTGATCAGTAGGAATATCTTTAACTCTGAACCAAGCCTGTTGTAACATCCCTTTGGCCCCAACATTTGACCATGGAGCAATCTTCAGATGAGCATCAACATTTCTCATTGCATAATTCCTGAAACCACTCCACTCCCTTACCATCTGAGCATTGGGGAATCTCATCACAAACCTGCCTTCACTTAGTTGTCTAGCTGTCCATCTCCAGGTAGAGGTACCCAACAGACCCATAAATTCCTGCTCTATTTGTTTGCTGGTAGCATGACCACTAATGACAGAAATAATAGCAGTGCTGTCCTTTTCTCGAGCCACTCTGGGGTCAACTAGCTCATCAATGTAAAAGAAGCTTTGATCTTCAACTTGGGCTGCACACAGTTCAGGGCCCAAGTTCCAGGGGAGACATTTGTTGCAATCATATGCCATATGATTATTCATACCGCAAATCTCACAGATCAACCTTCTACATTCTCTAGTGCTATGATTAGTCAGGCCACATATTTCACAAGCAATTTTGGGTGGTGCAGGAATATTTTCACCTTGCTGTTCAATTGATTCCTTGATCTGATTTCCAACAACGATCTGAAGCTCTTCTTCTTGTTCTTTCTTCTGGTTATCATCTTTAGCAACGTGTTGGTCGCTGGCCTCATCTTTCTTCTCAGCTATCTTGTCCCACTTCTCATCACCTTTTTCAGGAACTTGCTGTTCTTCGTTAACAGCCTTCTGCTTCTCTTCCCCAGATGGATTCACTTTCCTATCCCAAACCATGCCGCGACCCATGGAACCGCGCCCTCGCCCATCCCTTCCACCTCCAGCACCCCCACGCCCAAACCCACTAGGGTTCTGGCGTCGCACGTTTTTTGGATTTTTTAGATAAAATAGGATACACGTACGCATTCGCGTTCGGTGGTACTGCGTGTTTCCCGCGTACCAGAGGCTAGAAAGCCTCTCAATCTCTTTTTTGCGTGTTTAC
This sequence comes from Miscanthus lutarioriparius, assembly GCA_904845875.1. Lineage (NCBI taxonomy): Eukaryota > Viridiplantae > Streptophyta > Magnoliopsida > Poales > Poaceae > Miscanthus > Miscanthus lutarioriparius. The sequence goes on from CAJGYO010000010.1 coordinate 52,191,680, forward strand.
GGACGCACACGCCTGTGTACGTGTGGTGTGAATGTGAAGTGTGTGGGTTTTGTGCTTCCATGTTATACCTGATCAAAAAAGAACCAACACGACGAAACCATTAAAACCCGAACACATCATATATATACATATATACATGCATTTGGATTTTATATGATTGAGGCAGCTTGGGAAACCAACACAATGAAACCATGATTTGGATATTTTTTGTCGATCCCGAACGAAGAACATAGGGGCCTATAAAAATCTTCTAGTTTCTCAAATATATGCTAAAAATCAAATACAACCCATTTTACTTGTATCCAGCATCATAATATTTTTAATGTTGAAATTAGAGTTCTTCCGGTAGGTTTGTATTTGAAGATTCACCTAAGCTATTTGCCCTAATCTTTTTCGAACATACAGACACAGACACTCATATATATATTCACACTTACCCCTATAAACACACATACACACCCTGTCTTTATGAACATCTCCGAAGACTGATTCAATTTTTTCTTCAAAAATCTAGAAAAAATAGCAACCTCATGAAGATCTTTATGATTTCTGCCTGTTGTATATGGAAAGACCTCAATGCCTTCATTTCAACAATAAGGTGCCCTCGGTTATTGTGTGGAAGATGCTTTTCACAAGTGAAGTTAAACTTCATCTGTGTCGTATTCCAGCTATTCTACACCCCTTATTAGTTACTAGTGTAAAGCGCGCGCCCACACGCGCGAGGGCAAAGGATCATAGTTCGGTTCAGTCATGGATGGTTCACATGCGGTTGGCATTTACATAGATTAGATACCTTGATCGATGGGTATTTACAATGCGTGCAAAGTACATAGATATAGGGATAGGTTGCTGGTCATTTACATAGTTAAGGTATGATAACTGCTGGATATGTACAATCTACATATATTACATAAGTCTGGGCAGATGCTAGAGCTAGTGGTGTTTGAGCAGGTAGGATATGTACAATCCACATTTATATATTTTACATAAATCTGGGCAGATGCTAGAGCTAGTGGTGTTTGAACAGGTAGCATAGGTGGTTGTGGTTGTCCATTCTCGGTCGTTGCAAGTTCATGGGAGGAGGCCATGTGCAACGGGTGGAGGAACCTGTTGAAAAAAATGGAATCATGTAAGGTTAATGAGTTGAGGAAAAGAATGTCTTTGGTTTGTGGGATTCTCAAGTCTGACCTTTGCCTGGGCACATGATTAGGGTGACCATAACTGTGAGCTTGATGATGCTGCATCTGTAGGAAGAAATTATTAGACGTAAGGAAGCAGAAAGATGCAATCTGTTGTTTTTATATGTATATTGCAAGCATTGTGTGAGCGCTGTCAAGAGTGGTTTCCTTGAATACAGTACTGAGACAGAGAGGATTCATTCTGTGATAATACAAAACAATTTTGATTGACCTCAGTTGCTATCTTATTTAGTCAAGTGGAAATTTCCTAGAAAAAGGAAAATAGCTGAGGGGAGCATTTCTTCTAATTTCTAGCAGCTTATGCAGTATATAAAAGAAACAGTCAAATTTTGAACTTTTAAGGTTTAAATGAACCAAAAACATTCAGTAAGCACATCAGTGACTTGCATTTCGAAGGGCATTCATACTTTCTAAAGTGAGCAGGATTTTTTTATTTTTTTATTTTGAGGTACAAATATGAATCTTAGTTCGAACTAATTAGAGTACCGGAACTATCATTTCTGACATCTGAATTATCATCACAAGGGTATGGTACACAGTTTCATTTGCATGAGCACAGCCTGTACGATTTTATCATTCGGAAACATGACATGAGTTTAAACTTAACAAATCAAAAGCCATCAGGCTATGAGCGTCAATCTAAGTAATCAAAGGCCATCAGGTTATGAGCGTCAACTTAATAAATCGAAAGCTATCAGGTTTATTGCGAACCTCCAGACCATTGAAAACAAGAAATATTAATTCAATTGAATGATGGGTCTAAAAAAACTATATGGCCAAGAGGCATGTGAATGGAAAAGAGTAATGATGGGTCTAAAAAAACTATATGGCCAACAGGTATGTGAATGGATAGGAGTGATATCTAAGGCAAGCTAACATTCACAAATCATATTCCATTTCATCATATATCAGCAGCTGTTGTGTGCTGTGTGATATAGGGTTATCGTTGTTCGCTTCTTTTCCCATTTGTCAGATCAATCTAATCCTACACTATATGAATAAGTGAGAAGGTAAAAAGATAATAAGACTGCAAAAATCTGTGAAGCTACTGAAGCAGTTAGCATATATTGCATTAAAGAGCCCAAACAAATTTACAGGAGCAGCAAGATCTTAAAATCCCAAATAACAGGCATCCATCAAACACAATCATAGGAGGGAGCACAATAATCAAGTGATTGGGATACAGGTACAGTTTGTGATTTTGCTGCGGCAAGGAACGAAAACAATTGTTGGATGCATTTACCATACTATTTATGTAATCTCACTCGAAGAACAACAATTACTTTGGCAAAGGAAAAAACAATGGTTTTCAGAAAAGTCAATAAGCTATGATGCCTTTTTCTGTATCTTGAACAAGAATTCATTATTTCAAAAGGACAAACGGATCTTGTAAACCGATCAAATTGAATAATAGTAGAAATATATTGCGTGAAGCAGAGTAGACAATAAAACTTTGAGATTAAAAAAAACAACCAGATTGCAAATCTGAGTTTATTCTTACCAAGAGTGGTTGTTCTCCCTTTTTTCCATGCAACCATCCGCCCACTACACTGATTTGGAATATTCTTAGCATGTGCTCCTGCAATAGGTATTTTCTAACAAATTTAGCCAATAAAAGGACCTGCTCCTTCTGATCCTTGCAAATAATTAGATAAAGCTTTTGTACCCAAGACAATTGCAGATAATGGTGTGTCCTATTCCCCAAATAACATGATGAAGCAAATCAAAATTTATTAGTTGGTATAGAAAACAAGACCTTTAGTTGGTACCGCTAAACTTGACGTCATGCTATCCCCTCAGCACGGGCTCGTGCCTCTGCACTTTGTTGTTGCCCTGCAACAATGCAGTGCTCCGGCAGTGCAGGATGCTCACAATTTATTTGAATAGGTTATCCGAATAAGCCATTTTCCTTGTTATTTAACATGTCATTAAAATGACAGAATCGGATTTTCATGCCCTCAACTAGCTTACTTTCATTACCGAAGAAAAATATGCCACCCTCTGAATTGAAAATAGGATAGTGTTTACACCAAAATTTGGTAAGAAAAACGCAGAAACTCAAGAGCTTTCAAGATTGTGTCATCAATGAATCGATTGCACAAGGATTGATATCAGCTGATTCAGATATAACAATAGAATCAGCTCTCTTCGGATGTCGTCAGCAGATAATGACAATGAGCTACGGTTGGCGTCGGAAAGACATGTCGGACTCTACAAAAAGGGAAAGATTAGAGTCCAAGTTATCTTAAGTTAAGAATATTTTCTCTTATACCAAAGGTTGTAACGAGTCGTACTTGAGTAGGATTCTGTAACACCCTCGGTGTTACATTGCAATGTTTTGCTAAACATTTCATGAGCATCCTGATTATGTGCATATGTGTATAACGTGATTGTAAATTGATGTTCGGCACTCGAAACATTCATACGAAACATGAGATAAAGGTTACGTTTCATATAATATTGTTTAGTATTCTAAGCAAATTGTTGTCAAAATAAAAATGCTATAGGACGTTTGGCTAACGGCGATGAAATAGGTGCGGTCGCGGACAAGGATAGCTGGTTAGTACATCGAGTAGGCCGGATTTGGGGTTCGACGTGAAACCGTTCGAAACGACGCCCATTCGCGTAGGCTTGAAAGAAGGTCGACGAAGCTAACTTTAGCCAGTTTTGTAGAACGATCGGCTTAGGAAATACCACAATGTCACTGCTTAGATTGATAGCTGGATGTACCCTCTTGCGCATCGAACAAGTAGTTTGGCGTTTGGAGCTTTGCAAACAAGTTTTCTACTTGCTTTAAAAAGCGTGCACGTCACTTGAGTTGGCACTGGGCGCAGTCACCTCTAGCCTGGCACGCTGCTGGCTTGCCAGCGCACTGCCGCGCCGGCCGCGTCCCACCGTCCCGCCGGTGCACGCGCATGGCTCTGGCGCTGCGCGCCAAGGTTGTCTGCCTTCGCTGCCAGCCACGCCCACCGCTGCTGCTCGACCACCGCCACTGCTCGGCCTGCCACCGTTGTTGCTCGCCTATCGGCACGGCTGACTCGCACTGCGCGCCGAGGCGCAGTCCTCGTCCTCATGCCGTCTTGACGGCGACGCGCGTTGACCCTGCGCTATGGCCTTGGCCGTTGGCTGCCTCGCTGGCGCGCGGGTCACCCCGTCGGCTGATGCGCTATGCCCAGGCCGCCGACCAACTCTGCCGAACCTTGCCCTGCCTCGCTTGGCCGTAGGTGCACCGAGTCCCGCGTTCACGTCGCCAGCGGCCATGCACGGTACTGACCGCTGACTTCCCTTGGCTGCTCACTCGAGGGACGTCCGCCTGCCCCGCCATCCCCTCCACGTCGCATCGCTCTGTGTCAATTGTCTGGCGCTGCCCGCCGCGGTGGCGCCATGCCACGCCTCGTCGTCTTGCCGCTGTGGCTGTGCGGACAGCCGCCTGGGGCATGTCCCGCCTGTCCCACTGTCAACCGTAGTGGTGTGTTGGCTCGTTGTGTTGACGCCGCAGACGGATCAAGCCAAGCCATGACAGAACCCCCCTGGCCTCTGCTGTCTCCATGGCTGCCGAGACGCTTCTATCAAATTCACCGAGGAAGCAGCGTCTGGATTCAAATTGACCACGTGTTCGACTCTGCCAGATAGCCTACAGCCCTACCGACCCCACATCGCCGCCAGTAGCTCAGTCCTGTGCTCCAATTTTGAATCGCCGCTCGCCGGGTCCATAAGACCATGGTGTCATGCACCGTCGGTTAACCCAGCAACCAAGGCACCGGACTTGTGTTGTAACTCGTTCTCATTATTGGATCCTTGGGAAAAATGTGGATCTTTCGGGTTCTCCCTCGGGGTGTGCCCGACGGACACCGCTCGCTGTAGTTTGCTTTCGGGGTGCTTAGTGTCTGGTGGAAGACGAGCGCCTCTGTAAGTACGGTATTTTAGCCGGTTCTACCACAGATTCATGCTTAGGTTCCGGGTATAAATATTGGACCCCGGCTATTATAAAAGGACATCCAATCAATCAATACAAATTACTTTTTTTGGCTCCGTGCCAACCCTTAGGAGTAGGAGTAGAGTAGATTTCGGCGAGTTCTTCAACAAGCAGGGCTGCATTGGTCCAATTGACCTCTGGCATATCTGTAAGTATCGTTATAGCTTATACTTTGGTTTGTAAGGCTGCATCGGTTAAGTTCGACCTCCATTGTGAACTCTAGTATAAGCTAATTATCGATCCTTCTCTAGTTCAAGTATGGCTGCATCGGTTAAGTTTGACCTCCACTGCTCGAATTAGATTAAGGTCAAGTTATCGGCTCTACCTAAGGGTGGCGTCCTTCAGATAGATTCATTAAGTTACCGATCTTGCTGATGTTTTTACTGTCATTAGTTTTTCAGCAACATCAACCTGCCTGATCAAGATCGAACTAGATCGACCTCATATCCTTTTAGTCCCTTGTTTATTGGCCACACTGCGATGATTCCTATCTTAAACGATGGATTATGTTTCATCGGTTGTCCTACTTCGATCTTGATCGTGCATAGTATGCGGTTAAGACATGTCTGATCTCGAGGAGGTTTTACTGGCTGGTTAAATCTGATCTATAGATCGCTATTATGGCTGTAACGATCCGGTCGATCCCCACTGATGGCACTCTAGATTGGAGGATGCTAGTTGGTAGACTTGCTTTCGACCAGGCATGCCCTTGACTGTTTGCTATGTCTGCATCGGCTAAATAGTCGATCGCCCGTACTTTAACGCTTATAATGTGTTTTCATGATCCTGTTAAATATGAGTAGATCTATTTTCTTTAAAGATTGAATCTGTTATCTTTATTATGGCTGCCATCGATCTGGTCGAATCCCACTATTAAAGATGATAGGTTAGATTTGAGGAGTTGATAGGTCTGCTCGTATTGAATAGTCAATTGTTCACATGCTATGATCCTTTTTCTACCTGAACCGGCTCTTTTAGCCGATTCGTCTGCGCTTTCACAGATATGACACGCTTTCATGAACTTGTTGAAGTATGGTCGGTTCTATAAATTCTTTGGCTTTAGTTTGTTGTTATCATCATAGCTGCATCGATCCGGTCAAACCTTACTGTTGATGGTAATGGATTAGATCTAGACGATTCATGTGTCTGTCTGTATCAAACAGTCGATTGTGTGCGTGACATATCCTTTTTCTTTTACTAAATTCATTGGCTCTACACTACGTATTGATCAAGTCTGATTTAGCCAGTGATGTTAATAGCTTAAGGGAAAGAATCATTAAAACTGGGTACATCGCAGTCGTCATTATAAAATCAATCACAACCCACGACTGTTATAATCCTTAATAACCGATTTTCTTCTCGTATCGGCTATTCGATCGATTTTCCTGTCTGGGTCACCAGCACAGGCAGTGTTGCCGACCACGGCTAACATTGTCTGACCACACACTATGACTCAATGATAGTTCATGGTCAACATCACTAGTGCGTGCTCGGCAACACTAGCGATTGGTCGGACATCTCCGTGTCGAAGATCTAGTGGGCTAACACTGGTTGCTCCTAAAGACACACACTTGGAACTGTCTGGGCAAGACCAGCATGTTCCACCTTAAATTACTGATACTTTCTCTACTTGTCAATTACAGGTCAAATTGACTGGCACGCCCTCGGGAGGAATTCGTAGGGTTGACTAGTCCTGCGTTGAAGCCAAGCGGATCTCCAGCCTTGCTCCATCAAGCAGATCCTTCTGGCTTGCTGTGTGCCTCGGTGCATTGACACGTTTTTACGCTGACCACAAATGTCATGGCAACTTACAACAACAGTGACATTCTCATGGTGCCTTATGAAGACCTACCTGATGAAGACAAGGATGTCATCGGTAAAGCTATAGAAAAATTTCAGAACAAGTGTTTATTGTCCTACACCAAGACGCGTGACAATAAAGTTGTTTAGAAATATCCACAACCAAGAGTTTTGATGCATGGGCAGTCAGATGGAGACGAAGCTGAGGATAGGTGTTTCTTCGTGGATGCCGTAAACAAATCTGTTCATGATGCCATATTGAACCATAATATAGCTTTCTTAAGCACATTCCACAATACCATGAAGGAGGTGTTTCATGGATATCCGATTGATCAGGTCGGACCGACTTGTTACAATATTCCACATCCATCGACTCAGGGGACCAATCAAGCCGGTACTAGCCATCAAGAAGCAGCACCAACTGGTAATAATGATGTCCAGGCAGTTCAGAGCTCATCTGAGCAAGTTCAAGGTATTACTACTAACCAGATGTAGTACAAATCCTGGACCATTAGTACAGCACGTGCAATAGTCGATGAGGCAAGCTCAGAATCAAGTGGTTAATTTTGGAACATCAGGCCAAATACCGCCGTCGGCTCAAAAAATATCGTCATCAGTTTAAAGGATTCAAAGAGATATAGATTTTGACATCTACAACTAGAAACTTCAAGCAGCAAATCAGCAGAGGACCCAACAGATGGAGATTCTACAAGGATATCATTATGGAACAGATCACAATACCCTGCATATGATTCCAAACTCAGGGTATCAAGGTACCTGAAATTGTAATCCGTAGATGGGTCCACAATTGTAGAGAAATCTAGATTCGAGTGTAGATGAGTTGTTGCTCAGAGTGATCGAGATGATGAAGAATCAGTTTGGTTTGAAGTCAAAAGGGCAAACCTTTTCATACAAACGTCCATATCCAGAGTGGTATGACTTGGTCGCTCTTCTATAAATTACAGGCTCTCGAAGTTTGCTAAGTTCACTGGCCAAGATAGCACGAGTACAATAGAACATGTCAGTCGGTATCTTACAGAGTTGGGCGAAGCATCCATTGAAGAGGCCCATCGAGTTTGTTTCTTCTCCTTGTCCCTGTCAGGACCAGCCTTCACTTGGTTTCATCACTACCGGTCAATTCCATCGCCAATTGGGTTGACCTAGAGAAGAAGTTTCATACATATTTTTATACTGGGATAGGAGAAAAGAAAATTACCGATTTGACAACCATAAGACAGAGAACTAATGAATCGGGCACCGAGTTTCTTCAGAGGTTCTGAGAGATCAGAAATTTATGCTTCTCATTAAACTTGACTGATGATCAGCTAGCTGCTTTGGCCGTTCAAGGAATGTTGCCAACATGGAGAGAGAAGCTGCTCAGGCAAGAATTTGACAATTTAGGCCAGTTGGCTCAACGGGTGGTAGCACTCAATAGCCAATTCTAGGGTATGCACAGGGATATCCAATTCTAGAAGAATGCCGCAATTGCCGAAGCCTGTAATCCATATTCAGTTGATGATGGCTATGAGGATGATGAACAAAAAGAGATTGTTGTGGCTGAATGAAATTGGGGTAAGAAAACCGTAATGGTGCCAAATCCTTGGGGAAAGAGAGTTGAAGAGAGCTATGACTTCAATATCACAAAATCGGACAAACTCTTCAATTTCTTGCTTGAGAAGGGACAAATCAAGTTGCCTGACAATCATGTTATGTTGCCTCCTGATCAATTGAAGAATAAAAAGTTCTGCAAATTTCATAATGCTACTTCTCATTCTACTAATGAGTATAGAGTTTTCTGGCAACAAATATAGAGGGCTATTCAGCAAGGGAGGCTCAAATTTGATACACATCGGAAGATGAAAGTTGATGATAATCCTTTCCCAAGGGATCAGAACATGGTCAATGCTAGGTTGCTCAAATGGAAGACTAATGTCCTAACATCAACTAGGGCCAAAGAAACTGGAACCATCGACCCAAAGATGCAAATATCGACTGACGAATATAGAGAGATTAGAAGATGTTGTGATCAGTAGAAGAGCCGATATGAGCAGGGAAAAACATCAAGGGACGGTGCGATAAGGCCGCGTGTCACATCTTGAATTTTATTGAATAAATGGCAGTGGCAGAAAGAAAAGGATTATCAGTGTTGGTTAAAGGAGAGAGAATACCAACGTCAACAAGAAGAGGAGAGGTACGAAAGGAAACGGGTTGAATCACATTGGAATTATCCTTTCTTCAAACATTATTGAAATGAAGATTTGAAATTGTCTGCTAGAAATAATTGTCCAGAGTGTAGTGAGCAATATTGGAAGTTTAGGCAATCTCAAGCCAACCGCCGGTCTATCTATGCTCGAGATGAGTATCATCATAACAATATGGATCAGCGCTTAAAAGATAGAAGTGTTCATAAACGGCTTGGAAAGCGGGTTGTTGATCAGAACTGGGCTGATTGTGAAGAAGAAGATAATGAGGAAGAGTATGTTTGGCAGAAAGGGCAATGGTGTCCAGGAGGTTTAACAAGAAGCCAGAAAAGAAGGGTGCAACACCTAAGGAACAGAGAGCTAGAACAGGCTTAGGCGTCTGATAGACCTCAGGTATGGCATGCTAAACGAACAGCCGATGGGGGGCAACCATAGGCTAATATTCAAATGGCTTTTCTGTTACCATCGGAATTTAGAGCTCCAACGAACCAAGAAGTTTATTCAGATTTTGATGAATCAGAATATGAGGAGATAGTTGCCAAGTTGATAGTTGTACAACAAGCTATATTTGATAAGCCAGTGAAGCATCGGCATTTAAAGGCTTTATATGTAAAATGTTTTGTTGATGGGAAGCCGATGAGCAAAATATTGGTGGATGGAGGTGTTTCTGTCAATCTTATGCCTTATACTACTTTTTGCAAACTTGGCAAGGGACTAGGAGATTGGATTGAGACTGACATGATGCTTAAGGATTTTGGAGGTAATGCGTCCAAGACCAGGGGTGCAATGAACGTCGAATTGACAATCGAAAGTAAGACTTTGCTCATCACATTCTTCGTCATTGATGGAAAAGGTTCATACAGTTTACTCCTTGGTCATGACTGGATTCATGCAAATTGTTGTGTACCATCAACCATGCATCAATGTTTGATTCAGTGGCATGGAGACGATGTTGAGCTGGTTCATGCTAATGAATCTGTGAGTATCGCAATAGCCGATCCAGTATATTGGGAATTGGAAGATTTCGGGTGTTTTTCTGGCAAGTTATGGGAAGGAGGCTTCATTAAGATCAATGATGGAAGCCAATAGCCGATTCAAGCAATCAGCTCTGAGAGTTTGTTTTAATGGATAATCCAATAGATGGTACAGGTGGTAGGTCAGGGCATGGCTTCATGTCGGCCAGTGAATTAAAGGAAATGGACATTGGTCATGGAGAAAGGCCTAGGCCGACGTATGTGAGCGCTAAGTCAAATCCTGAGTACAAGCCTGAGTTGGTCAATTTATTAAAAGAAACTTAAAGATTGTGTTGCTTAATGAGATGTCTGGCCTAGATCGGTTAGTTGTTTGATCTCTGGTCCGAAGAGTTCTGGTGCAACCAATCAAGAAGTGATCGATGAAAAATGTTTGAAGGAATATTATCCTAATGGTCGGATCAATACTTGACAGCCGATTTGTTCAGTCATTGGCTCTAATAGCCGGTACCAAAAGGGTATCGCCTTTAGCTCAAAATTACCCTAGAAAGAGGGAAAAGCCGATATGAGATGTATCACTTATAGAGCAAAAACAAACGCAGGAACAATCATGACACTGCACTGAGAAGTGATCATAGAAAAGCAGAAGACTATATTCATTGATTAGTTTACCCTAAATACAAAATAATCAAAAACATTATTTATCACATCCTGAGCGGATGTGATGTCTACGATGGCCTCCGCTGCATCGATGAACTCCTCGATCAAGTCCTCGTGCTCCTCGGGGCCATCGCCCATCGGGAAACTGGTCTCCATGGTATGGAGCTCGTACCCGGTCTAGACCTGCGCCGCGGCCAACGCCACCGATGCGCTGTGGTGAATGCCATGAAGGGTGATCTCCTGAACGTGGGCCAGAACATCGTGGAGGCGAGCGTTGATGAGGGGGCCCAGGGCGTTGATAGCCGCCGTAGCTACATTCGCCTCCATTTGGAGGGACTCCAACTGCACCATCAGGGCTGGCGATCACAGAAATAGAAGAGCTATCAAGATAAGGACAGTGGAGATCAAAATAAAGATGTTTCTAGAATCCTTCTTACCCACCACCATGGCGTCGGACTCGGCCAGCCGTGCCTGAACAGTGCTGGCCTCTTCCTCGGTGGTGTGAAGGGTGGATTGAGAGGCCCCAAGGCGGATCTCAAGCTGACCATTTTCCTAAGTTGCCTCGGAATAACGGTCCTAGGCTGCCCTCCACTCTCGGAGGAAACACCGGGTGTCGTCGTCGTTGTAGGAGTTGGAGGAATCCAATGACGAACCCGATGCGAAAAATGCAGCATCAGAGGGCTCGCTAGCCCTAGGAAGAGGATGAAGGCTGTCATTCAAGATGAACCTATGAATAGGTTAGAAAAGTTCATTGCCATGAGCAGAAGATATTGATCTCACCTCATATGACGAAGGCACTGGCTCACCGGCATGTCCTCCTCTGGAACCTCCTCCACCACGTGCTTGCCCCAGCTATCCTCGCCGGCCATGGAGTTTGATTCGATCTATAGAAAGGAGAAAGAAAACCGCTACTGGGTTTGAGAAGATGGAGAAGTGTAAAGGAACAGGAGCAGTTACAAGTATGGATGCATTCGAGGCCGGAGCCCTCGGCTGGTATTTGTAGCCACAAAGCGAGGTGGTGGATACCTTGGGATGTGCAAAAGGCAACCATAATTAATAGAAGGCGAAGCGCCACCGCACTAATGCCGAAGAGAATGTGGCGTTGATAACAGAGGATAGAAGATCGAGGGGTTTGTTTTATAAAGGCCGTGTTTTTAGACTTAGTCGGATTAAGGTTGGAAGTCTGGAATCGGCTATTTTCAAATCGGCTCTTTAGCGGAGACAAGAAGTACAATAAGGTGATAGAAAATTTGGTTATCACTGGTTCTACACAAATATATGTTGATATGCAGATTACAAGTTTAGAACATCCTAGATTGCTTTCAATGCTTCTAGCCGAATGGCATCGGCTTCTGCGATTTGTTGCTTGTCTTCTTCGATTGATCCAGGAATGTCCTCAAGGCTGCTGCAGATGACCCTGCCTTCTTTGACCCTGGTCAGCAGTTCCTGTTTCTTCTGCTTAATGGCATTGGGTAATTGAGCCAGATTGGACTTATGGCAATCAATGACAACCTTCATATTCTCTAGCTTCCAGTTGGGTCAGCTCTGGATTGATCCTAAAGGGGGATCTCTTCAGATTGTCGATCAGCTATGTCAGCTCTTTGGCCTCTTGTTTGTTGGAGTTCTTCTCAGCTAATAAAGCTTCACGATTGGATAGGTTCCTCTGAGCCTTTTTAACCATTAGGACTTGATCCTCAATGATGGATAAAGGTGACAAGACTTTGATAAGAACTAGGGATAAATTATCTTTAATGGCTAAGAAGGCTCTTTGAATTGGATCCACATCTTGGGCCAAATCGGCTATATTCTTCTCAAGCATTGGCAATATGTCTTTTAGCCAATTTCTGTTCTCTTCTAATAAAACTTCTTTAGAAGATGTGGCTGATGAGCTGATTTCATCTTCATCAAAATACTCTTCAAGGTTGAAAGAGTAGCTCGAAGCTGGAAGATTAAGCACCTATATATAAGAAAATCTTGTTAAGAGAGTTGAATCAGTTGATAAAAAGATAAATGATGAAGTAAGTATGGTACCTTATGTGGGATACCTTCCATTTGAGAAGAAGGAACAACTGATGATGCACTAATGGTATCTGGTTGAATCTGCTCTAGACTTTCAACATTGGTATCTGCAAACATCAAGGAAGATTTTTAATTCAGATTTGTTGCAGAAAGATAAACTAAGCGTATGGCTTTCTTACCATCAATTGTTTGCTGGATTGAAGATTCGACAGTCTGAGTGTCAACATCAATAGGATCACCTTCAATGGGTGGACTTCCAGACTTCTGCCCTTGCATTAATGTTTTCTCAGGGAGTGTCTAGCATGGTAGATGGTTAGAAGAGTGAAAACTGAATGAAATCAAGAATTTTGAGAAAATACCTTGATAGCATCAGGGGGTGAAACGGAAGGACCCTCATCTTCTACTGTCTTAGAAGCATCGGTTGGTTCAACCGAAATCGGCTCCTCTTGAGGATTGGCCGATGAAGAATGGGTTGGTGCTGAATCGAACGCCTAGGATAACAGTTCTGCACCCTAAGCAGATTGGTATACAATTGTTGATAGCTGTGAAGAAAGGAACAGGATTAGAAGTTGAAATATCATTTTGAGAAGATGATGAATTGTTTTACCTGGGCAGCTGATGGTCTTGTTCTACGAAGCGTTTTCCCAGTAACAGTTTCTGGTTTATCCCTTGGGTTGTCCTATGTTTTGAGGATTGATACGTTACAATTGTAGAGGCAGCTTGGGTCTTCATCAGTTTCTTCAGTGTGGGTGCGGTCGATCCAATTCTTAGGGCTAGACATGGTGGCTGATAATCTATGGGATGCCCCTTACTGTCCAAGCTTGGGGGATCAAACTTGGTGTCCTAAAAAGGTCTGTTAGAACAGTTGGTAAGGGAATTCATCAGATAATTTTCTATGAAAAAGGGATAGTAAGTTACCTCACTGTCGGAAGCAAACTCTCCATCTAGAGCTATGCACCTAGGATGGACTGAAACACAGAAGAGATGGAAGTGCCATTCTTGCCACTAGGATTCAAACAGGGTGGAAGAGAAGTTGACTCTGGCCAAGTCATGCAAGTAAAAGGAAGGAAGACCTAATCCTAGTTGAAAGACTCTAGAGGCTTCCATCACTTCACTGATACCTTCTCTCGGCTTCAGAGTATCCTTGAAGAACAGTTGAGGAGGTAGTTGACCAAGACCAAACTGACGAGCTACAAAAGAAGGGGTGTAAAACTCGTAGGTTGGGAGGTTGGCTGGCAGGAAGGAACATGTATACATCTTGCCACGGCCATGACAAAATTCGGCTGGAAGAACGCCAGGTTTGATGAAGGAATTGAAGATTGCAGATGCCGTTTCGTTTGAGCAGCCTGATTCAAAACAAAATTTTAATGGAAAAACCAACTCATTGTTCTCATCCTCATCATAAGGTAGCCAAGTCAGACTATCTACATCAAACCCTCTATAAAACTTCTTGAAGAGATGACCAATATCGACAACGATTGTTATGGCCGATGTAGCTTCACCATAGCTCATGCACTGACGGATTCTTCCTTCTTCACCTCTGTATTCCTCATCAAAATTGAAGGAGGAAAAGCTCAAATTCTGGAGATTTGGCTTACAATCTTGTGCATATACAAATTTAAACACATTTGTATTAGCCACCAAGGGCCACTGATGGTGTGCACTGGTTCATTCTTCAGTAACTGGACAACTACCTGGTGCATCAGATGATAGGTAGCTCCTAACAGATACTTTCTAAGAGGAATATCAGCGCCTAATGCCAGATGCTCTGCCATAAGTTTATGATTGTAAGTCGGACCATAGGATGACCCACAAAAAAAGAACCTTTCCAGCCACATGTTCAAAAAAGCCACATATTCTCTTTCACTGATAGTTGGTCCATCTCCAATATGATTCAGGATGTAGCTTGCCCATCCCGTGCAGTCTGATATTTTGGCTAATTTCTTGGATCGAGCACTTAAAAAGTCATAAGACTGCATTGATCCTGTTATTCTAAGGCCGGTCAACATATAAACATCGACCAAAGTAATGGTCATTGGGCCGTGACCAAAAACGAAGGCATTTAGGGTGTTAGACCAGAAGTAAGATGTAGAGATCAGAAGTGGATCATTCCTCTCCATTCCAGACAACAAGAGCGTCAAGCATTGCTTCAAATCATAAATCTTCCAATCCCTAGCCTTTTTCTCTGATACCCTACGAAACCAGTTCCTCCATCCCCTAGGCATTTTGGGCCAATTTCTGAAGGGGGTTTTAGTGTTCCAGTAGGGCAAATCCACTATGGACTGTTTGAAGGGGATTCGGTTGGTTTCTTGATGGATAAAGTCAGATGGATCAGGGTCACCCATGGGCCCGAGAAAATAGACATTGGGGGCAACAACCGATGGAATCAAGATTTTGTTCCTCATTTCCTAAAAACTAGGTAAAATAAATTTGAGAAGAAAGGAAAAGCAGGGTAACGGCTGATACTTGGAAAGAGGGAACTTGGGAGCATACCTCAGGAATGTGGTCGTTGGTCGCCATTGCAACCAAAATAGATCTGAATCCAAAAAAGGTTATAGGGAGATGACGAACAGCTCGAGCAGAGGAAAAAAACTGCTGGGGTTGGAGCTCTAGTAGCGGCGGCTTTGGTTGTTGAGGCTCGCTCGAAGAAGAAGGGAGAAGATGGGCCGAATGAATAAAAAATGATACTATTGGGGTATTATATAAAATTTGGACCGAGAATATCGAGAGTCACGCGTATATCTCGGAATGAACGGTTGCGACGTGGTGAACAGGTAAACTAAAATTTTGGAATAAAATCATTTTATCCCAAAATTGGGGGGCATGTGTTTACACCAAAATTTGGGAAGAAAAACGCGGAAACTCGAGAGCTTCCAAGATTGTGTCATCAAGGAATCGATTGCATAAGGATCGATATCAGCTGATTCAGATATGGCAATAGAATCGGCTCTCTTCGGACAACGTTAGCAGATAATGACAATGAGTTACGGTTGGCGCCGGGAAAAACATGTCGGACTCTATAAAAAGGGAAAGATTAGGGTCCAAGTTGTCTTAAGTTAGGAATATTTTCTCATATACCAAAGGTTGCAATGAGTCGTACTTGAGTAGGATTTATGCTTAGGTTCCGGGTATAAATATTGGACCCCAGCTATTGTAAAAGGACATCCAATCAATCAATACAAATTACTTTTTTCGGCTCCGTGCCAACCCTTAGGAGTAGGAGTAGAGTAGATTTCGGCGAGTTCTTCAACAAGCAGGGCTGCATCGGTCCGGCCAACCTCCAGCTTGTCTGTAAGTACCGTTGTGGCTTATACTTTGGTTTGTAAGGCTACATCGATTAAGTTCAACCTCCACTACGAACTCTAGTATAAGCTAGTTATCGATCCTTATCTAGTTCAAGTACGGCTGCATCGGTTAAGTTCGACCTCCACTGCTCGAATTAGATTAAGGTCAAGTTATCGGCTCTACCTAAGGGTGACGTCCTTCGGGTAGATTCATTAAGTTACCGATCTTCCTGATGTTTTTACTGTCATTAGTTTTTCAGCAACATCAACGTACCCGATCAAGATTGAACTAGATCGGCCTCATATCCTTTTAGTCCCTCGTTTATTGGCCACATTGCGATGATTCCTATCTTAAACGACGGATTACGTTTCATCGGCTGTCCTACTTCGATCTTAATCGTGCATAGTACGCGGTTAAGGCATGTCTGATCTTGAGGAGGTTTTACTGGCTGGTTACATCTGTTCTATAGATCGCTATTATGGCTGTAACGATCCGATCGATCCCCACTGATGGCACTCTAGATCAGAGGATGCTAGTTGGTAGACTTGCTTTCAACCAGGCATGACCTTGACTGTTTGCTATGCCTGCATCGGCTAAATAGCCGATCACCCTCACTTTAACGCTCATAGTGTGTTTTCATGATCCTGTTAAATATGAGTAGATCTGTTTTCTTTAAAGATTGAATATGTTATCTTTATTATGGCTGTCATCGATCCGATCGAATCCCACTGTTAAAGATGATAGGTTAGATTTGAGGAGTTGATATGTCTGCTCGTATTGAATAGTCAATTGTTCACATGCTATGATCCTTTTTCTACCTGAATCATCTCTTTTAGCCGATTCATCTGCGCTTTCACAGATTTGACACACTTTCATGAACTTGTTGAAGTATGGTCGGTTCTATGAATTCTTTGGCTTTAGTTTGTTGTTATCATCATAGCTACATCAATCCGGTCGAACCTCACTGTTGATGGTAATGGATTAGATCTAGACAATTCGTGGGTCTATCTGTATCAAACAGTCGATTGTGTGCGTGACATATCCGTTTTCTTTTACTAAATTCATTGGCTCTACACTATGTATTGATCGAGTCTGATTTAGCCAGTGATGTTAATAGCTTAAGGGAAAGAATCATTAAAACCGGGTACATCACAGTCATCATTATAAAATCAATCACAACCCGCGAGTGTTATAGTCCTTAACAGCCGATTTTCTTCTCGTATCGTTTATTCGGTCGAGTTTCCCGTCTTGGTCACCGGCACGGGTGAGTGGACCACTCACCAGCGTTACCGACCATGGCTAACGTTGTCCAACCACACGCTATGACTCAATGATAGTTCATGGTTAGCATCACTAGTGCGTGCCCGGCAACACTAGCGATTGGTTAGACATCTCCGTGCCGAAGATCTAGTGGGCTAACACTGGCTCCTCTCGAAGCGACACACTTGGAACTGTCTGGGCAAGACTAGCATGTACCACCTTAAATTACTGATAAACTTTCTCTCCTTGTCAATTGCAGGTCAAATTGACTGGCACGCCCTTGGGAGGAATTCGTAGGGTCGACTGGTCCTGCGTTGAAGCCTAGCGGATCTCCAGCCTTGCTCCGTCAAGCAGATCCTTCCGGCTTGCTATGTGCCTCGGTGCATTGACATGTTTTTGCTCCGACAGATAGTCCTCATTGATTTCCCTTGGCTAGTCTCAAATCCAACCCTCAGTACAAAGGGTAGTTAACCACTATCAGGTGCTCGAAGATTTGTAGGCTATACAAATTCAGTGCAACATTGGAATGGAGCACGACTATTCTGAGGTAGCATCGTACCTTTCATGGAGTAGGACTACAAGAAACATTAGATTGAGTACGACCACTGCTAGACATGGGAAAATGAGGACTAAATATGATTCATCTGGCGTCGCGAGATAAGAGAATCTAAAATCAAGTAAAGAATAAAAGAAACCATCCAATTTGTCTTTAATCTGGTGGCATATGAAAGTATGAAGATAGTGAAGAAAAAAGCAGAGGAGTTATCCAAAAAAAATAGACAAAACCAGTAACTCTAAAGTGAGTCCAATCCCTGTCCTTTCTCCAACAGCCAAGAACTAAATCTAGCAATGTAGATTTATTTAGCATAGTATAATTGAAGAACAGACGTGAAGGTCAATTGGTAGCTATGTTTACCTCTGTCTAGGCAATATCACAAACATTGGGTGTGGTAGAGAATAAGCCAAATCAAGGCAATTATTAGACAAATCATCGCTCATGTTATTAGCCCCCAGCTTGCAAGATTAAAACAAAAGCAAAAAAAGGTAACATTAGTTAAGCACATATGGAGTAAAAAAGATCACCAAATTGATCAAGTAATTACTCGGTCTCCCAATGGCCATAAGCTAGGATACACAGGATATGGAAAAGGAAAGAAACTAAAAGCCAAAACAAATATTTCAAGTCTGGTTGCATATCCTAAATTGCTGCATAAAGTAGGATAAAAGCAATTAGCACCCTCTGATTTATGATGCACCATCAATGTGTAGTTGCAACCAACTAAGAAGAAACTGCAACTTACACTATGAAGGGCTGAAGGCACTTCCTATTTATTGCAGCCAAGCTTGTAAGGTTAAAAAAGGGTTGTATTCATAAACTTTGAATCTCTGAATTTTCTTTTTCACTGCGAACAAGAGATTGTCTCCTCTGTGTTGAATTATCTGCTCACTGTAGCAAAGCATAGACAAATATTAGTAATGTGACAACAGCTGAAAAGAAATGGGAAACAAAATACCTAGTCATCCTTTGAACACTAAGGTGAACTGTAATTATGTCTGAAAGTAGAGGGAGAGAGATTATTGTGAGACGGATGTCAGGATATAATGCACGGAAAATGGCAACGTATAACATGGAATCACTTTACACTACAACATAGATCAGTCAGATTACATTGAAGAAAAGAGATAATCTTCATTTTATGACAATATATCATCGAGTTGTCACAGCATAGGTTGACTATTTGGAAACAATTTCCGAGGGAAGATGAGAAAATAAATTTGCAAAAGGGTTACAAAAGTGTAGCTCTAATGTAGAACTGAAATACTATGTAATGTTTCAGTTTACCATTCAAATAATCCGATGCTGCGTAACGAAATTTAACAGTTGTAATAAAATAATCTAGCACTAATAATTCAACGACCTAAAAGTCTAGAATCTAAATTAGTTTTGCATACCTTGTTGCTTGTGCACTTTTGCTGTTGACGCTAATCGGCAATCGTGGATCACAGGCTGCCAGCAATGCCTAGTGCCTGTTCAATAATGCCATGGGAAATGAGCCTAAAGGCTAAAGACGCATAGAAGAGCACACGTAAGATATTCTTTGAAGGGACCTAGGGAATACCGAACTGTTTCTCCGCTTAGTCCCTAAATTGCATACTCAACGAATCATGAAATGGAGCAAAGCAGTTTACAACCCCCCCAAAAAATCAGAGTGGTAAGTAATGGTACCAATTATTGTGAGAACCATAGAATATCAATCACAGATCGAAGGCAATGCATAGGTATGGCCTAGGAATTTAAAGAAAAAAATGACCCTGATATTGCAGTTCACCAAGTAATAAATTGCCTTCCTAGTAAGCCCAACTGCTAATACATCATTGGCAATGGGGTGTGTGCTCAGTAATAGAACAACCGATAAATCGTATGAAGCAAAGACATCATTGACAATGGATGTATACTGACTAACAAAGGGATAAAATGTGCAAGTAATATAATGACATAGTCACCACAAAGGCACCAAAAATAGCAACATTCATGGAAGAATAAAATAATTATATAATCATCACTGTACAATTCCATTGTCTCTGTCTTAAAACAATCATCATTGCACAATCCCCAAGCCTTAGTAGATGACATGAATGAAACAATTAATCATCAATGTACAGGGAAGGATATCAGTTCTGCATAGGAGAACAACAGGAGACGATGGACACATCAAGAGCTTGCTCATTGCAGCCAAGAGGGGAGGGGGGGGCGCAAGATCCCTGCAGTGAGGAGAGGGAGTTTAGGGAAGGGGAGGGAGAAGGGGAGAGAGAGCACATGTTGCAGTTTAGGGTTTGGCCCGCACCTAGGGTTTCACCGACCAAAGGAGCGCACGCTCCCCGACTGGAGGAGGCATTGAGGAGCCCGTGTGGAGGACGGGGGAGAGGAAGGAGGCCACAGGGCCCCACCCGCACCGGTGCGCCGCCCGTAGGGGGCGCCATCGCCTCGCGCTCACTGCGGCCTCGGGAGGGAAGGGGAGAGAGGGAGAGGAAGGGAGGGAGGGCGGAGGAGGAGGTGGTGGTGGAGGAGGAGGAGGAGGATGGGCACCGCCGCCGTGAACCGCTCGTAGCAGCCGCCGTCGCCCATTGCCGCATCGGAGAGTGAGGGCAAGTGGGAGAGCGATGACGAGAGAGAGGACGGGGGGAGGGAGAAGCGGGAAGGAGAAGCAGGAGCAGCAGTATATATTTGGTTTACCGGATTCGGAAGAGAAGCGGGAGAAGCCAGAGAAGCGCGCGAGAAGCAGGAGAAGCCGTTCTCGGTGGAATCCGCTTCAAGCGATCTGGACCTCACGTTCGAAGATCCGACGGTTAAAAAAAATTGGAGTGACGTGTACACGGCTTCTACTCGAGAACCTCACGCAATCTTTAGAGGTTAATGAATTGGTTAACCAATCCGCAATCTGTTGGTTTGTTTTCCTTTAGTTTGGCAACCTCGCCTTTGTAATTAGGTGATGAGTAGCTGAGTTTCCTCTGGTTAGCTTCCTTCTAATCCTCTTGTACTTGTCTTTTTACTCTTTTAGCAAAGCGTTGGGGAGCTATGCTCTATGGTTTTCAGTTCAAAAAAAAATCTAGAAGCAAATCAATTCATGGCTCAAAAATTAGTATTTTGTCATATGTGGTCAAGTGAAATGTAAAGTTCATTAACAAAGTGCAACCTCAAAATTAGGTTTTATGTGAAAATTCAATTTTAAGGAATCCGAAACAAGCTCAAAATTTGTATGACACGTGTCTAGTATCTTTAGCATACATAAAAATTTAGAGCTTGTTTGAATGTTTTTAAATTTAGTTTCAAAGTAGAGCCTAGTTTTAAAAATGTCCTTTGTTGAGCAAATCTGGATTTTAGTTGCACGTGTGTGCTAAGAAATTACATAAAAAATGTGTCGTGCTTGAATTTTTTTTTTTGCATCTATTTAAAAAAGATACAAGATTCTTGAAGGTGTTTAGGTCTTTTTGTTTCAGAACAACAAAAAAATATTCAGAAAAGCTATATAATAACTTATAAAAGAAAATTTCATTTTTTTCTTTTGCTAAGTTAAAACTATAATTACAAGTGTATGATTTTACCTCAAGCATTTTTTTCAAAGAACAATTTTGAAAGGCATTCAACCAGAAGATTGATATTCTACTCACTCCATCCAGAAAAGAATGCAATTATAGGAATCGTGTCAGTCACACTAGCTTAAATTTGATCGAGTTTACAGTAAATAATATTAGCATTTATATCTCTAAATAAATTTATTATGAAAATATATTCCATAACTAATCTAATGGTACTTATTTTGTCTCGTGAGTTTTAGCACTTTTTCATATAATTTTTAGTCAAAGTTTGAACCGTTTGACTCCTCAAAATGTGAGAATTGCATTCTTTTGTGGACAGTGGTAGTATATTTTTATGAATTCATCGGCTGCAACAAACTAGTGTAATTTCCATACAAAACAAGCATTTTGGAAATAAAATATTCACTACAACAAATGTTTACTCTGATACACATTCACACAATCACGTATGAGACCTTACATTTAATTAGTAGATCTAATTATGCATGGGATCCATCTGTATCCATCATATTGGAGCTAATAGATCCAATTACAAGATATTATGCCTACTATTTTGATTACTTTCTAAAATAAAAATACATAAATATATATTTCTTCTATTACCTCCTACCAAGTAATATAGTAATAATAAGATCCCTCAACAAAAGATTTCCGGTGCTCTGAGACCCTCTTCTACTGTTCATGCACTGTGCTTTTTGCTGCTTATGTCACTGTGTAAACACGGTTATGCAACTGTTTACACATTATTACTGTTCATGAACTTTTTATTCACTATTTGCCCGCTGTTTTCCTACACAACCACCCACTGTTCACCCACGTCGTGTCAAACGCGGTTTTTATCGGCGCGCGCGTCGGAGCTCGCGTACCATGATAGTATCAATTACTAGACATTCAGCTCAATAGTTCAAAGTTATTTTCAAAGTATCATAGTAAAACCCTAAAAAAAACCATTGCAAATACACCGTTAACACTGGCGGTTTTTTTAAGAGAAACCACTAGTGTAAATGAGTTTACACATGCAGTTATTTGCCTAGGCCCATAGATTTTGCTCTATTGGCGCCTGCTCATTATGAACCGCCGGTGAAAAAAATGGCCACCGCTAGGAGAAATCGTCGTTGTACTAGTGAGTAGCTAGTCTGGGTGACTTGCCACAAGCAGTTCGGCCCTTTTTCTCTCACCTTTTCACTTATAGTGCCTTATATATGTCACTTCTTGAAGGCTATGTCAGGAAGCAGAAGCATGCATAAGAAAGCAAAGGAAGGAAAGGAAAGAAAGGAAAAGGATGGAAAAAGAAGCTACCACAGTACTACTACTATACATGGCTCGGTTAAGGCCTGGCAGGGGCTACTACTAGTATAGAACATGTACGTGATATGCTAAGTCACTTCAAATAATTCATGGGTGAGGTTTGTTTTTTCAGGCTCGAAAATATTTTCGAGCGTTGTTCATTGACTTTGAAAACATTTTTCTCAACGTGGGAAGAGCTATAGCAGTATATCACCATGATCGGCACAATCATAACACTATACGGCCCGTCATATTTACTTCTAAGCTTACCATGCCCCCAAAAAAGAACGTGAGAGTTAAAGAGATGTACCACCTTATCTCCCAGTGCAATACCTCGGTCCATCAGAGTTCTGGTTTTGACCCATTATGGCACGTGTGTCATGTTCTGATGGAATTAGTCATGCCCTGGTTGTTTGAATAGGTTGGGTTAGTTTATAATCCTTACTAGCAAACATGCCCGTGCGTTGCAACTGAAGAGACGAAAACACTAATTCCGACAACTCATAATCGTATTGATCTATTTTGTCAAAATAAAATTATAAATTATCAAAACTGATTTTTATTAACAACACAAAGACTCTAATCTCAAATAATTTTGTCGTGGATCCATGAGATAGATTTGTAGAGGGTAGCACTAACTTAAAGTGAAGCTTTATTGTAGCAACCGGTTTTAAGGATAAAACCACATACATACCATATGTGAGTCCAGGAAGTCAAATCTCACATATAGCTACAAATAAGGGTAATATCATAAGACAATGCTTAATATATAACATATTTTGTTTAAAGAATATAACCTTAGACAGCAAGCAGTGGTAGGACAACTCCGATCTTCAGGTATAGTCACCAACACCACAGGGACAACTGACTGGTTGATCGCAAGCCTAACCTCTCCAGACTCTAGCAATCTGGTACCCATCCGAGATTTTTCTGAAGTATTGAAAAGTAAAGCAAGCGTAAGTACGTGTTGTACTCAACAAATATAACATGGGGTTCATGAGGCTCAAAAGCTTGACACGGATTTGACTGTATTTAGCTTTTAGTTGTCACAATTTTAGCATATGAGTCGCAACAAGTTGTCATAAACCCAATATAAACACATAATCAATGTAAACATGAATAATGTATAGTAAAACAAATAATTAATAGTGATCATCTATTTCATAAGGGTTCTAAGGCCGCTCGTGATTGTGAGCACGGTTGATATACCAATTTTACACACTGCAGAGGTTGTACACTTTCACTGTGAGTCGTGGTACCCATATGCCCCGGGTTTATAACTCCCAAAACATTTCCAAGGTGAGCAGTCAGGGGTCACTATGAAGTCTTTCAAAGGTTCGTCTAACAAGTTAGGACCGCTAGGATTCCAATTGGCAAACAGATGTAGAGCTCTCCTTTCAAATGGCACATTTCGCGCAGGCTATACACATAACGACAGAGGCCGCACTATACCCGAATCAGAAACCCCTTTTGCGCCACGAAGGTAACCACTAACAAGCTAGAAAAGGTCCTCATACTTGACTAAAGCCAGAGCCATGTGGCCCTCACAGTTGTAATGTAAGTCCCGGATGATCACTTACAGATAAGTCCTTAAGAAGAGAAATCTGGAGCATTTAGAAAGTAGCTAAATACTCCAAACCCCTTTTATCAAGTTGCTAAAAAGTCATCTTTTAGAGTTTATTACATATACCGTTAGTCAAGTTACACAATCATGGTTCCATTAAGTACTAGCATAGCTACCCAATGCATATCCCATAGGTGACAATGTATAAGTTCAATTCTAGGAAATCCTTAATTATAGCAAGGAGACACATGCATATGAATTAAGTGTATTAAAGTTGATAGGAAAACAAGGATAGTCCCATGCTATACTTGCCTTAAACTTAGATCCTTCTTCTAGTCCAAAGCTTCAAAGCAACTCCTTGGTCATCACGTAAAGCTCACCGACTGGACAATATCATAAAGCACCACACAAGCATCCGAACAGACACACATAACAGACAAATATGACTTAAATTACAACAGTACACCAATCAATAAAAATGTTTGAAAACTAATCTACACATTGCTACGAGCACACAGACGCGAAAAGCACTCTAATCGGAGGCACGATGAAAAAGAAACAACTACCAAAAGATTATTTGATAGATGAAAAGAAAACTATAGGCTTTGTTTATTTTAAATAAATCATGTATAAGATAGTTCAGAAAAATAGCTGGATTGAATTAGGTCAAATTATATTTGATTTGGAAAATCAAAATAAAACTAATCTTATTTTATTATTTAGAAAAGATCGAGGTGGAAAACCTAAATTGTTTAATGGGAAACAAATTGCACATAGATTCATCAGATTAATATTTTATTTGAAAGCGCAAAACATGCTAAACAACATTACTAACACATAGATCATGTCGTTATGAATCTAACGCAACTTGAACCGGTCAAAACGGAGTTAAAACAGAGATTTTGTGCATAAAACAAGGCCAGTGGTAGTTTTGTAAATAAACTGAACTTAATTTCAAATTAAAATAATTAAAAACAGATTTTAAATCAGGATTAGGAACTGCGGGTTCTATTTGGCTGAAACAGCGGGTCTCTTTAGTAAAAATTACCAGCGAAAGGGTATGGGTGAATTTGGACCATCGGATCGAGATTGGATGGCCCAGATTAGATCAGAGAGAGGGAGAGTGAGAGAGAGAGACGCTGGCGGCGGCTTCAGGCGGCGGCGTCTTGGCCGGAATCGGCCCGACCTCACTAGAGTTCGCCGATATAGTGACTCTGCGCATCATTGATCCAAATAAAAGCATGGGGAGGGAGAGAGGAGTACGACGAACTCGAAGTGGGGATCGGAAAAGGCCACGAACAAGCGGAGGCGGTGCCGAGCTCGATTTGGCGGCTCGGGTCATCGGTGTTGCTCCGACGAGCATGTTTACGCAAGAGGAAGGGAGGGAGAGAGCAAGGGAGGTATCGGTGTACTCCTTAACAACTTGCGAAGCTCAGAGATCGTCTCAAAGTGACAATGAGGCTGCGGAACGGCAGAGCGAGCTCGGTGGTGGCGCGTTAGGGTTTCGCGGCTGCTGGCTCGACACAAGGTGGCGGTGCTAGGGTTTGGGGATGGGGCGATGCAGTGCAGGGGCTCGACTTATATAGGGGCCTCGGCGTGGGGCGTACGCCAACCGGCGAAGACGGCGTGGAGGCGAACTCCCTGCGGCAGAGTCCGGCTCGGGCATGGCTCAAGGTAGGGGATGACCCTGACCTGCGGGTCCTAGGTGGCAGCGAAACAGAGAGGGGAGAGGGGAGCGTCCGCTTGGGCTTTGGCCTGGTTGGGCCAGCCTGTTGGGCCGCGCGAGGTGAGGGCACTTTGGGCCTGCGGAATGGGAGAGAGGAGAGGAGTGAGGACTGGGCCAGCCTGGCCTTCGGGCCAGAAGGTGAGGAGGGAGGTTTTTCTTCTTTTTATTTTCTATTCTTTTATTTCAAAGCACTTTCAAATCATTTCAAAAGCAATTTGAATTCATTTTGGGTTTAGATCGAAACCACGCATCACAATAAAACATATGAACCAGCATGAATGCATCAACGAGGTTGCTAACCCTATGATGAATTTTAATTGAATGAAAATTATTATTTCCCTATTTTCATGAGCACAAAAATTCTGAATTAAATCATTTTAGCTCTATTTCCAAATAAGCAAATTTTAGGGTGTTACATTTATAATAACACATGACTATATTCAACCAATGCATCATTTCGAACAAACAAGCTGTTAACGGAATTATTCATAACAGAAATGTATTAATGTGTTATTAAAATTATTATAAAGCCAGAGAAACTCAACTTACGCAATTACCACATCTCACATGTCAGTTCAAAGGCTCTAAACCATCCATCTCAGTATCCAATCATAAATCTCATCGAGCTAGACTCACCAGCGCCCCTTCCACGAATCGTCTCCATGTCTGCATCGATTTATAATGTTGTCACTTACTCCTTGTTTTGAGTTGTAATGACAGTAGGCAGTGGTGCATCTAGAAAACATATATAGGAAGGGCTGCAAAAAGAATGCTATATAATTCTATTATGTCCCAAATTCTCAATTTCAGATACCATAAGTTCAGCCAAAATTCATCAATAATGTAATAATCACTAATTTTCACATTAATGTTTATTTTAGGCTCAAATTGCAAAAGCATATAATTACTAATGTATCCTCAAGTCTACAACATCAAATAAGTCACAAGTAACAAACAAGTGTAGGGAGGTGGATGAAAGCCCTAGTTTGATTTTGGATAATTGATGAAACCTAAGTGTACTAACCTTGCCATCTAAGTGATGTGTGAGATAGTTGGTACACCCAAGTTGTGGAGCATGATGGCACTCAAGTGATGGTGATGATCACATGAAATGATAAGATGGCCGCATGTGATGATGATCAAGTGCTCCAACTTGGAAAAGAAGAAAGAGAAAAACAAAACCCTATGGAGATCAAGGCAAAGGTATAAATAGGGATTTTGTTTTGCCAGTCAAGACACTATAGAGAGTGTGACCGGTTTTAGGATAGATGGTCATACTATTAAGAGGGGATCTCTACTAGACAAATCGGTCATCTAGTGCTACTAGATGTTGGACTTTATGCATTGCATTTAGGCCTAGTGCACAATTGGAGAGCAAGCAAAAATCTTTATTGAAAATGAATTGAGAAATGCTAACTTGGCTCTAACTTGTTTTGGGGAAAACACTCTGAGAGTTAGCATCGCTTGTGGAGAGTTGCTTGGGTTGTCGTGGATCGAAACGTGACAAAGTTTGGCAACTTAGTGAGCAGTCTGCTGCCCTGGGGGCACCGCCGTGCCTTGTCCAGTGGCTCCGCCCCCTAGGGCGGTGCCCACCTGACCCCGATCCAGAGCAACAATAGTGGAGGTGGTCACCGCCATGGGCAGGGCGGTGCACCGCCGCTGGGTGTCTGGTGCCACCACCCCTTTTATCTAGAGACCAAGGAAAACATGATTTGGGTCGAGGAGCACCGCCCTAGTCACCACCATAGGTAGGGCGGTGCACCAACCAAAATTTCTAGAGAGCGATGGTTTTAGGGGTTTGGTCTGGATGGCCACCGCCTCCCTAGGGCGGTGCCACCGCCACCCCTATCCGGTGACCAATGGTTGGAATTCGACCATTGGGGCACCGTCCCCCATGTTCAGTGCCACACCGACATGTTAGGTGCCCTCGCAGGAAATGCTCCATGGGGTATAACAACTAATTTTGAGTGTGGGCTTATAAATAAAAGTGGTGGCCAGCCATGGCCACTCTCTTAGCACTTCATACACTTGAGAACACCTTTTGGGAGCTGAGCAAACACAATCCAATCACTTGCACACTTGATTTCATCATTTGAGTGAGATTGGAGAGCCTCTAGTGCATTGCATTGGTTTGCATCATCTTGTGGCACTAGTTAGGTGCTTTGGGCTGGTCGTGATCTTGTTACTCTTGGTGTTTGCCGACACCTAGACGGCCCGGTGATTGGAGGATCGTTGAGCAGAGTTGGTGATTGTCTCCAGCTCCGATCAGTTGCTTGTGAGGGGTCTTGTGCCTTCCTCGGTGAAGAGCCAAAAGGTAACTCTAGTAAATTGCTTGTGTCATTGAGTTATCCTCACTTGTGGGTAGGTTCTTGCGACGGCCATTTATTGGGCTAGGTTTGTGAAACACCTATTAGCCGCCGAACCACCAAGTGTGTGGTCGACACAATGGGGACTAGCGTGCCGGCAAACATGTGAACCTTGGGAGAAAAATACTTGTGTAATTTGTCTCCTTGGCTCTCTTGGTATTCATTGGTTGATTGTCACTTGCCAAAATTGGTAACTATCTCTATCACTTGCATTTACCTTTTGATATACTTGTGTAGTGGTAGAAGTAACTAGAGTTGCTTAGTTGAGTAGCTAGAAGTACTTAGTAGTAATTCTTGTGCCAGCTAGATCTTTAGTGTAGAATTAGCAACCTAGACCTTTGTGTGCCATATATATCATAATTCACTAGAATTGCTTGGATAAGTGGCTTGCATCATTTGGTAGAGCTAGAGCAAAACTTGCTATCGCCATTTGTTGTACTAATCATTTTGCTCTAGTGATTTGTAGTTTTTTAATTAGGCTATTCACCCCACTCTAGCCATTTAGGACCTTTCAAGTGGTATCAGAGCCGTGGTCACCGTTTATTCAAGGCTTAACAACCTTCGGTGTCAAAAATGGCTTAAATTATATTCAACCATGTTGGGTGCAAACCATCGTTCTTTGATGGCACATGCTATGATTATTGGAAGAGAAATATGAAGACACATTTGGGTTCAACTGATGACAAGGTGTGGGAAGTGACGGATAGTGACTATGTGATTATTGATCCCACCAACCTCGCCGACAATGACAAAGCAAATAGGCAATGCAACACTTTGGCTCTCAACACCATCTATAATGCAATTGACTCAAAGGTGTTTGAGCAAATCAAAGATTCTGAGAGAGCAAGTGAAGTATGGAAGAGATTGGAAGAAACATATGAGGGCACACCAGCAGTCAAAAGTGCCAAACTATATATTCTTAAGGACAAGTTGACAAGCTTTAAGATGAAGAATGATGAGAGCATTCCGAAGATGTTCTATAGATTGCAAGTTGTTGTGAATGATTTGAAGAGCTTGGGTGACAAGATCAATGATGATGATGTCTCCCATCGGTTTTTAATGTGCTTGCCTCCAAGATTTGAAGCATTGTGTTTGATCATCTTTAGAGGAGGATTGAAGGACATAACCCCAAACCAAGTACTAGGTGTTGTCATGACACAAGAGACATATCGTGTGGAAAGGGAGGGGGTTGACCGAGATGAGAAGAGGGATGAGAAAAAGAAGAGTGTAGATTTCAAGGCCGGTTGCGGGGGGTACGACCCCGGATACCCACAGCAGACTACATGGGCTGCACTCCCAGGGGCGGTCCAGGCCACAAGACGAAGCCTTGCGGAGCACAGCGCTGCTCAGCACGCCCCGCAAGACACCGGGAAGATATCCTGAAGATACTATGAGATCTGTTAGGATACGTTCGGTCCCTGGATTCATGTAATCTGTTATTACTTTTCGGTTATCTCCTAGATCTAACCAACTTGTAACCCTGCCCCCAGACTATATAAGGCGGGCAGGGACCCCCTCCAAACACATGAAATATCATACAATCCATTAGACCACAGGAGTAGGGTATTACATCGCGCTGATGGCCCAAACCTGTCTAACTCTTGTGTCTATGTTGCCTTCTTGTTCTCGATCACATGCATCTCTGCCGACAAATCTACCTTCGTGGGATACCGCTCGGAGGACTACTGATGATATTCTATCGATAGTTGGCACGCTAGGTAGGGGTGTGTGTGATGTTTCCATACCAAACAAGATGGTACGTTTTGCAGGCTCTTCATCCTTCCCCTAGCCCGGCCAGATCTTTATAGTCAGATCGATCTCCTAGATCATCAATGCTGACGGAGACGGAGAGCTCATCGAGCCGGTGCAAATCAATTCTGCACCGATCACCCCAGTACCTGTGACAGTAGATCTGATCTTGGAACCACCTCCGAGGTCGTCTTCAACAACAACTCGCCGTCCGCTCCCCCGCTACCTAAGGAAGCGGATCAGCAACGATGATCTGATCGCATCCATCGATCCAGTTGGCCAGAAGCTCGCCGATTGTCTCTCCATCGTAGAATCGGCTCTGACCACTCTAGTTCAGCGCCGACCGCCCTTCAATTCAGATCCATTGGGGGCCGATCAAGAAACTCCAGGGGTCACCAGCATCACCGCCACCTATCAAGATGCCCTAAGGGGCAAATTCGCCGACCAGGCGGCAAACATCTATCCTCTAGCCGACCAGATCGCCGAGCAGCTCTTGCCGACCATCAACATGCTACAAATCGGCCGACGTCCCAAAGCATCCCTCCAAACTATCCTAGAGGAGAATCCAGACTCCGAGTCCTAGGGCTCTATGAAGACTGTCACCGAGACCGCCGCCGTTCAATCTCCTTTGCCACCCTGTCGAGGGGGATTTTCAAGGTCAGCGTTGATAGCCCTCCACGGGATGGAGAAACCGAGGAGGACCGCGCCGCTCATGTCAATAGTAACATCAACCATGCGCAGCGCTAAACAAATGAGGCTACCCTCATGCTAGCTGAGGCTGCTCTCAATGAACAGCTCGACTCGCTAGGAAGGCCATGCCCACTCCAACGCAACCTCAACGACGAATTCATCCGTGTCGACGACCACGATGTCTACAAGACACCGAGCGCCAACTTTGCCATGGCCGCCAATGAGCTCACCCGGCTCGAGCAAACACCACAAGTCACCAAGGTCGCCGCAATGCTCAAAGCTGCACACTACTAGATCAACGACATCTGCCAGGATTAGAGACCTTCCTATTCGATGAGCTCAATTTGCCGATCCACCGCACCAAGATCTAATCGCTGCCCCAGCAGAAGCCGCTTCGCCGACCAGCATTGTGAGGATGCACAACCAGTCTAGGGGCGAGCTAGGGGGCACCACATCGACTACCCTCACCAACATGACCAAGAAGTCGACCAAGATGTCCGAGCGCACCTCAACAACCTTCGGGACGCGCGACGTCAAATCGACGGACGTCGTTTCTCTCACCATGAAGAGGAAGTACGCTGGTGTTAAGAGTACGAGCAAGAGTTCGGTGACCCGGATGCAGTCCTCCAGCCACTCAACGCCAACAACACCATAGATCATGATGGAGACGATCCCAAAGGGCCCCGAGCATTCATAAGGGCACTCCAAACACTCCAGTGGCCCCGTGGTTTCAAAATCACCAGGGTCGAGCCCTATGAGGGATGGATGAATACCACATAGTGGCTACAAGCTTATGCCACCGCCATGCACGCCGCCGAGGGAGATACCAGTGTCATGGCAAATTATCTTCCCATCATGCTCACGCCAACTTCAATGATTGGCTCATGAGCCTCGCCCTGGACACCATCGGATCTTGGGAACAGCTGAAGAATGTCTTCATCGACAACTACTTGGCTACGTGTACTTGGCCAGGCACCAAGCATGATCTGAATCGAATCTATCAGAAATCGTCCGAGATCCTCCGTAGCTACATCAGACGTTTTTCCAAGATGAGGAATTCTATTCCCAACACCATGGAAGTGGAAGTCATCACCGCCTTCATCCGAGGACTCCATCACCGTGACCTCCGCTCCAAATTCAATTGCAAGCCACCAAAGGGGATTGGCGAGATGATCATGATCATCGTTCAGTACGCCGACACTGAAGAGGCCAAAGTTTGCTTCAATGAGGATGCAGGCACTCATCGCCCAACTCACCGCAGAGACGAGTGCCCTAACGACCGACACCACAGCGACCGCCGCTACGACGACTGCGGCCACCGTCAGGACAGTGGCCGTAATCGGCCAGAATGGTCCAAATCTGGTCAATATAGCCACCGCCGACCAGACCACATCGTCGCCGCTGTTGACGAACCTCGCACCAAGCGCAACTATGACGAGCATTACAAGAAGATCCTTGAAGGCCCATGCCCCCTCCACAAGAACAACAAGCACAAGATGAAGGACTGCATCGGCTTGGCTAAGGAGTTCCAGGCCAAAAAACCAGACAACGACAATAACGACGGAGCAAGAGGCCGCCAACCACCTGGGGACAACAACAACGCCTTTCCAGGATCACGACAAAGTGGTCGCCACCATCTTCAGGGTCCTCACCGTCGCCGAGAGCAGAAGAGATCGAAAGCTCACCGCCCACCGGGTGCTCACCGTCAACGCAGAAGACGTCGTCACCAACCCCAGCTATCTCCCCTAGTCCGAGGTCCCCATCATTTTTAGCAAGGCCGACCAGTGGGCGAACATCTCTTATTCAAGGCGTTTTCCCCTCGTTCTTGATGCAACTGTCAGGAAAGTACTTTTTTTAGGAAAGTACTCATCAACAGCAGAAGTGCTCTGAACCTCCTCTTCGTCGGAGCCCTAAAGGAGCTGGGCCTTGGAATAGGAGACCTCACACCCTCTGACTCCTCCTTTTGGGGTGTGGTACCTGGCAGGGCATCCAAGCCGCTTGGAGAGATCACCCTCCCGGTACAATTCGGCACGGCCAGCAACTACCGTGTCGAGCACACCAACTTCTACCTCGCCAACTTCAACACCACCTACCACGCCATACTTGGTAGGCCAGCTCTGGCCAAATTCATGGCCATACCGAACTACGCCGATCTGGTGTTGAAGATGCCTTCGCCTGCAGGAGTTCTGGCCCTGCGGGCCAACCTCTCCATCGCCTACGCCTGCGAGACAGAGAGTCTCGCCCTCACCAAAGCCACCGACCTCTTCATCCAGATGGCTAGCATGGTCACCGACGCCAAGATGGTGCCCACCGATGACCTGGTGATCCCAGCGCTGGAGCCTCCTCGTGCCTCCGCAAAGTCTAAGGAAACAAAGGAGGTCGGCCTCGGCCTCGACGGCCCCTCCAAGACCGTCAAGATTGGGGCTCACCTCGACCCCAAATAGGAAAGCGCGCTCATCTCCTTCCTACGTGCCAACGCCGACATGTTTGTTTGGAAACCTATAGACATGCCAGGGGTACCACGGGAGAAGATCGAGCACTCCTTGAATGTCTCACCGACCGCCAAGCCGATCAAGCAGAAACTCCGATGATTCGTGCCAAACAAGAAGGAGGCTATTAGGGTAGAAATAAAATGGCTCCTAGCTGCCGGATTTATTAAAGAAGTGTATCATCCCGAGTGGTTAGCAAACCCTGTTCTTGTTCAAAAAAAAGAATAAAGAATAGAGAATGTGTGTTGATTACACTGATCTCAACAAACACTACCCTAATGACCCCTTCGGTCTGCCTTGGATAGACGAGGTTGTAGACTCCACTGCTGGTTGTGAACTACTCTCCTTCTTCGACTGTTACTCTGGCTATCACTAGATATCCCTCAAAGAGGATTGTTATAGAACCGACCAAATCATAAGAACGTAAGTACAAAAACAATCACCGAAGCGATCAAACTCCTGTACTTAAGCTCCCATAATCCCGGTAGTCCAGAAATCACGAAGGATTTCAACCAACTCTCGACATACAAACCAAGATCGTAATGATTCAACACAACACATCATCCGTTACAACATTTCACAAGTAGCATTCGGATTACATCCATCAGAGTTTAAATAGAATTTTACAAACCAAGTTTAAATGCGCGGAAGCAACATAGTTTAGTACATAACTTCATAGTTTCAATTACATTGCCAGATCAGAGTCATGTCCCACAAAAG
Organism: Miscanthus lutarioriparius; assembly: GCA_904845875.1. Taxonomy (NCBI): domain Eukaryota; kingdom Viridiplantae; phylum Streptophyta; class Magnoliopsida; order Poales; family Poaceae; genus Miscanthus; species Miscanthus lutarioriparius. The sequence continues at coordinate 52,225,740 of CAJGYO010000010.1, forward strand.
CATTATCAGGTACGAGGACTAGTAGAGACCGTGCCCAACGGTCTAGTCTTCATCCCCAGCAGGGAGAAGGCAGTACTTGCAGCAACCAAAGAAGAACTGGTCATCTGCAACAGGTGGGGGATAAACCCTGAGTACGAGAAGGTACTCAGCTAGACTTACCCGACAAAACCAGAAATAAAAGACACCAAGGATCATGCAAGGCTTTTCAGGTGGGCTAGCTTGACACAGTTGCATAAAAGAGCTTGAGTATAGTAACCAATTTAAACTTATTATCAAGCTTACCATTATTTACCTGTCCACTAAATTAGCTTTTTGTACTAGAGCACTCACTTATTAGGAGCAAACAATATTAACCATAGCAGGTATAATAATAAGGTCATCATCATCATATCATCATTTTCGAACCATTAAGTTATTAAGTGTATCTACATTGGAGATAAGCCCGTCAAGTTCTCACTAACCGGGAGAGACGACGATTGAATCGAATTACAACTCAGGTGAGGGGTATTCCTAACTCTCACCCCGGCATACTTTGCAAGGGTAGCCGTGGGTCACCTTTGGAACATCTCGGGAACCAAATTCGTGGGTTCAATCGGCGCCCAAGACTCTCGTGGATTACCCTTCCGCCAGACGATCGGGACTTTTAAATCACGCCCTTGGACTCATGCCACGGCTCCCTTCCGAGGCGCACTTTATACTTATCGACTTCCGCCCGAGGTGAGCTACTCGGCTTGGTGGTCGGTCATCGGACACGACCAACTAAGAGAGAGGCATCGCGCTCAACATGAACAGAAAGGCTCCAAGAATCAATCCTTAAGCGACATAGACGGAGTCTTTCGCAAACCGACAAGCCTCAAATCAGGTCTTCATTTCTAATTAAGACTGGTTCTTTTCCACGATAGCAAATATAGCCAACCGTGCCACATGTATCTTCCTATATCTCGTAGGTGACAGGAAATCACCCGACTTCTACCGCGTTTAAGCAGGGCTAAGCACTACTCGAGCCTGAGCTACATAGGATTCAGGGTAACAATATCTGTACAAGGATTGGGTAACCAATGCAGCAATGGTTTGCATCCAACACCTAAACTTAATGCAACAATAGATATATATATATAGATATATAATAATAATAATGTAACTGCATTTCGGAAATTAGGAGGCTTAATATGCTCCGGGGCTTGCCTTTCACAAAGTTGCAAGGACGGTGGCCCGGGCACTCAACGGCGACCTCGTCCGGCACTTCTCCTGAAGGTTGCTCCTCCTGAATCTCCGGCGTCGGCTGCTGCTGCTCGCTCGGTTCTTCGAATTCCAGCAGGGTTACTCCTTCCGGTACACCTATTGCATGCCGATGCAAAAGATAAATATCATGGATGCATAAGGAATGACATGATGCTCATGATGAATGAATCACAGTGAGTGTTTACCGAAAACATCACTAGACACTCGTTTACCGAGTAATTAGCTCTATTCAAATCACTTTAAGCATGTATCCAACTTAACTTAAAGAACAAGAGCAACTTACCTAACTTGCATAACCTAAGATAAAGATGCTCATCTTCAGTTAAAGACCTAACACCTAGGAACAGTACCACAAACTTAGAAATAGTAAAGACATACTTAAAATAACAGTTAAAGCTTCATATGCAAACAAGTAGTTACTTAATTCAATCATAACCACAGTTCTATAAATCCAAATGACCTGTATGAGGACATTCTGGAAAGCTTATGAAATGTTCTACAAATCAATGGTAAACATCAAAGCATGATTCTTAAGTTAACCAAATAAATTTCCAGTAGACCTAGAATCTGTCCCGCAATGACAGGGTTGCTAACTTAATTATTTAATGATGATGTAAAAGCATAATTTGATCAATCCAAGTTTACCAACTTGTTTTTCATACCTAAGAAACATCAGAAAGTATAGTGCCAACTTCTAAATAAATTATTTAATATCATTTTCTAATTTATTTAGTTAATTAGGTGATTTAAGCAATATATAGTAAAATTATTCACAAAAATCTACAAAAATTACAGTAGCTATCTCATGCTGCACATAGACTACCATAAAAATTTCAAAGCCATTGGGCAAGTAAAACTTGCTGTATCTAAAATAATAGATGACATTTCTATTTCTAGCATAATTAGGAAACCTTATTAAAAAGTGTCAAGCAACAGATTTCCCATTTTTCCTAGCATCATTCTAGCATAATAATAGCACTCATCAAATTTCACCTTCACTGGATCTATAGAAAAATTATGAAAATTCACACAAGATCCACCCATTAATAAAAGGAAATTCTATAACTTAAAAACTACACATGCACTAGCTCTAAAATTTTAACCAGAGCTTCTAGTAAGCAATAATAGACTGCCTACAAAATTTCATAATTTTTGGACCATAGAAACTCAAGATAAAATTCAAACAAGTTTGCATGTATCCAAAAACACATTTCAAAGTCCTATTTAATAAATCCAGAACTTCTAAAACATATGCTCATATAATATTTTTATGAAAGACTAGACATTACTAGGAACTCAACAAAATTAGAACCACATCATTTGGATCTACCATCTAAGAGCTACATATTTTTCAATATGTACATAAATCTGTGAAATAATAAAACAAAACAAAATAGGAAAATCCTACACAGCTACTGGGCCAGCCCGAAGAATCACGGTGGCCCGCGAGCACACAGGCGCGGCCCAAGACGCGGCGCAAGCGGCCCAGACACTCGGCGCGGCCCAGGCTGGCTCCCGCCTCCGCGTCGGAGACTGACGAACGGGCCCCGCTTGTCAGCGAGACAGACAGGGGAGCGGAGGACGACGACGGCGCAACTCGCCGTCGGTAGCTTCTCCGGCGAAACCATCTACGCTACGATGTTTGCCTTGACCATGCGCATCTAGTGGTGACCTCAATCGGTGCTAGTGTAGCGGCTAGAGGGGTTGGCGACTGACACGGCGGTGCACAGCCACGGCACGGCCGGCTCCGGCGAACTGACGGCGACACAGCCCCTAACGGTGACTCTACGAGCTTCGGTGGTGTTCCTATGACCTAGCGCGAGGCAGAGGAGGGGATGGGAACGGCGCGAGGACAGTTTGCCGCGTGGAGCGCCAACTCTGGCGAGCTCCCGCCATGGCTGCGGTGGGGAGAACGGTGAATACGCCCTTACCAAGGCACGATCTACCCGACTGAGAGGTGGAGGAGGTGGAGGGGATCACGGCGCAGCTCCGGGTGAACTGGGCAACGCACTTTCGCGATGGCGAGTGCGCACGACGGCGACGATGCGCGGTCGGCAATGGCGGACGGCTGAGCTCTCGACGCTGCGTGCGGTGGGAGGCGAGGAAATGCGAAATGGGACGACGAGTGCGTCGGACAGGCGCGCGGGTGGCTTCAAGACACGGCTGCGACGCCAGGAGGTGCACGGCGCGTGGCCAGCGCGACAGCAGGTCGGCGACGAGTGTCACCCACGCGTTGGCTGAATTCTGAAACTTGATCACTGTAGCTTCGATTCAGTGTTCAATTCCGAGCCTGACAGCGATACTTTGACAATGATTATTTCCTAATCGACTCAGCCAAAGTCTAATCCAGTTGAACTACATGATAGAGTTAAGTGAGTACTCCAATTGACTCAACATAAGCTCGAGCTAAATCACCACGGATTTCCATCTACAAGGTTCCAAAGTCGTCTTCATGAAACTGGAAAGCAGTTCCAACACTTAGAAAATTTTTCAAATGTTGAATCCACCATCAATGCTGACTGGTGGGACCTTTTTGAACATGTTCTAGCCATTTTCATGAGATGGTCATATTGAGACTTTTGTTCCTTGATAAATTTGCTACAACTTTTGTAAAGAGTGCACAGCCATGCAAGGTTTCTAAGTTGGACTTTTGAATCAGTCAAATGGTGACACTCCAAGGGTCAATTCAAGTCAAACTTGCACTTGAGGGCATTTTGGTCATTTTGATCTACATGAACAATGTCCCAACAAGTACCCTAAGTATAGTTAAGGTGTAATAGACCATGATCACCCACTTTACAAAATTGTCATACCACTTCTAATGATCTCATGTGATAAAGAAAGTAAAACCAGCAATTCATTCATATGTTGCAATGCAATGTTTCACATGTTTCAAGACCTTGTTGTCATTTTATAATTGCCACATTACTACCATATTGCCATGTTTCCAAGTATGAGAGTTTCATGTTACATTCACATGTTGCACTACTACCACTCTAAGCAATCAAGCATGAAACACATACAATTTAAAATGTTGCATATGTATGTTTCAATGATAATGATATGATGACATAGATAATGCACATGGTTATGAAATGACATGCAATTTAGTGGAAGCCTAAACACCTAGGGTGTTACAGCCTTCCCCCCTTAGAAAAATCTCGTCCCGAGATTTGGAAAGCGTACTAATCAGTATAGAAAGCTGGATAGTTTTCCTTTAAATAATCTTCCCGCTCCCAAGTTGCATCCTGTTCACTATGATTACTCCAAACTACCTTATATAACTTATCCACTCTTGTACGAGTCACTCTTTCTTGTGTATCCAGAACTTGCACGGGCTTTTCCTCATAAGAAAGATCAGATTTCAAGTTGACTTTCCTTGTTGCTATTCTTTCCTCAGGAATACGAAGACACTTCTTCAGCTGGGACACATGGAATACCGGAAATATAGCTCCCATCTCACGGGGTAGTTCGAGCTTATATGCCACTCTTCCACTTTTCTCGATAATGCGGTAGGGTCCAACATATCGAGGCTCAAGCTTCCTTTTAATTCCAAAACGCTTGAGTCCTTTCATAGGGGATACCTTCAGATAAACATGATCACCTACTTCAAACTCAATAGGTTTCCTTCTCTTGTCAGCATAGCTCTTTTGTCTAGCCTGTGCGGCAGTCATATTCTTCTGTATAGTTTGGACTTGCTCTTCGGCTTCTTTTACAAAGTCAATACCATAGAATCTTCTTTCCCCGGGTTCCACCCAGTTCAAAGGAGTTCTACACTTGCGGCCATAAAGAGCTTCAAAAGGAGCCATTTTGATACTCTCTTGATAAATGTTGTTATAAGAGAATTCAGCGAGAGGTAACCAGTCTTCCCAAGAGCCTTTGTAAGAGATAAGACAAGCTCTAACCATGTCTTCAAGAATTTGATTAACACGCTCAGTCTGTCCTGATGTTTGCGGATGATAGGCAGAACTGCGGATTAGATGAGTGCCAAGATTCTGATGTAAGCACTCCCAAAAGCGAGCTGTGAACTGAGGCCCTCTATCAGAAACAATGGATTTGGGTACACCATGGAGACGTACCACTTGTAGAAAATAAATCTCAGCATAATTGTGCGGGTGATATGTAGACTTGACCGGAATAAAGTGAGCGGATTTAGTTAGACGATCTACGATAACCCAGATGGAATCACAACCCTTTTTGGTAGTGGGTAGTCCAACAATAAAATCCTTGCTAATTTCTTCCCACTTCCAGCCAGGAATTGAGAGTGGCTGCAACAGTCCGGGCCTTATATGAATAGCCTTGACTCTGCAATAGTTATCACACCTTACCACGTAAGCTGCGATTTCTTTCTTCATCTTGGTCCACCAATAATACAGCTTGAGATCTTGATACATTTTTACTACTACCAGGATGGATGGACAATTTAGAAGAATGGGCTTCAGCCATAATTTGATTTCTAAGTTCTTTGTCTTTGGGGACAACAAGCCTATCATTAAACCAGAGAATTCCCTTGTCATCGACCCTAAAGTGCTTGGTCTCTTTCTCTTTCATTTTCTGCTTGATGTGAAACACACCCACATCAGTCTTCTGGAGCTCGATAATTCGACTTCTAAGAGAGCAATCCACAGTGATATGGTGAAGTACTACAGGATGAAGGAGGTGTGACAGATGAAAGTCTTCACTAACCAAGGAATTGCAATGGGCCTTTTTGCTTAAGGCATCAGCAACCACATTTGCCTTACCAGGATGGTAGTGCACTTGAAGGTTGTAGTCTTTGATCAATTCTAACCATCGCCGTTGATGCATGTTCAACTCGGGTTGAGTAAAGATGTACTTGAGGCTTTTATGGTCAGTATAGATGTTGCACACATTACCCAGCAAATAATGTCTCCAAATCTTCAGGGCATGAACAACTGCGGCTAGCTCTAAGTCATGGGTAGGATAGTTGACTTCATGCTTTCGAAGCTGGCGCGAAGCATAAGCAATTACTCGGCCTTCCTGCATAAGAACACACCCCAAACCGGTGCCACATGCATCACAATAGACATCAAAGGGCTTTTTGATGTCAGGTTGTGCCAATACAGGAGCAGAGGTTAGCAAGGTCCGCAAAGTGTGGAAAGCCTCATCACACTTCGGAGTCCAGACAAACTTCTCATCTTTTTGAAGTAGTCGAGTCATGGGCTTGGCGATTTTTGAGAAATCCAGGATAAAGCGACGATAATAGCCAGCCAATCCCAGGAAACTTCGAACTTCTGTGACCGTAGTAGGTGCCTTCCACTCAAGGACTTCTTGCACCTTCGTAGGGTCAATCGAAATTCCATCACCAGATAACACATGACCTAGAAAAGGTATCTTGTTCAACCAGAATTCACACTTGCTGAACTTAGCATAAAGCTGGTTGTCATGCAACCGAGTTAAGACAATTCTCAGATGTTCATCATGCTCTTCTTCATTCTGAGAATATACCAGGATATCATCAATGAACACGACGACAAACTTGTCCAATTCTGGCATGAATACAGAATTCATCAGGTACATAAAGTGTGCCGGAGCATTTGTCAACCCAAAGGACATGACAAGGTATTCGAACAAGCCATAACGAGTAGAGAAAGCTGTCTTGGGTATATCTTCAGGACGAATTTTGATCTGATGGTAACCAGACCTCAAATCGATCTTGGAGAATACCTTAGCTTTGGAGAGCTGATCAAACAAAATATCAATGCGAGGAAGAGGGTATTTGTTCTTGATGGTAACAGCATTTAGGGGACGATAATCTACGCATATGCGCAAAGATTCGTCCTTCTTCTTCACAAAGATAGCCGGACAACCCCAAGGAGAAGAACTAGGCCGAATCAAACCTTTCTTCAATAGCTCATTCAACTGACTCTTCAGCTCAGCCAACTCATTGGGCGGCATTCTATAGGGCCTTCGAGAAATAGGAGCCGTACCCGGAATGAGTTATATCTTGAATTCTACATCACGGTCCGAAGGTAATCCAGGCAAGTCATCAGGGAAGACATCTGGAAACTCACAGACAACTGGTAGATCCTCAATGGCTTTGGCTAGGGTAGCATTGGCTATATTGTGAATAGAGATATCACGAGGTAACTGCACTAGAAAACCCTTCTTATCCACAGGATCCCTCAACATTACCACACGGGTTGATGTATTGATCAACACTCCATTCCCACTCATCCACTTCATTCCTAGGATTATATCAATTCCTACCCCCGGTAGAACTACAAGATCTGTAAGGAACTCTCGATCCCCAATTTCAAGCTTTACATCTTTTACTACTTGGTTAGTCATGATATTATTCCCAGCAGCACTAATACAATAACCACCCTTGACAATTGTAATCACATTCATCTTATGCTTAGATGCAAAAGTAGAACTCACAAAGGAATGTGAAGCACCCGAATCAAAGAGCACAACTGCAGGGTGATCATTAACAAGAAACTTACCAGCGGTGACCACTTCACCAGCAGGAATTTCCTCCACAGTAGTGTAGTGAACACGCCCCTGACGGACGTTTCCTTGAGCATTCTTGGGAGGATGGGGACATCTATTTGCCCAATGACCAGGCTGGTTACAGTTCCAACACGGCCTGTTAGCTGGTGGGACATTGGAGCTGCCCTGCCCAGAGGTATTCTTTGGCAAGGAAATTGTGTACCCCTTGCGAAAACCAGTTTTAGCTTGATTCTTCTTCTGAGGTGGGCGGTACCGGACATTAGCATTGGGTGGACGGTACTGGGTCTTGGATACCATTGGTGCCTTAGACTGAGAAGCACCTACCTCAAAGTTTCTTTTGCGGTTCTTGGAAGCAGCATAAATTTTGTCATTATTTTCCTGAGTCAGAGTGTCACTGATAAACTCATTGAAGGTGACACACTTGCAGTTGCCCATTGACTTCATCAGTTTAGGGGAAAGTCCCCTCTTGAAGCTAGCTATTCTCTTAGCGTCAGTATCAACGAACTCAGGAGCATACCTCGCCAGGTTGTTGAATGCCTGGAGGTATTCATTAAGACTCTTGTTGCCTTGGGTGAGCTTCATAAACTCAGTATGCTTAATGGCCATGAGACCAGGAGGGATAAAGTGTCCTCTGAAAGCTGCCTGAAACTGACCCCAAACTATCTCGACATTTGCAGGGAAGGTGGTCTTGTGATGTGTCCACCAGATGCCTGCAGGGCCTTGGAGCTGGTGAACTGCATATGTGGCCTTCATACCTTCAGTCAAACGGAGCAATCCAAACCTTTGCTCTATCGTGCTTAACCATTCATCAGCTTGTAATGGTTCTTCTGCCTCACGAAAGATAGGAGGCTTTGTATCCATGAAGTCCTTAAAGCTGCTGTACTGGTTCGGCTCGGGTCCTTAGCGGACATGACGATCCTCACGGTTAGCCATCTGACGCGTAGCCTCAGCTAACATGCGCTGACTTTCCACAACTGTCTGCATTAGCTCAGCTGGTGTGGGCGGTGGCAGAGGTGGTTGTTCCTCATTTCCCATGCCACGACTGCGACGAAGGTTATGAGCCATCTGCAAAATGTATAGACAATGAGCACTGACGATGTGGAAATTTTTGTAGATGAATCGTATAATTATGCCCAAACTGAGTCCATTGGAGGGAATGCATTTATATAATCAACAGAGGCACAATCATTCATCACAACCACACAACTCATCAAGCGCGTCAATTGACACATAAATGCGATGAACTTAACCAACAACGAGATCCATAGACCGCAAAGACGAAATTCATCAAAGGCTCACATACGTGGAGCATAATATGTTCGATAGGTTACATCCAAGCCATAGTGGTTCCAAACTTACATCCAAAGATAACTTATGGTTCGATATTCCATCCCAATGATTAACTTATTACAAAGCTACTCGTTCATGCATGAGGATCAACAAAAGACTAGCTCTTGCGCATTAGCTAAGTAGTAAGCTAAACTACACATCGTCCTCGGAGTCAGTGTCGAAGATCTCTCCTCCATCTTCATCACTAGCAGGCTCTAACTCCTCATCTTCCTCCTCATCAGGTGGAATGTCCTCAGGTCCATTGACCTCCATGTCATCATCACCTTCAGCCATGATGACACCAGAACCCATCTCATCCTCATCCTCAGGTGGCAGGAGAGGGTGAAGTTGATTGTGTAACAGGTGAACCTCCTCATGGAGATTGTCATTGTACTCCTCAGCAACTGCCACTTGCTGCTCTAGCTCTACCTATCGCGCTCTCAATACATTCTCCTCGTGCCAGGCTTCATTCCGTTGGTTCATCACGTGAATCAACATGCATTCACAGTTGCGGTGAGCAACTGTCAACCTTTGAACCTCAAGGGTCTCTTGGTCCCTTTCCTGTGTTACTTGCTCCAAGCGGTGCTGAGCCGCATTCCTCTCAGCAGTCACCCGAGCTAGCTCTATCCTCAGCCTTTCCTCCTTAGTAGGCTCAGGACGGGGCTCACGAGGAGCTAAACGGTGACGAGGCGCCCTGCCTCCAGCGGACTTGCGAGCAGTGAGCTTCGTGCGCGCCATCTATAGCAAAAGTCACAACGTATGGGGAGAATCATTTAAGGGATACGAAATTTAATTAGTCGGGACAATCATATTTTAAAGGAGGGAGTAATGCAAGAAATGCCATGTATGCTTGAACATGATGCATGCACGATCCGTACGTCCTCACAATCCTAGAAAAATTTAAAGGCTAGCGAAATATACAAAGTGGCATACATACGCTTCTCAGATATCACGGTAGCTAGTCGATCTACAACGATACGTTGTTAGTGTACCGCAGAAAATTTCATTTCAGCCCAATAATTTCCCAAAATGCATAAAAGCAAGCGTAAACTAAATACTTTCATACATACATCCCCTGATGCATATATTCTAGTATCACAGCTACCTGTCAGAGATACCCCACATTTAAGTACTCTCATAGATACATGGTTGAACATGTAAGTATGCGAGCAACCACAACTACTCTCCCCTAGACCGACGGTTGGACGGTCATGCTCTCACAACTCCCACTTACCAGAGCGTAGAGGTATTTGATCCAAACATTACCACCCAAGCGGATGGCATCCATACAATAGCACGCCGTATGGACGACGAAACAGAAACAAGCAAGAACCCCCAAGTTAGTACTTAATAAGCCACCTAAGAGTCCTTATTTGGGCATAAGGGATATGACCACTGGCAATACTTAGTATTTAATTTAGGATTTTCACAAATACTTTTGTTTTAAATACACAAATGACATGTTTAGTGTCAAATCTTCCTCTGATGCCAGCTGTAACAGAACCGACCAAATCATAAGAACGTAAGTACAAAAACAATCACCGAAGCGATCAAACTCCTGTACTTAAGCTCCCATAATCCCGGTAGTCCGGAAATCACGAAGGATTTCAACCAACTCTCGACATACAAACCAAGATCGTAATGATTCAACACAACACATCATCCGTTACAACATTTCACAAGTAGCATTCGGATTACATCCATCAGAGTTTAAATAGAATATTACAAACCAAGTTTAAATGCGCGGAAGCAACATAGTTTAGTACATAACTTCATAGTTTCAATTACATTGCCAGATCAGAGTCATGTCCCACAAAAGCATTATCAGGTACGAGGACTAGTAGAGACCGTGCCCAACGGTCTAGTCTTCATCCCCAGCAGGGAGAAGGCAGTACTTGCAGCAACCAAAGAAGAACTGGTCATCTGCAACAGGTGGGAGATAAACCCTGAGTACGAGAAGGTACTCAGCTAGACTTACCCGACAAAACCAAAAATAAAAGACACCAAGGATCATGCAAGGCTTTTCAGGTGGGCTAGCTTGACACAGTTGCATAAAAGAGCTTATGAGTATAGTAACCAATTTAAACTTATTATCAAGCTTACCATTATTTACCTGTCCACTAAATTAGCACCTGTACTAGAGCACTCACTTATTAGGAGCAAACAATATTAACCATAGCAAGTATAATAAGGCTGTCATCATCATATCATCATTTCCGAACCATTAAGTTATTAAGTGTATCTACATTGGAGATAAGCCCGTCAAGTTCTCACTAACCGGGAGAGACGGCGATTCGAATCGAATTACAACTCACCGAGGGGTATTCCTAACTCTCACCCTGGCATACTTTGCAAGGGTAGCCGGGTCACCTTTGGAACATCTCAGAACCAAATTCGTGGGTTCGATCAGCGCCAAAGACTCTCGTGGATTACCCTTCCGCCAGACGATCGGGACTTTTAAATCACTCGCCTCTTGGACTCACGCCTATGGCTCCTTCCGAGGCACACTTTATACTTATCGACTCCCTACCGAGGTGAGCTACTCGGCCATGGGTCGGTCATCGGACATGGCCAACTAAGAGAGAGGCATGCGTTCAACATGAATAGGAAAGGCTCTAAGAATCAGTCCTTAAGCGCTACGTGACGGAGTCATCGCAAACCGGCAAGCCTCCGTCCGGTCTTCATTTCAATTAAGACTGGTTCTTTTCCACGATAGCAAATATAGCCAACCGTGCCACATGTATCTTCCTATATCTCGCAGTGGTGTGAAATCACCCGACTTCTACCAGTTTAAGCGAGGCTAAGCACTACCGAGCTCGAGCTACATAGGATTGTGGTAACAATATCTGTACAAGGATTGGGTAACCAATGCAAGTAATGGTTTGCATCCAACACCTAAACTTAATGCAACAATAGATATATATATATATAGATATATAATAATAATAATGTAACTGCATTTCGGAAATTAGGAGGCTTAATATGCTCCAGGGCTTGCCTTTCACAAAGTTGCAAGGACGGTGGTCCGGGCACTCAACGGCGACCTCGTCTGGCACTTCTCCTGAAGGCTGCTCCTCCTGAATCTCCGGCGTCGGCTGCTGCTGCTCGCTCGGTTCCTCGAATTCCAGCAGGGTTACTCCTTCCGGTACACCTATTGCATGCCGATGCAAAAGATAAATATCATGGATGCATAAGGAATGACATGATGCTCATGATGAATGAATCACAGTGAGTGTTTACCGAAAACATCACTGGACACTCGTTTACCGAGTAATTAGCTCTATTCAAATCACTTTAAGCATGTATCCAACTTAACTTAAAGAACAAGAGCAACTTACCTAACTTGCATAACCTAAGATAAAGATGCTCATCTTCAGTTAAAGACCTAACACCTAGGAACAGTACCACAAACTTAGAAATAGTAAAGACATACTTAAAATAACAGTTAAAGCTTCATATGCAAACAAGTAGTTACTTAATTCAATCATAACCAGAGTTCTATAAATCCAAATGACCTGTATGAGGACATTCTGGAAAGCTTATGAAATGTTCTACAAATCAATGGTAAACATCAAAGCATGATTCTTAAGTTAACCAAATAAATTTCCAGTAGACCTAGAATCTGTCCCGCAATGACAGGGTTGCTAACTTAATTATTTAATGATGATGCAAAAGCATAATTTGATCAATCCAAGTTTACCAACTTGTTTTTCATACCTAAGAAACATCAGAAAGTATAGTGCCAACTTCTAAATAAATTATTTAATATCCTTTTCCAATTTATTTAGTTAATTAGGTGATTTAAGCAATATATAGTAAACTTATTCACAAAAATCTACAAAAATTACAGTAGCTATCTCATTCTGCACATAGACTACCATAAAAATTTCAAAGCCATTGGGCAAGTAAAACTTGTTGTATCTAAAATAACAGATGACATGTCTATTTCTAGCATAATTAGGAAACCTTATTAAAAAGTGTCAAGCAACAGATTTCCTATTTTTCCTAGCATCATTCTAGCATAATAATAGCACTCATCAAATTTCACCTTCACTGGATCTATAGAAAAATTATGAAAATTCACACAAGATCCACCCATTAATAAAAGGAAATTCTATAACTTAAAAACTACACATTCACTAGCTCTGAAATTTTAACCAGAGCTTCTTGTAAGTAATAATAGACTGCCCACAAAATTTCATAATTTTTGGACCACAGAAACTCAAGATAAAATTCAAACAAGTTTGCATGTATCCAAAAACACATTTCAAAGTCCTATTTAATAAATCCAGAACTTCTAAAACATGTGCTCATATAATATTTTTATGAAATACTAGACATTACTAGGAACTCAACAAAATTAGAACCACATCATTTGGATCTACCATCTAAGAACTACATATTTTTCAATATGTACATAAATCTGTGAAATAATAAAACAAAACAAAATAGGAAAATCCTACACAGCTACTAGGCCAGCCCGAAGAATCACGGCGGCCCGCGAGCACACAGGCGCGGCCCAAGACGCGGCGCAAGCGGCCCAGACACTCGGCGCGGCCCAGGCTAGCTCCCGCCTCCGCGTTGGAGACTGACGAACGGGCCCCGCTTGTCAGCGAGACAGACAGGGGAGCGGAGGACGACTACGGCGCAACTCGCCGTCGGTAGCTTCTCCGGTGAAACCATCTACGCTACGACGTTCGCCTTGACCATGCGCATCTAGTGGTGACCTCAATCGGTGCTAGTGTAGCGGCTAGAGGGGTTGGCGACTGACACGGCGGCGCACAGCCACGGCACGGCCGGCTCCGGCGAACTGACGGCGACACAGCCCCTAACGGTGACTCTACGAGCTTCGGTGGTGTTCCTATGACCTAGCACGAGGCAGAGGAGGGGATGGGAACGGCGTGAGGACAGTTGGCCGCGTGGAGCGCCAACTCCGGCGAGCTCCTGCCATGGCTGCGGTGGGGAGAACGGCGAATACGCCCTTACCAAGGCACGATCTACCCGACTGAGAGGTGGAGGAGGTGGAGGGGATCACGGCGCAGCTCTGGGTGAACTGGGCAACGCACTTTCGCGGTGGCGAGCGCACACGATGGCGACGATGCGTGGTCGGCAATGGCAGACGGCTGAGCTCTCGACGCTGCGTGCGGTGGGAGGCGAGGAGATGCGAAATGGGACGGCGAGTGCGTCGGACAGGCGTGCGGGTGGCTTCAAGACACGGCTGCGACGCCAGGAGGCGCACGGCGCGTGGCCAGCGCGACAGCAGGTCGGCGACGAGTGTCACCCACGCGTCGGCTGAATTCTGAAACTTGATCACTGTAGCTTCGATTCAGTGTTCAATTCCGAGCCTGACAGCGATACTTTGACAATGATTATTTCCTAATCGACTCAGCCAAAGTCTAATCCAGTTGAACTACATGATAGAGTTAAGTGAGTACTCCAATTGACTCAACATAAGCTCGAGCTAAATCACCACGGATTTCCATCTACAAGGTTCCAAAGTCGTCTTCATGAAACTGGAAAGCAGTTCCAACACTTAGAAAATTTTTCAAATGTTGAATCCACCATCAATGCTGACTGGTGGGACCTTTTTGAACATGTTCTATCCATTTTCATGAGATGGTCATATTGAGACTTTTGTTCCTTGATAAATTTGCTACAACTTTTGTAAAGAGTGCACAGTCATGCAAGGTTTCTAAGTTGGACTTTTGAATCAGTCAAACGGTGACACTCCAAGGGTCAATTCAAGTCAAACTTGCACTTGAGGGCATTTTGGTCATTTTGATCTACATGAACAATGTCCCAACAAGTACCCTAAGTATAGTTAAGGTGTAATATACCATGATCACCCACTTTACAAAATTGTCATACCACTTCTAATGATCTCATGTGATAAAGAAAGTAAAACCAGCAATTCATTCATATGTTGCAATGCAATGTTTCACATGTTTCAAGACCTTGTTGTCATTTTATAATTGCCACATTACTACCATATTGCCATGTTTCCAAGTATGAGAGTTTCATGTTACATTCACATGTTGCACTACTACCACTCTAAGCAATCAAGCATGAAACACATACAATTTAAAATGTTGCATATGTATGTTTCAATGATAATGACATGATGACATAGATAATGCACATGGTTATAAAATGACATGCAATTTAGTGGAAGCCTAAACACCTAGGGTGTTACATGGATGACCAGATCAAGACGTCGTTCATCACGCCCTTCGGTGCGTATTGCTATACCACCATGTCCTTCGAACTCAAGAACGTCGGGGCGACCTGCCAAAGGGCCATCCAGATGTGCCTTGATCAATAGATAGGCTGCAACGTCGAAGCTTATATCGACGATGTGGTCATCAAGTCCAAAACCGCCGACAATCTTCTCGCTGACCTCGAAGAAATGTTCGCCAACCTGAGAAGATACAGATGGAAGTTGAACCCTTCAAAGTGCATCTTTGGAGTTCCATCTGACATACTCCTAGGCTGCATCATCAACGCCTGCGACATCGAATCCAACCCCGACAAGGTCTCCGCCATCACCTTCATGAAACAGCCAACCTACGTAAAGGACATACAGAAGCTCACAGGGTGCATGGCTGCTCTCAGTCGCTTTATATCACACCTTGGTGAAAAGGGACTACTAATCTTCAAACTACTCAAAGCCTCCGAGCGCTTTTCCTGGTCGGAGGAGGCTGATATGGCTTTTGAGCAGCTCAAGTCATTTCTAACAAAGCCTCCGATCATGACGGCGCCTCAACCAGATGAAACCCTACTGATCTACATCGCCGCCACTTCTCACTTCATTAGCACAACCATCGTCGTCGAGGGCGAGGAAGTTGGACATGCCTATAAGGTACAACGCCCGATCCACTTCATCAGCGAGGTTCCTAATGAGTCCAAGACTCGTTACCCTCAAGTTCAGAAGCTGCTATACGCCATCCTAGTCATGTCATGCAAGCTCCGCCATTACTTCGAGTACTACAAGATCACCGTGGTCACTGAGTTCCCTCTGGGGGGACATCCTCTGCAACAAAGAGGCCAATGGCCGCATCATCAAGTGGGCTGTCGAGCTCGGCACTTACTCCATCGAATTCAAAAGCAGGCCTACCATTAAGTCACAGGCGCTCGCTGACTTCATCGCTGAGTGGACCGAGATCCAAGAGCCCATCCCCGCTACTTGCCCCGAGCACTAGATGATGTACTTCAACGGCGCCCTCAACATCAATGGTGCTGGTGTCGGCATTTTATTCATAACTGAGACCAAGGACAAGCTCCGATACGTCCTCCGAATTCAATTTCCAGCCTCCAACAACATCGCGGAGTATGAAGCATGTCTCCATGGACTCCGCATAGCCATCGAGCTCGGCGTCAAATGTCTCATGGTATATAGAGACTCTGCACTGGTCATCAACCAAGTCAACAAAGATTGGTCCTGTTCTAGTGAGAAGATGGACACGTACTGCCTCGAGATCAGGAAACTCGAAGGGAAGTTCTATGGTATCGAGTACCACCATGTGGTACGAGATCAAAATTAGCTCGTCGACCACCTATCCAAGATAGGGTCTTCTCGCGCCATGATTCTGCCTGGGGTTTTCGTTCAAGACCTCTTTATGTCGTCTATTAAGGAAGAGAAGGAAGTTCAAGCAATCCTCCCCCGCTGAGTAGCTGGTACTTGCAGTACCTTTGTCGGTCGCTAATTGGAGGGAACAACTCATCAAGTACCTCACCAGCGCTGATGTACCCACCGACAAGACCAAAACTGAACGCCTAATTCACCGTAGCAAGCATTAGTGCTGGTGGAGGGGAACTTGATGAGGAAAAGTGCCAAGGAAGGGATACTGCAGAAATGCATCACCCAAGGAGTGAAACTACTTCTTGAAATTCACTCTGGTTCCTATGGCAATCATGCGGCCTTGACAAACCTGGTCGGCAAAGCTTTCCGAGCTAGTTTTTACTGGCCCATGACCATCACCGACACAAAAGACCTCGTTCGACATTGCGAGGGATGTCAATTTTTTGCCAAGCAGATACACGTGCCGGGGCAAGAATTGAAGATCATCCTAGCTTCTTGGCCTTTTGCATGCTGGGGGCTAGACATGATTGGGCCTTTCAAGCCTGCGCCAGGCGGTTTTCGGTACGTATATGTCACCATCGACAAGTTCTCCAAGTGGATCGAATACAAGTTGCTTGTTTCGGCTACTACAAAGAAGGTAGTCTAGCTCTTTGAAGATATCATCCACAGATTCGGTCTCCCGAATAGCATTGTCACCGACCTCGAAACTACATTCATTGGTCATCATTTTTGGGACTTCTACGAAGACCGATGCATCTCTGTCAAATATGTCTCGGTTGCCCATCCTAGAGCCAACGGCTAGGTCGAGCAGGCGAACGGCATGATCCTCGATGCCCTCAAAAAGAGACTATACTAGAAAGAGGAAAAGCATCTGGGCAGATGGCTCAAAGAGCTCCTAGCTATGGTCTGGGGACTGCGCACTCAAGCTAGTCGCAACACCGGTGTATCTCCATATTTTTTGGTCTACGACTCAGAGACCGTACTTCCTGCAGATATTGCCTTCCGAGCACCCAGAATATAGCATTATAATGAAGGGCAAGCCGCAGCTGTTCGGATAGAGGACGTCGATGGGGCCGAGGAAGAATGCCTGATCACTTGCATCCACACAGCCAAATACCTAGAAGGCTTGCGAAGATACTACATTTGCAACATCAAAGGTCGTTCATTTGCTGTCGGCGACCTCATTCTCCGTAGAAAACAGAAAACCGAAGGGATGCACAAGCTCTCCTCCCCCTGGGAAGGGCCTAACGTGGTAAAGGAGGTTACCCAACCAAGGTCTTACCGGCTATGTGACCTGGAAGGAATTGACATCCCCAATTTGTGGCACATCGAGCACCTCATACGTTTCTATCCCTGAAACGCTCTAGATATGTACTCTTCACTCCATGATGAATAAAGTTTTTGCCACCATACTTTGTCTCCATTGTTTCTCCACTCCAATTTAATCTCCATTTGCGGTCGCCAGCTCTATGCTACTCCTTCATAAACTCCGGCAGTTACACACGATCTCTGCATGTGCTCCGCCATGTCTCTCCATACTAAAATATCTCTAAGATATTTCACCAACCACCGAGCAGCACACGCTCCGCTCTGTGTTCTTTGGAGAAAACCCAGTCTCCGATCTCTCCCTACACGTGCTATGGGCTCTGCGCTCTGCGTTATGGGTGGTCGGTTGTGGTTCCTTGGTCACGTCTGTTCCTCCTACACGTGCACGGGCTCCGCGCTCAACATTATGGAATACGGGCTAGCCAAGGCCAAGGGCTCAGTAATGAGCTAACTGCTTAGACGCTACTTATACCAAGTATAATTACGTTAGGGTTAACTACAAGTTTCTTTTTCACCGAAAGTGCTAGCAAACTGCATAAACATGCACATGTTACTTTACAACATTTATACAAGTACATAAATGTTCACTTATGCCCTCATGCATCTAACGCTCCTCTACAGCTGTAACATACAGGTTACTCTCTGAGTAGATTAGTGCATTGGGCCCTCACCGTACGCCTCGTCGAACAGATCAACATCACTAGCCAACCCCTCTGCTGCGTCCTCCACCTCATCTTCTAGCTGCTGCTGCATCGTCACACCCGTCCCTCTGGCGAATCTAGCCCCTATCGCTCGAAGATTGATGGCAGGGTAATGAGACCGGACCACCACCAGAGCATGGGTCACGGCGGCGATAGTGGCATCTCGGTTGAAGCTCTTGAAGTTCCCGCCATGCCTCCTTGCACCTGTTGATGATGGTGTCCAGACGTGGCGGCCTGTCGTCAGGCTGAGGGGCCACCTCCATGTCGATACAGTCGAGCACACGCTTGACTCCGACCACCATGGCGTCAAGTTTTCTCCTCTAGGTTTGTGCCTCCTGCTCCAACACGTCGAACTACGCCTTGGCCCTCCGACGGTACTCTGCAGACATTAAAGGGATTCGTCAAGCGAAGAAATCACTTCAGCAATAACTCCAACCACAAACTACTCACCTTTCAGCTCCTCGGCCAGTTTCTCTGCTCACCCAGATGCCTTCTCCTTCTCCTCCTAGAGTTGGCCGATGTTTTGGCGCAGCTGGCCGAGCAACGCATCTTGCTCTATGAAAGTAACAATCGACAACAACGTTAAGACTTTGGCAATGCAGAACAAAATTCACCGATCCGCAATACCTGTCTTCTGCTCGGAGATGCTTTGCAGCTATTCAGATGTGCACCTCAGCTGCTCGGATAAGGCCCCCTTCTGGTACTCCAGGTCCCTCGCATTCGATTCAATAAGATCTCGTTCACGCTGGGCCCTCTGGGCGTTTTTCTCCATCAGCTTCATGGCCTCCTTCAGCTTTGCGTTCTCCTTGGCAAGGGGCTCCATCCACTTGATCAGTTGCTGTCATTATGTGGTAGTTCACGCTATGCCCTGCAACAGCACTAAGATTATAAAGAACCCTATTCTACAATGCCAAAGACATACATTGCCGATGCAGTATTAACCTCAATTTGCTTCATAACTCTAGAGACGGCGGACCGCAGCCTCCTCACTTCCCTGGTGGTGTCCTCTTCCTCCACGACCACCACTTCATCCCCCCGCTTGTTGAGGATCCAAACGGCTTGAGGTCGTGATTCTTCACGCTCAATTTCCTCAACCTCGTCCTCTTTCTCCGCCGCGGGTGGTGCTTCCTAGGGGCTCGGTGGCCGCACAGAGCGTCCGACCACGCCCTGTGACATCTTAGGGCGCGTCGCTTGCTCCTCCGACACTGCCGGCCTCTACGCCCCAGAGTCCGGCATGACGTCGGCAACCCCTGCTCCCATCGAACAAGGTTTGGTGGCTCCCATCGTCGCTCCTAGCGTCTCCGTCGCATCGGGCGCCATTGTCGCCGCGGTGGTCGACTCCTTCATAGGTCGCCGAGCACCCAAGGACTCCAGGATAGGGTCTGCCGACATTGCCTCTACGCCGGGGCCAGCCCCTGGCTGCTCGCCAGTCTGGCCTAAAGGATTGAGATCCTCCACGCGCCTCGTTCTGCTTTAGATCAGTTCATTAATCACCATAACTATAAAGATCAAACAGCAAGTGATTCCAAGGCAAAGGATACTTACACGTCGGCTTCCCGGTAGATCCATCTGAACTGGCACTAGTTTCTCGAGCACCCAGGCATGGCTCTAGGGTCAACCCGCGTGCCCTGGGCTAGAGGTCTTGCGGCCGCCACCGTCGGCCTCTCCTCCGCCTGCTGCTCGGAGACTCCTTCCCCTCCCTTTGACTACACCTCCGTGCGCGTGCTGCGCGGTGGCTCCTTGGTGCTCGGAGGAGGAGCTACTG
Source organism: Miscanthus lutarioriparius (assembly GCA_904845875.1). Taxonomy (NCBI): domain Eukaryota; kingdom Viridiplantae; phylum Streptophyta; class Magnoliopsida; order Poales; family Poaceae; genus Miscanthus; species Miscanthus lutarioriparius. Next base: position 52,246,153 of record CAJGYO010000010.1, read on the forward strand.
GAGCCCCATCGTCATCTGACCACTCGGACACCACCGCACTCTGTGTCCGAGTGGTTTGATCGCCACCAAGCGAGATGCCACTCGGCTTGTGAGGAGTTACACTCACCATTTTCCTTTTCTTGCAGGCTGGCTCATCTCTTGCCGCCCTCTTCCCCCGGACCTTCTCCAACACTCGAGGAGGACTCTCCTTCTGACCAGCACCTGCGCCTCTGGATTTGGATGAGGTGCTGATGGCGCTTTCCTCTGGCTGAGTGGCCTTCCGACCAGCATCTATCGCCTTTGGCCAGTCGCTCCTCGGCACGCCTAAGAAGTATGCCGCCCGCTCCTATAAATGGATCTTTCAATCAGCGAATCACTTTTACTGCTCGGTGTCGACACAGGATAAAAACACTAGGACCAACAGTCGGCATCTCTACCTGAGGAGGTGGGTTTGTGCAATTGAAGGCTCTCGGCTGCCCTAGCACGCTGAACGATGTGTTTGGAGCGAATAGCTCTGTGGCCCGCTGAAGCACGTCCTCCTTCGATAGATTCTTCGCCCTCTCCCGGGTGACGTTAGTGTCTCCCTTGAAGTCAAAGCCTGGATGGGCCCTCTCCTTGCAGGGCTGGGTGTGGTGCACTATGAAGCTCACCGCCACCGCCATGCCATTCATCAGCATGCCCATTATTAACTCTAGGAGTTCCCTCACCTGATCCATGTCAGCGTTGGTCGGCTTCTCCGACCAGCTCCTTTGGTTCTCTGGAACCTGGTCGATGTCGCATCTGATGGTTGGGTGACTCTACTTCATATAGAACCACCTGGCGCTCCACCCCTTCAGCGATGTGTTCAGCGGCACAGTGATGTACTCGCCCGCTATCCTATCGTGGAGCTACAGATACATGCCGCCGACCACCTTGGAACCGCCCCCGCCCTTCTTCTTCAGCCAGAACAGGTGTCGGAAGAGGTTGAAATGGGGAAGAATACCGAGATATGCCTCGTATAAGTGGATGAAGATGGCAACATGCAAGATTGTATTTGGATGTAGATTGCACAGACTTATTCCCTAATACTCCAGCAGATCATGCAAGAAAGGATGAACGAGAATTCCTAACCCACGCCAGAAATAATCTTCAAATACTACGACTTTGTCGGTGTGCGGCATTGGATAGGGCTCACCGTCGGCCGAACGCCATCCGACGGTGACTCGCTCAGGGAGAACGCCCACTGCCACCATCTCGTTGAGCTCCGTCTCCCCTATTGGGGATGGTACCCACTCCTTGTCATGGCTCGTCCCAGCGGCCGCCTTCCTCGGGTTACCACCTCCCTTCTTCAGCGCCATCTCTCAAATCTAGATTGGGATTGGCGGTGGAAGCGCGTGTGAATGTGGACGGGGAGCGCAAAGGCTGAGGAGGAAGACAAAGTGGTGAAGTGGCGAAGGTGGGAGCGCAGAGTGTGGTGGCGCAGTTATAAAGAAACCATACCCACTTTTTGCATTCCAGGGTTTTTGGGAAACCGCACCACGATTTGAGCCTCTCCGAATTCCCCGAAGCGGTGTGGTGGGCCGTTATCTGGGCTTCCGCACAACTGCAACCCATATCGCCCATTTTCCACCACAACTTGGAATTGCACACCGAATATTCACCGACTTCTCCGTAAATACCATCAAGGCTCAGTAATTACTAATGTACAACCATTACTCTGGTTTTTTCTCCATGATTTGTTTTCTCCAATATTTCCACTTGTGGCTCGAGGACTACGTCATCACTACAACTTGGTTCCTCCCACACTGGGGATTTTTCTTCTGGTTACTATTGTTTCTGACCGTGGCACCACATGACCACATCACCTACTGCCAGGCTTAGGGACTAAGTGGGCACACTTCACCTTGCGGTGAATGTGCGTTTCTTATTTCAGGGCTCCGCCTAGGGATTGGCTGCCTGCTCGGCTGGTCTTCTGCTTTTCTTCTACTTTGGACTCTGGCACCACGTGACTGTGTCACCTACTACTAGGCTCGGGGACTAAGTGGGCATACTTCACCTTACGGTGAATGTGTGTTTCTCGTTTCAGGGCTCCGCCCGGGGACTGGCTGCCTGCTCAGCTAGTCTTCTCCTTTTCTTCTACTTTGGACCCTGGCACCACGTGACTACGTCACCTACTGTCAGGCTCAGGGACTAAGTGGGCACACTTCACCTTGCGATGAGTGTGTTTGTTTTAATCTAGAACACTCCACGCCTCCTGAAGTTGAAGAAGACTATCTCCCTTTCTCGTGGTCGGACTCTAAGTGGGCACACTTGGTCCACTGCGAAGAAATTTTCGATTTTGAACTTGAGCTCCTTACATCCTTCTGGAAAGCCTTACTTGGGAAAGCTCATGCTCGGCCGGATAGTTAAGCTGCTCGGCTACGGCCCACAACTGCTCGACAACTCATTATGGTGGTCGGACCATGAGTCGGACTGCTCGGCTTTGTTCACACCTGCTCGGACAAGCTCAAGATGGCGTTGCATAGCGGATACAAGGCACTTGGGGACTAGATGTGGGGGTACGACCTTGGATACCCATGGCAGACTACATGGGCTACGCTCCTAGGGGCGGCCCAGCCAACAAGACGAAGCCTTGCGGAGCACGGCGCTGCTCGGCGCGCCCCGCAAGACACCGGGAAGATATCCTAAAGATACTATGAGATCTGTTAGGATACGTTCGATCCCAGGATTCCTGTAATTTGTTATTACTTTTTGGTTATCTCCTAGATCTAACCGACTTGTGACCCTACCCCCAGACTATATAAGGCGGGCAGGGACCCCCTCCAAACACACAAAATATCATACAATCCAACACACCATAGGAGTAGGGTATTACATCGCGCTGACGTCCCGAACCTGTCTAACTCTTGTGTCTCTGTTGCCTTCTTGTTCTCGATCACACGCATATCTGCTGACAAATCTACCTTCATGGGATACCCCTTGGAGGACTGTCGACGATATTCTATCGACACCGGTGCATCATCCAAGAGCAAGGGCAAGACTAAGAAAGAAGAATCTAGTGAAGATGAGCAAGCAAGTGATATTGATGATGAAGCTATGGCTCTCTTTGTGCACAAGCTTGGCAAATTCATGAAGAAGAAGGGCTATGGTGCAAGAAAGAGAAGAGATCACAACAAGAACCAAGAGTATGTTAGAAGATGCTACAAGTGCAAGAGCAAGGATCATGTTGTAGTGGATTGTCCCTAGAATAGTGACAATGATGTGGATGAGAAGAAGATAGAGAAGAAGGAGAAGTTGTTATTCAAGAAGAAGAAGAAGGGGGCTCCTATGTGGTGACTTGGGATAGTGATGCTTCTTCTAGTGATGATGATTCTAGTGATGATGAAAAGAAGACATCCAAGAAGAAGGCACTTGCAAGTATAACCATCAACAACAAGCCTTCTCTCTTCGACACTCCATCGACATGCTTCATGGCTAAGGCTACTAAGGTAAAATATGATGAAAGCGATGGTATTGATAGTGAGAGTGATGATGAGGAGGAGCACTCAAAGGAGGACCTCATGGACATGCTAGAACAAACTTATACTTGTTTTGAGATGAAGAGGAAGGAGTGCAAAGAATTGTGCAAGAAGATCAAAGCTCTTGAGCAATCCTTTGATAAGCTCAATGCCACTCATGAGAGGCTATTGGAAGCCCATGAGAAGCTTGGCAAAGCTCACACTAAGCTTGAAAAGACTCACTCCTCTCTCCTTGAGCAAAACAAGGAGGTGGTTGTAACATGTGGCATAGGCTCTACATGTGATTTACTTAATGAATCTTTCTGTGAGTCTATCATTGTTGCTCCCGCTAACTCCTCTTGTAGCACATCTACTACTACCTCATCTACTATTGATGGTTTCACTTGTGATGCCTTACTAATGGTTGAGAATGAAACCCTCAAGAAGGAGGTGAATGAGCTCACTCGCGCCTTAGGCAAATCCTATGGTGGTGAGGACCGCTTGCTTATGTGCTTGGGTAGCCAAAGAGCATCTCTCTACAAAGAGGGATTGGGCTATACTCTCAAGAAAGTCAAAGCGGCCTTTGCTTCTCAGAAGACTAGTTTTGTGAAGAACAATAGTCAGTTTTGCACTAGTTGCAAGCAAGTTGGTCACCAAGAGCAACAATGCAAAAACAAGAACAAGAACTCTCATGTATCCTCAATTAAGTTTGATTCTTATTATTTGCTTATAAAAGGGTAATTTTGTAAGCAAGTTGCTTATTACAAAATTAGTTTAGAGAGACTGCTAGTGTAATTTACTCTTTCTATTGAGAAACGAAAGTTTCATTATAAATTATCAATTGAAACACTTAATGGAATAGAGAAGTCTTTCCAACAAGAAGCGAGAAGATGTTTATAAATAGCTATCAACATAAGTTGATAAGATCTCAGATTTTAGATGACTTGGATGAGGACTTAACGTTTACTAAAGAGGACTTGGATGAGCATCACCGTTTATCAAAGAAAACAAGTAAGTTCTTAGGTGATCGCCTTTATGTAACTTTTTTTCTAGTTGCCCTAACTATCATTATTTGAATCTACAGGAATGCTTGACCAATAGACCTGATAATATCGATGGTCGACTCATCATTTATTTATAAAAGAGAGTGTACATAACAATCTATAACTTATTTTTACCTAATTATATCTCATTTCAAATCTATCCTCTTGGCAGGGTAACATATACATGAGAGTGTCCTATTAGTCAAGAAGCAGTACAGAAGTACCTATTATACTTCATGAAGTTATCAAGATGAATTATGACATGCCAAAAAACTCTCTTAAAACTTTATCTAAACTAGTATTTTACTTGACTTACTCAACATCTTTTATTTTTAAGTGACATACTAGTTTGTTATATAGATGAGTAAGAGGCCCCTCATACATTGTACCTGATATATGAGTGTTCAGTTTTAGCCTCAAAGGTGTATAAAAGTAGCTATTGTACTTCATTGAGGTAGAAAAATACATTCTCTACAAAGACATGCTAAAAACTTGAAACTTTATCTAAACTAGTATTTCACTTGATTTACACAACACCTTCAGTTTTGAAGTGGCTCATAGGTTTCTTATATAGTTGAGCAAGGAGGAGGCTTTTTTCCTCTCAACCCTTGGTGGGGTTAAAAATTACATTAAGTTCATTGAATCATGCATGGATTGGTTTCTTTTGGCATAAGGGGTATCCACACATGGATCAATCTTAAAAATTTATAATCTAGGACAATAAAATTAGTGCTATATATTAATACATTAGTATTTGAAAGCATCTAGGACCTTAATTTGGTTTTGGCGATTAATGACAACACGATCATTGTGACTAACGTGTGTTTTGCATTGACATTATTTTAGTTAGGTCACAATGATGTTGGTTGATTGGGCAATCATGGTTTTTATGCCCTATTGATGGTATTCGTTTTGGTTTTCAAAGGATGAGCATGAAGATTAAGGATTGACTAGTTCTAAGTGTTAGTGGTGTTGAGGGACACTTAGATTAGTGATAGAATGTTTGTTCTTCCTTTGGCCATACTATAAGGGAGGTATGAACGGGTAGCTTGACCTAGTTAACTCTAGTGAGTGGATGTGGTGCACACTTGTGAAAACTAGCGCTAGGTAGCTTAGGTGAAGCCCAAGATCGATTGGAAACAAAACCCAACTCAAAGAGTGTTTGAATTGGATGAGTTGGTGGTGCTGGTAGTGCATCAGACGTGTCCGTTGTGTCACCGGACTTGCACCGGACAGCCAATAGTACCCTATTTTAGCCGGAAACTTGGATATGGAACCTTGGTTTGTCCAGTGTACATCGGAGCCATGCACCGGATAGGTACTGTGAAAGAGTGGTGCGTCCGGGCACAGTCGCTTTGCACTCACTGGACATGTCCAGTGATGCACTAGACTGGTGCACCTTACCATTCGGCCAGAGTGGTTAGCAATAGGGACTTTGTCGACTAGTACTCACCGGAGGTGTCCGGTGAGCACCGGACTTGCTACCAGACAGGTCATACTGTTAATGGCCATACTGTTAATGACCATGAGGTCTAGAGTGGCACATCGGCTCCCAAGAACTTCCAACCGACATGGTGCCCTTCGGGTTTATCGAAGATGCAAAGGCACAAACTCCAGCGTGCTTGCTGCAAGTTGAAGCAAGAAGGGCTAGCAAAGATGGGGGAAGGAATCTTCAACAAGACGGATCTAATTTTCCCTCAATTAAGCAAAAGACAAGAAAAGGCGACCTACACAGACAAAGTCGGCTAGGCCAACTCTTGCCCATACTACTGCGCAAGCCGGCCAAGCCAACTTTGGGTCAGCTAGCTAGCCAGGTTTCTCAACCGCCCCTGCTATTGTGCAAGCTGGCTTGGCCTGCTTGGAGCTAGCTAAGCCAACTTCCTTGGGTCCAGCGACCGTCGATGCACCTCCAATTGATTCAGCGCCTATTTTTGTTCACATGTTGTTCCTACATGTGTTGAGCAACCTTCTGGAGATCAAGATGACTTCACACCTCGGAGTGCTATTCAGAAGCTAGAAGTCTCCGTGAATCACCTAAAGCCACTGCATGTGAAAGGCCACATTAATGGTGGACCAGTCAACAACATGTTGGTGGACAACGGAGTAATGGTGAATCTAATGTCATATTCACTTTATAAGAAGCTTAGTGGATCTAATGAGGAGCTAAATAAGACCAAGAGTATGGGCAAATGTGTTGGAGGAGGAAAACCTATTTCGAAGAAGGGTTTTTCTTTGTGGAGCTTACCGTCAGGAGCAAAACAATGGCCACAACCATCTTCGTTGCAGAGGTGCAAGGGAGCTATAATTTGATTCTTGGGCATGATTGGATTCATGCCAATCGGTGTGTGCCTTCTAGGTTGCACCAGCTCCTCATTCAATGGGTGGACAATGAAATTGAGATCGTCCACGCAGACTCGTCGACCTATGCCACGGCTGATGGCCCTTCACTTGGGGCACGATGGTATGATTTATTTGTCAGGGAGAGACCTTGTTGGTTTTGAGTCACAAGAGGAGGCCTTGTACCCATTTTCTCTAAAGTTGATTGATGATCGGCTCAATGTCATCGTGTAGTAGAAGGTTTGTTTGGACAGGGGTTTACGTCGGCCAACCCATGTGGACAAGTTGAGGATTGGGGTTGGCACTAGCCCATGCCCGACGTTTGCAGGTCAAAACTCAGAAGCTGATTATAAATTAATTTAATCGCACTTCTCAACGAATGTTTATCAACAACACTGGTTTTTCGCGCATCTAGGAGAGGAGTTCTATTCGTATTATATGTTATTGTTGGAGAGGGTGTACCTGTGTTGTGTTGACTCAGGATATGCTATTATCTATTTTAGGTGATGTCTTCTTGACCTGAGACAAGGTATGCCTACATATTTAAAATTATGCTTATAGTTGTATTATGCTTGTGCTAAATTGAGATATTAGTTGCTATCGTGATGGCTTGCTAGGTTGGTGTTACTAAGCACATTTTATTGTTCAGTATGGAATTGATTTAGGAGACAAGATGAATTACCTATTTTCTCCTCCATTGAAGCATTGTTTCTATTAATTAGCTTGTAAAGAAGGCCAAGATGTTGGCATGATCATTATTTCTCACAATGGTGCTGATTGAGATATCAAACCGATTAAATTACATTTGCACCAACATTCGAGCTAAATGTGAAGTTATCTTATTTGGTATAGAAATATTGCAATCCATGGAGGTAGAACATGCTGAAGCCTTTGGTGATTCCTTGCTGGTGGTACAATAAGTAGCTGGTGAGTTTCAGTTATTAGAGGGATCACTCAATATGATATGTGTCTTGATATTATTGCTTCTTTTGTCAAATTTCGAATTCGGTATATTCCAAGGCATGGGAATTATAAGGCTAATATGTTGACTCAATAAACATCTAGATTTAACATCAGTGGGCGTAACGTTTTTATCAAAGAGAGGCAGATGCGAGCAGATTCAGTTGGTTCTGGTCTACCAGAGTCGGCAAGGTCGGCTTCAGAAACTGGCCAGGGCAACTTTACTATGTTGTGCGCAGGGACAACAAACCTGGCTAGGCCGGCTCCTAAGCTCAGCCAGGCCGACTTCCCTAACCCAGCTAGGCCGGCTCCTAAGGTCGGCCAAGCCAACTTCCCCAGTGAGGTCTCGAATCGGCCAATTTTTAATTCCAGCGATGTTGAGGCCGATTTGGATGATTGGAGAGCTTGGTAAGTGCAATAAAAATCCTCCACTTCATCTTTAAAACCCCAAAAGAATAGATAATGACATTTCGAAGTGATGAATGAGCATAATTGAATGCCTCCTCTTTCCTTGTTGGTCTTGGCCCTTGTCGATATTCAGATAAATGATATTCGGTCCCTTTGTACGGCGCAAGATAACCCGGCCGATTAGGATATCCCAAGTCAACAAGATAGAATTTCTCTATATAATTAATGATATGAATGCTACTAACTAAGCATGAATTAGAGGGGGCAAGGCATACCTTGTCTCTGCTGGATCTTCAGGTCCGGAGACGATAGGGCGCCGGCGGGCCAGAGGATACTATGCGGGCGGCGGGTGAGCTGCACCAGAGGATACGGCGGGCAAGCTGCAGCAGAGGATGGTGGGCGACCTGGAGCAGAGGATACGCGCGCGGGCGAGCTGCACCAGAGGATATGGCGTGGGCGGCTGCGGAAGTGAGGGCAAACGCACCGGCGGCGGGCAAGCTGCAGATGGGGCAGCGCGGGCGGATGCGGAGGAGCTGGGGAACGTGCCGGCGGCGGCCGGGTGAAGCGCGGGCGAAGTGTCGAGCGGATGCAGGAGGGATCGAGCGAGGGGAACGAAGCGGCGAGGGGATGCGCGAGCGGTTGCGTGGGGCTATCGGTGTCTTTTTTCCAATCGGGAGGAAGTTTAGCCCCAGATAGGTGGGTTTGATGAACTAGTTGGCTAACAACTAATTGGGGCATTGGCTAAATTTTAGCTCACCAATTAGTCGACTTGTCTGGTTCTTTAATGACTAAAGTTTAACAACTAGTACCCCAAGGAATGAAACAGGCCCCAAAGGTTTCAATGGTTAGGACAATATTTCTTAAAGAAGACTGCTGTAAAAATTGAACTGTGATTTGCCTGGGGGTTTGGGTACGTCTCGGAGACGAGACGCTATCCTAATCCGATCACGTCAGCGACTTCGACTTGGATCTGTTCGCGTGCGGTGCTACCCAGCATCATATCTCATGCATATTTATTCAGGAAAGCAAGCATGTTCTCTACATCGGCTCCAAAAAAAAGCGCAAGGAAGGAAATAAGCACGTAGGAGAGGGAGAGCACGTACTACGTACGACCCACACACACAAAACCAAATAAGCTATCGAGCTACTATCACCCTGTTCGTTTGATAAGCTATGGTTGAAAGTCGGCCTGTTCGTTTCGGCTAGATTGGCTTATAAGCCATGGCTGAAAGTACGGCTGGCTGGTTTGGTGTGAGAGAAAAATACTGTTTAAGCCATGCTTTATAAGCCAGATACGAGCAAATAAGCCAAAACGAACAGGCTGTATCGTTGGCTGATTTGTTGATTTGTTGTGAGAGGAAAATATTGTTCGTTGACTGAAAAAGTACGACTTATAAGCCAAGCGAACATGACGTGTACCTACTCCTACATAATACCACATGTCGGGGACGGCGGTGTTCCAATCCGCTGCTCGCCGCACGCTCCGGCCAACGACGAGATTCCGGCGCACCCTCGTCGCCAACGAGCAGCCGTTCTCTCCGATGGAGATCATCACCCGACGCCGCCACTAGAGCAGCGGCGGCGTCAACATGATGGAGGAGGTAAATTAATGCATTGGTGCCATCGTTGTCGTATATATTCTCTTTACCGAACGATCTACGGCATGATCGCTGGGCTGGCTGGGGCTGGCTGGGCTGGCCAGCCCCCTCACATGAGTATTGTTCACCTAAATCAGCTAGCAGTACTTTTCTCTCACATAAACGAACCAGCAACGATACAAACCAGCCAACCGCGTTCATTATACTATTTGGCATATGAACTATCCGTCATCGTTTGAAACAGTACTAGATGCAGTTCTGGTAGGTACGCACATAGTTCTTTTGTTTTGCCTGTACTCGTCTCCCTGTCAAGACAGAAAAAAATTATATAATTTTAACATGGCACATCTAGTCAAACCATCTTAAGTTTGACTAAGTTTATATAAAAAATACTTTTACCAAATACACATAATTAGATTGGTCGGGCATTATATTTCATAGTGCCTTGAATACACATAATTAGATTGGTCGGGCATAATAAGATCGAGTAAGTATAATTAGATAGATTCGTTACAAAATATATTTTTATTATAGTATATATATCCGGTGCCTTGAATATTAATATTTTTTATAATATAATGAAATTCGTTAAATTTCACAATTTCACGTAATTTGAATAGAGATAAAACTAGAATTGTATTCTTTTAAGGACAAGATAGTATATAATATGTTCTCGTGGTACGTAGGGTGATGCACAAAATCCTATAAATAAAGCTGAACTAAAAGAAAACTTCATGTTCCTACGGAAATAGTTTTTTTTTTTGAACGGGACCTGGATCCTCATGGAAGTAGTATTTTTAATTTTAAGTTTTGTTAAGAATATACTATGATAATTTTATAAAATACTTTTATTTTAAGAAAGACATGTAAACTGTTTGGATGCAGCTTTGGAAACCAGTACAACACTGTAGTTTTTTTTAAGTTTTGAAAATTCGACTATAAGCCTCTCTCTTTTTTTCTTCTGTACCATAATTTTGCACTTCTATTAATAAGCTAGGTTCTAAAATTGTAGTTTCTTAATCAATCAATGCCAGAGGTTTTTTTAATACTACAATATCCAACAGGGGCTTAATAGCAGACCTGCAAAAAAAGAGTCGTGCCAAAGGAGATTTTAGATTTGGTAAAGAGGAAAAAAGAGGAGCAAGCAGCACGCCACGTCTTCCTGACAGTCGACGAATTTGGCAGTGCCTTTGATACACGTAACCTTTTGATGCAACGACTGGTAGAAGAGAAGTTGAAGTATGACAGGTATATATGTTTTTTGTTTATATTACATACAATATCTATACATATTTATACAGAGTTTCTGTTAAACATGCATGTTTCTATATTGCATATTTGTTGTACTGATCCGGCCTTTGCATGCACGGCCGTTTGTTGTCTCTAGATTAAAACGAGTGTTGGTGCGTGTACCCATCTTCATTGGTATTGCCATTTGCGTGAAGAAATATTTTTTTGGTGGGAGTGATAAAGAGGCCAAGAATAATATGACAGAGAGCGATTAAACCCTTTGTGTTTCAGAGGGCATATCTGCCGCTTGGTGCGTTGCAGAGTACCCTGTGTTTCAGGATCAGAAGGTATACATATACTGGTTGTCATGTTTTAAGACGGTGAGTCAGTGTACTGTACTGATTACTGAATGGTTTGCATTGGAACAGTTCTTGCATCAGGCGAGATTTGAATAATAACATTAATTTGCTGTTTTGCCCCCACCGAGGAATTGCTTTCTGTAAGAGAAGAGCCCCAAAAGTTTTAAGCATTGGATGCATCGAGGATATATGCGCACCATCTTTAGCATCTATGGAAATTTTGAGCTTGCTTTAAATTTTAGCGTGGTGTTTTGTGAAACAACTTTGGATTACAGGACAATAATATATATATATATATATATATATATATATATATATATATATATATATATATATATATATATATATATATACATATATACATATAGCACATGTGTTGGGAAATTACATGATATAAAGATACAAATTTCCAAACCATGATTTTAGATGATGAGGTTTCATGGATTTTTTTAAAAAAAAATTGTTTTGGGGGCTAAATAGTTTTAGCCGAAACTGAAAATAACCTTTGGGAAGAATTCTCTTCTTCTAGCAAAACAAGACACACCTGTCGCGCTTTCCATCCCGTGTCTGTCCGACTGTCCCCACTCCCCCGTCCCCTGCTCCGGTGCTCCCTCTCTCTGGGCGTGGGCCCCATGGGAGCTAGGAGCGGACAGAGATTCAGTAACGTAGCTGTGGCAAGTTACAGCGTAACTTGCGACCCTTCATCCACCGTCCAAGCACATCCAAAGCCTCACAACACTTACAATTAAAATAGAAATATCTATCCAATTTTTTACAGAGTATGCGGACGCGAGAGCGAGGGCCAGATTCCCGCACGGCCGCGCCGGACTCGCGCCGTCCCGTGACCCTGCTGGCCTCGCGCGCCGTCGTGGGCCTTGCCCGTGGCCGCCGGCCTCCCGCGCGCCCGTGACCCTGCTAGATTCGCGCGTCGCTGGCAGCCTCCCGCGCGCCGTCCCCGCTGGCCTCCCGCACCGCCGCTGGCCACCTCGAGCGTCGCCTCCAGCCTCCCGCGACCCCGCTGGCCTCCGTGCCGCCGCCGGCCTCCTCGCGCGTCTCCGCCAGCCCGTGGTGCTGTCACGCCGCCGTGGGAGACGAATCCCCTACCGACTACTAAATGTCAGTAAGGGTTCTTTGTCATTGGTATTTACTGATGCAAAATAGAATGAAGTCATATGCTTCCAAATTTGAGATTTAGTGAACCAAGAAAGGTTAATTTGCCTGATTTCATTATAGGACTATTAGGCGTTTTAGCTTTTTTGCACTGTTATATTACAGAACTAGTGGAATTAGAATTTTCATGCACATATGTGCATTGTTTGGTTTATAGAACTAGCTGATGCCTGGGTTTTGTGAGTTGTGAAAGTTCAGAATCTGAGTTGTGGAAGTTTAGAATCTGAGTTGTGGAAGGGAATGACAGAATGTGATAGGAAGATACCTGAAATTGGTTTGAGGATCAGAAATCCTGATGAGGCATGGAAATTCTTGGTGCCCTTAGTGCTGCACAGCTGAAGAAAAAGGAAGTTTAGTCAAAGAAATCAAAGAGACAGAGAACTTGGTTAAATAGGTTGCGTAAGGTGAAGCGCAAACCAACCAAATCTGCTATACCAGCAAAGAAGAAAGCAAAAGTATGTTGTTATTGCAATCTGAACATTTCTATATGTTGTCATTGCGATCTAAATGTTGACATTTCTAATTAATTGCAATTTCTTGGCAGCAAAAAAAGAAAAAAGGTGGTGCAGAGCCTCAAGTAGAAGGAGAACATGATGGCAAGAACAAAGGAGAAGTTGAGCTTCAAGAGTACACTGTCATTGACAATTTTACTCAGCCCATAACAGTTCCAACTTTGACAAATTTAGACCGTCAAGATCTATTCTAGCTTCTATCACCTAGTTAGATAGTATTTTGGACAGGTTAACTATAGTATTTTGTGGGCTAACTTTAGTATTTTGTGGGCTAACTATAGTATTTTGTGAAGTATGTCACAATACCCATCAAGTGGACATCTGAATGTCAGAATGTAGGAGCAGCAGCACTTGTAAGTAGTTGATGGAAGCTTTGTAAGCACTTGACCGAGCCCTGTCACTTAATTGATTAGCTGATGTATGAATGTGTCTGAACTTCTGTGTTTTACTGTGCTTTGAAAATGCAGTGAGCTGCTATGTACATGTCCATCTGAATTATGGACCTGAATTATTGTCTTTTTTTTTAAACTGTGAACTGCTGTCTTTTGCTGCTATCTGCTATCTATGTCTGAGAAAAACAGCCAAGTCTCATGTGTTGAAGGGCTGGATCTATTTTGAGCCACTGGATCTGATTTGTAGGGATGGATGGAGGAGGTAAGTTACGTTGTGACTTGCTGAAGGCAAGTCACTGAATCCCTGTCCGCTAGGAGCCGACGCATGCAGCAGTCCGCTGGCGGACGGCAATGGTATATCCCTCACACTTCCCGCTAGCATTCCTCCACCTGTGAGTGAGACGGTGAGCAGAGAGCAGAGCAGAGCAGAGTGCAATTTCAGGCTTGGAAGCTCATCATCTTCTGGTACAAGAAAAAGAAAAGAATAAGAAAATCCAAAATCTTGGGCTACATAGGAGTAGATTATTAGGAAAGGGACGATAAATGAACCTGATGGTCAGTGGTCACAGCAACAGCAGACTCACATTTCCTTCCATGTCTTCCTTGGGATACAATGTGTTGTTCCTCCATGCACCATGCATGCATGTCCGAAAAAAGAACAGATAGATTTTTCTCATGAATCAATCGATCGATCTCTTGGGCTTGGACAAAGTGATCAAGAAACGGATTGCCACCTCGTAAAAAAAAAACGGATTGCCACGGTGAGCACATGATTCCACCAATCAATGATCAGCTCCCCGCCGACGGCACAACTTCATGGTGCCAGCCCATGGGCCGTGGCTGCTACTCCTGTAGTCTATCAGCTCCTCTGCTCAAAAAAGCTCCTCCGCTAATTCAAAAAAAAAAAAAGCTCCTCTGCTCTCAACTGTATCGGTGGTCGAGCAGAACCCAAAGAGGCAACCAAGTGTGATGCGATTTCTTTTAAGGAAGAGAATAACTGTAAGAAGAGTTTAATAATAAATTATTGGAAGAAAATAGTTCGCAGTCTCACAAATGAGGTCACCTGTAAAGCCCCTGTTTGGATGGACTATGCTAATTTTGGATAATTTTTAGCTTGCTAATAATTAGACTTTGGTAGCCCAACATGTTCTTATCCTAGTACAATTTTTAAAAAAAAAATCGTGCAATTAGAAATCCTAAAAAATCAGTCGCCAGTATTAGTTTGACTATTGAAAACCTAATGTGGCACAGATGCATTTGTTCTCGAGCCAGGCGTACATGGTTTTCCTTGTTTTTTTTTTAGAGTTGGGGCCAATTTTGGGGTGTGTCTGGATCTGGTTTGGGCCGAATTACCGGGGACTAGCCGAACGTACTTTTCTTCCGAGAAAACGCCCATCAGCGTGATGCTAACACGTGTGGAGCAATCACAATAGCGTCACGGTTCACGGGTTATTAACCCGCTCTACACCTTGTCCAATTAAAAAAAATACCCCGCTCCACATAAACACCTCCTAATATTTTTTCACGATCATGCCACTTATAGGCGCGTACATCTTCTCCTACATTTCCTACAACTAAAAAAAACAAAACGTGGACACTTTTTGGTGCGACGTGCGACATTTTAACGTGTGTCCATCGTCTGCCTGCTGCGTTCCCACACCCCTCGCTCTCCTAAGCCCATCCCTTGCGACAAAAACATGGTTACGTCGGTCTGCCTGGCGTGCGATGCTCGCTCCCTCCCTTCTGCTCCGACAATCACGTGTTGTGACCATCTCCCTGCGCTCCCCCAATCACGCGCTGCGACCATCCATCAATCACGCCGCCGCACACGCCATCCCCATCCCTGCGCCCGCATCTGCTCCTTGAGCTCCCCGTCCCTGCGACCATCCTTGAGTTCCCCGTCCCCTCTCCTTGCGGCCGCGTACGCAGCTGCTCCCCATCCCCACGGTCGCTCGCTCGCCCGCGTCCGTCGCCGCTCGCCATCCCCGCTCCCTGTGGCCGCGTACGCTGCCGCTACCCATCCCCACTCCCAGCAGCCGCACACGCTGCCGCTCCCCGTCCCTGCACCCTGTGTCACCGCCGCAGCACCATCCCCATCACTCCTCGCCCAGGTCCAAATCCCACGGCCTTCCTTGCCGCGGATCTCGGTGGAACTTAGTGGCGGTAGTGGAGGATGCACGTGGTGCGTGCTTCGTGGCCTCCATCTCGCTACGCTTCTCGAGGTCGGTGGTGAAGCGGAAGCGGCGCTTAGGGTTCTTGACGACGCTGCAGAAGCAGCGCCAGCGACGGAGCCTCCTTTGCATGAGTTCTTGGCTTGCAAGCCCCCGAACCACATCTCCAGGTAGCTCTCCATCCTCCTCTCTGTCCTGTAGGTTCTCCAAGATTTATATGTGCTGCTATTGATTTTTCTGGATTATTGCATTGATCGATTGCATTCTTTCCAAGGGTATGCATATGTGTCTTGTTTAAACGTTTGTTGTTTAGGCATGAATTCAAAAACACACATGTTCAAATAAGTATGTTAGAAATTCAACGATATGATATTCCTCCATACACAGTTGTGGCAATTTCATCCTTTTCGCCAATGTTACTTCATAGTGCAGATTGCATATGCAGGTCTTCTGATCCTCTTAAGTTCTTGTGCCATAATCTAAGAATTCTTGTGTGATTATCTGAGATTTTTTTATCAATTAATGAATGGCACGCACCTTTTATAAACAAAGCTTCGGTTAAAATTTCACATTTAATGACACAATGTATCATTTTCAGTCCTATGAAGGCTATAGCTGATTTTTTATTCGTGATTGATCTCATGTGTGATAGATCTAATGCATTAGTTATATAAAAATACTTTGATAAATATGCTCTACAAGAGGCATTGTGTACAGTCAAACTAATAATAAAAATACATGTATGCAGTTTGCTCTGAGAGAGGAAGGTGGAGTTATCCTTTTGGAACTGTATACATTAAAAAATCATGAGCATTAGCTATCAGTGCTTAGGTTTCTTTGCCCTATGCAATTGTTAGGAATATATACAACTTTGGATTGCCTATAAAACACATTCTCTTTGGCATGTAACTTTAAGTGATTTTGCTTGGTATAGATAGATGTTTGGGTTTCAGTTATATCAGCTTCATTGTATCATCTTAACCTTTTGACTCACGTCAATTGTATACATGATCCTTGTAGCTCATGTTAGCTTTTCTAATTTCAACAATCAGCTAGAGAGTGTAGAGCTGTTTAGAGTTCCATAATACAAAACATAGACTAAAACTTGGTACTGAACTTGTCAGTTTGCTTCCTAGCATGATGCGCTTTAGACAGTGCAGGGCTCATCCACGTCAATGACATAAGGCGTCATTCCTACCTGTTATGTGGAAGATTGAATGACTGAAGCAAGTTGGTATTGTAAATTTGTGGAAAGAGTGAGAATTGCAGTGTCTTTAGTTCACTACCATAAAATACCTAATAAAAGTATATTTTCAGTGAGCATTTTTAGTGAACAGATTTGGACTTGCACTTTTGTATTGACATTGCTTCTCTGAGTTTTTGTGAATGGCTAGATTCTACCATGAGCAACTTCTGTGCCTTATAGTTTCATTCTACCATGAGCAACTTTGTGTGTTTAAATTTTGAAAGGTTTGCATATATCTTGGAAGATCTCTTCAGCAAACTATCATGCTTAGTAGGCTCCAGGGTCCTTGAAAGCATCTAGGCCCCTAGTTGGGTTTCGGTGATTAATGACAATACAAGATTACTATGACTAACGTGTGTTTTGCAGAGGCAATTAAGTTAGGTTATGGTAATGGAGATCGATTGGGCAATCATGGTGGTCATGCCCCTACGATGGAAATCGTTTCGGTTTTCAAAGGATGGACGACAAGGTTAAGGATGACTAGTTCTAAGTGTTGATTGGAGTTGGAGAGACACTTAGAGTAGTTTAGGACTTTGTTTTTTCCTTTGGCCGTACTATTAAGGGGGTATGGACGGGTAGCTTGACCTAGGTGAGTCTAGTGAGTTAGGTGTGGTGCACACTTGTTAAAACTAGCACTAGGTAGCTTCAAAATAGCCCTTAGATCCAATGGAGCAAACTTCATTCACATATGATCGAGAGTTGGAAGTGAATGGAGGGTCAAATACTGACCGGACGCTGGCTCTGGTTTGACCGGACGCTGGCTCAGGGTCTGGTCAGTTCATTTGACCAAGGTGATTGCGTCTGGCACGACCGGACGCTGAGAGGTCATGTGACCGGACGCTGAAAGGCAACGTCCGGTCGACTCCAGTAAGGTTCCAGAGAGGGAAAATCTCGACCGGATGCGTCCGATCAGTGCTGACCGGATACTGGCCAGCGTCCGGTCACACTGTAAACACTGGAGTTTAGGGTATACTGACCGGTGCGTCCGGTCCGGTCACCCCGCAGAGGCACATAACGGTTCGTTTTTCAGCCCATGTTATAAATACTCCCTCCACTCGTGTGTAAGGGTACTTTTGCTCATTCCAATAGCTGAGAAACACCTTAGAGAGTGTCAAGAAGAGCAAGGTCCTAGTGAGGTGATTGAGATTTGAGAA
Organism: Miscanthus lutarioriparius; assembly: GCA_904845875.1. Classification (NCBI taxonomy): domain Eukaryota; kingdom Viridiplantae; phylum Streptophyta; class Magnoliopsida; order Poales; family Poaceae; genus Miscanthus; species Miscanthus lutarioriparius. The sequence goes on from CAJGYO010000010.1 coordinate 52,264,188, forward strand.
TCCCAAAGAGAGCCCTCATTAGTAAGATCAAGAGTAGCAAAGTGTGCATCCACCCTTCTCTCTAGGCTTGTCGTGGTCAAGTGAGAGTTCGTGCTTGTTACTCTTGGTGATCGCCATCACCTAGATGGCTTGGTGGTGATTGGAGAGCTTGGTGATCATTCGGAGAGCTTGTGGATGACTCAACTTAAGTTGTGAGCGGTTGTGGGTGATTCACCGCGACGGAGTGTCGAAGAATCAACCCGTAGATCCTCACGCGGATCAAGGGGGAGCTACACCCTTGCGCGGGTGCTCCAACAAGGACTAGTGGGGAGTGGCGACTCTCCTATACCTCGGCAAAACATCACCGCGTTCCTCCTTCTCACGTTATTTTGAGCATTTACTTTGAGCAATTCAATTCTTGTCATTTACATTCTTAGAATTGCCATGCTAGAGCAGGATTGGAACATAGGTTGCAAGTCTTTTATGCGGTAGAACAATTAGAAACACTTTTTAGACACAAGGAGTTAATTGGGCTAACCGTAGGATTTAATTATTGCAAAGAAATTTAGAATTAGCCCAATTCACCCCCCCCCCTCTTGGGCATCTTGATCCTTTCAATTGGTATTAGAGCCTCATGCTCACATATTTAGGCTTAACCGCCTAGTGAAAGATGTCTTACGGGGATGGACCTCCTCCTATCATTGAGGGGGACGATTTTCCTTATTGGAAAATTCATATGGAGGTGTACTTAGAAGCTCTAGATGTTGGAATACTTAGAGCCGCCTCTCAAGGCTTCCCAAGACCAAAGGATGCCGCACACCCACAAGGCGATGAGTTGAATTACGAAAAATGGAATGCAAAGGCTAGAAATACCATATTTAGAGGCCTTTGTAAAGATGTGTTCAACCGGGTGAGGAACCACAAAGACGCCCATGCACTATGGTCGGACGTTTGTGCGCTCCATGAGGGAACAAAGAGTGAGCGTGAGGAACGCTATCATCTTGTCATGAAAAAGCTCAACTCTTTTGAAATGCTTCCTAAAGAATGTGCTAATGAGATGTATTCACGTTTGAATGTTCTTGTAGAGGAAGTTAATGGGCTTGGACTCACTCAAATGCAACCATCCGATGTTGTAAGAAAGATCTTAAGTGTCCTGCCCATTGACAAATATGGGCATATTGTGACCGTGCTATATCAAGGTGATCTTTCCACCGCTACACCGACACAAATCTTGGGAAAGATCAATGCTCATGAGATGTACATGCATATCACACCTCAAGATGGCTCATCCTCTACAAAGAAGAAAGAAAAAGACTTAGCATTCAAAGCTAGCCAAGAGAAGGGCAAAGCAAGGCTTGAGTATGAGAGCTCAAGTGATGATGAAGTTGATGATGAAAGCCTTGCTCTCATGGTGAAGAAAACCGCCAAGATGCTAAAGAAGCTCAACAAGAGTGGCATCAAGTTCGATGGCAAGAAGAAGAAGTTCTTCACAAGCTCAAGAAGAAAGCCAATCTCTGAGATGGATTGCTACAATTGTGGCGAACTTGGTCATCTAGCTCACCAATGCACAAAGCCCAAGAAAGACAAGTTCATGAACAAGAACAAGGGCAAGAAAGATGACTCAAGCACTAAAGATGAAGATGAGAAGAAAAAGAACAAGCCATACAAGAAGAGAGATGGCAATAAGAAGGACTTCCACAAGAAGAAGAGTGGAAAGGCTTACATCGTCGGTGATTGGCTCATGGACAATGATTCATCTAGTGGATCATCCGATGATGATAGTGACGGCGAGAAGGTGGCCGCTATTGTTATTGATTCTTCATCATCTTCACCGCCATCACCGCTATTATCCTCTACACACCTATGCCTTATGGCCAAAGCTGAACGAAAGATATCACATGATGATGATAGTAGTGGTGATGATCATGCTCATAATGATGATAGTGATAGTGATAGCGATGATGATGAATATGAATCACCTTCTTATGATGATCTTGCTAAATTGCTAAAGAAATACACTAAGATCATTATAAAAACTAGAGCTAAAAATGAAAAGCTTGAGATTAAGAATGATTCTCTTTTAGCTAAATGTGATGTAGCGGAAAAGGCTAATGTTGAGCTTAGAGAAGCAAATGATGCTATGTCATCCAAACTCAAGGAGCTCAAATCTTCTAAGAAAGAGCTTAAAGATAAACATGATAAACTTGAGTGGGTGCACAATGAGCTCATCACTAGCCACAGCAAGCTAAAAGATGAATATACTACTCTTAAGATTAATCATGATAATCTTGTTATTGCTCAAGAATTTCTATCCAATAAGCCACATGATACTACTAACCATGTTGTTAAGATTGATATAGCTACATCATGTGATGACTTGATCATTGAGAGCATTGAGCAAGGTTCTAGTAGCAAGGGCAAGCAAGTGGTTGAGGCCGATGATTATGATGAGTTTGTCAAGCTCAAGAATGACAATGCAAAGCTCAAGAAAGATCTTGAAGAAATCAAAAGCCACAACACTATTGTGCTAGAAACTCTTGATCATGATGGTGACTTGATCCTTGAGAATGAGAAGCTCAAAGAAGAAAACAAGAAGCTCAAGGAAGAGAAGAACAATGATGCTCTTAAGGAAGAGAACAAGAAGCTCAAGTTGGAAAAAGAGCATCTCAAAATTGGATTGAGCAAGTTCACTAGAGGCAAGTATCTTCAAAGTGAGCTTCTAATGAACACCGTCATGAAGATGGATAGAAGTGGCATTGGGTATATGGCAAATCAAGAGAAGAAGAAGGCCCAAGCTCAACTACAACAATCAAAGCCAAAGCCAAAGGCAAAGAGATGTTTTGAGTGTGGACAAGAAGACCACTTTGCTCATGAGTGCCAAACTCCACCACCACAACCCTTGCCCAAGCATGCTAGACCCTTTATCTTCAATGCTCACTACATGCTTAGAAAAGATTCTAGTGGAAAGATGAAAGTGATGTTCTTAGGACCTCCAAATAAGAATAGGCCTAAGAAAATTTAGGTTGCAAAGTCACTTGTTGAGAAGGTGAAGGGCCCTCAACAAGTTTTGGTTCCTAAAGCTTGATCTCTTGTGTGTAGGTGAACTACAAGACCGGTGGAAGTCATTGGGTTATTGATAGTGGTTGCACACAACATATGACCGGTGATCCTCGTATGTTCACCTCACTAGATGAAGAAGTAGATGAATAAGAAAGAATCATATTTGGAGATAACTCAAAGGGCAAGGTTAAAGGATTGGGCAAAGTGGCTATATCAAATGATCATTCAATCTCCAATGTGCTATATGTTGCTTCATTGAGCTTCAACTTGCTATCCGTTGGGTAATTGTGTGATCTTGGCTTCCAATGCTTGTTTACCGAGAAGGAAGTTGTTGTATCTAAGAAGGATGATGAACAAGTGATATTCAAAGGATTTAGATACAACAACCTATATCTAGTGGACTTCACCTCCGAAGATGCAAACTTGAAGACTTGCCTATTCACCAAAACAACACTTGAGTGGCTATGGCATAGAAGACTTGCTCATGTTGGGATGAGCTCACTCAAGAAGCTAATGAAGAATGATTTGGTGAGAGGGTTGAAGGATGTGAAGTTTGAGAAGGACAAGCTTTGTAGTGCATGTCAAGCCGGCAAGCAAGTTGCAAATACTCATCCAACCAAAGCTTTCATGTCAACCACAAGAGTGTTAGAACTCCTTCACATGGATTTATTTGGACCAACAACATACAAGAGTTTGGGAGAAAATCTTTATTGTCTTGTGATAGTTGATGATTATTCAATGTATACATGGGTATTCTTCCTTCATGACAAATCCAAAGTTGCATCTTGCTTCAAGAAGTTTGCCAAGAGAGCTCAAAATGAATTTGAAGTGAAGCTCAAGAAGATTAGAAGTGACAATGGAAAGGAATTTGACAACACAAACATAGAAGCCTATTGTGATGAAGTTGGAATCAAACATGGGTTCATTGCGTAAAGCTCGATTTTAGATGAATTTTGGTCCTGGTTTCATATTTTTCTGAGGTCGTATGAATTAGTTATAAATTTCTGAAGTTTAATTCATCTCTGAAAATGGAAAAGGCTAAATTAATCCTGGGCTGACACGTGTCACACTACGACTGGTCCACGTGGCATGCTGACGTCAGCATGACATCATCATCTCGGCTCCGAGCTGACAAGTGGGGTCCTGCTGACATCAGCATGACATCATCAACGTCATCGTTTCCAACAGGTGGGGCCAGAGGCTCTTGGGTCACTGACTTGTGGGTCCGATCAAAGTCAACGTCAAGTCAACGGGCGAGTCAACAGTCAACGGATCACAGTCACTGACAGGTGGGGCCAGGGCTACTGATGTCAGTAGCTGACGTCACCATGACGTCATCATGACGTCACCTCGGCTGTGTTGTTACTGACAGGTGGGACCCACGTGACGTTGTCATGACGTCAGCATGACGTCACTTACTGACATGTGGGTCCCGAGTCTCTGTGTCGCTGGCATGTGGGTCCGGTCAATCGGTCAACATTGACCGGTCAACGGTCAACACGGACCGGGTCCGAACTGGGCCGGTTGGGCCGGGACAGGGTTGGATTTGGGCCGGGCCGACCCAAACACGTGGCATGCTATGGCGCTGCCAAGTCGTAGCCATGGGCCCCCACTGGGCTTCGTTCATAGCTCAGCCCACACTACGTGGTTCACGGTGGACTCATGTTCACGGTCCATGGACCGTTGGCTGGTCTTCGGTGGACCGAGTCCACCCTTCTTCCCTCTGGCCTGGTCCATGTGCACCGGGTGCAGGCGCGTGCGGCCGGCGAGGAAGGATTCCTCTGCTTCCCTCCCGGGCGAGCTTCCACAGTGGTGTTGGCGTCCAATTGAGGTGGGGAAAAGCTTTACCAGGCCTCGGCGAACACGGTGGTGGGGTCTAGGTGGTGGCCAGGGCTTCCCAGGGCGTTGACCATGGTGGTCGGCGGCTTGGTCATGGCGGTGCTCGCCGGCGGGGCAGCTAGGGGCTGTTCCAGGGGTCCTGGTGCCCTGACCCCTTTCATACGGCTAGCGGGCGACAGGGTAAAGTGTCGACAGTGACCAAAAGGTGTGGCGGAGTCCGCGCGCGGTGGTGGTGCACGGCGGAGCTTCGGCCGGTGGTCTGGTGCTCATGGCCAAGGCACTACGGCCGGCTAACGGGGTCTCGGTCTACGCGGCTATCTTTCGGTCATCACGGTGATGCTACGGCTACTTCCTAGTCCGGCGAGGCGGCCGGGTGCGCAAGTGGTGGCCGCGCCATGACGGCGGCGGCGTGAGCGTGGCGTGCGCGTGCTCTGCTATGACGTCCAAGGGCTAGGAGGAGGTCTCAGCCAAAAGACTCACCGAGCGGTGCTGGCGGTGTTCGGTGGTGGTGCGGTGGCGAGGCGCGTTGTCGGGGTAGGCGCTTAGGGCGACGCTCTGGCTTTGGTGATCGGCGCCTCCGAGCTCTCTCTGCTCGCCTCCCCCTCTTCCGAACTCCTTCTCGGGCCTCTTCTCTCGGTGCGGTGCGGGCTGTTGGGCCACCAAGCGGCGGCGGTGGCTGAGGAATCCCTAGGGCTCTGGGCATTGCTTTATAGCCCCGGGGTCCGAGCTCCATCTATGGCGGACGGGGCAGACGGCTGGCGATGCGCCATTGGCATCGAACGGTATCGCAGGTGCGGGTGGTTGGCGCGGAGGTTGCGTGGGAGCGGCGCCAAGGGGACAGGGCCAGGTGATTCGCGTGACCCCAGGCCCGCGCCTGTCACTTTGGTCGGGTCTCGGTCGGAGGCGGTGCCGACGTGGGGAGGAAGACGACACTGTGGTGGGGTGTGGCTGACGCGTGCGGTCTGGTGGCAGTGGCAGCAAGCGAAGCAGGAAAGCGCGCGGGCGTGAGCAGCGCGCTGGGCTGGCCACGTGAGTTGGGCCAGCCTGCGCGCGATGCAGGGCTGCTTGCAGGGCCGGGTGCTGCCGCGCGCGTAAGCTGGGCTGGCTGGCTGGGCCGGCTGCTGCTGCGTGCTAGCAGGCCGAGCAGGCCGAGCCAGCTGTGGGTCTTCTTTTTTTCCTTTTTCTGTTTTATTTTTCTTCTCCTTTGTTTAAATTCAAATTTGATTTGGAATTTGAATTCAAAATTGGTGTACCATATTCATTGGAGTTTTAGATATGAGGCCCACAACATTCTTTTATATATATTAGGAACTCTATTTAGCTATTTTGTATGACAAAAATAGGTGTAGTTTTGTTATACAAAAATAGAAATAGTTTTCTCTTTAAGCATTTATTCTTTGGTTTGATTAATAATTACTTTATGGTTTATTTCTTTAAAGGAGTTGTTAGGCATTACATAAAACAAATAGAAATCCAAATCACCATTTGAGTTAAAAATGCATGCTATATTTTATTTGTCAGTATTTAAATAAACATAATTAACAAATGACATGCCATGCTCATGAAATTGTTTAGTTCGGTTACATCTAATGCAACACCTAGGGTTGGCTCCTACAGATGTCACTCAACATTGCATGGGGTTACAACAAAAATTTTGTAGTTGTGATTTTTGGTGTGTGGATTTTTGGGTTGTTACAGTCCTACCCCCTTAACAGAATCTCATCCCCAAGATTAAAGCGTAGCGTACCCTTCGAAGAGATAAGGATAGTGTTGCCGGAGGTCAGACTCTTTCTCCCATGTTGCTTCTCTCTCAGTGTGGTTGCTCCATTGGATCTTGCACATAGGAGTAGTCTTGCTTTGGGTCTCTTTGGTATCTCTGCCCAGAATTCTGATAGGATGTTCTTTATACTCAAGTGTATCTTGAATGTCAAGTGTATCAGTTGGAACTACTTCATCGGGCACTCTCAAACACTTGCGTAGCTGGGATACATGAAACACGGGATGTACACCCGTCAATTCCTCAGGTAGCTCAAGTTTGTAAGCGAGTTTTCCAATCCTCCTACGTATCTTGTATGGCCCAACAAATCTAGGGGCTAGCTTTCCTTTCATATGGAATCTGACAGTTTCACATAGCAGGGATACCTTGAGATAGACGAAGTCTCCCACATTGAACTCAAGTTCTCTTCTTCTTTTATCAGCATAGCTCTTGTATCGACTTTGGGCAATTCTCAAATTCTCCTTTACTTGAGCAACTCCTTCTGCATCTTGAATCTTAGCGGAATCAAAGAACGATCTTTCACTCGGTTGAGACCACATCAAAGGTGTTCTACAAGATCTGCCATACAGAGCTTCAAATGGCGACATCTTGATGCTGGCTTGGTAGCTGTTGTTGTAAGAGAACTCTGCATAGGGTAAGCATTTCTCCCAATCCGAGCCATAATTCAGTACACTAGCGCGAAGCATGTCTTCTAAGATCTGATTTACTCGTTCTGTCTGTCCATCTGTCTGTGGGTGATAAGCGGTACTGAAATCAAGTTTGGTTCCAATGGACCTGTGCAGAGCTTCCCAGAATTGAGACACAAACTGAGGACCACAATCAGATACAATACTAGAGGGAGCTCCATGCAGTCTGAGAATATGCTCAACATATAGATCTGCTAATTTTTCGGCATTGGTCTTGGTCTTAACTGGTACAAAGTGAGCAATCTTGGTCAAACGATCAATAATCACCTAGATGGAATCATTGCATTTCTGTGAACGGGGCAATCCAACTATGAAATCCATGGATATGCTCTCCCATTTCCACTCGGGAACGTCAAGAGGCTTTAACAATCCTGCAGGCCTTTGATGTTTAGCCTTGACTCTATTACAGGTGTCACATCGTGCCACATGTCCCATAATGTCTGTCTTCATACCTTTCCACCAAAAGTGTTTCTTCAAGTCTTGATACATCTTTGAACCTCTAGGGTGAATATAGTACTTAGAATCATGAACTTCTGATAGAATTTCCTCTCGTAGGGCTGGATTAGAAGGTACACAGATTCTGTCCTTGAACCAGATGGTCCCTTGTTCATCTTCATGGTGGTTGGTCTTGTAGCCTAGTTTCATCAGACCATGGAGATATTCGATCTTTTCATAATTTTTCTGAGCTTAACGAATGCGATCTGTGAGATCATACTGAATGCGGAGCTCATTCAACAAGCCATGCGGTAGTATCTCAAGTTGGAAATCATCAATCTCTTCCTTGAGCTCAGGTGGTACGGATTCAGTGATCAAAATGTGACAGTAACTCTTGTGACTGAGAGCATCTGCGACTACATTAGCTTTTCCCGGATGATAGTGAATTTCCAGGTCATAGTCCTTGATCAACTCTAGCCATCGGCGTTGCCTCATATTCAAATCTTCTTGAGTGAAAAAGTACTTCAAGCTCTTGTGATCAGTGTAGATATCACACTTGTTGCCTATCAAGTAGTGTCTCTAGATCTTTAAGGCATGCACAACTGCTGCTAACTCAAGATCATGAGTAGGGTAATGGTTCTTGTGTTCTTTCAACTGTCGAGAAGCATAAGCTATCACTCTTCCACCTTGCATCAATACACAGCCAAGTCCTTGATGGGATGCATCACAATAGACCACGAAATCTTTGCTGATATCAGGCAGTGCTAGCACAGGAGTTGTGGTAAGCTTCTGTTTCAATTCCTGGAAGCTTTGTTCGTACTCGGGCGTCCATTCAAACTCCTTGGTCTTCTTCAGAAGGTTGGTCATCGGACAGGCTATCTTGGAGAAGTTTTCGATGAATCGGCGATAATATCCAGCCAATCCCAAGAAACTTCTGACTTCTGTCACATTACGGGGTTGTTCCCATTCTTTCACTGCTTCAATCTTAGCTGGGTCAACTGCAACACCTTCAGCTGATAGTACATGGTCTAGGAAGGCAACTTCCTGTAGCCAAAACTCACATTTGCTGAACTTTGCGTAGAGCTGATGTTGGGCTAGTTTCTCAAGTACAGTTCTCAGATGATGTTCATGTTCTTCGGCGGTGGGTGAATAAACAAGGATGTCATCAATGAATACTACCACAAACTTATCCAGATCATCCATGAAAACCTTATTCATCATGTTCATGAAGTATGCGGGAGCATTCGTGAGTCCAAAGGATACCACAGTGAACTCAAACTGCCCATACCTAGTCACGAAAGCTGTCTTCGGGATGTCACTCTCTCGAATCTTCATCTGATGATAGCCAGATCTGGGATCAATCTTGGAGAAATACTTGGCACCTCAAAGCTGATCAAGTAAATCATCGATCCTTGGCAGGGGGTACTTGTTCTTGATGGTGACTGCATTCAAGTTTCGGTAATCAATGCACATTCTCATTGAGCCATCCTTCTTCTTAACAAACAGAACAGGGGATCCCCAGGGTGAAGCACTGGGTCTGATATATCCCTTCGAGATGAGCTCATCAAGTTGTTTCTTGAGCTCGGCCAGTTCATCAACTGACATGCGATAGGGTCTCTTGGCAATGGGTCCTATTCCCGACAAAAGATCAATAATGAACTCTACATCACGGTCTGGTGGCATACCCGGTAATTCTTCAGGGAATACATCAGGATAGTCTCTGACCACAAGCACATCATGAACTGTCTTCTCCTCTTTTTGTGATTCTGAACTTGCTTTAAGGGCACATAGGATAGAAGTGGACTTTCCGGACTAGGGTTCACATCTAATAACTTGGCCTGATGGGTGGGTCACTTGGACGTATCTAGGTGAACATGATATGATGCCTCGGTGAATGGTTAGCCAATCCATGCCTAAGATGACATCTAGGTTAGTGGAAGGTAACAGGGTTAGGTCGTCTTTAAAGATAAGACCCTCAATGGTAAGACTCACCCCCTTACAGATGTGGGTGCATTTTAGGTCTCCTAAAGGTGAGCTGGTGATGATAGGCTTTTCACGTGGGGTTACAAGCAGGTCATGCTCTCGTGCAAACTTGGATGATATGTAAGAACAAGTTGCTCTAGAGTCAAATAGAACTGATGCAGTATTGCCATTAACTAAAAACATACCGTACACAACGTCAGGGGCAGCCTATGCTTCCTCGGCGTCTAGATGGTTGAGACGTCCACGGGTAGCAGATCCCTTGAACTGAGACTTCTGAGTAGCTGAGTTCTGAGGGCACTCAGTGGCTTTGTGACCTAGTTGGCCACAAGCGAAGCAGGTGAAAGGCGCACCACCTGTAGGGGTTGGCGCGGGTGCCTTCCAGTTTCTAGTGCTTGGTGCGGAGCGGTTCTATGCTGGGCGTTCATTCACAGAGCGGGAACGGTTGAAACGGTCCTAAGTGTTGCGGTCCTAAGCATAACGGTCCTGGGTGTAACGATCCTGAGCAGGGCGGGAGTATTTGGTGGTGTAGCCTCCACTACCCCTACTCGATCTAGGGTTGTCATCCCTGTTATGGCGAGAGCGCTCCCTGGATGGTGCATCTCTACGGAACCTCTTGCGATCACGTCCACGGAAGGACTCCTCAGGCTTACGCTTCCTTTCCCTATACTCCTCTCCAGCTTCAGCACGGTCTTTCTCGATCTGAATGCAGCGATCCACCAGAGCACGCAGTGTGCTACCCTTAATACCGCCAAACTTTAGCTTGATGTGCGGGTTAAGTCCCTTGCAGTAATAGTACAGCTTCTCCTTCTCATAGTTCACAACATAGGAAGGTGCATAGCGTAGAAGGTTGGTGAAACGAGTAGTGTACTCAGTCACCTTGTCCTTTCCCATCTTGATGTTGCGGAACTCCTCGGCTTTGGCCTCCATGATACCCTTGGGAATGTGATACTCAGTGAATGCTTCGGCGAACTCATCCCACGAGATATTGGTAGGGTCCTCATGGGAATCACTGATAATGTCCCACCAAGCACGTGCTGCACCTATGAGCTGGTGTGTGGCAGCTCCAACACACTCATCATCGGTGAAAGTGGTGAGGTCAAGCTTCTTCTCCATCTCCTTGAGCCAGTCATCGGCCACAAGCGGGTCAGGGTCGGTGCCATCATAGGTAGGTGGCCTTAGCTTCAGAAATCCTTCTAGCTTCCTTTGGAAGTCATTCTGCTGACCTCCCTAGCGATGGTTTGCTCCGTTAACAAGAGCTGCAAGAAGTTGGGTCTGTTGTGCCATCACTTCTGCCAGGTTCGGTGGTGGTGGTGGCGGAATGTTCTCCTCGGCAGGCAGCGGGGTATTCTCTAGGTTGAAGGGTATCCCTCCACGTCCACGGCCATGGCCACGGCCACGGTTGTTGCCACCACGGCCCCCGTTTGGTTCGACTGGTTCGGGGGTGGGCGCACGTCCACGGTTCATTAGGTGATTAGATCGGCGGTTCGGCATCTGCAACACGGATCATATAAATTTTAGTGTTTGTGCCATAAGTGCTTATAATTCAATATGATTACATGATTTTGACGATTTAAAGAAAAATATTTATACTATCCAACACTCATTACAAAGAAGCAATAAGATCCATAAGATGCAATAAGATCCAAAACATTCATTACATGGGTTTTATTACATAGCATCATCTCCAGTAGCTACACTTGAAGACTTGCGAGAATTGTACTACGCATAGTGTCTCATAATACATCTCATAAGGGGTACATCATGGGGTACAACTTATGGAAGCCACTGACATGACTCATGACCACGCAGGGTCGTCTACTCTAACTCGTACACCGCAGCTAGGATACGACTGTTCTCGATCTCAATCTCCTCGTCAGACTTGTGAAGTTGGGACACGTACTTTAAGGCCTCGGCGAGCTCCTCAGTAGGCTTGGCTCCAGGTAGGGTAGGGCAGGCGTCTAGGTTGAGGCGAGTTGGGGCTAACTCAAACTCCTCTATCCTAGGCTTCATCTTGCTACGAATCTCCTTGGGTAGCTGATCCCACATACCCTTCATCTCCCTGAGGCGCTTCTTGTCAGACTTCTGCCAAGCCTACCAAGTCCTCTCACACTTGTCCTGTAGGTACTCGTTCTACCTGAGTGCCTCGATCAGGTGACCCTGGTTGCGAACGGCCTTCTTCCTGAACTCCTCTAGCTCCTGGGTCATGGTCTTGTTCCGAGATTGGATTTTCAACATATCAATTCCCTTGGACCTCTCTCTGTCTCCTCTGCGGTTGAACTCGGCCTTCTTGTCGTCCAACTCTCTCTGCAACTCCAAGACCTTGCTGTCGAGGTAGCAGTTCCTGTTGCCAAGGTCGGCTGCTTTGTCCTGTAAGTCAGCGACCTCGGCTCTATGGACTTCTTCACGACGGTTGAGTTCGTCCTGTAGCTTGGCAACTGTCTTGAGCAGACTAGCTCGCTCCTGTGCTCCCTGCAAGTCTCGCTCCTGATACTCCCACAGAAGAGCCCGGTCCTGACGTCTCTTCTGCTCAAGCTAGGTCACGTACCTGTCCTGCTCTAGTAGGTGGATAGCTGAGACGCGAAGGCATCTGTCCTCCTCTGCAAAGATAACTCTGCCGGCTACGAAACTCTGCTCACTAGGGGTGAGGCTGAGGTTGAGGGCCTAGGGAAGTAGACAGAACTCTGTCGTCTTTAGGTGCTCATAGTGGTCCCTCATCACTCTGCGAAGTGGCTTGTGTGAAACAGCTCGTAGTCCTTCCTCAACTGTGTCCTCTATAGTCAACTCGGTGAAAGCTGGGACAGAAGGTAAGGTGGTGCTAGCTGGGAACTCGGCTGAGGTGACAACCGGTCCTTCGATTCCTCCTTCCTAAGCTGACTTCCCGGTGCAGGTGACCTTGACAAGCTCATCAGGGACTCCTAACGTGACGAGAACTTGACAGAGGGTCTGTGCAAAACCCCCGAGCTCACGTAGGTCGAAGGTAAGCTTGGCGTGGTCCAGAGGTAGCGGTCCTAGAGGTGGCCAGTCGACGTTCGTTGCCATCTGCATGTTTCAAGGAACAGGTGTTAGCAGGTCAATAATAGATAAGCCTTGCATAGAAGTAAATGCAGGGTCGGTATATAACCGAAAGAGGGGCTGTTCACGTCCTATTCTATCGTCCATTTCTGAGGGTTTCGTCCTATGGTCAAGTATGGCTCTGATACCAACTGAAACGACCTGATTTCCACAAAGGGAAATCCACAGAGTCAAAGTGTAATAAGACCGTTGTGGATCATATTACCTAAATTCCAGTCGAATATCACATCCATACAACGATAATATCAGAGTACAAATAGTGCGGAATTACATAAATTATTACATCGCCGCATTGGCGGAATCAAAAGTAGCATTCATTCAGAATAGCTTGAAGATAAGATCGCCAAACTTGAGCGTAGGAACGAACCCCTCAACCGTCAAACTCCTCGGAGCTATACTCCTCAGCAGAACCTGTGTGCCAAAATTTATCAGTACGATTTGTACTGGCCACTCCCACCCTATGAGCATTGCTTTGTGGAAATTGGATGCAAGTTGGATATAAACAAAAGGAACCTATAAGGCTGGGGTTTCCTATTTATTAGCATATCAAGTTCATAATAATAGTTGGTCAAGTTTTAACACCATTCCCACACCCATTCCCTTAACTTGGTTGAAGTCCCTTCTCTTTCTCTCACGAACCCTAGCTATCCTATAAATGTCCTTCTCTCCTTTCTTCGTACCCAAATGTTGGTAAAGATCCTCGTACACTCTACCCTTTGCCACACTTACACCTCGCTTTGTAGTCTTCTTTGCCACCTTGTACTTCTCTATGTTGTCCATACTCCTGTCATGGTACAAACGTCTATAGCATTCTTTCTTCTCCTTAATAGCCCTTTGGACTTCCTCGTTCCACCACCAAGTATCTTTAGCCTCGTCTCCACTTCCTTTGGTTACTCCACACACCTCTGAGGCCATCTTCCGGATGTTGGTTGCCATCTTCTCCCACATGTTGTTTATGTCCTCTTCTTCCTTCCAAGAGCCCTCTTTAATAACCCTTTCCCTGAATACCTCTGACGTCTCCCCTTTCAGTTTCCACCACTTTGTTCTTTCAATCTTAGCTTGTTTATCCCTACGGGCACGCACCTGAAAATGAAAGTCTGCCACCAAAAGCTTATGTTGGGAAACAACACACTCCCCTGGTATCACCTTGCAACCCAAGCATGCTCGTTTGTCCTTTTTTCTTACGAGGACAAAGTCAATCTGGCTAGAGTGTTGTCCACTACTGAAAGTCACTAGATGAGATTCTCTCTTTCTAAAGAAAGTGTTGGCTATCATCAGGTCAAAAGCTACCGCGAAGTCCAGAACTTCCTCCCCCTCCTGATTCCTACTACCATACCCAAAACCTCCATGAATTGCCTCAAAACCTGCGCTTGTAGTACCTACATGCCCATTAAGATCTCCTCCCATAAAAAGCTTCTCACTACTAGGTACAGCTCTAATCAGGCCATCTAAGTCTTCCCAGAACTGTCTCTTAGCACTCTCGTCGAGGCCTACTTGGGGGCATACGCACTAATTATGTTCAAGACCATATCACCAATGACAAGCTTGACTAAGATAATCCTATCTCCTTGCCTTCTCACTCCCACCACACTATTCTTGAGGCTCTTATCAATCAAAACTCCTACTCCATTTCTATTCGTGGCTGTCCCTGTGTACCAAAGCTTGAAACCTGTATTGTCCATCTCCTTCGCCTTCTGACCCTTTCATTTAGTCTCTTGAACGCATAATATATTTACACGCCTCCTAGTCACGGTATCAACTAATTCTCTTAACTTACCTGTAAGCGACCCTATATTCCAACTACCTAAACAGATCCTAGTTGGTTCGACTAGCTTCCTTACCCTTCGCACCCGTCGACTTAGATGTGAAGACCCTTGCTCATTTTTCACTACACCCGGGCGCCGATGTAGCGTGCCACTGAGGATGCGATGACCCAATCCTTGCTCACTTGACACCGTGCCCAGAACACGACACGGTGCGTCACGGGGGTGATGACCCGACCCTTGCTCATTTAACACCATACCTGGGTTTCGATATGGCGCGTTGCTAAGAGGGTTACGCCCCAACGGTTTTCTTTCGGGTTTCATCTCCATTAGAATGGTTAGATTTAACGTTGGCTTGCCACACCTATCACAACCCTCCTCCTTTACCAGGGCTTGGGACCTGCTATGTTGAGACAACATAGACAGAGTTGCAGATATTATGAACCATCATTCAGTTGAAACCCAGCGAGGACAACAATATCTATTCTAGACAAATCATGCCGGAATGGCACCTATTACTCAAATACTAAGTCAAAGCAACCAAGTGACATTGTGCCACAACCTTACAAACATCAAGCATTTTATATAAAAGACAAGTCATCCACTGGTGCCAAGTGCGGCCAAAAACCTTCCTAGGTTCCTCCACCTTAGATTCGTTTCTTATCCTAAATTCAGTGTACACTCGGTAACTTGTGCCAGGGAAAAAGAAAACTCATTCAGTTGAAGCTAAACTCCTTGTGGGCGCCCACTGGTCAATCAAGTTCACCAATGCTTCGGGCAGGTGTAAGTTGTACACTCCACGCATCCTGTACAGTTTTTCAGATCTCATTAAGAAAATACTGGAGGTCACAAGTAATTTGACACAGGATTAGCAATCCATTCACAATCTGAGCAGCAACATTAAAAATGCATCATATGGCTTAACTTTTCTTACCTACAGTCCTGTAAAAATAGTAATGAGTTTCTTGAGGAATTCGAGCTTCGTTACGTCCCTGTAAAGATGCTTATATCAATACAACAGTAAAATCAACTAAAATAAGATAGGGAATTTCACAAGTCTTACAGTTTCTTGCCGAAGACTTCAATAGTTCCCCTTCCCCCTTATTGGAGACCTGCACACACTTGAGGATTTCCGCATTGCCCTCAGTCACCTTCTTGTTAAGAAGATTAACCTTAGCCTCAATTCGTGCCATCATAGGATCCTTGTCAATCTCATCATTGCTGGAAGATAGATTTATATCCTAAAAGAATTTTACACAAGCCAAGTCAACAAAAACAAGAGCTATAGAGATTTGTATTTAACAAAGTGAGTTCAGTTTAATTCTCAAGTACCTCTTGCGTAAGCAAGTCTGCTAGCTCTTTGTTCTGACCCAATTTGGAGTAAATGATTCTCAGCAGGAAAGAGTACTCCTCAACTGTGAACTTCTCATTTTTTTAGCATCTGATTGAAGGCATCATGTATCATCACTCTTCGGCCAATTTTATTAATTTTGCTCACGTCAAGTCGTCAATTCGTTATGTTACTTTAGCTTCGTTTTTAGCTTTCTAAATATCCGATTTGCTTTTATTTGTTGAATTACTTTATGCCAATATGCCCCTTGTTCTTGTTTTCATTCCTAATATCAAGAAGTTCACAGTTGAGGAGTACTCTTTCCTGCTGAGAATCATTTACTCCAAATTGGGCCAAAACAAGGAGCTAGCAGACTTGCTTACGCAAGAGGTACTTGAGAATTAAACTGAACTCACTTTGTTAAATACAAATCTCTATAGCTCTTGTTTTTGTTGACTTGGCTTGTGTAAAATTCTTTTAGTATATAAATCTATCTTCCAGCAGTGATGAGATTGACAAGGATCCTATGATGGCACGAATTGAGGCTAAGGTTGATCTTCTTAACAAGAAGGTGACTGAGGGCAATGCGGAAATCCTCAAGTGTGTGCAGGTCTCCAATAAGGGGGAATGGGGAACTATTGAAGTCTTCGGCAAGAAACTGTAAGACTTGTGAAATTCCCTGTCTTATTTCAGTTGATTTTACTGTTGTATTGATACAAGCATCTTTACAGGGACGTAGATGCTCGAATTCCTCAAGAAACTCTTCATATTTTTACAGGACTGTAGGTAAGAAAAGTTAAGCCATATGATGCATTTTTAATGTTGCTGCTTAGATTGTGAATGGACTGCTAATCCTGTGTCAAATTACTTGTGACCTCTAGTATTTTCTTAATGAGATCTGAAAAACTGTACAGGATGCGTGGAGTGTACAGCTTACACCTGCCCGAAGCATTGGTGAACTTGATTGACCAGTGGGCGCCCACAAGAAGTTTAGCTTTAACTGAATGAGTTTTCTTTTTCCCTGGCACAAGTTACCGAGTGTAAACTGAATTTAGGATAAGAAACGAATCTAAGGTGGAGGAACCAAGGAAGGTTTTTGGCCGCACTTGGCACCAGCGGATGACTTCTTTCATATAAAATGCTTGATGTTTGTAAGGTTGTGGTAAAATGTCACTTGGTTGCTTTGACTTAGTATCTGAGTAATAGGTGCCATTCCGGCATGATTTGTCTAGAATAGATATTGCTGTCCTTGTTGGGTTTCAACTGAATGATGGTTCATAATATATGCACTTCTTTGCTGTGTGTGATCTCACATGTGTTTATTTTTGGACGGAAATCTGATTCTTTTTGCTGATGAACACGCTGGAGGTTACCTTTTTTTTGAACATGAAAATTGGGATTTGGGGCCCTCATAGAATCAGGCAACCAACACACCAGGTCCAGGACGCGAAAATACCATGTTCCTTGTTCATCTTTTTCATCTCTCCCTAGCTCTACTTTATTATTTATATACTATTATATATATATGTTTATATATGATGAAAAAAATCTATTTATATTATTTTATATGTTTTTTATTATGCATATATTAGTGTTATCCTAAACGCTAAACGGTAAACAGTCGGTCACCTACCGTTTAGCCCATTATTCAGGCAAAACGGGTGTTTAAACGGGAAAAACGGCCGTTTAAACGGTCAAAACAACCGATTAAACGGAAACGGTGTACCACCGTGTAGCGTTTAAACGGTGTGTAAACGGGCTAAACGGCCGTTTAGGCTATATGGGAAAAAAAAGTTTATAAGGTGGTTTCGGCTCGCTCTTCATTTTAGTCAAAGCTCCCTCTGTGACCTTAACGGTGTTATCGCATCGCCATCTCTGGCGTGCCGCTCCACGCAACCAGTTGCCCGCCAGAACAGAAGCGCTTGCCACCGCCGCTGCTCTCCTATCCGCATCATCACCGGTCACCACCCATTTGCGTCATCTACAGGGTTGTAGGCCACTTCGGGTCGGGAGGTATCCCTCGTACACCTGCAGTCCTGCTCGCTCCTTTCGCCTGGTTCAGGCGTCCAGCGTGGACGTGTCTCCACGGGGGATGGCGAGCCTCGGAAGTCGAAAGGACGCGGTCGACGGACAGTGAGGCCCAGAATGGTGAGCCTCCGAGGGGCGTGGCCAGGAGCCTCCGTTGCACCGGCACCGGCGTTGGGTGGCCCCGCCTGCCATCCGCGTGGGGACTGGGACCATCTGGCCCGGCGGCGACGGCCGTAGGCAGCCGTGCCCGGCTGTGGCTGAGGTCGCGCCGCCCGGCCGGCCTCGAGAGCGGAGCCAATCCGGTGGTGTTGCCCACCCTCGCCCATCACCGGCCACGAGCCGGCGTCCACGTCCTGCGTTTCATCCTGAGTGAAATTTACACTTGAATGAATTACATGCCATTGATCAATAAAGAGAGCCGCATGTGTTCTAATTTGAGCTAACACAAACCCCCTGTTGAAGCCTTAATCATACCTTGTCATTTGTGGTTTCTATACCTGCCATGGTCATTTAGATACAACTATAGACAGCACAGTTCTACTGACATTAGGATGGGCACATAAATTGTTTGTATGATTGAGCAAGGGTGAAACTGAACCCTCTCATGGCCTCAATATTGACAGCACTATTTTGCTAGACATTTAAAATATTTTCTTTCTATTTTTACATCTTTGAAACTATTGTCAGCTTAAAAAAATAATCTAGAGAATTGAACACATGCTCAATTCAAAACTGAGTATTGAGATATGCTCTTCCATGCATTTATGCGGACACCCTCTGGGGGCTACAACAGGAATCAAACTACGAGAAGAACTGTTCCTTTTTTTTTTTGGCTGAACTTAGACATGAGCATTTGAAAATAATATCTATCCACATGTATGACATACATATAACATTTAATCAATGATGATACTATAATTGTTGTCATCTCCGCCATCCTTTGTGAGCAGACACACACAGGACATAAGAGGTGAAAGATAGAAAAGCAGTACTTGATTAGCCATAGGCTCACTCCAAACACTTACTTATTATCTGTAGTTATCTCAAATCACATCCAACCATAGGCCCTTGGATACAACATTTCTGTACTTAATCGTACACTTTTACTGAAAATGTGATGTTGTCTTATCCTATTTCTCTGCAATCGATCTGAGCAGTTCACTCATCGTGCAACAAAACTTATATACTGTCTCTCCATTAAATTCTAAAGCTCTTTGACCTAATACAAAATCAATATTGGCCATATACTGTCATGTGCATGGCTGCATGCAGGGGTGCTCCCAAGGCAGCGCATGGCCTGGCACAGCCCGAGGAGGCTGGTGGCTGAAAGGGCCAATGTCATTAAGGCTATTAATAGCAATTAAGGAGCAGCTAAAGGGGCCTCAAGTATGAAAGGGCCAGAGTCTGTGCGCCTAGCAGGGAGCTTAGCTCCTATATATTGTAACCAGCATCAATGGAATGGATTAAGCAATGAAGAAACAAGTTATCTCCTACCTCTCATCTACTTTGTCTTCAATCTCACCTCTGCTGCGGTAGCCAGGCAAAAACCCTGGCACCATTACCTGGCCTTGGAAAACCCCCAAATACTCTAGTCTCCCTCCACGCTGACTTTGCCCGGCCTTCCTCTTGGCAATGATTATCCACCCTATCCCTCGTATGAACTAAGGTTCACAACATATACACATGTTTTGTTGTTTTCCCAATAATTTTTGGATTTATAATGACTGTGCTGTTCAAATTTTCACATAGAAAATTAGTCTAACCCTTAGGCTTTCTCTTCTCATAGACCATCTATATTCGAGCAGTTCATGTTTATATATAAGACATTAACACCCATCTACGGTCGAGTTGGGATTGCTCCATGAGTCACATCTGTTCATCCATATATTGTATTGGATATAGTGGCCTGATTTTACTCCTTTTTTTTAAAAAAAAATGTCTACTGTATTTTACCACCTTTATGATTCTGCATATAAGCTCATGCAGGAAGGCACTCACAGCAGTTTAAATAATCTTCTTGATGCCATTTTTTATGTTGCGCAAAGTCACCATTTCAAATGCTAAATTAAATTGAACTAAGAAGCACTTGTTGCCCTGTGCCAAAATAGAGTGACCTGTGCTTTTCTACAGTGTGTCCAATATAAAACAATTAGTGTAATGTGTAAACCAATTTCAATGGTCCATGTTGCTCCAACAATCAACTGGTGAGGTAACCTTATACCATTCCCCTTCGATTTGTTGATTCACCATCATCTCACTGGTTGTACATGCATTTTGTTCACTAATTGGAAAGCTCGCAATTTTTCCTTCTAACAGAAGTGTGACCTGATGATTAAAATGCATACATTGTACAAAGACATGTAGAGTTGGGTGAGAAAGGAAAAACAGCAATTTGAATTATACATCAATCACCACAATGGGCTATCACTGTAATACTCTCTGAATTATCATATCAATGATGCTATAGTTTATGCCACCTTATATTCTTCCATGTTTCACATACATTTTTCTGGAATTACATAACTCATTGTCGGCACAATTTGTGTTGAACAACTGCCTTGAGAAGCTCAGGGTCTTTGGCTATGTGTCATGCATTGGAGGTGTATGAGGGAGGGAGGGAGAGGTAGCAGATATATTCATATATGCACTGAAGGACAATGTAAATGCTTTCATATATATATGCACTGAAATCCATGGTTGCTATTCCTGCAATACCTCTTGCATTGTGCATGCTTGTGTGACACAAAACTTACCTAGATCTTCTACAGATAGCTCTAATTAACTCAAGCTTCCTAATAGAGCCATGTCAATAGCTCAATTCCTTCTGCATTGCTGTATGAGTTTCAATTCTCTTGATTGTTTCCATGGTCTGTTATTGCAAACAAGAACTAACATATTACCGTGGAAGGTTAATAATGGTTTGTTATATGTACCCGTGGTTATATTCAACAAGTCTTGTGACAAAAAAGATATATTCGTTGTCCCCTTAATGCACTGATCTTTCCAAATTTTTAGTCGAATATAGACCTATGTGCAGTGGCGCTTGATAGTAGCCCATAATTCCAGAATTTGTGTTGACATTCACATTGTGCACTTCTTTTTGGACTACAAATTTTTTTTTGAAATCCCAACAGTTTTATCTGTTTAGAAAGCATAGACTAGATTAATACAAAATTGTCGGTGGAAAATGGACTACAAACTTTTCTTTCAAATCCCAACAGTTTTATCTGTTTAGAAAACATAGATTAAGATTAATACAAAATTGTCAGTGGAAAATGTAGCACATTCATGAATTATTGCCTGCCATTAGAGTACTATTCTTATACCTGCTCATTTTCCTAGAGCGCAGAGGGTTGTTAGATGAAATGAAGGCACACGAGAGTGTTTATATACCCAAGTGGTTGAGGCTTACTACTACTCTTTCTGCTCTCAAATTGATATTTTACCTGTAGCCAGCTTCTGTTTTTTTTTTAAACTTTTGTATGCACTTCTCTTTAACATCAGTGTCATCAGCACTACCTTAATATATTTTCAGCCACTGTCAATCAAGTTTAATGCTGAAACTATTACAAAGTGCTCCTGATGTCTTAGTTCTAGATCACCTCTTTACAATTTTGTAGTACCTGTGCTATTTCAAAACTAGAAGTCCTGACATTTTAGCTTGAAGGTTCAATACTTTTTAGCCAATAATTGTATTATATTGTTTTCCTACCTATACACATCACTGTGAATTATGTTCTGTGCAACTTCAAAAATCAAATTGAATACTTTGTGAGAAGTATATATTTCTTTCTGGAGAAAATGTTTTGTGCATATTGTTGTCATGGTATACTCCAAAAGTAGCTTTGTGACTAATGGAGTCTCCAGGTTCTCCATTTAACAAATCTGAGTAGATGCAGTGGATAGCAAAAGGCACAATAGGTTACACCGATGACGGCCAAAACCCAAATGGAGCAGTGTCTCAATGAGAAAAGGTCCAGGATACAGTCAAAAACTTTGGAGGTGTCCAATTTAAGAAGAATATTTTACCCTTTTTTCCAGAGCAGACTCTTGGCCATTTGTTGCACCACCAAAACATTGTCCTGAATACTTCTCCCCTAAAAAAAACACTCTGATGGTGGACAATAAATTGGGCACAATGGGCGCAATGCGATTATCCATGAGCTTAGCAACCAACTTAGCGAAACTGTGGATAACACTTATAATGTGAAAGTCTTTTGCTTGGATAGAGTCTGACTTATTGGGGAGGTGGTTGATGAAGTCAGTTTTTAAGAGATTGAATTTAAAGACATGGCTATGCTCTGAGCAGCCAGCACGTCTCCTTTGATGATGTCCCAGCATGTTTTATAAGTACTCTTGTGCTTGGCTTTTAGGCCTTATCGTGGAGATGAACTAGTAGGCCTAGTGCCTGTAGCGGTAGTATTAGCTATCGTACTGGAGATCATGTACTGGTGATATTGATAGATTATCAGTTAAGTTGCTACTGGGTCTCAGTTCTCCCTTCTATTTGAGTTCTTGTGTTGCTTTTTCGTACTCTTGTACTCTGATCCATCACAATGGTATCCTGAGCCTCGGTTCCTTGGATCCCTCCCTCCCTCCAAATTTTCTTCCTGATTCTCGGGTCTAGTCCGATCAGCGCGGTGGTTCAGCGGTTGCGGCTCATCCACCTAAAATCCCCACCGTCCCACCCGGATCTGTGAACAAAACCCTATTCTTCCCCTAAATTAGCAGTAGATTCTGTCCAGCAAGGGTTGCAAGGTTTTGTTCTTGTGTAAAATTCCGTAAGCTGACCTAGATCCGATCTGCGGTGGTGTTGCAGTAGATCACTCTTTTGCAAGGGTTGCAAGGCACATCCTTGTGTAAAATTCCAGAGCCAAATCCATGGTCTAGGTGGCGGTAGATTGAGCCTGTGGATTGATTTAGGGGACGGCTTGCCGAAACCGAATCCACAGGTGGCGACGCGATACTGACCGCGGATGGTTCTCCTGGTGAGATGCGGTTTGCAACTGCAACAGAAGTCGATGGAATTCGTCGTACCCTGGATTCATTCATGAAGCAGCAAGAAGACCACAACCATCAGCTGAATTCCAAGTTCTACCAAGTCATGTCCTATCTGACCAAGATGGCTGACAAGTCTAATACTGTTATTGTTGAGGATGCTAGTTCCAACATCAATGAGACACACCCTTCTGCTCCTCAAAATTTTGGACAGGTTCGACCCACGAATCTTCACCTGCATAAATCCCAATTTGTTGGAGATAGTGGTTCCAAATAGAGTCCATCACTTAAATTCCTCTCAGCCAGAGTCTAGTACAGCAGATCATAAAGATAATAGTTCCCAGGGGTTATGGTCAACACAGGGCATTCAGAGCAAGCCACTGATGCCTTGATGATTGGACTACACACCCGTGGAATCTATATGATCATGAAACCCAATTTGACACAGCATCTTTTGACCACTACCTCGATCCCAAACACCATGAAAACAATTTGACGAACCCCCCTCCTGATCCTTGGCAACGGCAACAAGGTACTACAAATCACTCACCCAACCCTTCCCAGCCTGAGGAAAATCCAATACCAAGACATCCATCCACCACCATACCACACATATCTCTCAAATCAACAGCAAATGGTAGCTCGGGGTCCTAAAATCCATTTTCCTGAGTTTGATGGCACCGATCCAGAAGGATGTATAGGAAATCAGAGAAGTATTTTGAAATGACCGATGTTCCAACAGAGGATAGAGTTTGACTGCAATAGTTGCCAGGCCAGATCTCAGGCTCATGTCTGCTCTGCACATTATTGGTTGTGTTTTGCTGAAGCCATGTTGGCATAGCTGCATACATCAAATTAGCTTAGCTTTGATATATGTCTGTCCAAATCTCTTAGGGCACCGAGGTGTTAGAATGTAATTGATTGGTGAAAGTTGTTTTGCTAGCAGCAGCTACTTTAAGACACATTTGTAAGACTCCCGTGTTGTTCTACCGAATTGGAGTGACAACTTTGTGCTCTTGATAGGTTCCAGATATGGCTTGGACACATATCTCCATGGATTTTGATGAAGGGCTTCCCAAATCCAATGACAAGGACATAACTCTTGTTGTGGTTGATAGGTTCACCAAGTATGCTCATTTCTTGCCACTTAAGCACCCCTTCACAGCAAAAGAGGTTATCAACCTGTTCACTGATAATATTTTTAAGCTTCATGCCCTTCCAACAGTTATTGTTACCAATAGGGACCAGGTATTCACTAGTCAAATTTGGCAAGCCTTGTTCACATCTTTGGAAATCAAGCTTCATTATAGCACTTCTTACCATCCAGAAACTGATGGGCAGACTGAGAGAGTCAACCAATGCCCCCAGAAAATTACCATAGATATATGTGGTTCACAGCACCCACAAAGTGGTATTACTGGTTGTCTTTTGCCCAATGTGGTGGTATAACACTTCTTTTCATACATCTCTCAACATGACACCATTCCAAGCACTTTATGGTTTTCCACCTCTAATGGTTGCTGACACTGTGCTTCCTGATTGCCCTGATGATTCAACTAGAGAAATATTGCAGAATAGGCAACTTGCCAACCAAATTATTAAAGACAACTTGACTAAGGCTCAGACCAGTATTAAATATCAAGTTGATAAGCGCAGGAAGAAAAGAGAGTTTGAAGTTGGGGACATGGTCTACTTAAAGATTCAGCCTTACAGACGCACATCCCTCAGTGTCCACAGATCCTTGAAACTCCATTCCAAATTATATGGGCCTTTTCATGTCATGGAGAAAATTGGGGCCATCACATACAAGCTACTCCTCCCAGAGGGTTATCAATTACATCCTGTTTTTCATGTCATTCAGCTAAAGCGGCACTTGGGACCAATTGTTGTACCATCCAAGGAATTACCTCTTGTTGATGAGAAAGGAAACATCAAAGTTGCCCCTGCTAAAACTCTAGAGCGCAGGTTCATACCTCTCAACAACGAACCAGTAGTACAGTACTGCAGTGGTTCATTCGCTGGACAAACCTTCCTTCAGAGCAAGCAACTTGGGAGGATGCCAATTTCATCTGCAAGATATTTCCATTTTTTCATCCTTGAGGACAAGGATCTCAAGAGGGAGGCATTGTCAGGACTTACAGTAACTCTCGGAGGTGTCCATCGTCGATCCGAGGGCTCTCAGATGCAGGCTGTCTCAAAGGCATCTCAGCACAACTTAAACCAAAGCTTCCTTTTAGTTTAACTGTAATAGCCTGTCACTGTTAAATCTTCTTCATTGTATAAATACTCTTGTGCTAGGCTTTTAGCCTTATCGCGGAGATGAACTAGTAGACCTAGTCCTGTAGTGGTAGTATTAGCTATTGTACTGGAGATCATATACTGGTGGTATTGATGGAGTATCAGTAAAGTTGCTACTGGATCTCAATTCTCCCTTCTATTTGAGTTCTTGTGTTGCTTTTTCCTACTCTTGTACTCTGATTCGTCACACCTGCCCTGATCCATTCCTATGCAATGCAGTCCGTGGTATGACGCGGATTAGAACCTTCAGTTGCAGTCTGTGAGTTAGAAGGAACATCTATCTATTGTGACTGCAATAGTTGTCAGGCGCACTGACATAGTGATGACTACATTGTGTTTTGTTGAAGCCATGTTGGCATAGCTGCATACACGCTTCCTGGAATTCAAATTAGCTTAGCTTTGATATGTGTATGTCCAAATCTCTTAAGGCACCGAGGTGTTAGAATTTAATTGATTGGTGAAAGTTGTTCTGCTAGCAGCAGCTACTTTAAGACGCTTTTTTAAGACTCCTGTGTTGTTCTGCCGAATTGGAGTGACAACTTTGTGCTCTCAACTTTTTCTTCATGAGTAATCAATCTTGTACTATTGTCATTTAATTAAAAAAATGCAGATATCTTGTTTAAGCTCTTGCGGATCAACTTCATTCTACTACCCTTGACAGCGCTCCTGCCTTGACAGATATGATATCAATCAACTTGTTACAGAGGTGTTGAGACTTCAGAGGCACTTGCAGACATTCTCTCACTGGAAAAAATGAGGTAGTGAGATGTTACTTGGAGAACTGGTACCTGAATTAGAATTTCTGTTGCTTTCTGTTTTTCAGAGTTCTGAACTTTCAACTTGTTGCAGATGCCATACATGCTAAACTGGTTTGGCTGGTGCACATGGGATGCATTTTACATCAATCTTACAAATCTCACGTATTTTCACCAATAATGGTTCATATCATATTATACTGACCCCTACTTATATTTCCTTTATTTTCAGGCTTGGAAAAGGTTGAGTTTTTGTCATAAGTGACAATGGATGTCATTATGGATCATGTGGGAATTGCATGCTTATTTGATAACTCAGGCAAGTAAGCAGACTAAACATATTACACTTTACCACTCGTAGTTATTTTCTGTACAAAATGTAAGGAGTTTCAGTTCAGATTCTGTACTTTGCCTATTCTGTCTATTAGCTTTGCAAACAGGTTGACTCATATAATATAATCATATTAAGGGGAACCACAAATTTCAGAAGATAGGTATGAGACAAATTCCTGGGAGAAAAGGTGAGGTTGCCTGCGCTTGTTTGGATCTCACAGTAGGAAACGAATTGATGTTACCAGTCCTTCACTGAAATAGGAAAGCTGGGCAGATGTCTGGTTAAATTCCATCGCAGGGATGCACCCTTTGTGGTTCTTACTTACGTATAAGATGGCATCCTCCCTGTCTCTTGATGCACACAAGATTTAATGGTACAATAGGATAACTTGCATGATTCATACTTCGAAATATGCAGTTCCACTTTCGTAAAATAATTCTGGATGTAGATTTTACTATTTCAGCCTCTGTACCCTGCTTTATTTGCTCCTGTTTACTAATTATTCAAAATGAGGGCGTTTGTTGATTGGCCATGTAAATTTATTATTTTATAAATTTGGATATTATGACACCCTTCCCCAGACCCCGCACAGAGCGGGAGCTCTCTGCACTGGTACGCCCTTTTATAAATTTGGATATTATACATATTATTGTGGGCACATTAGGAGTTGTCGAATCTCTCTAGATCATATGTTTCTTGCATACATCTGAGGGTGAACTATTTTACGTCGATCTGAGCATGCCATCTTTAGTTCAGACAAGGGAATAGTTAGTTTAGCATGAACTGTGATGATTTGAGTAGACAAATGATTCAAAGTTGGATGCATTACTGCTACTGGCACACACACAGTGTACTCACATGGTTGCAAAGCACGGGCACAACCCTATATGGGTAGTTCTAATGCATAGTGTTTTCAATGCTCAGGAAACTATAAATATGATGTAGACCTTGCTAAGCAGCTGGTGAACTCATTTTCTAGGAGAACACTGCGACACGTTGAGAGGTAGGACTACTAGGGCCTCTGATATTTCTTTTCCTTTATTTTTATGAAGTGTTTCCACTTAATTTCTAAACCATTTATTGACAGATGTCTGATGTTATATTGAAAAGTTCAGTCCATACACAATCTAAAATTTATATTTGGGACGGTGAAGGTACATTTGCTGATTCAGCATTGATTTAACCATGTGTCTAACACAACTGTATATTGTGCTCATGAAGGGTGGCTTCTAAAGACTACGCTGAATTCTACTTGCAGACATTTGGTAGACATTTGCAGATAGGGTAAATAACTCATCCTTTGTCACATAGCTGCAGTATACGACAAGTATCATGTAAAATTTATACTGTCTAATTGCTATCTGTTTCATGGCTAAGAAATCAGAAGTGTGAACTGCTATGGGACAGATAGGCCTGATCTTTGGTTGGATTTGGAGCTAAAATATGCGCGGACTTGTGATCTTTCTGAAGACATTTTAAATTGTGATTTTAGCGATTTGATCAGTTAACTTATCTCCATAATTCGCATTAGCACTGCTTGTACTGTACTGTTATTGCTATATATATATATATATATATATATATATATATATATATATATATATATATATATTTGTCAGTGGCATGTTATTTTGATGTTATGCTGCTTTTGCCGTGTAGCATCCAACATATATGTTTAACCTATGCTAAAAATTCCTTTCCTTGTTTATTGCCTTATTGGTCACAAAATTGATCCCCTCGTTTCTTATTCTGTCAAGTGGTGTATTTGTGGGCAGTAACTTCAAGGTTTTTGTTGATGCATTGGAAAATTAGGTGTAATATAGGCACTATGTGTTCCGGGTTGTGCCAGTGTTATCAAACACTGACCTGGAAAAAGGAAGTGTTTACAATGAAACTTCCAAATCTGGAGCCAAGAGACAAAGTTTCCTCAAATTTTATGGAGAATGGTAAAAAATACAGAGGTCTTTGCTCTTCTCTTATCTTATACTGTTTGCGCCGGGTGAACAATCATCCTCTAACCAGATTCTTAGCAAGAACACTTGTGATTTTTCCGTTTCCATAAAAATATGAAGAATGAAGACGAATGAAGATGGATCTAGCTAAGAACGGAATGTTGCAGTTATCTTGCTCAAAATATCATTTTATTGGTAATATAGTATCACACGTTTAAACCTAATAAATTACAGTGGTATTATTTTTCCCCTATTGCAAGGCATGGGCATGGCCCTGATAAAAGAGAGAAGAAAAGAAGGAATCAAGCAATGCAATGGACACTTAGACAGAACTACCTTCTTCCTATATGTTAAAAAAAACTACTTTCTTCTTGTTGTTAATACATATTTTTAAGATTCTCGTAGAGCAGGCATAGCAGCACGATCCGCTGTTCTATTCTAGGCATGCGGACTGCAAGCCCATCCTGCAGAACCGGCTGGTTCGCTCCGGACTCCGGGCACCGTCAAGGCCGCTGCTCCTACGCCGGCAACAGCATAGGGCAACAAACCAGATCCCGCATGCCTGCGTCTTCTCCGGCACTGTCGAGAAAATTGCTATTATAGGATGCGAAACAATGGGCTTCGCTAGTATAGGACTTCAATCGTCGACTTCGCTAAAACGACATTTGAAACGTTGGCACTTTGTTTTACATGACATTCGGTCCTTTTAATCACTTTTCTCATTTCAAATACATGTATTTTGCTATGGGATGACCGTATTGCCCTTCAGTCATATTCACGTAAGAGTGGGCAGGCAGGTGCGTGGGCTGCCTGGCTGCTACCGCCGCCTGGCCTGGCTGGCTAGCAGGCTTGCCGCCGCCGCTGTTGGGGTATGTCACACATTATTAAAATTCACAAAAATACAGTAAAAATTCCCAGTATGGACACGTGGACGCGAAAAATTATTTAGCCCTCCTCGGCTGCTGCCTTCGGCCTTCCTCACATTGACCTCGCCGTGCCCTTGAGAGTTCAACTAGAGCCTACCGAGCGTTCGAGCCAGTCGCCGACGCGAGGAGAATGTGGTCGGAGGCTGACGCCGCAGCCGTGGACCTGCTCCGGTCGCAGATCCTGTTCTAGACCGACGGGGAGCTCGTCCTCCCGACACCTGGCGTGGGGCTCGTCCTCGTCGACCTCTGCAACGGCTTCTGCACTGTCGGCGCCGGGAACCTCGTGAGCCTCCTCCTCTTTACTCACCGCCGTCTCTAGGTTCTCGCGTGTTCGCCCCTTTTTTCTTTTTCCTTGATTGTTTAAGCTCGCGTGGGATTGGGAAAGCTTCGGTTCTCCTCGCTTGATCGCAACACTAAAATCGTTCGGTTTCATGGCAAGAAAGGGTAAGCAGTGCAGCGATCTTGTAGGAATCTACGATAGGGACATAATTTTACTCTAATTTTCTGGGAATTTTTACTGTATTTTTTGTGAATTTTAATAATGTGTGACATACCCCGGCGGCGGCGGCAAGCGTGCCAGCCAGCCTGCCCAGGCGGCGGCGGCGGCAAGCCTGCCAGCCAGCCAGGCCAGGCGGCGGCGGCAGCAGCCAGGCAGGCCACACACCTGCCTGCCCACTCTTACGTGAATATGACTGAAGGGCAATACGGTCATCCCATGGTAAAATACATGTATTTGAAATAAGAAAAGTGATTAAAAGGACTAAATGTCATGTAAAACAAAGTGCCAACGTTTCAAATGTCGTTTTAACGAAGTCGACGATTGAAGTCCTATAGTTACGAAGCCCATTGGTTCACGTCCTGTAATAGCAATTTTCTCGGCACCTTCACGCTCACGAACAGCGACGCGAGCGGTAATGGATGCACTTAGCCTGCAACCACAAAGGCTGCCGCGATAAGCATCGGTGGGGTTCGCCCGAAATATAGAGCCCTCTCACGATGGCCGTCGACGGCGTCGAGGACTCCAATAAATAGGAGTGTGGCTGGATTAGGCCTTGATCGCCACAGTGGGCGGTGGGCGGGGCCGACGTGGGTCCCACATGTTGTGGCCTCCTGCAGTCCTGCCCGGGACTCCGATCAAAATATTATCTTTTAATTAGGCTCCGTTTGACACGGCTCTACTTTACTTCACTTCACTAGTGAAGCCGTTTTTTTTACTTCAGCTTCATGAATAGCTCCATCGATGGAGCACGAGCCATTTTGATAAATCGTTTGGCAAAACAACTTCACATATAGAGTTCCTTAAAACAGGTTCTCACAGAACGCCATGCAGAATGAGGTGAAGCTGGGTGAAGCCACTATTTTTAGCTCATCACACCTCAAACCTATGTGAGAGCACGATTTAAGGAGCTTCATAAATGAAGCCATTTTATTTTACCCCGTTTGGCACAAAACAGCTCTAAACGGCTGCTGGAGCCGGTGGAGAAGCCATGCCAAACGGGGCCTTAATAAATAACCATAACAGAAGTCGTAGAACAGCAAACGAGAATCAAAATATTACCTTTTAATTAATAAATAATCAGTAATACATGTTTCATTAGAGAATTATAGTTTAATTTAAAAGACAGATTAATTAGAAAATGATATTAAACATAAAAGACTATAAATAAGCTTTTCAAATATGCATAATCATTAAATCAAATTGACTAGTCAGTAATACTACTGTATCAGTTTTACCATTTTTTTATTAATTATGTTCTCTATAAAAATAAACCAACAGAAATATTGTTTTTTTTTGCACTCTCATATGAGCTTTTTTAGGTGTGAAATTTTTATCCTAGTGTGGAATTGATATGATTAACTTGATATAGTTTTTCTAGGATTTATTGTAAACAGGAACTCTCTACAAAAATTAGCTTTAGTTTCGCTAAATAAATTTATCCAGGAAACATAGAGTATGCAACATGTGATTTACCACTTCTGCTGTGTAGCTATAGTTCATTGAATTCTAAAAAAAAGTTATTTCACCATTTTGGGTTTTTTCTAGGATTTATTTATACAATTTTGAAGTATCGGCCATTCTAATCAATTTACGGAAAAAGAAGAAACCTAATAAGCACTTTACATCGGGAACATCAAACTATTTTGAAATCAATCGAGCCTTTCTCTACTTTCTTTGTCGCTAGTAATTTCTCAACCGGAACCCTCCCTTGTTACCTAGTCTTCCCAAGATCTCTTCTTCTCGGTTTCTCCAATAATGTGCACTGGGGAGGTGACTTCCGCTCAGACGCTCACCCATGGCGAGCGCACAGCACGCGCGCAAGAGGAAAACAGCTAGTGTGGCTGGGACCTAGGAATTTCGGTTGGAGGGGAGGTAGGGTCGCCTCCCAACCTTGCCCTAGAGGTGGGTCCCCTCCCTGGCGCCCGGCGTTTGTCCCGGCAAGGCACATTCAATGTGGCTTTTGTCCTCCTAGCAAGGCGTTCGGCCCCCTACTGCATTTCCCCTCCCCATGTCATCTCTAGTGGTGGTCCTCCACCTCCTCTCCTGTGGGTCTTGTTTAGTTCCTCCCTCTAAAGTTTAGTCCCTATCTCATTAGATGTTTGCACACATGCATGGAGTATGAAATATAGACTAAAAAATAACTAATTGCACAGATTGTGTCTAATTTACGAGACGAATCTTTTAAGCCTAATTAGTCCATGATTTGGCAATGTGGTGCTTTTCTTGTCCACACTCAAAACACCTCTTTGGCTTTGGCTTTGACTTGTGTTGTTGTTGATGTTGAGCTTGAGCCTTCTTCTCTTGATTTGCCAAATACCCAATACCACTTCTATTCATTTTTATGACGGTGTTCATGAGTAGCTCACTTTGGAGATATTGGCCTCTTGTGAACTTGCTCAAGCCGGTCTTGAGATGTTCTTTCTCCAACTTGGGCTTCTTGTTCTCTTCTTTAAGTTCATCATGATTCTTCTCCATCTTGAGTCTCTTGTTCTCTTCTTTGAGCTTCTCATTCTCAAGAGCTAGATCACAATCATGGTCAAGGTTCTCTATCACAATTATGTTGGTGGTTGATAGCTTTTCAAGATCTTTCTTGAGCTTCTCATTCTCATTCTTGATATTAACATACTCATCATAGTTATCAGACTCAACCACTTGCTTGCCTTTGCTACTAGAACCTTGCTCAATGCTCTCAACAATCAAATCATCACATGATGTAGCTATATCAATCTTAACAATATGGTTAGTAGCATCATGTGGCTCATTGGATAATAACTCATGAGTTGAGATTGGTATACTCTTCTTTTAGCATATTGTAGCTAATGGTGAGCTCATTATGTATCCCCTCAAGTTTATCATGTTTTTCTTTAAGCTCCCTTTTAGAGGATTTGAGCTCCTTGAGTTTAGATGACATAGTTTTATTTTCTTCTCTAAGCTCAACACTAGCTTTTTTGGCTGTCACATTTTGCTAAAAGTGAGTCATTCTCAAGTTCTAGCTTTTTATTTTTAGCTCTTGTCTTTCTTATAATTTTAGTATATTGATTGAGCAACTTGACAAGATCATCATAAGAAGGTGATTCAAATTCATAATCACTATCACTATCATCATTGCTAGCATGATCATTGAAAGCATCTAGGCTCCTAATTGGGTTTCGGTGATTAATGACAATGTAAGATTACTGTGACTAACGTGTGTTTTGCAGAGGCAATTAAGTTAAGTCACGGTAATGGAGATCGATTGGGCAATCATGGTTGTCATGCCCCTACGATGGAAATCGTTTCGGTTTTCAAAGGATGGACGACAAGGTTAAGGATGGACTAGTTCTAAGTGTCGTTTGGAGTTGGAGAGACACTTAGAGTACTTTAGGACTTTGTTTTTCCTTTGGCCATACTATTAAGGGGGGTATGAACGGGTAGCTTGACCTAAGTGAGTCTAGTGAGTTAGGTGTGGTGCACACTTGTCAAAACTAGCGCTAGGTAGCTCCTACATATGCCTAAGATCCAAAGGAGCAAACTTCATTCACGTATGATTGAGAGTTGGAAGTGAATGGAGGGTCAAATACTGACCGGACGCTGGGTTCGGTGTGATCGGACGCTGGCACAGAGTCCGGTCAGTTCATTTGACCGAGGTGAAACTGTTCAGTGCGACCGAACGTTGGAAGGTCATGTGACCGGACGCTGAGAGCCAGCGTCCGGTCGTTTTCAGTAAGGTTCCAGAGAGGGAAAATCGTGACCGGACGCGTCCGGTCAGTGCTGACTGGACGCTGGTAGTGTCCGGTCACACTGTAAACACTGGAGTTCGGGGTGTACTGACCGGAGCATCTGGTCAACATGACCGGAGCGTCCAGTCACCCCACAGAAGGCACATAACGGTTCGTTTTTCAGCCCACGTTATAAATGTGTGGGGCTACTTTTGCTCATTCCAACAGCTAAAACACACCTTAGAGAGTGCCAAGAAAAGCAAGGTCCTAGTGAGGTGGTTGAGATTTGAGAATCCCAAAGAGAGCCCTCATTAGTGAGATCAAGAGTAGCAAAGTGTGTATCCATCTTTCTCCCTAGGCTTGTCGTGGTCAAGTGAGAGTTCGTGCTTGTTACTCTTGGTGATCGCCATCACCTAGACGGCTTGGTGGTGATTGGAGAGCTTGGTGATCATCCAGAGAGCTTGTGGATGACCCAACTCAAGTTGTGAGCGGTTGTGGGTGATTCACTGCGATGGAGTGTCGAAGAATCAACCCGTAGAGAGCACTTGATCCTTGCGTGGATCAAGGGGGAGCTACACCCTTGCGCGGGTGCTCCAACGAGGACTAGTGGGGAGTGGCGACTCTCCGATACCTCGGCAAAACATCACCACGTTCCTCCTTCTCTATTTACTTTGAGCATTTACTTTGAGTATTTACTTTGAGTAATTACTTTGAGCATTTACATTGAGCAATTCAATTCTTGTCTTTACAATTCATAGAATTGCCATGCTAGAGTAGGAGTGGAACTTAGGTTGCAAGTCTTTTATGCGGTAGAATAATTAGAAACACTTTTTAGGCACAAGGGGTTAATTGGGCTAACCGTAGGATTTATTTATTGCAAAGAAATTTAGAATTAGTCCAATTCACCCCCCTCTTGGGCATCTTGATCCTTTCAATTGGTATCGGAGCCTCGTGCTCACATATTTAGTCTTAACCGCCTAGTGAAAGATGTCTCACGGGGATGGACCACCTCCTATCTTTGAGGGGGACGATTTTCCTTATTGGAAAATTCGTATGGAGGCGTACCTAGAAGCTCTAGATGTTGGAATACTTAGAGCCGTCTCACAAGGTTTCCCAAAACCTCGGGATGCCGCACACCCACAAGGCGATGAGTTGAACTATGAAAAATGGAATGCAAAGGCTAGAAACACCATATTTAGAGACCTTTGTAAAGATATGTCCAACCGGGTGAGGAACCACAAAGACGCCCATGCACTATGGTTGGATGTTTGTGCGCTCCATGAGGGAACAAAGAGTGAGCGTGAGGAACGCTATCATCTTGTCATGAAAAAGCTCAACTCTTTTGAAATACTTTCTAAAGAATGTGCTAATGAAATGTATTCATGTTTGAATGTTCTTGTAGAGGAAGTCAATGGGCTTGGACTCACTCAAATGCAACCATCCGATGTTGTAAGAAAAATCTTGAGTGTCCTCCCCATTGACAAATATGGGCATATTGTGACCGTGCTACATCAAGGTGATCTTTCCACCGCTACACCGACACAAATCTTGGGAAAGATGAATGCTCATGAGATGTACATGCACATCACACCTCAAGATGACTCATCCTCTACAAAGAAGAACGAAAAAGACTTAGCATTCAAAGCTAGCCAAGAGAAGGGCAAAGCAAGGCTTGAGTATGAGAGCTCAAGTGATGATGAATATGATGATGAAAGCCTTGCTCTCATGGTGAAGAAAACCGCCAAGATGCTAAAGAAGCTAAACAAGAGTGGCATCAAGTTCGATGGCAAGAAGAAAAAGTTCTTCACAAGCTCAAGAAGAAAGCCAATCTCTGAGATGAATTGCTACAATTGTGGCGAACTTGGTCATCTAGCTCACCAATGCACAAATCCCAAGAAAGACAAGTTCAAGAACGAGAACAATGGCAAGAAAGATGACTCAAGCAATGAAGATGAAGATGAGAAGAAAACGAACAAGCCATACAAGAAGAGAGATGGCAAGAAGAAGGACTTCTACAAGAAGAAGAAGAGTGGAAAGGCTTACATCATCGGTGATTGGCTCACGGATATTGATTCATCTAGTGGATCATCCGATGATGATAGTGACGACGAGAAGGTGGCCGCTATTGTTATTGACTCTTCATCATCTTTGCCGCCACCACCGCCATCATCCTCTACACACCTATGCCTTATGGCTAAAGGTGAACGAAAGGTATCACATGATGATGATAGTAGTGGTGATGATCATGCTCATAATGATGATAGTGATAGCGATAGCGACGATGATGAATATGAATCACCTTCTTATGATGATCTTGCTAAGTTGCTAAAGAAATACACTAAGATCATTATAAAGACTAGAGCTAAAAATGAAAAGCTTGAGATTAAGAATGATTCTCTCTTAGCTAAATGTGACTTAGCCGAAAAGTCTAGTGTTGAGCTTAGAGAAGCAAATGAAGCTATGTCATCCAAACTCAAGGAGCTCAAATCTTCTAAGAAAGAGCTTAAAGATAAACATGATAAACTTGAGTGGGTGCACAAAGAGCTCATCACTAGCCACAACAAGTTAAAAGAAGAATATACCACTCTTAAGATTAATCATGATAATCTTGTTATTTCTCAAGAATTTCTATCCAATGAGCCACATGATGCTACTAACCATGTTGTTAAGATTGATATAGCTATATCATGTGATGACTTGATCATTGAGAGCATTGAGCAAGGTTCTAGTAGCAAGGGCAAGCAAGTGGTTGAGGCCGATGATTATGATGAGTTTGTCAAGCTCAAGAATGACAATGCAAAGCTTAAGAAAGATCTAGAAGAAATCAAAAGCCACAACACCATTATGCTAGAAACTCTTGATCATGATGGTGACTTGATTCTTGAGAATGAGAAGCTCAAAGAAGAAAACAAGAAGCTCAAGGAAGAAAAGAACAATGATGCTCTTAAGGAAGAGAACAAGAAGCTTAAGTTGGAGAAAGAACATCTCAAGATCGGATTGAGCAAGTTCACTAGAGGCAAGTATCTTCAAAGTGAGCTCCTAATGAACACCGTCATGAAGATGGATAGAAGTGACATTGGGTACATGACAAATCAAGAGAAGAAGAAGGCTTAAGCTCAACAGCAACAACCAAAGCCAAAGCCAAAGCCAAAGAGATGCTTTGAGTGTGGACAAGAAGGCCACTTTGCTCATGAGTGCCAAACTCCTCCACCACAACCCTTGTCCAAGCATTCTAGACATTTTACCTTCAATGCTCACTACTTGCTTAGAAAGGATTCTAGTGGAAAGATGAAAGTGATGTTCTTAGGACCCCCAATAAGAATAGGCCTAAGAAAATTTGGGTTGCAAAGTCACTTGTTGAGAAGGTGAAGGACCCTCAACAAGTTTGGGTTCCTAAAGCTTGATCTCTTGTGTGTAGGTGAACTACAAGACCGGTGGAAGTCATTGGATAATTGATAGTGGTTGCACACAACATATGACCGGTGATCCTTGTATGTTCACCTCACTAGATGAAGAAGTAGATGGATAAGAAAGAATCATATTTGGAGATAACTCAAAGGGCAAGGTTAAAGGATTGGGCAAAGTGGCAATATCAAATGATCATTCAATCTCCAATGTGCTATATGTTGCTTCATTGAGTTTCAACTTACTATCCGTTGGGCAATTGTGTGACCTTGGCTTCCAATGCTTGTTTACCGAGAAGGAAGTTGTTGTATCCAAGAAGGATGATGATCAAGTTATATTCAAAGGATTTAGATACAACAACTTATATCTAGTGGACTTCACATCCGAAGATGCAAACTTGAAGACTTGCCTATTCACCAAAACAACACTTGGGTGGATATGGCATAGAAGACTTGCTCATGTTGGGATGAGCTCACTCAAGAAGCTAATGAAGAATGATTTGGTGAGAGGGTTAAAGGATGTGAAGTTTGAGAAGGATAAGCTTTGTAGTGCATGTCAAGCCGGCAAGCAAGTTGCAAATACTCATCCAACCAAAGCTTTCATGTCAACCACAAGAGTGCTAGAACTCCTTCACATGGATTTATTTGGACCAACAACATACAAGAGTTTGAGAGGAAATCTTTATTATCTTGTGATTGTTGATGACTATTCAAGGTATACATGGGTATTCTTCCTTCATGACAAATCCGAAGTTGCATCTTGCTTCAAGAAGTTTGCCAAGAGAGCCCAAAATGAATTTTAAGTGAAGCTCAAAAAGATAAGAAGTGACAATGGAAAAGAATTTGACAACACAAACATAGAAGCGTATTGTGATGAAGTTGGAATCAAACATGAAGTCTCCACAACATATACTCCTCAACAAAATGGTGTAGTTGAGAGGAAGAACCGGACTTTGATCACTCTTGCAAGAACAATGCTTGATGAGTTGCTCAATGGGAAGAAGCCGAACGTCTCCTTCTTTAGGGTGTTTAGTTGCAAATGCTACATCTACAAGAAGCGACAACACCTAGGGAAGTTCCAAAGACATTGTGATATTGGTTTTCTTGTTGGTTACTCATCGAAGTCCAAAGCATATAGAGTATTTAATCATGCCACCAGCTTGGTTGAAGAAACATATGATGTGGAATTTGATGAATCTAACGGCTCCTAAGGAGCACATGAGAATCTTAATGATGTAGGTGATGAACCATTGAGGGAGGCTACGAAGAACATTCCAGTTGGAGACATTAAGCCTAAAGATGATGAAGATGATGTACAAGTGATTGATCCACCCTCTTCATCAAGTGTGCCACAAGATGGTGAAAAAGATGGAAGAGTAGAAAATGAAGATACTCATGTCTCCCATGAGCAAATGGTGGTACAAGCACAAGATGTTGATGCTCCACAACCTCCTCCTCAAGTGATCAATAGAAGAAACACACCTCTACTACAAGATCTCATCATAGGGAGTCCATCAAAGGGAGTGATGACACGCTCACAAAAACTTGTTTCATTTATTGCTCATCACTCTTTTGTCTCTTGTTTTGAGTCTACCAAGGTCGAAGAAGCTCTTCAAGATCCGGATTGGATCAATGCCATGCATGAAGAGTTGAACAACTTCACCTGCAATAAAGTTTGGACTCTTGAAGAGCGACCAAAAGGTGCAAGAGTCATTGGAACAAAGTGGGTGTTCTGAAACAAGCAAGATGATCAAGGTGTTGTTGTGAGGAACAAGGCAAGACTAGTTGCAAAGGGGTTCTCTCAAGTTGAAGGATTGGATTTTGGAGAGACCTTTGCACCGGTTGCAAGATTAGAAGCCATTCGTATCCTCCTTGCATATGCATCACATCATGAAATGAAATTATATCAAATGGATGTGAAAAATGCATTTTTAAATGGCTTTATTAATGAACTAGTCTATGTTGATCAACCTCCCGGGTTTGAAGACCCTAGATATCCTAATCATGTCTATAGGTTGTCCAATGCGTTATATGGGCTTAAGCAAGCCCCAAGAGCTTGGTATGAGCGCCTTCGGGACTTCCTCATTGAGAAGGGCTTCACCATTGGGAAGGTCGACACCACACTATTCACCAAGAAGCTTGATGGGCATATCTTCATTTGTTAAGTGTATGTTGATGATATCATCTTTGGATCATCAAATGAAGATTCTTGCAAAGAATTTGGTGAATTGATGTCCAAGGAGTTCGAGATGTCAATGATTAGAGAGCTTACATTCTTTCTTGGTTTTCAAGTGAAGCAAATGAGAGAAGGGATTTTTATCTCTCAAGAGAAATATACAAATGATCTTCTCAAGAGATTCAAGATGGATGAATGTAAGCCAATCAAGACACCAATGCCTACTAATGGATATCTCGACCTAGATGAGGGAGGTAATAAGGTTGATCAAACTCTCTACCGTTCTATGATTGGTAGCTTGTTGTATTTAACCGCATCTAGGCTCGACATCATGTTTAATGTGTGTATGTGTGCTAGATTTCTAGCTAATCCTAAGGAAACTCATTTAATTGCCGTAAAAAGAATCCTTAGGTATCTTAAGCACACACCAAGCATTGGCCTTTGGTATCTCAAAGGAGCTAGATTTGAATTAATTGGCTATTCCAATTCGGATTATGCCGGATGCAAAGTAGATAGAAAAAGCACATCCGGAGGGTGCCATTTGCTTGATAAATCACTTGTGTCTTGGTCCTCCAAGAAACAAAATAGTGTGGCTTTGTCCACCGTCGAAGCGGAATACATTACCGCGGATGCTTGTTGTGCATAAATACTTTATATGAAACAAACTTTGCTAGACTATGGTGTAGTTCTAAAAAAGGTACCTCTTTTGTACGACAATGAAAGTGCGGTAAAACTTGCAAATAATCCGGTTCAACACTCTCGCACCAAGCACATAGATATCCGTCATCACTTTCTTAGAGATCATGTTGCTAAAAATGATATATCACTAGAAGGTGTAAGAACCGAGAATCAATTGGCGGATATCTTTACAAAACCGCTAGATGAGGCAACGTTTTGTCGTTTGCGGAATGAGCTCAATGTTCT
This sequence comes from Miscanthus lutarioriparius, assembly GCA_904845875.1. Lineage (NCBI taxonomy): Eukaryota > Viridiplantae > Streptophyta > Magnoliopsida > Poales > Poaceae > Miscanthus > Miscanthus lutarioriparius. Next base: position 52,304,104 of record CAJGYO010000010.1, read on the forward strand.
TGATTTTAGTAACCTCACTAAAAGATGAGCTTGTGTTGTCCCTTGCATTGTATTGTAATATATTACATGTTTACTTTATGGTAATGCATATAGGGCTTGTCTAACATGGTTAAGATAACCGCCGTAAAGCGTGTGAAGAAGCTTAACCTTGGATCAAACTTGATAAGCAACTAGATTTACTTTCAAGTATTGCATATGCATGAATGTTGTTTTTTTGTTTATCTTAAAACGCCCTTTATTGCCTATTTTCTTAAAAAGAATTATAGCCTAAGGCAAAATATTTTGAAAAACTTGAGGGTTTGAGAAAGGTCACTCACATCAGTCCCAATTGGTGTTTATTTGGATCTTATTTGAGTTGAGACTTGATTGGGAACAGGCAGCACGAAGGACAGTGAAGACTTGCTGGAAAAAGAGTGACCGGACGTTGCACCGGACTCTGATGTTCAGCGTCCGATCAGTTCATAGGAGGTGAACTTACTGCGAAGGAGTGACCGGACGCTGAAACAGTGTTTTCCCAGTGTCCGGTCAGGAGGAGCTTCAGCGTCCAGTCGATCATGAAGACATCAAGGCTAGGTGACCGGACTCTGGCTGCGTCCGGTCGGTGTCCACCGGACGCGTTCGGTCGCGATTCCAGAGGATTTGGACCTCTCTGGAATCGACCAGACGCTGGGTGGTAGCGTCCGGTCGCTACCACCGGAGCGTCCGGTCAGTAGAAATCGTGCGGCATCAGATCTCTTTTCCCGTTTCCTTCTCTGACTCAGGAGGGCCACCCTATTTAATCTAAATCGCCGGCGGTTTGACCTAATCCGTCTTTGCTCGCGCCGACATCATCGTCGTAGCGCCGCCTCCACCGCCGTCGTGACCCGCTCTCAGTAGCCCCTCTGCACTCCACTGTACCCCGCTGCTCCACGTGCCACCCTCGACTCCCCGTGCCACCACAGTCACGCCCGTGCGCCGCCTACACCACGCCGTGCCCTAGCCGCCGCATCCCACGCAAGCTCCGCCCGCGCCCTCACCATGCTTCAGCGCCGCCCTCACCGTGCTTGCCCTGCTCTAGCCGCACCACCGTGCCCAGCACCACTATGCCCTAGTTCCACTACCGAGCAAGCCCCTGTAGTGCCCTAGCACCCCCATTGCATCCTCGCCGGTGACTTCAATCGCAATCCAATGCCGCCAATCCACGCCACAGCCAACCCTAACATCTTTGCCGATTCGGTGGTTCCCCACGTGTCGCTCCTCTTCTTTTTGGATCGTCGGTTCGTCAGGTAGCATGCCCGCGTTTCAATTTCGTATCTAAATTGCTTGCTTCCTAGGGTCTCGCATCTATTAGATATATTGTATTTATTTGTATATCCTATCTATTCCATCGTGCAGCGTGTCGGTGTCGTTGAGATCGTGTGGCAGTTGTCAGTTAACTCGGGGCCAAGCTCGCGAGTACGGATCGAGGCCAAGCCTCAGAAGTGTCAGTGGTAGTTTTTCTCTTCAGATTCATCAGATGGCTCGCACAAAGAATGTCGGAGGTGGTCTAGGAGATGAGGATCCGAGGCGTCCACCTCGCTTGCCTATAGATCCTAAAGGCAAGGCGACGAAGAAGGTTGCATCAAAGAAGCGCAAGTACCCTGATGCAGAGATAGCCAAAGCAGTTGCAGTTGCTGAGGCCGCAGAGCGTGCCGAGAGAGGAGGTACTCGCAGTGGAGTTGTTATAGCAGATCATCTGTCGCTAGAGGCGCAGGGTCGACTTGAGCGTATTGAGCATCTTCATGGCGGTCCACCTAGGACTGTCATGATGGCAGGATGACGTCTTGCTATTGAGGAGCCTCAGCCTCAGGGGGAGTCCCAGCAGGAGCCACAGCAGCAGCTCCAGCCAGCAGAGCCGACAGAGCAGGCTTAGGAGGGAGAGTAGGCAGAGTAGACAGAGCAGGCACCACAGCCACAGTTACGCCGCTCTGGTCGTACCCGTGCTCCAGTCACACCGAGGGCAGATACTCAGCGGAGAGGTTCTCGTCCACCGCCCAGACCATAGGGTCCACCTCCAGTGACCCATCTTGACTTGAGGGCCGCCACGGCCAAGCAGGTGCAGTAGTTGAGGTTCGTGGACTTTGAGGTGTGGTTCCCACCGAGGAGGGATGAGAGAGCTTCAAAGGGCTTCTACACTCCACTACAGGAGGATTTCTACAATGCCTATCTCAATAGCGGGGCAGTTTTTAGATCTCAGAGGGTGTGCCACATTGACTCCATTGTAGCAGCAGCAGCCGGAGAGCACATTCGCCCCTATCTTGCATATCTGCCAGGGCTGACAGATCTGATTGGATGGATATGATTATATGTTCTATCTTGGGTTCGTTAGTTCTATGCTTCTCTCTTTATTGACCCGCACCATAACTTCATACACTTTGCATTCAGAGGGAGAGACTATCGGATGATGAGCACTAGAGCCAGGGAGATACTTAAACTTTAGGAGCAGCTTATCAAACTTCATGAGGTTTGCTATGGACAGACTGCACCTCCCAGACACCCGCATGGTGGCAACGTGCCCTCTACTGACTTGGTCCATCACTGTTTCAAGGAGCCTTTTGGCGAAGGGTCAAGGAGGAACCCTAGTGACCTTAACCCCACTGCTCGTGTGCTTGAGGCCATTATGAGGAGGACACCGCTTCCTAGGACGGGATACAGAGAGGGCTTGACTCAGATACAGCTATGGCTTATCAACTCTCTGATGCAGCAGACAGTTTTTGATATTTGGGATCTTCTTCTGTCAGAGATGGAGGACACTATAGCTGAGGGCTTTAGAGGTCGTAGGCAGTTGCCATATGCCCACTGGATCACCTGGCTTATCCACAGGGCAGTCACAGTGAGGCCACCAGAGATGCTTGCAGAGTATAGTGGTGCTACGACTGAGTTCCCTGCCTATAACATGAGACAGATGATCCGTCATAGCACTCCACAGGCACCTAGTCAGCCGCGCCGTCGTCCTGATGTGCCAGAGTCTGTAGCCCAGCAGGATGATATCATTAGGGGCATTACAGCTACAGAGGAGGAGGAGCTTGCTCAGCAGGAGGGGATGGTCGTGAGCGACCCCAGTGACAGTTCTGATGATGACTATCAGCCCATCCCTTGGATGCCTCCTCAGTGATATGACCATGAGGCCAGCAGCTCCAGTTCAGCGCCACCTGCTTCGCAGACCGACCCCGCTCTCCTTGCTATACTTGAGCGGATGAGGTAGGACCAGGCACGACAGGCTCAGGAGATAGCTGCTACATTTGCTCAGCTCTAGACTCGGCAGGATGAGTTCCAGCGCCAGTAGCAGTAGCAGCTAGCTATACATCAGCAGACGTAGGCTCTACAGCAGCAGCAGCAGGCCATGCATCAGCAGCAGATCCTCATGCAGCAGTAGCTTCTTGGATTTATGCAGCATGTTGTGACTGCTATTGGGGCTCCACCGTCACAGCCTTCGCCCCAGCTTAGTCAGACTGCCACTACCTCGATGACTCCAGCATTACAGCCAGTGGGCTTCAGAGTCAGGGACAGCCACCAGCATAGTTTGCTTCTCCTACAGAGCAGGTGTCCTAGTATTTTGCTACGTCACTGCCAGCTCCACTGTTCACACCGCTTCAAATAGGCTTCACACCAGATGAGACGCCCTCGCTGCTAGTGCTAGAGACCACAGTGTCCAGGAGCCTTGGTGCTTCCTTTAGTGAGTTGATAGGAATGCCTACTCCTCCATATTTACATGTCCCAGGTCCTTCTACTGTTGCACCAGTTACCGGGACTACAGAGACGCTCCCTTTCTTAGTGTCATCATCAGAGCTAGCTGCTTCAGTCGCACCAGCACAGCCTTCAGTAGCTCCAGCCCCTGATCTGACCCAGACTGCTTCAGCATCAGTTCCAGCTTCAGAGGGTCATACAGCTCAGAGCTTAGGATCAGACGATGATGGCACACAGTTCCAGCTCGCTCCTCGTACCTCAGCGCCCGACTCGTCCGTTGCAGCCCCGCCGACCGACCCTTAGGTTTTGGTGTTTGACGCCAAAGGGGGAGAGGGATCGTGTATGTTAGCCTTAGGGGAGCGATGTATTTAGGGGGAGCTTAGTTATATTATTAGCTTATATACTACATTTGGAAATTTTTATGTGTGATACACTACTACGCATTCATCGTGTGTTTATTTTCATGCATTGAACTATATATATGTGATAGTGATATCTACGTGATCGTGATATATGACATGTGTGCTCTCTACTTTGAATTACATATATGTCATATCACTTGTGTTATGCTCATTTGCTTTTGCTTTTGCTTCTACGTTTTACTCTGATGCAAATGAGCTTTATTACTTGTACTCATGCTTATTTCATATCTTTGGAGTACATTATGATGGCTTGGGTCATATAAGCTTGACTAACTCTTTTGTTCTTATTGCTAAAAGCTTATATGAACCAAGCATGTTAAAAACCTCAACTCTTTCACATACTCGAGGTAGTATTGTCATCAATCACCAAAAAGGGGAGATTGAAAGCATCTAGGCCCCTAATTGGGTTTTGGTGATTAATGACAATGTAAGATTACTGTGACTAACGTGTGTTTTGCAGAGGCAATTAAGTTAAGTCACGGTAATGGAGATCGATTGGGCAATCATGGTTGTCATGCCCCTACGATGGAAATCGTTTCGGTTTTCAAAGGATGGACTAGTTCTAAGTGTCGTTTGGAGTTGGAGAGACACTTAGAGTAGTTTAGGACTTTGTTTTTCCTTTGGCCGTACTATTAAGGGGGCTATGGATGGGTAGCTTGACCTAGGTGAGTCTAGTGAGTTAGGTGTGGTGCACACTTGTCAAAACTAGTGCTAGGTAGCTCCAACATATGCCTAAGATCCAAAGGAGCAAACTTCATTCACGTATGATCGAGAGTTGGAAGTGAAATGAGGGTCAAATACTGACCGGACGCTAGGTTCGGTGTGACCGGACGCTGGCACAGAGTCCGGTCAGTTCATTTGACCGAGGTGAAACTGTTCGGTGCGACCGGACGCTGGAAGGTCATGTGACCGGACGCTGAGAGCCAGCGTCCGGTCGTTTCCAGTAAGGTTCCAGAGAGGAAAAATCGTGACCAGACGTGTCCGGTCAGTGCTGACCGGACGCTGGCAGCGTTCGGACACACTGTAAACACTAGAGTTCAGTGCTGACCGGACGCTAATTCTAAATTCTTTGCAATAATTAAACCCTACACTTAGCCCACTTCACCCCTTGTGCCTAGAATATGTTTCTATTATTCTACCGCACAAAAGTTTGGCACCCTAAATTCCAATCCTACTTAGCATGGCAATTCTAGGAATATAAAGACATGTAATGAATTGTTCAAATGTAAATGCTTAAAGTAAAGAGAGGTAAAGGAACGCGGTGATGTTTTGCCGAGGTATCGGAGAGTCGCCACTCTCCACTAGTCTCGTTGCAGCACCCGCGCAAGGGTGTAGCTCCCCCTTGATCGGGAGGATAAGTGTGGTCATCTTGGTTGTGCTTATGTGAAAATGTACCTCTAAGACATGTTTGCACACTCAAGAACCACATTTCATCATCAAAGGAGACATCTATCTTTCCTGGTGAGAGTATTGATGTCTGGTCATTATAGATGGGTTTTTCCTCACATGGTAGTTTTATTATATGCTATCTCATGGATATTAAAATATGAAACCATAGAATTATCTAATCGTTCTGAAGAAACTGAGCCCTTTCATTTGGCTGCACTATATTTCTAAAAATAGTAATTATAGTCATTTCATCATTTCTAAGAATTGAATTCTTCTGTTTGTTTCAACAAGGTTCCACTGATCACTCTCTGTTCATCTGTTGACATTCATTTGTGCATGCATTTCTTCTCTTTCCCTTTTTGAGTGGATCTTCTCTTTCCCATTTATTAGGCCTTGTTCGGGTTGGGTCGAAAATGGCCGGGATGAGGACACAACGATTCACCCGGCGTGGATCTTACCCCGGCCCACGATGGAATTTGCGTTCGGTTACACCACCACACAGCGTCAACACGCGTGGAAGAAAGAAATCCTCGCTTGACGAGAGCCCACGCGAAAGAAAGAAATCCTCGCTTGACGAGAGCCCACGCGAAGGTGGAAGCACTAGCCAACGGCTTGGCTGGGCTTGTATTACATGACCAAAGAGTGAATTTGTGTCAGTATATTTCAGTGTACAATGATAGGATAAAAATAAAAGGAAAAAATCCATTTTATCTCCCTGAACTATTCTCAAAGTCTAGTTTTCCTCCCTGAACTCCAAAACCAGGTAACCACCTCCCTCAACTTTTAAAACCGTTCATTTTTCCTCCCTGATTCGGTTACAAGTGGTTTTCAAAGACAGTTTTGTCTTTTTCTTTTTTATTTATATTGGCCGAATTTTGTAAAAATCATAATAAATTATAGAAAAATCATAAAATATAAAATCCAATTTTGTTGGACTTCACATAAGTAGATCTACACAGTGAATATATAATATATTATGCTTTAATATAAAGTTTTTGCTGTCGGTTTAGATCTATGCTTTTTAGTAATTAATTCAAAGCTGCAGTTTCTATGGTCTAATTGTGATGAAATTTTTTTGGTAGGCTAATTATTATATGATTGAACTATAGTAAAAGTTTCATGCTCATTAGATCATGTATAACTGAGTTATAGATTTATTTATTTTTATGCTTGTTAAATTGCTTTATTTTTATGCTTGTTAAATAGCTTTAAAATAGTTAAAAGTGTGTAAAAATAGAAATGAGTATGAAATTTTTATTATAGTTAAAGCATACAATAATTATACTATAATAAAAATTTCACCACAATTGAACCACAGAAACTGCAGCTATGAATTAATTACAAAAAAACATAAATCTAAAGCTACAATAAAAAATTGGTACTAAAGTATACCATATTATATATTTAATGTGTAGATCTACTCATGACTTGTCCAATAAAATTAGATTTTCTATTTTATGATTTTTCTATGATTTACTATGATTTTTTAAATATTCAGACAAAATAAATAAATAAATAAAGACAAAACCGTCTTTGAAAACCACCTATAATCGGGTCAGGGAGGTAAAATGAACAGTTTTAAAAATTGAGCAAGGTGGTTTACCTGGTTTTTGATTTCAGGGAGGGAAACTAAACATCGAGGATAGTTTAGAGAGGTAAAATAGACTTTTTCCAAAATAAAATCCTTATTTCCACCACTATGGGCCAAAAGTGCAAAGCCCAACTTAGTTGGGCCAACAAGCACATAGGGCCCACCGTCCTTCCGCGCTCGCCGATATATAGCAGGCCGTGGGCGGTGGCCCTTCCTGAACTAGCTGAATCCGCATCCCTCTCGAAATCAAAAAATATATTAAAAAAATGATTATTTGGATTCATGCTATTATAATTTTCGATGTTTGAAGAAACGCCATTACTATTTACCTATTTTAAAGCATGTCATTACAATTCTTCGTTTCCCACAAATATGCCACATAATGCGTATGGACACGGCCTGGGCCCAGCTGCAGGCGTATACGAAGACGTATACTTCATCGTAGCCTCTCTCTCCTGTCACTGACACGTGGGCCCCACATGTCATCTTCTTCTTCCTTCCCTCCTCATCTTCCCTTGCTGAGCACGTCAATGGCGATGGCGAGAAGCAGCAGAAGCACGCGGCCGAGCAGCAGCAGCAGCACGGGCCGCCGGACTTCACACACGTCGTCACCGCCCCTCCTCACGTCTTGCTCGCTCACGTAGTCAGTAGTTGGCAGTCAGCATGGCCGCTCTCTCCCTTCCCTCGCACCGGCTGCGCGGCAGTCAGTAGCCAACCCATCCATCCGACCCCCGCCGCCACCACCAGTCCAGTCCACCAGAGCATACTGCAGAGCGGCAGCACTCCCTTTGGCACTGTCTGACTTCCGCTCCGCCATACCCATCCCAGCGCCACCCACATCCTTCCCCGTGGTCGATTCAGCAGCTGGCCTTCCCTCCACGCTCAGATCCGGCCACGGTGGAGCTCCTGGTGGCCGAGGAGGCGGAGGTCCTGTTCGAACTTGAGAGGCGAGCCACGGTGCTCCCGTGTAGATGCTCCTGGAGGTGGTTGGGCGGCCACTGCTGCCACGTGCGGACGTCGGCCAGCGATGCGAGGCAGCCTGCATATGCTATGCATGCCCGTGACCTGGCACGACGCACAAGGGTCCAACGCCAGCGGGGCCGTCCTCGCGTGGGCGTCCATGGCTGGGACTGGAGCGCATGGGAGCCTGCCCGTGCCAGTAGGTCACCGCGTTGCTGTCGGGCAAGCGCGCGAGCGAGCTGCTGAGCCACCAACGATCTCACGCGCAGGGGCCGGGGGGGCTACTGTCGCACAGATGGTGGTCGGCCTCGCCCCCGGTTGGCCATGGCAATGGCGAGCGCGTGCGCCTGGAGTTCCGCTCCGCCATGGCCGCGCGAAGGTGAGCATGGCCTACATGAGCATGCCTCGGAGCGCGCCGACGCTGGCCCCAGCACGGGTACGGGCATGCCGCCGGCGCCGGTGAGGAGGCAGGCGAGCAGCTGGCCTGAATGTGCAGCCCCTTGAGCCCGGCCTCCCGCACCGACGCCATGGCCGACAGGAGCTCCGGCCAGGCCTCTCCCAGACGTCGGCAGACATGGCCCGCGGCCGCTCGCGCCTCGCCACCGGCGCCCCCGCTCCCGCTCGCGCGCTCGAACGCCCGCTTCAGCAGCTCGCCCTCACGCTCGCGAGCCCGGCCGCGTGCTCCGTGCGCCGCGTCCTCCGCACGCCGCGAGCTCCGCTCACCCGCGTGCTGCTGCTGCTGCCCGGCCACATACTGCTGCTGCTTCTCGCCATCACCATTGATGCACTCAGCAAGGGAAGATGAGGAGGGAAGGCAGAAGAAGATGACATGTGGGGCCCATGTGTCAGTGACAGGAAGAGAAGCTGCGATGAAGTATACGTCTTCGTATACACCTGCAGCTGGGCCCAGGCCGTATCCATACGTATTATGTGGCATATTTGTGGGAAACGAAGAATTGTAATGACATGCTTCAAAATAGACGAATAGTAATGGCGTTTCTCCAAACATCGAAAATTATAATGACATGAATCCAAATAACCCTAAAAAAAGGGGGGATCCCGTCGACTCGTCGAGGCGTGCTTCCGGTCCGCTGCCCCCCGCTCCCTCATCCCCTATGGCGTCGGCGGCGATGCTCCGGTCCGCTGCCCACTCGCTCCGGCTCCGACAGTCCCTGGAGCCGGAGTGGTGCCTTCTGGCAAGGCAATTCCTCAGCAGCAGCTCCGTACCCACCGAGGTAATGAATCTCCTGCTTCCTCTTCCCTTGACTGGTTAGGGTTTGTCGAGTTAGGCGGTCTCACCTGAACGGAACGCCATGGGTTGTTGGATTGGGGCCCAGGGATTACGGATCTGTGGAATTGATGGGGGCATGCTAATTTTGTTGGACCCAATCACCTCAATTGTCCACCTGCTGTCTTAGATTTAAGAAAAGTTGGTTCTTTTGAGGGTTTGCTAGAATTCGATTTGACTGATTGTCAAAGTTCTTTGGTCGAATTTAACTGCACCTCAGATTGTTTCTCTTTGGCTGCAGCCCCGGTGTGTTACTTCTAGGGTTAGGATTGGGTTTGCCGACAGTGGGTTTGCTGGTTAATTTGTATGGCTAGGGCTGTTGTCTAACCGTTCATACCATTCACAATATGTCATGCATGCATAATGGCAAAACTAAACCGTAAAATAAATAATTTAGATGATATCTCAATTTTTATGCTTATAATTTTAAATTTTTAATTTTTAATGACGAACTCATGCTTAATTATTGTACACAAAATATCATGGTGAAATTACCAGTAGGTAATAACAAACTGTTTTAGTTTCACCTATGATAGTTTTTTTATGAACAACAAGGTGAACTTGAACCTACCAATACAAGATAGACTTTTTAAAAAAAAAAAGGGATGCAGTCTGCAAAATATATTTTTTCGGTCAATGTCTGCAAATATAATTATGCAAATAAAATCTTCTTTTTGTAGTTCTAGTACAAATCTTGAGTCTAAATGATGCAGTGCAAATACAGTTATGTAACTTGATCAAATTCGTGCAAATGATTCAAAGTTGAATTGAAATATATAGAGGCCTGCGAGTGAATGGAACATTCACTAGGCCTACTGGGTGTTGGCTGCTGCTCCGTGTGGTTCGTGTTGCACGCGTACCGCAGCCACACGGCTGGACTGAGTTTCTGACGGCATATGCCTCTGCCAAAAGTGACACACTGGCTGGTCGCACGCCAGCAGCGCAGCCACACACCGAGGGGCACAACGCACGCACGCAGAGAGGGATCGGGTAGGCAAGGGGCAGCTCTGCGAGAGTTCGAGACTGACCATTGAAAGGTGAGCGATGACCAGAGACTGGAGAGACACAGACGGACAGGCCTAGCGCATCCAGGGACAGGAAGTACTGGGTCTCCACCTGTATCACGACTCGTCGCCTCGGCCTGCTATGCGAATTGCTAGGGCGAGTCCATCTATAGCAGAAAAGATTGGCCGCTGCAGTTTGATTTTACAGGATATCTTGTCTTCCTGTGACCAATTGCGAACTAAAAAATATACTGTGAAACTCTTGTCTTGTTTAAATAACTGATGGATGGTGACATCGATGTATACATGATTATAAAGCTTAAACATTCAGAATATTCGCCTTGATGAATTGCAAACTAAAGAAAGATTTTGTGAAGCTCTGGTTTTGCTTAAACGATAGAGGGATGCATCGGCATAGGTGAAGAAATTATTATAAGGCCTTGAATGTTCACAAATGGTTAACCGGAATGTGCAAGTGCTTAGATGGGTGTGCAGGGATGAACGTTACTGGTGCTCCTATATATGAAACTTAATCAGACTTTTGTATTCTGAAACCGGGGGCAGAGAGAGAGGGAGACTTAATATGCATTGCAAAATGTGGTTATTCATGCACACAAATTTTTTGTAACAAATCCATTCATCATGCTCCTGCACAGACACAAGTGTTCCCCCTCCTCGAATAAGCCTTTGAAAGGCACCGTGGAACAGAAAAGTCACGTTTATGAGAAGCCGGAAAACATTTATCCGGAAAACATTTATAAACGACTATTGATGAAGGTCGATAAGATTTCTGAAGGCTTGGATGAACACTCTCGTTTACTTAAGGAGCTTGAGGCTGATATAAAAGAAAATAACAAGTAAGCAACCCACTTTTGTTGTCAACATATTCATGCAAACCTTTTTTATGTGGTTATTACTCTAACTGTTATTCATTTGACCTGCAGGCATGGTGGAGCCATAGACCTGACGCCATGGGTCGTGTCGATATCTTCTTGTTTACTTTTCTTTGGCCTGTATAAATATGTTTAGTAGGGCTGATTGACTCGGGAGGGGGAAATGTAGGTGCAAAACTCTCATTTAGTGAGAACTAGTGAATTCTCTGTTTCTTGTAAGAAACAGAGTGATGTACTGCCTCAGATGTTCTATGATATAGAATCATGTCTATTTATGCTTGAACTCACTAATTCTGTTGGATGCTTGCCGTTTTGCATGGATCTGACTGGTGAATGTTATCAGGATTTGATCAAAAGTGTTGTTTTCTTGGAGAATTTGAAAGTTTAGTGGCTGTGAACATACACCTGTACTCAGGGTGGGCTTATGGGTCGCAGGCCTATGTAAATAGGTCGCAGGCCTCTTTGTGACCCCCTGGACTCCTGGTACGAATTTAGTGACAGCTACACGTGTTTCTTTCCCAGAACTTACTCGATGAATTTGCAGCGGTTTCTTATTTTTCTAATAAAGAATATCTGGGCCAGCAAGTAGAAAACCTGCAAGACAAAGAGAAGTGATTCTATACTGAACTGTATGCCCTGGCTGCTACGAAGTGTACACTGTTAGTGCCTAGTAACCAGGTTATAAGGGCAGTCCCAATGTTACTGCACGTAGTTTCTATATCTATTAATCTCTGTAGACACTATATATACAAACTATAGTCCCAATGGATAGTTTTTACAGAACAATTATTTATCCAATCACGTACATTCTTTCTTCATTCTCTACCACTCACATCCCTTCGTGTCTTGGTTCTCGTGTAGACATGGTTTTTAACTTAGACCCGGTTTCTATAATTTTTGCTCTCCCTCTTCAATAGCTATCTTGTCACATCAGCAAAACGCTTAGGTGGCAGTACAGTTAATGTCCATAGAAACTGGGATTACATTTGTTTATTGTGGTGACTATTCTACATTTTCCACAATAAAGGAGACACATGAGTGATATACTCTTCTTCAGAAATGAAAGGTTTTCTCAACACATCAGAGTTCTAACTTTCAAAAGAAGGGACCGTTAATTTTTTTAATGTTTTGTTCTGATGCAACGCAATGGAGCAAAAGTAACAGCACATGTGTTATTTTCAGAAATGTGCATCCCTTGAAAAAGAAAAGTTAAATCAAAACGCTGGGGAATAAATACTTCTACACATGAGATTGAGGTCAGATTAGTGTCAAAAGCAACTGCAGAGTCACAGAGCAAAGAAAATCGGAAATAAAAAACAAAAGGAAAAGAAAAGAAAAGACTCCTGATACATAAGTGATAAAGAAGTTATGTACAAATTCCCTAGAAAAAGAAAGATAATTGAAGCTCATAAGTCTGCTTAGAATAATAAACATGTAGATATTTGTGATATCATTCAAAAACTAATCAACAACTGAAAATGTAGCCAGAGCATCCTATTTCAGTCGTTTGTGTCCATACCAAACTAATCAACAAATCAAACATTCAGAACTACTCTAGGTATCAGCATACTGTCTTACTGCATGTATCATGCAATTCAATATTTAGATCCATTGGTGCTATCTGTGAACAAAATGTCCATACAACACAAAGTTCAAATTTATCTGTAACTTGGCATCCTAGGTCCTGTCATTCATAAAATTTTCTAACAAACTTAGAGCATACTTTCTTTCACACAAATGAATGTGATGGTAAATAATGTTAGAAATATAGATGTACAGGGAGCATTGCCAGTTAGCATACATATGTTATATGTAGGCAGGAACTTAAAAACTTTGAGAACGCTATCATCAACTACTTCACACTTGAGCTCCACTTTCCTAAGGTATTCTGAAATTGCAGCTGATCTCTTTCTTGCTATCATCAACTACGTTTATTGTTGCGGACGAACGGACGGGTCCGTCGGAGGAAAATAATCACGAACGACGACTGATGGAGGATCATTTCAGGCGGTGATGGCCGCTCCGGTGGTGATGGGGACGCTGTGGAGCACCACGGTCTCGACGGTGAGCCCGGGGCCGAAGCCGAAGAGGACGCCCCAGTCGAACCCCTCCCCCGTGGTGGCCTGCCCATCCTCGGCGGAGCGCTTGCGCATCTCGTCGAGGATGAAGAGCACGCAGGCGCTGGACATGTTGCCGTACTCGGAGAGGACGTGGCGCGTCGCGCGCATCCGCTCCTTGTCCAGGCCGACCTTGGCCTCCACCTGGTCCAGGATGGCGGGGCCACCCGGGTGCGCCACCCAGAAGATGGAGTTCCAGTCGCTGATCCCCAGCGGCTTGAACGCCTCCTCCAGCGCGCGCTCGATGTTCTTGGAGATGAGCCCCGGAACGTCCTTGAGCAGGTGGAACGTGAGCCCGACCTCGCGGAGGTGGCCGTCGATGGCGCCCTCGGAGTCCGGCAGGATGGTCTGCGCCGCCGACACGAGCTCGAACAGCGGGCGCTCCACGCGCTCGTCGGGGTCGGCGCCCACGATGACCGCCGCTGCGCCGTCGCCGAACAGCGCCTGCCCGACCATGGAGTCGAGGTGGGACTCGGAGGGGCCCCGGAACGTGACGGCCGTGATCTCGGAGCACACCACCAGAACCCGCGCGCCGCGGTTGTTCTCCGCGAGGTCCTTGGCCACGCGCAGCACCGTGCCGCCCGCGAAGCACCCTGCTGGTACATCATCAGGCGGTTCACCGAGGGCCGCAGGCCCAGCATCTTGGTCAGCTGGTAGTCGGCGCCCGGCATGTCGACCCCGGACGTGGTGCAGAAGACCAGGTGCGTGATCTTGGATTTCGGCTGCCCCCACTCCTTGATCGCCTTCTGCGCCGCGGCCTTCCCCAGCTTGGGGACCTCCACTACCACGATGTCCTGGCGCGCGTCCAGCGACGGCGCCATGTACGCGCACATGTTGGGGTTCTCCGCCAGGTACTCCTCCGTCAGGTGCATGTACCGCTTCCGGATCTGCGACTTGTCGCCTGCACCAGGGCAGTCATGTCATGTGCATGTCAGAGTCAGAATCAAACCACCGTCGTCGTCAGTGGTGAAGGCATGCCACGCCATGCCATGCCAGAGCACGGACGTCAAGCTAGTTGCTAGCAGGCTGCTAACTGCTGGCTCGTCGTCGTCGTCCATGCAACGACAGGTCAATCGAAAAAAGAGAGAAGGGTCGGTCGAGCCGTGGTTATATATGTACGGTGCATGCGAAGACTGTGCCGAACTAACAAGAGAATTCTGCAGTACTAGTGCTTAACACAGGAGTCCTAATTAGAATACATATATAGTCATGAGTGTCTGCTTGTGTCACACAGCAGGAAAACTTTTGGAATCAGTAAAAAACGAAGAGACCACCGTAGTCTTCTACTCTTGAGTGGTAAAAATATTCAGAGTAATTAACTTGGTCGTCAGTGGTGTAAACTGTGTGAGTGGCGCGAGCACGGTGAAACACCTGGAAGCTGCTACTAGCTAAGCTAAGGCCTAGTCGACCGACCCACGAGAAGAAAAAAAAAGCAGGAGACGACGATGTGAGTGATCAAGCTTATTGACTGCTGTGTAGAGCTGAGCGAGCGATGGAGACGACGACGACAGATAGAGACAGAGAGACTGAGAGAGAGATACTCACACATCCTCTTGAACTTCTCCTTGAGGTCGGTCATGTGCTCGCTCTTGGTGATCCGGAAGTAGTAGTCCGGGTAGTCCGCCTGGTACACGCAGTTGGCGGGCGTCGCCGTCCCGATCGCCAGCACGGTGGCCGGACCAGTCGCGCGCTGGGCCTTCCTCACCTCCTCCACGGTCACAGTCGCGCGGGCCATCGTCTCCGTCCGCTCTTTCTCTCTACGTTGTACCCGAGACTGCAGCAGGTCGATCGATCGGCCGCTAGCTACTCCGACAGCAGCAGCACTTCGACAGGTCGGTCGCCGGCCGGCTTTCCGGATCGTCGGAGCGAGAGCTAGCTGCGACTGCAATCGAGCGCTGTGGATGGATGATCGGAGGCAGGAGGGCTAGCTGCGCTTGCTGTAATGGCAGAGGAGGCCCGCGGGGTGGTTATATAGCCGCGTGGGCCGGGGGCAGGCGACGACGGGGAGGTGGCGCCCGCTACACTGTGCCGCTATGCCGTGTTGGAGTGACTTCAACGGCCAGTCAGGTCACTACCGGTTTCCATCTATCGTCAGCCGCCGGTCAACCACGTGATCACGTGGGAATATTCAAAGTCCAACCAAAGGGATGGTTTATGGTTTTTCTTCTTTTCCCCACCCTATTTTATTGCCTATTTTCATTTTTATTATTTTCTTTGCGTCGAAGTGTGGCGTACGGTATACTTGGCCAAATGGGCCGCCCAGGCACGGCACGGCACTAGCATGCCGAGGCACGGCACGCCGAGGCACGACGCTATCAGCCACGACGACATTGTCGTGCCGTGCCGTACCGTGTCACCGTGCCCGGGTCGTGGCCCAGGCAAGGCACTACAGGCCACTAGTCGCTGGCACGCGGGCCGCCGGGCTCCATTGCTGTCGCTGACGCGCGCCTAGCCGCATGCCGCCGCCGCGGCAGCATCGCCACCGCCTTGCACCGCCGCAAGGACATGCTCCACCTGTTGCGCGGACGCACCTACGCCGCCGGGGGGACGCGTCGACGCGCCGCTGCCAAGGGGACGCGACCCCGGCCTCACCTTGCCGCCGCCGCGAAGACGCACATCTGGCCGCGCGTGCCGCCGCAACCCAAGCCACACGCCTCCGACTCCTCTGTTCGTGTGGTGCTGAGAGTGAGTAAATGACGGCCGAGAGGGATACAGGGAGGAGTATGAGAGAGTGTGAGGTGGGAGTTTGTTTATATACCTAGGTTTTCTACATCCAAAAGTGACAAATGCCCTAAATGAATCCAACGGCTAAGAATAATCGGACTGCATCATGCTGGCCCAATTTCTGTTCTATGCCCGTGCCGGCACTGTGGCCCGGACCTGCGGCCTAGGCACGGACCCTAGATTGTGCCCGTGCCGGCACTAGTACTATAGCTTCGTGCCCGAGCCGTTCTAGTGTCGTGCTTTTTCAGGCCGGGCCCGTGCTGGCCCATCATACTTGGCCCATTTGGCCATCTATAGCGCACGGCTCCTTAATTTAGTTTATCTCGTCAAATTTCGTGGTACTAACCGGCTGCTTCATTTAAACCGGCTTCTTTGAAATGGTGGATTGTGTAGGATGGGCCAAACCTAGAGATATGAGAATTTTCCTTTCAACAAGACCTCAAGTCCTCTCGTACTATCATATTTAGTACTACATACTCCCCGCGTTCCAAATTGTAGGTCGATTTGACTTTTCTAGATTCATAGCTATTGCTACATACCTTGATATATGAAATAAAAGCTATGTATCTTAAAAAGCCACAACAACTTATAATTTGAAATGAAGAGACTATTTGCCAAGTCACAGAGACAAATCAGGATACGCTGCTCCAAGTGGTGAACATACCTTCAGTTGCAATAGCAAGTAATATATAGGATCATATATACTTTCGCCCTATATGTTTTACCTTGCAAATTATAGATTTCATCCCGTAGATTATTTGTTAGCGGTTGGGATAGATTGTTGGGCTGTCATGAATTGTTACAATTTAGTTATTATTGTAGGCTTTGTACCCTGGGACCTGTTTATTTTAACTTGTAGATTGTAACACCTGCAAGTTTAAATGTAGTAGTTTTCACTAGTACAGAAATGATCTCATTTGGAGGCGAGAAATAGCAAAAATAGAGGGGGTTGCCCTTTGAACCTTTGAAGGAGTTGGGTTTGAGAGGTGAAATTGTGGCATCCCTAAGCTCTTTTCAAACTTTACAGATACATTTATTTCACTAATTTCTTTCACTTAGAGATCTAGAGAGAGACATGCATGATGTTTGATTTTTTTTTATTTTTCCTAGAAATTTAGACTCATTTTTCCCAACTTACTTGGCTCACATGAACTCTATATTTAATTTTTATATTCACTTTTTCATTTTGGTACATAGCTTTTTTATATCATTTTTTAAGCTTAAGGTCTACAATAATATAATATTTGTTCAAAAAATAGACATCAATTACTTCAACATTTACATGCGAATAATATCTTGATGCAAATACACCTTTTCTTTTCAAAGGGCACATATTGACAGGTCAGGGATGTACACAAAACGAAGACATGAAGCTTCCTACATATAAAATGTGAATGATTTTATTGAAGCTGCTAAAAGACACGCTTTGATTAAGCACACAAAGGATATATATTGTCCATGTTGTGACTGTCGGAACCGTATAATATGCCGGGATCCAAATACGATAAAATCACACTTGGTAAAGTTTGTATCACAATTACAATGCTGACAAAGACTCGTCTAGAAATCATTTATGTCCTTATATTTTTGGACGAAGGAAGTACAGATTTTGAACTCTGTACCCCCTTATACTTTACTTTAGGACCGAAAGAGTAACATTAGTTACTTGCTGTGGCCACGGGTACGCGCGTGCTTTGTACTGTCCATCATCGTTGCAGTAAATAAACATTAGTAATAGTAAAAAGTTTACTTAAAAGGAAAGATCGGCAAGAGAGACGAAGGCAGGCAGGCAATGAGCGAGTCATCATCCTTTGGTTGCCGTCCGTGGAACGCCAGCATCATTTCAATGGAAATCATTCAGCTTTTGTATGCGCAGGAATCGATCGAACTTGAGAAGAATGCTCAGCTCGCTCGTGTGCCTCACTCAACTTGGAGGATGCACCATTATATTAACGCCTCAAAGGCAACTAATTGTCGCAAAAGCAAACCATGTGTTCGGAAATTGCGAAGGCATCAATCAATTCAAAAGATACACATACCGGCCGAGAAAGTTGTCAAGAAGCAAGCAGACCATGCATGCATGTGTTTGGGGCTTTGGGCTGGCTAACTAATTAAACGTGGACATCGTCAACCCAAACTTAACAAAGTAACAAATTGCTAGCCAACGAACGCCCACGTTTTCTTTTTTCCACGTACGGCGACTCGGCGAGTACGGGCATCCGTCAAAAACCAGCCCTTTAGCTTTAGTCAAAATTTTTAGAGCCAATTTTTAGTTGATACTTCCTCTATACCAAATTATAAGTCACATTTCAATTCTCTTGGAAAGTCAAAGCATTTCAAGTTCTCAAGTCCTAGAATAAGTTTATCCTTTCATTTTCAATTTTATCGTCCCTTACCTATTATCCAACTCTTCCTGAATTTTTAAAATGGATGTTTCGGTCATCAAACTTTACTTTTTTGGCTCAATTTAACTCAGGAATATTAAAATCTCTTAAACTTTACTTTTTAGGTAATCAAACAACAGATACTCTCTAGTACTGTTAAACGACTGACGCGAGGTGTCTGATTTTTTGAGAATTTTCAGGCAACAACTCACAAAGGACAACTAGCACAATCAAAATGACAACTTACAAGAGACAAAGAACATTCTTTTCTATAGCCAAACAATGTCAAAATTTTATGTTGCCTTACCAACTACAACAAAAAAAATCAGGCATCTAAAATAAAGGAGAAGTGGTTAATTATATATATATATATATATATCCAATCCACCAGCTGCACCGTGCAACATGCATTATCGCATCCTGTGATAAAAAAAAATATGAGATCCAACATAGGAGGAACTAGGTGGTTTTTTATTAAGAAGAGAACTATAGTTACCTAAATTCAGTTGAGCTAAGCTCACTTCCTATCGCATCCTGTGATCCGTCGAGATGCACGAGCCAAGTCAAGTCATCTGCTTTATCGGCGTCCGTGGGTGGAATGGCCTGCTGACCCGTCAGGCCGGCATGCACTCAAGCCTCGTTTCGTTGAAATTTGGTTTATGCTGATTTGTTGTGAGAGGAAAATACTTTTCATTCGTTAAAAAGTACTTCTGAAATAGTGCTGACGAAAAGAGCCCAAGCATGTCGGCCGGCCGGTCGACTCGGTCACCGCTAGCCCATGCTCGACGGACCAGATAGGCCGCTAATTTTGTTCGGCTTTTCTAGCTAGAGCACGCACTACTGCTCTAGCCAACTTTTTATATATATAATGTATATATATAACTATATATATATATAATTGTTACTCTTGTCGCATTCATGCACATGCGCCACCGTCGTGGCTCCATCCGTCAAGCATGCATTTTCCCCCAGGGTTTCAACGGGAAGGAAACCATCCAACTTTGGCCTGCAGGAACTTTGAAAAGGATGTTTCTTGTGTTGTGTCTTGACTTGCATTTGGATGCGTGCAACATAACAAAGAAATAGTGGTCGCAAAAGCCAACCACATGGGTTGGAAAAAATTGCATACCTTGGCATGGCCGAGAATGAAATCGCCGCAGCCAGGAAGCGTACCATACCATGTGTTTTGGGCTGACTCTGGTCATAGCTAGGTGAGCCGAACGTGGACGTCAACCCAAGGCCCAAGCTTACGATGGTCCAAACGCACATGGCCAAAGAACGCCCACGTTTTTTTTTTTCTTTTTGACTCGGTGAGTGCGGTCATCAGTACATCGCCGATGAAACCAGATTTTTGTCTTCTCCTGTTCAGTAGCAAGAAGCCAAGCAAAAACATGCCAAATAAACCATAAATAAATACTCCCTCCGTCCCAAAAAGAACGCAACTATAGGATTCGTGTCGGTCAAGTTTGCGAAAGTTTGATCAAGTTTATAGTGATTAGTATTAACAGTTATTTCTCAAACAAGATTTGTTACGAAAATATATTTCATCATTAATCTACTGATACTTATTTTGTATTATAAATGTTAGTACTTTTTTATATAATTTTGGTCAAAATTAAAATTAATTGACTTCTCGGGAAGCGAGAATTGCATTCTTTTTAGGACAGATGGAGTAACGTACCTAGTAGGCTTCAACTCTAACTATCCAACTAGAGTGTCAAATCCTTGGCAAAAAAAAAAGAGTGTCAAATAAGATGGAACCATAACAAAATGCTACCCTAGCTAGTAGTCTAAGCAATGAATCATGTTTTCCGAAAAGTCCGAGATCAGACTGGTCCTCGATCGATAATTTAATGCGCAGTGATAATTGGATTTTGAATTTTACAGTTTTAGTTACAATCTTGTGCTCCGTCTGATAGAGTGATAGTCGTAGATCCTTTTTCGCAATTTATGACCATGAATTAACCCTAGCATAAAGTGCAAAGACAACAGTTCAGAGCGAGAACGGATCAATTATGATCATCTCTTTCCCACTTGGAGTGAAATGATGCATACCCACATCCTCATCAATCTACAATAGTTAGCATTTCAATTCGCACTCATGCCATCCGATCCATTCGAGTGTATTACTATTGCTATTAATATTACTATTATTATATTATTATTACTATTGCTATTAATATTACTATCATCGTATTATTATTATGCTGGAAGTGGGAGATGCGCATACATACACGATACTTTTTGGGTATAACTATGGATGAAAACGGTACGGATATTTATTCGACCGTCCGTTCGACCGAACAAATATGAACACTTATTCGGATAGTTACTCGGATATCCGGTTTTTTTTTCGGATACGGATACTAAAACGGATATCTTAGGCGGATATCAAATACGGATGTAATATCATCGATATCCGGCGGATATCGGATAATCCGGATAAGTATCGGATATATCCGGATATTTAAAACGGATATTATCCAGGATATTTATTCAAAATTTAAAAATCACAAATTTGAACCATCCAAACTATCTCAAATGGAAAGTTGACCAAAACAACAATTGTAGATCTTGATGAGTTGAACAAACTTGGTATTCAAAACTTTTCAATTTGAAGTCATTTAGAGTTCATAATAGTAGAGTCAAAGTGTTGTTTTTTCATTTGACCAAATTTGACTTGGTCAAACTTGCTCAAATGAGACACTAAATGACCTCAGATGAAAAAACTTTGAATACCAAGTTTGATCATCTCAGCAAGATCTACAATTGTTACATAGCTCATTTTTCCATTTGAGAAAGTTTTATCAAACACTAGTCATAAATTCTTGAATCTCATATAGACTTTCTGAAACTATGTCACACACTTGTGAAATTTGAACTATATTTTATTCAAACTTTCTCAAATGAAAAAATGGCCTATATAAGGATTGTATATCTTGATGAGATGAACAAATTTGGTATTCAAAACTTTTCAATTTGAGACAATTTAGGGTTCCGAAAACTAGTTTGTACACGTCGAAATTTAAAAATCACAAATTTGAACCGTCCAAACTATCTCAAATGGAAAGTTGACCAAAACAAAAATTGTAGATCTTGATGAGTTGAACAAACTTGGTATTCAAAACTTTTCAATTTGAAGTCATTTAGAGTTCATAATAGTAGAGTCAAAGTGTTGTTTTTTCATTTGACCAAATTTGACTTGGTCAAACTTGCTCAAATGAGACACTAAATGACCTCAGATGAAAAAACTTTGAATACCAAGTTTGATCATCTCAGCAAGATCTACAATTGTTACATAGCTCATTTTTCCATTTAAGAAAGTTTTATCAAACACTAGTCATAAATTCTTGAATCTCATATAGACTTTCTGAAACTATGTCACACACTTGTGAAATTTGAACTACATTTTGTTCAAACTTTCTCAAATGAAAAAATAGCCTATATAAGGATTGTAGATCTTGATGAGCTGAACAAACTTGGTATTCAAAACTTTTCAATTTGAGACAATCTAGGGTTCCGAAAACTAGTTTGTAAGCATCAAAATTTAAAAATCACAAATTTGAACCGTCCAAACTATCTCAAATGGAAAGTTGACCAAAACAAGAATTGTAGATCTTGATGAGTTGAACAAACTTGGTATTCAAAACTTTTCAATTTGAAGTCATTTAGAGTTCATAATACTAGAGTCAAAGTGTTGTTTTTTCATTTGACCAAATTTGACTTGGTCAAACTTGCTCAAATGAGACACTAAATGACCTCAGATGAAAAAACTCTGAATACCAAGTTTGATCATCTCAGCAAGATCTACAATTGTTACATAGCTCATTTTTCCATTTGAGAAAGTTTTATCAAACACTAGTCAAAAATTCTTGAATCTCATATAGACTTTCTGAAACTATGTCACACACTTGTGAAATTTGAACTATATTTTATTCAAACTTTCTCAAATGAAAAAATGGCCTATATAAGGATTGTATATCTTGATGATATGAACAAATTTGGTATTCAAAAATTTTCAATTTGAGACAATGTAGGGTTCCGAAAACTAGTTTGTACACGTCGAAATTTAAAAATCACAAATTTGAACCGTCCAAACTATCTCAAATGGAAAGTTGACCAAAACAAAAATTGTAGATCTTGATGAGTTGAACAAACTTGGTATTCAAAACTTTTCAATTTGAAGTCATTTAGAGTTCATAATACTAGAGTCAAAGTGTTTGTTTTTCATTTGACCAAATTTGACTTGGTCAAACTTGCTCAAATGAGACACTAAATGACCTCAGATGAAAAACTCTGAATACCAAGTTTGATCATCTCAGCAAGATATACAATTGTTACATAGCTCATTTTCCCATTTGAGAAAGTTTTATCAAACACTAGTCACAAATTCTTAAATCTCATCTGAGACTTTCTAAAACTATGTCACACATTTGTGAAATTTGAACTACATTTTGTTCAAACTTTCTCAAAATGAAAAAATAGCCTATATAAGGATTGTAGATCTTGAATCCATGACCATGACTCCATGAGACCCATGAAGCAATGTGCTTGGCTATTTCTACTCATGCCGCGAAGATTAGTGCTTATATGATGTTTGATGTATGATGTATCTGTATCTTTATCTTATTTGTTGCTTTACTCTTTAGTCTTTCGGCTTAATCTAGATGGATTATGGACTCATAGAGTGGTGTAATGGTTTTGCGACGTATGATATATATATATATATATGTTGCTTTTACTCAATATCCGAATAGATATTTGTATCCGACCTTCTCCGAATCCGATTCATACCGTATTCGATACTCATTATTCGTATCCGTAACCGAGTCAATCCGTATTCGTATATGTATCCGAATGCTATCCGTGTCCGAATCCGAATCCGAACAGAAATATGAAAACAAATATAATATGAGTGATATCCGTTCGTATCCGATCCGTTTTCATCCCTAGGTATAACTAAATACGTTTCTTATTATTATCTCAGAGCAACTTTAGCAGTACGTAGCCCAAAATCGGGTCTTTACTTTTTCATTTGGTGCTCCTCCACTTTTGAGAGCTGTGTTTTGTCACCGAAGTTGAAGAGTCTCTCTCAAATGGGGATTTCACTGCACCTGCACGGCAATGACACGGCTGTGGATTGGCTGTAGACACAAGGAATTCGTTCCAAAAGCCAATCCATGTGCTTGGACTACTCTCACCGTACCGTATGTAGCCATACCTGCGACGAGGTTTAGAAGTGACAAATCGAGCGTTTCGGTAAACGGTCATATGCACATGTGGTTAGCGTTTCGGTGACAAAACTGAGCGTTTCAATTTCAAGCGAAAATAATAATCCATTGCCATCCTCATCAATCTATGATGCCGTTCACTGATGAATTGTCGTGTGATGGACTCCTAGACGTGACCTGTCCCTGGATTTCCACAGGAAAAACAACTTTTGTAAGCAACAAGTTGAAAGAATCTTTCACCCGTCTCAAAAATGGGATGACGATTCGACGCCACTAGCCCACTAGATCGAGTGAAGTAGCCGTGCTGCTTCTGCGCATGCCGCGTATTGGCTGTATAAATGAACAAAAATAAATCGTCGCAAAAGCATGCAAACCATGCATGCATGCATGATGCATGTCTTTAGACTACTCTTGCCGACGCTGATCGAGGGTTTTGGTAAACAGATACATGTGGTCAGCGCATGTGATGTTGCAACAAAAACTAGACACACGTACATATCATCTGGCTTGGCACGTTGGGTTTCTCTGGGTTACGCCAAGACTAGCTTAATTCCGGTCAAAATTCAGAGTGCCGCCAGATAATAGAAAAGGCACACCAAAAGAGCACTCCTTGCATTGTAATGATCAACAGAAGCCAAATCATGCTAAAGTTGCCAAAATTTCAATGGGACAAGGTTTTAGGACATCAAACTAGCGCACTCACACTACGTAGAAAACGATTTTTAGGAACGGTTCGATTTTTTTAGAGGTGGCTGGTGATGGAGCCGCCCCTACAGTGGCGTGCTAGGGTGTCCATACACCAGCCGCCCCTACAAACGGAACAACAGGTGCGGCTGGTGTTACGAGCCGCCCCTACAAATGGCCCCGTATTTATAGCACCGATTTGTAGGGGCGGCTCAATCACCAGCCGCCCCTACAAATGCCCCTCATATAAAATAGATGCAGCTTCTTCTTCCTCCTCGGGTCACTCACTCCAACCCGTGAAAAAAGGTGGGGAGGCCTTGGACACCTCCCAAAAATTGCTCTACTAAGGGGGGAAGGTTTTGGTCTCAAATCCTTTGGTGGAGAGGTTGTAGAAGGTAAGAAAATGCTATTCCAAATTTTTTTTGAAGTTTTAATGGTTGGTTAGTGAGTAATTAGAGTTTTGTTTTTCTCTCTCTTCTATGGTGCTTGAGCTATTTATGAGCAAATTAGACCCAATTTTTAAATGTACTAGGGTAAATTAGAGAGGGGAACAAGATCATACCCTTATTTGGTCCATGTTTCTTGATTTTAGTGAACCATTAGTTAGTTTTATGGATGTTTCATGTGCATGTGATCTAAATCTAGGGTTTGGTTTTTTTATTAATTTTGTTTTTGTAAATTTATGTTTGATAAAATTGGACTAGGGTTTGTATGAAAGATATTGGGTAAAATATAATTATTGCTAATTATTGTCTTTGAAATTGTTTATTGTAATCAATAAATATGTATTTTAATTATTTATGGATCAATGGGCCATCAATTAATTTTTCTCTACCATGATGTGTTTGTATGCTTCATGTAATTATATTAGATTTATATTCATATATATCTAAGGTATATACAATTATTCTCAAATAATTATTACTTTGACTCATTTTTATATATATCTGAATAAGTAGTCCTTTAATGTTTGTTTTGTTGTTGTTGTAAAAGATGGAGTACAGGAACTCTTGGATGTATGGTTCGTTAAGGTTCAAGGCAGGTTTCCGTGAAGAGGTGGATAAATTTATTGAAGCCGCAACGAAGCATGCAACGACATTGAAAGAGAATAAGAATACAATTATTTGCCCCTGTAAAGATTGCAAGAACCGTATGGCATGGACAGATGTGACTATCATCAGATCACATTTGATTATGCGAGGATTTATTGAGGACTACACAGTGTGGATTCATCATGATGAAACGATTATTGTTAACGACGAGGATGAGGAGGAATACGACGACGAAACCATAGAATCCCTGTCCCAATATTCAGCAGAGCTTGATGCACGAATGGATTTTGAGTTTAGTAATGAACAAGGTGGTGATGCTGATGGTTGGGATGGTAACGACGAATGTGGTGCCAATAATGATGGTGGAGCACGTGTCGGAGTTGAAGATGATTTAGATGACATGATTCGAACCCTTGGACCAGAGATTTTACTAAATAGCCCGAAAGGTCTAGAAAATTTGGAAAGAGTGACAAAAGCATCGAAGGAGACTATGTATGGTGTTGAAAAGGGCTGTCCGACACATTGGACATTACTACGTTTCGTGCTTGAGCTGCTCATCCTGAAGGCTAAGTACGGCTGGTCAGACTGTAATTTCAATGATCTATTGCATCTCCTGTCATGGGTGTTGCCACAACCAAACTCAGTTCCCGCCAACACGTACCAAGCGAAGAAGGTCATAAGTCCATTGACAATGTGGGTTGAAAAAAATACATGCATGCCCCAACCACTGTATACTTTTTCATGGCGAAACGTTCAAGTCATTGGATAAATGTCCCCAGTGTGGGGCCAGCCGGTACAAGAACAATGACCTTTACGGTGGGGACGAACCATCCACGGGGAAAAAGAGGAATAAGAAGGGTACAAAAAATGTGGTACAAGAATCTCAGCCCCCAGAGGACACTCCATTAGGCAACGATGCAAAGCAGAGAAGAATTCCTATCCTGGTAATGTGGTACCTGCCAGTGACCGACCGCTTGAGACGTATGTTCCTAAACCCTAAAGAAGCCGCACTCATGACATGGTGGGATGATGAGCGCAAGGTGGATGATGATAAGATTGCACACCCGGCTGATTGTAGTCAGTGGCAAAGGTTTAATGAGAAGCACAAAGAATTCAACGATGACCCAAGAAATGTACAGTTTGGCCTGAGCACCGATGGAATAAATCTCTTCAATGAGAGGATGAGCAACCACAGCACATGGCCAGTGATCTTGACCATGTACAACATTCCAACATGGTTGTGTCAGAAGAGAAAGTACCTTCTCCTCACTATTCTTATTTCTGGCCCTAAACAACCAGGCATTGATATAGACGTGTTCCTCGAGCCCTTGATGCAAGAAATGGAGAGGCTATGGAGGCATGGGGAGCAGATGTACGATGCGTTCCGAAAGGAGGACTTCATATGTAGAACAATAATATTTGTTACTACCAATGATTACCCCACGATGTTTGCTTTGTCTGAACAGATCAAAGGGAAGACGGGATGCTTGGTTTGCTTGGATGGTACTACATGGGTGTACCTGGATGCATCCAAGAAGATAGTTTACCTAAGGAACCGACGCTTCTTAAAGACAAGTCACAAGTACCGCAGCAAATTGTTCTTTAGATTTTATGACAACGCCCCGGAGATTGAACCCCCTTCGGAGAGACGTCATAACGGAGAACATGTGTACAGAATGGTGAAAAACATACGCGTCGTCTATGGAAAGAAGAATCCGGATGGGACGAACAGAGATAGAAGCACACCTCCTGTCGAAGGCGTACCTTTCAAGAAACAATCGATCTTCTTTCAGTATCTGCCTTATTGGCCAGACTTGGAGGTCCCCCATGCCATTGATGCTATGCGCGCGCGAGAAGAATGTCTTTGGGAGTCTCATTGCTACCTTGATGGACACAGCAAGTCAAAGGATGGTGCGAAAGCACGGAAAGACATGGTGCGACTAAGCGTGTTGCCACGGCTTCACCCGGTACACGAGGCTAATGGAAAATACACTACTACCTACGGCGTGCTTCAACCTAACACCGGCGAGAAGAGAGCTATATGCACTTTTTCGAGGGGATCAAAGTCCCGACTAGGTTTTCAGCAAATGTGAAGAAGCTAGTGTCGATGAAGGACTTGTCAATAACACACTGCAAGGCTCACGATTGCTATGTGATGCTGACAGTGTTTCTACCTATTGCAATCAGGGCTATAAAGCCGAGTTCTTGAAAATGGCCATCACCGCATGTGCTACTTCTTTTGAAGATCTCACGAGAAGACAATTGGCAAGGAAGAGTGAGTGACCTACATGAATTTGTGGTGGAGACACAAAACCAAGCTGGAGATGTGTTTACCTCCTGCTTTTTTTGATATAATGCCACATCTCATGATTCACATGGTTCATCAGATACAGGCGCTTGGCCCTTGCTACTTGCATGAAATGTGGTCATATGAGCGGTTCATGTCGGTTTTAAGTCGATACGTGCATAATCGAGCATACCCAGAGGGCTCCATGATAGAGGGTTACAATACTGAAGAAGTCGTCGAGTGCTGTCAAGAGTACCTAAAAGTACAGAAAGGAATTGGTAAACCCGATTCTCGTCACAAGGGTAGGCTGGCTGGGAAGGGCACCAGTGGTAGAAAAGTGTTCATCGACCATGATTACAAAGAGGTGAGTCGGGCGCATTACAATGTCTTGCAGAGTACACAACTGATGCAACTATATATTGATGAACACTTGGCTATCATTATGGCGGAGAGAAATGGCCGTTCGGATGATTGGGTAATGAAACAGCACAAGCAACGACTAACTACATGGTTGAAGGACCAAAACATACCGCTTGAAGAAACCATAGACTCTATTACCATCAGTAGGTTGGCGGAGGGGCCATCGAGACAAGTGACATCTTGGAATGTTTATGACATCAATGGGTACACGTACTATACCCACGGAAAGGATAGTAAATATGTGAACCAAAACAGCGGCGTTCGAATAGAGGCTCTCGATGGATTAGGGCGAAAGATCCAATACTTGCGTGTCCTCCCAACGAGCATAGATATCATACAAGCATGCTTTCCCACCGGCACATTTGGAAGACCAGCCGGGAAAATTGTCTTTGACTTCAATGACATGCACACATGCTTTCACCTGGGAGAAATGGAGATGAATCTAATTCGCACGTGGTGCCTATAAGTCCTTGTCCTCCCGATATGATATGAATGTAATCTTTGAATTTTGTTGTAACTAACCCACGCCGTGATTTGTAGAATGCAAGTGCACATTGTCAAACAAATGCTAAGTGTGAAAGCCGGGTATGTAGACCCTCAAGCTATAGCCCAAACAAATTTTAATTACCCTAAACGGTGGACACTGGATGCCAAAGAGCTAGCAGCTGCAAAGACTCTTCGGGAGAAAGAGCGCATCCGTAGTGCGAAGCTAAGGGAAGAGTCCCTTAAGGTTGCGGCATACATTGCCTTGGCTTTCAAAAATCTCCAACACCACTCTACTATATGGCTACCATACAACTTTGAGTAAGCTCAACTCTATACTTAAAGCTTTGTTCGATACATTTCATTCGATGCAAAAGGGCTTATCTAGTTCTATGATTAAATCCATGCAGCAACCACTGGATTTGTATAGCCGTCGATGTCGGGAGGAGCATGGCATGGGTCTTTGATTCATTAGATAAGGACACGGTGACATACAAAGACTTCATATTGATTCTCAAGACATATACATATCGATAATCCTCATTAGCTTATATGTTTGTATACATACTTGTAACGTTCACTTTTGGATACTAAAAAGTTGTATTTGCTAAAATAATTCGAACAGGGCATTTAGATTCTATGTCACTAATCATCATGGAAGGTATGATCCAGCAAAGAAGGAAAAGCTGGCTATAAAAACACTATGTGCGGTAAGTGTAACTTACTTCTTCAGTACTCCGTTACATGGCTGTCAAAAGCATTAGTAAACATTTTCATATGCAAAACACACAGTGCCCCAAGCAGAAGCCTGGGAGTATACATTGTGGATACTATATATGTTCTATGATGGGTAACACCGGTGCCTACAGAAGACACCCCTTAAGGGTAAGTTTGAACCTCTTCACCCGTAGTATAAAAACTTCGTAAATGGTATGAAATACTAAACCGAAACTTGTTTTCTTGTAGTGGAGAGAAGAGAAAGGAATGAAAAGAGACCCATACAAGGATGACCAACTTTTAGAGCTCGTCGACGACCTTTTTAACTTCATATTGGACCAGATTGTACACGTCAGAAGCGCCTACCATGACCGAGAGTCTGAGTTAGGTACAAATCCTCAGTACCAACACCTTAGTGAGACAGAAAGGCTAGCTCTAGAACGTTGATAACAATGTGTATGGAATTTGTATATTTAATGATGGATTGTATATATTCATGTGAATTGGACTTGTAATTGTAGTTTATAGAATACTCTTATGTTTGTAGTCGCGGTCGCGGGGTGTTCGGCAACGCGGACGCTGGTCACGGGGCGTTCGGCAACGCGAACGCGGTTCGGAACGTTGGTTGTGGGACGTTCGGCAAAGCAATTTTGAATTGAAAATTTGATTTTTTTTGCGGGAAAACGTATTGTAGGGGCGGTTCTAGATTGAACCGCCCCTACAAATACCCGTTGGTAGGTACAAATCGATTTATAGGGGCGGCTGGTAATAAGAGTAGGGGCGGCCTGGGAACCGCCCCTACAAATGCATAATTTATAGAGACCCTTACGTAGGGGCGGCTAGGTAAACCGCCCCTACAAATGGTCTACAACCGCCTCTAAAAATGCTTTTTGACGTAGTGTCAGTATTTAAGGCATAATGAGCTTATTTTGTCTCCCAAAAGAATGAACAGGAATCCAGAATTGTATCTTTTATTATTCAACTAGCAAATATGTCCGTGCGTTACAACGGAAGAAAAAAAACTATTAAATATTTATGCATAACGATAACGTGAATGGTACGTATCTGCTTATGTTTTGTGCTTTTATAATTTATTTATGACGGCCATCACATTCATAATATAAGGTAATACTGACAATAAATAACAATGTCCTATAAACCTGTATCGAATTAAAATACACCTTGGTATATTTTTCCACCCATTGCAAAGCGCAAAATTATTTAGATATAAATATATTATAACTTTAATTTTTCATACAACCCATGCGTTTCTATGACTCAATATCGACCTTTGTAGCTTTTTTGACGCATCATATCAACCTTCGTAACATGTTTGCCGATGTGTCAAGGATTGGTATGTCTGCTAATGATTATGATGGGAGACCTCTCTTTTTTTTTCACACGGCAGCCCTCATTAGGAATTACATAAATACATTTGTTTAGATTTCATTAGACAACAATCTGCCCAAGATTCTGATTCACAAAATAATTAGTTGTTCCATTGACTAATCCATATTTTAATAAAAATAACTTTTGTTTCTAATCAAAACTGCATCGTATGGTGTAAATCTTTCTTCTCAAAACTTATTAATGCGCAAACAAACATAATAATTGCTGAAAAGTAGTGGTTATGCACCGGGGCTCTTGGGCAGGAATCGGACAATGGAAAGTTGTGAAGGCTTCGAGAAAACTGATGACGCGGACATCCTCGTACTCCTCAACCACCTCCGCGTATTCCGGATCTGCCTCTCGCATGTTCTCGGTCATCACCGAACCTATATACAAGGATGATTGAACACACCTAGACAAAGCACAACCTAACAAGGTTTATAACATCTATAGATAGACCACATTTTTATGAAGCTAACAAAACTTGTTTGGTATTTTTTGATTTTTCTATGATTTTTGGTGAATTTTGCAAGATCTCGGTTTTTATAAAAAAAAGAAAAATGAAAGAAAAGGAAAAAGGCTTGCATGAGCTTGGTCTAGCCCACAATGAAGCTGGCCCAACAACAAGGATTTAGCCCAGGTTTAAAAAGAAGCCCACCAGGAGAGGCCCACCCATATCTGAACATTTTGCATCAGGAGTCCTGATCTATTTTAAAAATCATTAAGACCCTTCCACCTTTTCTTTCTCTCTAGCATCTTTACATCTAGAACCCCGTATTTCTCTCTATTTCCTTCCCCACTCCTAATCTCCCTTCTCAATGTTAAAGCAACGTGAATCGGCAGACAGGGCCGAGCACCCCCAAACCGACACGGACACGAAGGCAGGGCTAGACGAAAATTATGGTGGCAAAATTTTTGCCTCTTTAGTATTAGCTATAGATATAGATATAGATTTATTTATGGTGAGTGACGAATAATTGAGTGTAGCGTAATGAGCAAAGGGCAGCTTAATGAATCTGACTGGTGAATGTTATCAGGATTTGATCAAAAGTGTTGTTTTCTTGGAGAATTTGAAAGTTTAGTGGCTGTGAACATACACCTGTACTCAGGGTGGGCTTATGGGTCGCAGGCCTATGTAAATAGGTCCCAGGCCTCTTTGTGACCCCCTGGGCTCCTGGTACGAATTTAGTGACAGCTACACGTGTTTCTTTCCCAGAACTTAGGCCTGGTTTACTTACCAAAAAATTTCATCCCAAACTATCACATCGAATCTTGCGGCATATGCATGAAGTATTAAATATAGACGATAAAAACTAATTGCACGGTTTGGTTGGAAATCGCGAGACGAATGTTTTAAGACTAATTAGTCCATGATTAACCTTAAGTGTTACAGTAACTAACATGCGCTAATGATGGATTAATTAGGCTTAATAAATTCGTCTCTCAGTTTTTAGGCGAGCTATGTAATTAGTTTTTTTATTAGTATCCGAAAACCCTTTCCGACATCCCCGAAATATCCGATGTGACATCCAAAAATTTTCATTTCGTGAACTAAACCCAGCTACTTGATGAATTTGCAGCGGTTTCTTATTTTTCTAATAAAGAATATCTGGGCCAGCAAGTAGAAAACCTGCAAGAGAAAGAGAAGTGATTCTATACTGGACTGTATGCCCTGGCTGCTACGAAGTGTACACTGTTAGTGCCTAGTAACCAGGTTATAAGGGCAGTCCCAATGTTACTGCACGTAGTTTCTATATCTATTAATCTTTGTAGACACTATATATACAAACTATAGTCCCAATGGATAGTTTTTACAGAACAATTTTTTATCCAATCACGTACATTCTTTCTTCATTCTCTACCACTCACATCCCTTCGTGTCTTGGTTCTCGTGTAGACATGGTTTTTAACTTAGACCCGGTTTCTATGATTTTTGCTCTCCCTCTTCAATAGCTATCTTGTCACATCAGCAAAACGCTTAGGTACAGTTAATGTCCATAGAAACTGGGATTACATTTGTTTATTATGGTGACTATTCTACATTTTCCACAATAAAGGAGACACATGAGTGATATACTCTTCTTCAGAAATGAAAGGTTTTCTCAACACATCAGAGTTCTAACTTTCAAAAGAAGGGACCATTAATTTTTTTAATGTTTTGTTCTGATGCAACGCAATGGAGCAAAAGTAACAGCACATGTGTTATTTTCAGAAATGTGCATCCCTTGAAAAAGAAAAGTTAAATCAAAACGCTGGGGAATAAATACTTCTACACATGAGATTGAGGTCAGATTAGTGTCAAAAGCAACTGCAGAGTCACAGAGCAAAGAAAATCGGAAATAAAAAACAAAAGGAAAAGAAAAGAAAAGACTCCTGATACATAAGTGATAAAGAAGTTATGTACAAATTCCCTAGAAAAAGAAAGATAATTGAAGCTCATAAGTCTGCTTAGAATAATAAACATGTAGATATTTGTGATATCATTCAAAAACTAATCAACAACTGAAAATGTAGCCAGAGCATCCCATTTCAGTCGTTTGTGTCCATACCAAACTAATCAACAAATCAAACATTCAGAACTACTCTAGGTATCAGCATACTGTCTTACTGCATGTATCATGCAATTCAATATTTAGATCCATTGGTGCTATCTGTGAATAAAATGTCCATACAACACAAAGTTCAAATTTATCTGTAACTTGGCATCCTAGGTCCTGTCATTCATAAAATTTTCTAACAAACTTAGAGCATACTTTCTTTCACACAAATGAATGTGATGGTAAATAATGTTAGAAATATAGATGTACAGGGAGCATTGCCAGTTAGCATACATATGTTATATGTAGGCAGGAACTTAAAAACTTTGAGAACGCTATCATCAACTACTTCACACTTGAGCTCCACTTTCCTAAGGTATTCTGAAATTGCAGCTGATCTCTTTCTTGCTATCATCAACTACGTTTATTGTTGCGGACGAACGGACGGGTCCGTCGGAGGAAAATAATCACGAACGACGACTGATGGAGGATCATTTCAGGCGGTGATGGCCGCTCCGGTGGTGATGGGGACGCTGTGGAGCACCACGGTCTCGACGGTGAGCCCGGGGCCGAAGCCGAAGAGGACGCCCCAGTCGAACCCCTCCCCCGTGGTGGCCTGCCCATCCTCGGCGGAGCGCTTGCGCATCTCGTCGAGGATGAAGAGCACGCAGGCGCTGGACATGTTGCCGTACTCGGAGAGGACGTGGCGCGTCGCGCGCATCCGCTCCTTGTCCAGGCCGACCTTGGCCTCCACCTGGTCCAGGATGGCGGGGCCACCCGGGTGCGCCACCCAGAAGATGGAGTTCCAGTCGCTGATCCCCAGCGGCTTGAACGCCTCCTCCAGCGCGCGCTCGATGTTCTTGGAGATGAGCCCCGGAACGTCCTTGAGCAGGTGGAACGTGAGCCCGACCTCGCGGAGGTGGCCGTCGATGGCGCCCTCGGAGTCCGGCAGGATGGTCTGCGCCGCCGACACGAGCTCGAACAGCGGGCGCTCCACGCGCTCGTCGGGGTCGGCGCCCACGATGACCGCCGCTGCGCCGTCGCCGAACAGCGCCTGCCCGACCATGGAGTCGAGGTGGGACTCGGAGGGGCCCCGGAACGTGACGGCCGTGATCTCGGAGCACACCACCAGAACCCGCGCGCCGCGGTTGTTCTCCGCGAGGTCCTTGGCCACGCGCAGCACCGTGCCGCCCGCGAAGCACCCCTGCTGGTACATCATCAGGCGGTTCACCGAGGGCCGCAGGCCCAGCATCTTGGTCAGCTGGTAGTCGGCGCCCGGCATGTCGACCCCGGACGTGGTGCAGAAGACCAGGTGCGTGATCTTGGATTTCGGCTGCCCCCACTCCTTGATCGCCTTCTGCGCCGCGGCCTTCCCCAGCTTGGGGACCTCCACTACCACGATGTCCTGGCGCGCGTCCAGCGACGGCGCCATGTACGCGCACATGTTGGGGTTCTCCGCCAGGTACTCCTCCGTCAGGTGCATGTACCGCTTCCGGATCTGCGACTTGTCGCCTGCACCAGGGCAGTCATGTCATGTGCATGTCAGAGTCAGAATCAAACCACCGTCGTCGTCAGTCGTGAAGGCATGCCACGCCATGCCATGCCAGAGCACGGACGTCAAGCTAGTTGCTAGCAGGCTGCTAACTGCTGGCTCGTCGTCGTCCATGCAACGACAGGTCAATCGAAAAAAGAGAGAAGGGTCGGTCGAGCCGTGGTTATATATGTACGGTGCATGCGAAGACTGTGCCGAACTAACAAGAGAATTCTGCAGTACTAGTGCTTAACACAGGAGTCCTAATTAGAATACATATATAGTCATGAGTGTCTGCTTGTGTCACACAGCAGGAAAACTTTTGGAATCAGTAAAAAACGAAGAGACCACCGTAGTCTTCTACTCTTGAGTGGTAAAAATATTCAGAGTAATTAACTTGGTCGTCAGTGGTGTAAACTGTGTGAGTGGCGCGAGCACGGTGAAACACCTGGAAGCTGCTACTAGCTAAGCTAAGGCCTAGTCGACCGACCCACGAGAAGAAGAAAAAAGCAGGAGACGACCGTCACTTGATCCAAGGTTAAACCAGTTTGTTCAAAAAAAACATTAAGGTCTTGAACCGACACTTCTCCAGAGTTGTCTGGTCGAGAGACTTCTATGTTGGAACCATATTCATTAGCAACAACAAGATTTTGCATTGGTTGCTTCTGTTGTCTGAGTTGTGGGACATCCTTCCCTGATGCTCTTTTCCTTTTCTTATGTGCATCATGTGACTTCACGAGGGAGCGGTCATAGTCTGATAGTGGCGGAGGCTTACGAACTTCAAGCATCTTTTTCTTATGAGCTTCGACCTTCTGCCTCAGCTGATCTCGTGGTATGTAAAAGTACGACTTCTCCTTAAGCTTCGCTTGTCTCTGCTTTTGGATATCTATAAAAAAATCTTTCACTTTTTTGTCTTCTTCAGCTGTATTTGCTCATCAGTCTTTTCAGGAAGTATTTCTTGAGAAATAACTCTTTTTTTTGGGTCTTCTTTGCCGCCGGGACCTTAGACGTCTTTTGTAGTGCGTCGCTGTGGAGGGGGTGGGGGCGGTGTTGGAGACCGGCGTGGAGGCGATGAGGCCGGTGTTGGAGTCCGGCGTGGAGGCGTTGAAGATCGTTGTGGAGGCGATGGGGCCGGTGTAGGAGTTGGAGATCGTTGTGGGGCTGTGGGGATGAAGTCGTCTCGCCCCCCGCGACGCTGTGATGAGATGAGGAATGAATGATTGGGTTAGGCTGGGGGAGACCCTGCTACAAAAACAAGTTGTGGGTCAATTATTTTTGAAGCCAATATAAAATTAATGAAAAATAATATTTCATTCACTTTCATTCGTACCTAGGGTGAGGTAGGGGAAGCGGTGACGCCCCAGGAATGATGATGAAGCGTTTGCGCCATTGAATAAATGTCTTCTCTGTTTCTCCTAGTGTCTTCTCCCCATCACCGCCTTCAATGTCAAGAGGAACATTGCTGTAACCTTTGAGCACTCTATCGACCGAGACGCTAGCAT
This sequence comes from Miscanthus lutarioriparius, assembly GCA_904845875.1. Classification (NCBI taxonomy): domain Eukaryota; kingdom Viridiplantae; phylum Streptophyta; class Magnoliopsida; order Poales; family Poaceae; genus Miscanthus; species Miscanthus lutarioriparius. The sequence continues at coordinate 52,340,414 of CAJGYO010000010.1, forward strand.
ATCTAGGTTGAATAACTGACCCATGGATTCTTGGTGTCTTCGTTCGGTCTATTGGAGATACAACCCCGATAGCCACCATGATTGATGCATTATTACCATCTGGAATGTGTAGCTCACATGTTGTTAGAGGCTCGGTAATGTCATCAACAGGGAAGCGCAACCCAGCGTCACCTTAAATAACTGGCAGCTCCGTGGAAGCACAACTGCTTTTTATCTGACCAACGGGGCTAATGGTGACTCCCGGCGTTGATTGCGATTGCATTTGACTCATTGCTAGCTACACTTGCCTCTTGATCTCCTCCTGCATTCTTGCCTCAAGAGATTTTTCTCGTTTACGTGATTCAAGCAATGCTTGTCATGACTCATTAACAAATTGCTCCAATACATGGATTCGGTCTGCCTTCTCATCCTTCTTTCTCTGGCGACTTCTGTAGGTATCCTTGTCTGCTGGGAATGCTTGTAGCCACGTAACCGCCCCATAGCCTCTTGTTCGACCACCGTGTTCGGGATTCTTTAGGGCATATGTCAATTCGTCCTTTTCTCTGTTGGGCTTGAATACACCACTATCAGCTTCTTCCCTAGCACGAGCTAGTCTCTGTGTTGCTCTCTCAATTTTTTGGCCAAAAATTAGCTTGCCAGTGTCTGGGTCTAGGCTTCCCCCATGAGCGTAGAACCAATTCTTCGCGCGTTGAGGCCAGTTCTTCTCTATTGTTTCAGGTATGATTCCCTTGGCGGTAATCTCTCGCTTCTAGGTTACGCCACTTGGGAATAGCACTCCTATAACCACCGATCCCATGCGATGATGGTATTGCTTACGCCGGGCATTCTGCTGATTCCTCATCACACGTTCCTCACTCTCTTGAGATGTCTTGTATTGTACGAAGTCATCCCAATGGGACTCCAACTTGACAAACGCCTTAGCATTGAAATCCGGCGTTTCATTCTTCAAGATAAACTTTTTATACAATGTCTTCTTCCAACTCTGGAACAATGTTGCCATCTTCTTCATTGTCCAATCCCTCACTAGCTCCTTCAAAGCATTATCTGCTTGTAATGTGAAATGCCGAGTGATATCTCTCCAAGCTAGGTTCTTGTCACGATCAGATACAAAACTAACATTAGGAGCGGATATCTTCTGCTTCCATTCACGAGCACTAACTGGGATCCTATCCCTTACATTGAACCCACATTGATTGACATATGTCTGAGCATGTGGTCCCAATGGTTTGTCGGTGTCGGTGTCGAATTTTGATATTATGAAACGGCCCTCTAATGACTTTTTTGGCCCTCGGACTTTCCTACTCTTGCCGGTGGTTGATGTAGATCCAGAGACCGGCTACATGAGTAGAAACACAACGATTAACAACAAATATATGTACGCATGCATCTATAAGAGATGATAGATAATCGAATATATCTCGCCAGTATTTTCTTGCGCGACAATTTGTTGATCTTCAACCACCGGGATATTCAGGATATCCTCATAATCAGCAAAGTACTGACTCGTGTCATCTACATCCGCATTGGTGCCGGCGTTAATAATATCCACCATTATGTCATCATTCAAGTTATCATCCGGAGCAGCCATTTGTATCTTCAAGATAACACATAGATATAATTACTATGGCATATAACATAAGTACATGTGATAACACATATAGAATTACTAAATCCAATTAAATATAATAACACATAATATTTCATAAGGATAAACAATAATAAGGTATAGGCTTTGGAATCGAATAAAAAACACTTTCGATCCAAAAACATGGAAATAAGTACATGTATATATACACATAGAATGATACAATTTTCTCTCTCTCTCTCAACACATAGAATAAGTGCATATGTATATATCTCTAGATATGCATGTGATAACACATAGAATGTCTCTCTAGATACAATTTTCTCTCTCTCAACACATGGAAATAATTAAGTACATGTATATATACACATAGAAATAATTAAGTACATATATATGTATACATATAGAATCTCTAGATAGAATTAATTACTAAATCTAATTAAACCTAACATATATACATAGATAGAATTACTAAATCAAAATTAAATCTAACACATATATAGAGAGAGATAGAATAATAATTACTAAATATATCAAAAACTATAATAAAAAACTATCTAAAAACTATCTAAATAAAGTACTAATTAAATTTTTATACATTTAAATCGAATTAACATATATAAAAAACTATCTAAAAAATTAAGAATAAACTACTAATTAAATTTTAATACATTTTAATCTAATATATATCAAACACTACCTAAAAAACTATCTAAAAAAGTGTCTAAAAAATATGGCCGAGCGCTATAGCTAACAACAGGCTAGGGGCGGATGGCCATGGCGGCCGGGCGTGCTGGCCGGCCATGGGGCCGAGCTGAGCAGCCATGAGGACGACGTCTGGAGGGAGGCGATCTCAACGGTTGGCGGGAGGGCTCGATGGATTTAGGCGGTCAAGGTGGGAAACGACGACGACGGGCGCTGCAGCAGAGCTCGGCGTGGCCGGAAGCGCAGAGACGATTTAGATCGACGTTCTAGATCGAAAAGTAGAAGATGAACAGAGGAACCGTTTGATATATATAGGCCGGGACCCTTTAGTCCCGGCTCGGCTGGTAAGCCAAACCGGACTAAAGGTCCAACCCTTTAGTCCCGGCTCGGCTTACCAGCCGGGACTAAAGGATCTTTAGTCCCGGTTGGTGTTACTAGCCGGGACTAAAGGTATTTTTGGGCGGGCAATTCCGCCCACCCTTTAGTCCCGGTTTCTGGCCTGGGCCGGGACTGAAGGCCTGAAATTTTTGCAGCCCGCCAAAGTGTTGTTTTTTCATTTGACCAAATTTGACTTGGTCAAACTTGGTCAAATGAGACACTAAATGACCTCAGATGAAAAAACTCTGAATACCAAGTTTGATCATCTCAGCAAGATCTACAATTGTTACATAGCTCATTTTCCCATTTGAGAAAGTTTTATCAAACACTAGTCACAAATTCTTGAATCTCAGACTTTCTAAAACTATGTCACATACTTGTGAAATTTGAACTACATTTTGTTCAAACTTTCTCAAATGAAAAAATGGCCTATATAAGGATCGTAGATCTTGATGAGCTGAACAAACTTGGTATTCAAAACTTTTCAATTCGAGACAATCTAGGGTTCCGAAAACTAGTTTGTAGGCGTCGAAATTTAAAAATCACAAATTTGAACCATCCAAACTATCTCAAATGGAAAGTTGACCAAAACAATAATTGTAGATCTTGATGATTTTAACAAACTTGGTATTCAAAACTTTTCAATTGGAAGTCATTTAGAGTTCATAATACTAGAGTCAAAGTGTTGTTTTTTCATTTGACCAAATTTGACTTGGTCAAACTTGCTCAAATGAGACACTAAATGACCTCAGATGAAAAAACTCTGAATACCAAGTTTGATCATCTCAGCAATATCTACAATTGTTACATAGCTCATTTTCCCATTTGAGAAATTTTTATCAAACACTAGTCACAACTTCTTGAATCTCATAGAGTTTCTAAAACAATGTCACACACTTGTGAAATTTAAACTACATTTTGTTCAAGCTTTCTCAAATGAAAAAATGGCCTATATAAGGATTGTAGATCTTGATGAGCTGAACAAACTTGGTATTCAAAACTTTTCAATTTGAGACAATTTAGGGTTCCGAAAATTAGTTTGTAGGTGTCAAAATTTAAAAAACACAAATTTGAACCGTGCAAACTATCTCAAATGGAAAGTTGACCAAACCAACAATTGTAGATCTTGATGATTTTAACAAACTTGGTATTCAAAACTTTTCAATTTGAAGTCATTTAGAGTTCATAATACTAGAGTTAAGGTGTTGTTTTTTCATTTGACCAAATTTGACTTGGTCAAACTTGCTCAAATGAGACACTAAATGACCTCAGATGAAAAAACTCTGAATACCCAGTTTGATCATCTCACCAAGATCTACAATTATTACATAGCTCATTTTCCCATTTAAGAAAGTTTTATCAAACACTAGTCACAAATTCTTGAATCTCATATAGACTTTCTAAAACTATGTCACACACTTGTGAAATTTGAACTATATTTTATTCAAACTTTCTCAAATGAAAAAATGGCCTATATAAGGATTGTAGATCTTGATGAGCTGAACAAACTTGGTATTCAAAACTTTTCAATTTGAGACAATCTATGGTTACGAAAACTAGTTTGTAGGCGTCGAAATTTAAAAATCACAAATTTGAACCGTCCAAACTATCTCAAATGGAAAGTTGACCAAAACAACAATTGTAGATCTTGATGATTTTCACAAACTTGGTATTCAAAACTTTTCAATTTGAAGTCATTTAGAGTTCATAATACTAGAATTAAAGTGTTGTTTTTTCATTTGACCAAATTTTACTTGGTCAAACTTGCTCAAATGAGACACTAAATGACCTCAGATGAAAAATCTCTGAATACCAAGTTTGATCATCTCAGCAAGATCTACAATTGTTACATAGCTCATTTTCCCATTTAAGAAAGTTTTATCAAACACTAGTCATAAATTCTTAAATCTCATATAGACTTTCTAGAACTATGTCACAGTGATTGCATCGTTGTATCATGCGGGCTGTGGTGAATTTCTTCTTGACGTATGACCCTTGGTTATGATCTTTTCGTAACCATGGAGTGTCTTCATCATTTAACATGATGCTCGGATCTTTCTTCACTATGAAGGGTGAAATTCGGACATTTCTTTCATAATCTTGACACATGTCGACTTGTCTTCAATTCCCACTATATTGATTTTCCCCCGTAAAGAACTATGTGGCGCTTTGGCTCATTGATCATTGAGTTGATGTCTTCGTTTTTCCTCTCTTTGATTTTGTAGACATGTCTTTCACATAGAACATCTCGACTCACATCGGCTGAGCAAGGACGAATGGTTCGTCTTTGTACCAAATATTGTTGAGGTCCTTTGTTGTCATTCCATACTCTTTGTCATTTATTACCCCTCCTCGGTCGACTTCACCCATTGGCACCGGAACAAAGGGACTTTAAAATTAGGTGCGTAGTCTAGTTCCCATATATCTTCTATGCGGCCATAATATGTTTGTATATTCCCATTTGGATCTGTGCCATCTATGCGAACACCACTATTTTGATTGGTGCTCCTTTTATCTTGGGCAACTGTATAAAATGTATTCCTATTTATCTTGTACCCTTGGTACGTGAGGATATGCCATGATGGTTTCCTAGCCAACAAATACAGTTGCTCATCAATATTGTCATCGCCTTGACATTCTTTTCGCAACCAATCACTGAAACTTTCCATGTGCTGACGCCTAATCCAAGCTTCAGTCTTCCCTGGAAACTTGGATCGTAAGAACTCATTATGTATCTCGATGTACGGATGCACCAATGACGAGTTCTGAAGAACTGTGTAGTGTGCTTTATTGAAATAATCGTCTTCCATGCCAATATATGTTTTCTTCCCTAATGTTCCTTTACCACTGAGTCTCCCCTCGTATCGCGATTCGGGAACGCCAATCGGGGCAAGGTCAGGAATAAAGTCAACACAGAACTCAATGACCTCCTTTGTTCCATAGCCCTAGGCGATGCTTCCTTTAGGCTTAGAACGGACTTTCACATATTTCTTCAAGACTCCCATAAACCTCTCGAAGGGGAACATGTTATATAAGAACACAGGTCCAAGAATACTAATCTCCTTCACCAAATGAACTAGGAGGTGTGTCATGATATTAAAGAAGGATGGAGGGAACACCAACTCAAAGCTGACAAGACATTGAACCACATCATTCTGTAGAGTAGCTAGTTCCACTTGATTGATTGCCTTCTAAGAAATTGCATTGAGGAATGCACATAGCTTCACGGTGGCTAGACGTACATGTGGAGGTAGAATTCCTCTTAAAGCAACTGGAAGCAATTGCATCATAAGCACGTGGCAGTCGTGGGACTTTAAGTTTAGGAATTTCTTCTCTGGCACATTTATTATACCCTTTATATTGGAGGAGAATCCCGATGAGACCTTGATGCTACTTAGACATTCGAACATGCTGTCCCTCTCTTCTTTGCTAAGCATGTAGCTAGCAGGACTTAAGTAATGACGTCCATCATCTGTCTTCTCTGGATGAAGGTTGTCTCGTTCTTTCATGCCCTGCAAGTCCTGGCGTGCTTCAAGTGAATCCTTTGGCTTCCCGTACACACCCATGAATCCTAACAGATTCACACAAAGATTCTTTGTCAGGTGCATCACGTCGATTGCGTTGCGGACCTCTAGGACTTGCCAATAGGGTAGCTCCCAAAAGATGAACTTCTTCTTCCACATGGGTGCGTGTCCCTTAGCATCTTTGGGAACAGATTCGCTGCCTTGTCCCTTTCCAAATACTACTTTGACATCCTTGACCATTGCGAGTACATCTTCCCTGGTTCGGTTATGAGGCTTCTTTCGGTGGTCTAGCTTACCTTTAAAATGCTTACCTTTCTTTCTTACTTGGTGATTCAAAGGAAGGAATCGACGATGGCCAAGGTACACGACCTTTCGACATCTTTTCAAATATATACTGTCAAGATCATCAAAACAATGTGTGCATGCATTATATCCTTTGTTTGTCTGACCTAAAAGATTACTTAAAGCAGGCCAATCATTGATTGTTACGAACAACATTGCTCGTAGGTCAAAGTGTTCTTGTTTGTACTCATCCCAGACACGTACATCTGGTTTGTTCCATAAAACTAGAAGTTCTTCAACTAATGGCTTCAGATAGACATCAATGTCGTTGCCAGGTTGCCTCGGACCTTGGATGAGGATCGGCATCATAATGAACTTCTGCTTCATGCATAACCATGGAGGAAGGTGTAGATACAGAAATCGGCCAAGTGCTATGACTAGTGCTCTGCTCCCCAAAAGGATTCATACCATCTCATACTTAAGGCAAACCTTAAGTTTCTAGCATCATTTGCAAACTCGGAAATTCCACATCTATCGCTCTCCACTAGGACCCATCATTTGGGTGTCTCAAAGATATTGTCTACCTTACGGTCTTCTTTATGCCACCGCAACAACTTTGCATGGTCTTTATTTACGAACAAACGCGTTTTAAGCGTGGTACTATAGGAGCATACCACATAACCTTGTCGAGGATTTTCTTTTTAGGACGTTGTTCACCCTCGGCGTCACCGAGGATCATCGCGCTTTGATCTTATATCACATTTGCTTTACATACCGGGCATTCATCCAAATTCTCGTATTCATTGCCATGGTAGAGGATGCGATCATTAGGACATGCATGTATCTTCTAGATTTTTAATCCCAAAGGGCAGACAACCTTTTTTGCTTCGTACGTAGTGGTGGACAATTCATTTGGCTTCGGAAGCATCTTCTTTATGAGGTTCAATAAATTCCCAAATGCCTTGTCGGATACACCATTCTTTGTCTTCCACTGTAGCAATTCTAGTGTTATACCCAGCTTTTTTTGCCCCTTTTCGGCCGTCGGGTATAGCAACTTCCTATGATCCTCAAGCATGCGCTCGAACTTAACTTTCTCTTTTTCACTTTCGCATTCTTGTTGCGCATCACGAATGGCATCGCCAAGAGCATCATCGAGATCATATTCTGCCGCTACCTCTTCTTCATCTCCCCCCATTGTAGTATCATCAAAGGCACCATACTGAGCAATAATGTCATCAATGTCTAAATCTTCTCCTTCACCTTCTTCCATCATGACCCCGCTTTCTCCATGCTTAGTCCAACATATATAGTTTGATATGAAACCTGACTTAAGCAAATGTGAATGAAGACTCATTGAGCTTGAATATTCCTTTAAATTCTTACATATGGCACATGGACAACACATGCAACCATCCCGCTTATTTGCCTCGGCCACACCTAAGAAATAGTGCACATCCTCAATAAAGTCTTGGGAGCGGCGATCGGCATTGTACATCCAATGGCGTGACATAATCTGCATTACACGACAAATTATGAAAACCTTGAACATAATTAAGTATTTTATTACACAACATAGATGACACACACACGGTTGATTAATTAACTAAGCCTGGCTATAACGTAAGCAATCCCAACTATCACTAAACAAACTAAAACTACAATGCACTTCAGTAACATAATTATTTCGTGACCGTACGCAACTAAAACAGACAAATCATTCTTCTGTTGAATATCAATAAGCTTCTCCTGCTGGCTCACTGCCTCATCATCAGAAGTCGCTACCTCAAGCGCACCCGAATTCTACACGTATGTAGCATAATCTTCCTCCCTGTACCAACCATCGCATCCATTACCCTCCCACTGAAATTAAAGCCAAAAAATATTTAGTAAAAAAAAATCAAGAAAAGCAGGTCAATTAGCCATAATAATCAAATGCGTAAGAAACTCACATCGCAATCCGGACACTTGTAGAAAACACGACCCTTGTTGGGTCCCTGTCTCTTGACTTGGTACTCCATCACAATCTTCTGCTTACACTTGCCGTAGATAATGAGAGGGAGTTCTTGCCTCAGTCGTTGCGCAACCGAACGAGAGGCCGAGGATCCGGTACCAGTTGTCATCTACTTTCTATACTTATTTTTGCAAACTACTGTAAATTTCACATTTTCTAAAATAATATATTTAAACAAAACTAAAATTATTTATTTATCTAACTAAACCATGAAATATGTACTATGTATAATAGTAAAATACCAAACTATCAAGTGATTTTACTATTGTAAATCATCATTTGATTTTGAGCTAAAAATGACATAGAAATCACATAGCTCAAAAACATGTTTCAATAAATAACCATCCGTACTAGTTGATCTTGCTTACGTGATCATCTCGGTGAGCATTTCTCCACCGGACGGCACCGTACTTGGCTAAGGAAGAGCTCCGATTCTACGAGGAAGGCAACACGGTCTTCCACGACCGTTGCCGCTCTCCCTCGTAGAATCAAAGCTTCTGCTTGACGTCCGTTATCGCTCGGCAGAGAACATGCTCGCCGAAATAAACACGGTCCGCAAGTTCAACTAGTACGGATTTTGTATAATTTTCTAACTATTTTCTAAGTTTTTCATTTCATGGAAAATTTAATTCTAAAAAATAAAAGGCATGATTTCTAAGTATTTCATTTCATGGAAAAAATAATTCTAAGTGACCTGCTCGATATCGGCGAGCTCGCGGGCGTTTAGGTCGCCGAGGATAGTAACATTTGTAGATGACATTTGTAGGTCTGAAGTTATCAAATATCCATCAAATTATAGCTCAAAAACATGTTTCAATAAATAACCATCCGTACTAGTCGACCTTGCTTACGTGATCATCTCGGCGAGCATTTCTCAACCGGATGGCACCGTACTTGGCCAAGGAAGAGCTCCGATTCTACGAGAAAGGGAACACGGTCTTCCACGACCGTTGCCGCTCTCCCTCGTAGAATCAAAGCTTCTCCTTGACGTCCGTTACCGCTCGACAGAAAACATGCTCGCCGAGCTGAACACGGTCCGCAAGTTCAACTAGTACGGATTTTCTATAATTTTCTAACTATTTTCTAAGTTTTTCATTTCATGGAAAAATTAATTCTAAGATCACGTAAGCCGCCGGGGACGAGGATGGCGCGTGCTCCAGCGAGGACGAGTGAGGCGTGATTTTGATGAACTAATTTAACTTTAGTTTATCCAAACATATATGCAAATCATCATGTGATTTTAAGCTAAAAATGACATATAAAATCATAATAAAGTCCAACATATAAAGTTACATATGCATCTACATCGCAAAATGAGATAACCTACTGATAAAACATAAGAGGATTAAGTTTGTTACCTCCAAAATCGAAGAGCAACACCAATGGAGGGGGAGAGAGCAAGAACAACAGCAAGCTGAAGAACAGAGGCAGTGAGTTTGAATGGAATGGCTTGGGCTCGGGGAGGAAGAAATGAGCTAGTGTATAGGCCGGGATAATTAGTTTTTACAGAACAATTTTTTATCCAATCACGTACATTCTTTCTTCATTCTCTACCAATCATATCCCTTCGTGTCTTGGTTCTCGTGTAGACATGGTTTTTACCTTAGACCTGGTTTCTATGATTTTTGCCCTCCCTCTTCAATAACTATCTTGCCACATCAGCAAAACGCTTAGGTGGCAGTACAATTAATGTCCATAGAAACTGTGATTACATTTGTTTATTATGGTGACTATTCTACGTTTTCCACGATAAAGGAGATACATGAGTGATATACTCTTCTTCAGAAATGAAAGGTTTTCTCAACACATCAGAGTTCTAACTTTCAAAAGAAGGGACCGTTAATTTTTTTAATGTTTTGTTCTGATGCAACGCAATGGAGCAAAAGTAACAGCACATGTGTTATTTTCAGAAATGTGCATCCCTTGAAAAAGAAAAGTTAAATCAAAACGCTGGGGAATAAATACTTCTACACATGAGATTGAGGTCAGATTAGTGTCAAAAGCAACTGCAGAGTCACAGAGCAAAGAAAATCGGAAATAAAAAACAAAAGGAAAAGAAAAGAAAAGACTCCTGATACATAAGTGATAAAGAAGTTATGTACAAATTCCCTAGAAAAAGAAAGATAATTGAAGCTCATAAGTCTGCTTAGAATAATAAACATGTAGATATTTGTGATATCATTCAAAAACTAATCAACAACTGAAAATGTAGCCAGAGCATCCCATTTCAGTCGTTTGTGTCCATACCAAACTAATCAACAAATCAAACATTCAGAACTACTCTAGGTATCAGCGTACTGTCTTACTGCATGTATCATGCAATTCAATATTTAGATCCATTGGTGCTATCTGTGAATAAAATGTCCATACAACACAAAGTTCAAATTTATCTGTAACTTGGCATCCTAGGTCCTGTCATTCATAAAATTTTCTAACAAACTTAGAGCATACTTTCTTTCACACAAATGAATGTGATGGTAAATAATGTTAGAAATATAGATGTACAGGGAGCATTGCCAGTTAGCATACATATGTTATATGTAGGCAGGAACTTAAAAACTTTGAGAACGCTATCATCAACTACTTCACACTTGAGCTCCACTTTCCTAAGGTATTCTGAAATTGCAGCTGATCTCTTTCTTGCTATCATCAACTACGTTTATTGTTGCGGACGAACGGACGGGTCCGTCGGAGGAAAATAATCACGAACGACGACTGATGGAGGATCATTTCAGGCGGTGATGGCCGCTCCGGTGGTGATGGGGACGCTGTGGAGCACCACGGTCTCGACGGTGAGCCCGGGGCCGAAGCCGAAGAGGACGCCCCAGTCGAACCCCTCCCCCGTGGTGGCCTGCCCATCCTCGGCGGAGCGCTTGCGCATCTCGTCGAGGATGAAGAGCACGCAGGCGCTGGACATGTTGCCGTACTCGGAGAGGACGTGGCGCGTCGCGCGCATCCGCTCCTTGTCCAGGCCGACCTTGGCCTCCACCTGGTCCAGGATGGCGGGGCCACCCGGGTGCGCCACCCAGAAGATGGAGTTCCAGTCGCTGATCCCCAGCGGCTTGAACGCCTCCTCCAGCGCGCGCTCGATGTTCTTGGAGATGAGCCCCGGAACGTCCTTGAGCAGGTGGAACGTGAGCCCGACCTCGCGGAGGTGGCCGTCGATGGCGCCCTCGGAGTCCGGCAGGATGGTCTGCGCCGCCGACACGAGCTCGAACAGCGGGCGCTCCACGCGCTCGTCGGGGTCGGCGCCCACGATGACCGCCGCTGCGCCGTCGCCGAACAGCGCCTGCCCGACCATGGAGTCGAGGTGGGACTCGGAGGGGCCCCGGAACGTGACGGCCGTGATCTCGGAGCACACCACCAGAACCCGCGCGCCGCGGTTGTTCTCCGCGAGGTCCTTGGCCACGCGCAGCACCGTGCCGCCCGCGAAGCACCCCTGCTGGTACATCATCAGGCGGTTCACCGAGGGCCGCAGGCCCAGCATCTTGGTCAGCTGGTAGTCGGCGCCCGGCATGTCGACCCCGGACGTGGTGCAGAAGACCAGGTGCGTGATCTTGGATTTCGGCTGCCCCCACTCCTTGATCGCCTTCTGCGCCGCGGCCTTCCCCAGCTTGGGGACCTCCACTACCACGATGTCCTGGCGCGCGTCCAGCGACGGCGCCATGTACGCGCACATGTTGGGGTTCTCCGCCAGGTACTCCTCCGTCAGGTGCATGTACCGCTTCCGGATCTGCGACTTGTCGCCTGCACCAGGGCAGTCATGTCATGTGCATGTCAGAGTCAGAATCAAACCACCGTCGTCGTCAGTCGTGAAGGCATGCCACGCCATGCCATGCCAGAGCACGGACGTCAAGCTAGTTGCTAGCAGGCTGCTAACTGCTGGCTCGTCGTCGTCCATGCAACGACAGGTCAATCGAAAAAAGAGAGAAGGGTCGGTCGAGCCGTGGTTATATATGTACGGTGCATGCGAAGACTGTGCCGAACTAACAAGAGAATTCTGCAGTACTAGTGCTTAACACAGGAGTCCTAATTAGAATACATATATAGTCATGAGTGTCTGCTTGTGTCACACAGCAGGAAAACTTTTGGAATCAGTAAAAAACGAAGAGACCACCGTAGTCTTCTACTCTTGAGTGGTAAAAATATTCAGAGTAATTAACTTGGTCGTCAGTGGTGTAAACTGTGTGAGTGGCGCGAGCACGGTGAAACACCTGGAAGCTGCTACTAGCTAAGCTAAGGCCTAGTCGACCGACCCACGAGAAGAAGAAAAAAGCAGGAGACGACGATGTGAGTGATCAAGCTTATTGACTGCTGTGTAGAGCTGAGCGAGCGATGGAGACGACGACGACAGATAGAGACAGAGAGACTGAGAGAGAGATACTCACACATCCTCTTGAACTTCTCCTTGAGGTCGGTCATGTGCTCGCTCTTGGTGATCCGGAAGTAGTAGTCCGGGTAGTCCGCCTGGTACACGCAGTTGGCGGGCGTCGCCGTCCCGATCGCCAGCACGGTGGCCGGACCAGTCGCGCGCTGGGCCTTCCTCACCTCCTCCACGGTCACAGTCGCGCCGGCCATCGTCTCCGTCCGCTCTTTCTCTCTACGTTGTACCCGAGACTGCAGCAGGTCGATCGATCGGCCGCTAGCTACTCCGACAGCAGCAGCACTTCGACAGGTCGGTCGCCGGCCGGCTTTCCGGATCGTCGGAGCGAGAGCTAGCTGCGACTGCGATCGAGCGCTGTGGATGGATGATCGGAGGCAGGAGGGCTAGCTGCGCTTGCTGTAATGGCAGAGGAGGCCCGCGGGGTGGTTATATAGCCGCGTGGGCCGGGGGCAGGCGACGACGGGGAGGTGGCGCCCGCTACACTGTGCCGCTATGCCGTGTTGGAGTGACTTCAACGGCCAGTCAGGTCACTACCGGTTTCCATCTATCGTCAGCCGCCGGTCAACCACGTGATCACGTGGGAATATTCAAAGTCCAACCAATGGGATGGTTTCTGGTTTTTCTTCTTTTCCCCACCCTTTTTATTGCCTATTTTCATTTTTATTTTTTTCTTTGCTTGGCCAAACGGGCCGCCCAGGCACGGCACGGCACTAGCACGCCGAGGCACGGCACGCCGAGGCACGACGCTATCAAGCACGACGGCACCGTCGTGCCGTGCTGTATCGTGTCACCATGCCCGGGTCGTGGCCCAGGCAAGGCACTACAGGCCACTAGTCGCTGGGCACGCGGGCCGCCGGGCTCCGTTGCTGTCGCTGACGCGCGCCTAGCCGGATGCCGCCGCCACGGCAGCATCGCCACCGCCTGTTGCGCGGACGCGCCTACACCACCGGGGGACGCGTCGTCTGCTGCGATGACGCGCTCCTGGCCGCGCGTCAGCACCTGCGTGAGGACGTGCCGCTGCCATGGGGATGCGACCCCGGCCTCACCTCGCTGCCGCCGCGAAGACGCACGTCAGGCCGCGCGTGCCGCCACAGCCCAAGCCACACGCCTCTGACTCCTCTGTTCGTGTGGTGCTGAGAGTAAGCAAATGACGACCGAGAGGGATACAGGGAGGAGAAGGAGAGAGTGTGAGGTGGGAGTTTGTTTATATACCTAGGTTTTCTAGATCCAACAGTGACAAATGCCCTAAATGAATCCAATGGCTAAGAATAATCGGACCGCATCATGCTGGCCCAATTTCCGTGCTATGCCCGTGCCGGAACTGCAGGCCGGACCTGCAGCCTAGGCACGGACCCTGGATCGTGCCCGTGCCGGCATTGGTACTATAGCTTCGTGCCCGGGCCGTTCTAGTGTCGTGCTTCTTCGGGCCGGGCCCGTGCTGGCCCATCATACTTGGCCCATTTGGCCATCTATAGCGCACGGCTCCTTAATTTAGTTTATCTCGGCAAATTTCGTGGTACTAACTGGCTGCTTCATTTAAACCGGCTTCTTTGAAATGGTGGATTGTGTAGGATGGGCCAAACCTAGAGATCTGAGAATTTTCCTTTCAACAAGACCTCAAGTCCTCTCGCACTATCATATTTAGTACTACATACTCCCCGCGTTCCAAATTGTAGGTCGATTTGACTTTTCTAGATTCATAGCTATTGTTACGTACCTTGATATATGAAATAAAAGCTATGTATCTTAAAAAGCCACAACAACTTATAATTTGAAATGAAGGGACTATTTGCCAAGTCACAGAGACAAATCAGGATACGCTGCTCCAAGTGGTGAACATACCTTCAGTTGCAATAGCAAGTAATATATAGGATTATATATACTTTCGCCCTATATGTTTTACCTTGCAAATTATAGATTTCATCCGGTAGATTAATTGTTAGTACGTGGTTGGGATAGATTGTTGGGCTGTCATGAATTGTTACAATTTAGTTATTATTGTAGGCTTTGTACCCTGGGACCTGTTTGTTTTAACTTGTAGATTGTAACACCTGCAAGTTTAAATGTAGTAGTTTTCACTAGTATAGAAATGATTTTTAGCAACGCTTAAATTTTCTATCAGAGGCGGTTCAACTAATACGCCGTCTCTAACCGCGCAAGGGAGCACTGTAGCTCTACGACCGCCTCTGAAGATCCCTTTTCAGGGGCGTTCCATTAAGAAAACCGCCTCTACAAATAGGTCTATTTTTAGAGGCGGTTGTGTTAAGAGAACCGCCTCTCAAAATGAATTTTCAGAGGCAGTCCTCTTTACAAAACCGTCTCTAATAGAGACCTATTTTCAAAGACGGTTCCTTAAGAGAACTGCCCCTACAGATAATTAACAAAGGCGCTTTTCTTTAGTCAACCGCCCCTAAAAATGACCCACGTAAATAGCCATCTTCCTCCTCGTGACAGTGTTGCGGAGCACCATTGTTGATCTTATTTGGAGGCGAGAAATAGCAAAAATAGAGGGGGTTGCCCTTGGAACCTTTGAAGGAGTTGGGTTTGAGAGGTGAGATTGTGGCATCCCTAAGCTCTTTTTAAACTTTACAGATACATTTATTTCACTAATTTCTTTCACTTAGAGATCTAGAGAGAGACATGCATGGTGTTTGATTTTTTTTATTTTTCCTAGAAATTTATACTCATTTTTCCCAACTTACTTGGCTCACATGAACTCTATATTTAATTTTTATATTCACTTTTTCATTTTGGTACATAGCTTTTTTATATCATTTTTTAAGCTTCAGGTCTACAATAATATAATATTTGTTCAAAAAATAGACATCAATTGCTTCAACATTTACATGCGAATAATATCTTGATGTAAATACACCTTTTCTTTTCAAAGGGCACATATTGACAGGTCAGGGATGTACACGAAACGAAGACATGAAGCTTCCTACATATAAAATGTGAATGATTTTATTGAAGCTGCTAAAAGACACGCTTTGATTAAGCACACAAAGGATATATATTGTCCCTATTGTGACTGTCGGAACCGTATAGTATGCCGGGATTCAAATACGATAAAATCACACTTCTTAAAATTTGTATTACGATTCCAATGCTGAGAAAGACTCGTCTAGAAATCATTTATATCCTTATATTTTAGGACGAAGGGAGTACAGATTTTGAACTCTGTACCCCCTTATACTTTAGGACCGAAAGAGTAACATTAGTTACTTGCTGTGGCCACGGGTACGCGCGTGCTTTGTACTGTCCATCATCGTTGCAGTAAATAAACATTAGTAATAGTAAAAAGTTTACTTAAAAGGAAAGATCGGCAAGAGAGACGAAGGCAGGCAGGCAATGAGCGAGTCATCATCCTTTGGTTGCCGTCCGTGGAACGCCAGCATCATTTCAATGGAAATCATTCAGCTTTTGTATGCGCAGGAATCGATCGAACTTGAGAAGAATGCTCAGCTCGCTCGTGTGCCTCACTCAACTTGGAGGATGCACCATTATATTAACGCCTCAAAGGCAACTAATTGTCGCAAAAGCAAACCATGTGTTCGGAAATTGCGAAGGCATCAATCAATTCAAAAGATACACATACCGGCCGAGAAAGTTGTCAAGAAGCAAGCAGACCATGCATGCATGTGTTTGGGGCTTTGGGCTGGCTAACTAATTAAACGTGGACATCGTCAACCCAAACTTAACAAAGTAACAAATTGCTAGCCAACGAACGCCCACGTTTTCTTTTTTCCACGTACGGCGACTCGGCGAGTTCGGGCATCCGTCAAAAACCAGCCCTTTAGCTTTAGTCAAAATTTTTAGAGCCAATTTTTAGTTGATACTTCCTCTATACCAAATTATAAGTCACATTTCAATTCTCTTGGAAAGTCAAAGCATTTCAAGTTCTCAAGTCCTAGAATAAGTTTATCCTTTCATTTTCAATTTTTAGCCCATGCTCGACGGACCAGATAGGCCGCTAATTTTGTTCGGCTTTTCTAGCTAGAGCACGCACTACTGCTCTAGCCAACTTTTTATATATATAATGTATATATATAACTATATATATATATAATTGTTACTCTTGTCGCATTCATGCACATGCGCCACCGTCGTGGCTCCATCCGTCAAGCATGCATTTTCCCCCAGGGTTTCAACGGGAAGGAAACCATCCAACTTTGGCCTGCAGGAACTTTGAAAAGGGTGTTTCTTGTGTTGTGTCTTGACTTGCATTTGGATGCGTGCAACATAACAAAGAAATAGTGGTCGCAAAAGCCAACCACATGTGTTGGAAAAAATTGCATACCCTTGGCATGGTCGAGAATGAAATCGCCGCAGCCAGGAAGCGTACCATACCATGTGTTTTGGGCTGACTCTGGTCATAGCTAGGTGAGCCGAACGTGGACGTCAACCCAAGGCCCAAGCTTACGATGGTCCAAACGCACATGGCCAAAGAACGCCCACGTTTTTTTTTCTTTTTGACTCGGTGAGTGCGGCCATCAGTACATCGCCGATGAAACCAGATTTTTGTCTTCTCCTGTTCAGTAGCAAGAAGCCAAGCAAAATCATGCCAAATAAACCATAAATAAATACTCCCTCCGTCCCAAAAAAAACGCAACCATAGGATTCGTGCCGGTCAAGTTTGCCAAAGTTTGACCAAGTTTATAGTGATTAGTATTAACAGTTATTTCTCAAATAAGATTTATTACGAAAATACATTTCATCATTAATCTACTGATACTTATTTTATATTATAAATGCATACCCACATCCTCATCAATCTACAATAGTTAGCATTTCAATTCGCACTCATGCCATCCGATCCATTCGGGGATTTGTGGCAATGAACTCCTTCCACGTGACGTTTTAACGAATTGACCCGTATTGAAAAGGAAAACCATACGTGTTTTGAATGCACCATTTGCGATGATTTCGCACAATATATATCTACCAAAAATTTAATTAGGTTATGTTTTGTTTGTTAGTACTAAATCGATCATGAGCTCGATGTAATTACCTTAAGTCTATAAAATGCTTCCTCAATCAATCAATCAATCAATAAATATATAAATTCTGTAAAGCTAGATCATTTGATGAACTGTGTCCTTCCAAAAAATTGGGCATGTGCGCTAACACGCCCTCCACTCCATGGCTTTCAAGTGAGGAGTTATTACTAGTTACTAGTACTAATAAAAGAAAAAGAGATCGGTCTGCGAGAAATTTCACGTTACAAATTGGAGTAAAATAATTGCCTAATTGGACATCTTAGTCTCGAGTTTGACCTGGTCCAATTTCAGACGGACAGTCAATAAGGCCTTACTTGGGCTTACTCAGGGTGTACTCGTTAGTACAGTTTTCAAGCCCACCAACATGAGAAGAAGCCTGTTGTTTTCATCATTTGAAATTTGTGCTTGAGATGTAGCGTGGTGTTGTACTTTTTTCTATAAATAAATAAATGAAAATGACTTTTTTCAATCGTTGGATTCTTCTATTAATAATTTCACTTTCTTTCCCTTCCTAGTGAGCTGTGGCCCACTTAAAATAGTGATGCAAATAGCATCTGTGTAACTGTATTTTCTTGTTATTACTACTACTACTATTCTTTCTTGCGATGTGTATTACTATTGCTATTGCTATTACTATTATTATATTATTATTACTATTGCTTTTAATATTACTATCATCATATTATTATTATGCTGGAAGCGGGAGATGCGCATACATACACGATACTTTATGGGTATAACTAAATACGTTTCTTATTATTATCTCAGAGCAACTTTAGCAGTAGCCTAAAATCGGGTCTTTACTTTTTTATTTGGGTGCTCCTCCACTATTGAGAGCTGTGTTTTGTCACCAAAGTTGACGAGTCTCTCAAATGGGGGATTTCACTGCATCTGCACGGCAATGACACGGCCGTGGATTGGCTGTAAACACAAGGAATTCGTCCCAAAAGCCAATCCATGTGCTTGGACTACTCTCACCGTACCGTACGTAGCCATACCTGCGACGAGGTTTAGAAGTGACAAATCGAGCGTTTCGGTAAACGGTCATATGCACATGTGGTTAGCGTTTCGGTGACAAAACTGAGCGTTTCAATTTCAAGCGAAAATAATAATGCATTGCCATCCTCATCAATCTATAATGCCGTTCATCTGATGAATTGTCGTGTGATGGACTCCTAGACGTGACCTGTCCCTGGATGTCCACAGGAAAAACAACTTTTGTAAGCAACAAGTTGAAAGAATCTTTCACCCGTCTCAAAAATGGGATGACGATTCGACGCCACTAGCCCACTAGATCGAGTGAAGTAGCCGTGCTGCTTCTGCGCATGCCGCGTATTGGCTGTATAAATGAACAAAAATAAATCGTCGCAAAAGCATGCAAACCATGCATGCATGCATGATGCATGTCTTTAGACTACTCTTGCCGACGCTGATCGAGGGTTTTGGTAAACAGATACATGTGGTCAGCGCATGTGACGTTGCAACAAAAACTAGACACACGTACATATCATCTGGCTTGGCACGTTGGGTTTCTCTGGGTTACGCCAAGACTAGCTTAATTCCGGTCAAAATTCAGAGTGCCGCCAGATAATAGAAAAGGCACACCAAAAGAGCACTCCTTGCATTGTAATGATCAACAGAAGCCAAATCATGCTAAAGTTGCCAAAATTTCAACGGGACAAGGTTTTAGGACATCAAACTAGCGCACTCAGTATTTAAGGCACAATGAGCTTATTTTGTCTCCCAAAAGAATGAACAGGAATCCACAATTGTACCTTTCCTTTTATTATTCAACTAGCAAATATGCCCGTGCGTTGCAACGGGAGAAAAAAAAACTATTAAACTTTTATGCATAACGATAACGTGAATGGTACGTATCTGCTTATGTTTTGTGCTTTTATTATTTATTTATGATGGCCATCACATTCATAATATAAGGTAATGCTGACAATAAATAACAATGTCCTATAAACTTGTATCGAATTAAAATACACCTTGATATATTTTTCCTCCCATTGCAAAGCACAAAATTATTTAGATATAAATATATTATAACTTTAATTTTTGACGCATCATATCAACCTCCGTAACATGTTTGCCGATGTGTTAAGGATTGGTATGTCTGCTAATGATTGTGACGGGAGACCTCTCTTTTTTTCACACGGCAGCCCTCATTAGGAATTACATAAATACATTTGTTTAGATTTCATTAGACAACAATCTGCCCAAGAATTTGGTTCACAAAATAATTAGTTGTTCCATTGACTAATCCATATTTTAATAAAAATAAGTTTTGTTTCTAATCAAAACTACATCATATGTTGTAAATCTTTCTCCTCAAAACTTATTAATGCGCAAACAAACATAATAATTGCTGAAAAGTAGGGTTATGCACCAGGGCTCTTGGGCAGGAATCGGACAATGGAAAGTTAGTGAAGGCTACCAGAAAACTCACGACGTGGACATCCTCGTACTCCTCGGCCACCTCCACGTAGTCTGGATCTACCTCTCGCATGTTCTCAGTCATCACCGAACCTATATGCAAGGATGATTTAACACACCTAGACAAAGCACAACCTAACAAGGTTTATAACATCTATGGATAGACCACATTTTTATGAAGCTAACAAAACTTGTTTGGTATTTTTCTGATTTTTCTATGATTTTTGGTGAATTTTGCAAGATCACGGTTTAAAAAAAAGAAAAACGAAAGAAAAGGAAAAAGGCTTGCATGAGCTTGGTTTAGCCCACAACGAAGCCGGCCCAACAACAAGGATTCAGCCTAGGTTTAAAAAAAAGCCCACTAGGAGAGGCCCACCCATATCTGAACATTTTGCATCGGGATTCCTGATCTATTTTAAAAATCATTAAGACCCTCCCACCTTTTCTTTCTCGCTGTCATCTATTTCCTTCCCCACTTCTAATCTCCCTTCTCAATGTTAAAGCATGGTGAATCGGCAGACAGGGCCGAGCACCCCCAAACCGACACGACACGAAGGCAGGGCTGGACGAAAATTATGGTGGCAGAAATTTTACCTCTTTAGTATTAGATATAGATATAGATATGGTGAGTGACGAATAATTGAGTGTAGCGTAATGAGCAAAGGACAACTTAATGAATGGATGAATTATGATCATCTCGTGACACACTTTTGAATTTGAAGTAAAAATGATGATGCAGAACAAATCGATCAGTTTGTGGTGTTTTTTTCACATAATATCAACGTTCCGAGTTTAGTTTTTTTTACTCATCACCTAAAAATATACTTGATGTTTTAGGTTTTCTATTAGGGTAGATTAGTGCTCTGTTAAAATTACCCATATAACCTTATTTTTTTTAAAAGACGATCCAAACTAATTATTACCAGTAATAAGTCACTAATTAAAAGGAATACATAAATGTATACAGGGAAAGTGGGGATTCTGAGATGGACCAAACCTAGTGCCTATATAAGAGCTCAAAATTTCAAGTTTTCTAGCACAATTTCTTAACCCTAAACATAACGTTTTCTAGGATAGAGGCAACTAAAGTATGCAAAGATAGTTTTGATAAACTTTGCCAATCTCACCAAAAAAAAATAAATAAATATGACTACAAGGGCGGACCAACAGAGGGAACCGTGAGGATCCAAACATATTCATAATATCGCCAGTAGGAATGACCACTATTTCATGAAACTATAAAGGCACATGCTCTCACCTAATTTTGGTGCTAGGTCCAGCCTGGCTACAGTGAAGAGTTAGCGAGGAAACAAGAACTGAGTGTATGTTTGCCTAAACGGTCATTGCATCCACTTAAATATTGCCTACGTGGTATACATAATAGTCGTCAGGTTTATTTAATCAACTGTTTATTTTGTTTAAATGGATGTTTAGTTTGAATAATAACTAAACAGTAGGTGGTTGTTCATCGTTTATGAACCACACTGCTACAAAGTGAAGTGAAATAACTTTTTTTTAGAGAAAACTGAAGTGAAATAACTAGAAGTGTTAATTAGTTCTGAGTTAGATTTGGGCCAATTTCAGACTGACAATCACTCAGACCTTAGTTGGGCCTTTTTCCAAGTGGATATCCCCATGTCCTTGTAGTACAGTTTTTATGCCCATCAGGCCGAGGAAGCTGCTTGTTTTCATGTAAAATTTGGGCTTGAAATGATGTACAACTCATTAGGGTGGCCTTGTACTTTGTTTCTTCTGTTAAAAAAAATGACATTTTCGGAATCTGTTTGGTTGTCCTATAACAGCACACTTGCTTTCTGCTGCCCTTTAAAAAAACTATGATAAATGCCTCTGAAATTTAATTCGTCCATTTGTAATTACTCGGAGATGCACATACACAAGTGATTACGTATACACACACACACACACACGTATATCATCAGTACTCCCTCCATTTTTATTTACATTCGTTTTAGATTTTTGCTTTTAGATTCACTATAAAAAATACTGTCATTAGAACTGTAAGTATATTTTTAAAATTAATAGTCAAAGATTGTTTTTTTGACTTAGGACAAATCTAATATGACACATAAAAAAGAAAGGAGATAGTATATCGCTTTTAACATTATTTCTTTACACATATCGTTATTAATTGATTCTATCATAAATTCTTTCACAGCGTTCTTCGTTACAAACAGATGTGAAATAGTTGCACATCTTAACCCAACTGCTCAAAAAATATGGGTTTATATGGACTCAGTCAGCCTCGTCAGCAGCATTTCAGCAGTTAAAACAGGAGTTATCTACAACACCAGTTCTGCAACTGCCAGACTTTGACAAATCATTCATAAAAGAATAGTGTGCCTCATCAAGTGGGTTTGGAGTAGTACTACATCAAGGGACAGGCGCCATAGCCTGTAAAGTGCCATGACACTCCAAACTACCAGGATATGAAAGGGAATTAATCGGTTTATAGTGACAACAGTTAAACATTGGCGACCTTATTTATGGGGATGTACCTTTACAATTATATCAGATCACTGCAGCCTCAAATATATTCTAGATCAACACCTATCAACAATACTGCAACACCAATGGGTAAGCAAACTACCCGGCTATGATTAAACCTGGTAAGCAGAAACTAATAGCATGAAACTAATCTCTGGCTGAAACTAATGGCATGATTAGCAGTAGCCATATCAACACTACAAAAAGGCAAGTTATCTCCAAAATATTTTGCCCCCTATAAGATCAATGAACAAATTGGCTCTGTAGCATACCCCCTTGAGCTCCCTTCAGATATTCGCATCCACAATGTCTTTCGCGTGAGTCCACTTATGGAACATAGAGGGCTTCCGCTGTCAACTCCTCCCCCACTACCTACAATGCACGAGGGAGCAGCAGTAGTGAAACCAAAAAAATGATCAAAGCTTGACTTCATAGAGGTAATCCATAGGTGCTGATCAAATGGAAAGAATCATCATGGGAGGAGGCAGAGCTGATCAAACGACAAGTTGATTCTCCAGGCAGGAGAGATGTCATGGTCGGTAAGACGTACAGTAGGAGAACACGCCCAAACATGTTAGCGGGCTAAATTAATAGGGACGAACCTAGACCCAGCTGTTATAGATTAGAATTAAAGGAGTAGTAAGGGTCATGGTTTCTATCTATGAGAGGCTCAAAGTTCATTAGTATTCTTGTAAGCCCCTGTATATAGATCAGGGCAATTTCATAACGAAAGGCATGCAAAGTTCTTCCTCCCTCCCTCCTTCCTGTTGCCAATGCTCTCTCCTCCCCTTCATGCGCTGCTCCTGCTGCCAGTGCTACCGTCTCCCCTAGCTGGCGCTAGGGCTCCCTGCTGGTGTACTCATGACACAAAGAGAAGATCAAAATAGGATGGCTCATATTAATCTTTTTTTGGACAACAGAGACGTCAGACTGAGGTTTGGCGATTTGTTTGCCGAATGTTCAAGGCAATTTCAATCAAGAGAGATGAATAAGCTCACATGATGAGGCCATCTTACCAGTCTAATGCTAGAATCAAGGTATGCTGGAAGCATAATAATCGGAAACATGACCTTATGTGACAGCTCCATCTAGGGTAATCCAAAGTTCTGGACACTAATTCTGCCAATACATGTTCCAATGACTATAGTTCTAGAACTGACTCTAGGAATACCCAATTGCCCATTGTTGCAGTGATGCCTTGGACTCGTGTTTCGTAACAGTGAGACAGTAGATCCATCAACACTCATCAGCCAAACTTTTATACGCGTCTTTGTCTTTACTCAAAGCTAAAATCATTACAAAATGAGAATACAGAATCAGTGTATATACATATATAATAAAATGTGTTACTAGACAAAGAAACTTCAAATGTTGTTAAAGACTTTTGTGAATTCAATACATCTAGCTATAGCCCCTTGAGAAGAATTCAACTGAATTGTCAGATTTTGTGTGACTAAATTTCTTTCTTGTTTAGGATATTACTAGATTTACTAACCAGGCAACAAATTGCAAATTTCAGTTAGATTCAAAATAAATGCAATTATTTACAATTGACAAAATTATAATTTCCGTTGGTAGTGGCCACCTTCTAGCAGTTCTAAAATTAGACCATTATTAAGAAAAAGGTATGTGCTAAGCCTAAAAGAACATGAAAAGGTTAAGAAGACCAAACCTATCTTTGAAAGTTCAGTTCTTCGGTTAGTTAGTAAGTAAAAACTATATTCTTTGTAGAGACAATTTAAGCAGCTATGCAGCTATGTATGGGAAGGAAGCAAAACTTGGTCTATGTGACAAGCTTGAATCAATTAACCATTTGTTTCTCAATATCTGATAGTTATCAGACAGGACTGTGACCTAGAATGGAGGAAAAGTGCATCCGTCAAGACATTTTGTTGCTACAAGACTATATGGCAAGCTAGGCCTTTCTTCCGGGAAGAATAATAAAACTGATTGGTTGTGAGGCTAACAAAACTGGTTGGGTGTAGAGGATTTAATCTTTTCTTGTGGTATATGTGCTCTCTATTCTGTACGTAGCATCAGTATTGATTATTGAAAATTTTGAACTTATTACTGAATAAGTTTCAAACCTTTATGAACATGTATCTATCTGCGAGCCTGCATGCCAACTTACAACGGAATCTAAATAGAATTTAGGTCTCACTAAAACAGCATGAGACCAAACTCTGGGATTACATTTGTTTATTATGGTGACTATTCTACGTTGTCCACAATAAAGGAGATACATGAGTGATATACTCTTCTTTAGAAATGAAAGGTTTTCTCAACGCATCAGAGTTCTAACTTTCAAAAGAAGGGACCGTTAATTTTTTTAATGTTTTGTTTGTCATGCAACGCAATGGAGCATATGTAACAGCACATGTGTTATTTTCAGAAATGTGCATCCCTTGAAAAAGAAAAGTTAAATCAAAACACTGGGGAATAAATACTTCTACACATGAGATTGAGGTCAGATTAGTGTCAAAAGCAACTGCAGAGGCACAGAGCAAAGAAAATCAGAAATAAAAAAGAAAAGGAAAAGAAAAGACTCCTGATACATAAGTGATAAAGAAGTTATGTACAAATTCCCTAGAAAAGAAAGATAATTGAAGCTCACAAGTCTGCTTAGAATAATAAACATGTAGATATTGGTGATATTATTCAAAAACTAATCAACAACTGAAAATGTAGCCAGAGCATCCCATTCAGTCGTTTGTGTCCATACCAAACTCACAACTGCAGACGCCCTCTTTGCCGAGTGCTGGGGGCACTCGGCAAAGGTCTCTCGGCAAAGATCTTATCGGCAAAAATTTCTTTGTCGAGTGCCAAAAATCGACACTCGGCAAAGCCTTTGCCGAGTGCCCGACACTCGGCAAAGTTGGAACCGAAAAAAACCCGAAAAAATAGAAATTTTTACCAAAAAAAAGGAAAATTTGTTTTAATTGGTGGAGGCCCCCACCGGTCAGCGCCCATTCATCTCCGGCTTTTTTCGCGTCAATTTCACGACTACGCGCTCGACGGGATTCGAACCCGAGACCTCCCGCTGCGCACAAACTTCCTCTACCACTACACCACACTGTCACTTGTGTCTGGATTCCATTTTAGTTCCTAATATATTATACTAAACCGAGTGTAAATTGTTTGTTTGAGACCCTAAACGAATTCAAATAAAAAAGTTGTGAACTACAAAGTTTCATAACTTTTCGAGATCTACACTTTTAGTTTAGGAAGTTTTTCCATTCGAGGTCGTTTACAAAATTTGAATTTTAAAATTTGGAAATTCAAACGCAGTTTTGCATGACAAGATGTTTTCAAATCAAAAAGTTGCTAACTACAATGTTTCATAACTTTTGGAGATCTACAATTTTTATTTAGGAAGTTTTTCCATCCGAGGTCTTTTAAAAAATTCAAATTTTAAAATTTTCAAATTCAAACGTCGTTTTTGCATGACAAAATGATTTCAAATCAAAATGTTGTCAACTACAAAATTTCATAACTTCTCAAGATCTACAAAGTTTATTTTGGTCATTTGTTCATCCGACATAGTGGTAGTGACATTGTTCACAAATCATATATATCTCTCTTCTACTTTCATGAAACTAATATGAGACATATATTTTATGAACAACGTTATTGTCGCTTTGTCAAATGAAGAAATGACCAAAATAAACTTTGTAGATCTTAAGAAGTTATACAACTTTGTAGTTGAAAAGTTTTTCATTTGAATTCATTTAGGGCCTCAAAAATTGATTCGAAAAACTGATTTGCCGAGGGCCAAAAAAATGCACACGACAAAATGCCTCTTTGCCGAGTGTCAAAACATAGTCACTCGGCAAAATATTGCTTTGCCGAGTGCCAGAAAAAAGGCACTCGGCAAACTTAAAGTAAATTGCTTATTTGAGGCCTTAAATGAATTCAAATAAAAAAGTGGTCAACTACAAAGTTTCATAACTTTTTGAGATCTACAATTTTCATTTAGTAAGTTTTTTCATCCGAGGTCGTTTGAAAAATTCAAATTTTAAAATTTTCAAATTCAAACGTCGTTTTTGCATGACAAGATGATTTCAAATCAAAATGTTGCCAACTACAAAATTTCATAACTTATCAAGATCTACAAAGTTTATTTTGGTCATTTGTTCATCCGACATAGTGGTAGCAACATTGTTCACAAATCTTATATATCTGTCTTCTACTTTCATGAAACTAATATGAGAGATGTAGATTTTATGAACAACGTTATTGTCGCTTTGTTAAATGAAGAAATGACCAAAATAAACTTTATAGATCTTGAGAAGTTATACAACTTTGTAGTTGAAAAGTTTTTTATTTGAATTCATTTAGGGCCTCAAAAATTGCTTCGAAAAACTGATTTGCCGAGGGTTAAAAAAAATGCACACGGCAAAAAGCCTGTTTGCCGAGTGCCAAATCAAAGGCACTCGGCAAAATACATCTTTGCCGAGTGCCAGAAAAAAACACTTGGCAAAGACGTATTTTGCCGTGTGCCAAAAAATAGCACTCGGCAAAATACATCTTTGCCGAGTGCCAGAAAAAAAACACTCGATAAAGACGTATTTTGCCGTGTGTTTTTGTTTGCCGAGTGTATTTTATTTGGCACTCGGCAAACACGGTCTTTGCCGAGTGCCTGATAAAATACACTCGGCAAAGACTCCGGCACTCGGCAAATCGCCGGTTCCCGTAGTGACTGATCAACAAATCAAACATTCAGAACTACTCTAGGTATCAGCATACTGTCTTACTGCATGTATCATGCAATTCAATATTTAGATACATTGGTGCTATCTGTCAACAAAATGTCCATACAACACAAAGTTCAAATTTATCTGTAACTTGGCATCCTAGGTCCTGTCATTCATAAAATTTTCTAACAAACTTAGAGCATACTTTCTTTCACACAAATGAATGTGATGGTAAATAATGTTAGAAATATAGATGTACAGGGAGCATTGCCAGTTAGCATACATATGTTATATGTAGGCAGGAACTTAAAAACTTTGAGAACGCTATCATCAACTACTTCACACTTGAGCTCCACTTTCCTAAGGTATTCTGAAATTGCAGCTGATCTCTTTCTTGCTATCATCAACTACGTTTATTGTTGCGGACGAACGTACGGGTCCGTCGGAGGAAAATAATCACGAACGACGACTGATGGAGGATCGGAATTCATGGAGATGGAGGATCATTTCAGGCGGTGATGGCCGCTCCGGTGGTGATTGGGACGCTGTGGAGCACCACGGTCTCGACGGTGAGCCCGGGGCCGAAGCCGAAGAGGACGCCCCAGTCGAACCCCTCCCCCGTGGTGGCCTGCCCATCCTCGGCGGAGCGCTTGCGCATCTCGTCGAGGATGAAGAGCACGCAGGCGCTGGACATGTTGCCGTACTCGGAGAGGACGTGGCGCGTCGCGCGCATCCGCTCCTTGTCCAGGCCGACCTTGGCCTCCACCTGGTCCAGGATGGCGGGGCCACCCGGGTGCGCCACCCAGAAGATGGAGTTCCAGTCGCTGATCCCCAGCGGCTTGAACGCCTCCTCCAGCGCGCGCTCGATGTTCTTGGAGATGAGCCCCGGAACGTCCTTGAGCAGGTGGAACGTGAGCCCGACCTCGCGGAGGTGGCCGTCGATGGCGCCCTCGGAGTCCGGCAGGATGGTCTGCGCCGCCGACACGAGCTCGAACAGCGGGCGCTCCACGCGCTCGTCGGGGTCGGCGCCCACGATGACCGCCGCTGCGCCGTCGCCGAACAGCGCCTGCCCGACCATGGAGTCGAGGTGGGACTCGGAGGGGCCCCGGAACGTGACGGCCGTGATCTCGGAGCACACCACCAGAACCCGCGCGCCGCGGTTGTTCTCCGCGAGGTCCTTGGCCACGCGCAGCACCGTGCCGCCCGCGAAGCACCCCTGCTGGTACATCATCAGGCGGTTCACCGAGGGCCGCAGGCCCAGCATCTTGGTCAGCTGGTAGTCGGCGCCCGGCATGTCGACCCCGGACGTGGTGCAGAAGACCAGGTGCGTGATCTTGGATTTCGGCTGCCCCCACTCCTTGATCGCCTTCTGCGCCGCGGCCTTCCCCAGCTTGGGGACCTCCACTACCACGATGTCCTGGCGCGCGTCCAGCGACGGCGCCATGTACGCGCACATGTTGGGGTTCTCCGCCAGGTACTCCTCCGTCAGGTGCATGTACCGCTTCCGGATCTGCGACTTGTCGCCTGCACCAGGGCAGTCATGTCATGTGCATGTCAGAGTCAGAATCAAACCACCGTCGTCGTCAGTCGTGAAGGCATGCCACGCCATGCCATGCCAGAGCAAGCTAGTTGCTAGCAGGCTGCTAACTGCTGGCTCGTCGTCGTCCATGCAACGACAGGTCAATCGAAAAAAAGAGAAGGGTCGGTCGAGCCGACCAAACGCAGTGGTTATAGTCCCATTCGCTACTCTCAAACTTAGCTGAAACTGACTGATTTTGTGAGAGAAAAACATTGTAGCGGCGGGTTGATGAACAGTGTTCGCTGAGAAGGATTACCAGACCAGCGAACGCGCCCTATGTACGGTGCATGCGAAGACTGTGCCGAATTAACAAGAGAATTCTGCAGTCCGAATTAACAAGAGAAGCCTGTTCGGGAGGCCGTATCGTATCGTGGATTATTTACTGCTGGCTGGTTTGGTGTGAGAGAAAAACACCGTTCCCGGTTGAAAATTTACGAACGTTTACGAGCAAGCGAACAGGCTAGTCATGAGTGTCTGCTTGTGTCACACAGCCGGAAAACTTTTGGAATCAGTAAAAAAGGAAGAGACGACCGTAGTCTTCTACTCTTCAGTGGTAAAAATATTCAGAGTAATTAACTTGGTCGTCAGTGGTGTAAACTGTGTGAGTGGCGCGAGCACGGTGAAACACCTGGAAGCTGCTACTAGCTAAGCTAAAGCCTAGTCGACCGACCCACGAGAAAAAAAAAGCAGGAGACGACGATGTGAGTGATCAAGCTTTTGACTGCTGTGTAGAGCTGAGCGAGCGATGGAGACGACGACGACGGATAGAGACAGAGAGACTGAGAGAGAGATACTCACACATCCTCTTGAACTTCTCCTTGAGGTCGGTCATGTGCTCGCTCTTGGTGATCCGGAAGTAGTAGTCCGGGTAGTCCGCCTGGTACACGCAGTTGGCGGGCGTCGCCGTCCCGATCGCCAGCACGGTGGCCGGACCAGTCGCGCGCTGGGCCTTCCTCACCTCCTCCACGGTCACAGTCGCGCCGGCCATCGTCTCCGTCCGCTCTTTCTCTCTACGTTGAACCAGAGACTGCAGCAGGTCGATCGATCGGCCGCTAGCTACTCCGACAGCAGCAGCACTCCGACAGGTCGGTCGCCGGCCGGCTTTCCGGATCGTCGGAGCGAGAGAGCT
Organism: Miscanthus lutarioriparius; assembly: GCA_904845875.1. Classification (NCBI taxonomy): domain Eukaryota; kingdom Viridiplantae; phylum Streptophyta; class Magnoliopsida; order Poales; family Poaceae; genus Miscanthus; species Miscanthus lutarioriparius. The sequence goes on from CAJGYO010000010.1 coordinate 52,370,632, forward strand.
AGCTGCGACTGCGAGCGAGCGCTGTGGATGGATGATCGGAGGCAGGAGGGCTAGCTGCGCTTGCTGTAATGGCAAAGGAGGCCCGCGGGGTGGTTATATAACCGCGCGGGCCGGGGGCAGGCGACGACGGGGAGGTGGCGCCCGCTACACTGTGCGGATATGCCGTGTTGGAGTGACTTCAACGGCCAGTCAGGTCAGTAGGTCACTACCGGTTTCCATCTATTGTCAGCCGCCGGTCAACCACGTGATCACGTGGGAATATTCAAAGTCCAACCAATGGGATGGTTTCTGGTTTCTCTTCTTTTCCCCACCCTATTTTATTGCCTATTTTCATTTTCATTTTTTCTTTGCGTCGAAGTGTGGCGCACGGTATACGTGGCCAAACGGGCCGCCCAGGCACGGCACGGCACTAGCACGACGACGCACAACACGACGAGGCACGGCAGCACTGCCGTACCGTATCGGGTCACCGTGCCCAGATCATGGCCCAGGCACGGCACTACAGGCCATTAGGCGTGCCGTGCCATGCCTGCATCGCCACCGCCGTGCCACGGGGCACCGTTGCTGTCGCTGACGCACGCCTAGCCGCGTGCCGCCGCTGCAAGGACGTGCTCCGCCTGCTGCGCGGACACGCCTACGCCGCCGCGGGGACGCGTCGTCTGCTGCAAGGACGTGCTCCTGGCCGCGCGCCAGCACCTGCGCGAGGACGTGCCGCTGCCATGGGGATGCGACCCCGGCCTCACCTCGCCGCCGCCGCGAAGACGCACGTCAGGCCGCGCGCGCCGCCGCAACCCAAGCCACACGCCTCCGACTCCTCTGTTCGCGTGGTGCTGAGAGTGAGCAAATGACGGCCGAGAGGGATACAGGGAGGAGAATGGGAGAGTATGAGGTGGGAGTTTGTTTATATACCTAGGTTTTCTAGATCCAACGGTGACAAATGCTCTAAATGAATCCAACGGCTAAGAATAATCGGACCGCATCATGCTGGCCCAATTTCCGTGCCATGCCTGTGCCGGCACTGCGGGCTGGACCTGCGGCCCAGGCATGGCCCTAGATCATGCCCATGACGGCACTAGCACTGTAGCTTCATGCTCGGGCCGTGCTAGTGTAGTGTTTTTTTGGGCCGGGCCCGTGCTGGCCCATTTGGCCATCTATAGCGCACGACTCCTTAATTTAGTTTAGTACTAACTGGCTGCTTCATTTAAACCGGCTTCTTTGAAATTGTGGATTGTGTAGGATGGGCCAAACCTAGAGACCTGAGAATTTTCCTTTCAACAAGACCTCAAGTCCTCTCGTACTATCATATTTAGTACTACGTACTCCTCGCGTTCCAAATTGTAGGTCGATCTGACTTTTCTAGATTCATAGCTATTGCTACGTACCTTGATATATGAAGCAAAAGCTATATATCTTAAAAAACCACAACAACTTATAATTTGAAATGAAGGGACTAGTTGCCAAGTCACAGAGACAAATCAGGATACGCTGCTCCAAGTGGTGAACATACCTTCAGTTGCAACAGCAAGTAATATATAGGATCATAAATACTTTGGTCCTATATGTTTTACCTTGTAAATTATAGATTTCATCCCGTAGATTAATTGTTAGTGGTTGGGATAGATTGGTGGGCTGTCATGAATTGTTACAATTTAGTTATTATTGTAGGCTTTGTACCCGGGGACTGGTTTGTTTTAACTTATAGATTGTAACACTTGCAAGTTTAAATGCAGTTTTCACTAGTACAGAAATGATTTTTAGCAACGTTTAAATTTTCTATCAGAGGCGGTTCAACTAATACGTCGCCTCTAACCGCGCAAGGGAGCACTGTAGCTCTACGACCGCCTCTGAAGGTCCCTTTTCAAGGGCGGTTCTATTAAGAAAACCGCCTCTACAAATAGGTCTATTTTTAGAGGCGGTTGTGTTAAGAGAACCGCCCCTCAAAATGGATTTTCAGAGGCGGTCCTCTTTACAAAATCATCTCTAATAGAAACCTATTTTCAAAGATGGTTCCTTAAGAGAACTGCCCCTACAGATAATTAACCAAGGCGGTTTTCTTTAGTCAATCGCCCCTAAAAATGACCCACCTAAATAGCCATCTTCCTCCTCATGACAGCGTTGCGGAGCACCATTGTTGATCTCATTTGGAGGTGAGAAATAGCAAAAATTGAGGGGGGAGGGGGGTTTGCCCTTTGAACCTTTCAAGGAGTTGGGTTTGAGTGGTGAGATTGTGGCATCCCTAAGCTCTTTTCAAACTTTACATATACATTTATTTCACCAATTTCTTTCACTTAGAGATCTAGAGAGAGACATGCATGATGTTTGATTTTTTTTCCTAGAAATTTAGACTCATTTTTTCCCAACTTACTTAGCTAACATGAACTCTATATTTAATTTTTATATTCACTTTTTCATTTTGGTACATAGCTTTTTTATATCATTTTTTAAGCTTCAGGTCTACAATAATATAATATTTGTTAAAAAATAGACATCAATTGCTTCAACATTTACATGTGAATAATATCTTGATGCAAATATACCTTTTCTTTTCAAAGGGCACACATTGACAGGTCACGGATGTACACGAAATGAAGACATGAAGCTTCCTACATATAAAATGTGAATGGTTTTATTGAAGCCGCTAAAAGACACGCTTTGATTAAGCAGACAAAGGATATATATTGTCTCTATTATGACTGTAGGAACCGTATAGTATGCCGGGATCCAAATACGATAAAATCACACTTGGTAAAGTTTGTATCACAATTCCAATGCTGACAAAGACTCGTCTAGAAATCATTTATGTCCTTATATTTTGAACTCTGTACCCCTTATACTTTAGGACCGAGAGAGTAACATTAGTTACTTGCTGTGGCCACGGGTACGCGCGTGCTTTGAAAAGGATGTTTCTTGTGTTGTGTCTGGACTTGCATTTGGATGCGTGCAACATAACAAAGAAATAGTGGTCGCAAAAGCCAACCACATGGGTTGGAAAAAATTGCATATATACCTTGGCATGGCCGAGAAGAAATCGTCGCAGCCAGGAAGCATGCGGACCGTACCATACCATGTGTTTTGGGCTGACTCTGGTTATAGCTAGGTGAGCCGAACGTGGACGTCAACCCAAGGCCGAAGCTTACGATGGTCCAAACGCACATGGCCAAAGAACGCCCACGTTTTTTTTTCTTTTTGACTCGGTGAGTGCGGCCATCAGTACATCGCCGATGAAACCAGATTTTTGTCTTCTCCTGTTCAGTAGCAAGAAGCCAAGCAAAATCATGCCAAATAAACCATAAATAAATACTCCCTCCGTCCCAAAAAGAACGCAACTATATGATTCGTGCCGGTCAAGTTTGCCAAAGTTTGACCAAGTTTATAGTGATTAGTATTAACAGTTATTTCTCAAACAAGATTTATTACAAAAATATATTTCATCATTAATCTATTGATACTTATTTTGTATTATAAATGTTAGTACTTTTATTTATATAATTTCGTTCAAAGTTAAAATTAATTGACTTCTCGGGAAGCTAGAATTGCATTCTTTTTGGGACCGAGGGAGTAGTGTACCTAGTAGGCTTCAACTCTAACTATCCAACTAGAGTGTCAAATCCTTGGCAAAAAAAGAGAGTGTCAAACAAGATGGAACCATAACAAAATGCTACCCTAGCTAGTAGTCTAAGCAATGAATCATGTTTTCCGAAAAGTCTAAGATCAGACTGGTCCTCGATCGATAATTTAATGCGCAGTGATAATCGGCTTTTGAATTTTACAGTTTCAGTTACAATCTTGTGCTTCGTCTGATAGGGTGATAGCCGTAGATCTTTTTTCGCAATTTATGACCATGAATTAACCCTAGCATAAAGTGTAAAGACAACAGTTCAGAGCGAGAACGGATCAATTATGATCATCTCTTTCCCACTTGGAGTGAAATGATGCATACCCACATCCTCATCAATCTACAATAGGTAGCATTTCAATTCGCACTCATGCCATCCTATCCATTCAAGGATTTGTGGCAACGAACTCCTTCGACGTGACGTTTTAATTGATCCTACGAATTGACCCGTATTGAAAAGGAAAACCGTACGTGTTTTGAATGCACCATTTGCGATGATTTCGCACAATATATATCTACCAAAAATTTAATTAGGTTATGTTTTGTTTGTTAGTACTAAATCGATCATGAGCTCGATGTAATTATCTTAAGTCTATAAAATGCTTCCTCAATCAATCAATCAATCCATCAATATATAAATTCTGTAAAGCTAGATCATTTGATGAACTGTGTCCTTCCAAAAAATTGGGCATGTGCGCTAACACGCCCTCCACTACATGGCTTCCAAGTGAGGAGTTATTACTAGTTACTAGTACTAATAAAAGAAAAAGAGATCGGTCTGCGAGAAATTTCACGTTACAAATTGGAGTAAAATAATTGCCTAATTGGACATCTTAGTCTCGAGTTTGACCTGGTCCAATTTCAGACGGACAGTCAATAAGGCCTTACTTGGGCTTACTCAGGTGTACTTGTTAGTACAGTTTTCAAGCCCACCAACATGAGAAGAAGCCTGTTGTTTTCATCATTTGAAATTTGTGCTTGAGATGTAGCGTGGTGTTGTACTTTTTTCTATAAATAAATGAAAATGACCTTTTTCAATCGTTGGATTCTTCTATTAATAATTTCACTTTCTTTCCCTTCCTAGTGAGCTGTGGCCCACTTAAAATAGTGATGCAAATAGTATCTGTGAAAACTGTATTTTTGTTGTTACTACTACAACTATTCTTTCTTGCGATGTGTACTACTATTGCTATTAATATTACTATTATTATATTATTATTACTATTGCTATTAATATTACTATCATCATATTATTATTATGCTGGAAGTGGGAGATGCGCATACATACACGATACTTTATGGGTATAACTAAATACGTTTCTTATTATTATCTCAGAGCAACTTTAGCAGTAGCCCAAAATGGGTCTTTACTTTTTCATTTGGGTGCTCCTCCACTTTTGAGAGCTGTGTTTTGTCACCGAAGTTGACGAGTCTCTCTCAAATGGGGATTTCACTGCACCTGCACGGCAATGACACGGCCGTGGATTGGCTGTAAACACAAGGAATTCGTCCCAAAAGCCAATCCATGTGCTTGGACTACTCTCACCGTACCGTATGTAGCCATACTTGCGACGAGGTTTAGAAGTGACAAATCGAGCGTTTCGGTAAACGGTCATATGCACATGTGGGGTGACAAAACTGAGCGTTTCAATTTCAAGCGAAAATAATAATTCATTGCCATCCTCATCAATCTATAATGCCCTTCATCTGATGAATTGTCGTGTGATGGACTCCAAGACGTGACCTGTCCCTGGATTTCCACAGGAAAAACAACTTTTGTAAGCAATAAGTTGAAAGAATCTTTCACCCGTCTAAAAAATGGGATGACGATTCGACGCCACTAGCCCACTAGATCGAGTGAAGCAGCCGTGCTGCTTCTGCGCATGCCGCGTATTGGCTGTATAAATGAACAAAAATAAATCGTCGCAAAAGCATGCAAACCATGCATGCTTGCATGATGCATGTCTTTAGACTACTCTTGCCGACGCTGATCGAGGGTTTTGGTAAACAGATACATGTGGTCAGCGCATGTGATGTTGCAAAGAAAAACTAGACACACGTACATATCATCTGGCTTGGCACGTTGGGTTTCTCTGGGTTACGCCAAGACTAGCTTAATTCCGGTCAAAATTCAGAGTGCTGCCAGCTAATAGAAAAGGCACACCAAAAGAGCACTCCTTGCATTGTAATGATCAACAGAAGCCAAATCATGCTAAAGTTGCCAAAATTTCAACGGGACAAGGTTTTTTGACTCAATATCGACTCAATAACGACCCATGCGTTTTTATGACTCAATATCGACCTTCGTAGCTTTTGTGACGTATCATATCAACCTCCGTAACATGTTTGCCAATGTGTCAAGGATTGGTATGTCTGTTAATGATTGTGACGGGAGACCTCTTTTTTTTTCACACGGCAGCCCTCATTTGGAATTACATAAATATATTTGTTTAGATTTCATTAGACAACAATATGCCCAAGATTCCGGTTCACAAAATAATTAGTTGTTCCTTTGAATAATCCATATTTTAATAAAAATAAGTTTTGTTTCTAATCAAAACTACATCATATGGTGTAAATCTTTCTCCTCAAAACTTATTAATGCACAAACAAACATAATAATTGCTGGAAAGTAGGGGTTATGCACCGGGGCTCTTGGGCAGGAATCGGACAATGGAAAGTTAGTGAAGGCTTCGAGAAAACTGACGACGCGGACATCCTCGTGCTCCTCGGCCACCTCCGCGTACTCCGGATCTGCCTCTTGCATGTTCTCGGTCATCACCGAACCTATATGCAAGGATGATATAACACACCTAGACAAAGCACAACCTAACAAGGTTTATAACATCTATGGATAGACCACATTTTTATCAAGCTAATAAAACTTGTTTGGTATTTTCTGATTTTTCTATGATTTTTGGTGAATTTTGCAAGATCTCGGTTTTTATAAAAAGAAAAGAAAAATGAAAGAAAAGGAAAAAGACTTGCATGAGCTTGGTCTAGCCCACAATGAAGTCGGCCCAACAGCAAGGATTCAGCCCAGGTTTGAAAAGAAGCCCACCAGGAGAAGCCCACCCATATCTGAACATTTTGCATCAGGAGTCCCGATCTATTTGAAAAATCATTAAGACCCTTCCACCTTTTCTTTCTCTCTAGCATCTTTACATCTGGAACCCCGTATTTCTTTCTATTTCCTTCCCCATTCCTAATCTCCCTTCTCAATTTTAAAGCAACGTGAATCGGCAGACAGGGTCGAGCACCCCCAAACCGACACGGACACGAAGGCAGGGCTGGACGAAAATTATGGTGACAGAAATTTTACCTCTTTAGTATTAACTATAGATATAGATATAGATATAGATATAGATATAGATATAGATATAGATATAGATATAGATATAGATATGGTGAGTGACGAATAATTGAGTGTAGCGTAATGAGCAAAGGACAGCTTAATGAATGGATGAATTATGATCATCTCGTGACACACTTTTGAATTTGAAGTAAAAATGATGATGCAGAACAAATTGAACAGTTTGTGGTGCTTTTTTCCCATAATATCTACGTTCTGAGTTTAGATTTTTTTACTCATCACCTAAAAATATACTTGATGTTTTAGGTTTTCTATTAGGGTAGATTAGTGCTCTGTTAAAATTACCCATATACCCTTATTTTTTGAAGACCATCCAAACTAATTATTACCAGTAATAAGTCACTAATTAAAAGGAATACATAAATGTATACAGGCCACAATCGCTGGCTGTGTTTACAGGGAAAGTGGGGATTCTGAGATGGACCAAACCTAGTGCCTATATAAGAGCTCAAAATTTCATGTTTTCTAGCATAATTTCTTAACCCTAAACATAACGTTTTCTAGGATAGAGGCAACTAAAGTATGCAAAGATAGTTTTGATAAACTTTGCCAATCTCACCCAAAAAATAAATAAATATGACTACAAGGGGCTGACCAACAGAGGGAGCCGTGAGGATCCAAACATATTCATAATATCAATGACCACTATTTCATGAAACTATAAAGGCACATGCTCTCACCTAATTTTGGTGCTAGGTCCAGCCTGGCTACAGTGAAGAGTTAGCGAGGAAACAAGAACCGAGTGTATGTTTGCCTAAACGGTCATTGCATCCATTTAAATATTGCCTACATGGTATACATAATAGTCGTCAGGTTTATTTAATCAACTGTTTATTTTGTTTAAATGGATGTTTAGTTTGAATAATAACTAAACAGTAGGTGGTTGTTCATCGTTTATGAACCACACTGCTACAAACTGAAGTGAAATAACTTTTTTTAGAGAAAACTGAAGTGAAATAACTAGAAGTGTTAATTAGTTCTGAGTTAGATTTGGGCCAATTTCAGACTGACAATCACTCAGACCTTAGTTGGGCCTTTTTCCAAGTGGATATCCCCATGTCCTTGTAGTACAGTTTTTATGCCCATCAGGCCGAGGAAGCTGCTTGTTTTCATGTAAAATTTGGGCTTGAAATGATGTACAACTCATTAGGGTGGCCTTGTACTTTATTTCTTCTTTTAAAAAAATGACATTTTCGGAATCTGTTTGGTTGTCCTATAACAGCACACTTGCTTTCTGCTGCCCTTTAAAAAAACTATGATACATGCCACTGAAATTTAATTCGACCATTTGTAATTACTCGGAGATGCACATACACAAGTGATTACGTATATACACACCACTTCACACGTGTATCATCACTACTCCCTCCATTTTTATTTACATTCGTATTAGATTTTTGTTTTTAGATTCACTATAAAAAATACTGTCATTAGAACTGTATGTATGTTTTTAAAATTAATAGTCAAAGATTGTTTTTTTTGACTTAGGAGAAATCTAATATGACACATAAAAAAGAAAGGAGATAGTATATCGCTTTTAACATTATTTCTTTACACATATCATTATTAATTGATTCTATCATAAATTCTTTCACAGCGTTCTTCGTTACAAACAGATGTGAAATAGTTGCACATCTTAACCCAACTGCTCAAAAAATATGGGTTTATATGGACTCAGTCAGCAGCATTTCAGTAGTCAAAACAGGAGTTATCTACAACACCAGTTCTGCAACTGCCAGACTTTGACAAATCATTCATAATAGAATAGTGTGCCTCATCAAGTGGGTTTGGAGTAGTACTACATCAAGGGACAAGCGCCATAGCCTGTATAGTGCCATGACACTCCAAACTACCAGGATATGAAAGGGAATTAATCGGTTTATAGTGACAACCGTTAAACATTGGCGACCTTATTTATGGGGATGTACCTTTACAATTATATCAGATCACTGCAGCCTCAAATATATTCTAGATCAACACCTGTCAACAATACTGCAACACCAATGGGTAAGCAAACTTCCCGGCTATGATTTAACCTGATAAGCAGAAACTAATCTCTGGCTCAAACTAATGGCATGATTAGCAGTAGCCATATCAACACTACAAAAAGGCAAGTTATCATGATTAGCAATAGCCATATCAACACTACAAAAAGGCAAGTTATCTCAAAAATATTTTGCCCCATATAAGATCAATGAACAAATTGGCTCTGTAGCATACCCCCTTGAGCTCCCTTCAGATATTGGCATCCACAATGTCTTTCGCGTGAGTCCACTTAAGAAATATGGCATCCACAATGTCTTTCGCGTGAGTCCACTTAAGAAATATAGAGGGCTTCCGCTGTCAACTCCTCCACCAGTACCTACAATGCACGAGGGAGCAGCAGTAGTGGAACCAAAAAAATGATCAAAGCTTGACTTCATAGAGGTAATCCATAGGTGCTGATCAAAAGGAAAGAATCATCATGGGAGGAGGCAGAGCTGATCAAACGACAAGCTGATTCTCTAGGAAGGAGAGATGTCATGGTCGGTAAGATGTACAGTAGGAGAACACGCCCAAACATGTTAGCGGGCTAAATTAATAGGGACGAACCTAGACCCAGCTATTATAGATTAGAATTAAAGGAGTAGTAAGGGTCATGGTTTCTATCTATGAGAGGCTCAAAGTTCATTAGTATTCTTGTAAGCCCCTCTATATAGATCAGGGCAATTTCATAACGAAAGGCATGCAAAGTTCTTCCTCCCTCCCTCCTTCCTGTTGCCAATGCTCTCACCTCCCCTTCATGCGCTGCTCCTGCTACCAGCGCTTCCGTCTCCCCTAGCTGGCCCTAGGGCTCCCTGCTGGTGTACTCATGACACAAAGAGAAGATCAAAATAGGATGGCTCATATTAATCTTTTTTTGGACAACAGAGACGTCAGACTGAGGTTTGGCGATTTGTTTGCCGAATGTTCAAGGCAATTTCAATCAAGAGAGATGAATAAGCTCACATGATGAGGCCATCTTACCAGTCTAATGCTAGAATCAAGGTATGCTGGAAGCATAATAATCGGAAACATGACCTTATGTGACAGCTCCATCTAGGGTAATCCAAAGTTCTGGACACTAATTCTGCCAATACACGTTCCAATGACTATAGTTCTAGAACTGACTCTAGGAATACCCAATTACCCATTGTTGTAGTGTTGCCTTGGACTCGTGTTTCGTAACAGTGAGACAGTAGATCCATCAACACTCGTCAGCCAAACTTTTATACGCGTCTTTGTCTTTACTCAAAGCTAAAATCTTTACAAAATGAGAATACAGAATCGGTGTATATACATATATAATAAAATGTGTTACTAGACAAAGAAACTTCAAATGTTGTTGAAGACTTTTGTGAATTCAATACATCTAGCTATAGCCCCTTGAGAAGAATTCAACTGAATTGTCAGATTTTGTGTGATTAAATTTCTTTCTTGTTTAGGATATTACTAGATTTACTAACCAGGCAACAAATTGCAAATTTCAGTCAGATTCAAAATAAATGCAATTATTTACAATTGACTAAAAATTATAATTTCCGTTGGTAGTGGCCACCTTCTAGCAGTTCTAAAATTAGACCATTATTAAGAAAAAGGTTATGTGCTAAGCCTAAAAGAACATGAAAAGGTTGTGAAGACCAAACCTATCTTTGAAAGTTCAGTTCTTCGGTTAGTTAGTAAGTAAAAACTATATTCTTTGTAGAGGCAATTTAAGCAGCTATGTATGGGAAGGAAGCAAAACTTGGTCTATGTGACAAGCTTGAATCAATTGACCATTTGTTTCTCAATATCTAATAGTTATCAGACAGGACTGGGACCTAGAATGGAGGAAAAGTGCATCCGTCAAGACGTTTTGTTGCTACAAGACTATATGGCAAGCTAGGCCTTTCTTCCGGGAAGAATAACAAAACTGATTGGTTGTGAGGCTAACAAAACTGGTTGGGTGTAGAGGATTTAATCTTTTCTTGCGGTATATGTGCTCTCTATTCTGTACGTAGCATCAGTATTGATTATTGAAAATTTTGAGCTTATTACTGAATAAGTTTCAAACCTTTATGAACTTGTATCTATCTGGGAGCCTGCATGCCAACTTACAATGGAATCTAAATAGAATTTAGGTCTCACTAAAACGATATGAGACCAAACTCTAGGATTACATTTGTTTATTATGGTGACTATTCTACGTTGTCCACAATAAACGAGACACAAGAGCGATATACTCTTCTTCAGAAATGAAAAGGTTTTCTAAACACATCAGAGTTCGAACTTTCAAAAGAAGGGACCATTAAATTTTTTAATGTTTTGGTCTAATGCAACGCAATGGAGCAAAAGTAACAGCACATATGTTATTTTCAGAAATGTGTATCCCTTGAAAAAGAAAAGTTAAATCCAAACACTAGGGAATAAATACTTCTACACATTTGAGATCGAGGCCAGATTAGTCTCAAAAGCAACTGCAGAGGCATAGAGGAACAAAAATCTTGAATAAAAAAGAAAAAGAAAAGGAAAAGAAAAGAAAAGAATCCTGATACATAAGTGATAAAAAAGTTATGTACAAATTCCCTAGAAAAAGAAAGATAATTGAAGCTCATAAGTCTTCTTAGAATAATAAACATGTAGATATTTGTGATATTATTCAAAAACTAATCAACAACTAAAAATGTAGCCAGAGCATCCCATTTCAGTCATTTGTGTCCATATCAAACTAATCAACAAATCAAACATTCAGAACTACTCTAGGTATCAGCATACTGGCTTACTGCATGTATCATGCAGTTCAATATTTAGATACATTGGTGCTATCTGTCAACAAAATGTCCATACAACACAAAGTTCAAATTTATCTGTAACTTGGCATCCTAGGTCCAGTCATTCATATAATTTTCTAACAAACTTAGCGCATACTTTCTATCACACAAATGAATGCGATGGTAAATGTGAGAAATATAGAAGCACAGGGAGCATTGCAACACTACCGGATTCAGCTTCTTTGCCAAGTGCCTCAGGCACTCGGCAAAGCCTTTGCCGAGTGTTACACTCGGCAAAGGGCGCTCGGTAAACAGTTTATCGGCAAAGACCTCTTTGCTAAGTGCACTTTATCGGGCACTCGGCAAATTGCCGAGTGCTAATCTGACACTCGGCAAAGAAAAGTCATCGTGACGGCGAGCGCCACCGTGACGACGGCTTTGCCGAGTGTCAAGGTCAAGCACTCGGCAAAAGTCGCCGCTTTGCCGAGCGCCGTTGGCTCAGACACTCGGCAAAGGTGGCCACTGTGCCGAGTGCCACCGGCAAGACACTCGGCAAAGGTAGCCTGTTTGCCGAGTGTCCTATCAAGACACTTGGCAAACAGGTGACCTTTGCCGAGTGCCTGGCCCGTGGCACTCGGCAAATCTATGATGTTTGCCGAGTGCAATCGCCTTTGCACTCGACAAAGCATGTTCCCAGGTAGTCACTTTGCCGAGTGTCATGGCCATTGCACTTGGCAAAGTGACTGAAAACAACCTTTTATTTGTTTTTTACATCCCATCCAAACAAACAGAAGATATATATAACAAACATCACCAACATCACATATATATCATCAACATCACATATATATCACCAACACCACATATATATCACAAACGTCACATATATATCACAAACGTCACATGTCTCACAATATATCACAAATAAGTTCACAAGTAATCCAAGTGCTCCATCATCTACAACCACAATTGCAAATAGAAGTACCATTAACAACCACAAGTATCATCACCAAGATGGCCAATGAGACTAATTTGGTAAAGAATTCGCTGAAGCATGAGGATCGTTCGATGCCGCCGATTGATTCTGCACAAAGGAGAAGAGATTGCATGTGTGAGACAAGATAAATATATACCATACATGAATAAAACTTTCATACTCCACTATGTTTGACCGTAAGCATGAACATACAAACTAAAACATTTATACTCATAGGAGTAGAATAGTGAGGAGGTGGAGGTGGAGGTGGAGCAAATAGCGAAGGTGGCGGAACTACACCCATAGCGGCACCAAAACTTTGCATGTACTAAAGAATCTTCGTCATCCTTCGCTGCTCGGCCTCCCGCTCGGCCTCCACCCTCTCCATCTTCGCCTGTATCTGCTCCCGTATCCTCCTCTCTTGTTCTAGCTGGGCCTACAATATATTCACCCCAATGTTACAATAATGCAAAGGAAAGGTATGAAAAAACCAATGAACGATGAATAAACCAGGAATAACCTAGAGTGCCTCCACCCGGTGGTGTGAAGTGTCCTGCCGAGGTCGTATGGCCGGGCTCCTGCTCGTGCTGCTTGCTCGAATCTAGGAGAGACTAGGAGTAGCGGCCGAGTCGATTGCGCCGTCACCAATCCAGTACCGCCCATGCTTCTTGTCTCCTCCCACCCTCATGATGACTTCTCCATCAAGGTCATCGGTGCTCAGATCATACTCTAGCCCATGGACCTCCCTTGCCTTCGATGTGTACTCACTGAGGCGGTTGTGGACAGTCGCATTGCTGTACGCCTCGGGCCCGTCCTCCGGGTTGTAGTCGACATCGGACGTCGCCTTGCCCTTGTGGGCCATAGCAAATGCCTTGAAGATGGAGCAAGGCTGGCCACCATGTGACGTCGACTACGAGAAAAACAGCAAGATGATTAGAAATCATGCGGAATTGAGCGTTAGAATAAATAAATGAATTCGCGTACCCATGTTTCTGCATATCTGCTGCGGCTGCCTTGATGGTGTGCTACACCTGGCATCATCAAACACCGCTCCCGGCACAAGTTGTGCATCTCCTCCCACTTGATTGAGCACCACTTGTCCACCATCTGTACCCAGCACTAGGGATGCGCGGTGCACCAATAAGGAATCATCTATAGGCCATCAAGTACATGATATATCAGAAGATGAAATTAAGCCTACTTAATCTCAAAAGGAATCAGTATTAATGTTCTGTATTTACCTACAGGTACTGGTCATGGGTCAGTGTCATGATTCTTGCGTCCCTTTTGTGACCTTCGTTCCAAGGACGGTCCCGTGGTAAGTTACGACGTCCTAGATGCGCGCCTCGTAATGCATGTCCACGATGAGTTTTTTGTAGCATTTGGTAGCCACCGCATCCGCCCTGGCCTCATGTCCATTCTGGCATCTAAAGAAATCCTGCATACAAACACGATGTATCCATTCATTATTTCAAGAATGTCTAATGAATGCGATGTATTGAGCAATGTAGTGCGAGGAAAACTTACCCATAGCTCTTGCTTCACCCGCTCCACCTTGTTGTTGAATACCCTATGGGCCTGATTTGCAGCATCAGGGGCGGCGTAGTGGTCAAATGAGTAGGCCGGCCCCGTCACTCCGGTGTACTCAACCAGGCCAGGGAAGTGCTCCTTGCACAGAAGACCAAGGATGCCATTGACTTGGCGTGTGTGAGCACCTCCACTCGCCACAATCGTCCAGTTCCTACCCAAGTGATTAAGAAAAATTATTAGTTTCTATTTTGATTTTCAACATATCATATAAAGTAGTGATAACATCTAAAGTTACTTACTTTTCTTCCTCAAGTCGAATCAGCGGGCGTCTCTCACAAGGTATCGGTCGCTGAGGGAGGCTCGCGGGACCTCACAAGTAGACCAGGTTTCACGAGGTATCGGTCGCTGAGGGAGGTATCGGTTTGCCGAGTGTCGGGCACTCGGCAATCCAGAACACTTGGCAAAGGGCCGCCGCCGTTAACGGCCGGTAGCCGCCGTTAACCCTTTGGTGAGTGTCTTCTCCTGACACTCGGCAAAGTGGTGATTTGCCGAGTGTCATTTTTGACACTAGGCAAACCATTTTTTTTTTTCACTTTTGACCTCTAAACTTTTTTTTGTAGTCCTCATACAATACCTGGTACTCCATGTTCCAATGTGGCACATTTCTCAAACTTTTTCTATATTTCTTTAATTTATTTCATTTAATTGAAGTTTCTTGGATAATTCAAATTATAACTGCTAGTCATTCGAATAATGAAAACATGAATGGAAAAATGATATTCATGTTATTTAGTATAATGTGAGGTCGTATCCAGGAACATACCACCAATTTCGAACATCTTGTTCACGAAACATGACCACGAACTTGCGGTCGAGTTGTTTTTAAATTCTATGAAAAGCAAACGAAGTCCGAAAATCATGAAACTTGTCAAGATGTCATGATATCATATGTGGAGGCTGTGATAAAAATTTAAGAAGGTTTCGCTCAAGTTGTCACGTACGATGCTTGCAAACTGAAGAATCTCCAAAGAAGTTTCATGATTTCTTGAAGAGGCCGACGAGCTGGTAAGCATCGTACGTGACAAACTTCACATATGATATCATGACATCGGGAAACCTTTTTTTTTTTTTTTCTTCCTGCCCCCAAACTTTTTCTGTAGTCCTCATACAATACATGGTACTCCATGTTCCAATGTGGCACATTTCTCGGACTTTTTCTATATTTCTTTAATTTATTTCATTTAATTGAATTTTCTTGGATAATTCAAATTATAACAGCTAGTCATTCGAATAATGAAAAAAATAAATGGAAAAATGATATTCATGTTATTTAGTATAATGTGAGGCCGTATCCTAGGAACAGACCACCAATTTCGAACATCTTCTTCACGAAACATGACCATGAACTTGCGGTCGAGTTGTTTTTAAATTCTATAAAAAGCAAACGAAGACCAAAAATCTTGAAACTTGTCGAGATATCATGATATCATATGTGGAGGCTGTGATAAAAAATTAAGGAGGTTTCGCGTAAGTTGTCACATACGATGCTTGCAAACCGAAGAATCTCCGAAGAAGTTTCATGATTTCGTGAAGAGGCCGACGAGGTGGTAAGCATCTTACATGACAAACTTGCGCGAAACCTCCTTAATTTTTTATCACAGCCTCCACATATGATATCATGACATCTCAACAAGTTTCAAGATTTTCGGTCTTCGTTTGCTTTTTATAGAATTTAAAAACAACTCGACCGTAAGTTCGTGGTCATGTTTTGTGAACAAGATGTTCGAAATTGGTGGTCTGTTCATGGATACGGCCTCACATTATACTAAATAACATGAATATCATTTTCTCATTCATTTTTTATCATTATTCGAATGACTAGCAGTTATAATTTGAATTATCCAAGAAAATTCAATTAAATAAAATAAATTAAAGAAATATAGAAAAAGTCCGAGAAATGTGCCACATTGGAACTTGGAGTATCAGGTATTGTATGAGGACTACAGAAAAAGTTTGGGGGCAGGAAGAAAAAAAAATAAAAACGGTTTGCCGAGCGCCAAACGCGTAGACACTCGGCAAACCGTTTTTATTTTTTTCTTCCTGCCTCCAAACTTTTTTTTTAGTCCTCATACAATACCTGGTACTCCATGTTCTAATATGGCACATTTCTCGAACTTTTTCTATATTTCTTTAATTTATTTCATGTAATTGAATTTTCTTAGATAATTTCAAATTATAACGGCTAGTCATTCGAATAATAAAAAAAAATGAATGGGAAAATGATATTCATGTTATTTAGTATAATGTGAGGCCATATCTAGAAACAGACCACCAATTTCGAACATCTTGTTCATGAAACATGATCCACGAACTTGCGGTCGAGTTATTTTTAAATTCTATAAAAAGCAAATGAAGTCCAAAAATCATGAAACTTATCAAGATATCATGATATCATATGTGGAGGCTGTGATAAAAATTTGAGAAGGTTTTGCGTAAGTTGTCACGTACGATGCTTGCAAACCAAAGAATCTCCGAAGAAGTTCCATGATTTCATGAAGAGGCCGACGAGGTGGTAAGCATCGTACGTGCTAAACTTGCGCGAAACCTCCTCAATGTTTTATCACAACCTCCACATATGATATCATGATATCTCGACAAGTTTCAAGATTTTCGGTCTTCGTTTGCTTTTTATAGAATTGAAAAACAACTCGACCGCAAGTTTGTGGTCATGTTTCGTGAACAAGATATTCGAAATTGATGGTCTGTTCCTGGATACGGACTCACATTATACTAAATAACATGAATATCATTTTTCCATTCATTTTTTTCATTATTCGAATGACTAACAGTTATAATTTGAATTATCCAAGAAAATTCAATTAAATGAAATAAATTAAAGAAATATAGAAAAAGTCCGAGAAATGTGCCACATTGGAACATGGAGTACTAGGTATTGTATGAGGACATAAAAAGTTTAGAGGTCAAAAGTGAAAAAAAATGGTTTGCCAATTGTCAAAAAATGACACTCGGCAAAGCGGTCACCGCTTTGCCGAGTGTCAGGAGAAGACACTCGGCAAAGAGGTTGGTTTGCCGAGTATAAAAAAACACTCGACAAAGATGGGGTTTGCCGAGTGTAAAAAAACACTCGGCAAAGAAATAAAATCTTTTTTCTAGAAAAAAAGGAGAAGAAAAAAATAAAAAAACTTTACCGAGTGCTTAGATCTAGAACACTTGGCAAACCATGCTTTACCGAGTGTCAGATCTAGGACACTCGGCAAAAAATAAATAAAAAATAAAAAAATCATTTGCCGAATGTCAGATCTAGAAAACTCGGCAAACACTGCTTTGTTGAGTGTCAGATCTAGGACACTCGGCAAAGCTGCTATACTATATAACCGCACGGTGACGCGCAACAGCCAGGCAAATCCGAGGGTGGGCAGCTCACCCAGTGGGGTGCGAGTCAGCGCGTGCTGCGATGGAGCGGCGGGCGCAGCAGCCCGGCGACGCGCAACAGCCAGGCAAGGACGGCGGCGGCGACTCTCCTCCGACACCGCAACCGGTAAGACCCCCTCTCCTCCTCCTGCACAGAGCCCCACGAACCTTCTTGTACATCTTCATCCCGTGGAAGGTCTCCTCCTCCTGCTTCACCCGCTCTCCTCGAACTGACGCGCTTGCTGTCAGCTTGCCGCTTGGCAGTTCTTGGAGGTGACATGCAGGAGCTCCGGCAAGGTCCGGCGGTTCGCGGCAGGGACGACGGCCCGCTACGCGCTGCACGCCATCAACCGCAAGCTCGAACCCGGGGCCCCGCCGGCGCTGCACGTCGAGGCCATCAGGGACGGCGAAGAGCTCGTCAGCTTAGGCCCCAGCGCGGTCCTCGCCGACTACAGCCGCGGCTAGAGGCTGCAGACCGTCACCGCGTAGGACGCGCCCGGGATCCATGACGCGCCGCACACGGAAAGGCAGCGGCGGCGTTTTTTTATATTTTTTTGAAAATTTGCTGCCGAGTGTCGATTTAGCACTCGGCAAAGGCTTTGCCATCACGGGGCGCTCACTGTCACGGTGACTTTTTCTTTGCCGAGTGTCAGATTAGCACTCGGCAAAACCTTTGCCGAGTGCCCGATAAAATGCACTCGGCAAAAAGGTCTTTGCCGATAAATTATTTACCGAGCGCCCTTTGCCGAGTATATATCGGCCTTTGCCGAGTGCCTGAGGCACTCGACAAAGAAGCTGAATCCGGTAGTGTTTAAATACATTGGTGCTATCAGTCAACAAAATGTCCATACAACACAAAGTTCAAATTTATCTGTAACTTAGCATCCTAGGTCCAGTCATTCATATAATTTTCTGACAAACTTAGCGCATACTTTCTATCACACAAATGAATGCGATGGTAAATGTGAGAAATATAGAAGCACAGGGAGCATTGCAAGTTAGCATACATATGTCATGTAGGCAGGAACTTCAAAACTTTGAGAACGCTACCATCAACTACTTCACACTTGAGCTCCACTTGCTTAAGGTATTCTGAAATTGCAGCTGATCTTTGTTGCTATCATCTACTACGTTTATTGTTGCGGACGAACGTACGGGTCCGTCGGAGGAAAATAATCACGAACGACGACTGATGGAGGATCGGAATTCATGGAGATGGAGGATCATTTCAGGTGGTGATGGCTGCTCCGGTGGTGATGGGGACGCTGTGGAGCACCACGGTCTCGACGGTGAGCCCTGGACCGAAGCCGAAGAGGACGCCCCAGTCGAACCCCTCCCCCGTGGTGGCCTGCCCATCCTCGGCGGAGCGCTTGCGCATCTCGTCGAGGATGAAGAGCACGCAGGCGCTGGACATGTTGCCGTACTCGGAGAGGACGTGGCGCGTCGCGCGCATCCGCTCCTTGTCCAGGCCGACCTTGGCCTCCACCTGGTCCAGGATGGCGGGGCCACCCGGGTGCGCCACCCAGAAGATGGAGTTCCAGTCGGTGATGCCCAGCGGCTTGAACGCCTCCTCCAGCGCGCGCTCGATGTTCTTGGAGATGAGCCCGGGCACGTCCTTGAGCAGGTGGAACGTGAGCCCGACCTCGCGGAGGTGGCCGTCGATGGCGCCCTCGGAGTCCGGCAGGATGGTCTGCGCCGCCGATACGAGCTCGAACAGCGGCCTCTCGACGCGCTCGTCGGGGTCAGCTCCGACAATAACCGCCGCGGCGCCGTCGCCGAACAGCGCCTGCCCGACCATGGAGTCGAGGTGGGACTCGGAGGGGCCCCGGAACGTGACGGCCGTGATCTCGGAGCACACCACCAGCACCCGCGCGCCGCGGTTGTTCTCGGCGAGGTCCTTGGCCACGCGCAGCACCGTGCCGCCCGCGAAGCACCCCTGCTGGTACATCATCAGGCGGTTCACCGAGGGCCGCAGGCCCAGCATCTTGGTCAGCTGGTAGTCGGCGCCCGGCATGTCGACCCCGGACGTGGTGCAGAAGACGAGGTGGGTGATCTTGGATTTCGGCTGCCCCCACTCCTTGATCGCCTTCTGGGCAGCCGCTTTGCCTAGCTTGGGGACCTCCACCACCACGATGTCCTGGCGCGCGTCCAGCGACGGCGCCATGTACGCGCACATGTTGGGGTTCTCCGCCAGGTACTCCTCCGTCAGGTGCATGTACCGCTTCCGGATCTGCGACTTGTCGCCTGCATGCATGCACCAGGGATGTTCATGTCAGACAGTCAGAGTCAGAATCAACCCACGCACCGTCGTCGTCAGTCGTCAAGGCATGCCATGCCATGCCATGCCAGAGCACGGACGTCAAGGCAAGACCGCCGTCGTCGGTCAGTTATTTTCTGGCCTTTCTTTTGCCTAGGAGAAGGTAGTTGCTAGCTGCTGGCTCGTCGTCGTCCACGCAACGACAAGCCAATGGAGAAAAGAGAGAAGGGTCGGTGGCGTCGACCCAGCGTGGTGGTTAGGTACGGTGCATGCGAAGGCTGTGGTCAGCTAAAGACAATTCTTCTGCAGGTCGGAAACACCAGGCGTTTCTATAAATCGATTTATAGAGGCGATTTAGAAACCACTCCTATAAATATATGATTTGTAATACATAGAGGTAGCTGGACAAACCATACCTACAAAGAATTGCCAAGGCGCCCCTAGAAATAGTTTTTTTTAACAGTGAGTACTAGTGCTTAACACAGGAGTCGAGCCGATCGGATGACGATGGATCGGCCCCGGCCGGCATGCGGTTGCTGTCTGGCCTGTGGGCCCTCCCAACCTATTTTTGGTGCTGCTGCTGGCATGCACAGCATGTCACGTCAAAGTCCAGGAAAAGAAAGCAAAAGTGTGTACTACTGGTGTGCCGTGTCCGTGCGGTTGGTAAGATATATACACAGTACAAGTACTTTTACTGATCCAACTACTCCTCCTTGTACTAGACATACTTATATAGGTAGGAACTGTACATACACGACCAGCGTGCACGGTAACAAAACTGTGGGTAGCTAGCTGGCCAGAAGAGGGTCAACAGCACGCAGGTTGCATTGCATGACGTACTGGCGCCACGTGAGTGCAACAGTGATCGAAGAGCTAACAACCCGTGATTAGCAGCCTCGATGTGCCATTTATTTGAGTGTGGCACCCGTGACACGTGTATACTAGCTAGTACTAGACATTTGCTTTAACGGCCTGTTCGCTTGATGATTTCAGCCAATCAATAGTATTTTTTTCTAAAAAAAAATCAGCACCAGCCCAGCACCGACCAGCGAACAAGCCCTAAGTCTGGTTTTTGTCTCCTGGCCTCTCGATGATCAGTATATTCAGATTTCTTTCCTTTGTTTGTATACCAAAAAGATGAATTAAAACAGGACAGGTACGGCAAGGCGCCAAGCAAGGATGAAGGATCAGCAGGCCGGCAACTAGCTGCTGCCGGAAATTAGATGCCTTTATTTTTATTATTAGCATGCATGCTACTAGCTAGCAGTTTATTAACCAACTCCTTTTTTTTTTAATTTCCATGATAGTAATACTTACTTGGGTGAGGGGGTACCAACAAACTACTAGCAGGTAAATAATATATAAAGTGGTGTGGTACACGCCGATCCGTGTTGTTGGGACGGCCGTTGACCCTCCTATATATATTTTTCATCATCCCATGGAGTATGTACGGTATTGGCCCAGCTAGAATGCATACATGCTTGTTGTGTGTTATCATCTCGTTGATGGGCGCTGCATGCCTACTTACCGTACCCAAAACCTAACCTAGCGTCCTTCTCGCACCGGACCCCAAAATCCTGGAACATGGGGTTTTTATGGTGCGCACAAGTTTTGCTGTTAATTTGTAGTAACTTCGTAGCAATTTATATGTGCTAGTCTTCTCTCCAGTCTTCACTGGTAGAAATATTCAGTGTAATTAACTTGGTCGTCAGTTACTGGTATAAAGTGTGAGTGGCGCGAGGACGGACGGAGAAATACGTGGAAGCTGCTATGTGTGCAGCAGCATCCAGCAGCTACGCTAATGCTGTGTTGATCGATCGAGTGAACGATGGAGACGACGACGACAGACGGAGAGAGAGAGAGAGAGAGAGAGATGATACTCACACATCCTCTTGAACTTCTCCTTGAGGTCGGTCATGTGCTCGCTCTTGGTGATCCGGAAGTAGTAGTCCGGGTAGTCCGCCTGGTACACGCAGTTGGCGGGCGTCGCCGTCCCGATCGCCAGCACGGTGGCCGGCCCGGTGGCGCGCTGCGCCTTCCTCACCTCCTCCACGGTCACAGTTGCGCCGGCCATCGTCTCCGTCCGCTCTTCCTCTCTCTACGTTGTCCCAGAGACTGCAGCTAGCAGGTCGATCGATCAGCCGCGCACTAGCTACTCCGACAGCAGCAGCAGCACTTGGACAGGTCGGTCGCCGGAGGTGGCTTTCCTGATCGTCGGAGCGAGCGAGCTAGCTAGCTGCGACTGCGAGCGAGCGCTGTGTATGGATGATCGGAGGAGCTAGCTGCTGCGCTTGCTGTAATGGCAGAGGAGGCCCGCGGGGTGGTTATATAGCCGCGCGGCCGGGGGCAGGCGACAGGCGAGGCGGACGGGTAATCGGGTTAGGTCAGTTGGACGGGCGGATGGGGCGCCACGTGTGCGGCGACGACGTGGAGGTAGTGGCGCCCGCGCACACGTCTCGCCCATTGGAGCCCCGGCGGGGTTAGTTGGGTCGCGTGGCCTCGGGCCGCGGGCGGGCGGACGGCAGGCGTGCGTGGTGTCTAGCAGTAGTATGCGGTTGGGGCGCAGCAGCCAGTCAGAGGTAGCCACCACAGGCGCGTAGCTAGCTAGCGGCGGTTCCAGTCGTCGGTCAGCTACCACGGCGGAGAAATCGGTCCAACCGTCCAGGCGCGTTCGGCATGTGCCCAAGTTCAACAATATCTCGTCTCGGTGCCCGGTTGTTTCTTCACACACGAATGTGGGACAACGACTAGCTCGTACGTACGTATTACTCCTATATTTTCACAATCGTCGTTTCTTATCCTTCTTAGAAGCGGTTTGTACAGTATAAACAAATTAATGCACTTTGAAATAGATCTTCTAAGTCACCTTTTTTTTTCATTTTCATTAAGAGAAGAGAGTTTATGTTACAAAATAAAACCGGCCTTGCATGCATAAAACAATCGACTTTTAGGGGTTGTCATTTTCGTAAAATCACCCCTATTTTCCTTTTTGCTTTGTTTTTCTGTGGTTGTGTGGGAGTGAATGGATGCATGTGTTTTAATCACAGCAGCAAGTGGAGTCGTTGTCCTCGTGCCTCGGCTAAAAAGCTTATCAGTTTCTACTTTCCCAGAGAATAGCTAGTATGCTCGAAGAGTTACATATATATATATATATATATATATATATATATAGCTAGATTGCCAACGCATGAGTGACGTTGTCACTAGATTTTTTGAGCGGCCGATACTTTTGTGATAAATAACTTTCACTATTTTGAGATAGTTTATAATTTCAAAAAAATTACAAGTGACAAGTGCTATAAATACTAGGAGACCGTGTCACGCGCTAAACTGAACGACCTACGCTTTGAATAGAAGAGAGTGCTATTGCTGGCTCCAATCCAAAATATATATAGGATGTTTTGACTTTTCTAGATAATACATATTTAGATATACACTGTGTGGAGAGCCGGTAGACGAAGGATGTTGCTCAACTTCAGGCGATGGTTCGTCGTCTCTCCCATAGCCCACGTCTCCGCCGCACCCCCGACCCATCTCCATTTCCCCCGACAGAGTGGTTCCCCAGAGTCACCACTCTCTTCGGAGGACGGAGGAGGACATTGAGCTGCTTACTGCCCGTCGCGACGCATGGTGTCGGGGATCAATACTATGGTACCCAAAGAGGAGGAGCTAATGGTCATCGACTCCGAGGCCACGGGCTCCGCCTCGTCCGACCCCTTGGGTGCAGGCTCCGCCTCGCCCGACCCCGAGGCTGCGGGCTCCGCCTCGCCCTACCCCAGGTGCGTGGGCTCCACCTCACCCGACCCCGAGGCTGTGATCACCGTCTCGCCCAACCCCTTGGGTGAGGGCTCCGTCTCGCCCGACCCCAGGCCGCGGGCTCCACCTTGCCCTACCCCGAGGCTGCGGGCTCCGTCTCGCCCGGCTCCATGGGTTCGTGCTTCGTCTCGCCCGACGGGGACCCATACTGTCGCTAACCACTCCAGTGATCGAGCCAGAGCATGACACGAACACACGGCTAAGCAGCAATTGAGCTCTCAGCACCCGTACACGCACATCAGAGACTTGGGACCTGTCCCTCTCTCGCCCGTTTGTAACCCATACTACAAACTTTTAGTGCTAGTAACACGAGCAGCAGCGACGAACTGGACATAGGGACTTTCTGTCCGAACCAGTATAAACCTCGTGTCCTCTAAGCACACCATCCAAGCCAAACGCGTAATATTAGAATTTTACTCGTCGGTGGTAACTCGAAACACCAACCGTTGGCACGCCAGGTAGGGGCCTTTTGCGCGTCTCGACGTCCACATCAGGTCTCAGATGGCCAGTTACGGTGTCAGCTGGGTCCCGGGCGTGCACGTGCGCTTTGGGAACCTGGACTTTATAATCACAACAGAGGGGGAGTTGGCGCAGGCTCCCGCCGCCGCCCAACCTCTCCACTCCGCCGACCTCGACGCGATCGTCGAGGCGCTTGAGGAGCTGCAGCTGCACGCACCGTAGGCCTGCGCCCCCGGGAGCGACCAGCTCCTCGGCTTCGACTATGGGAGGTTAGACTGCCAGCTCAGTGCCTTCCTGGGACCCCGACCATCCTGGGAGGACCTGGGTCGCCTCACCTTCTCGTTCGCCAATGTCATGATGTGGATTGCCGGAGGAGATCCGCTCTCCCCGGAAGACCTCATCCGGAGCGCCCCGATAGTGCTCCCGTCCGGTGTTCGCAATGCCGCAGATACCGTTGGCCTCCTTGTGGCGCAACGCACACCCCCATCCCCTACGAACAACGAGTTCGTGGGGATGACCAAATATGTCACATAATCTTTCCATGACCTCCCACGGGAGAATCGGAGTCGCCCTCCGACTCTGACTCCAGTGGGTGGGAGCCATCACCCCTCACATGAATGTATCATGGCAGATACCCCTGAGGGACACGTCAAAAGCATCCATGAGGGAGAGGCTACCCCAACAAACGACCTCGATGATGAGGTCGAGGGGGAAGCATGGGCCCCACCTCGCCTGCGGGTGGAGCAGCTGAACGCCTGGTACTAAGAGCTCGAGCAGGAACACGCGGAGTTCGAGCGAGAGCTCGAGCGCCATGGAGACGGTGGGCGTGCGCATGCCATGGCCCGCGACGTGAACCGGAGGATCATCGAGGATTATGAAGCCCTCCCACACTTCACACGGGTGAGCCAGAACATCGCTGCTGCGGTGGCCTTGCTCCGGGGGCTTTCGGGGACTACGACGCCCGAGGATCGTCGGGCCCATTGTGAGATTTGCACGCTACTCGAGCGTTCGGCGGCGTAGCAGTCTTATAGCTCGCTGTCCCGACGACGCGAGCTCGACGCCAGCCAGTGCATGCCCCCAGAGCAACCTAACAAGGATGTGTCAGTCCACCAGGCACAGCTAGGTGGCAGGCCATGCATCGCGGTCCCGGTGCATGAACATCTCGGCCTCGACCGTGACGCACGCAACACCCTCGATGCCCACAGGTGTACCCATGGCGATGCGAGGGAGGGGGCTAGCCACGGTACCACCCACGTCATGGTAGACGCTATGATAGTGGTGAGGTCCGAAGCCTAAGCCCCGACTTGCAGGGACCTCAGGCCTTCGGCCGACACATCCTCAACGCTTTCTTCCCACCGTGGTACCGACCGCCGACCAACATCCCAAAATACTCTGGGGAAATGAACCCCAGACTATGGCTCAAGGATTATCGGCTTGCTTGCCAAGCCGGTGGGGCGGATAATGATGATTTCATTATTCGCAACCTTCCATTGTTCCTGGCCGATTCGGCGTGAACGTGGTTGGAACACCTTCTGCCCAACCGAATCCAAAGTTGGGCGGACCTGAAAGAGATCTTCGTGGAAAACTTCCAGGGCACATACGCGTGCCCTAGGAACCCCTAGGATCTCAAAAACTATTGACAGAAGTCTAGGGAAACTCTTCGTGGGTACATCCGGCGCTTGTCCCGGCATTGCAACGAGCTACACAACGTCGCCGACGCCGACATCATAGGAGCTTTCCTGTCCGGGACCACCTGCGAGTCCCTGGTTCACAAGCTGGGACATAAGGTCCCACAAACCACCAAGGAGCTCCTCGACATCACCACCAGCCACACCTCGGGTGAGGAGGCGGTCAAGGAAATTTTTGACCACCTCAAAGGCAAGGCGAAGCGGGACGAGGACACCGGCAAAGGTGCCTCCAACCGTCCCAACAAGAAGAAGAACAAGTAGCTGCGTGAGGGCTCGCTCGTGGCCGCCGCCGACCGTAAGGGGGGTCAGAAGCCCACGGAGGGTACCCTGAACCACTTTGAGAAGCTACTCGAAGGGCCATGCCCAAACCATGCCTTCCCTATTGACCACCTATAAAAGGACTGCGTCCTCCTGAAGTGATTCTTGTCCGGAGGCTCCGACGAGGACGAGCACCTATAAGCTCAAGGCCATCGACGGCGAAGTCTTCGTCAACACCTGGAACATTGAACAGCTACGTTGTGTTTACCCTTAAATTTGCGCACACTTTCTCTTATCAGTTTTGCTATCAACTCCCCGATCTTTAGTGACACCTGACCTCAGCAACGGCGGGGGGTCAGGCCTCACTCGGGGGCTGATAAGAGCGTATTTATCCGGTAGACATTCTCTACGCCCGACCCTTTCTCATGTTAAGATCTAGAAGCAAGGGTTGTGGAAATGAATGCTGAGTAAAACTGGTCGGACTACAAGAAACCAACGCCCCAGCCGCTATGATGTTTTTGCTCACCAGCGTAATCAGAGTTTTTTCTATACCCCAAGCCTTGTAGCATTAACTACGGAAAGAGTCGGTACGTGTTTAAGAGTATATCCACCTGGCAAACATTCTCTATGTCCGACCCTCTCTCACGTTGAGACCTGGTAGCAAGGGTTGCGGAAACGAACACTGAGTAAAATTGGTCGTGGAATTCATTAGTTTAAACCCCTGTTCCTATGTTTGGTGATGAAATTAAGTACATATACAGGATATGTTGACGGTTTATGATTGATGTTAACGACCGTCAACAAGCTCCCCCACACTCAACCTTTGCTAGTCTTTGAGCAAAGTTAAACTTGAACAATGGATCAAGAGTTGCTACAATGCTTTCACGCCTCAAAAGTACACAGGTGTTCAATAAAAAATTCTCCTCCGGATTAATATAAACTGATCTGACTTTCAGACTTATCCATATTACCTTCAACCATGGGGCTTCTTAGCCTTCACTTGGGTCTTGAGCAATTGAAAGACAGAATGATCAAGTCAAGCACTATGTCTCAAGTTCTTTGTTCCACCATTGTTCCAGAGCTTTTTATAAGTTTTCAAAATAAAACTTAAAGATTCCATTGTATGACACTCTCAAGTCTCTCAATGTATATGATATTTGTGGATCCTCACCAAGGCAATAAAGATGTTATGCCTTTTTCTTCCTGCCACTAAGGCTTATGTGGAGTTCATAGGTAGGGAGAAAGATAGAGCATACTTGCAATACATATATTGTAAAGTCAAACCTCGGATCCAAAGAGAGTTGAGTCATACAATCAAATCAATATGTGCATGTGTGTGGATATATGGTGAATATATATGGTGGCTAACTTAATTCTACTTTGCTCCTTGAAAACTTATCTCTCTTTTAAAACTTGAAAACATTTGCTAGAGAACAGGGACTATCTTATTCATCTCATTTTTCTTTTTTTTTTCAGGCGGGCATCTAAGTACCCATTGTTTTTAATATCTCGAACAATTTTGTGTCCATTTTTTCTCAACTCTTTTTTTTTTTCTCTTTTTATGAATAACTTTTGTATAGTCCCATGTCTCTTTTCTGCAATAAAACTTTGAGAGATACCTTACAAGAACTTGGAGCATTTATTTGGTGGATGGAAAACCTATCAAGCATGTTTTTGTTCACTCCCAGTGTAGGAGTAGAACATTTTTGAGTGAATCTAGATGGAAGGCATGTTTTTGTGCCTACTCCCAGTGTAGGAGTAGTGCATATTTGGGTGGTGTGTATGTGTTCTTGATTTTAAGATCATGACAAACCTCTCATAAGGGTCAACAAAGCTTGACAAAACTCAATGTAAAAGCAAGCATCATATATATGGAAGTTTTCCTAGCCTAAATAACATATATGGCTCTGGTGGGAATTCAAGCTTTGTCATACAGAAACTCATCATGTAGCATTTTTTTGTGTTTTTTCAAAAGTAAATCTCTAGAACTTTAGTGTCACTAGGAACAAGATAAATAACTGTTCAGACCTTCTCATATCATATTCGTCAATTACCTAGACTTAGATCAAGCATATGCTACCCATGAGTTTCAAGTTCAGAGTAAATCCTTATATCAAAACAATCTTATCTAAAACTCAGAAGAATTCATAGCTGAAAACTAGGTACTTGAAAGGAATTACAACAGAGCAACTATTAATCATTTCCATTTTAAGAGATTATTAGAGTCCCTTATTATTTCTTTATCTCTTTAAAACAAAATTAAAGAAAAGTAGACACACTCTTTTTATTTTGTTTTCATTTTTAGTTCACGCATTATAACTATATATATTTCTGTAAAGATATCTTTTTATTTTGTTTTTAGTTATTCATCTTTTTTTTCTATATATATATATATATAAAGCAAACTAAGAATAATAAAAGGAAAAGAAATACTTATCTAGATACACGAGGGATGCCTTCTCCCCCAAGCTGGTTGTTGTCGTGGTTGCTCAACGAGGTGGCCGATGTGGAAGTGCTGGAACAGGGCCTCCCTATTTTGATTTTTGCTATTGCTGTTGGAGGCTAGCCATCTCGTGTCCCATGCTTACCTGCCATTATGTATGATTATATAACATACCTTGTATGGCAGCATTTGTCTCTTTAACGGTTGTGAGTCTATTGTGGAAGTGGTGGTAGGCCTCCTGAGAGTCATGACACCCTCAGCTAGAGAAAGACATGCATCCTCCCTGATGCCCACTCGGTTCGCTCTTGAAGATGAGGATTCTTGTGGTGCCTCCATTAGTGGCGCTTCCAATGGTGGTGCCACCTTCTGTCAAACCCGTCTTAATTTTGAGTTTGATCTTGGTTTGACAGGTGCTTCCTTTCTTGACTTATTCCTCTTCATTGTTTAGTGTTTCGAAGTCAACCATCAATAGTAGAAACTGGCGACATCTTGTGTGCATCTTTATTGCCGGTTCAGAACTTTCAATTGTAGAATTTGGGAGATCGGCTCCCCCACACTTTACTCAAAGTGTGTTCTGTGCATAAAGACAAGGTAGAGATCAAGTGCATGAGCTTTATTGGTGGGAAAACACCAACAGAACCAAAATTTCATTTATTCTTCTCTAGCCTTAGGCACATCGAATCATGTTACGGTTGATGTTATGTGTATTCATTCTTACAACATGGGTGATAAGATTAGAAGGATGAGTATTAATGTGGCATTTGAATATATTTGTCAAAAAGAGTGGAGTTGCTTAACATATGGAAGGACTGTCTATAATGTATCAAACCTTACATGATTATGACTATTTTCCGAGGATAAGACCTGCAATATTTTAGCTCATTTGGTTAAGACTATGAGATCAAGAAAGTAGTGTTATGAACAAACTTAAGGAACAAAACATGTTGAGTTAATCAGGTTGGATCAAGCAAAGTTATAACTCAAACATGTTTGTTTCTTTATTCATGTGAATACCAAGATTAAAGGGAAGCTTTTTAAGTAATGACCACTTACCTTAAGATTATACCCTCATCATTGAAGTATGATGGCACCATATGATGAAGGGTAGATGACTTGTGGTGATCTTTTCTTTCTGCTTGAAGCTTTCCTTGCTTGAGCTGTTCATGAGCATCTTGTCTCCTATGTCGCACTCCTTTCTCATTCTTTTGTCATGCCATCTTTTTGTTCTTTCTTTTGTGGATCTTGTCATTCTGTTTGGACCGTCTTCTCTACTCATTGTTTCTTCTTTGCAAAGGATTAGTGGACAACACATACCCAAAGGAGTATACAAATGATTCAAAACAAGGATAGTGTTGTCGTAGAGCTAAAGGTCATCTGTATCCCGTGTTTTAAATAATGTACCTTTATTATTCACCACTACTTTAAATTTTCAACAAGGTTAAGGAAAGATGTGTGAGATTGTTTTGAAAAATACCTCAAACCTTGATTTGTTTCTACAAATGATCTCCTAACATTCTCAATAGAATTTGAATATTTTCCTGCAAGGGTTAGTCCATATGTACAACCGAATTCTATACAAGTATATTTTGATTCAATAATCATGCCTAAATAATATTCTGAAGCATACTTATAACAGAACAAGGAAACTTGAAAGACTAAAGAGATTCATTCAAGTAGAAACAAGAATATGTATGGCGACCCAAAGGAGCATGATTACTTAAATTTTTACTTGTTAGAGATTTAGCAAGTTTAGCTCATCATAAAGGTTGAGATGACCAAGACAAACTAGCAACATGACATGAGATGTTTTGAAAATTGCATCCCCCACACTTGAATTTTGCAAAATGCAGAATCAAGTTTGGATGATAGAATTCTCCTGTGAATGCAATTCTATGTTGCATAATGCTTAGTTGGATATACCTTGTGTTTTCCTTCTTTTTATTGAAATGATTAGTGACAAACATACCTAAAGGAGGCTTATCCGATTTACCTGTTGGCGAGAGCTCGTAGTCCATTGAGTAGGACCTTTCCATGTATTAAACTTTGATCCTGGAGATGAGGATACAGATAATTGCATGCTCTTCTTCCATCAACCTTTCTTGATTTTTGTTGATTCTTGGTTGACGAATTGGTGTTCATCAGAGATGCAACTCAAGTTCCTCCTTGATTGTCTAATGGTGTGGCAGAGAGCTGTTCTTCTTTGTTTGTTAGCGATACGCTAGCCGTCTTGATGATCAAGGAAGTAACTTCATTGGTGTTTGCGTGAAAGCTTCATCTCCAATGACTTCTAGGTGTCTTTTGTGTGACCATGGTCGTTCACGGCCTTACCAGACATAGTCGGTAGTGAACCATTGATTGATGATGTCTGTTAGCACGAGAATGTATGCCATGATGTAGTGGCATCTCGTTGTCCTGTCCTTGTTGATGACGTGCGAGATGTTGTCTTCGAAGGTGATGAAAGCAGGCATCAGATTGGCTAATATGAGGTTAGTTGCACACTGCTTCTCATCAGCCTCCTACCTTGAGTCCTGGAAAGGCTCAATGCTAGTTTGCCTTCGATGTTACTTGTGGCCTATTGATTTGTTTGTCCACTTCTTATGAGTGAGTGCTTCTATTGTAAATCCTTTTTGTGGCATTCGTCCCATTTATCTTTGTTCCATAGCTGAAGTGATGGTTTGGTTTGGGTTCATAGGTTCATACCAAACCATGGATAGGCACAGATTATATTTATTCTTTTTCTGTAAAACTGTTAATGGACTCATACCCAAAGGAATACAATAAATTTGAAATACGGGTTGTTATCCATAATTTGTGTGATTTTCATCTATGCTAATGAAAAGATGGTTTTAGGATTACTTTAGCATAGGTTTGGTTTATCATGTTTTTATAACAAATTTTATTTGTTCGCTGCATTCTAGCATGGTTCAAGGCAAAAGTAACTTGTAGCAAAAGATGAAGTGAATAAACTTTGATACTCACAGATCTTCCATCCATGAAGGATGAGTTGTGTCTTCTTTGTGCAAAGTTTTTGGAATTCATATGCCTTGCTTCATCTCCGGTGTGAATTTATCTCATGACTTCCCCAATTTTAGTTTGAGAGTTTTATACAGGGGTTAGTCCAACAAAATAACCAGTATCTACTACAACAAGTTTTAGTGCAATAACCAAACCAAACTCCATGTCTAATTTGATTAAGGAAGGCATTTTAACCTAAGCACCATGCTTAATTTAAAAAGCCTTTGGAAATAAGGTCACACACCTCTTGTTTTAAACTAAGCACCATGCTTACTTTAAAAGATGTATAAAGATACTTCGAAACCTAAACATACTATAGTAAACAAAAGGTAACATGAAAGCATTATAGAGATTTATTCAAATAGAGATGAAAGAGCATGATCATGGTGAGAGATTTTTTTAATAAAAGATGCAAGTGGCATGAATGTATACAAGGAACTAAATATGCTGTGGATTTGATATGAGAGAACTCAAACTAAATGGAGTGGATGCATGAATTATTTAAAGTAAGCATGCAATGATATGCAAAAATTAAAACATAACTACTCATCAAGTTTAAAGTCCATGAGGAAGACTATCTCAAATTTCTTGATCATACTTACCATGACTCACATGATGGAATTCATGAGTAGTGCAGCGTCTGTAATCGTCACTTGAGATGTGATTTGAATTCTTGTGACGTCGATATTTTTCTCCAATCTACACATGGTTAGAGAATATATATATGTCTATACAAACCTGTGAGATGGCAGGGTTCCGGTATTGGTGGATCATGAATGTTTCAGGCACCCAGGGGTTCTTCAATGTTTCTTCTTTTCTTGTGGAAGCTTGCCAGAAGGTCAAAACGACGTCTGCTATCCTATCTTATTCCACAATTTCTACAGAACAGGGGTAATCCTACTAAAGCTAGTGGTATGTTAATGATCTAAATCTTTATGCCAATTGATTCCTCGGCAAAGGCGCCAAAAATGCTTGTTGGTATTTAGTAACACAAGCAGAATATGAAGGATTCCGCAAGTGCACAAAATACCATTGTAGTATTTTACCGGGAGTGTATCGTTATTTATATTTTACCACAGGGAAACAATGGAGTAAAGATTTATTAGGTAACAAAGGAGTATCTATCAGTCAACATGCCAGCATAGCTAGAGCAAGGGGTAAATGTAATAATAGGAATTTATGTATAATGATACTCAGGGGATAGATCACTAAGATAATGTAAACTAGTTAACTCAGGAGAACAAAGGGTGAGGTAGATTCCTATGATATTCTTGTTACATGATCAAAGTATATATATACCCCACTATAGCTAAGACTAACTCTACTCTTGTGCACTTTGGGATGCCGCTTAGACAGTAGAGCATCATGAAGGATAACTCTACTAACGCGACTACGGTCCTACAATTTAAGAACCTGCTCAATTCGGTATGGACTACAAAGGATAGACGGGGCTATCACCTCTCGCTACTACCATACAACCAGAGAACAGGGTGCACTCACAGGCAAAGCATCGTATAAGCACCATACTTACACATGACTTGGCTACTTAGCCCAACCATGGTAAACTAGTAGGCTAAGAGCTCTATAAACCCACACACAAAAATAACGATAACCTCAACTAAGAAAGATACATATTAAAGGTAAGCATAGCCATGTGAATAGGAATTTGATGAATTGATAATAAGTCTTACAAGATGTAGAAGTGAAGATACAAGGCTTTGCCGAGCCTCCATGACTAGATCTGGAACTTGAGCATGAGCCCAACTTGATCCTCACTCCCGAGCTACTAATACTACATTGGAGAGCTTTAGACCTAATCCTCCTAGTGTGTCTTGATCTGAATCAGAGAAATGAATTAGGGTTTCCAAGATGGCTCCAGGGAGGGGGTCTAGGCACCCTTATATAGGTCGAGGTGGAGTGGGGACAAGGAATCGAGGTGGAGTCGGGGGCAAGGAGTCGCCATGTCATCGATCTGTGTCAACTCCCTCGATCTCCGTTGGATGAACCAACCTTAATCAACGGCGGAGATGGACTCTCAAAGGTGGTGGGAAACCGACATAGAAAGGAGACCCTAATCGGTGGGACGCATAGGCTGGCCAGCCTACAGGTGAGGCTGGCCGGCCTGTCTCTGTGACAGGTGAGCCCCACCCTCCGATGGAAGCTTCTAGAGTCTGTCTTGAGTTGTTTTCTATAGGTTTCGTGAGCCAAATCTATTTTTAATGTCGGTTTGCTTGTTTGGAGAGTATGATAGTGGTCTCAGGGGCTATTTTCTAGATAAATCCACCTACATTCACATATTCACCAAAGCTCGTGGAATTCATTAGTTTAAACCCCTTATTCCTATGTTTGGTGATGAAATTAACTACATATGCAGGATATGTTGACGGTTATGATTGATGTTAACGACCATCAACACCTACCTTTAACAACCAAGGTGGGACTAAACCCTCCACAATATCTCAATAACATGCAGATGGGCCACTATTGTGTCAACCTTTAGCCTATCAAAGACATTCTTGTAAAGGATGTTAATGCCACTTGCTTCGTCCATGAGAATTTTTGTAATGCTCACATTCTCCACCATTGCACTGACCACCATGGGAAATCTGTCAGCTTCTACAACATGATTAGGGTGGTCACTTCTGTCAAAGGTGATCGGTCGTGCAGACCAACACTTGTAGAGTAGAGTAGCTGGAGCAGCGGCATAGACATCCCAATGCATCAGCTTCTAGTGCCATCGGTCCTCGTAGGCTTTGGGGCTGCCAAAGATGAGCATTATGTCCTTGATGTTTGGGAATTTGTCTCAATCATTGTTGCCTTCTCTGCGTTTGCCATTGTTCAAGTGGTCCCCTTAGCTGTTTCCTTCTCACCCTCTTCCATGATCCGCTTTCTATACGTGTGGTAGTCCTTGGCAAGGTGGGTCACCCGAAAATAGTGATTCTAGCAAGGACTGTTCATGATCTTATCGAACTTGTCCCAATTGTTCTACTTTAATTTGCCGCCTCCATCTTTCTCGTTGTTGCCAATGAAGTCTCCTTTGTGCTTGTGGTCCTTCCTAGGTGAAGAGGGGTCGGCATTGTCATTAGAGTGTGACTGATACTTGTCGTTGCTAACATTGACGGCATCCTTGCCATCGACGTGCTCATAAGCAATATCAAACATATGCTTGATGGTGATGTTCTTTTCCAACCAATGTCGCGGATGAGGGCTTCGTTGTTCATGCCTATGACAAAAGGCATTGACAATGTTGGTGTTAGGGACATGGTGGAGCTAGTTCTTCCGCTTGGTGAAGCACCTGATGAAATTGCATAGGCTTCCCTTCGACTCACACTTGCATCCCAAGAGCTCCCACATCAAACTAGGTTTGGAGTAAGATCCCTCAAAGTGGGCATAGATTTCCCACTCGAGGTCGGCACAGTTGTTGATGGTGCCTTCTTCGAGATTGTTCAGCTAGGTTCTGACTAAGTTCATGAGGAATAGCGATAGGTACTATATCATGAAGTATAGATCTGGTGCAGATGTGGCTTCATGGCTAGTCGATAGTTAATGAGTCAAGTCTTCACGTGAAATTGCCCATTATACTTCTTGACGTGGCTGAGGGTGTAGAACTTCAAGGGCATGGTTATCGCTTGAATTCTACATTCAAACATGATTGGCCCCACCCACTCTTTGGAGTAGTACTCCTCTAGAGGTGCTAGGTCCCTGGCGTTCCTTCGATTTCTCCTGATTAGCGTGGTCACGCCCACCACTTGGTGGGAGAGTTCTCGTTGTCGCCTCTGTGCCCTATGCTGCCACCGTGCTCGCGGTTGTAGGATTTGTTTTCATGTCACCGTGCATCAATGGATGGACACACGTCTCTGTCATTGCCTATCCAATCAAGGATGGAGTTCCGGTGAGCCTCTGGCAGTTGGTGGTTTGCCCATACCATTAATCAGCTGATCCTTAGCCCCCATGGGTTGATGATGCTGAATATGTGAGGCTGAGGCATGGCTTGCCTCTAGGATCTGATCTGCTATGGTCGCAACTAGTTCTTGGATCCTCAAGAGTGCCCGACATCCTTCCTCAGTTGATGGTTGTGGCATATCTGCCGCCTCCTAAAGGGCCTCGGCCATGTTTTGGTCGGCTCTCGGGTGTGGTGGAGCTTCTCATAGAATGTCATTGTGGACTTGCTGTGCATGTGCCCCAATCTTCTCCTCGAGTTGCTTACGAAGACGTCTGTTCTCCATTGCCAGTGCATCGTTATTGCCGAGAAGTCAAGCCGAGATCTCATGGCTGGTCTCATAGGGGGCATCATAGTCGATGATGACACCGCCATAAGGAGGAGTGCGGTCCGACATGCACCTCCTATTCTCCTCTGGGTGGTTGTCACGATTGGGGGTGCTAATGTAGTACTGACATAGATGTGAGAGGTCGTCATCGCCCCCTCCTCTAACTCATTGTTGTATTTGAGAAGGAGTTGGTGGTATTCATTGAGGTAGCGATAGTACTCGGCAGAGTCAACTAAGTTGGAGAAGTTGATCTTGCCATCAACGCCAGCCGATTCCTCCTGCTCGGTGCCCCCATCACTAATGCTGTGGATGATCACCATCTCGACGAATCGGGGGTCAAAGTCGTCGTTGCCGCATGACTTGTCAGAACAATCTGAGTCATGATCTTCAAACCCCTCAAAATGGGATTCAACGAGTCCCACCATTGCTTGATGGAGCCAGCTTGAGTATGTTGCCACTGTGTTCGTTAGCCTGATTCCTAAATCAGGAAGGATGTGGTTCGATAGTGGTGATGGACCCAATTTGGATCCTTCTAGATCTCAAAGGCCACATTGAGGAGGTGCTCCTGACTGGCTCTAGCGAAGATGACTTAGCCATAGCAGCTCAGGTGGCGGGCAAGAGTGAGCAGCCCTCCCTCCATGGCTTCTTCTAGGCCAGCAACAAACATGAAGATAGGGGGCGGTTGCGCCTTTTCCTGCATAGGTGGCTCGAGATCCTGAAGGCGCAAGTTCTTGAGTTGGTTGGGGATGAAGTCTAGGCTCCTAAAGGTAATCTTGTTGCCTAACTGCATCTTCTCCGTGTCGTCGCTAACCTTGAAGATGAGGCCCATCTAAAACATGATGAATCTATACGCGTACAGGAAACCAGATGGGTAGCACACAAGACACAAGAATTATACTAGTTTAGGCACCTGGTGCCCTACGTCCAGTTTGAAATAGCTCTCTCTATATTCATATGCTCAGTTACATGGATTGCTGATTATAGCTATATGCTAGAATGTCAAGGATTGGATCCCGATCCGGGGGTCCCTACCCCTCCTTATATAGTCCGGGGGTAGTGTTATAGTGGATTCGATCGGCTAACAGATATGTTTCCTAGTTTGTTGTATGGAAAGAATAACAGAATGATT
This sequence comes from Miscanthus lutarioriparius, assembly GCA_904845875.1. Lineage (NCBI taxonomy): Eukaryota > Viridiplantae > Streptophyta > Magnoliopsida > Poales > Poaceae > Miscanthus > Miscanthus lutarioriparius. Next base: position 52,407,661 of record CAJGYO010000010.1, read on the forward strand.
CGATCCTATCACCTAGATATGACAGTGCTGGACATCCTTGGAATGACTTGATCTCCAAGCCTGTCAATGCGGCAGGCATGTGTGGGCCTCATCCCTCATTGCCTGTGGCCCTGTAGATAGGCATAGGCTGGATATACGGGCGATGAAGTATCCTAGGCCCATATATCTGATAGATTAAATCTACATTTAGATCCAAATGTAGAATTTAATTTTTTTGCTCATCATCCATAATTTTTTAGAAAGATGATGAATTGCATCAACAATTGGTTGTACACTAGTGGAGGCAAAAATTAATTAATTTTTTAGGGCTATGTGTTGAGATTTAGTTTATTTGGACAATGATGTTGGGGTGAGCCCATATGGTATACGGGCGAAGTCTCCCCAAAGAAGAGGCCCAACTAGTGCTAATGTAGTGCCTTGTAAAATCAATCCCCACCAAGGGGCCGCATGTAAATAACAATTGCCTATATATAGCGCCTAAGGGCATGAGGGAAAGGGACTCTCACCCTAATTCATTTGCTTGTCACAAAACCCTAATGTGTCCCCCTTTCACCACCGAGCTCTCTCCCGTCTCGCGTGTTGGAACCTCCGTCACAGAGCCTTCTTCGCGGGGCCTTTGCATGGAACATTCACCGGACCTCTGCACGAGACCTTTGTCAGAGGACTTCCTCGTGGAGCCTTCATTAGGTTGGGGGACCTCTGCACGGTACTTTCGTCATGGGACATCCACCTGGGGCCTTCATCGTGGTACCTCCGTTTGGGATCTTCGTGGGGAGAACTCCGCATGGGACCTTCATAGGGGACCTTTAGATGGGACCATTGTTGCAGGACCTCCACACGAGACCTTCGTTGGAGGACCTCCGCGTGGAACCTTCACCAAGGGACCTTCTCTAGCTAGCCTTCTCCAAGGAGCCTTCTTTTCTTGACCCTATTCAGGACCCTTGTTCCAACAAATGACATGATTATATGTAAAGTTGATGGGTTTTATAGTTTCTTAGTTTTGGAAAAAGTGCAAATTACTCCATCCAAGTTTAGCCTATGTCCACAGAACCCCCCTAAACTAACATTTGGTCCAATTTATTCCCTCCATCTATTTCAGTTGGTCTAGTTTACCCCTTAAAAAGATTTGTTACTTTTGTTTATCCACGTAAAAGATGAGTTTTAGTATCAATTTTTGTGAGGTCATAAAGGACATCATATGTTATGTTAGAAAAAATATATCTTAAATTTTTACTACTATTTTGATAGCTTAGGAAGTTTAATAATAAATTAACACTAGATATAATGTTGTGCAAAACATAATGATGAAAAATACATAATGTATTTATCTAACACAAAATATTATGTCCTCTATCACCTCACAAAATTGAAACTAAAACATAATTTATACATCGAGAAGCAAAAAAGAAAAATCATTTTAAGATGTAAATTGGACCAACTGAAATATAGTTGGAGGTAGTAAATTGGACCAAATGTTAGTTTAAGGGGTTATCTGGACATAGTCCAAACTTAAGGGGAGTAATTGTGACATTTTCCATTAGTTTTTAAATGAGCTTTCGGTAGCATGAACAATGTGTTCAATATTAATAGGTTTCAACTAAATTATTTCAATTTTATTGATTAAAATTGTAAAGTGAATATAAAATAATTGTTTTATTAGGGGTCCTTTTGTATACTAATTATTGTTACTTGATATACTAATTATTGTAAAGTGAGTATCAACTAATTCTTTTTTTTATGTCTTAAAGGATGGATAGGAACTCATGGATGTAAGGTTCAACATGGTGAAGCTTACTTAGAATATAGTGATGGATTTCAAGAGAGACCATTGGGTAGCAACACTTGTGAAACCTACCCAGAAAATTGATTTGATCTTATGTACCCGAGCTTATGACTGGATAAGTAAATATTGAGATTGTATCCTAGCTCTCTCTAAACAAACGGGGACATACACCGCTAATTGAGCACCACAGTCCACACCTTGAAGTCAAACGCGTGGATGAAAATAACCTGTCGCGTTGGACACGTGAGTTTTTTGTTGACAACATGGACACGTGAGTTAGTTAGCCGCTAGTTAGCCACTTTCTTAGTCTTACCACGTGATGTGACTGTTGTGCCTTTCTCGTATATATATTATATATAAATATCACCGGTTCACCGTTCCTTTTTTACTTAGACTCAATTCGTGACGACGTTCAACAGTTTTACACCATTTAAGTGTTTCAATCTACATAAACAGGGACGTACATACGCCGCTAACTAAGCTCCACTGTCCACAGTCCACACAACACCTTAAAGTCAAATGCGTGGATGAGAAAAACCTGTCGCGTGCACTGGCTACACGTGAGTTTTTAACTCCTCCGTTAGCTATATATATAACAGTTTTGCACGAGCTTTCTTGCATTTGTCAGGTCAACAATTTTGAAGAACAACACGGCGACTTTACTTTCTTTATTTTTTGACTTTCACATTATTATTAGGATGTGATTGATCATCAACGACATGAAGTCATATATACAGAAGAAGCTCGTGCGGTAAAACATTTGATTCTCCTACCTTGTCACACGTAATCTTTTGTTGGTTAGCGTGCACCTTCGCTACTCGTTTAGATTAGATTACCATGTCTCCAGTTTAGTCATCGGGCATATACAGCGAAAGGACCCGTAGCCTATTGGTTACAAGGGCCTCAGTAGCATCTTAGGTCCTAGGTTTGACTCCCAGTGAAAGAGTAGTAGGCGATGTTCCCGTCAACATTGAGATGTCTATGGTGACTCCGACAATCTTGTGGGGTAGGGTTTGTGTGCGGGTGTTCGTAGGGATGAGTGTGCATGTGTTTCAAGTGTCTATATTGTACCGTGTAATCGTAAAAAAATATAAACCGTTCCATTGCCCATAGATGGGTCATGGTGGTAGGGACAGAGGTGCATGGACAAAATTCATAAAAAAAAATAGCATTGTCCACACGTGATATGACCACGACACACGAGGAATTGTAGTGGCACCAGCACACACGTATGTTCAGCTCCCCACACACATTGCCGCTCATTTTCCATATCTACAGGATAAAGTCTGGTCAAAAGATCTGGGCAAATGAGAAAATTACCGTCTCAACTTTGGCTACCAAATTTTCAACTCATAACAGTAGTACCTTAGTGAATTATTATCAGCCGCCACTTCGCATTCGCCATGCTCTGAATCTTTCATTTTTCCTTCTATCTAATCTTTCATTTTTCCTTCTATCTATATTAATTCTTTTTAAAAAAATGTGAACTTCAGTGTCCCGCTAATTCGAGTTAGCATGACTCAGTCTAACCTCACTCTAACCCCAATGAGGCACCCAATTCACGGGGAGTGAATTCGTCAATTTCTGCGACGAACAGCAGATAAACGTGAGAAGGGCATCGGTAGCACATCCGAGGACTAACAGACAGGTAGAGAGAGCAAACGGCAGCATCCTTCGAGGCCTTAAACCCTGAATCTTCAGGAAACTCAAGAAGTTCAGGGGAAGATGGGTTCAGGAGCTTCAACCAGTTTTGTGGGGCCTACGGACCACTACTACCAAGCTAACCGGGTTCACCCCCTTCTTCCTCATCTACGGTGCAGATACGGTTCTACCCGAGGAAGTCAGCTATGCTTCCCCGAGTCCGCTCCTACGATAAGGACACAACAGAGGAAGCCTTATAGGATTCCCTCGACAGGCTCGACGAGCATCGCGGAACGACACGTCCGATATCCGAGATATTAGCAACTGCTGCACAAGTACCATAGTAAACACGTTCGGCCACTAAGGTTCTCGCTGGGGACCTGGTTCTAGGCCGGGTTCAATTGACAAAGGGTAGAAACAGATTTTCACCCCCTAGGAAGGACCCTTCATCGTGACCGAAGTGTTGAAACCGGGAACATACAAGCTTTCTATAATGGACGGCAAAGTCTTCACAAACGCTTGGAACGTCGACTTGTTTTGATGCTTCTATGCATAATCGACCTTATGCTAAGGTGCAACCTACGGATGGTGTGACCACCAGCAAGCGGGCAATAGGCTCTATCACCCGAAACTGTTCGAGGACTAGTACGTCCCCGTGCTTAAACTAAGCACCTCGGCAGGTTATACTAACGTACTGAGGTACTCGGGGGCTACACGCTAATGACGTGCATCGGGAAGGCGATATGATACTGCCATGGTGGCTCTTCGTGAGCACCTTGATACACTACACTAACCTATCATGGCGCTCGGGGACTACTACTAGTATCATATAGCCACAAAGAAGCGCTCGGGACACTGGATGCGAAAGTCTTTTTCTTCGTAAGATACAAGATGAAGCAACCTATCCCTCATGGGGAGCACAGTGGATGATGTTCTCTATCCTCTCAGCTTCGGCCACGGCACTTGCCGCATCCCTAAACTATGCAGCTAGACCACCGGCGTTGTTTGGGTCGTCCACCGGTGGGAACCCAGACGCCATGTCGCGCAGGTTTACACTGCTGCTCCAGAGGGAGGCACTACGCCAAATTTGCATATCACTGTCGGCATCATCACTGCCGGATTTATGAGAACCGACAGTGATGTACCTTCACTACCGGTTATGAGCTTGAAAATGAAAAAATAATTGGGCTGGGTTAAAACCGGCATTGAAGGACCACATCACTGCCGGTTTGTGGCTTAAACCGGCAGTGTTTTGGCGGCCACTCATCACTGCCGGTTTAAGCCAAGAGCCGACAGTGATTGGGCTCTATCACTGTCGGTTCTAGCCAAGAACCGACGGTGATAAGCCTACAACACAAAAAGGCTGCATCCATCATCTCCTTCCTCCTCTCTTCCATCCCGAGAACAGAGGCGCGCGTTTGGACTCTTCCCTCCATTGTTGTGGCTGCTCTTCACCATGAAGCTAGTGCTTGGATTTTGAAGAATGGTTTGATCTTTTTGCTTTTAAGGTTAGTAACAAACATCCACTCCTTTGATTTTATTGCTTAATTAGCTTCGTTTTGATGGCTACATTGCTTGATTCTCATTCTAGTTCTTTCTCCATTCTAGAGAGTATTTTTCCAATTGGACATTTGTAAAATTGTGGTGAATTCATCATCCAAACGGTTGGTGCCTATGAGCACATTTAAATGCCTAGCTAATTATTCCATGGTGGTCAAGATCATCATTGTTAGTATGTGATGCTATAATTAGTTCTTAGAAGTAAAGTAGAATAGATGTTCTTCATTATTGCGCAATAATTGTTTTTTACTACAATTTTCAATTTACAGGGCCGGGGCTACCAATTTTAATTTTCTAATAATTAGTGTACAATAATGTTTTCCAAAAATGGTACTTTCGAGCTACAATTGATGTTCATGAAGCTCGATTTTGTATTAATTCTTTGTAATTACTGCCTCAGTATTTTTTTTGTGCAGAGATGGATCGAGAGAGGATGCATCTATCCCAAACGGACAAATGGTACATGCATGGCGTCAGCCAGTTTATCACCGATGCCAAAGCCCATGCTGGGAATGGGAACCATGTCTTCTGCCCATGCAAAGATTGCAAGAATCATAGGAACTTTCCTCAAATTGAGTCTATACGATCGCACTTGATTACCAGGGGGTTCATGCCAAACTATACGATATGGACTATGAATGGTGAGGTTGGTGTGAATGTTCTGCAGGAAAACGATGATGATGTGGACATGCCTGACGTAGCCATCCACGATGCTGATGAGGAACCCGGTGTCAATACGGAGCCTATGGCCACAATTAATAATGTGTTTAGGAACATAGTTAATAATGTGTTTAGGAACATGCTAGCTGACGACATCGAGGATAACGATGGCATTTCTTAGCTGCTACGTAATGTAGAGACTAAATTTCTTAGTGAAAGACAGCTAAGAAAGCTAGAGAAAATGAGACAAGATGGCAAAACACCATTGTATAGGAATTGTCCAATAAGCAAACTGGAAGCCGACATCATGCTGTTAGAGTTCAAATTGACAAACGGATTGAGCGATAAAGGCTTCGATCAGTTGTTTGGTATAATAAGGAAAATGCTCCCAGAAAAAAACGAGTTGCCAGAAAAGACATACTTGGCCAAGCAAATGATCTGCCCCATCGGCCTCGAGGTTGAAAAAATCCACGCATGTTCCAATGATTGCATATTGTACCGTGGAGAAAAATACAAAGACTTGGACAAGTGCCCCAAGTGTGAAGCTCCACGGTATAAGAAAGGGCTGTTAGATGAGGGTACCAAGACCAGAGGAGGTCCCGTAAAGGTCGTTTGGTATTTTGCTATAGCTCCCCGGGTGCATAGGCTGTTTGCATGTGCAAAGTCAGCCAAGCTGTTGCGCTGGCATGGCAAAGAGCGTAAGAAAGATACAATGATGAGGCACCCCGCCGATGGGCAGGACTGGAGGACTATCAATACTATGTTCTATAAGGACATCGGTGGAGAGGTAAGACACCTTTGGTTTGCTTTGAGCACAGATGGGATGAATCCTTTTGACCAGGTTAGAAGAAATCATAGCACCTGGCCAGTGACGCTCTGTATATACAACCTTCCACCTTGGGTCTGTATGAAGCGGTCATACATCCAGATGCTACTACTGATCCAAGGGCCAAGACAACCTAGGAATGACATCGATGTGTTTCTAGAACTAGTGATCGATGAACTAGTGGAGTTGTTTGAAAAGGGTGTGCCGAATGTTTGGGATGAGTACAAAAAGGAACATGGCCCGATCAAGGGAGTACTTATCGCTACAATCACTAACCTACCAGGTCGAGGTTCGTTGTTCGGAGAGAAGACAGAAGGCTATACTGGATGTGTCGAGTGCTTGGATGACACCGATGTGGTAAATCTACCAAATAACTCAAAGATAGTTTATATGGGACACCGTAGGTTCCTACCTAAGGATCACCCTTACCGCAGGAACAGAAAAGATTTCAACGGTACTATTGAGAAACGCTTAGCTCCAAAATATTGAGACGGGTCTGTGATACTTCGAGGACTCAACAAACTGGAGGTTGTCCTTGGGAAGGGGGACAATGCAGTAGCAGCGCCTAATGGGAGCGTTTGGAAGAAAAAAAATCGGTTTTCTACAAACTACCTTACTGGCCATTTTTGAGTGTACGCCACTGTCTTGATCCCATGCACATCACTAAAAACGTGTGCGCTAACACTCTTAACACCTTGATGGACACCGGGGGGACATTGAAGGATTCACTTGCCACAAGGCTGGACATGCAACACTTGGGAATCAGGAAGGAGCTGCATCCCGTGGAGCTAGAGAATGGCCAGTTTGAACTTCCGGTTGCGTCATGGACATTGAAGAAGGAAGAAAAGAGTGCGCTTATTTCTTTCTTCAATGAACTCATAGTCCTGATGGGCTACTGTGCGAACCTGAAGAGGCTAGTGAACATGAGAGAACTCAAGTTCAACTATGGCCCTATGAAGGCCCATGACTGTCATGTCATTATGACTTAGCTGCTCCCTGTTGCCCTGCGTGGTATCCTCCCCCCAAAGGTCCACGCCCCAATAATAAAGCTTTGCTCGTTCTTCAACGCGATCTCAAAAAAGGTCATTGATGTGTCCACGCTAGAGCAGCTGCAGCGAGACATAGCCGAAACTCTCATTAGGCTTGAGATGCATTTCCCGCCGACTTACTTTGATATCTCATTGCATCTACCCATTCATCTTGTTGACCAAATTAGAGCCCTTGGCCCAATGTACCTGCATCAGATGTTCCCTTTTGAAAGATTGATGAAAGTTTTCAGGAGGTATGTTAGGAACAGATTCAGGCCAGAAGGGGGCATGGTTGAAGGATGGTCAACGGAGGAGGCCATTGAGTTCTACACATATTATATGGACATCAAAAGGGTCGGAGTTCCAGAATCTCGTCATGAGGGAAGACTGCGTGGCAAAGGAACAATTGGCGAGAAATCTGTTATAGTAGATGACCCTGTTTCTTTTAGACATGCACAATTCACTGTTCTCCAGCAAGCCGAAGGTGTGATGCCATACATTGACGAGCACAAGCAATCACTGCAAACTCTGTATCCGAGCAGGTCACAGGCTTGGCTGGATAAAAAACATAAGGAGGAATTTGTCCACCGTTGCCGAGATTACCGTTGCCAAGACCACCGTTGCCGAGACCACCGTTGCCGAGATTACATTGCCGAGACCACCGTTGCCGAGACCACCATTGCCGAGACCACCGTTGCCGAGACCACTGTTGCCGAGACCACCGTTGCCGAGACCACCGTTGCCAAGACCACCGTTGTCGAGACCACATGGCCTCGCTGGCCGAGACCACCATGGCCTCGCTTGCCGAGACCACCATGACCCCATCTACTGCGAGCCGTAACCTCTAGACCATGAACCCTAGTCGTATGTCTTATCAAGACCATGGAAAGCCCCATCTCGCATCTTTTTGTATACGCATATCTACCTTGTTGGGCCCTAAGCTTACGACCTATCTGTCCATGACTGTCTTACAGGATCTACCCATTCCCCAGCTATGGAATGTGCTACTCCACAGTCGCGTCGAGTTGTTGCGTCTTTCGGTCATGTTTGGTTCTTATCGCTGGTTGTTGGTGTTGTTGCCTGTGTGCCGAGCCTTCGAGCCGGCTGAGGGATCGTACCTCGTTCGGACGTTACGATAGCAGGATCCGTCTCGCCATGACCGTGATGCCGAGTGTAACTCGACCCCTCGCTTTTTAGTTGACTTCATAGTACCACGAGTGTTAGCACATGTCTTCGGCCCTAGAACATGGTTGTGATGGATTCAATATCGATGGCGATATCGATGCGGATATTACCCGCACATGTTGAGCCCTTCGTGACCAAGTTCTGTGGGAGATAACATAGGAGTAAACAATCATGGAACGATGGATGCCAACTTGTTGGCATAGCTTGTGGCCGCGAGTTCACCTCGCCATGACCATGGAGCTACGCCTCTCTTTCGCTTTTAGTTGCTTCTTCGTGCTCAAGCCCTTGTATGCTTGTACCCCGTTTGACCATCACGTTTCTCTGATTCTCGCGGTGACAACCGCACCGCTTCGAATCCGAGAGATATCTCAGTGCCAGTGCACCCAGGTCGGGTACCCTACGAGTGGTTTACGCACTTGGTGTTCTTGAGTGTTGCTCCTTCCGATGCCCCATCTTTCGTTGTGGCGCGAGTATTGGAAGAAGTAGACCTTGTCCCTTGTTGTTCTTGCTCTTGTTGCACCGATAGCCCGCTCTGTTCGATCCCGTCTTGCCCGTAACAATTGGATCAAAGACTGGACTATTCCCTTTTGTTAGCGAAGCTATGGTCTATGTCGTACCTCGGACCCGTGCGTGTTGACCCGATCGACCGTCTAAAAAACCATCTTCCCCGAAGATGTGTTTGGGAACATAACATGGACATGCCTAGCTAACCCCGCTGCTTTTGCCGTGTTGAACGATTGTCTCCTCGGCTCCCGACGTTGATGTGTCGTGTGGATCGAGAGGACCCATCGCTGTCCAACCTCTTTGCGCTACCGCTTCCTACCATAGCGGGTGAACCAAAGTACATTGGAGCCAAGTCACAATAGTGTTATTCGTTCTTGTTTGCTACTTGTGTCCAATTGTGACTTGCGGGATAAGGTTACAAGAGCCGAACCCCGTCGTTCTTCTTTCTTGGGGCCCGATTTCCAATCCCCGTCAACCCAATGACATCGGATCGAAAGATCATGAGCCGTGGTGTTTGCTCTGGACAAGCTCTGGCTTAAACCATTTATCGTAAAGCCATACTGGCTTGGACATGACTTAAGCTTGTGCTTAGCATACCACCACTCGTGTTTCCTTGGCCCGAGGAAATCGGATAACCGCCGAGAGGGCTAAGCCGTGTATCTCTTATTGCCTCGCTGGTGTTATTGGATTTTCCTGCGTCTTGTCGTTGTTTCGAGTGTTGAGTGTTCTCTTGCCTTGCGTGTCGCTTCGCGGAGTAGCTGACGATCGGACCAAGAGAACGAGGACGACGATAAGGACTGCGGAATGGAGTCAACACAGGAAGAGGTGACCCCACTAATGGAACACCAACGAATGGAGAATTGTACCACTACTACCTCTACATCGCAGGTGTCATGGCAGCACCCTCTTTTAGAGAATCCTATTAGACATTGCATAATATCTAGAACTGCTAGCGCTTTATAAATTATTCCTTTGCTAGTACTTTAATGCATGCTACTACCTGAGCCATTATTACCCTGATGCAACCCACTCTACCACGTCACCCTGCTTTACGCATTCGCTCGCTTATATATGCTTACTTGCCTGCTTGCTTGCATATTACACCACTATACTTATTATTAACTCCACTTCGCATTATATCGGGGATGTGATGCTAGTGGTGATCCTCCTGGGAATGGTTTGGCTATGGGTGCCGAACTTGGTGGTGTGTGAGCGTGCTGCGTGTGTCTTGGGTGCGTGGAGAGTGAGGGTTGTGTCGACCGAGCTGGAATAACGACGAGCCTGGGGTGAGTCTTGCCATGTGGTGCTACCTAGGCACTTGGATATGGAATACCTGTGACGGGTAAATGGTAATTGGAGGTGGCCTTGGGTGTGAACCTCGGAGAGGTGGAGCCCGGGGTGGAGGTGCAATGGTGGCACGGTAAATGGAAACCCTGATGAAGACATTCTGGCTTGGTCACCCCTAAGGACTTACTAGTACTCAGATTCACCGGGAATCCTTTACATCCCACTCGCCCTATATGGTGCGGGACGGTCGGACTACTTGGTAGAGCGATGCCACTACTGCTAGGCGAACATGTGCAAGGAGGTACGGGGTGCACGGTTTTTCCCCCACACCCTTCCGAGACTTCAGGAGGCCTTGTGGACCGGCTCTTGACATCCGGTGGGCCCCGGCTCTATCTACGACTCACAGTATCAGCCATCCCAGACTAGACTTGGGATGTTCCAGGGCTGAGAGGTAGGGTGGCATCATTCTTGGCTAGCAAGCGACTGAAATTCTGCCTAGGAGATTCTAGACTCCAAGGATGGCTAATCTTGTGGGCATGTAAAACCTCTGCAGAGTGTATGGTTGATCGATCGATACATATGCCGACTTGTCGGCTATGGACCTTTCCTGGGTTTCGCTTAAACTAGATAGGAGATGAGTCCTTCTATCCTCCCTCCAGGGTTGGGGTATTTTCCGGCCGTGAGCCAGGGGCTGCGGGCTGTTGAGACAAGTGCCGAGAAGGAGTCGGCCTGTCGACCTGAGTGTGTGAGATGAGATACGGTGTGGTGGTGTGGAGATGGTTTGGGATGGATGGTTGGTGGATGGATATGGATGGATGTGGATGTGTGTGGCTGGGAATGTGTTAAAAACTAGACATTATTATTACATTACTATTGTTACTTACTTCTCATGCGCTAAGGATGCAAACCACAGCCAAATGTTAGGATTGCCAGATCCTCTTGTTTTATCTTTTCCACTAAAGCTCATCGGTGCTGACCATGGCCTACACACATCTGGCGGTGTGCAGATTTCCTACTTCTCAGAGATGCTGACTATAGAAGGATTAGGAGGTCTCGTGCCTATGCTCAAGTTTGGTTTGGAGATGGAATCTACGCTGCACTGCGCCAACTCTGATGATGACCCGTGAAGGAGAAGCCTTCACTCGATAGTCTTCCGCTAGATTAACTCTATAATAGGTGTGTTCCCCAGTGATGTAATATCTTGTATTCTTGTAATCTTACGATATATGACTGTGATATCGACTGATATATGATAATATGATGGAATCAACTATTGGTTTCATCATATTATAATTCATTCTGTGGATTTTCCCTTTGCGGAAAATTGAGGATGTTTCACATATCCTTTTCCCAAACCAAAGAGTACCATTCTCATCCATCCTGAATCCTGGTGCCTTTCCAAGCACTATATTCTCCGCTATCTCCTTAAGTTTTTCATCCTCCAATTGACCTTTGCGTATCTCTTGCTCCAATGTAGGCTCTATCACCAATTCCATTGCATTAGTGACAAAGCTCAAGTTGAGATGCTCCATTTCAGCACACAACTCTGCTGGCATAAATGTCATTCGAAGTCCATTGACATAACTCTTCCTGCTAAGTGCATCAACCACGACATTTGCCTTTCCCGGATGATAATGCACTTCCAAATCATAGTCTTTGATCAATTCTAACCAATGACATTGTCTCAGATTCAGATCTGACTGGGTAAAGATATACTTCAAACTCTTGTGATCTGTATAGATATCACTCTTATGCCCAATTAGATAATATCTCTAGATTTTCAAAGCATGAACCATAGCTGCCAATTCCAAGTCATGAGTAGGGTAGTTCAACTCATGCTTCCTCAATTGTCTCGATGTATATGCCACCACTCTTCCTTCTTGCATAAGCACACATCCAAGGCCCAAACGGGATGCATCACAATATATAGAGAAGTTCTTGCTTAAGTCGGGCAAAATCAATACTGGAGCTATAGTCAATCTCTTCTTTAGCTCATCAAAGTTTGCCTGGCATTTATCAGACCATACAAATTTAGCATTCTTTTCCAATAGAGCTGTCATAGGCTTAGCAAGCTTAGAAAAACCTTCAATGAACCTCCTGTAGTATCCAGCCAATCCCAAAAAGCTATGAATCTCACTTACATTGGTTGGTGGTTTCCAATTCAACACATCTTGCACTTTGCCTGAATCCACTGCTATTCCACCATTGGAGACAACATGACCTAGAAAAAAGACCTCCTTCAACCAAAACTCACACTTGCTCCGCTTAGCGTACAACTTATGTTCTCTAAGCTTTTGCAAGACCAACCTTATATGTCCAGCATGTTCTTCTTCAGTCTTAGAGAATATCAGTATGTCATCAATGAATACCACCACGAATTTATCAAGAAACTCCATAAACACTTTATTCATCGAATACATAAAGTATACAGGTGCATTGGCCAATCCAAAAGATATAACGGTATACTCATACAAACCATACCGTGTAGTGAATGTTGTCTTGGGTATGTCCGAGTTTCGAATCTTTAGTTGGTGGTAACTTGAGCGAGATCAATCTTGGAGAACACATGGGCTCCTCTCAACTGATCAAGCAAATCATCAATCCTTGGCAAAGGGTATTTATTCTTGATAGTAACCTCATTATGTGAACGGTAATCCACACACATCCGTTGGCTACCATCCTTCTTATCCACAAAGATCACAGGTGCCCCCCATGGGGAAGAACTGGGGCGTATGAAACCTTTTTCTTGCAACTCTTTTAGTTGTTTCTTAAGCTCTTCTAATTCATTAACCCCCATTCTATATGGACGTTTAGCTATTGGTGCAGTTCCAGGTAATAATTCAATAATGAATTCAATATCACGGTCAGGTGGCATACCTGGCAAGTCATCGGGGAAAACATCCGGGGACTCCTCCACAACGCGATCTTGTTTATTGACATCACCATCCAGCTGGTTCACAGTGGCTGTTGGTTGAGCTTGCACTATCACTTCTACACAGATTCTATCTCCATTGGGTGATGTCACAACAACAGATCTCTCCTGACACTGAATCACTGTCCGGTGTTGTTTCATCCAATCCATTCCCAGAATAAGATCAATTCCCGGTGTTCTCAACACAATAGGTTTCACTTTGAAGTCTACCCCCCTTAAGGAAATACTAGCTGAGGGACTCCAATAAGAAGCTAGCATACTACCTCTCGGTGAATTTACTAGTATGGGGTTTTTCATGGCACATAAAGGTATGCTATGCATTCTAACAAAAGCTTGGGAAATAAATGAATGCGAAGCACTAGAATCAAAAGTACTGTAGTAGAGATAGAGTTGACACTAAACGTACCCAACATGACCTCAGGTGTCTCCTGAGTTGCATCAGATGACACATAGTTCACTTTTGTAGTGTGAGGTGGTCGGGCGTTGAACTTTGGATTGCCATTCTGGTTCTGAGGAGCTTGCTGGTTCTGCTTCTTTGGACACTGATGAGCATAATGACCTACTGCTCCACAGCGGTAGCATGCGTTGGGGTTATTGGGTGCACCACTCTTCACAGGAGCATTGTTGGGCATTCCCTGGCATGTTGCCAGATTGCCGGTCTGTTGCGGGGGACGCTGATTACCAAACTGTTGCTGGTACTGAGGGCGTTGATGGAACTGGTTACGCTGAGGATACTGACCACGGTTTCCCTGGTTAGATGGTCCTTGATTTCTCTGCTGAAAACCCTACCGGGGATAGGCATGCGGGCGGGTGTTGCTTCCAGAAGCTTGCTCTTGAAGCCTCCTCTTCTTAGCTTCCATCTCTTTGCGCTTGTCGTCAATCACAATAGCGCGGTTCACCAATGACTGAAAGTTAGGGTATGTGTTGGACATCAGTTGGAGCTGCAGTCCATCTTAAAGTCCCTTGAGGAAGCGACGTTGCTTCTCCTTGTCCTCAGCTACATCATTTGGAGCATAGCGTGATAGTTGAGCAAACTTGTCACGATACTCCACCACAGACATGGATCATTGCTTAAGTGACCTGAATTCCTCTTGCTTCAATTCCACTAGTCCATTGGGGATATGATATGACTGGAAATTGTCCTTAAATTCCTGCCAGGTGATAGCAGGAGCATCGTTGGGGCGTCCATAATGGAAGGAATCCCACCAATCCTGAGCTGCTCCCTGGAGTTGACCAGAAGCATACAACACCTTCTCAAGATCATTGCATTGTGCTATGTTCAGTTGCTTTTCCACAGCACGCAACCAATCGTCTGCCTCTAAGGGGTCTGAGGCGTGGGTGAACATCAGAGGGCAACCCTTCATGAATTCTCCACTTTTGTCTCTGACCTGAATAGGCGGTGGTCCTCTTGCAGGTTCGTTATCCAAGCGTTGCATCATGGCTTGCATCAACTGCGCTTGCATTCCCATCAATTGCTCCATAGTCATTGGTGGCGGTGGTGGTGGATTCATGGGAGCATAACGTCCGCATCCACCGCCTCTGCCTCTTCCTCCTCTTGCGGCCATCTGCTTTCCAACAAATGTGCAAAATTTTAGAGATTTCCAAATTATAGAGTGCTTATAAAGGATAAGGAATAATGCTGAGAAGTTTCTGGACAAGGTTCAAATATAGCAGTTCAGTAAATCTATCATAACTCAAGTTTCAGAGACCCAACAGAGGTGTACCAAGAATGGTTAGAAAGCTTAGGAGATCAGCTACAACTTTTATTTAGAACACTTTTCCAGATTCTGATGTACACATGGTCAAAAACAGAGCTAAACCGAATCTGTTCTGGGTTCCAGTCTATGCAGAAACATCAATTTGTGATAGCTAGATCTCACAAACCTGAACAGCTATTGATGCGATTCTAGAGACATTTGAAAGATACAGAAGTCTAGATATCTCCACAAAAAATTCAGAATTTTTGGCAGCCTAGATTTCGAGATACAAGATAAAGAACACAGGCTGCTCCAGAAAACAGCACAGCAGAGATATGATAAAGCAACCCATCTGCATTAAGACTTCATCTAAACTTAAGGTTCAGACCTATGGAATTTGTGGACACGCCCACAAACCTCCAGCAATCAAACAAACTCCAAATCATCCAAGTTCACAATTAAAAACATCTAATCACTAAAGTTCACAAGACCAAACAAGACTAGACATGACACACGAACTAACAACGTAGTTACTTTAACAAGGCACCTAACACCTATGGGGTGGTGTCAATCATGGTGAACGACCGGGGCTTCTTGTAGATCGGTGGCAGCCTAAGTTGAGCACGCAGTTCATCAACTTGCTTCTGGAGACGCCTCTCGGCCCTCTGCGAAGCACGCAGCTCTCCCTTGACTTCTTCATCTACCCCCTGCATGGCATGGACATGTCGCACTGTTGCTTCCAGGGTTGGATCACTTTCTGGTGGTGCTAGGACTTGCCAAATACCCTCATGATCATTGCGAGGAAAGAACCTAAAACGATCCTCCTTCATGGCCTCAAAACGACGACCATGGTAGTAGATGTAGGCGTCCTGCGCTGCATCTTCCATGCCATCCAATGCATGGGCCCGTCTGGCAGGGGCAAGATGGACAGTCTCCACCTCATGTGCATTCTTTATGTCATTCTAGGCAGTGACAACCAGCTCTACCTTCCAAAAAGTTGCCTCCAAAGGGTGCTGGTACTCCGCACAGTAGTAGTTGATGGAGGCATGCAGATCAGTGAAGTAGTCATCCAGCACATGAGTAAGGAGGGTGTGGTAGTAGGCCGTCTCTAGGGCTTGCTTGAAGTAGTACTTGCACGTCCAACCCATCTCCTCATCCACTATAGGGACAGCTGGGGATGGCACAGGCGTAGGTGAAGTAGCTGATGACTCCGCTGGTGTAGCTACAACAGCATAGACAAGTGCAACAGCTAGAGTAGGAGCAGGTGCAGGTGTCGGGGTAGCCATCCACTCCTCATCATCCTCGATCAAGGGTTCCACCTCATCATCAGAGATGATCACAGTCTCCTTCTCCACCTGTGGAGCACGGGGGGTGAACATGGCATGGTAACCTGCAGTGCTGAGGTGGACGGTCTTCGGATTACGAGACATCTATAGATTTAGAGTAAGATAAAATTAGAATCAACAATTTTATGTAATAGAGTAAGGTATGAAAAGCATAAATATTTTAATAAAATATCAAGAATAAGACAGTAAGCAGGAAACTAGTGGAGCAAAGATGCTAAAACGACCATCTCTAACTAGGCTTGCGTCCTACAGTAAACACAGCTCTGATACCAATTTGTCACACCCAATTTTAAGGATAAAATTGAATGCACTAAACTCATGTGTGCTCAGGGATCAGTCACACACATAAGCTAACAAATTATAAAAAGTATCATCACGGTGTATCTTACATCACGATTAATAACATCACATAGTCTTACACAACACAGCGGAAAATAAAAGATAACTCTCTCGTGGTAGCTCCAACACAGGGACGGTCAACTGGTTGACCACAAGCCTAAAAGTCCTCTGGAAACTCTTCATATCCGTTGACATCTGTTACCCATCCGGGATTTTTATCCAAATATTGAAAGTAAACGAGCGTAAGTACTTCCCGTACTTAACAAGTTAACATGGGGTTATGAAAGCTCAAAAAGGTTGACTCTGGTTTACTACAGTTAGCACTTTTAGTAAGTCAAGATTTTATCATCAACTATTATCAAGTTATGCTTAAGCTCCCATTTAAACCCACATGATCAGATCTCAGAATCATTTGAATCATCTTATCATCATAGAACATCATAAATGAACAACAATAATTAACCATTTATTCTGTGAGTTTTCCGGGTCGCTCATGACCGTGAGCACGGCTGTTATAACAGTTTGTAACCCTCTGCAGAGGTTGTGCACATTCACCGCGAGTTGTGATTCCCATATGCCCGGGTTAATTACTCCCATATCACTGCCAAGGTGAGCGGGCAGGGTACACTATGAAGCCATTTCATAGGTTTCTCTAACAAGTTAGGGCCGCTAGGTTTCCTCGGCAGGCAGATGTAGGAACCCCCTTTCCTATGGCACATATCCATCGTGGCTATACACATAGGAACAAAGGCAGTCCTATACCCAACGTGGCAAGCCCCTTTTGCGTCATAAAGGTAACCTCTAACAAGCTAGAAAGGGTCCTATTACTGAGCTAAAGTCAGAGCCATATGACTCTCACGGTTGCACTGTCAGTCCCAGCTTTTGCCGATAGATAAGTCCTTATGGAGGGCCGAGAGCATCATGATCGAAAGTCATTTGCTCCTTCGCCCTATAATTCAGTTGTTTAAAAGCAAATTTTACCTTTTCGTTCCATAGAACCATTATTCATTATTTAGATCATGTACAGTAACATTGAGCGCTAGCAAACTACCCATATGCATATAACCCGTAGGAGACAAGGAAACAGGATAATCAATCACTAGGATATCCTTACGGGTATCAAAATTAGACACATACAAATAAGTAATTAATAAATGGTGAATAGAACATCAAGGTAGATCCCATGCTATACTTGCCTTGGTTAGCAAACTCCTGCTGGTCCTGCTGGTCGTCAAAGAACTCTTGGTCTCCAACGTTCTCCTCACCGTCTGAACGCGACCAACACGGCAACATACAACATTTCAGGAACATTCATGCAAAGCAAACAAACCTATTATTAGAACAGTACACCAGCAGTATAGAAAACAAGATAAAATGTTTATGAAAAGAATCTACGTCTCGCTATGATCACGTCAACGCGAAGTTCACGAAAAACGGAGCTAAAACGCGAAAGTTATGAATTAAACGGGGTTTTCTATAGCAATTTATTTAATTAAATCTAACCATGAAATTTAAAAGTTGCAAACATGGTTAACAGTGGTACTAATATGTAGAGAATTTTATTACAAATCTAACGCAATTTGAACAGGTCAATTCGGAGCTAAAACAACGATTTTATGAGCAAAACAGTGTAGTGGCATTTCTGTAAATAGAAGGAACTATTTTTGAATTTAAATAAAATTAAATCTGAAATTAATCAAAACGGCGAAGGACTGCGGGTTCTATTTGGCCGAACTCGGGGGTCTCTTTAGCAAAATTACCCGCGAAGGGGTATCGACCTCTCTGGGCCGTTGATCAAGCGATGGACGGCAGAGAAAAGAGATGGGGGAGAGAGAAAGGAGGCCGGCGGCCGGGAACAGTGCTTCCGGCGGCGGGGCACCATGGCCGGTGGCAAGGAGGTCACCGGCGCGCACGGGTTGGGGCCTTCGGGCCACTGTTCGAAGAACCGAGGGCACCGGGGAAGAGAGGGGTGGAGGGGAACCCACCTAGGCCGAGATTGCGGCCGGAGGTCATGGCCGAGGCAGTGGTCGCCATGGCTGGCGATGCGGAGCTCTCAGGCGCATGCGGCTAGGGCTCTAGAAGCCATGAAAATCGAAAGTAACGGCACGGGGAGAAAGAGGGGAGCAAGGGGGTTCTCATCGCGAGGAAAACGAGGACGGAGACGGCTCGGGGACGGTGGACCGCGCGGAGGGGCGGACGGCGGACCTCAGCGCTTCTCCGTGCGACGGTTGTGGCTTCAATGCGCTCGGTGAATGCGAAAACGGAGCGGGGGCGACAGCAGGGAGGGCGGCGAAGAGTCTCGGCTCCGTTTTATAGAGGTCGGGCGCGGGGAGACGCTCCCACGACGACGCGAGACGTGGGCGCGGAGCGGCGGTTGCGGCCTTGACCGGCGTTGCGGTTGCAGGAGGTGGGGGAAGGCACTGACGCGTGGGCCCTGGCCGTCAGCGGCTAAGTGAAGGAGGAGGGTGCGGCAACGGTTGGGCGTGCGGTTCCGCCCGAGCTAGGCCGGCGCCTTGCTGGGCCATGCAAAGCTGGCGGTTGCGGTGCGCAAGGGTGGAAGCCGAGCTAGGTTGGCGGGCTAGCGCGGAGGAAGAAAAGGCCAGCGGGCCGGCGGGAAAGGAAATGGCCAGCAAGCCGAAACCGAAGAAGGGAGGGGAGGGAAAGGAATTCCTTTTTATTTTTTTGAACCAATTTTCCAAATTCGTTTTCAAAGGGTTTTTGAATCATTTTGGCATTTTGGTCAAACCAGACATCACAATAAATTAAATGCAGCAGCATGAATGCATTAGAGGTTACTAACCTTATATTTGATTTTAATTTCACAAAATTATTATTTTCCTATATTGGAATGCACACATAATTGCATAAATAAATCATATTTAGCTATTTTAAAAGAGTGCAAATCTTAGGGTGTTACATGAATAAATCATCTTTTCGGGTGTACATGTCTAGAAATGATACCGTTGAAGCAAATAAAACTTAAGCACTTTATTATGAGTTGGTTAAATAGTTTGCACTCTAAGTAAGAACACATATTTCCAAATTTAGTTTGATTCCAAAGGATTACTAAATTAAGCTTCTATATCGATTATGAAATGTCACACCTTCTTCATTGTAGATTAATTTTTTACAGAAAAATAAAATCGAATAAGTAAACCCATATTGTCATGGCTTTCTTTCAGTTGATCTGATGCGGAAATTACAGACAAGAGCCCTTCTAAGAATCACCAAAAATCCAACTGTGAATTTTTACACTACAAAAATCCTATTAATTCATGATGGAAAATTTTCGTCACAGATCACCAAAAACCATCACAAAGCAATGTCTGTGACGGTTTCAGATATCTTCATGGATTGAGCGTCATGGATTAACTTAAAACCATCACCGATTAGCACAATCCATGACCATTCTAAACCATCATAGAATAGCCCAAGGCCTATTTAGCCCAACCCAAGCCCAATACCCGTGATAGTTCTAGACTGTCATGGATGAACTACCACATCAACATGGATGCTTATGGATAATGACGTGGATGCTTACATCATCATCCCAATCCATTTATTAATAGGCGAAAATCAAAGATGGGCCATTTTCAGAGCACATAATATAAAGTTTCATCATAGACATACAATCTATTTTTAGAGCACATAATATAATAACTCGTTTTTTCTCCGGTAGCATATCAAATACAAAATCTCAGGTTTCTATCCAACATCAGATCACATAAGTTTTCATCCAACATTAGATGACATACGAAGTTTCATCAAGCACCACAATTACAATCCACCATGGCACATAAGCCAACAACAAAATAGACGTTCCAAAAAAAATGCATGTAGCTGTAGCAGCAGCAAAATGCAAGAACCTCAGGTTTCTATCCAACATCAAATTAGTTTTTCACCTCCTCTTGGTCCCTGATCCTTGCATGTTCAGATTCTTGAAGCTACTATTCATTTGAAAAGGAAATAAGTGCAGCAACTCACATGATATACTTGTGCAGCAAAAGATATCATGTGCAACCATAAAATTTCAACAAATACAAGATGCAGTACTGTAAATTGGAAAGCACAAGTAAATTCAACTAGAAGCAGCTCACCAATTTGGTATTTTAAAACAGTACAAGACAAGTAGAAAATGTAAAGTTTTGATACCCAAAAGTAGTGTTAAGAGATGGCATAAGGACATTAATATATTTGATACATAGTAGTATAGTAGATTTTCGAGGATAGGCATTTGATAGTACACTGCCAAAATTTGACCAGTCAATCCACAAACAATCTGCACTAGTGGGCACAAACTTACTCAGCAACAGATGGAGGTCAGCCTTATACTAATCCCCAATTCAAGGAGCCATCTGCAATTTTTGATGCTGCTATTTCATCAGGTTTTGGTTTTGAAGATGTAAACTGACCTGGACCGCACTGCATCCTACAAATACAAGCAAACTGTGTAAATCTCAAGAGTGCATAAGCATATTTATTTCCAGTTTCCACGCTTCTAAGTTTTAACTAGCATATACAGTGGGACTGCATCGACCAATCTCATGCCATCCACAATAGAACTATAGGAAGTACCTAAACAAACATTAATGAAAGGGCTTCTCTCCAATATGATTGAATACTTGAATACATAATGAGTCATATAATGTAACTAGAAGACACCAAAACTAGTGCTTCATCATGAGTATATTTAGCTGTAACATAAAAAGAAAATATCAAAATTTGGCTGAATCAGGAGTACATTCAACAACACTATAGACAACAACAATTCATTTAGGGAAAAACTAAACATTCATTAATTGCTTACTACAGCTAGTGAACTGAATAGGAACAGCAGGGAGCTTACCTGCTTACATAATTGTCGAAAAGCTGCTGCTGCTATCTGAAAAATGACATTGCCAAAGCCTTTGCTCTATTTCGCAGAACCATATGCTGCTAGAGCCTTTGCTCTTTTATCCCTACAAAAAATAGTTGACAGATAATTAGAACACTGGCAGCATCCTTAGCACTTTTTAGAAACAAAAAATATTCCTTTTCTGTGGTGAGAACAAAACTGCAGAGAAATTAACAAAAAAAACTTGGTTTCATCATATATGTGGTAAAAAAAAACTGCAAAGATTTCATATAGCACAACTGTATTTTAGATGCATTTATCACCGAAAATATCAGCATACAGTTCTGCATTTATCACTACTAGGGAAGGTGTAGTTTTCCAAGCTGAATGCATATATGTCTAATTTTAGCTCCCAGATGTAAACTAGCAGCGCAAGCCAAAATCAGATAACATTTATATTTTCATAATGAGAATGGAGAACACACAGTTGGAAAAAATATGCATTCACGTAGTCAAAATCAGATATTCAGACCTCATTAGTTAGTAGCAGTAGATGGATATGGGTCTTTATCCCTACAAAAGATAGTTGACAGAGCAATTCAGTTTTTAGATACTGAACAGAACACCAACATATATGACGATCCTTATAGTAACAGCTATAGGTGAATGCACATATGACAGATAATTAGAACACTGGCAGCATCCTTAGCATTTTTCAGAAACAAAAAAAATCCTTTCTGTGGTGAGAAAAAAACTGCAACACATGAATCTAAGGAAGCAAATCACTATGACAAAAAAAAGGACACCTTGAATCAGTAGACCCACCAGAAAGAATCCTACTCCAGTCGAGTTAGGACGCTTCACACGTGTTAATGGACTAATCGTCTGCTACTAAATTCTAGTGAATCCTACTCCAGTCGCCAGTCAGGACCCTTCACGCATCTTAATTAGACTAACCATCTACTACTGAACCCAGTGAATGTTTGGTGCCCGAATTAGTTCATCAGCAACATATCTGATCTACTACTAAGAAGTCATATTAATGGGGATCATTTCATAATTGATTCAGAATCAAAGATGCAGTAAAGCATATATGAGTGACGAAGATGAAGGGGGTCAACTGATTACCTAAGCACCTTGATCTGGGGTGAGACGGTGGCCGCGAAGTCCCGCGACACGGAGCCCCCACGCTGCCGCGAAAACTCCGTCTCCCTAGCGTACCGTGCGGTGGAGCTCCGCTGACCGCCGCCGCCGCTCCCATGCTCCGCGGGCGCAGGAAACCTTAACCGGCAGCGCGCAGCAGTCTACTCCTCGTCGTCGTCCTAGGACTCCGGCCTAGCCCGGAAGAACTCGTCGGCGAGGTCCCCAAGGCTGACCTCCGGCAGCACGAAGTGCGCCGCCGAGGGGACAGGCCCGAGCTCCGCATCTGGTGGAGGGAGGATGAAGTGGGGGCCGCCGCAACTGGTGCAGGGAAGATGGAGGGGCCGGCGGCGGCGGTGGTGGGAGCCCGCCGTGGCGAGCAGCAGCCCTGGAGGCGTGAGCCCGCCCTGGCAGCCGGCAACTCTCGCGGCGCTTATGCCTGGTCGATGGCCGATGGGTGGTGGCGGAGGAGTGGGTGGCGGCGGGAGGAAAGCTAGGCACGGGCGGTGGAAGCAGACTCCCTGCAGTGAGGGAATTGGTAAAACCGAATCTCCATTTGTGGTGGAGATGCGCGCGGCACGGCGGGAGAGGGAAAAAAATGGAGATGCGCGTGGCACGGTGGGAGAACGGAAAAAAAAAAGACTGCGGCGTCTCCCAAAATTTGGATATACAAGTAACTTGATTTTTTTTATTCCAAAAAACTCCGATATGATCTTAAAATAGAGGCATGGAGTTCTCATATTTTGAAACTTTTAATTTTTTTAATTGTTTAAATAAACTCGGATAGCGAAATGACCATAACCATAGTTGTATAACTCAGATGAGATATACAATTTCTTAGTTGGCGACTGTTTCATTGAAAATTATTTACAGTTACAAAATTCTTTTTGAAGTTCTCCACTGCTGCCGGCCCATTACTGCCGGTTTTTATAGCATGTTTCGAGATCTGCTGGCTTAGGTCTTGTGGGATTCAAAAAGAAAATACTTAAATAAAAGTTACAAGAAAGTGTATACATGAGTACAAAAAATGTTTTAAGGTATACTCGTAGAGATCCAATTCACTCCTTCCCCTCTTGGTCTTCGATGTGTGACATTTAGGATGGTCATGGTCTTCATCTTTAAATTGCAAACAAATATATATAGGAGAGGAGAGCACACTAGTACGTTATTTAGCAACTTTGGCGTGACAAATCAAAAGTTTAAACCTCAACCCTATAGTTTTCTTAGTTACTTGTATAGTATTGATTGTGATTGGCCTTCAAAATATTATGTTGTTAATATAATATTTGTTACTTTTGTAGTGGTACTAGGTATTTTTAGAAAATTATAAATTTTGGTATGGAATCAAACTACATTCTAATAAAAACCCGTCAATTCTTTATAGGAAAATAAATATGAGGTGATTATCAATAAACTCTACCCTTTCCATTGAAAAGTATAGTACTTCCTCTATTTCAAATTTTAAGACATTTTGGTTTTCTTGATACATAGCTTTTGCTATGCAATTAGATATATACCATATCTATGTTAGAGCGTGAGCGAGTGAAAAGAGTGATGGATGAAAGTGACATATGAATAGTAAATGTATATATACATGCCCAGAATGAGTACCAAAAGGTAACCTGCTAATGATGTGGATAATCCTAATTGATCATTAAAATAAATCTTAACAATCTAGATACATAGTGAAAGCAATGTATTTAGAAAAGTCACAACGTCTTATATTTGAAATGGAGTATAACCTTACTTTTGCATATTTATTTATGTAAAATAAATTTAGTTATAATTTGTTTCGTAGTATCTTTTAAAAAGTTAAAACCAATTAACTAAAAAATCCTATAAAATAATAGAAAGTTTTAGACGGCGGCTGAGAATAAGAAGGTGCCAAAAGTTTTGGCGGCCAAATTGGAGCCCGTCAAATCCAAATTCCTTTTCTTAAGGGCGCGTTTAGATGCAAAATATTTTGGGTTTTGGCTACGGTAGCACTTTTGTTTGTATTTGACAATTAGTATCTAATTATGGACTAATTAGGTTCGAAAGTTTCATCTCGCGATTTCTTACTCAACTATGCAATTAGTTTTTTTTCGTCTAAATTTAGTACTTGGTACCGCAAGATTCGATTTAATGGGTTCTGCGCAATTTTTTTTGAACTAAACAAGCCCTGAGTATGTGTCGTGCCGCACACCTCTTCGTCTCCCGCACTCCCCCCTCAGATCTGCCTGGTGCTCCAGTTCCCAGTCCGCCGCCGCCAGCCTCACGAGTAGATTTTCGGCCACTACCACCCGCCGCCGCGCTTTGGCTCTAGGCATGGAGGTCCCGACCCAGGAGCGGAGGCACATCTTCGCGGCGCAGGCGTGGATGCATGTCCCAGCGCGGAGGCACGGCCTCGGCAAACACAGAGGCGCATCCCCGGTGGCAGCCCCGGTGCGGGCGTGGAGGTCCCGGCCCGGAGCTCGCGTGCGTGCGCGGCACGCGGCGTTGGCGCTAGCGTTGTTGTGTCCGCTCTGACTTCTACGACTGGCCACAACGATGACTCTACACGGTTGGTTGTCTTTTTTTTTCTTTTTTTTAAAGGAAGTTATCCTTTTTTCCTCCTCCGTCTCTCATTCCATTCAACAGGACAAATCACAAATCTACAGGAGGCATGGCTCAACCCATCGTTCCTTGTGGCGGAGGCAAGAGTGTCGCTGTGAGACTGAGGTTGGTGTTGCGGTAAGTCCTAGCATCATGACCTTTGCCGAGATGAACGGCATGTTCGCTGGTTGGTTTCTGGGCTGGTTTGGGCTGGCTGGTGCTGGTTTATTGTGAGAGGAAAACACTGTTGGCTGGCTGGTTTGGGCTGGTTAAAACCAACAAGCGAACAGGCTGGAAGTATTGGTACTACATTCTTGTTCAATTGTTTTGCTGCTAGGTTCCATCTACCGCTGGTCAAGAGTTGTAGGCCATGCTTTTTGCAGTTCTTTTCCAGAGATGGAACTACTAATACGATTAGCACCATGAGTGCTGACTGAACTGAACATTACTTTTTTCTTTAATTTGAGACACTTCATCTACACAGTGCTAATCATACCTTTCTCAAGAATGATTGGAATCACCTGGACCGAGAGATGCATCAGCAAGTGCTGAATCATCTTTGGAGTGTTGCAGTAAACTGTTGTTCTTTATTATTTTTACCTTCAAGCAGTGCTGCCTGAACCTGCTGCCGGTTATATGCAGCTCAGTTTTAGACATCTAGTTCACTTAATTGTTGCCGGTGAAAGTATGCCTGTAGTAGGCAAGCTATCAGAGGCCTTAGAGCATCTCCAAGAGATTAGCCAAATCGTTTTATAAAGGTAAATATGGTTATTATTGAAGGAAAAACGTCTTCAACAAACTCTGTAAATGACTCTCCAAATTTAGTAGCTCTCTATTCCACCTCATTTGCTCTCTACTTTTAGATAGCCCACCTCACTAGCCATCCTTTATATAGTCTGTTGGAATACTCTAATATTTTTTTTGTCAAATCTATTTTAGAAAGTACCTAAATCAATAAATTTGGCCAGTCTTTTTGGCTAATCTCTTGGAGATGCTCTAACCATTGCAAGGTCAGTCTTGCTATGATCCATCATTGGCATTATCTTATGCATGATCTGAGCATCTCATTTGTTAATTCCTTATTTTCCAAATGGCAGAGTTGGTATTATTGCTGTGAAAGTGCTTTGCTAAAATGCTAAGTGTTACAGTAGTTATTAATTTGGTAAAATCTAATAGGTTAGTATCAAAACTGAAAATAGAAAAATGTCTCAAGCTAATGGATTGATGCCTACCTATGTGTTATCGAGGGTCTTTAACAAAGCAAAAGACTGATGTTGGGAACTATTCAAAAAATTACAAAATGGCAAATACATTATTTGTTTAATTGTTCATGCTTCTCATGATATATGCTTTGAGCAAGTGTGATAGCTTGACATGTGGCTCCTAGTCATTCAATTTCAGATTTTCAGTAGTTGGGATGGGAAAACTCATGAAACTTCATCCTACGCTTTGGTGTTTGCAAACAATGATAAATGGTCAATTTGGACTGTTCATACTTATTATTTAGCTTTTCAGTTTCAATATATGTTCTACAATGCAGATTCAGAGTACTAATAGGAGTTCACTTTGTAGGCAAGATGGTTGAAATTTGAATCACTTTGTAGGCGATATTTGGTTGAAGTAGGACTCACTCAGAATACAAGGTAATAGCAATTGAGTTACTCGCAAATTGCTAAAATCCATGAGGTTTCAATAAATTCCTTAATTAGTTTGTGGAGTCGTTTCTTCACTTACATTTAATATTTTTTATGTTCTATCAGTTTTTTGCTAGATTCACTTGACATTCATCTACACAATTTTCTTACTGAAATGGCATATAAAAAGTATAGTCAATTATCTTCCTAACAACAGCATTTTAGTTTCAGCTCTTTATATAAATCGATGTATGCTTTAACCAGTTAACTAGTTCTAGAATTGGCAACCTGATATACTTGTGTTGCTGCAAAATAGGAATTGATTAGTACAAAGATATATTTGCCTTGCAGCCTTGCATTGATGCATTGATTATTATGGTTTCCATGAATTTCAATAGTATGATAAAACCATAACCAATTCCAGTAAACTGTAAGAGAGCTAACTATTAGTAATCAACTTTTAAAAGGCAGGCTAACCAAGGTACCAACGAAACCACAGAGGCTCCTTCCGAACCAACCTTGTGGAAAAGAAATGAAATGACTCAACAGATTGAAGAAACATCGCAGCAGGTAATTTCATATTCCAACTTGTTTACAGTCGTCATGAATTAGTGCACAGTGCGAGTCCTAATATTTTTCATGTAATTTATCGAGTTGCAGACTAACCCACCAGTGAACCAGAAAACACAACTTGTAGCTTCGACACCTGCAGGTACCTCTGCACACCACTAGAGGTAGTCTTGACTGAAATCATTCCTAAAACAAAGAAGGGAATGCTGCCGAATTATATTTCTGTGAAACAATTGAATCATGCTCTGGCTAAGAGACAATCAAGCAAAACAAATTTAATGTACAGGCCGATAATATAGAGGTGACTTTTTGTAGCTTCATTTTTCCTATGTCAATTACATATCCTTATGAACATGTGATTTTCAATGTCAATGTGCTGAAATACTGAAGCTTACGCCAAATGTCAATGTTCTTTTTTTAGGATGAACGTAGTGCTTGAGTGGAGCGCACGAGTGATGGGATTGTCCAAATCAAGCCAAGTGAAGCCACGAGTGATGGGATGGTCCAAATCAAGTGAAGCAAAGCCACGAGTGATGGGATGGTCCAAATCAAGTAGAGGCATTTTAGATGTTGCTGTTTAAGAACAAATGTGTTGAATATATTTATTCTGGAATGGTTTGATATCGGATTGTTTAATTCTAGATGTGAACAAATTAAACAAGTAAATATTTTGGTTTAATGGAATATATTCAAATGTTTTGTTGATGTCTATTGAGTTTCTAATTAATTAATGGCGTTGTAATATTATCCGGTGGCACCAAACCAAAAGTGTTGTAAAAGTGGCTTAGGCAACCACATTTTTTGTGGCAATATATCTTATAGTAATGAACAATCCGCGTAGCAATAGAGGGTGCACCTTATAGCAACGACAATGTGAACATGGCAATTGCACATGTTGCCACCACTTCTTGGTGTTGCCACATAGGTTTTGTTGGCACACTCGTTATGCGATGCAATAGAGGCTGCACCTTATAGCAACCAAACCTTGTTCATGGCAATTGCACATGTTGCCACCACTTTTTGGTGTTGCGACATAATCTTTGTTGCCACACGCGTTATGTGTGGCAATATATTGTCTTGCAACACACGTTTGTTGTTGCTAGTGTACCATTTGCTACGACATGGGCAAGTTACCATTGCAAGGTCCTGCAACGCCTAAGGCTTTGCATTAGTTGCTGTTGCCACACCTACAACCATAGCAAAAGCTTATGTTGCAACGCCTAGGTGTTGCAAATCCAAAACGCATTTTGCAACGCTAAGAAGAAAAGCGTTGTCCAAAGCTTTACGCACGCAAGCGCCTGCAACACCTCCCAACGAAAAAAGTGTTGCTATTTCTGATATTGCAACTATTTTGGGCCTATTGCAACACTTTTAGGGCATTGAAACAGGGTCAAAATTTAGTAGTGCTTGCTCGTCAACGGAAGCAACGTTCTCCCATCCAACGGCCTTCCAGATAGTGGCAAATTCGATGTCCATACCTATCTTTTGGAGAAGGTCGGGGTGGTATGCCGGTGTGTGGACGAACTCTCGGTTCTTGATGAGGTTGTACGCCTGCATCTCCCATTCTCCCTCCAAGTCAAGGTGGGGATCATCGTCGCCTTCCTCCATCGGTTGTTCTGGCTCCTCTTCTTCTCTTCCGTCGGCTTGGTTTCTTCATCTTCATGCATCGGGCTCTCTTCAAGCTCGGTGTAGCACGCGCTTGAGCTTCTGCGGGAGTGACTTGAGCTTGCTCCCACGGCCTTCATGAAAGCGCCGGCGAGTTTCCTACTGAACTTTCCCATGGCAAAAAACAACACAACAAGCTCGAAAATGGGGTTACGCTAGCGGAAATAAATCGAACAACCCACGAGCAGGCTTGGTGGTATTGAGCCTAGGAATTTTCTACAGAGTTTCCTTGCTCTCAAGCTTTGTGGAAAAATATTTTTGCAAGTGGTGAATGTTGGTATTTATAAGTGCAAATAGAATATGAAGAATTCCACAAGCGCACAGAATACCATTGTAGCATTTTACCGGGAGTATTCTAGGTATTGTTATTTACATTTTACCATAGGGAAACAATGGAGTAAAGACTTATTGAATATCAAAGGAGTATCTATCAGTCAACATACCAGCATGGCTAGAACATGGGTGAAGGTAATGATAGGAATTAAGGTTAATGATACTCAGGGGGTAGCTCTATAAGATAACGTAAACTAGTCAACTCGAGAGAGCAACGAGTGAGGTAGATTCCTGTGACATTCTTATTATATGATCAAAGTATATATACATCCAACTATGGCTTAGACAGTAGAGTACCCACAATAGATAACTCTACCAACGCGACTACGGTCCTACAATTTAAGAACCTGCTCAATTCGGAGTGGACTACAAAGGATAGACGAGGCTATCACCTCCCGCTGCTACCACCCAACCAGAGAATAGGGTGTACTCACAAGCAGAGCATCGTATAAGCACCATGCTTACACGAGGCTCGACTACTTAGCCCAATCGATAAACTAGCAGACTAAGCGCTCTATGAACCCATACACAAAAGTAATGATAACCTCAACTAAGCAAGATACATATTAAAAGTAAGCATAGCCATGTAGATAGGAATATGATGAATTTATAATAAGTCTTACATGATGTGGAAGTGAAGATACAAGGCTTTACTGAGCCTCCAAGACTAGATCCGGAATTTGAGCATGAGCCCAACTCGACCCTCACTCCCGAGCTACTAATCTACTATATTGGAGAGTCTAGACCTAATCATCCTGGTGTATCTTGATCTCTGAATGAGAGGTATGAATTAGGGTTTCAGGGATGCTCTAGGGAGGGGGTAGGGGCTGCTATATATAGGCCAGAGCACCAATTCTAGACCCTCGGATCAAACCGACTTGAAAGAACGGCATAGATGTAATCTCGGAGGCGATGGAGGACCGACATTCGAAGGAGGGGCTAACAGGTGGGCCAGGGGGCCGGTCGGCTACACATGGCAGCCACCTGCCCTCCGCTTGAGTGGTTTGCCTTCTGGAGTCTTCTAGAGTATTTCCACGTCAGCTTCACTGTTGTAGGCCGCCCGGCCCCACATGGAAGCCACCTGTCCTCCGCTTCAGTGGTTTGCCTTCTGGAGTCTTCTAGAGTCCTCCCACGTCGGTTTCGTTACGGATAGACGTGATTTGCTTTGACGAATAGGCCCTCCTTGACGGTTTTCTGAGTAAATCCTCCTGTAAACATAGATTTACCAAAACTTGTGGAATTTATTAGTTTAAACCCCTAGACCTATGTTGGTGATCCTTTTTATGCCTTTATATAAGTTATATTGATGGTTTATGATGAACGTTAACTACCGTCAACAAGGTACCCCACACTTAACCTTTGCTAGTCCCTAAGCAAAGCCAAACTCAGCAATGGATTAGGAGTTGCTACAATGCTTTCACGCCTCAAAGTACACAGGTGTTCAATAAAAAATTCTCCTCCAGATTAGAATAAACTGATCTGACTTTCAAACTTACCTATATTACCTTCAACCATGGGGCTTCTTAGCCTTCACTTGGGTCTTGAGCAATTGAAAAACAGAACGATCAAGTCAAGCACTACGTCTCAAGTTCTTTGTTCCACCATTGTTCTAGAGTTTTATAAGTTTTCAAAATAAAACTCAGAGATGCCATTGTATGACACTCTCAAGTCTCTCAATATATGTGGTATTTGTGGATCCTCACCAAGGCAATAAAGATGTTATGCCTTTTTCTCTTCCTACAACTAAAGCTTATGTGGAGTTCATAGGTAGGGAGAAAGCTAGAGCATACTTGCAATGCATATATTGTAAAGTCAAACAACGGATCCAAAGAGAGTTAAGTCATACAATCAAATTAAGATATGCATGTGTGCGGATATATGGTGGTATATATATATATATATATATATATATATATATATATATATATGGTAGCTAACCTAATTCTACTATGCTCCTTGAAAACTTATCTCTTTTTTGAAACTTAGAAACATTTACTAGAGAATAGGGGCTATCTTATTCATCTTTTTTTTTTCAGACGGGCATCTAAGTACCCATTGTTTTAAATATCTCGGACACTTTTATGTCCATTTTTTCTCATCATCATTTTTTTTTTTTCTCTCTCTCTCTCTTTTTCTTATGAATAACTTTTTCATAGCCTATGCCTCTTTTCTGTAATAAAACTTTGAAAGATAGCAACAAGAACTTGGATCATTTATTTTGAGTGAAAACCTAACAAGCATGCTTTTGTGTTCACCTCCAGTGTAGGAGTAAAACATTTTTGGGTGGATCTAAATGGAAAGCATGTTTTTGCGCCTACCCCCAGTGTAGTAGTGCATATATGTGGGTGGTGTGTACATGATCTTGATTTTAAGATCATGACAAACCTCTCATAAGGGTCAACAAAGCTTGACAAAACTCAATGCAAAACAAGCAGCATATATGTGGAAGTTTTTCTAACCTAAATAACATGTATGGCTCTGGTGGGAATTCAAGCTTTGTCATATAGGAACTCATCATATAGCATTTTTGTGTTTTTTAAAAGATAAATCTCCAGAACTTTAGTGTTACTTGGAACAAGATAAACAGCAGGTCAGACCTTCTCATATCATATCCGTCAATTACCTAGACTTAGATCAAGCATATGCTACCCACGAGTTTCAAGTTCAGAGTAAATCCTTATATCAAAACAGTTTTATCCAAAACTCAGGAGAATTCAAGACTGAAAACTAGGTACTTGAAAGGAATTACAACAGAGCAACTATTCATCATTTTCATTTTAAGAGATTATCTTCAGAGTCCTTTTTATTTTATTCAGCTCTTAAAATAAATTAAGCAAACTGGACACACTCTCTTTATTTTGTTTTCATTTTTTAGATCACACATTATACCTATATATATTTCTATAAAGATCTTTTACTTCGTTTTTAGTTATTCATCCTTTTTTCTAATATAAATAAAGCAAACTAAGAATAATAAAAGGAAATAAATACTTATCTACATACACGTGGAATGCCTTCTCCCCCAAGCTGTTTGTTGTCGTGGTTGCTCAACGAGATGGCCAGATATGGAGGTGCTGGAACAGAGCCTTCCAATTTTGATTTTGTTGTTGCTATTGTTGCTGGAAGCTGGCCATCTCCTGTCCCATGCTTACCTACCATTGTGTATGATTGTGTAACGTACCTTGGATGACAGATGTCCTCTCATCAATGGTTGTGAGCTTGTTGTCGAATTTAGAACTTCCAATTGTAAAATTTGGGGGATCGACTCCCCCACACTTTACTCGAAGTGTGTTCTGCTCATAAAAATAAGGTAGTGATCAAGTACATGGGCTCCGTTGGTGGAAAAACACCAACAGAACCAAAACTTTATTTACTCTTCTCTAGCCTTAGGCACATTGAATCATGATAGAGCTAATGTTATGTGCAATATTTATTCTTATAACATGGGTGATAAGATAGAAGGATGTAGCATTTTGACTGTGACAAAAAGAGTGGAGTTGCTTAACCTATGGAAGAATTATCTATCTTTATAATGTATCAAACTTTATATGATTATGACTATTATCTTCCAAGGGTAAGATATGCAAAATTTTAGCTCATTTGGTTAAGACTATGAGATCAAGAAAGTGGTACTTTGAACAAGCTTAAGGAACAAAACATGTTGAGTTAATCCAGTTGAATCAAGCAAAGTTGTAACTCAAACGTGTTTGTGTCTTTATTTATGTGCATACCAATATCAAGAGGAAAATGATGACCATTTACCTTAAGATGTTACCTTCATTATTGGAGCATGATGACACCATGTGATGAAGGTAGATGACTTGTGGTGGTCTTCTCTTCCTACTTGAAGGTTTCCTTGCTTGAGCTGTTCATGAGCATCTTGTCTCCTATGTCGCACTCCTTTCTTATTCTTTTGTCATGCCATCTTTTTGCCCTTTCTTTTGTAGATCTTGGCATTGTGTTAGACCTTCTGCTCAACTCATTTGTTTCTTCTCTGTAAAGGATTAGTGGACAACACATACTCAAAAGAATATACAAATAATTCAAAGCAAGGATAGTGCTGTCATAGAGCCAAAGGTCACCTTCTATGATACAGAAAAGTTGGTTTTAACATTTTAATTTGCATAGAATCTTTATCCCATGTTTTAAATAGTGTACCTTGATTGTTTACCACTACTTCAAATTTTCAACAAGGTTAAGGCAAAGATGTGTAAAATCATTTTGAAAAATACCTCAAACCTTGATCTATTTCTACGAATGATCTCCTAATATTCCCAACAAAATTTGAATATTTTCCTGCAAGGGTTAGTCTATATATACAACCAAATTTTATACAAGTATGTTTTGATTCAATAATCATGTCTGAATAATATTCCGAAGTATACTTGTAACAGAACAATGAAGCTTAAAAGACTAAAGAGATTCATTCAAGTAAAAACAAGAATATGTATGATGAACTAAGGGAGCATGATTATTTAGATTTTTATTTGTTAGTGATTTAGCAAGTCGAGCACATCATAAAAGTAAAGATGACCAAAACAAATTAGCAACATGGTATGAGATGTTTTAAAGAACTCCATCCCCCAGACTTGAATTTTGCATAATGCAAAATCTAGCTCGGATGATAGAATTCTCCTATGAATGTGATTCTCTGTTGCATAATGCTTGGTTGAATATACCTTATGTTTTCCTTCTTTTTGTTGAAATGATTAGTGACAAACATACCTGAAGGAAACTTGTCCGATGTACCTATTAGTGAGGGCTTCATGGCTTTAGGTCCATTGAGCTGGACCTCTTCTTGCCTTTAGCTTTTCATTGCACCATTCGATCCAGGATATGAGGATGCAGACAACTGCATGATCTTATTCCATCAACCTTTCTTGATTTTTGTTGATCCTTGGTTGAGGAGTTGGGGTTCATTGGACATGCAAACTCAAGTTCCTCCTTGATCGTCTAACGGTGTGGCAGAGAGTTGTTCTTCTTTGTTTGTTAGCAATATGCCAGTCGTCTTGATGATCAAAGAAAGATCCTCATTGGTACTCGCATGGAAGCTTCATCTTCAATGACTAGGGGATGTCTTTGGGCGAGCATGTTCGTTTATAGCCTTACGAGACACAGTCATCAATGAATCATTGATTGATGATGCTTGTTGACACAATGATGCAAGCCATGATGTAGTGGCATCTCGTTGTCTTGGTCCTTGTTGCCAACGCGCGAGCTGGTCCCTTTGAAGATGATGAAGGCAGTCATATTCTAGTTAATACAAGGTGGGTTTCATCCTGCTTCTCATCAACATACTAGCTTGAGTCTTGGGAAGGCTCAAAGCTAGGTTGTCTTTCATGTTGCTCATAGCCTGTCGATCTGTTCGTCCACTTCCATAGCTGTAGTGGTGGTTTGGGTTAGGGTTTGTGGATTCATACCAAACCTTGAACAGGCATAACTTTTATTCATTCTTTCCTACAAAATGTTAATAGACACATACCCGAGGGAAATAACGAATTTGAAACACGGGTTGTGTTGTCCATTTTTTTGTGATTTTCCTCTATGCTAATGGAAGGATGGTTTTAGGATTGTTTAGCATAGATTTTGTTTATCATGTTTTATGTGTTTGCTGCATTCTAGTATGGTTCAAAGCAAAGGTAACTTGCAATAAAACATAACTGAATAAGCCTTGATACTCATAGTTCTTCCTTCCATGAAGAATGAGCTGGGTCTTCTTTGCACAAAGTTATTGGAGTTCATCGCATGCCTTGATTTATCTCCGATGTGATTTATCTCAGGACTTACCCAGATTGAATTTGAGAGTTTTCTATAGGGGTTAGTCCAATAAAATAACTAGTATCTACTAAACCATACTATCGGCTCAAAAATTAAACTAGACACCATGCCTATTTTAATTTAGAAAAGCATTTTAACCTAAGCACCATGCTTAATTTAAAAAACCTTTGGAAGTAAGATCAACACACCTCCTGGTTCAAAAATTAAACTAAACACCACGTCTAATTTGATTTCAGAAAACAGTTTAAACTAAGCACCACGCTTACTTTAAAAGGTGTATGAAGATACTCTAAACCTAAGCATACTATAGCGAACAAAGGTAGCATGAAAGCATAAAAGAGATTTATTCAAATGGAGATAAAAGAGCATGATCATGGTGAGATTCTTTTTTTTAATAAAAGATGCAAGTGGTATAAATGTATGCAAGGAACTAAATATGTTGTGAATTTGATATGAGAGAATTTAAACTAAACAGAGTGGATGCATGAATCATTGAAAATAAACATGCAATGGAATGCAAAAATTAAAAGATAACTACTCATCAAGTTTAAAGTCCATGAGCAAGACTATCTCACCTTTCTTGATCATACATGATGGAATTTGTGAGTAGTGCAGCGTCTGTATTCGTCACTTGAGATGTGATTTGTATTCTTGTGATGTCGATCTTTTTCTCCAATCTACACATGGTTAGAGAATATATATGTCTATACAAACCTGTGAGATGGCAAGGTTCCAATGTTGATGGATCTTGAATGTTCAGGCACCCTAGGTTCTTCAATGTCTTTCTTGTGGAAGCTCGCCGGAAGGTCGAAACGGCATCTGTTGTCCTGTCTTATTCCACAATTCAACAGAACAGGGGTAATCCTACTAAAGCTAGCGGTATGTTAATGATATAAATCTTTACGCCAATTGTTTCCCCAACAACGACGCAAAAAATGCTTGTTGGTATTTATAAGTGCAACTAGAATATGAAGAATTCCGTAAGCGCACAGAATACCATTGTAGCATTTTATCGAGAATATTCCAGGTATCGTTATTTATATTTTACCATAGGAAAACAATGAAGTAAAGACTTATTGAATATCAAAGGAGTATCTATTAGACAACATACCAACATGGCTAGAGTAGGGGTGAAGGTAATGATAGGAATTAAGGTTAATGATACTCAGGGGGTAGGTCTATAAGATAACGTAAACTAATCAACTCAAGAGAGCAACGAGTGAGGTAGATTCCTAAGACATTCTTATTAAATAGTCAAAGTATATATACATCCAACTAAGCTAAGACTAACTCTACTCTTGTGCACTTCGGGATGCCGCTTAGACGGTAGAGTACCCACAATAGATAACTCTACCGACGTGACTACGGTCCTACAATTTAAGAACCTGCTCAATTCGGAGTGGACTACAAAGTTTAGACAGGGCTGTCACCTCCCGCTGCTACCACCCAACCAGAGAATAGGGTGTACTCAGAGGCAGAGCATCGTATAAGCACCATGCTTACACAAGGCTCAGCTACTTAGCCCAATTGATAAACTAGCAGGCTAAGGGCTCTATGAACCCGTACACAAAAGTAATGATAACCTCAACTAAGCAAGATGCATATTAAAAGTAAGCATAAACATGTAGATAGGAATATGATGAATTTATAATAAGTCTTACAAGATGTGGAAGTGAAGATACAAGTCTTTGCCGAGCCTCCAATACTAGATTCGAAACTTGAGCATGAGCCCAACTCGATCCTCACTCCCGAGCTACTAATCTACTACATTGGAGAGTCTAGACCTAATCCTCGTGGTGTATCTTGATCTCTAAATGAGAGGTATGAATTAGGGTTTCAGGGATGCTCTAGGGAGGGGGTAGGGGCTGCTATATATAGGCCGAAGCATCAATTCTGGACCCTCGGATCAAACCGACTTGAAAGAATGGCATAGATGCAATCTAGAAGGCGGTGAAGAACTCAGCCTGGGAAGTTTTCACCGAAAACCGAACACCGAACCGAATCGAACCGAAACCGAACCGAATAGTCGGTAGTTTGGTTTTTTGGTTCAGTTTCGGTTTCTAGTTCTGTGAAGTTCGGTAGTTCGGTTCGGTTTTGGTTTCTATGCCATACCGAACCGAAAAACCGAAATACCGAGAAACCTGTTTTTTTTCCTGTTGTTTATGAAAACTGATGGAGTACCATGGTTTATTATCAAGAATGAACGGTAAATTTGTAATATTTGATTTGAGCATTGAATTGTTAAGTTTGTAATAGTCTTGAGTCTTCAAATAATATACTGTGCTGTGCAAGTTTGTACTGTGTTGTGCTGTCAGTTCTAAGTCCTGTCTGATATTCGGTTTATTCGGTTTTAATCGAAAAACCGAATTAAAAAACCAAACCGAAATTGGTCGGTTTTTGGAATTTTAGCAAACCGATCGGGAGTCATTTTCTGGAAACCGAAATTTTGAAAAACCAAAAAAACCGAACCGAACGGTCGGTTAAAACCGAACGCCCAGGCTGATGAAGAACCGACATTCAAAGGAGGGGCTGATAGGTGGGCCTAGGGGGCCGGGCGGCCAGCAGGTGGGGCCAGCTAGCCTCACATGGTAGCCACCTTCCCTCCGCTTTGGTGGTTTGCCTTCTTGAGTCTTCTAGAGTCTTCCCACGTCGTTTTCACTATGGACAAACATGATTTGCTTTGATGAATAGGCCCTCCTTGATGGTTTTCTGAGTAAATCCTCCTGTAAACATAGATTCACCAAAACTTATAAAATTTATTAGTTTAAACCTCTAGACCTATGTTGGTGATCCTTTTTATGTATTTATATAAGTTATATTGATGGTTTATGATCAACGTTAAGTACCGTCAATAGTGTAGCAAAGAGATTGACAGGGAGTGAAAAAATGGAGAGTGTGAGGGTGAGGACGGCCTCAACCTGAGCTCTTGGGATTTATAGAGCAGAGCACCAGCCGAGAGGGGGTGGGAGCAACGGTTCCTAGCCGTTGGAGCAACAGCAGCGCCAGAGGCGCCGAGTAGGGTGCGACTGCCCCCCTGGTGCGCCCGCACCAAAGGTGGGCCCGTTGTTGCCCACCTTTGGCCAGTTTGAAGATGTAGCCATTTTGAAGATGTAGCCATTGGTTCTTCCCTCAGTTTTGAAAATTTGCTCACGAAATTGATTTTCCAACAAAACTTTTATTATATTTTGAATTTTCATAAATATTTAAAAATGAGAAATGATAACAGAAAAATCCATACTATCAGAAATGATTTTTATTTTATTTTTCTAAAAAGTTTATTTGGAAGTAAAATTTTAAATTTTGAATTTTAAAAATTTGAAATTTTGATTTTTTTAAAAAGATAACTACCGATTTACCTTCGGCAAGGGCTCAACATTTATAGTCCATCAACAAGACTTCTCCTCCTCTATTGCTGTACAGTTGCATGAAAAAACTCGGGGGAATTCTCGGGTTGCCCCAGGATTTTCCTCGAATGGTTGACAGGAATAGCGGCAGCCATTTGAGTAATTTGAGTTTCAATCATTTTATTAAAACTTAGTTGGTTTTTAACAGAGAAGGATAAACTTTCAATTTTAGAGTTTATATTTTCAATCATTTTATGATTATACACAAGCTTTTTAGCGATATTTTCATTTATTTTTGCTTGACCTAAAACTAGGTCTTTCAAGTATGGTTGATTCGGATTGAAATTTGAATTGAAATTCGAATTACCTCCTTGCGGGCAGGATTGATTTTTCCACCTGTTGTTATTTTGTCAGTACCCGTTGTTGATATATGATGCTTCTTCATGGGTTTTGGGGCAGTCGTCCCTGAGTGTCCGACCACACCACAGACTTTGCAAGTCATTTGCGAGTCCATGGCCTAAACAGCTGCGTTCATGGCTTCCTTCTTGTGGGCCCTTTCATTCAGTCTTTTCAATAATAAGTCCATTTTTGTGGCAAGCATATCCACCTCCTTCATGGTATGCATGCATTTTTGTTGTTTTCTTTCTTCTCCTAGCTCTGATTGGCCACCATCTTTTCGATCAGAGCCATGGCTCCATTGATGGTGAGGGAAAGAAACACGCCTCCAGCAGTGTCATCTTCGTGCCCCTTTGACATGGGCATAAGCCCCTCGTAGAAGTTCTAGAGCACGAGCCAATTCTCCATCCCGTGGTGTGGGCATGCCTAGATGTAATCCTGTAGCCTCTCCCACGCCTCGGGGATGGATTCCATTGAAGTCTGCTGGAAATTTGAAATTTCCCCCCTTAGGGCATTGGTTTTGCCCATGGGGAAAACTTTGCGAGGAACCCTGCAAAGCATTTGTCCCACGTGCTGACAGCTTCATTCTCCTTATAGAACCACTGTTTTGCCTTCCCTGTGAGGGAGAAGGGAAACAGATGGAGCCTGATGCTAGCTGGTGCGACATCTTTGATGATGATAGTGTCGCACAGCTCTAGGAAGTGTTGCAAGTGTGCACTTGCATCCTCGCTAAGCAAACCACAGAATTGGTTTGCCTACACCATCATGATTAGGCCAGTGCGAAGCTCGAAGTTTCCAGCTCCCGTGTTGATAGCGGGCTTTTTGAGCACGTTGGTAATAGCGGGGGAGGAGTGGTCGCGGAGTGTCTTGGCCATAGCGGTAGTAGCGGATGGTGCGGGGGTGACTAGCTCAACTGCCGGTGGAGTAGCAGAAGAAGAAGAGGTACGAGACTGGCTCTTCCTTAGGAGTGCCTCTGGATTATCGGTATAGTTTTCCGGTAGGTTGTAACTGGTCATACACTATCCTGTTTTCATCCACAATAGGAAGAAAACAAGCAGAGTTAGCCTGCATAAACTATGGCTACCATTACATGCATGCAATCATGATCATGTCCTACTAGATTCTTTAACCTATACCCTCCCGGGCAACGGTGCTAGAAATGCTTTTTGGCATTTCTTAACGCAATCACTAAGATTTGAGTTTCCTAGCGACTACGCCAAGAAATACCATTGATGATGGTTCTTAACGATTACAAAATTAATATCCGCAAGCGCATGGATCTATCGTTGTAGCATTTCACCCGAAAGTATTTAGGGTATCATTATTTATATTTTCCCAAAGGAGGGCAAGGTATAAGAGTCTAGCATGGATATGAACAAGATTACATACTTGCATAGTAAACCAATAGTCTATAACAGGGGTTAAAACGGTATTTCAAGGATAGTGGACACACACTTGGGCCAACCTCAAGGATAAAAGGAAAATAAAGAATAAAAGAATGATCCAAAGTGGAGCAGGCATATTCTAATATAGCCGTGCAAAGAACAGTTAATCATCATACAAGATACATGATTAGAGTTAGAACTAAGTGTAAGATAGGTCGGGAGGCCACTAAGTACTGGTCTGCCAACAACCTCATATGACAATTTAGACTCCTACACCCTACCCGAACATGGGGGATTACAAGGGATGAACAGGGCTGCCACCACCTTCTGCCTACCCCTCAACCAGAGAGTAGGAAATGTATTCACCTGCTCCCATGTACCTGTGCACCACACCCGATTACACAGAAACTACCCACATCCCCCAGGACTCCGACCCTACGAATAGCCAAGCATAGGACATGGGCACACCCGAAGGCACGATGAACCACCACCTCAACTTAGCTCTAATTCTATTCATATAAGTCATGTGAATGGTTAAGCGTGAAGTTGCACATGTTAAGATCATAACACACAAACAATATGCTAGTTCATATGTCAAGATTATAACATGAGAACTATAGTCTAGTTCATAAGTAAAGCTATATTTATAATGTGTGAGCAAGAACATAAGTGAACTCTTTGTATTATTCATACCAAGAATCCTCCAAGGTACCAGCTCTCCAATCAAGCTTCTTGCCTAACTCCAAATGCTACTAAAAGTAAAAATACAAGAGGTGGTAGTGGGGTGTGTAGCTCCAAATGGTGTGTGTGTTGAAGAGGAGCACCACCCCCTTATTTATACTAGCTAGAGGTCGGTTTAGGGGGAGATAAAATAGGAAACCAGCCTAAACTGACCCTAGGTGTCATTAATGCACCGCCCGTGCAAGGTGGGGCCAGGAGGAGGAGGGGGCAGTGCGCCCACACCCCTGGTGCGGCCGCACCTGGGCTGGCCCTCCTCGGCACCGCCTTCACGTTGTGGGCTGGTGGCTGGGCCTGGGCCCCTCCCACATCGGTGCTCAGCCCAGATTCTTCATTGGAGTGGGCCTTTGCTTGGTTCTTTGATGTAGGATCTGCATTACGCTTTCTAGATTGTGCATTTTTCTTTGTTTTCCACTTGTATTCAAATGCGTGCCCTGCAAAACATATTTCTTCCAATACAAGTGGAACTATGTCAAAAGTAAATGCATGTCCAAAGTTTGTTTATTTCTCCCATTTTGGATAGTAATTGGCGGTCGGATATTGTCGTTAAGCACCGCCAACACCGGCAAGCACGTAAACCTCGGGAGAAAAATTGTGTGTCACTTGTCTCTTTGGACTTCTCCCGGTATTCATTTGGTGCTCATATTGTGATTGATCATCTCTTGCCATGTGCGGTATAATCACCCCACTCCTCTCTCTTGTATTACATTGTTTCATACTTGTTTAGTTGAGTAGCTAGCTAGTTTTTTAGTTAGTTGTTTTAGTTCCTTGCTAGCTCAACTAGAGTAAGAGTAGTGACATAGCCTCTTGCTTGTGCCTAGAGTTGTAAAGAATTAGAATTGTGGTGTAGGTGGCTTGCAACCTTTGTAGAGCTGGAGCAAAATTGCATTTCACCTTTTAGGTTACTAACCCTTTGCACTAGTGATTTTGTAGAGAATTTTTATAGGTTATTCATCCTAGCCATTTAGGACCTTTCATCCGGTCAAACAACAGAGAGCTCCTAAGACCTCAAATCTGATCAGACCCGGTCCGGTCCATTCGACTAGATGCATATCCAGAGTTTGTTCGCCATGCCTACGCTTGCTTGTGCACCACGTGGATTGACCGGATGCGTGCACAGTCATAGCGTCGCGTTCGGATCAACTCGACCACAGTGTTCGATCCGCACCCCACACGCTGCGCCTCTCTGGATGACCGACCAGACTCTACTAGCAGAGTCCGAACGCCACCACCGTAGGGTCTGGAGCAGCCTACAACTGCTGCCAACGCTTGGACCGGACGCATGCCAGCGTCCGGCCACCTAGGTCCGGTCCACCATGGCTAGCTAGGGTTAGCTATCAAACCAAAGTCCAGTCGCTTTGCTACCAGGGTCCGGTCCCTCTTCTCTTCTCCTTTTCAACTTCTAATTCTTCTCCTGTGCAAATATGCCAACACCACCAAGTGTACACCAACATGTGTAAGTGTGTTAGCATTTTCACAATAATTTTTCAAAGGATTAGTCACTTAATTCACGCACGCCACTTGATCCTAACAACAATGGAAAGTTAGATCACTCGAGTGACACTAGATGGCCGATATGCAAACAAGTTTGTCCCTCTTGATAGTACGGCCATCTATCCTAAACCCAGTCATAAACTTCTCTACTCACCTATGACCGGTGAAATGAAATGCCCTATAGGTTATACCATTCCCTTGCGCATTCCATTCCATCTCCTCCAATGTCCACTACTAGGAATATCCACTTCTATGACGAATAGATTTCATCACTGAAGGAAACAAATTTGTCATAATTTCAATTTTATGATGAATTTATGATGAAAACCGGTTCGTCATAGAAGTCACGTCACTCTTGCATACCTATGACGAATATGGCAAAATCGTCATAGAAGTGCCTTGATTTGTGATGGAAAACAAATTGTAATAGAACTATTTTGGCATGCGTGGCAGGGGGCTGACACGCTGGTGGGCGCTTCCGTTGGAGATGCTTTCCACATGTACATGCTATAGCCCAAGTGTACATGCTATAGCTAGTTGCATTGGAGATGGTTCAGGTACGTGTCACCTTCTTATTGCACAACATGGCCATCTCTGGTTCTTGCATGTTTCAGGTTCTTATTGGACCACATGTCATTTCCCTGTTGTTCCATAGGTCAGTTTTCTACTAGCACACGTGTCGTGTTGCCGTTGGATCACATGTCACTTCTTCATTAGACCACATGTCATATTTTTATTGGTCCACGTCTCCGTTTCTTATTTGACCACGTGTCACTATGCTATCCATCCATTTGTCATATTTTTATATGTCCACGTGGCTTGACACTTTCCTTCCACATGTCAGATTTTTAATATCCCACGTGTCGTGCCCTGGCCATTTCATGTGTCGTGCACTGATTCATCCACGTGTCGCATTTTTATTTGATCATGTGCCTATCCTGGTTCTACTACGAGGAGTACAATCAATTCATCATAGAAGTAATTGGAGATCATCACTACTGCACAGACTGACTACATAACTATTTAGCTAGGCAATTAAATAACAACAATTTATATTTCACACGTCAGCACCGAACCACTGACAGAGTATCACAACATTAAACCGGCATATGAGTCCACACATGAAAATGGCACATGAGTCCACACATCAAACCACAAATGTTCACTGCATCAAGCCACATGAGTTGAAGACTGAGAATTACCAGAAGAGCTGAATCGCGTGCATAGCTCACAGAGATTGTTGTACTCCTCCTATTGCCGTTTCTTGTATTCCTTAAGCTCCCTTTTAGTATTTTCTATCTTTCTCTTCAGTTCATCCACTTGATCGATGAGAGTAGCAGAACTTTTCTGTTCAGCAGTAAGTTGTTCCCAAAGCATTCTCTCCACCGATGTCTCTGTTCTAGTGGAGCTTCTCTGGATACCAGCATTCTTTAAAAAAAGGTTGTTGCTACTTCACTAGGAGGGGGCCTTGCCCTGGTGGATGCAGAGGACCTTGCAAACAACATGAACACTAGTAATTGGTTACTGCCCATCAGCAACATGTTCTGCTTGCATAGTTTCCATAGCTTCCTACGAAATTCAATCAATAAAACATTAGGTGATAGATAGTGTAAGAGGACTTCAATTGAAAACCCAAGAGATTGATTCATAACGAGTAATGCATAGGTCTTCCTCAGCCTACTGCTGATAGAGATTACATAAGCTTTAGTAGATTTCCAAAACACTAGGATCTTGCTATGTTTCCTTCTTTTATGGCAATGGCTTCAGTA
The DNA here is from genome assembly GCA_904845875.1 of Miscanthus lutarioriparius. NCBI lineage: Eukaryota > Viridiplantae > Streptophyta > Magnoliopsida > Poales > Poaceae > Miscanthus > Miscanthus lutarioriparius. The sequence goes on from CAJGYO010000010.1 coordinate 52,452,103, forward strand.
GATTTCAAGGGAAGCACAACTGCTACAGTTGCAACATCGCTCAGGCCATTTTTCCTACTGGTATGGAAGTCCCTAAAGACTTCCACCGCATTAACATCTTCATCAGGTGGACCATTTTCTTCTTCAAGTCCTTGATGTTGTTCTGCTACAGTACTCTTGTTCTCCTACTATTCACATTGCACATGAGTTTCGGTTTATATTTATACAAAGGCAAGAGTAACAATAAAACACAACCATCACTTACAAATTTTTTCATCTAGACAACATAGGAGCATGATCCTGTAGCCTGGTGGTACTTCACTTTTGCACGGTTTCGCTTGTTCTTCTCAAATGTTTCCTATAGCTTCATTTGTGTTAGACTGCAACATAAGTAGACCATAGCAAGACAAGACAGGAAATCGATGGGTTCAAACACCTTGTTCTTAGCACTAGACCTAATCTTGATAAGTTCACACCACTATGCATCATTAAAGGACGAGACAGGAGAGGTCATACGGATCTAATTAGCAGGGATGCCACTGAAGTATGTTCTCTTCAACCTATAGAGTTCCTACCATACCACATACTGCATTACATTCCGGCAAGCTTTTTTTGTTGGTGAGTGAGCACTGTTAACGCGCAGCCTTCCCTGCACATAGTAGTGTGAATGAAAAGTAAATCCTTTAAAGTTGTTCAAAGCAGAGTTGAATGTCAAGAGGGGATACCCATATACATTTAGCCTGTCCACAAATCTTGTGCTATAGATGGCGCCGGGCTTCTCCCCCATGTATTCTTTCCCATGCGTCAAAATTGGTACTTCCTTCCTAACTACTACACCTGCCTCTGAGGCAAACTTGGCAACTTGCACTGGATCATGTGGCCTTTTGTTCCCCTTGGCAACAAAGATGCGCATCCTCGCTCCTCCCAGTGATTTGCTCATTTTGTCAAGCATAATTCCATGAGTTCGAGGCCTTGGCTTCCTCGCTCTTCCCAGCAATGGAACTACATAGTTTTCATACATTTAGATTGTTAGAAAAGTTATATGGACATGAAATAGCTAGTGCAAATTGATTGATGGACATCTGTAAGGTAATACCAACCTAGGCAACTTTTATCGTTCTGTGGGTGGGGGGAGACGGGAGTTTGCTGAGAGGGCTCCTCTTTAGCAGGGCTATCATCATTTGACCATGTGGAGTCTCTCTTAGGGCTAGGTAGGGTGCCATCCCGACCAATGTCTCTAGTCAATTGATGAACTTGGAATTGATCCCTGGGTTCGGGTGTCGGTCGTGATGGAGAATTATGTTCACCTACTGTTGTTACCTCCACCCTTTTACCAGCGGAAGACCTCCTAGTACAAAATCCATAAGCCACCTCTTTTGGTGGTGTTGTCCTCACTTGCTTGGAGAGCCTTCACCCAGGACTCATGGCAGCGCTGCCTTTTGTCTTGCTGACAGAGCCTCCTCTATGGCTTCTTCGACCCAGACACTAAAATTAGAGATACAAACTTAAGCAGCAAGCATGCACAAATTCCATTGATATCCAAAAAGTAAAGCATTGCATGGCTACCTACCCCCCCCCCTCGTGGCCCCCTCCCCCTCCGAACTAAATACAAGATAGAACAAGCACCTCATCAATTGATAGGGGCACTGGCTCATTTTCTAAATCTGAATCTGTTTCATCTGTATCATAAAATCCCTCATCTACCTCCCCTGGTTCAGGGATATATTCTAAATCTTCACCATGTCTACCCTTTGTGCTTGACTTTTTTGCCTTTGTAGGCACAGGTTTTGGGCCCACACATCATATTCCAAGTTCTTCCATCTTTCTATGATTCCTTGCGATTTGTGCATCCCGTGTTCGTTCATAAGCAGTTAGTGGTTGTTCATCTAGATTACAAAGACATTTATTAACTAAAGCTTCTATGGAATGTCAACACAACAAATCAAGAGTATGCAAATAAGCACCTAACTAGTAACTACAACTTATACGAAAGTCATTAATCCAATAAAGCACATGTCAGCTACACTCAACTATAGGAAATAAGTAACCCCATCGCTATCTACATATCTTTGGTTTAGCCACTATAGTAGAACACACATCATAAAAGGAATTTGGGTACCTCTTCCTCCGTGTTCCTTGGCTTTGCTTTGTTGTGGGCACCGCCGTCCTATCATCGTGGTCGTGGAGCTGGTGTGGCCGGTGTTGATGAAGTGGTACCAGATCTGGCTCTGGCTAGGGATCAGATCCGCTCGATCGTGACAAGTGTCGAGCTAGGTAGGGGATCTAGATCCAGCTTGTATTATCGTCAAGGCGGTCCTTCCACCGTCAGCTAATCGACCTGCTATCGATGAATCAAAGGGGATCCGACTCTGGCTAGGGTTTAGAAATGTATGAGAGAGGTTGCGGTGGGAGAGTGAATAGGGAGTCGAGCTGCTGTTCCGATGGTGCCTAGGGTCTAGAGCAAGGTGGCAGAGGGGGCGGCTGGAGAGTGGAAAGGGAGGCTATGGGACTTGGATGTGGAGCTAGAGGAGAGACGGTGCGGCTGGAGAATGGAGATGGAGGCGGAGATGGTGACCCTTAGTGCTTTTATGTGGCCATCACATGACCACAAATGCCCTTGTCTGAAATTGATGGCGTGGTAAACCTATTTTCAGGCACGGAGCGCAAAAGAGAGACATCTAATTTTCGATGCGTGTTGGCGGGACTGCATGGCGTGGTGCGAAATCAAATTTTCGGGCGGGCAGACCACCCCGTCTGCTCAACAGAGACCAAAATTTCGGGCGGCCTTAGTTGTTGCCTTTTGGTTTTTTTCATAATATAAATAAACATAAAAATAAAAGAGGATGATAATAAACAATTAAAAGATCCATGAATTTGACACCTAAAAATTACCAAAAATGAACCTGCTCGCTGCAGCTTATTGTGCTGCAACTGGTGATTTTTTTTGTGTGTGACTGCATCTGCGGCTATTTGAACTAAGGCCTATAATTAGGAAGCAAGGGAAAGGCATGCCCAGGGATGGAAAACCCTCAAAAAAACTAAATGGGTTATTCAAACGATATCCCCATAGATTTCCCACCCTGGAAAAAGTAGTCATGGATTCTAAGGTGCTTTGAGTTTCTAGAGAAGAGAAAAAAATTAAAGCATCCTCCTCTTGGCTAGCGCTCTTGTGATTCGCCAACTCGCCAATACTCTGGATCATCTTCCTCCTCGCTGGAGTCATAGTCGGTGCTGTAGGACTCCTATGAGATCAAATATACAGCGGCTGGCCTTTCTCGTTCGTAGTAAAATTCAACAGCAAAACGACCCTATTGGTTGGTTTTGCCTGCCGGTTTCTTTCTGGTTCTCTTTCTGATCTATAGTATGGTAAACATGCATAACGGAATTCATCTGATCAAGTCTCGCGTCGATGTAATGCCTAACGGAGGAGCCACCTAGCTATTCAAATTTTACAGCACACACAAGAAAGTCTGAGCATTGTAAATTTGACCGGGCCAGACACATCTTACGTTCTACTAGAATATTGCTAACACGTCCAGTATTGGAAACTGTTCGACCAACACCTAGAATCTAGGATGGCATTTACTAGAAGCCTTCTAAGGTCCTCTACATTCGAAGCGATTCACATGAAATTCCATCTCATAATTGTCCCCCCGTTCATCCAGCATCTATTTAACACCTGGTTCCCTTTAAATTGTCCTTGCTCCAACTCAAAACCAATTCAAATCATATCTACAAACTAAGCCACTAGACCCATGAGCTCTGCCAAAATCCTGCTGCCCAGTTTTCCACTTTCAAACACCATGTCAAGTGTAGAACGACATCAAAGAACATCTTCACCATCAAGGATCCATCTAGCAGGAGCATCCTTGAAGTATCGTTGTCTATGACCCTGGAATGCACAGTGACCAAGACCCTCAAAGCCGGCGGTCACTGGCAGCCGGTGTACCTCTTATATGAAGGAGGTAGCGCCACCAGGATCTTGAAGGCAAATCAAGCCATGGGATCCCTGGTGACCAGGAAGGTGTCCGTGATGTCCTTCGTGGCTTGATGAGGACATTCATGCGGTTGTAGCAACTCAACCTCACCGACGAGCAATGGGAGGACATCCTTCCTGAGCCTAAGGTTCCTGAACTTGCGGCCCTGGTGCACGAGGCCTGATAGGATGGCTGCATCACCCACGCCATGATTGAGCTTTGGGTCGATGAACAGTTGAAGTTCATCACGTCCGAGGCGTTCTTGACGCTCTGCGCGGAGGCGGAGGCAGCGCTAGCGGGGTGTCGGGACTGCAGCATCTGCCTAAAGGATGAAATATCTAATCCTATGGCTGGCCTTGCTGTGGAAATGCCCGGCTACGGCCACGTATTCCACCACAAGTGCATCACTAAGTGGTTCAGCCGGAGATCCCCCTGCCCGATGTGCCGACGAGATTTGTCTATGTATCTTGACCCGGTAGTGTAGAGATTCCTCTCGCACTTCACCGAAGAGGATTATTGCTTAAGCTCATTGTCTTATGTTGTATAAAATACATATTACGCATCATACTCCTCTATATATATTTGGTCAAAATTCAGAATCTTTGAGTAAATCTCCGCTCCGTCGCTCTAACCGCCGCGATCTCCTCCGCAACTCCGCTTGTTTTATTTCCTACCTTCCCGAAGCTCTCCCATTACCTCTACAGATCTAAACCGCGAGGAATGTGTAGTTGCCTTCTCATACATGTGCTCAACACATAAAATACATGACTTCGTGCCATCACGCCAGACACCTAAGGCAACAAAAAAACAAACAGAAACCAATTGAGGAAACTTCATCCACTATAGCATCTTCACTATCCGAGGCGTTCAAAAACACGGTAGGCGGACTTTCTTGCTTGTTTAGTAACATTTCACCACCAATGGCTCTTCTTTTCTGCATTAGATTAAGGCCAGATCTGCTCCTTGGTTCAAGGTTTTGGCAAGGTTAACAAAGTTTGACATAGACATGCAAATAACACAACACACTATATTAGCAAGGGTTCCTACTACATGAGCTCAACACATACATTACACGACTTCATGCTATCCCATAGATCAAAGCCAGTCATGGCTACTACTACTACTAGTACTACTGATACAGGACAACGAACAGTACCTAGAGCACACAAAATCTCAATGTTGTCAAATTGGTTTGGTCTTGTTGAGATAGTTGAGGTCTTAAGGACTTTCGATCAAGTTGAGATGGTGAACCATCTTGAAAATGATGCAGTCGCCACTGATGTCAACACTGTAGTCATAGAGCTGATGGGAATCCACAACAGTGCTGCAAAGCACAAAGATTTCCCTAGAATCATGGTCTTCAACAACTCTAGTAATGCATTGTCGCCCAACAACCGCACGAACAACAGCTTCAATGATTAGGCATCACGTAGCTCGGTCATATACATGATGCCCCCAAGTCACAAGCAACCAGTTCTATTCTCCTGGCTCCACACCTAGCTGGCAAAACACATCGTTTGTTGTAGAGTACACATCCGTGGTATGGTAAGTAGTTGCCATCTGTAAACATGATTTCAGTTAGAACAAATGACAATCGTGGAAAGGGGGGAAGCAATGAGGTTAGCAGACACAATAATAAGTTCATACAAATAGTACTATTTGATAAGAAGCACATTACCTTTATCTAGATCCTAAAACCACCAGGGAATGCGATTGGGAAAATGCAAATGGGTGAGGGAAGGGGGAGCAAGCAGAATGATGCAATGCTATCGGACGAGGGAATGGGGACGCTCCTTTCATATAGACCTTGCACAGTTGACGAGAGTGAAGTGAATGCGGCAGGAAAGCTAGACACAAGAAGGAATCGAGAAAAGGAGCTTTTGACCACCATGACACGCTTGAGACTTGAATGCCTGGTGCGGTTGTGATGGGTCTTTTATGTACTTTTTTTACTCCAATCCAAGCAGTCACAACAGTCGAGGGGCTGACTGGTTGCTACGACATTCAAAACTGATGACCCTTTATACCATGTCCTATGAGATCAACTATATAGTTGGACTTTGTTGCTTTCCCAATAAAATTCAACAGCTATGTCTCATCCGTTATGCATTAGATCTAAGGCGATACTTGTTTAGATGAACTCCTCGCTGTATGGTTCTTGCAAGTTCAACAAATTTTATCGAAGACTACTGATACGTGTTTGGTTCTTATAAGATCAAAGCCACTCACGACTACTAGTACTACTGATACGTGTTTGGTTCAACAAACCGAGGCACAAAGCAACCCTTGCGCGGTTGTGATGAGTGAATTGAATGCATGAGGAAAGCCTCTGTAGTTATTTCACTCCAAGTATTCATAGCAGTCGAGGGGCAGACTGAAGAGTGAAGACGAGTTGCTCTTGCTTCCGTAAGCAATTTCTCTTGCTTGGTTTTGCAAAGTAGCAGCTAGCTAGAGATGGCTACATGGTTTCATAGGTCCTGATCGTCTGCACTCGCTCGGCTGTGGCTAAAGATGCCGCTTCCAATACAACTACCTTACTAGTACTTCATGCATGCAGCCATAGCTGGTGCAGCTATTCTTTGTAGCACAACCGATCTGGCAAAAGTTCTAGTCACAGCTCAGTAGCAGAGTAAAATGTCCGGGCTGGTCAAATTTACACGACTCGGACTATGAGGCCTGCATACGATTTACAAGAAATAGGTAAACATCATTTTGTCAATACTATATGGAGTACTTGTCTATATATATTTGGTCAACAGAGTTTAACCCACCTAATACAAAGTTCAACAAAAATCCATTTACATGGATATTATTACAACAAGATAAACTAAACGACATCACAATTGTCTTCAGTGAACATTGAAAACACAAATCAAAACATCAGTGTTATGAGATACTTGAACATCACACCTATTTTAGAAACAGAGAACAAGGGCATATCTCTAATGCCATAGATACTAAACATTAACATCATCTGACGATGTTGCTACTGCTCAGTTGAATGGAACTGCACGAACTCCACCAATCTCTGGATCATTCAGATGGATTGTAAGATAACGGATACGATGAGAAAATACTTTTGCACCACGGAACTCATAGCGGTATGAAAGCAAAGCCTGGAGATCCTCATTTGAAAGAACTTCAACAAACACATAGGGTCCTAGATGATCCTCAGCAAGACAGTAGTTTCAATGGCCAAGAACTTGATGAACAACTACAGAAGCAATCTACCACCTACTGTAAAAGTTAGAATGCACTGCAAGCACTATAACCCTTGTTTGTAGACCATGGCGAACACGAAGCTCGCGGAAGACATAGCGATACACAGACATGTCCTAAGAATGATCATAGTTATCCATGATCTGTGTAAAAAAGAAAACAATATGCAGAAAAAAATGAAGAACAAAGATGCCTAGTAGTAGGGTGGAGGGCAAAAGCTTTGGCATGAAACTAAAGCAGGAGCACTAGAGAGCCTTCCTCTCACCCCTTCTCTCTACTATTATATAGTAGTTCGCGCCTTCGTAGGTCATGGGGTCAACCACCCTATGACCCATGCATGCGCGGCTACGTGCCCACGACCCCACATATACGGCGCAAGAGTTGACACGATCTGTATTTTGTTGTTTCATCAAAACTATGATCCGGCCTGTCAAGATTTCTTTAGTATCAAACTGTCTTAGGCCCTATTGAACTTGCAAGAACCATGCAGCGAGGAGTTCATCTCAACAAGTATTGCCTTAGATCTAATGCATAATGGATGAGACATAGCTGTTAAATTTTACTACAAACGCAAGAAAGTCCGGCCGCTATATATTTGATCTCTAGGACACAGTATAAAGGGTCATCAGTTTTGAATGTCGTAGCAACCAGTCAGCCCCTCGACTATTGTGACTGCTTGGATTGAAGTCAAATAAAAGTACAGAAAAGACCCATCACAACCGTACCAGGGATTCAAGTCTCAAGCATGTCATGGTGGTCAAAAGCTCCTTTTCTCAAGTATGAAGTCATGTTAATCATCTGTAGTTAGAACTAGTATTATTGGTAGTAGTTGGATGACATTGAGTAGTGGGATTACACTGCTCTCCTCTTATTTGCATGTATTAGATAAAATTTGTTGAACTTGCAAGAACCATGCAGCGACGAGTTCATACGAGCAAGTCTCATTTTTTCTTGTTTTCTTGTGATGCTTGTTACTGTGTCGTTTACAATTTTAAGTTTGGGCCCTATTTTTAAATCTGAGTTGGCGCGTAGGATTGTCCGGCCGCTGAGAAACAACACGAGCTAGACTTTAGTGCACCATGCAACATGACATACATCGAATGGAACTTTGTTTACTCCTCTGCTAATTTTCCAAGAACAAGGGAACATGGAGCCCCTAAACGAGCACCTCACAAACTTGAAACACCCCCAATCGAGTATGGAGCCCCTAAACAGGAGAGAACCAGATGATTACAGATCTTCTGTTAACACAAGATTTGCTACGATTCACTTTCCTAAGACATGTTTACATGGATGCCTGGAACTCGAGCGAGGCGCTGTTTGGTTCCTCAAGAAAGAACCGTCGCATTGGATAATTCACTTCCCCAAGTCATGTTTACAAGGTATACGTGATCCTTCGAGAACGTGAAGTCTCCGCCTACATAAACTGCCAGCCCTATTTCCCCAGCGCTCACTGCCTCGTCGTAGTCGCGCCTTCATACTCTGCTCCGATGCCGCATCCGTCGTCAATATCCTCACGCATGCGCTCCGACTCTGCTTCTTCCTTGGCTATGTCATGATGGATTGGCTCCTGATGGAGTTGGCCACGGACATCGTTGGCCATGTTGCTAAATAGTCATATGGCCCCATGGACGACCTTGCCAGCCTATGGGCAACCTGCTCATTCATGTGCAGGGTGTGTGGCACCACCGAAGTCGGCCGGTGCATACCACTGCGCCGGGTGCTATCGCGTCAAGGTTTCTGGGAGCGCCACTACTATGATGGCAACTACCGCACCCTGCTCACCACTAGGCTGGCCAGCGTGGGCATCCTGGAGGCCTGCTTCCTCGCTGGCTTGCGTCCCATCTTCATGGAAGCCCGTAGGTCATTGACGCCGCTGATGGAATGGCTTCAGCACGACGCCGAGGTAGGCTATAAACTTGGTATGTACGTCTACACCCTCGTTCTCTACAGGTCCAATACCAACGTTTGCAATGATGACATTACCCAATGCCTATTGAGGGAGCTCGAAGGTGCTGACGAAGCAAGGCCGGCTGCACTGCTGTGGAAGAACCAGACCTTTTCGCAGTTCTGCTGAGACGTGTACTTGCGGTTCCAGAACATGGTGTCACATGATGTAGTGCCAGGTCTTTGCCCTGTTCATCGCCAGGACGGACATCATCAGTACATAGGCGGCGGCTACGGCGAGCCCGTCAGATTTGAAGTATGGGAGATGTGGTCTAGGTTCTGTAGCGAGGAATGTAGGATCTCACGGGAGTGCGATAAGTTATTCACATCAATGTGGTAGATTAATTTTGAATTAGTGCATGTTAAGTTATGTTAAACATCTATACATGTATATATATGGTTGGTGACTTTATTTTAATTTGTCAACCACATCTACTATATGTGTATCTCATTGTTCAAAGTCTACTGGTGCTGATCATATTTTTTCCGTACGAGCATGCACCCCTGCACGCGTAAGAAAGTCGGGCCTCAGTACATTTGAACGCGTCGGACAATATCCTTTGTAGTTTTTCCTATTTTTCCTATAATGTTTGTTACTGTGTCGTTTACAATTTTAAGTTTGACTAACTTTATAGGAAATAGTAACAACATCTATGACATAAAAGATCACACCAATTTGAACATAATCTTATCTAATTCGCGCGAATGCAATCACACGAGTACAATCCACAACATCACAAAAGATCTCACCGAATCATGCAAATAGAACAACATTTTATACCGAATGTGACAATGAGCTTAATCAAGAATCTTGATCTGTGAAGTGCTGCTCTGTGTATACATAAAACCTATATAATTCACATCATACAGAAGGTCCGCCTTGTGTATACATAAAGCCTGGCCTCGCTCCCATTGTTTGATTCCACCTTGCATTGCGCAAAAAACCCTTGCCTCGCCTCGCAAAGTCTCGAACTCTGCCTCCCCGTTGCTTGCCACTAAGGCCGTGCCCATGAAGTGCTACTCAAGGAAGGGTCGCCCGGCTCTGGTCCTTGCTTCCTCCAGTGTACTGGCTCTCCCCGCTTTGGAGGAGGCGGGGCCGATGGTGCGCCCTACTTCGATACCTCGCAAACTTGAAGCACCCCCAATCGAGTATGGAGCCCTTGAATAGGAGAGAACCAGATGATTATAGATCTTCTGTTAACACAAGATCTGCAAGATCTACAATCATCTAGGTCAAGCTCTGGTTCAATAGCAGCGTCTCGCAAAGGATGGAGAAGGAGCACCTCTCAAAACTTGCACCAGCACCTCTAGACGATGAAGAAAGATGATTGGCTCATGAGTGTGTGGATTCAAGAGTGTGTGGATTGAGCCCAAGTGGTGCATCTAGACCCGGGTTAAATAGGCCAGCCGAAGATGGAGAAGTGCAAGTAATGGTGACGCAAGTACTAGTAGTTGGGAATTAACTCACTATGACTTTACCGCTGATAGACCAAATCTGACCGAGCTGGACACATCTTAGTATTCACTCTTCAGTCTAGACCAAATCTGACTGAGCTGGACACATCTCAGTCTTCACTCTTTAGTCTGCCACTCGATTGCTGTGACTGCTTGGATTGGAATCAAATAAGTACAGAAAAGACCTATCACAACTGCACCAGTCATTCAAGTCTCAAGTGTGTCAGAAGCTCTTTTTCTCGATTCACTTCTTGTGTCCAGCTTTCCTGCCGCATTTGCTTCACTCTAATTTTTTGCTGCGCTCATAAGAAAGTCCAATGCGGCACATTTCATCTCGTCGGTCACAATACAGTATAGAGCTGTGAGTAAAACTATTGCCTACAGAGTGGCTTTGATCTGTGTTGAACCCAACTCATCTTATTTTCATATATTTGATAACATTTGAACTTGCAAGAACCATGCATCGATTATTTTTATTTAGAATTTTTATACTTCACAGGATCACACAAGGTCCAGTCGTCTGAAATCTTGACTACCCGGATGACGTGGTCCTGCATTCTCGCGCAGGAGCGTGCGCGTGGGTGGCGTCAGCAGCCTATTACAGCAGGGGACGTCACTTTTGGCCCGTCGCATTGACATGATAGGGCAAAGCCCCACCGCCCACCCATGCAAACATCTCGGGTGTGGGGTGGTCGACAAACTCCAAACTATAGCAGCAGAGACAAGGGGTGAGAGGGAAGGTTATACACCAGCTACCTTCTCCCTCTAGAGCTCCCGATTCTATCCCAAAACTTTTGGCTTCCACCCTACTGTGCCGCTGACGCCTCCTGCCAGGACCATGGCAGAGCCAACGAGGTCATCTGTCAATGGGGAGGCCCCAGAGGCCTTCCACACTACCAATCCTCCACTTATAGATGGACCTCTCATCGGCGTGGTCTCTCACCCACTGGTTCCCCTTTGGAGGTGGGTCATCACCGTACCACTGTTCATGTTGTTTATCTTCATTTAACTAGAGTATGCGAGCAATACTCACACTAGTATTTGTGTTCATGCTGTTTAATTTAACTAGTATTTAGAATTTGCCTACTATCTCAATAGGAGGACGTGGGCAGGATGGCTTCCCAAGCTTGGTTCTTTGTTCACGGTCTCGCTCAGAAAGCGGCCCTACGAGGCATCCCCCGATGGAGGCAGCCGCCCGCGATTCCATACCAGGCTGCACCGGTCAGTTCGGTAAAAGTCATTTAACTTCTCAATCAGATTGCTCTCCCCCTTATATGGGCTTGAACTTGGCTTGCATTGTGCAGCGCTTCCTCCATGGCGGCGCCATCCTCGGTCGTGGGGCTTTCCCCCGGTGGTGCCGGAGAGTCGTCCCGTCGCCGCTTGCTATAACAGAACCGTCCAATTTATAATAGCACAAGTACAATATCAACCACCGAGGCAGTCAAACCATCACACTTGAGCCCATATAAATCCAGTAGTCCATTGAGCATCACGAAGGATTTCGAATCAACTAACATGCATGCCAAGATCATACATGATTCAACATACAAGTCACATGTTACAACAAGTTCACAAATAGTTTGTCATACATCGGAGTTCCAACATAGTTATTACAACATCAGTTTAACAATAGCAGAAGTAACATAGTTCTGAACTATATCAATAGTAGTTTAGATACATAGCCAGTGTTCATAGTCATCTCCCACAAAAGCACAAGGGTGAGATGATATATATAGAATGACCATGCCCATGGTCCTATTCCTCATCCACTGCATGAGCAAAGCAGTGCTTACAGTAGTCATGGTACATCACATTATCTGCAACAATAGGGAAATAAACCTTGAGTACGAGAAGGTATTTAGCTAGACTTACCCGTCATAAACCAAAAATAAGAGACACTAAGGATCATGCAAGGCTTATAAGTGGAGCTGGTTTACATCCTTTGCCTACAAGCCAATATTTATCTAGTATCTTTTAACTTTGAAATAACAAGTTTATTATTCCTGTCCCATTCTAGATTAGCATCTATCCTATGCCAAACATGTTGTGTACCATTAAATCATCACAATAGTAACCATATCAAGTTGAGTATTTTCATAATCCACATAACCAATACTTTCATCAATTACTATGATGAAGGGGGCTCATGTCAAGTTCTCACTATCCAAGAGAGACAGCGATTCGAATCGATTCCTACCCAGCTGGGGAATTATTCCTAACACACACCCATACTCCCCCCGTCAGGGTCGCATCGGGTCACCTTTGGTACAACTCAGGTCCAAATCACGGGTAAGACCAGCGCCGTACCCTCAAAGATACTATCAATCTGCCAGGAAGCTTGGGACTCGAACCCACCCTTGGACTCATGCCATTGGCTCTCTACACATCCTTACTTCCTCCAGGGTGCACACTTTAACTGCTCATGTCCCCGGCCTGAGTTGAGCTACTCGGCTTCGCGGTCGGAATGACTTATCCGGCCAGCTATGTGAGAGGCATGCATTCAACATGACAAGAGGGCCTCCAACGACTGGTCCTTAAATGACACAGACGGAATCACTATAAGTCAACACACCTAACATATAAGATTCCATCCGGTCTCCACTTGTTCAATATCATCAGGCTATGTTCCATAATAGCACAATATAGCCAACCGTGATCAAGTCACCACCTATACCTCGTAGGTGACAGGAAATCACCCGACTTCTACCGGTCTAGGCATGGTAAGCATAAAGGTCGATCTTGGACCTACATAGGATTCAAGATAGATATTTCTGGACAAGGAAAGTATATGCATCAAGTGGTTCCAATCAACTCCTAGTACTTATTGCATTAACATAGAAAGGACTCAAGTTGGTATTAGAACACATAGGATGTTAGAATACTCTGGGGCTTGCCTTTTACAAACGTGGCCGGCTGGTGGTCAGGGCACTCTTGGAGATGATCAACTTTAGGCTCGCCTTCGCCTGGAGCTTCTTGGTGCTGAGCTTCCTGGTTCTCCTCTTGTGGATCGGCTTCGAGTTCCACCAACGTGATTTCTTCCGCTACACCTATTACATGCATATGCATAAAGTAAGTATCATGGATGCATAAGAAGGATTATGAATGATATGACATGAGAACGTGCATGATTCTATGCTGATGATTATATCAAGTTACTTAGATGATAACCAAGTTGAATTTTTTTCTTGAGTAGGTGCATATCTCTTCTCCAGAAATTTCAAGAATCCACACTAAGTCCATTTCTGGACCACAACACAGCAGCTACAAGTTTAGATCATAACTGGAGTTTCACTCAACCAAATTCTGTGATCTTCGACTTTATGGAAAGCTCATAAAATTGGCTACAACTTTCATTTAGTCATCAAAAGAGGATTTAATAGCTATCTAGGTTAAACAATTCAATCATCCAGATCTGTCCAGAAGACAAGCAAATCTGACAGCAGAATTATAACAGCTATAACTCCCAAACCATTTAGTCTATTACCATGAAAATTTGACACAAGTAAGATAAGTAAGTTATCTACAACTTTGTTAATAACAAGTTTCACAGTAAATGTAATTATCATCATGAATTTATTAATACAACAAAAACTACTCCTGCAGCCATCTAGCGGAATTATAAAGCAATAATTAATTAGCTGCTTATAACCAATCAACTTCAAGCACAACTACCATTATTAGAAGATCATATGCATCACAAGGATGACAGGAAACATTATGTTTATGCCAAACTAATATATTTAGATACCTTTATTCATTTCTTTATATAATCAGGTGATTTATGAGATAAATATTTCCAGTGTTCCATAAATTCTGAGAAAATGTTGATGGCCCCGCACCCCCTCCGCTGGCCCCTCCACCGTCCTTGCACCGTTGGCCCTGCGCCCCCTCTGCCGGCCCCGCGCCCCTTCGCGCGCCCACCCACGACACCGCTGCTGCCCCTGACGCCCAAGCAGATAAGGGACCTGGACCATGCCATGGTTTTGCAAGGTATAAGCTATGCATGTCAGCCATCGTGCCGTTGGTTTGTTGTGTATGTGGTTGTCGGCCATCGTGCCGTTGGTTTGTTGCAGGTTGTGGTTACCTCACCATGTAGGGGAGGTGCTACCGAAATTTATAATTGACACTATTATGTTCCTTTGTTGCAGGAGAGGCCATTGCAAAGATCGTTCCCCACCGTCGTCGACTTGTCACTTTGCCCTACAGCAAGGTGAGGCATCCTACACCCCCCTTTCCATATGATGTGAAACATAAGATGTTCGTATATCAAGTAACCTAGCTAGGCGTCTCCCGTTCAAAAGAGACATGGTTGGAAGTATGAAGATCTTTGCATATCTATACCCGTATCTATTTCGAATTGTCCATGTTTTTAGGATAGCCCGAGTATGTGTAGATGGGGTTAGTTTCCATGCTCTACTCCGATTCGAGACAGAGTTTCGGCAGCATCTCCCTGTTGTTCTCTGGATACACAATCTCGCTGCCAGGACGTGTATTTGGAGAACAGCAAGGAGGTGCTGCCGAAATTCTATCTCGGATAGGAGTAGAGCATGGAAACTAAACCCATCTACACATCCTTGGGTGGGATTAGGACCTATCTTCACCTATTAGACCGCCACGTAGGAACCTATAGATGCAATTGATTTTTATATTACTTGCTGATATGTTAGAGGATGGATGACTGTGAGTGGATGTACATAGGCCGCTCTAGTCAGGGTTCGTTCACCGATGAATGGATTGAGAAGACCGATGCTTTCTTGGAACTAGCATTTGCAAGGGTTAAAGGAGCGCATGCCACTTGGTGTCCCTGCAGCATTTGTGCAAACACGCGTCGACAAACAAAGGTGCTCATGGGTAAACATCTTTGCTAGAATGGATTTACGGTGGACTATACCCGGTGGATCTACCATGGTGAATCTGATCGTGTGAGAGACGAGGTCGTGAGACAACGCATCGAGGATTATGATGCCGATGCCGGGGTAGGAGACATGTTAAATGACTATCATGAAGCACACTTCGATGAAGGACATAGGGAGAAGGAGCCAAAGGCAACCGCAAAGGCGTATTACTATATGTGTGTCTGCAGCATAGCAACCCCTTCACGGGCATACCAAGGTTTCTCAACTGGATGCCATTGCACGTCTAATGGCTGTAAAGTCCTAATTTAGCTTGAGTCGAGAAGCCTTCGATGTTATGCTGACAGTTGTTGGTAGCCTACTCCCAGATGGTCACATCCTACCAAAGAGCATGTATGAGGCACAGAAACTCCTTCATGCACTTAAGATGCCATATTAGCAGATACATGCTTGTCCGAAGGGATGCATCTTATTTAGGAAAGAACATGCAGAAGCAAAGTACTGTGTGAAGTGTAAATCATCTAGGTTCCTAGAGGTAGACTCTGGTGATGGTCAGAAGAGGTAGCTCGCCATCCCTGTGAAGATCCTATGGTACCTTCCATTCATATCGAGGATCCAACGGCTTTATATATGACTGAGGAATCCGCGAAACAGATGACATGGCACAAATATGGACGTCGATACAATCCTGAGAAGCTGGTGCATCCATTTGATGGTGAAGCATGGACAAGGTTTGATATGATTCATCATGAGAAAGCTCTAGAGGCTCGTAATGAACGTGTTGCGCTGGCAATAGATGGGTTCAATCCTTATGGAATGGCAGCTGCCTCATACACTTGTTGGCCCATGTTTGTTATCCCTCTCAATCTCCCCCGTGGCGTCCTCTTTCAATGATAGAACATATTCTTGTCGTTGATAATTCCTGAACACCTGGGGAATAATATGAGTGTGTACATGAAGCCTCTGATTGATGATTTGGTCCGTGCTTAGGAGGAAGGGGTATGGAAATACGACCGAGCTACAAAGACAAACTTCAAAATGCATGTTTGGTACCAGTACTCCCTGCATGACTTTCTGGCGTATGGGATATTCTGCGGCTGGTGTGTTCACCGGAAGTTCTCATGCCCAATATGCAAGGCATCTTTGATGTTCATTTGGTTGATGAAGGGTGGTAAGTATTCTTCGTTCGACAAACATTGACAATTCCTCCCTCTTGACCATCCATTTAGACGAGACATCAAGAACTTTCGGACATGATTCTGCCAACATAAGAAGTCATCTATAAGATGATTCTTAAAGAAGTAGCACAACCTCTGATCAGGATGGAAACATAATCATGTTTTCACGTCCTTTTCAACAGCGCAATAAATACATATAAAATAATTTGAAAGATGTAATGGCAATATGTCAAGGAGGTAAGAGCAATGACTTAATTACGTCGACGACAGCTATTCACGCGCAAAAGATCAGAAACCGACAAATGGAAAACCAAACATCTATGATATGGACTGGCAGGTACGGTCTTCAGTGCACGGTGTCTGCCGTCTTTTATAGCATTCGCGCCATAATAGGGCACCAACGCGGTCATTTCCTATGGGAGTTTTTTTTTTGACGAGTTGTTGGCACTACAAAATTGTATTCCGGCCGGCTCACATATACTAGATCCATTCATCACGTACTGCTCCAGCTTTCTCATGAGTTGGGACCACCACAAAATTGTATTCTGAATTACGTGCCGGCCTCCTTGTTTTATACTAGATTTACACTCCTATCCTTCTATTCCTACTCCACTTGTCTTGCCTGCCGCCGAGAAATTGCCTGCCGCCGAGAAAGAGCAGTTGCCAATTGGCCTCGTCTCCCTACTTTATATACATAAATCAAACTCCAAGTGGAATATACCAAATATATAGTTCTATGTACCTTCCCATCATGTTGCCCTGCAGTGTTCTCTTCTGGAGAAGGTTCATTCACCATCCCTTCTGAATTTTATTTGGAAGATGGATAGACAGAAGCAACCAGCCGGCTTCTGATTTTTTTTTTGGCAATCGTAATTGAATCCAAGTAGTGCTCAGTTTTCTGGAAGATCGATGCGCAGATAGTTCCTAATTAGGTCGGCCCATTTTTTTTTTTTTTGCAGGTGCTAGTTCGGTCGATTAAACAATCTTACATCGGCCGACCGAGGAAAATAAAAATAAAAACAAACCTTAGGTCGGCCACCTGAGAAAATAAAAAAATAGAAGGCATTGTACTTTTTTCACTATTTCCAATAAACAGGAGAAGTTTTATCCTACAAATTTTAACTAGAAAAATTGGAGCCAAGAAGAGTTGTTCCATCGAAGTAGTCACGGGTGGAGCTTCTGATTTTTTTTGGCAATCCTACTTGAATCCATGTGCTCAATTTTTTTGGAAGATGTACCTTTGATGATGGCACACATAGTTCCAAATTAGGTCAGCCATTCTTTTTTTTTGCAGGTGCTAGTTCGGTCGATTAAACAATCTTACATCGGTCGACCGAGGAAAAAAACAAACCTTAGGTCGGCCACCCGAGAAAATAAAGAAATAGAAGGCATTGTATTTTTTCAATATTTCCAATAAACAGGAGAAGTTTTATCCTACATTTTTTAACTAGAAAAATTGGAGCCAAGAAGAGTTGTTCCATCATAGTAGGCACTGGTGGAGCTTCTGAATTTTTTGGCAATCCTACTTGAATCCATGTGCTCAATTTTTTTGGAAGATGTACCTTTCAATGATGGCGCACATAGTTCCTAATTAGTTGGCCCATTCTATTTTTTTTTGCAGGTGCTAGTTCGGTCAATTAAACAATCTTACATCGACCGACCACGGAAAATAATAAGAAAACAAACAAACCTTAGGCCGGCCACCCGAGAAAATAAAGAAATAGGAGGCATTGTAGTTATTTCACTATTTCCAATAAACATGACAAGTTTTACCCTACGTTTTTTTACTAGAAAAATTGGAGCCAAGAAGAGTTTTACCCTACGCTTCTGAATTTTTTTGGCAATCCTACTTGAATCCATGTGCTCAATTTTTTTGGAAGATATACGTTTAGATGATGGCGCACATAGTTCCTAATTAGGTCGGTCCATTCTATTTTCTTTGCAGGTGCTAGATCAGTCGATTAAACAATCTTATATCCGATGACCGAGGAAAAAAAGAAAAAAACAACCTTAGGTCAGCCACCCGAGAAATAAAAGAAAAAAATACAAGACATTGTAGTTATATATTATTTCACTATTTCCAACAAACAGGAGAAGTTTTACCAAACGTTTTCTAACTAAAGAAACTAGTGTATCAAACCGTGCTCTCACACGGGACAGAGTTTTAGAACACATCGTGGCGCAGTTGCTGCTGACATCAAAACATCATCACTCTACATTGGGGACAATGATCAACAGAGGAGTGCAACGAAATGCAATCAACAAACCACCCAAGGTAACATTTTGCTACGTGCAGGAAGAGCAGTTGATGGATCGGAGCTAAATGCCTCTGCGAGTCAGAGGTCTCATGGCTTGCAGGTGCGTGCGCCACCTCTTTTCAAGCTCATGCTACCGGCACTCATTCCAGGAACCAGGATATATACAGATGCCTCATGACAAGTCAAACCCCTCGCGTTTATATTCTTCCCGCCACCACGCTGCAGAGCCCAACCCAGAAACAGGCAAGGCCGTGGAGGCGTCAACCGACTCTAATCGCCGGCGCTTTGCTTGCTTGCTGCTCCCGATGGCCGCTGCCGCTGCCGCCACCCCCACCAAGACGGCCAACATCCCCGAGACGATGCGGGCCGTGCAGTACGACGCCTGGGGCGGGGGCGCCGCGGGACTCAAGGTACGTAAGCGCACAGCACGCAGTTGCATGGAAGCCATTTTAGTTTTTTCCGCTCCTGCTACTTCCGACTGCTAAGGTCAAGCAGGGAGCGTTGTAGATAATAACTCAAGTACGTGTGTCACAGTCAGCTAGTCTTTGTTGCCGAGAAGAGCACTGCAGATTTCCAGTTGGTATTTTATCTTGCCCAGAAGTGGTCATTAGGAGGGAGAAACGAAATTAATCTACCTAGTATAGTAGTAGGCCTTCAGTCACGGTTTTGGGCGGTTTATTTCTAAATGAAACCCAAACCAAACCAGGAACAGCTAGCTTAAGCGGGTTAGTGGTTTCAAACCACGTCTGGTCACATGGCCCACGCGGCCGTCGCCGTGCATATATGCCGCCATGACGCCCCTGGAGGAGGAGGTGCGCTAGCTCCCTGCTCTCTTCTTCTCTGTAGCATCTCCTGCTCTCGTCGAAAAACCTCTATGACGTGAGTCCCGACCAACCTCGTGTCGAGCTTGGCCTGAGAACGGCTACTCCGATGGCAAGAGGTTCAACGGTTTTCTCACTTTCTGTACTGTACGGTCAATCTTACCCATTATTTAAAACCTGCATTTGGGGTTTGGTCCAGGTTGTTCTGCCAGTTTGTGCGGCTTCGAACCAAAGCGTGAACAGGCCTATCTACTGGTACTGGGTGGTGTCAATTGGATGGCTGAGTTCTGAATTTGGGTGTCTCTCTGACTGATGAATGCTTTTTACATACAGGAAAACTAATTTGATCTGGGGAATCTGGTCCTTTATTTGCTCTAGTACTTGATTCTCTTGCTACATTACACATAGTCTGAGTCAGCAAGATTTTTTATTTTCATTTTGTTTTTGGTTTAGAATATATTAGGGTTTTTATTCCTTGTGTTTTGAGAATCTTTGCTTTGTAATCTTTCAGTGAAACAAGTCCACCGATTCTAAATTGCCTCAAATGCAGCATGTGGAAGTTCCAGTCCCTTCAGCCCAAAAGAATGAGCTTCTAGTGAAGCTGGAAGCAGCAAGCATCAATCCAGTGGACTGGAAGATACAGAAAGGGATCTTGCGGCCGTTCCTGCCTCGTAAATTACCTTTTATCCCTGGTAATCATGCTCATTACTCATTTCGTAGAATCATAGTAGTTGACTTTGACTTCGATTAACAGTTGGCCATTTATTTCATTTGCTATATATGTTATGCTTGGGTTTAACTTGGCCTGTGCCACACTGTTTATGGGAAGTTCTTAATCTTGTCTGTCATCTTCCACTAACAGGTAAAGGTAATGATGACACGCATTTTTGGAATCTTAGATCATTCACACATTGTTATATATGCTTGTACTCTAGAGACAAATAAGTCAGTGTTTGTTTCATCTTATTTGTGCTAATGAACTATCCTGAACATAGGAATTTGTATCACGCAAGATATATATATAACGGGGCAATGACTGACGAGTTGCTTATCCTCCATCTTCTGCAGTGACTGATGTGGCAGGAGTTGTGGCTGATGTTGGGCAAGGAGTCAATGGATTCCAAGCCGGAGATCATGTTGTTGCTAAGCTGTACTCACTTGTAGGCACATGCTCTTCACTATGTTATTTTGAGTATATATGAAGGCATCAACTCAAGTACAAAAGGGAAATGTGGAACGTTTAGTAATTTTTTGTAGTTGAAAGCTGTATGTTGGATTGCTAGAATTATTAATTTGTGTTGCATGCACCAGTCGATCTCCGTGTCTTGTGTTCGACGTGCTCATCATTTATTGGAAGGGGATGTTCTGCCTTGATGTTAACACATTGTCCTTTTTTTTTACCAGAATGGAGGTGGACTTGCAGAGTATGCTGTGGCATCAGAAACTCTGACCGTCAAGAGGCCTCCCGAGGTATTTGCTGTTGAAGGCGCAGGGCTGCCTGTTGCTGCTGGTACTGCGCTCCAGGCGCTTAGGACCATCGGCGCCAAGTTCGACGGTACTGGCAAGACCTTAAACGTTCTCATCACCGCGGCATCAGGTGGCGTCGGTCACTACGCCGTGCAGCTCGCGAAACTGGCTGGTCTCCACATCACCGCCACCTGTGGCGCGCGTAACATGGAGCTGGTGAAGAGCCTGGGCGCGGATGAGGTGATTGACTACAAGACGCCAGAGGGTGCTAGCCTGCAGAGCCCCTCAGGTAAGAAGTACGATGTTGTCATCCATTGCGCTGTCCGTATCAGCTGGTCGACGTTCAAGCCTGTTCTGGCCACCACCGGGAGGGTGATCGACGTCACCCCAAACTTCACTTCCATCCTCAAATGGGCGCTGCACATGGTGACCTTCGCCAGAAAGTGGCTGGTGCCACTGCTCCTGTCGCCCAACAAGGCGGACCTAGAGTTCCTGGTCGGGCTGCTGAAGGACGGCAAGCTCAAGACACTGATTGACTCGAGGTTCCCACTGAGTGAGGTGAGCAAGGCCTGGCAGAAGAGCATCGAGGGCCATGCCACCGGAAAGATCATCGTCGAGATGGGAGGCTGATCTGGGATGCCTTCATTACTGACATAGACATGCTGGACACAGCATGGAGGTCGACAGATATGGAGTGCCAGTGTCTGGGTGTGGCATCGTCGTACAAATTATTCGCGAGTGGTGAGCCAGTTTATAGGCTTGTGTTTCTTTTGTTTTCGACTGTGAACATCAGTTTCTTATACAGTTTAGGGGTTTATGGATTTGCACGATTGATCAGCAAACTTGCATTGCAATTTATTCCCTCTGTTCCAAATTATAAGACGTTTTGGTTTTTCTATTTATATTTGCTTTCACTGTATGGTATCTGGGTACCAAATAATATTCGGTACCCAACATTCATCAACCAGGCTTCACCACAGCGGTACATTTCCGATCTAAAAGTTGCCTATGTTTCTAAGCAATGTCAAATGACTTATGCATTTTCTTGGCTGGCGCTAGGGCTGCTGAACGCTCCAGAGCACGGTGGCTATCGTCCGTCCGTGCCCTCTCGTCCCCGCGTGGCCCGTCGGTGCCGGCAAGGGCCCGCGCGTTGTAGATGGACGGAGGCATGGGGCATGGGTGTCGGGCCAGCTGGAGATGGACGGTGCCACGCTCTGAGCAGAGGCACACGGCCAGAGTGGCTCCGCACGGCGGGGCAGCTCCCGCGCGGTGGCGTACGAAGCAGGGCCGGGCCACGGCCAGATGGCTCCCACGCGGTGGGGCTGGGCACGCGCCCAGTGGCGTGCTAGAGCCAAGACGGCGGTCACGCGGATGCCAAGATGGCGGCAGAACTGGGAGGACGACTGGCGGCAGGGATGCATTGACAAGAAAGAAGCAGCGAAAGAGAAAGAGAGTAGCATAGGGAGTAGCAACCTCAGCTGACGAAACAACGTCGGATCCCAAATCTGGCTTCCTCAAGGATTGAAAGGGGGAGGGCTAATGTCGAGCTGGACACAGTGCCTTAGCCGAAACCACCAACCTTAGCTGAAAGGCAATGTCGAAACGACGCAAATCGATGGGGCCTAGCCCACCGAGTACGCGTTTCAAAAAAAAAAAAAAAAAAAAAAAAAAAAATTTGACCAGGCAACCTGGCATTTCCCGCTAGCACATACATCGGTTCCGGTCTAGAGGAAAGTCCTACGGAGCTTGCCAATGGTGTCAATAGCCCAGAGCCATAGACAAAGCGCAATTAAATGGTGAGTTAGTATGGCCGAGAGAGTGAACGATGCAAGCATATCCTGGCTGGCCAAGTTCATAATCTTGGCTGTTGGGACATGCCATATTCATATGAACCAAAGCCCCCTAAAAGATACCTAACTAGTACCATTGGAGTGGCATGTAAAACCTACCCCCACTGAGGGGTCGCTCATAAATTTCCGCTTGCCTATATAATGCCAAGAACATGAGGATAAGGGGGCTCCTCCTCTCCCACTCATTTTTCCCAAAACCTAGCCGTCGCCTCACTCTCCCCTCTCACATGTTGGAGCCTTCGTCGCAAGGCCTTCTCCGTGGATCCTCCACACTAAACCATCGTTGCGGAGCCTTCTCCATGGAGCCTCCATCATGGAGCCTTCTTCGCAAAGCCCTTATACAAAACAATCATCGGGCCTTTGTCCGAGGCCTTCGTTCCGATCCTTCGTCGGGAGACCTTCTACAACCAGGCCTTCGTCGGGAGACCTTCTCCAGCCGGGCCTTCGTCACGGACCTTTTCTGACCAGGCCTTCGGCGGTGGACCTTCTCCGGCCACGCCTTCGTCATAGACCTTCTCCGGCCAGCCTTCTCCGAGCTGGCCTTCTCCCACCGACCTTCTCCGGGAGGCCTTCTCCAGCTGGCCTTCTCCCATTGGCCTTCGCCGGGAGACATTCTCCCGCTGGCTTTCGCCAGGAGGCCTTCTCCCGCTGCCCTTCTCCGGGAGGCCTTCTCGCGCCGGACTTCTCCAGGAAATCTTCTCCCACCAGCCTTCTCCGGGAGGCCTTCTCCGGCCGGCCTTCACCGGGAGGCCTTCTCCAGTCGGCCTTCTCCGGGAGACCTTCTCCCGCCGGCCTTCTCCGGGAGGCCTTCTCTTGCCGGCCTTCTCCGGGAAGCCTTCTCCTGCCGGCCTTTACCGAGGGACCTTCTCCAGCTACCATTCTCCGAGGAGGCTTCTACTTTCAACCCTGTTATGAACGCTTATCCCAACATTGGCACCCACCGTGCTCGGCACGAATTAGTTTCTCAAGAGAAAAGGTTTGAGCTTGTGAGAAACTCTGGGAGAGGGTTGAACCTCCGGGGAATGTAAGATTTCCTTAAATCTTCACGAGTAAGCCGACAAAGATGATAGCTTCGGTAACACCTCATCAACTTCTTTCAATATCAACTTTTTTTTAAAAAAAAATACTTTTTTAACCTAAGGCCAAACAAGCCTTCGTGACAACAACTTTTCTGAAAAAAAGCTTTCTTAAACCAAACGACAAACAAGCCTTCGGCAATGTCAACTGTTTCCAAAAAAGAAACTACGGAAGGCTATCCAAGTCATCTTTGGCCGTACCAATTTTTGTAAAAAAAAACTTTTTCTTTAACAAAGCTGTCTTCGGTTGTATAAAATAACCTGCTCCAAAACCGAGAGCGCAGCGCTTGAGTTTCAAACTCATCAAGAACTTGGTAACAAAATCGTCATAAGCTAATCAAAAGACCTCGCAAGTGTTTCTGTTTTTTGTGCGCAGGTTTTTATTGTTGAGTGCATTCCAACTTGGAACCTTCATCATGTCAACGCTGGAATATTGCTTGTCTGAAGCTGGAACCTTCGACTCTGACTTTTGGCACTCTCACGAAACTTATTTCCTGAAGATCATGAAGCAAAAAGCTCAGCCTTCACCAGAACATTTAAGCCTTCGATCAGTTTCATCAGCCTTTGTGTGAGAAGAAGAAAATTGGGTTTTTTTTTTGTCGGAGCATCAGCCTTTGACCGGTTTCATCAGCCTTCGTCAGAAGAAGAAAATTGGGTTTTTTCTCACAACATCAGCATTCGATCAGTCTTATAAGCCTTTGTGAGCGAAACCAAAAATTGAGTTTTTTTCTCGGAGTATTAGCCTTCGATCAGTTTCACCAGCATCCTTCGCAAGCAGCCTTCCTTAATGAAGCCGGAAGTTCAAGTTTTCTTTCGAGCGGCGACCTTCGTCGGTGAAGCTGGAAATTCTGTTTTTTTCTCGCAAGAGAAGGCTTGAATCTGTGCAAAACTTCGAGGGAAGGTAAGAACCTCCAGAAGAAAGTAAGACCTTCTTAAAGCCTCGCTACTTTTTTCAAAAAAACCAACAAACCAGAAGCTCTAAAGCCTTCGGCTGAACCTTGGGCCCTGTTTAAAAAAAAATGGACCAAAGCTTCCAAAGCCTTCGGTTGTTTAAAAATATAATAAATTGTGTCACCTTCATGCCTTGAGCACCGATATATGTACACACATCTTTGAGTCACCTTCTTCGCTGCATAAATTACATCATCTAACCTCGAGCTCCGACCTTTCATCAAAATATAACCTCCTAACCCACAAAAGCTCGGAGATTATTTCTACTTGTTACGTGCAGGTAATTAATTGGTATCTACTCACATGCACAAAGTGTGCAAGGAAAAGAAGCTAGCCTAGACGATCCATCAACATGTGATGCTCAGGAGGCAAACCTTCGCTTTTGCCTGACGAGGCAAAAAAACTGCATACTGGTCTTCGTGAAATTAATGGTTTTGTCTGGGATTTTGTCCGCTGGATCATTCAAATCATTGGATGGGCTGAGCTGCACCTTCGGCCGGAATTATCTATCGGAGTGCATTCGGATGACGGATTATCTATCGGAGGCCATATTGATTTGTTTAAGCCTTCGCACGAAGGCAGGATTTATCTGTCCAAGTATCTTCAAATGGCAGATGATATATCTTCGACTCTGAGCCCTCGCATGAAAAGCGGTACCTTCCGCTGGGTTTATCTATTCAAGCCTTCGGATGATCATGCGAAACCCCAATCACCACGGCTGCTCCAGATAAGTATCTTGTCAGAGTTCACATGTTACCATCACTATCGGATTCAGCTTCTTTGCCGAGTGTCTCAGGCACTCGGCAAAGGCCGATATACACTCGGCAAAGCCTTTGCCGAGTGTTACACTCGGCAAAGGGCACTCGGTAAACAGTTTATCGACAAAGACCTCTTTGCCAAGTGCTAATCTAACACTCGGAAAGAAAAGTCGCCGTGACGGCAAGCGCCACCATGACGGCGGCTTTGCCGAGTGTTAAGGTCAAGCACTTGGCAAAGGTCGCCTCTTTACCGAGCGTCGTTGACTCAGACACTCGGCAACGGTGGCCACTGTGCCGAGTGCCACCGGCAAGACACTCGACAAACAGGCGACTTTTATCGAGTGCCTGGCCCGTGGCACTCGGCAAATCTGTGATGTTTGCCGAGTGCAATGGCCTTTGCACTCGGCAAAGCATGTTCCTAGGCATGTTCTCAGGTCGTCACTTTGCCGAGTGTCATGGCCATTGCACTCGGTAAAGTGACTGAAAACAACCTTTTTATTTGTTTTTTACATTCCATCCAAACAAACAGAAGATATATATATATAACAAACATTACCAACATCACATATATATCATCAACAACACATATATATCACCAACACCATATATATATCACAAACGTCACATGTCTCACAATATATCACAAATAAGTTCATAAGTAATCCAAGTGCTTCATCATCTACAACCACAATTGCAAATAGAAGTACCATTAACAACCACAAGTATCATCACCAAGATGGCCAATGAGACTAATTTGGTGAAGGATTCGCTGAAGCATGATGATCGTTCGATGCCGCCGATTGATTCTACACAAAGGAGAAGAGATTGCATGTGTGAGACAAGATAAATATATACCATACATGAATCAAACTTTCATACTCCACTAGATTTGACCGTAAGCATGAACATACAAACTAAAACATTTATACTCACAGGAGTAGAATAGTGAGGAGGTGGAGTTGGAGGTGGAGCGAATAGCGAAGGTGGTGGAACTACACCCGTAGCGGCGCCAAGACTTTGCATGTACTGAAGAATTTCCACCATCCTCCGCTGCTCGGCCTCCACCCTCTCCATCTTCGCCTGTATCTGCTCCCATATCCTCCTCTCTTGTTCAAGCTGGGCCTACAATATATTCACCTCAGTGTTACAATAATGCAAAGGAAATGTATGAAAAAACCAATGAACGACGAATAAACCAGGAATAACCTCGAGTGCCTCCACCCGATGGTGTGAAGTGTCCTACCGAGGTCGTATGGCCGGGCTCCTGCTCATGCTGCTTGGTCGAATCTAGGACATTCTAGGAGTAGTGGCCGAGTCAATTGCGCCGTCGCCAATCCAGTACCGCCCATGCTTCTTGCCTCCTCCCACCCTCATGACGACTTCTCCATCAAGGTCCTCGGTGCTCGGATCGTACTCTGGCCAATGGACCTCCCTTGCCATCGATGTGTACTCACTGAGGCGGTTGTGGACGGTTGCATTGTTGTACGCCTCGGGCCCGCCCTCCGGGTTATAGTCGACGTCGGACGTCGCCTTGCCCTTGTGGGCCATAGCAAATGCCTTGAAGATGGAGCAAGGCTGGCCACCATGTGACGCCGACTGCGAGAAAAACAGCAAGATGATTAGAAATCATGCAGAATTGAGCGTTAGAATAAATAAATGAATTCGCGTACCCATGTTTCTGAGTATCCGCTGAGGCTGCAGCTGCCTTGATGGTGTGCTACACCTGGCATCATCAAACCCTGCTCCCGACACAACTTGTGCGTCTCCTCCCACTCGCATGAGCACCACTTGTCCACCATCTAATCCCAGCACTGGGGATGCGCGGCGCACCAATAAGGAATCATCTACAGGCCATCAAGTACATGACATATCAGAAGATGAAATTAAGCCTACTTAATCTCAAAAGGAATCAGTATTAATGTTCTGTATTTACCTGCAGGTACTGGTCCCGGGTCAGCGTCATGGTTCTTGCGTCCCTTTTGGTGACCTTCGTTCCAAGGACGGTCCCGTGGTAAGTTATGACGGCCTAGATGCGCGCCTCGTAATGCATGTCCACGACGAGTTTTTTGCAGCATTTGGTGGCCACCGCATCCGCCTTGGCCTCATGTCCGTCCTGGCATCTAAAGAAATCCTGCATACAAACACGATGTATCCATTCATTATTTCAAGAATATCCAATGAATGCGATGTATTGAGCAATGTAGTGCGAGGAAGACTTACCCACAGCTCTTGCTTCACCCGCTCCGCCTTGTTGTTGAATACCCTACGGGCCCGATCTGCAGCATCGGGGGCGGCGGCGTAGTGGTCAAACGAGTAGGCCAGCCCCGTCACTCCGGCGTACTCAACCAGGCCAGGGAAGTGCTCCTTGCACAGAAGACCGAGGATGCCATTGACTTGGCGTGTGTGACCACCTCCACTCGCCACAATCGTCCAGTTCCTGCCCAAGTGATTAAGAAAAATTATTAGTTTCTATTTTGATTTTCAACATATCATATAAAGTAGTGATAACATCTAAAGTTACTTACTTTTCCCCCTCGGGTCGAATCAGTGGGCGTCTCTCATGAGGTATCGATCGCCGAGGGAGGCTCGCGGGACCTCGCAAGTAGACGCTCGACGAAGTAGTGATAACCCCTTGCTGTCGCCTCCTCCTCGTCGTCCTCCTGCGCGTCCTCCTGCGCCTCCTCGGCGTCCTCCTGGGGAACCTGCTCCTCCTCCTCCTCACGCGACGGGGCGGCAGGCGACGGCTCCCTCCTGCGGCTGCTCCTCCTCCTACTCCCACCGCCCACCATCTTTTTTGTGGCTTATAAGTCGGCTGATGCTGTTTTATTGTCAGAGAAAAACACTGTATCATGATTGATAAGCATGGCTGATACGATCAAGCGAATATGGTGTATATATTCGAAACAGTATCAGAATGGGGAATGTTCGAAACTGTCTATATATGGCATTCTTATTGTAGTGTGCAAATGCTGAGATTCATGGGAATAATTCCTGAGTTGATCCACAGTATTTCGATAGATAGCAGTTTTGACTAGAACTTATATATGTAGCATTCGTATCACTCCATAGATCGAAATCTAACTACTTGGTACACACATACACAAGATCAAAGACCAGCAAGCTGCATTATAGTGAAGTACAGCATCAGTGTTGGCATAACTTTCAGAGTAAGAGTAAACCAATGACACATTTCAGCTGAAGTGAAACTTTTAGTTTACAAGACAATAATCATTATTGTTCGATCCCAAATGGAAACACGCCTAATAATTCCCAGAGATCACAAGATAGGCGTATATGCCTAAGGAGAAATATTTAGCTACACCTCAATAATTTCCATTTCTACCAAACAGCGTACTTCAGATAACTTGCAATGATGCTTGAGCTGTGCAAATATAATTCAAACAAGATAGACCATTTTCTAGGCACTACTAATCACTAACCATGCTACTGTTTCAGGAACCATGCAAGATACAATCTCTCAGCTAAAGAAAAAACCAATCTGCTAGAAAATATTCCTAGGCAACTCAAATGCACATGCATACTTCTTAAACATTTATAAAATTACAACAAGGAAGTGACACTTATGCTTTGTTGGAATCAACAGAGTCAGTTCTACAATATTACAGAAATAACAGTTCGTGTCCATGTCAAGCAACAAACAGGAAATCATTGAACACCAGGGGAGAACCGGAGAGGGAGCGCGACCACTGTCCAGCGGGGGCGGGCTTGTCCACCTCGGACGGAGCGGCGGCGGAGGCAGGGAGGGGTCTCCTGGGCTTGTTCTCCCTCAGCGACCGAAGCGGGTCCTCGGGGCAGGGAGTGTGGCGATGGTGGAGGAGCAGGCGGCAGGGCGCGGCAGGAGTCGCTGTGCGTGCGCGCGTGGAGGGTGGAGGCCGCCGATTGCTCCCGCCTTGCCTGTGGCCCACTGCTCCCACCTTGCCCGTGGCTCCCACCAACCCGACCGGATGAGCGCCGGCGACCTCTTCTCCACATCTTCTTCCACTCATCAACAGTCAGGCAGTCACCCATACGGTAGACATGATGAGATGAAAATAAATATCTACTAGTGTCCAGTGAGGTTGTGTATTCGCATCTTTCATGTTCAATTTCAGTTTTCATTTTGCAATCAAATTGAAACTGAGAAAGAAAAAAAAATCTGCTGGTATTATTCATTCATACGTACCAGTTATCAACCACAGGAGTAGGGGGGAGCACTCACCACTTCAGCAGGGTCAGGGGCCGGACAGCCGAGCCCGGGATGGCCTCGGAGTCGGTTAGTCGGAGGGCGGCCGGCAGCCAGCGCGGTGGCCTGCGTTGCTGCGCCTGCACGGAGCCGCGGAGGGCTGCCTGTGCGGTGGCGGGCTGGGGGTACTGGGCCGCTGGTGGTGGGGTGGAGCCCGTCCTCCTTCTCTTCCTCCTTCTTCGTCCTCCTCCTTCTCTTCCTCCTTCTTCCTCCTTCCTCCTCCTCTCCACCTGTCATCCTCCTCTTCTCTTTCTCCTCCTCCACCAGCGGCACGACGCGGGGGGCGGTGTCGGCGCGGGCGCGGGCGGCGGCGGCGGCGCTGGCGTGGTCTGCCTACGTGCGTGTGTGCATGTGTGCGGTGTGTGTGGGCCGGCGGGGTTAAATCCCCCCTTTGCCGAGTGCCCCCGATCTAGCACTCGGCAAAATATTTTTTTTATTTTTTTAAATTCTTTGCCGAGTGCCACCCGGCCTCACACTTGGCAAAGAGGAGTTTTTTTTATTTTTTTAATTCTTTGCTGAGTGCCATATGTCCTGACACTCGGCAAAGTGGTGATTTGCCGAGTGTCATTTTTTACCACTTGGTAAACCATATTTTTTTTCACTTTTGATCTCCAAACTTTTGCTGCAGTCCTCATACAATACCTGGTACTCCATGTTCCAATGTGGCACATTTCTCGGACTTTTTCTATATTTCTTTAATTTATTTTATTTAATTGAATTTTCTTGGATAATTCAAATTATAACCGCTAGTCATTCGAACAAAGAAAAAATGAATGGAAAAATGATATTCATGTTATTTAGTATAATGTGAGGCCGTATCCAGGAACAGACCACCAATTTCGAACATATTTTCACGAAACATGACCACGAACTTGCGGTCGAGTTGTTTTTAAATTCTATAAAAAGCAAACGATGATCGAAAATCTTGAAACTTGTCGAGATGTCATGATATCATATGTGGAGGCTATGATAAAAAATTGAGAAGGTTTCGCGCAAGTTTGTCACGTACGATGCTTACCACCTCGTCGGCCTCTTCATGAAATCATGAAACTTCTTCGGAGATTCTTCGGTTTGCAAACATTGTACGTGACAACTTGCGCGAAACCTTCTTAATTTTTTATCATAGCCTCCACATATGATATCATGACATCTTGACAAGTTTCATGATTTTCGGACTTCGTTTGCTTTTTATAGAATTTAAAAACAACTCGACCGCAAGTTCGTGGTCATGTTTTGTGAACAAGATGTTTGAAATTGGTGGTCTGTTCCTGGATACGGCCTCACATTATACTAAATAACATGAATATCATTTTTCCATTCATTTTTTTCATTGTTCGAATGACTAGCAGTTATAATTTGAATTATCCAAAAAAATTCAATTAAATGAAATAAATTTAAGAAATCTAGAAAAAGTCCGTGAAATGTGCCACATTGAAACATGGAGTACCAGGTATTGTATGAGGACTGTAGAAAAAGTTTGAAGGTCAAAAGTGAAAAAAAAGTTTGCCGAGTGTTAAAAAATGACACTCGGCAAATCACCACTTTGCCAAGTGTCAGAAGAAGACACTCGGCAAAGGGTTAACGGTGGCTGCCGGCCGTTAACGGCGGCGCCCCTTTGCCGAGTGTTCCGGTTTGCCGAGTGCCCGACACTCAGCAAACCTGGTCTTTGCCGAGTATTATTGTTTGCCGAGTGCTCAGCACTCGCTAAACCACCTCTTTGCCGAGTGCCATTTGTTTGCCGAGTGTTTTCTCTATGGCACTCGACAAATAGCCTCTTTGCCGAGCGCCCGATAAAAAGCACTCGACAAAAGCTGGGACACTCGACAAAGAAGCCGTCTCCGATAATGCATCGAACAACTTCACGTAACACTCTAATTTTTCAGCGAAGTTTAACCGGTAGCCGAAGCATCGGCCATTACACGTTTGTTATAATTCACAAATTGAGATCTCTTTACCTTCATTTTTTTTTTCTGGTAATTATTTGACTGTGATCCTATGCGTATCGCTAAGATTTTATACATATGCTGAAAGTATCCGCTTGCAGGAATGAAACCAACACAAGTGAGTATTTCTCACTAGCTTATAAATTCTGGCCAGCTTATAATGCCTTCTGATTTTTACTCTTGTTATTTATTTTGTCACATTTTTATCCAACCTCAGTCCCTCAAGACAAATTTTTAAAAATAACATTCATATAGTTTGTCACCAATCTGACCAAGAAAGTTGTCGTAATTTTTCGCCGCACCAAAAGCATAGCCTGAGTGGCCATACATGTCTGGCCCTAACCAACTAACTTAAAACACTTTTCTATTACTTTGTTGAACCTCTATTTGTTACTAACATGCAGGTCACCACCACTATAAGCATCTTTTTATCCTCCCAAGCTAACCCCCTAGAGTATATTTTTCGTCATTTTCACCTTCCAAAGCCAAATCAGTTAGTACTCTCTATCTGCCAACGGTTCTCATTAATTGTTTAGCCTTCGTAACACATCTGTTTAGTTCTTCAGGTTGCATCAGTTAGTACCCTCTGTCAGTCAGCGGTTCTTATGAAATATTCAACCTTCGTCAAATACTTCAGTGATCCTTTATCATCAGTGGCCTTCGACAGTCAGCGGCCTTCCTCAGTCATGGTCTTCATCAGTCAGTGGCCTTCATCTATAATTGGCAATCATCAGTTATTAGCCTTCGGTAGTTATTGGCTTTCATCATTTGTCAGTGGTCTTCACCTAGCATTGGTTCTCAGCAGCCTTCATCAGTTATTGGTCTTCGTCAGTCATTGCGTTTTATCATTTGTCAGTGGCCCTCATCTATCATTGGTTCTCAGCACCCTTCGTCAGTTACCAACATTCGCTAGTCAACAGCCTTCGTCACTCAGTTGTCTTCACCAGTTGGTAGCCTTCATCTATCGCTGAGTATCATCGGTCTATAGCCTTTGTCAATTATCAGCATTCATCATTTAGTGGCCTTCATATATCATTGGGTGTCCTCAGTCGACAGCCTTCTGGCCTTCATCAGACAACAGCATTCATCTGTCGCATCCTTCGTCAATCATTGGGCTTCGT
Source organism: Miscanthus lutarioriparius (assembly GCA_904845875.1). Classification (NCBI taxonomy): domain Eukaryota; kingdom Viridiplantae; phylum Streptophyta; class Magnoliopsida; order Poales; family Poaceae; genus Miscanthus; species Miscanthus lutarioriparius. The sequence continues at coordinate 52,485,199 of CAJGYO010000010.1, forward strand.
TAGCCAGCAGCCTTCGTCTATTAGCAACCCTCATCAGTCATTGGCCTTCGTCAACCAGCAGTCTTCGTCGGTCAGCAGTCTTCGTCAGTCATTGGCCTTCATCAGCCAACAGCCTTCGTCATTCAGCAGCCTTCGTCGTTCAGCAGCCTTAGTTAGTTGGCAGCCTTCGTCATTCAGCAGCCTTTGTATGTCAGCAGCCTTCTAGTCAGCGGCCTCTATCAGAAATCGAATTTTGATAGAAACCAAACCTTCGAACCCACAAATACGAACATATTTTTCTCTTTTTTGCAGGTTGTATTGTTCAATTTTTTTTAGGTTTTTATAATATGCATTAACTAAATTTTATCTGAGCTAATTTTCGCATGGAGCTGATCATTTTTATGTTCAATGTTACGAGTCACATCTATAACCATGCAGGTTCTTGAATAGTAGCCTTCGCAAGTCAGCCAAAACTAAAACCCTCTCATTTGAGGGCATTATTTCTTGTATGGAGAGCTTACCTTTTATCAAGCATAACCATCATTTTTGTAGGGCGCATGATATGTTTGCCACTTCTAATATTTTCACGTAAATGCATTCACTTGAATCATCACATACATACATGCATTGCATAAATGGGTTGCACCGCGGTAACCCGACAAAGACCTATCCATAACCAGGCATCAGAGCCGCCACTCTCAAAAGCTTCAAAAAGCTTCAGAGACTGTCAAAAGCATCAAAAAGCTTCCACCGACAAAGACCTGTCCATAATCAGGCATCGAGACCTTCGCTCTTTCAAAAGCTTCAAAAAAATTTCATCCCTTGCATATTATATGAAATGACTAACCATCTTTTACAGTAAGTAGAAAGCCAGTGTCTTTCTGAGTGTCGAAAGACTTGCAAGCAAGTCGATATTCGATGAAGCTATAATGCCAAACCTAAGTCCCTGAAAAATGTTGGAGATCAACTCAGGTGTATTTTCACATGACTTGTCTGGCCTTCGGCATGTGGCCTCGCTGCCTACATTGGAATCGCCTTTGGCATGACGGGCCCTGCCACCATCTTCAGTGACTTCACCAACATCGCCTCCACCAAAACACCTTTTTTCTGGAGGGCCTTCGCCAAACAACTTTGTATGAGGGCCTTCGCCATCACCTTCGGCATCTACACCAACCTTGCCTTCGCTAAACACCTTTGCAGGAGTGTCATCGCAAACAGTCATGGCAAACCAGGATGACTCGCCTCCGCCAATACATCGTCATGAGGGGGCTTCACCAACACCTTCGTCATCAACACCAATATCTACTCCACCAAGCATATTTGCAGGAGGGCCCTCGGCAGGAGGGGCTTCACCATCATCTTCACCTACGATAATGGCTTGGAGAAGATATTGGAGGAGAAGGCCTTGAAGATGAAGGCATATGCACCAAGCGAAGCCAACAAAACCATGTCATAGAAGTGTAGAAAGAAGCCGAAGCCCAAAGGTGAAAACATCTAGAAGAACAAGGCACTTAGAGGTAGACACCTTAGGACTTAGAACATGTATAGGTTAAAGTCGTGCATGTGCTTTTTTCTCCATGCCCTTTTTCCCATAGGATTTTTGGGATGGAGTTTTTAGTGAGGCATGTACGTGTGGTTTGTGAAGGTGAAAGCTCTAGTTTGGTTTTGGTGAATTGATGAAACCCTAGATACTAACCTACTTGCTCTAGTGATCATGAGAATAGGGAAGCACATTCCAAGTGGTGGAGCAAACAATGAAGATCATGGTGATGGTGGAGAGGCCATGGTGATCAAGTGCTCGGCTTGGAAAAGAAGAAAGAGAAAAACAAAAAGCTCAAGGCAAAGGTGAAACTTGATAGGAGCTTTTATGTTTTGGTCATCAAGACACCTAGTGGGTGTGATCACATTTAGGATAGATAGCCGTACTATTAAGAGGGGTGAAACTCGTATCAAAATGCGGTTATCAAAGTGCCACTAGATGCTCTAACTCATTGCATATCCATTTAGATTCTAGTGAGTGCTAACACCCATAAAAATGTTTGTAAAAATATGCTAACACACATGCGCAAGGTGAAACAATTGGTGGTTAGCACATTTGAGCAAGGGTAGAGAAGTTGGTGAAGACGAAGTGCTATTTTGCACTGACTGGACGCTGGTCACGTAGTGACCGGACTTGGTGGTGCTGCGTTTGGTCAATTTTAGTGGAGTTGGCACGCTTGGGTTCAGTCTGGAATTTGACCGGACGCTGAACAGTGTTTGTGACTAGATGCGCAGGGCCTGCATCCGGTCAGGAGGTGACGTATGCTGATGCAAGCGAGCTTGGCATGCTAGAGTTGAGCCAGAGAGGATCAGACGTAGGGGTGCGTCCGATTAGGCACGATCGGACGTGTCCGGTCATCATTTTTCCTCTCTAGATGCTTACTAGAATCGATCTGATGCTGGGTTGTCATGGGGAGCGGCATGTCCGGTCGTTGGGTGAAGCAGTGAGGACGCGCATGAGCAGGCATAGCCCCAGCATGTCCAGTCTTCGGGATCACGTGTCCGGTCGCTACTTAACGCATGGAGAAGGGCTGCCGACTGTTGGGATCGCACAGCTGAGGTCAAACAAGGAAGACACGTGGTCGCATCGCAGCGACTGGATGCTGGCTGGGTAACATCAGGTCGGTTGGACCAGCATGTCCGGTCGCCCCAATTTCAGTACTGATAGAGAGCCAACGGCTCTATTCACTTGGGGCCCTATAAAAGGCATGTGGCCAGCTCTATTTCACTCTCTTGGCCATTTGCATTGACATAGCAACCTTGTGAGCTTAGCCAAAGCCCTCCCACTCATCTCCATCATTGATTTATTATCTTTGTGAGATTGGGAGTGAATCCAAATGCATTGCTTGAGTGATTGCATCTAGAGGCACTTGGTATTTATGTTTCGCTGTAGGTTTCACTTGTTTCTCTTGGTGTTGCCGCCACCTAGATGGCTTGGTACAGCGAGGATCGCCGAGCGGAGGAAGGTGCTTGTCTCCGGCTCTGATCGTGGTGATTGTGAGGGGTTATTGACCTTTTGCCGGTGGAGAGCCAAAAGGTACTCTAGTGGATTGCTCGTGGCTTGTGGATCCTTATCTTGTGTTGGTTGTGTGGTACCCGATTGCGGGTTAGGCGTGTGATGCCTATTAGCGCGTGAACCTCCAAGTGAGTAAATCGCCACAATGGGGACTAGATTGCCGGCAAGCAAGTGAACCTTGGTGAAAAATCATTGTGTCATCTTGTCCCGAGGATTTATTGGTATTCATTGTGATTGATTGATTGATCTTCGCTTGCCACGGTGGTATATCTTCACTACCTCACCCTTCTACTTATATTGCTAGTGTAGCTAAGCTCTTTAGTGTAATTAGTTTTGAGAGCTAGATTGTGTCGTGTCTAGTGTTTAGTGAGGCTCTATAGTTAGTCTTTGAGAGCTCACTAACTTAGTGGTAGTGACATAGCCTCTTTGTGTGAATTAGAGATCTTAGTGACTAGAATTGTGGATAGGAGACTTACATTTTGAGTAGGCTAGCGCAACACTCACTTCGCTTCATTATTGTCTAACCACCTTGTTTAAGTGTTGTTGTCGAATTTTTATAGGCTATTCACCCCCCTCTAGCCATTAGGACCTTTCAGAAGGGTAGTCCTCACAACCAAGGTTCGAGTTGTATTGTGCCTCTTCTAGTACGAGCATGTACTAGGTCATGTAGTACTGACCATAACCTAATAGATGAGGGGCTACTATTGGGACATGCCATATTTATATGGGCCAAGTCCTCTAGAAGAGGCCCAACTAGCGCCATTTGAGTGGCATATAAAATCCACCCCCACGATGGGGTCGCTTGTAAATTTCCGCTTGCCTATATAATGCCAAGAACATGAGGGCAAGGGGGCTCCTCTCCCACTCAGATTTTCCAAACCTTAGCCATCACCTCACTCTAACCTCTCACTTGTTGGAGCCTTCATTGCAAGGCCTTCTCTATAGAGCCTCCACAATAAACCATCGTTGCGGAGCCCTCTCCACGCAGCCTCCATCATGGAGCCTTCTTCGCAAAGCCCTTATACAAAACAATCATTGGGCCTTCGGCCGAGACCTTCATTTTGGGCCTTCGTTCGAGGCCTTCATTCCGTGCCATCATCGGGAGACCTTCTTCGGCCGGGCCTTCGGGGAGACCTTGTTGGGCCGGGCCTTCATCGCGGACCTACTTCGGCTAGGCCTTCGTTGGGAGACCTTTTATAGGATCAAGATGCCAACTAGAGGGATGGTGAATAGTCATTACTAAAACTTAATCACGCCTGGCTAACCGAAACAAATACGGAATTAAAACAATCGGTCTAGCCAAGACTATACCCCTTTATCTATGTTCTCTAGCACCTTATAAAGATCCTAATTAAGCAATCAAGGTGCCGGGCTAGCTAGAGCTCACCTAACCAATTCTAGAAGCAAGGTCACACAAACCTATGCCACTAGTACTTCAAGCAATGAGGGAGCTCCTACACATGCTAGTAAGCAAAAGCACAAAGCTCCTAAGCTCACTAGCAATGCTCAATAACAAGGCAACCAATGCCAAATTAGAGAGCGCAAATACTTAGCTACACAAACTAAGCAATGTGACTAACAAGGTTACACAAACCAAATTAGCCATGCAAGGGAGCTACTTCTATGCTACACAAGCAAGAAGGTAACTAGCAAGCTACACAAGCTAACTAATTACAAAAGCAACTACACAAGCACAACGTATATGAAAGTAATTACAAGCTTATGTAATGAGGATGCAAACCAACGAGAATACAAGGATGACACGATGATTTTTTTCCTGAGGTTCACGTGCTTGCCAACACGCTAGTCCTCGTTGAGACAAGCTCCAAGGTTGCCGCCGATCCTCTTGCTAGTGGTGACTCACAAGTCACACTCTCCCATGTGGAGTGCTCACCACAAGCTCTAGCACTTGACCCGGCCAGAGGACTTGTCGCCCTTCGCGTCTCGCTTTACTAGAATTGCTCTTCGTGGCTCCCGTGGGGCGAGCACAATGCCTCTCACAAAGCTCTTCTCTGGAGCACCGCACAAGCTTCTTGTGGGCTTTGATGGAGACCACCACCAAGCCATCTAGGAGGTGGCAACCTCCAAGAGTAACAAGCACCATAGGCTTGCAACTCGAACACCTAACGCCACTCGATGCAAATTCACGATGCAATTGCACAAGAATCGCTCACTCACTCAATCGGATGAACACTATCAAGCTAGAGTGAGTTATAGGGCTCTCAAGCACCACCACATAAGCCACCAAGGCTCTAGTGTGCTCAGCAACCAGCCAAAGGCCGAGATCCCTTCTATTTATAGCCCCCACGAAAATAGAGCCGTTGTACCCCTTCACTAGGCACAGCTCAGGGTGATCGGACGCTCTGGTCAGATTGACCGGACGTACCCTGCCAGCATTTGGTCAACGATTGCACGCCACGCGCTGCCCCCGTTCAACCACTGTCGCTTGATCTCAATGGTAGACTGCCGCACGCCAACGGTCAAGTGATGACCAGACATAGCACAGTACCAAGACCGAACGCGCCACCGCCTGAGTCTGGTTGTTTCCAGAGAGCTCCCCGAGCCTTTGTATTGCGACCGGACGTTTCCGCTACTGTATGACCGAACATAGACCAGCCAGAGTTTGGTCGTTTCCAGAGAGCTCAACGAGCCTCTGATTTGTGACTGGACACGTCCGGTGCTGCACGACCGGACATAGCACCAGAGTCCGATCACTCATCAACTACCATGCGTCACTGCTGTATCTCGCGCCATCACGTCAGCGTACATCAGCACAGACCAGACGCAGGACCTGAGTGTCCGGTCACTTTTCGCGCCAGCATCTGGTCACAAGACCGAGACCGCATGCTCATGGCTGCTACTGACCGGACGCGCCGGTCCTCTCGAGGCTAGCGTCCGGTCACTTACAATGACCTCCTTTCACATCTGTTTCTTCACCGAGTTGATCCGTTTCAACTCCAACTCCTTCTTCTTTGCAAATATGCCAACACCACCAAGTGTATACCACCATGTGTATGTGTGTTAGAATTTTCACAAACATTTCCCAAAGGATTAACCACTCAACTTGCTATGCCACTCAATCCTAGCGATGATGAAACATTAGATCACTCAAGTGGCACTAGATGACCGATATGCAAACATGTTTACCCCTCTTGATAGTATGGCCATCTATCCTAAACCTGGTCATAAACTTCTCTACACACCAATGACCAGTGAAATGAAATGCCCTAGGTTATACCTTTGCCTTGCGCTTTCGATTCCATCTCCTCCAATGCCGATGCAACACATGCACCAACACGATCAACAATGATATGATCCACTTCATATCATCACGTGATCATATTGGTTCATCGATCTTGACTTCACTTGCTTTTCACTGTTGCCACGGTCCATCGACGCCAAGTCATCACCCAACTTGCCCTTCACACTTGCAACCGGTCCATCAAGCCAAGTCTTGTCTTGATCTTCTCCACCTTGATCACATGACTCAATGTCATGTCTCAAGTGCAATAAGGTCCTTCATCATCACATGTGTGAGCTTTGCAACATCTCCAAGCCATTTCCACCTTCATGGCATATGTTGCTCACATACATGTACCTATGGACTAATCTCCTATGTATCTCACATCAAACACAATTAGTCCACCTAGGTTGTCACTTAATTACCAAAACCGAACAAGGACCTTTCAATCTCCCTCTTTTTGGTAATTGATGACAACTCTACAAAGATATGGAAATTAAGCTCTTTTTGGATTCATGTTGCTTGCCCAAGCAATTTTACCATGTGTAAATAATTTTGGACAAGTACCACAAACCCGAAATGGTAGTATTAGCTCCTCCTACATATGTGCTAGAGTGTTTGGTTTGAAGCTTGCACATATGCATGGATTAGAATTATGGGAGAGTAATTACTACCAAATGATGCTAAGGTGTATAGAGTAAACCTTTGAAGCATGATACCAATCGGAGTTGCACCTTCAAGTTCATCCTAGCACCATGGTTAGCTAGATATCACATGGAAATCAAAGCACTAGATACCTCGTGAGATCAACATTAAACGCAAGGTACTAGCATTACTTGAAAAGCATACCAAGTGTCTAGCTATCATCCTATGCATGCTACTTTTCATTTCATCAATAAAATTCTACAACTAGCATACACCACACAAGCATGCATATCAAATTTAAGAAATTTATGCAATGCAAGCAAACACATGACTATGCACATATCAAATGCAACCAATCAAAGTTCATGAGCTTGCTCCCCCTACTTGTGTGCTTCTCTTGTCCAAGAATTTTGATCCATCTTTTTTCTTCAATGTTGCTCCCTCTTTGTCCATGTCCACCCTCTTTGTATCAATCTCTCCCAAAGCTTTAACTTTTATATCTTTGTACACTCTCTCCCCCTTTGTCATCAATTTCCATAAAAAGGTGTGCTTCTCATTGATGCAAAGGTTTGCATTTGGGGTAGATGGTTGAGGCTTGAATCTTGCATTTTTTATGGACATCACTTGATTGTTGGAATGACACCACTTGTAGATACCACTTGTAAGACTTCTTGAGATACTACACATAGGATCTTTGATCCTGATACCAATTGGTGGGAAACATCCCCCTATGTCATCGCATGGGTCATCTATTTGATAAACTTAAGCTCTTGTAGGTGAGGGATGCATTCTTCATTTGATAATCACTTGTGGAACCATCGTCTTGCATGATTGATACCACAGTGTAGATGTGATACCACTTGAAAGGATTTGCTACCATGGAACCACTTGTTGGATTTATCAATTTTGACCACTTTTTGAACATTTGCTATCTTCATGAGTACCACTTATAGGATATCACTTGTGAGTTGATCTAGACATCACTTGTGAAATCTTGATGAAATACTTGAGTCTAGATACCTCTTGAAACAAATAAACTAGATATCCATTTGCATTGTTGTCTTATGTTAGTACTCTTATCACTATCATGAGCTTCTATAGTTGACTTGAACTAAATTGATTTGCCTAAGCTTCCAAGTCCGGTTTGAACCCCAATGACAAGCTTCTTCACACCTCTTACAAGAGTTATCTTGCCAATGTTGTACTTGTCACTTGTTAGCAATCCAAATTAAATCAAGTACTTGGGTTTATTAGCTCATGAGCAAATTCATATACTAACCACTAGATCAACTAACCATTCAAGCAATAGTGGTAGGCTATGAATTTAAACATTTCATTTGTTACGCATGATCCTATGAAGCATGTACTATATGCACTAATCGCATACTAGTAAGGGATGAAATAATCATGCACATTACAATGATACATTTGCTATGTTGAAGTAGAGGATAGTCACATAGATTCCATGTAACACCCTAAAATTAGCTACTTTCTAAAAAGAGTAAAATAATTTCTATTAATTGTTTTGTGCTCATAAAAAAATAGGTAAAAGAAAATTTTAATTAAATTAAAATCCAACATAAGGGTAGCAACATGTTTGCGCATACATGCCGTTTGCATTGGTACTTTTATTATGAGTGGTTTGGAAAAATAAATTCAAATCTCAATCTTCAAAATATTATTTTCAAGTAGTGCTGTAAAAAGAATTTGAAAACGTGCAAAAGCAAAAGTTAGATAAGATGCTTTGTTTTCAAAATTCAAAGGCTTGGAAAAGGTTTTAAGACGCGTTAGAACGATACCTCTCTTTCCAGGAATCTTTTCGACCTTTTTAGGGATTAAATTCCTATTTCTTAGAGCTTTGTCTTTTTTGATCAATCCAAAAGTCTTTTCCGGGAGCTAAAACCACTTTGGATGTGTTCTTTATCCTTCCATCTATCTCTAGGAATTTTTATCGAATTTTTTGGAGCTTAGACATATTTTTCGGAGCCTAAATAGTAATTTTAGATTTTCTGAAATTATTTTAATTCCGAAAATCAATTATTTCCTAAAAGATCTTGGATTTCCAAAATCTACAAATCCTGAGTATATATATATGCCGGCGTAGCCCCGGATGCGCTGATTCCGAAAGTACGACCGCTTTCGCGAGCCGCCACTCGTAGCCCCGCAGATCGGACGCCGAAGTTGTGCACCTCTAAGTTTCCGGCAAACCTTCGGTGAGTGTTTCCGGCCATCTCCGGCATCCTCCGTGGAAACCGTCACTGCTGCGAGGTAGATCTCATCGTCCTCTACACCGTCTTGCCATCCTTTTCGCGGATTCGTGCCCGTTTCATTGTTTCCCCATCCCTTCTCTTTTTTCTCCGACGAACTCACCATGGGAGCCTTTCTTCTAGTTTACAGCAGCTCCGGCCGGCCCTTCCTCTCAGGTTCCGCGCCCCAACCCCGTGTGCCACCACTCGGCAGGCCCCAGGCTGTAGCCCCATGACGCCCGTCCCACGCAGTCTCTTCCACTCGCGCGTGCAGCAGCCGTGCTGCCACGACAGTCCGTGAGGGCCGTGTTCCCCATGCACCTAGGCAGGCCCAGCGCGACGCTGCGCGGCCGCGTACCACTGTTGGCCGGCCAGGCCGGCCGTCCTCAGCCCTCTCCACGCGAGCACAGCAGCACCTCCATGGCCACGATCAGCAGCCCAAGGTAGAAGATGAGATTAATTACGTTTTTGCCACTAGTTTGCAATCTCCGTAGTTTATCCGTTTTAATTCTGTTTTAAGTGGTTCAAGTTGTGTTAGATTCGCGTCGCCGAGATCTATGCAGTAGAGTTATTAGTTTTCATATCACATGTTTATGAATTTATTTTATTAGAATATTAATTGTGTTATAATTAATTAATCGTTGTTTAGGTTTTTGATTTCGATTCGATTGCGCGAGTTTCATCGCAATGTGTCATACGTGTTAGCAGCGTCATCCAATATAACAAATGTTTTAGAATTTTAATATAAGGTATTAATTTAATCTATATTTATTCAATAGCTTTTAATTAAAAGCAACTACATAGAGTTAACTTCGTTCTTGTCGTGTTAAATCGTGCCAATGTAAGGTACGCGTTAGTAGCAACGTTAATTACGTCACATGTTCATAATATTATAATTTAAATATTAATTTGATTAATGATTACGTAAACTTGTTTCTAAATAACAGCAACCTTGACAGTATCCACCTTTTATAATTACTTGTTAATTAATGTCAACTTAAATATGTATTTATTATAATTTGCTTAGTTTAAACATGATTTATATAAAGTCAGTTAAGATGCTTTCACATGCATTTTTCTCTTGCAAAGTCAAAGTTAATTTAATTAAATGATACGTGCATGTTTATGTATAAAATATGACTAGTTCAACTCGGCTTTTAAAATAAAATGTGATTTTATGTAATCTGAAGTAATATGCTTCATATAGTTTTGCTCAATTAAAATAAATCAAGCATATAGGCTTTTTCTCTCTTTTATAATATAAAATTCTGATAGTCGTTTCTTTTTAATGATAGTTCCGTTATCGGTGATTCTTGCGTTCCCGTGATTGTAGCGACCATCCCTCTCTTTTAGTATATTGTTTTAAAGCTTTTGGTTATGATTGGTGTATTGTTCTAATATGGCTATGTATGTATGTTATGCATGTCTGTTTGGATGCTTGTGTGGTGTTCTATGATCAAGTCCAGTCGGTAAGCTATGCATGGTGAGTCTAGAAGCAGTTCTTGGAAGATTTGGACCAGAAGAAGATTTGATCTGAGTTTAAGGCAAGTATAGCATGGGACCATCCTTGATACCTATTCACCTTTAATCATTTAATTCATGTTGCATGTGTCTACCTTGGCAACTGTAGTAATTTTCCTAGCTAATTGATATCCTAGATTTCCTTGATACCTTTGGGTTATTGCATTGGGTAGTTTTTGCTAGTGCACAACCAAAACCATGATCTTGTAACTTGACTAATGGAATATGCAATAAACGTTAAAACATAACTTTTTAGCAACATGGAAACAGGGGGCTAGAGTGTTTAGCTCCTTTCTAAATGCTCTAGATTCCTCTCCCTAAGGACTTATCTGTAAGTGATCATCCGGGACTTATACTACAGCTGTGAGGGTTATATGGCTCTGGCTTTAGCTCAATATGAGGACCTTTTTGAGCTTGTTAGTGGCTACCTTTATGGCGCAAGAGGGGCTCCGATAGGTATGATCTCGGCCTACCAAGAGGGTGTACTTTGTTAGTCACTCCTTGGAGGGGGGTTTATGCTTATTGATGGGAAAACCTTAGCGGCCCTAACTTGTTAGACGAACCTTTAGAAGGCTTCATAGTGAACCCTGCCGACCTTCCTTGGTAGTGGGTCAAGAGGCTGATCACCTCGGGCAAAAGGGTAAATCACGACTCACAGTGAAAGTGTACAACCTCTGCATAGTGTAAAACTGTTATAACAGCCGCACTCACGAACATGAGCTGCCCTGGAACCCTTATGGAATAGAGATGATCACTAATGGTTAATAGTTTATGCTATTCATTATTTATGTTTACTTGATCATGTGTTTATGGGCTTATGATAAATTCGTTGCTGCACAATTGCTTAAAAAGATGACCTATTAAAATAAAAACTAAACGCAGTAAACCAATGTCAACCTTTTGAGCCTCATGAACCCCATGTTATGTTGCTGAGTACGATATGTACTTACGCTTGCTTTACTTTTCTATACATTGGATAAAAATCCTGGATGGGTACCAGATTGCTAGTCTCGAGGAGTTACGCTTGTGGTCAACCAGTCAGTCATCCCTATGGATTTGGAGGCTTCGCCTGAAGATCGGAGTTGTCTTTTCGCTGTATATACTCTGAGGTTATATTCCTTATACTAATATGTTATGTAATAAGTATTGTCTTTTGATATTACCCTTATTTGTGGCTATTTGTGAGATTTGACTTCCTAGGCTCACATATAGTGTGTATCTGGTTTTGTCTTTAAAACCGGGTGCTATATTCCAATTCATTACTCCAATAGCAATGTGAAGTCTAATTATAAGCTTGGTGAAGAGTAATAGATACCATTTTGAGTTCCATTCTTCACCCATATGAAATGAATACCACTTATGATCAAGTGCACTTTCTTGTTGTCGTTAGCTTGCTTCATCTTGTCATCTTTACTTGCAGGAGAGCATCAATGAGAGAATATCACTTGAAATATCATGACTACCTCTTTTTTGGGTGTTGCTTGCTTTTCTTGATCAACCCTTTTGATTGCTTCAACTAAGCATCTCAAATGTCCCTTGGATCACCACTTCTATGTTAGCCTTCCAAATACCACACTTGATTTACCTACACATAGGCGGCAAGCCCCTACACTTGGAAGAAGTGACCTCTCTCCAAGAACCATTCTTGATACTCATTTGAAATAACTTGATTGATTGATCCAAGTGATGGACTTAATATGATGAGTAACCTTGATTCCTCCTTTAAGTCCTTTTCTTTCTACTTGTTTAAGTCCTTTTCTTTCCACCAAATGATTTCTAATAGTCACTATAACTTAAACTTCATTTTCATCTTGAGTTTGGTCTTGATCTTTAATTTGAGTACCAAATGTGTGCAAAGTACACTCCAAAATCAAATGACCTTGTACTCTTTGCTTGTCATGCTTTTAGATCATTTCAAAACCAAACTTAGGTGCCTTAATTACTTATAAACATGTTTTCAACTTGAGGACCTTTCAATCAAAGTGACTCCAAATAAATCCAATAATTGTCAGTTTTCTGGCAGATTTTGTACCCTTCAAAGAAAAATACATATCTCCCAATGTACAAATTCAAATACCACGAAATTTGGTGGAGATGTGCTTAACTAAGTTATCCAGCAGGTGTCAAAATTGGAGCTTCATTTGACTTCTAGATTGCTACCAGAATTTAATTCTTCCACCACTGTTACATGCTAAAAACTGCTGCACTATAGCTGATAAGATCCACTCTAAAACCAAAGCATCTCTTATCTAATTCTCATGAAATTTGTACAGCATCTTATACCATAAGTCTAGAGAATGTACATAAAATTTTATGCCAATCCAATAAGTTTGGATCACTCAATCATGGCTAAGATTATAGCTAGCTCAGATTTTTAATATAGGACAGATTTCAATCACTTGAGCTATACTTCATCAAATGTGCATCAAACTTAAAATCAATTTGTTTGAATACTTTCACAAGACATAAATCCATTCAATCCACTTACTAAAAGTCATCTCATGAATTTATCCAACACAAATCAATCCAAACTTGATTACTAAACAATTGTCTATTCAATCATCTCATAGCAAGCAACATTGCATATTTATCAAATTCAATCAACTCATATGCACCCAAATGAAATGATCAATAAGGGATATACCTTGGTTAGCTCATGATCAATCAATTTGCAAGCTTCAACTCAAATAATTTTGCAAGCCATCAAATAATCCAATAAATCATCACAACATGAATATGACACTTGTATGTTGATAGCACTTGGACTTCACTCAATTTTCACTTGGCATTGAGTTTGGATGTGCACTAGGCTTCATATCTTGATTCAACATATGGTGATCAATGTGAAATCAATTGAATCAAGCCTCCAATGCCGATGGTACCTACAAACAATCATCCACTTTTTGATGGTACCCAAACTAGTTTGGGTCCTCTCAAGTTAGGAGCAACATACTTAGACAAAGTCTTAGTATAAGTAGCGGGATGTTTTGCAATTGCAACCAATGAGGTACCATTGACATCCTTTCTAAGCACATCATGATAATCAATTGAAATGGGCTTAGAATTTGTACCTAGGGGACATGAATGATCCATGTGTCCCCTTTCTCGGCATGAGTAGAACTTTCTGTTTGATTGAGCCTTCTCTTTCTTGCTCATGTAGTGCTTCTCATTGCCTTGCTTCTCATGGATTGCTTGAGCCTTCTTCTCAAGCTTGGTAGGACACTTAGAGACAAAGTGTCCCGTACTACCACACTTGAAGCACTTGATGTGAGCATAGACTTTCTTCTTATCTTGTGTCTTGCTCATCATCTTGGCATCTTGAGTTTGCATTGGATGCCTTGTCTTTCCACCTCTTCTTGTTTTCTTCTTCTTCACCATCAAGTCACCACCGTCTTCATGGTTGATCTTGATTTGAACTTGAGGTGTCTTTTCTTGCTCAACTTGTCGCTTTGGTTGAGGCTTCACTTGTTGCTTCACCAATTGCTTGGTTGGGCACATTGAGGTAAGATGACCCCAAGTGCGGCACTTGAAGCACTTCACATGCCTTAGCCTCTCTTCTTCTTTCTTCAACTTGAGCTTTTCTTCATTGGGGCAACCATTTGCAAGATGTCCCACTTTATGGCACTTGAAGCACATGAAATGAGAGAGCTTCTTTTGTTCTTGCTTCTTCATCTCTGTTTCATATCTTCTCTTGCCCCATCTCTTGCCCTTGATTTTGCTCTTGTTGAAGCCAATGCCACTGATGTCATTGCGGCTTTCTTGATGATTGACTTTGCTAGTCTTGAAGCCGATGCCACTGTTGTCACCAAAGTTTCTTTGAGTCTTCAACATATGCTCAAAGGTGACTTGAGTCTTCAACATATGTTTCTTTGAGTCTTCAACATATGCTCAAAGGGCACCTCTCTAACTTGTTGGTCAATTTCTTCACTTGTTCATTGAGGTCATTATTCTCCTTCAAAAGGTTAGTCTCACAAGACATTGAAGTAGAACATGAATCTATTTATGAAGAACATGGCATTTCTAATAAATCATCACAAGAGGTGGATACATGCTTCTTGCCTACATCACAAGGGTTAGCAACAATATGTGATTCATTAATTGACTCATGTGATGAGCTCTCACTAGTTTTAGTTTTTCCATTAGAAAGCTCCTTAGTGAGAAAAGCATGGTCTTGTACCAAGTTATCATGAGCAACACTAAGTTCCTCATGAGCCAATTTTAGCTCCTCATGTGAACAAGTAGTAACATAAAGTAGATGCTTTTGTTGTTCACATGTGTTCTTTAGAAAAGAGTTTTCATTTTTCAATTTCTCGGTTTTAGTCATATCTTTTTCTAAAGCTTTGATCATGCAGACATATCTATCTAGAAGCTCCTCATATGAATCAAGATTAAGCACATTTGCATTAGATACCTTAGTGTCACCTTGTGACATGAAGCAATGTGATGTAGTTGGAGAGCTTGTAGTAGCATCATCATCATGGCTTGAGCATGAACCATCATCACCATCAAGTGTGCATGGGGTAGGATCATCATGTGCAACACTTGTGGCATCATCATCAACCTTGTCAAGTGAACTTGTAGTAGATCAATTATCATCATCATCACTTGACCATGAGGTGGAGCAATCTTTCATAATCACCAAATTGTGGTCATGCTCAACACACTCATGCACCTCCTTCTTGGGCTCATCCACCTTCTTGAATTTGCCATCATCCCATGTGGAGGAATCACCGAAGGTGTGCTTGATGGACTCCCATATCTCACGAGCGGTTCCCGTGATGTTTACTTGTTTCATCAAATCAAAACTCAAAGCATCCATTAGAAAACAACAAGCATGTGCATCAATTTCATAGAGAACTCTTTGAGCTTTGGTGAGATTTCTATGATCCAAGACATGGGTGAGACCACTAGTGACAATCCACCAAAACTTAGGTCCCTTTGCATGAAAATGATCAAGAATGTGATTTTTTCAAAGTGCAAAGTTTGTGCCATCAAAAATGTGTGTCTCACAAACATCTAGCCCACTAGACGCCATCCTCTCGGGTCGTTGAAGACCACAAATGAGAGACCTCGCTCTGATACCACTTGTACGGTCGAGATGGCGACTAGAGGGGGGTGAATAGTCGTTACTAAAACTTAATCGCGCTAGCTAACCGAAACAAATGCGGAATTAAAACAATCGGTCTAGCCAAGACTATACCCCTCTATCTATGTTCTCTAGCACCTTATAAAGATCCTAATTAAGCAATCAAGGTGTCGGGCTAGCTAGAGCTCACCTAACCAATTCTAGAAGCAAGGTCACATAAACCTATGCCACTAGTACCTCAAGCAATGAGGGAGCTCCTACACATGCTAGTAAGCAAAAGCACAAAGCTCCTAAGCTCACTAGCAATGCTCAATAACAAGGCAACCAATGCCAAATTAGAGAGCACAAATACTTAGCTACACAAACTAAGCAATGTGACTAACAAGGTTACACAAACCAAATTAGCCACGCAAGCGAGCTACTTCTATGCTACACAAACAAGAAGGTAACTAGCAAGCTACACAAGCTAACTAATTACAAAAGCAACTACATAAGCACAACGTATATGAAAGTAATTACAAGCTTATGTAATGAGGATCCAAACCAACGGGAATACAAGGATGACATGATGATTTTTTTCCTGAGGTTCACGTGCTTGCCAACACGCTAGTCCTCGTTGAGACAAGCTCCAAGGTTGCCACCGGTCCTCTTGCTAGTGGTGACTCGCAAGTCACACTCTCCCACGTGGAGTGCTCACCACAAGCTCTAGCACTTGACCTGGCTAGACGACTTGTCGCCCTTCATGTCTCGCTTTACTAAAGTTGCTCTTCGTGGCTCCCTTGGGGTGAGCACAATGCCTCTCACAAAGCTCTTCTCTGGAGCACCGCACAAGCTTCTTGCGGGCTTTGATGGAGACCACCACTAAGCCATCTAGGAGGTGGCAACCTCCAAGAGTAACAAGCACCATAGGCTTGCAACTTGAACACCTAGCGCCACTCGATGCAACCTCAAGATGCAATCGCACAAGAATCGCTCACTCACTCAATCGGATGAACACTATCAAGCTAGAGTGAGTTAGAGGGCTCCCAAGCACCACCACATAAGCCACCAGGGCTCTAGTGTGCTTAGCATCCAGCAAAAGGCTGAGACCCCTTCTATTTATAGCCCCCACAAAAATAGAGCCGTTGTACCCCTTCACTTGGCACAGCTCGGGGTGACCGGATGCTCTGGTTAGATCGACTAGACGCACCCTGCCAGCGTCTGGTTAATGGATGCACGCCACGTGTTGCCCCCATTCAACCACAGTCGCTTGATCTCAACGGTCGACTGCCACGCGCCAACAGTAAAGTGATGACCGGACGCAGCGTAGTGCCAAGACCAAATGCACCACCGCCTGAGTCCGGTCGTTTCCAAAGAGCTCCCCGAGCCTCTGTATTGCGACCGGACGCGTCTGCTACTATACGATCGGACGTAGACCAGCCAGAGTCTGGTCATTTCCAGAGAGCTCCCCGAGCATCTAATTTGTGACCGGATGCGTCCGGTGCTACATGACCGGATGCAGCACCAGAGTCTGGTCACTCACCGACTGCCACGCGTCACAGCTGTTTCTCACGCCACCACATTAGCGTACGTCAGCATTGACCGGACGCAGGACCTGAGCGTCCGATCACTTTTTGCGCCAGCATCCGGTCACAAGACCAAGACCACGCGCTCACTGCTGCTACTGACCGGACGCGCTGGTCCTCCCGAGGCCAGCGTTCGGTCACTTACAGTGATCTCCTTTCGCCTCTGTTTCTTCACCGAGTTGATCTGTTTCAACTCCAACTCCTTCTCCTTTGCAAATGTGCCAACACCATCAAGTGTACAACACCATGTGTATGTGTGTTAGAATTTTCACAAATATTTCCCAAAGGATTAACCACTCAACTTGCCATTCCACTCAATCCTAGCGACGATGCAATGTTAGATCACTCAAGTGGCACTAGATGACCGATATGCAAACAAGTTTGCCCCTCTTGATAGTACGCCGATCTATCCTAAACCCGGTCATAAACTTCTCTACACACCAATGACCGGTGAAATGAAATGCCCTAGGTTATACCTTTGCCTTGTGCTTTCCATTCCATCTCGTCCAATGTTGATGCAACACATGTACCAACACGATCAACAATGATATGATCCACTTTATATCATCACATGATCATATTGGTTCATCGATCTTGACTTCACTTGCTTTTCACCGTTGACTCGGTCCATCGGCGCCAAGTCATCACCCAACTTGCCCTTCACGCTTGCAACCGGTCCATCAAGCCAAGTCTTGTCTTGATTGTCTCCACCTTGATCACATGACTCAATGTCATGTCTCATGTGCAATAAGCTCCTTCATCATCACATGTGTATGCTTTGCAACATCTCCAAGCCATTTCTACCTTCATGGCATATGTTGCTCACATACATGTACATGTGGACTAATCTCCTGTATATCTCACATCAAACATAATTAGTCAACCTAGGTTGTCACTCAATTATCAAAACCAAACAAGGACCTTTCACATTGAAAGGACCTAGGATGCCGCCTAGAGGGGGGGTGAATAGGCGTTTCTAAAAATTAACACCTTTAAATGCGGAAACGATTAGTAAAGGGAGTTT
Source organism: Miscanthus lutarioriparius (assembly GCA_904845875.1). Taxonomy (NCBI): domain Eukaryota; kingdom Viridiplantae; phylum Streptophyta; class Magnoliopsida; order Poales; family Poaceae; genus Miscanthus; species Miscanthus lutarioriparius. The sequence goes on from CAJGYO010000010.1 coordinate 52,503,561, forward strand.
CTAAAATGGAAACTCCAAATATGAGTAATACTACTTCTCACAAGTTGGCCACAGAGTATGTAAAAGATACTAAATAAATCTAGGAGCCACAACCCTGCAACATAATGATTAGTGCAGTGAATAGATAAAAATAGAGCAGGGGCCAATACCGGACACGTCCGGTAGAGGTAGCGGACACGTGCGGTTTGATCGAACACTTCAGGCAATATCATACACGTCCGGTAGTTATACCAGACACGTCCGGTATACATGAGTTTTGCAGTGTTACCCCTAACTTGCTCCTTTTGATTCCAAACTTCAATCCAACCTGTAGAGTTACAAACTTTCTGAGGCACACCACAATCTCTCGGGTGCTCTCCGGCGATGCCTAGCCGTCTAGGACCGAAGAGTCTAAGAGTAACAAATGCGAATCACGAAATAGAAAATATGCACAAGTGCTCAAGTGGTGGTTTACTCTCTTTTTTGAATTCTCTCTCAACACACAAATGGATTTTGTGATTTGGATCACACACTCACTAAGAGAGGGTTTGGGAGAGTTGGCAAAGCTCAAAAATGTGCTAGAGGATCAGCAGAATCAGCAGCAGCCAAAGGTGGAGGCTTGGGGTTATTTATAGCTCCTTTGAAAAACTAGCCGTTTTCTAGCCGTTACCATACGTTGCACTACACCAACGGTAACTGAGTAAAGTATCATTGTGAGGCGTCGGAACAACCGACGAATGCCGGAACTCCCGACCATCGGAAGTCCCGACTCATGTCGAAACTGCCGACCCTCAGCTCATTTGAAAACTAGCTGTTGGGCTCTGGCCTACGATACTGGACACGTCCGGTGTGGCCAGGCAGTCAACTCTCCAAGTCAGTTAAGCCCGAGACGTTGGAACTCCCGACGATTGTCGGAACTCCAGACCATCAGAACTCCTGACTCCCGTCGGAACTCCCGACGAACCAACCCGAGAACACTAAGTATTTTATCATGGCTAGGCAAATACCGGACATGTCCGGTATAGCCAGACCAGCAAAAAATCAAGTTAGCTCTTTTGTCTCTCAAACACTCAAAACTCACATGGGTTGGCATGAGCACTTATGAATGATTATCTATCAACATGATGCATCCCTCTTAATAGTATGGCATACCTATTAACTCAAATTCAAATGTATAACGAATTTAAACCTTTTGTGTTGATCTCTTTAAACTGAAGCCGTGACTTTCAATCTTCATCAAGTGAGGGTGCCAACATGTTGATTTTGATCTTTTTACTTGAGCATAGCCATTTTGAGCACGTGACTTGATTCCATTCATCAAATATAAATAACTCCAAATGCATCAACTCAGTTCCAACACTTTGTCCAATATAGATTTGATCATCCACATCAATATGATCATCTTAGCTTGATGAGTACCTCAACTAAATGCAAGTACTTTCTTCTTCACCCTAGCTAGGTTCTTCGGCCGCCAAGCCATCGCTTGCCCTTCACCCTTGCTTAGTGCCTCGAAGCCTTTCCTTGCTATCTTGACCATCTCAAGCCATCAAGTCACATCTTGTGTTGAATCATCCATTCATTTGTATTGTTATCTTTTTCATTTTAATTTTGCAAGCTTCAAATATGAGACCATTCTATATGCAATCCCTCATGTCTCATTAATTAATTCTTACCGTGCTTGCTTTCATATAGTACATGGAAATCCCACAATAAATAAGCCTTTGCATGAATTCCATTTGCATTGTTGTCTTATGCTTGAACTAGATTGTTTATCAACAACACATCATTTTGGCTTTCATTAAGTACCTGTGAGATAACCTATTACCTGTCCACACTTAGCAAACGGCTTAGACCCTTAATCACGTTGTCATTCAATCATCCAAAACCCACTAAAGGGCTAGATGCACTTTCAATCTCCCAGTTTTTGGTGATTGATGACAACTTGATTAAGCTTACAAAAGGATATAAACATTTAAGCTTTTGGGTTCAATGATTTATGAGAGGCTCCCCCTGAATATGTCCTTATGATTAGAATTCAGAAAATGACCTCAAATGTCAATTGCACATACAAAAACATATAGGAGACTCCCCTAAATCATTGCATTTGTGGGGTGCAAGTGTGTGTGACAAAATAAGAATCATGATGCATATGACATGATATATCACACAAGAATAAATATAAAACATCACATCAAACATTTTCATTTCTAGCATGCATGGTCCTTATGAAAATAAATACAACACATGTATGTCACATTACACATTTTCTCAAGTCCACAAGCCACTGATATAAATAAAGATCATGTCTCAAGAGATACATAGATAAAGCATAAGTATAAGTCTCATCTCTCACATGATACAATCTATCTCAAACTCAAGATACATCAATGAAGCTCAAAAACTACAGTTGTAGTACATATCTCTAGGTACAAAGATAAGCAAATGAAACAAACATCCTGAAGCTTTAATAAGTCTCTCCCCCCTTTGTCATCCATCACCACAAAGGTCCAACAATGACATACTAAGCACAAAGGGGCTGCAAGCTATCTCTGAAAGCTATGATCACTCATAACCATCTTCTTCTCCGTCTTTGCCATCATCCTCATCATCTGAGCGTGGAGCACCAGCTGGAAGAGAACCACCCTCACCAGATGGGTCATAGCCACCAGACCCATAGTAGCTGAAACCACCTGTGAGGTCACTCCACCAGTCTAAAGCATACTCGTCTGTAGCACTATGACATGGCTAAGAGTGAGTAGGCACACGAGCCTATAGTGGTAAAGTGTCAGGGTGCTCTGGTGCCTGGTGCTGCTACTGCTCCTGTCGCTGAAGAAACTCAACATACTCTCTGTCCTACCTAGCCTGCTACTGCTCCTCAGTCTTAGGCTCACTGGCTGCCTCATCTGATAGTGGAGACCTAGGAGGATCAAGCTCAAGTCTAGCAGCAATCTGCTTCAGAGTCCAAGTGTCCTTCCTCCTAGCCTCCCTCTCCTTCTGCTGCCTGGCCTGGATGTCTCTACACATCCCAAATATAGCACTGAACATCTTGTGAATAGGAGAAGGAGGACTATGGCGACATGAAGAAGAATGTGAAGGAGCACGTGGTGGAGGTGAAGCTCCTGCTCCTACTACTGCACCACTCTCAGGTGTATCTGCCTCTGCTGCTCCCCCTGGACCAGGTGGGGGTACTACAACCTCTGTCAAGTCATCTACTATCTTTAGGACTTTATGCTTCTTGTCATACTCAAATGTATGTCCTGTGCCTTCTCAATCATATACATGATGTAGGGTGCAAATCCATAGCCCTTGAGGGGCCTCTCACCCACACTCCTGATCTTTGACCAAATAAAGTCAAAAACACTAAATGGTTGTGCACCTGGAGACATCCTGTGGAGCAAGTTTCTAGAATAATCAGCAATGTTCCCTTTGTCTCCTCCCTTGCAATCAATGGTATTCCTAAACATCCTGTCCAGGTACCTATAGGTAGGGTGAAGACCAACTACCTTCCCAACTGCTCCTCTCTCACCTCCTGGTGGGTACATGTAAGCGAGCTGCTCAGGAGGTAACACCTGCTCTGTGTGGATCCTGTCTCTCTGAAGGTCCTCCTCTATGAAGCCAAGAAAAGCTGCAGAGGCGTCGTAGTCTACACTGTACCACTGGCCCTCAAGCATCCAATGCATACACCTTGGCTCCTCTTCCACAAACAAAGTGGCATAGAATTGTGCAATGACCTCAGAGTTCCAATCATGTACAAACTCCATGAGCGAGTATACACCTGTGCGGTGACAAGTGGCAATAGCATAGTCAATGGAGGACTTTCGTAGCTCTCTAACATATTTCCAATCTATCCACTAAGACTTGACTATCACAGGATTCCTAGCAAGTATCACACTAGTGTAATAATTTAGATGGAACATAGTGTGAAAGCGATGATCATACTAAATCCTAGGCAAACCTTTGAGATCAATCCTCTGATCTCTTGCTTTCTCAGTCATACCCTTTCCTTTGTAGTTGACTCTAACAACATAGTTGGGTAAAACTGGAGCATGTACTTCAAGAAGGCCATAGTGCATGCCCTGACCTGGGTGGTGCACCGGAGGTGCCAGCTGCTCCTCCTCTATCTCCTTAGAGCTGTCACCACCATCTGACTCTCTGTATCTTTGTCAGTGGTCTTCCTCTTCCTGTTCTCAACTCTGTAATCCTTAATTTCATCATTAGAAGAGGGGCTGCTATCACCATCACCACCCTCTCTGTACTGTGGCGTGCCCCTAGTGGCTCTAGAGGGTCTCCTGCTGCTGCCCTGCTCTTGCTGACTGAATCTAGGATGCAAGTCCTGCCTTGCCTTCTTGTATTTCTCCAATGCTGGATCATGTCTATGCTTGGATTTGGGCTCCTGTCTTCCATTCATGGCTGCTGCCCTGTATCCAAAATGATTTGCAAAGAATCGGTCTTAGAAGCATGTCCAAAAGATATCTCATTTTTGTTGAAATATAGGAATAAGACCAATCATCTAGTGCTTTGCAATCACCTCAACCAAACCTAGGTCATAAGGTTTATGAAGCATTGGCAACAACTGATCTTAGCCCTAGAATCAACTACTAAAAGGATCAGAATAAATGGAGCAAAAACTCTGCTCTGCTGGGGAATACCGAATGCGTCCGGTATGTATACTGGACACGTCTGGTATGGGCGTGCAGCACCCTCACCGAGGGCATTTAATCCAATCCTCACCAATCCATTTCAAACTTTAATCACAGCTTCTAGACCACCAATGCAGTATCTTGACACAAGGAATTCAAAATTGAAAACACTATCCAACAGATCAAACGGGTTTCAGGATTTGAAATACCTAAAATGGGAAACTTGAAATCGATTTCAAATCCACCGAGGAGATCCTTGATTCTTGTTGCGAGAACCCTCCAATCCTTCTTACTTCTCCCCTTTTTCCTTCTTTTCTTCTCCATGCCTGGCTGCAGTCTGAGGAGGCAGTGCGGGCTTCTACGGGTCCTGCTGAGGGCCTACACTCTACCATTGCGGCTGAAGACGAGGGTGAGCCACAGGACAGATGGCGCGCGGCGTGGAGGCAAGGGAGAGCGAGGGAGGCACGGCTGACGGCGTGAGGGCAAGAGTGGGGAGGGTGGCCACGCTGCTTGGTGAAGAGGATGGGAAAGAAAGAATGGGCCTCGGAGCTGGGTCGATGGGGTAACTTATCCTGACCACCCCGCGGATACCGGACATGTCCGGTACCTATACCATACACGTCCGATATTTGCGGGTAGATCCCACTTGCTCCAAATTTTCATGTCTTGATTCCAAAACCCTTCTCAAATATTTCTTACTCCAAAATAATATCTGTTCTTGATCCAAATAAGGTGCAATTATTTTCCTTATCCGAATGCCAAGATTGTCAATTCTCTTTTCCAAATATTTGGCATATATAGATTTTGATTACTTGAGAGAGATATAGGGAGACATATTAGAATGTGGACGTAAGAAAGCCATGTCATGTGTGATTAGCCAATCAAATAATCAAGGAGAGCTATAATCATCACATGACAAGTCTAGGTCACAAAGACCAAGATTCAAATAGTTTTCAAATTCACATCACCTACACATGCTAGTTATGGGTTTTGAAAAACATCTCTCCTACGTCACACAAAAACACACTCTAGCATATAAAGGGCCTTAGATGCACTTTCAATGCATGAATGTAAATACATACCTTTGCCTTGAGCCCACTAGAATTCCACTAACAAGATACATAGCATGATAATCTTTATGTTGACCTTAGTTGCCAAATAATCATGCTAGATACGAAATCAATTTTCATCCAAAGGACTACAAGGAATGCTAGATAAATTTGTTAGTCCACAAATGTGCAAAAGAAACTAAGCTCCCCCTAAATAAGTGCTTTAAGTAATTTGAATGACTTCTATCTAGCACTTTATTCTATTAAGAATTTGGGAGTCAATCACCTATTTTGACCAACACTAAGTAATAATGCCATATTTAAATTTGAGTTTGAGAGATGCTCACAATCCACTTAGATTTAATAAATCACAAGCTTCTGAGTAAATTAAGGATATATGAAAATATGTGGATCAAAGACTCAGTCGCAATCTAATTGGTGTTCTGATTCCTGCAATACTGGACACGTCCGGTATGTATACCGGACACGTCCGGCATGTTCTGAACAGAAACACTTCTCTATCTATCCCTGGCCATACTGGACACGTCTAGTAGGCATACCAGACACGTCCGGTAGGTGCAAGACAAAGACAATTAATCCGCTGCTTGTGATTCTTCGTTTTAGCTCTTGTATTTCTTTTATGCCCTGCATCTCAACAAATAAATTACTCTACTAGAGAGCTATTAAAACCACCATATGGCAAACATGATAATTATCAAGTGAAACTAATTAGCTACTTTCAATATTTCACAAATATATCTATTTGTGAGCCATTGAGCACAGAATATACAAAGTGGCTATCCTATAAGGTTTAGATACTTGTTACCAATGGTGAGGATGAAATAGATGATATATTCATTAAATTATCTTTGGGTCAACCATATAGGAGATTATGACAAGAGTTGGCTGATAGATTGAATAAATATTTTCAATTTGCTTGCTCAACTACCCTGAGGCCTTCATCTCAGCACCAAGTACCTACATCATTAACCTAAGCACACTTTGGTACCCAACTCTTGTTGGGTCCCTTAGGGTTAGTCCATAAATGCTTAGGTACCCAAATGGCTTTAGTACTAGTTTGTGGTGAAGACATCACCTTGCTAGTGCTAACTCCATTTGTGGTCTTCCTAAGCATATCATTATAAACAAATGTGTTCGGCTTAGGAGTGTTACCATTTGGGCATTCATAGCTTAGATGTCCCTTTCTTCTACAAGCATAGCATATAAGGCCTTTGTTTGCTCTATGCTTGTTTTGCTTGTATGGACATCTATCAACCTTGTGGCCCATCTCATTGCATCCATTGCATCTTCTTGTTGCGACTTGGGCTTTCTTTCTTGCCTCTTTGTACATTGGGCATTTCTTGTAGGATGCCCCAATTTCTTGCTCATGAGATGAGCACTTTGTCCAACACTTTTCTTTTGGTTGGCCACCATGTTTGAGGCCTTTTGTTCGGCCACTTCACACTTGTCGGCCCAACTCTTATGTGGACACATAGCCCACTCATGTCCATATAATCCACAACCATAGCATAACCTTTTTCCATATTTCTTGCTCTTGGTTGTGTTGGCCTTGCTTGGAATATGATTCTTTTCTTGGGCTTTGGAGGAAGCAAGGTTTGAACCCTTCTCAAGCTTCTTCACCATGTTATCACGGTTATCTTGAGAAGGTTGTGCTTTCTCCTTACCCTTCAACCGAATCACATCTTTCTTTAATCTTTCCACCTCTTCTTTGAGCTCTATGTTTTCTATGAGATTTAGCTCAATCGAAGATTGGCTTACTTGAGGAGCACACTCATTAGTACAAGAAATATTTAATTGAGATGGTGTACTAGTGAGTGAATGTGTGAGAGGTTGAGAAAATTTTACCGATGTGATCACAACCTCATGAGCCACCTCAAGCATGATGCTTGATTCTACTACTTTCTCATGAGAGCACTTTAGATGAACATAGTTTGCTTGTAGCACATTATACTTGCTTGATAGTTCATCTAGTCTTGCCTCAAGCTCAAAGTTTTCCTTCTCTAGTTGTGAAACACTAGAAGAGAAGTGAGTAACTAAAGCATGCTCAATTGATATTTTTTCATACCTCTCATTGATTTCCTTTAGTTCTTCTAACTTGGAGATGAAAAACACTTCTTGACATTGAAGTGATTTCTCTTGCTTCATATTCTCTTCTTCAAGCTCATCATTCTTTTCAACTATCTTCATGATGATGAACTTGTCCTTGTGGTTGAGATGATCAAGGTTGTAGTTGTCTTAAACTTCGACATCACTCTTATCTTGATCATCTACTTGTGCTTTCTCCTTTTCTTGATCTTTCTTGTTACTCTTCTTCTTACTTTTCTTGGCCATGAGACACAAGTGATGAGTATCATGAGATAGTGAGGTTGACTCATCACTTGGTCGCCACCGGTCTTGAGCATCCTTGCAAACAGCTGCTTGCTGGTCTGCTGTCTCGGCCATACCAGACACGTCCGGTATGTGCAGACAGACAGCAGGTCATGTGCTGCCTGCACTTCTTTCTTCAGCTCGACGCTCTTGAGGTCTTGTGAGGCTTCTTCGATGCATGAAGACACAATGGACAAATTTTCCATTGACTCGATCTCAAGTGCATCATCACATTTGGATTTTTCATATAGCTCAACAAGCCTAGTACAAATGAGATGAGCACTCTCCGGAGGTGGTTGTCCATTGAAGATTGCCTCATCTTGAACCTCTGCACTCAATGTACTCAACATGACATTAATAGCTTGAGCATTGAGTTGCACGCATATCTCTTCCTCTTTTGACAAATTTTTGTAGTTGCTCCAATCAACTATAGCAAGAGGTATGCTTGCATCCATAATATGCTCAACAAGAGGGCTAATAGCCCGAAAAGTATTGAGTACATGTAATGACCAAGACAGAAAGTTTGAACCATCATTTTAGAGAAGCACCGGCTCCAACTTGATATGCGTCGACATCCTATTCTCACGGTGGTGAAGCTTTAGGTGAGAACCTTACTCTGATACCAATTGAAAGGACCTAGGATGCCGCCTAGAGGGGGGTGAATAGGCGTTTCTAAAAATTAACACCTTTCAATGTGGAAACGATTAGTAAAGGGAACTCCAAATAAGAGTAATACTACCCCTCATAAGTTGGCCACAGAGTATGTAAAAGATACTAAATAAATCTAGGAGCCACAACCCAGCAACACAACGATTAGTGCAGTGAATAGATAAAAATAGAGCAGGGGCCAATACCGGACACGTCCGGTAGAGGTACCGGACATGTCCGGTTCGATCGAACACTTCAGGCAACATTGGACACGTCCGGTAGTTATACTAGACACGTCCAATATACACGAGTTCTGCAGTGTTGCCCCTAACTTGCTCCTTTTGATTGCAAACTTCAATCCAAGCTGTAAACACCCACTAAAGATAGTGCCACACACACGTAACCTGCACAAGAGCTAGAGCAACACAAATATAAAATGAAATGTGAATTGAGACACGATATTTGTTTTACCGAAGTTCGGACTCGTTCGAGTCCTACTCTCTGTTGAGGGGGCTGCGGGCGACCCAGCGAAGGTTAGCCCTAGAGGGTACCACGAAGGTCACTCTAGCCGGAGTCCTTTCCAACTCCTTTTCCTCCTTCCACTAGTTGATTCCGAGGCGGCGGAATCGACCGTTACAAACTTTCTGAGGCACACCACAATCTCTCGAGTACTCTCTAGCGACGCCTAGCCGTCAAGGACTGAAGAGTCCAAGAGTAACAAATGCGAATCACGAAATAGAAAATATGAACAAGTGCTCAAGTGGTGGCTTGCTCTCTTTTTTGAATTTTCTCTCAACCCACAAATGGATTTTGCGATTGGGATCACACACTCACTAAGAGAGGGTTTGGGAGAGTTGGCAAAGCTCAAAAACATGCTAGAGGATCAGCAGAATCAGCAGCAGCCAAAGGTGGAGGCTTGGGGTTATTTATAGCCCCTTTGAAAAACTAGCCGTTTTCTAGCTGTTGCCATACTGCATACCGGACACGTCCGGTATGACTTGCACTGCGCCAACGGTAACTGAGTAAAGTATCATTGTAAGGCGTCGGAACTCCCGACCCTCAGCTCATTTGAAAACTAGCCATTGGGCTCTGGCCTACGATACCGAACACGTCCTGTATCATACCGGACACGTCCGGTGTGACCACGCAGTCAACTCTCTAAGTCAGTTAAGCCCAAGACGTCGGAACTCCCGACGATTGCCGGAACTCCCTACGAACCAACCCGAGAACACCAAGTATTTTACCGTGGCTAGGCAAATACCGGACACCTCCGGTATAGCCAGACCAGCAAAAAATCAAGTTAGCTCTTTTGTCTCTCAAACACTCAAAACTCACATGGGTTGGTATGAGCACTTATGAATGATTATCTATCAACATGATGCATCCCTCTTAATAGTATGACATACCTATTAACTCAAATTCAAATGTATAACGAATTTAAACCTTTTGAGCTGATCTCTATAAACTGAAGCCGTGACTTTCAATCTTTATCAAGTGAGGGTGCCAACATGTTGATTTTGATCTTTTTACTTGAGCATAGCCATCTTGAGCATGTGACTTGATTCCATTCATCAAATATGAATAACTCCAAATGCATCAAGTCACTTCCAACACTTTGTCCAATATAGATTTGATCCTCCACATCAATATGACCATCTTAGCTTGATGAGTACCTCAACTAAATGCAAGTACTTTCTTCTTCACCCTAGCTAGGTTCTTCGGCCGCCAAGCCGTCGCTTGCCCTTCACCCTTGCTTAGTGCCTCGAAGCCTTTCCTTGCTATCTTCACCGTCTCAAGCTATCAAGTCACATCTTGTGTTGAATCAACCATTCATTTGTATTGTTATATTTTTCATTTTAATTTAGCAAGCTTCAAATATGAGACCATTCTATATGCAATCCCTCATGTCTCATTAATTAATTCTTACCGTGCTTGCTTTCACATAGTACATATAAATCCCACAATAAATAAACATTTGCATGAATTCCATTTGCATTGTTTTCTTGTGCTTGAACTAGATTGTTTATACAACAACACATCATTTTGGCTTTCATTAAGTACCTGCGAGATAACCTATTACCTGTCCACACTTAGCAAATGGGTTAGACCTTTAATCACGTTGTCATTCAATCATTTAAAATCCACTAAAGGGCTAGATATACTTTCACACCTTCTCCGGCCAGGCCTTCGTCGCGGACCTTCTCCGACCAGGCCTCGTCGGTGGATCTTCTCTGGCCAGGCCTTCGTCAAGGACCTTCTCCGGGAAGCCTTCTCCCGCCGGCCTTCTCCGGAAGGCCTTCTCCAGCTGGCCTTCTCTCACCGGCCTTCGCCGGAAGACCTTCTCCCACCGGCATCTAGAGACACAGGTTATGTTTGATATGTATATTATGACGGTTAATGGAGCTGAGCGCGATGAGCAAAAGTGGAAGAAGATTTTCATCGAAGCTGGATTCAAAGACTACAAAATTATAACCGTTGTTGGCGCTCTATCAGTCATCGAGGTCTATCCATGACTGCTTGGTGAACCAAGGCCTCCATAAACTGAGGACTGAAGGTGTTGACAGCTATGAACTGTTCTTTTTTACTACACACTTGAGCATTTGAGAATTTGTAATAATATGCTGAGCAACTGTGTTTTGTTATTGTGGTCTTGTGGTGTGCATTCCACATTATACGAAATGTAAGAGAAATGCTATATGTATCCAGGCTTTGGAAATTTTGTGTTGTGGCATGCAACGAGGAAAACTGTGGTCATGGTGGCAAAATGCATATGTTTCATAACGTACCGGAAAAGGCAAAACCGCATCAACTTGTGCACAAATGACTTATTCTGCAAGACAACTCTGATAAGGATATATGAACAAATATGAGTTGACTAAGGGCATGTACAACGGGTCTCTTGAGTCCGTCTCTGTGATGTAAATTTTGCAAAAAAAAAAAACACCCCACCGAAGTCTGGTGGCACGTGGCCGAGCCACCGTGTCCAGCACCGTTGTAGGGGTCGCCAGCCTCCCCAACCCAAGGGCACGCGGATCCAGTGCACGCGCAGTTCCAGTTTGGACACACTATATGCGGCAGATCTAATTCATCCATCACTGCATCTCGTGCCTAGGCCAGCCACGTATCCTACTAACTAATTGGTACTCGACATGACATGCTGCTCTAAAACGGAAATTGTTCTAGCCTCTAGGACCGTATATAGCCAAGTTCATACATGGTTTTGTAACGAATATGCTTCCATAAAAATAGTGTGCATAAAAGTAGTATATGTTTTTCACAACTACAATTGTTCCAATTGCCTCTTAGTTTTAGGAGTGGTTCATATAGTAAACCGATTCAACAATTGTTTCATTGAACGGTAGATTTTAAACCGCTCTCTTGACTTAATAAAACTGCCCTTAAGATATTATCATAGAACATTATTGGTAGCGTATGGCTCCGGCTCACTGTCGCTCATGAGGTCATCCTGTGTTTCGACATGGCCGAGGAATCAAGAACTCTGTCGTTGGAGGAAGGAGCACTGCGCAATGAGTTGAAGATGAAATGCCTGGGTCTTGCATCACTCGCATCAAGTATCTCTAAGCAGCCCTATAGGATCCTGTCAGTGACGGAGATGCAAACATATGAAGTTCTTCCACTTGATTGATGCAAGACCCAGGCGAGGGGAAACCGCGGTGGACGATTGCTCAGGGTACTTTTTAGTTGTAGAAGAGAAGAGAAGAGAAGAGATATCTCAGGCCTACCCACCACTTGATAATTCTTTGTATTTGTTGGGAGAGGCAACAACCAAGATACTCCCCAGACGCAGCCAAATGACAGCCTCTTGGGGATCCCAGGCAGCAAAGAGAGCATCTTTCACGCTACACCGGCTTGCCTATATATGCACACCGGAGGGCTTGATGGTTTCCACACGCTGACACACCAACAAATACACCACGGTTCAGACAATAGAATCATCACGCAGCTGAAAGGCCGAGGAAATTGGGATGAAGGGGAGCAAGGTCCATGATCACGAGACCGACGTCCCGGCCTCCGAGCTGTGGGCAATCTACGGCACGCTCCTCCCCGCGAAAATCCTGCCCGAACTGCTCCCGCACGTGCTCACCAAGGTCGAGCTCATCAGCGGCGACGGCGGTGTTGGTACCATTCTGAAGCTAATATTTCCACCTGGTGAGAGAAATTAAGTCTATATGAAGACACACACACACACACACATTATTGATGTTGCTGGATATGCTAACATTGTATATGTAGCAACTTTAATTGCTCTGCTTTTGCCAGGTATTCCTGGACTGCAGAGTTACACGGAGAAGTTCATCAAAGTAGACAATGAGAATTATATCAAGGAGGCAGAAGTCATCGAAGGCGACATTCTCAAGCTGGGGTTCCTGTACTACATGGTACGGTTTGAGATCATTTCAAAAGGGCCCAACTCGTCAGTGATAAGATCCACTATCGAGTATGAGGTTGATGATGCGCACCAAGAGCTTGAAGCTATGGTGAGCATGGCAGCTTTGGCTGCAACTGCTGAGAAATTTTCAGAGCATGCCAAGGAGAATAAGGCACCTCAGGCTACCTCTTGAAAAAAAAATCTCAAGGGCCTAGTTTATGTTCATCATCAGGGACGAATGAACTACAGCTTCTGCATGTTCTTTTGGTTGCGTTTCAAATAATAGATACATTGTAGTGAATGGGAACCCTGCTCGTACAAATCACAAATACATTTTGTTTGGTTTGGTCTACTACAGCAGTCCACCGTATTCACCGTTTTAAAGCTCCTGGGGGGGGGGGGTTATGACATTTTTTTTCTCTTGAATGCGTCGTGCCACGTTTTTCATTAAGAGGTACAAGAGTTTTTCACAAAGTACCAAAAAGCACAGGTAATACAAAGATCATCGGCACTAACCAGAGAAGCTAAGCATAGTTAGATAACAGACGTGACAGTTCTAGCTCAAGGAAACAAAGCCACCAAGCTAAGCTAAAAAACCAGCATAGGGAGTAGCAACCTCAGCTGACCAAAGCCTGGCTTCCTCAAGGATTGAAAGGGAGAGGGCTGACGTCAAGCTGCACACATGGCCTTAGCCAAAACCACCAACACCTTGGCCTTAGCCGAAACCACCCACCTTAGCCAAAGCGCAATGTCGAAACGACGCAAATCGATTAGGCCTAGCGCACCGAGTACGCATGAGAAACACACAATTGACCATGCAACCAGGCATTTCTGGCCCGCTAGCACATGCGTCGGTTCCGGTCTAGAGGAAAGCCCTATGGAGCTTGTTAATGGTGTCGATAGCCCAGACCCCATAGTGACAGACAAAGCGCAATTAAATGGTGAGTTAGTATGGCCAAAAGAGTTACCGACGTAAGCATATCTGGCCGGCCATGAGAAGGGATGCAACTCACAACCGCATCCATGAGAGGCTGCTCCTCAGCTTTCTGCAGCTTGTAGATGGTCAACACAATTCAAAGGTAACGGCAAGGGAAATGGGACACCTTACATTGCAGTACCATCTGGAGCAGCGCAAATCTCATCGTTTGAACAGTGTATCGGCATTGCCACATACTTGTCTAAAGTTCATGGACAACCTAGCTGTCTCCCCAAAAATTTTAAGGATCTCCCGAAGCACGAGTAAGTTGGTCAAGCACGACGCAAGGAAGATGACCATATCATTGGCGTGTAGTGAGGCGCGACAATGGATCGTTTCATGTCCCAACGGTTTGAAGAATCTATGCCGGTTAGCCAGACAGATTAGGCCATACAGGACCTCTCCATAGCCACCACAAACAGCATGAGAGACAACGGGAGCCGAAGACTGGATGCATGACAGGTTTGTCTCCTAGGGCGGCCATTAAGTAGAATCTTTGCGCTTGCCATGGAAAGAAGGATGGAGATCCACTCACTTGATCTTCTCCCTGAAGCCAATGAACTGCAGAACCTCCAGTAGGAAATGCCAGGACACCGAGTCAAATGCTCTCTCCATGTCAAATCTTCAGAAGTACAGCTTGCAAGTCAATTGTACCATGCAGAAATTGTCGTGGGTCCCTTGATGAAGGCACCTTCGTTTGGTTTCACCATCTTGTCCAGTACCGGATAGGCGCGAAGCGCCGCTCTTTGCCACCAGCTTGCTAAAGCTATGCATAAGACTAATTGGTCTATACTCATTGATCACCTCTGGCTCAAACTTCTTTCTGTGTAGGATCATGTAGGAATCATTTATGAGGAAGAAGGTTTTGTTGTCGAGTGACCAGAATGCATTGAAGGTGTTCATGATATCAGCCTTGATGATTGGCCCGTGTTGACGCCGGATTGATCCCGGATCACACACCAGCAGGGCCTTGGACGCCCGGGCCGTCACGGACCGAAGAACGCAACGAGAATGTCACTCTTTCGTGTGAAGAACCGGAGGTTTACAAGCAAACCACCAAAGGATAACCAACGTGCTTGCGTGACGAAGAACCGGCAAGTTTTCAAGCAAACTAGCAAAGAAACTGTCGAAGCTCTCGTCAGGGAAGGACCCTGTCAGGGCAAGAATGTCGCTGGGTTGCCCTAGGTCGGCCAGCAAGCCTAGGGCGCTATCCTTGGTCGTCAGATCGAGGGATGAACAGCATGAGAATAGAAAAGAGGATAAAAGGGTTGGAGTAGATTGATTTTATCGATTGGATAGTTGTGAACTCAATTGGCCATGATCCGCTGGTATATTTAGAGAGGGTGGTCTTATCCCGGTAGGAAACAAGTCTAAACCGTAATCTACAAATTTCCTACGTCCAAAATAGGTCTAAAATCGACTCGGAGGTTAAACCGGCTCGGACAGGTCCACTTAGCCAACTTCCACAGGCCCGTCGGCTTAGCCGACTGGGGGACTCGGCTAAGCCGACTGGCTACTGGAAATTCCGGATGAAATGCTTTTGAAATTTATAATTAATTCATCCGGACTCCAAACAAAGCGATCCATATATGTTTTTTGATCAGTTCGACGAGAGGAACGCAATGGTGAAGTCCATTCTTGCATTTGAAAAATTTTGTCAAGTCGGCTTAGCCAACTTAGGGAGTCTGCTAAGCCGACTCTGGCTGGTTAAGCACCCGAAATGTTGTTTTCTTTGCCCAAGCGCCCAATGCGATGATCCAAGTATACTTTCAGGTCGTCTTGATGATAGAAACATGATGGTGATGTCAATTATGCACTTTGGACAATTTTGGGTGTCAACAGCCCACTTATAGAACAAGCCAACGAAACTGTCGGGCTGAAGCATGTTATCCGATGGGATGTCGTGTTAACGGCATTCTAGACTTCCTGCTCGGAGAAGCATCCGTCGAGCTGCGTGAGGTAAAGCACCGGCAGCCCGAACATGTCGAAACCCACTGTTGTGGACAAAGTTGGTCCCAAGAATGGCATCAAAGTTGGCAAACAGCACCTCAGCCGTGACCTAACCTACGTACCATCGAATGTTTGGAATCACAAGAACTTAATTGTGATGTCAACATCTCTTGAAACATAAGAAACTCGGAGTAAATAAATAACAAAGATACGTGCATATATATTATAGATGCTTTGCTTATAATAATATAATGTCACAGAAAGACTGAAGACTGCGGAGGCATGCGTCGTCCTAACTGCTTGCAAGCAAACACAATACTATTTATTGAAGAATGTCACACATGAAGGCAGCAGAAGTTCCTCTTGGCTCTGCCAACTCGATCTCAGGTTCCTTTTCACACCCCCGTATGCAACTATATATGCATGCTTAGAAGTTGAGGATGCCTGCTTCCTTGTAGTATTTTACAGTGTCCTTGAACGTTTCCTCTGCCGGCCTGTACGTCCACCCCAGCGCCTGCAGCTTCTTCGATGTGAACATCCTTTCGTCTTGCACTTTAACGAAGCTGCAAAATCATCATATATATAATTAATTGAAGTCATCACTAGCTTGAATCAACTAACTAGCTGATATGTTGGATTAATTTATGAATTGGAAGTTACTTCTTAGGGTAGCTGAGGTTAGGATAGAACTTCTTGATGATGTCAAGGATCTCAGTCATGCTCATCGGATACGACCTGCAGATGTAGCGCCCGGACGCCGGGGTCTCGTACACCCGGACGAGAGCCTCGGCGACGTCGCGGACGTCCACGACATTCTTCATCTTGTCGTCGACGGTGTCGCAGTCGCCTGGGCAGTGCACGTATCATGCATTTGTGATATATATATCTATGCGCGAGCGCGAACCAGAGATGCATGCATTTTACCTTTGAGGTAGTCGATGAGGGTCAAGCTGCTGTTGTTCACGGTGGGCTGCAGCAGAGGTCCGAGACACCACGACGGGCAGACGCTCACCACGTCAAGCCCGGTTTCCTCGGCGTACGCGAAGGCTGCGCGTTCGGCTAGCGTCTTGGACAGAAAATACCAGCCCTGCTAGCGCATCCATCCATGCATTTCATAATTTATTATGAAAGATTGATCAATTGAACAAAGCTTAAGTAATTAACTATAGGTTTTGTGCGGTGCAATATATACAATGCAATGCACCAACCTTAATGGTTCTGCAGAAGACCTCGTCGGACCACCACTCCTCGTCCAGGTCGACGCCGTTGGGGCACTTGGGGTTCACGGCGATGGCCGCCACCGACGAGACCACCACGACGCGGCGGACGTTAGCATCGTGGCAGGCCCTGAGCACGTTGCGCGTGCCGTCCACAGAAGGGGCCACCACCTCCAGCTCGGGGTCTGCGGGCTTGGACGTCGGGACGGGGCTGGCAACGTGGAAGACGCCGTCGCACCTGGCTACGGCAGCCGCGACGCTGGCGTAGTCCAGCATGTCCGCCTTGAACAGCCGCAGCCGCTCCACGGCGCCGTCCAGCGCCATCAGGTGCGCGTGCTTCGGGTCGCCTGCATGCAATATATATCAGTAATGTTCTAGCTAAGCTAGCTAGCCAACTTGCACGTACGGTAAGCTAGCTACTCCAGGGTCGTAGCATTTTATCTTACTATTACTAATTAGAGAAGGCGCCAACGGAGGCTCTACGTTAATTCTCATCAGATACGGTAAGAAAAAGATAAATACTAAAAATTCTCACGTTAATGAGAAACATTCGGCCATCAAATCTAAATATTCTAGCCATCCATAACCATTGGATCTATTTTGTTTTATAAAAAATTACCCACAATGCCATTATAGATTAATATCTCATTTTTATGAAAAAAAACCTTAATCCTCCGGAGGAAAACATTCACAATTAGTTATAAAAAAATGATGTACCACGTCCAACAATTAGTTACTAATAACTAATAAAATATTGAACCACGTCCACGTCAGTCAGTTAATCTATTAATAAGCCAACAAATTAAGAAAAAAAGCCTGAGCTCCGGGAGGCAATCTACGAAGGCTAACACATTTTTTTAAACAAAAAAGCATGAGCTCCTGCAGGTTCTATCTAGATGGATTCAGATAGCAAGTTGTCGAAGACCAATACTAAGGTATCCGAAGAGGAGGGGCTAATGGTCATCAACATCGATTCATCCGAACAGTCAAGAGCGCGACTACGGCTCCAAACCAACCCCTAGGTGCGCGGTCTCCGCCTCGACCGACCTCTGGAGAGCCTCTGGGGGAGGACTCCGCCTCGCTCGACCGCAAGGCTGCGAGCTCCGCCTCGCCCAACCCTTTGGTTTGCGCTCCGCCTCGCTCGGCCTCTAGGGGAAGGCTCCGCCTCGCCCGACCCTTGGATTTGCGCTCCGCCTCGCTCGGCCTCTAGGGGAGGGCTCTACCTCGCCCAACCTCAAGGCCACGAGCTCCACCTCACCCGACCCTTGGGTTTGCGCTTCGCCTCGCCCGACCTCTGGGGGAGGGCTCCGCCTCGCCCGACCCCAAGGCCACGTGCTCCGCCTCGCCTGACCCTTGGGTTTGCGCTCCGCCTTGCCTGACCCCAAGGCCGCGAGCGCAGCCTCGTCCAACCCTAAGGCCGCGTGCTCCGCCTCGCCTGACCCTTGGGTTTGCGCTCCGCCTTGCCTGACCCCAAGGCCGCGAGCGCCGCCTCGTCCAACCCTAAGGCCACGGGCTCCGCCTCGCCTGACCCTCGGGTTTTGCGCTCGGCCTCACCCGGCCTCTGGCCGCGGGCTCCGCCTCGCCTGACCCCGAGGCCACGAACTCCATCTTGCCCATCGGAGACCCATGCCGCCACCAACCACTCCAGGTCCAAGTGTGTGGGCCTGGGTCAAAGCTCTGACACCAGGGAGCAGACCGGCACGCCCCGATGTAACCCGCGGCCACGATGGGCCATATCCGAGGATTCACATCAGGAACAGCGTCGGGCGTACCGGTGCTGTTCTGCCTAACCCTCGTACGAACACTAACAGGCGCGTCAATTTACCATGACGTCCACCAGGACGGAGTGGAGCGCCATGACCAGCAGACGACGCCTGCGTATGGCACCAGAGATGGACAGGGCCGCAACGTGGAGCCATCCCTGTTGACATCTACAGAGTCGGCAGGACCCGCATGAAGGATAAGAAGGACCCAGCGATCCTGAAGGACTTCGTCTCTCTCTCTTTCTCCTCTCTTCCTCCTCTATAACATGTGCTTTCCCTTGACCTATAAAAGGGAAAGCAGGGCGTCCCATGAAGGGGACTCCATTCCGATCGAAATCACCTCAAACCGATCAGAGCACAATACAAACACACGGCTGAGCAGCAACCGAGCTCTCGACAACAACCGTTCATTCTTTCCACTAGAGACTTGGGACCTGTCCCTCTCTCGCCCGTTTGTAACCCCTACTGCAAACTTTCAGTGCTAGTAACACGAGCAGCAACGACGAACTCGATGTACAAACATTATGCCCGAACTAGTATAAACCTCGTGTCCTCTAAGCACACCATCCGAGCCAGATGCGCAATACTAGAAATTTACTCGTTGGTGGCAACTCGAAACACTGACACAAGTCATTTCTTATTTTGATTCTACTGTATGATGAACACAAATTGGCAAGTAACAAAATGCATCTCTTTTTGCCCTTCCAATTCAACTTTTATTTATTAGTTATTAAGCCGTGCTCATGCATACATAAACGTGCAATGGCCCATTAAACAAATGCAATGATTCCTTCCAATCTTATCGACAATATAATTTTACCTTAATAGCTTTCACGTTAACTCGCATGAGAAGCACTAGGTAGGAAAAAATAAATCCTACAAATTATCAGAATAACTAGAAATATTTAGCCTTATATGTAGCAAACTCTAACCATCATTGTTAATAAAAGCTATGTAATATATTATATTTTATAAGAAAAAGTATGAACATATGCCATTATAAAAAATAAACAAATGACCCTCTAAATTTACATTGAAACTATACACCTTTGCCATTATGAAGTATAATTCAAAATAAGCACTAAATTTATATCTAAATTACCTGCATTTGTCCGTGTGAAGAAAATTCAGAGACCCCTAAGTTTGCATTCAATTACCCACGTATGCCATAAACAAAGGTATAAAAAGTAAAACTTTTGATTTATATCTAAATTATCCACCTTTGCGGTTTAAAAAACAAATAAAAATATCTATATATCTACATGCAAAGACTAATATAAATTATTATGACAAATAAATTGATAATCACTATAGAAATAATTTATTATAGTTTAACTAAAACATTATGTTGTATCAATACAGGTAGTCTACTTTAAAGAAATAAAGAAAGAAACACAAAATTACCTGCAAATACTAATATAAGTTATTATGACAAATAAATTATTAACCATTGTTGTTTAAATCATTTTACTATATATTACATAAAATATATGCTATGACGATACGGGTAATCTAATTTATAAATAATAGTATTACACAACAATTAAATTCTCTGATATAATAATTTTAACATTTTAGTTGTTGTAGTGCAATTGTAATGACCTTTTATAAACTTAACAATTTCGTTGTAGTGCAATTGTACCGACTTTTTATGTCAATATAGTATATAACAATTTAGCCTAGAATCTACACTTTTTCAAATAAAATAAAAGATATATGTTATTGTAATACATTAACATCAGGCCAACCCATCCTAAAAAACAAATATATCTATCGTGAGACATGCAATTAATAAACGTTACTCTGAATCTCGCAGAAGTCTCTAAAACATACTCCCATAGACCAAAAAATATATGTCCAACCTATGTCTATAACTAACTAATCTATCTTACTGATTTGGTAAAAAAATCTGGTAACAAATCTATCTGATGATGGTGGAATCAAATTAGAATAAGGCCCTATTTGGAACTTTGGATCCTATGGTCTAAAGTTTAACAGCTAAACTTTAGACCATTTTATCTCTTGAGGCTCCAAACAAGAAGTCTAAAGTGTTGTCTAAAGCTTAGCCGATCTCACAAAAACGTTAAACTACACAAGTGAGCTAAGTGGTAAAAAGTTTTAGTCGTTAACTTTAGCCAACTAAAGTTTAGAACATTGGATCCAAATAGTCCCTTATATATACAGTCTACAAGCGAACACCATAAAGGCTTGAATGACATATCAACGCACAACGCTGTCACACGTGACCCTCAAAAGCAGAAACTACAATGATGCTGCCAAGATCAACAAGGTAATCTACCCATGCTCCCCCTTTCTTCTGCATGAAACTTTTTCATTAATACTACTTTGATTAATATATCAATCCAATTATTGTCGCATTACACATCTATTGATCATAAATAGCACAAAACTACACCATAAAACATGATGCCAACCTAAGAAGTCATCTATAAGATGATTCTGAAAGAAGTGGCACAACCTCTTATCAGGATGGAAACATAATCATGTTACCACGTCCTTTTCAACAGCGCAATAAATACATATCAAATAATTCGAAAGATGTAATGGCAATATGTCAAGGAGGTAAGAGCAATGACTTAATTACGTCGATGACAGCTATTCACGAGCAAAAGATCAGAAACCAACAAATGGCAAACCAAACATCAACGATATGGACTTCCACATTAACCTCAAAAATTTCACCTTCCACATTAACCTCAAAATTTTCATTAGACAAATAAAAGAAAGACTACAATTTATGAAAACAATTGAAGGTACAGATCTCAATATTCAAGACTCAATCATGTTATTAACTTTTATTTGCAGGTCCACAAATAAACTAACATTTTAATATTGTTATCCACACAATTCAATTCCTAAAGACGGACATCCAACATGTCCATATACTGCACGGAGTCAACCATATATACTGGGACACAAAAAAACGAAAAGAAAACGCCAAGCATTGGAATCAAACAAATGTTACATCATTAGTTGTGCCACGATGATCCCTCTCAGACATGCCAATGCCAACTCTATACACATGTGTAATTTTGAATTCAAATAAAAGTTAGTTATATGAAGAAATTTTTATTAGCTAATATATATTAAATAGGGTTTTTTATTGCTTATCAAAAGTTAGCCCGTGCGGAGCACTATCGTGGCCGCCGGCCGGTGGTATAGCTTACTCGGGTCGCGCACGGCGCCGTGGATGACGTAGCTGCCGCTGGAGAGGAGGCGCTGCACCAGCCACGAGGCGATGAAGCCTCCAGCGCCCGTCACGCAAACCGTCGTCGTGTCGCCTTCGCATGCCACCATCTTGTCCTGCCTTTGACTGGAAGGTACGGTCTTCAGTGCACGGTGTCTGCCGTCTTTTATAGCATTCGCGCCATAATAGGGCGCCAACACGGTCATTTCCTATCGGAGTTTTTTTTTTTGACGAGTTGTTGGCACTACAAAATTGTATTCCGGCCGGCTCACATATACGAGATCCATTCATCACGTACTGCTCCAGCTTTCTCATGAGTTGGGACCACCACAAAATTGTATTCTGAATTACGTGCCTGCCTCCTGGTTTTATATTAGATTTACACTCCTATCCTTCTATTCCTACTCCACTTGTCTTGCCTGCCGCCGAGAAAGAGCAGTTGCCAATTGGCCTCGTCTCCCAACTTTATATTATATACATAAATCAAAGTCCAAGTGGAATATGCCAAATATATAGTTCTATGTACCTTCCCATCATGTTGCCCTGCAGTGTTCTCTTCTGGAGAAGGTTCATTCACCATCCCTTCTGAATTTTATTTGGAAGATGGATAGACAGAGGCAACCAGCCGGCTTCTGATTTTTTTTTTTGGCAATCCTAATTGAATCCAAGTAGTGTTCAGTTTTCTGGAAGATCGATGCGCAGATAGTTCCTAATTAGGTCGGCCCATTCTTTTTTTTTTTTTTTTTTTTTTTGCAGGTGCTAGTTCGGTCGATTAAACAATCTTACATCGGCCGACCGGGGAAAATAAAAATAAAAAACAAACCTTAGGTCGGCCACCTGAGAAAATAAAGAAATATAAGGCATTGTACTTTTTCACTATTTCCAAGAAACAGGAGAAGTTTTATCCTACATTTTTTAACTAGAAAAATTGGAGCCAAGAGTTGTTCCATCGAAGTAGTCACGGGTGGAGCTTCTGAATTTTTTTTGGCAATCCTACTTGAATCCATGTGGTCAATTTTTTTGGAAGATGTACCTTTGATGATGGCGCACATAGTTCCTAATTAGGTCGGCCATTTTTTTTTTGCAGGTGCTAGTTCGGTCGATTAAACAATCTTACGCCGGCCGACCGAGGAAAAAAAAACAAACCTCAGGTCGGCCACCCGAGACAATAAAGAAATAGAAGGCATTGTAGTTTTTTCACTATTTCCAATAAACAGGAGAAGTTTTATCCTATATTTTTTAACTAGAAAAATTGGAGCCAAGAAGAGTTGTTCCATCATAGTAGTCAGTTGGAGCTACTGAATTTTTTTGGCAATCCTCTTGAACCCATGTGCTCAATTTTCTTTGGAAGATCTACGTTCTGTAGCACACGGTTTCAAGAACAAAACCAGATACACACCATACGTGAGTCCAGGAAGTCAAATCTCACATATAGCTACAATAAGGGTAATATCGAAAGACAATGCTCAATATATAATGTACTTAGTTTAAAGAAAATAACCTTAGATAGCAAACAGCGGAAATATAACTCCGATCTTCAAGTGAAGACTCCAATTCCATAGGGACAACTGACTGGTTGATCACAAGCCTAATTCCTCAAAACTCTAGCAATCTGGTACCCATCCAGGATTTTTATCCAAAGATTTAAAAAGTAAAGCAAACGTAAGTACATGTCGTACTCAACAAATATAACATGTGGTTCATGAGGCTCAAAAGGCTGACACTGATTTAACTACGATTAGCTTTTAATTGTCATAATTTTAGCAATTGGGTGGCAACAAGTTTATTTCCAAGCCCATATAAACACATGATTAGATAAACATGAATAATCAATAACATAAACATTAATTATTAGTGAGCATCTTTATCATTGGTATCATCAGTGTTCATCATATATTCCATAAATGTTCTAAGGCCGCTCGTGACCGTGAGCACGGCTGATATACCAGTTTTACGCTCTGCAGAGGTTGTACACTTTCACTGTGAGTCGGGATTTACCCTTTCACCCGAGGTTATCAGCCTCTTAACCCACTACCAAGGAAGGTCGGCAGGGTTCACTATGAAGCCTTTTAAAGGTTCGTCTAACAAGTTAGGGCCATTAAATTCACTCGGCAAACAGATGTAGGAACCCCCTGTCTGTCACACCCAATTTTAAGGATAAAATTGAATGCACTAAACTCATGTGTGCCCAGGGATCAGTCACACACAGAAGTTGACAAATCATAATAGTATCATCACGGTGTCCCATATATCAGAGTTATAATAAAACTTAGTCTTATACATCACAGCGGAATAATAAAAAGATAATAAACTCTCGTGGCCGTCATCACAGGGAAGGTCAACTGGTTGACCACAAGCCTAATAATTCTCCGGGAAATCCTCATACCCGTAGTCATCTGTTACCCATCCGGGATTTTTATCCAAGTAAAGAAAATAAACAAGTGTAAGTACATTCCGTACTTAGCAAGCTAACATGGGGTTATGAAGCTCAAAAAGGATAGACTCTGGTTTACTGCAGTTAGCATTTTTAATAGGTCAAACTTTTATTCTCAAGTATTATCAGGTTATGCTTAAGCTCCCATTTAATTCCCATAAGAACATATATCGGAGTCATAAGTACCATATATCATCACTAAACAACTTTATAACACCATCATCAAGTATCCAGTTATTCTGTGAGTTTTCCAGGCCGCTCGTAACCGTGAGCACGGCTGTTATAACAGTTTGTTACCCTCTGCAGAGGTGGTGCACATTCACCGCGAGTCGTGATCCCCATATGCCCAAGTTAATTACTCCCATGTCACTTCCAAGGTGAGCGGGCAGGGACACTATGAAGCCATTTCATAGGTTTCCCTAACAAGTTAGGGCCGCTAGGTTTCCTGGGTGCAGATGTAGGAACCCCCTTTCCTATGGCACATATCCATCATGGCTATACACATAGGAACAGAGGCAGCCCTATACCCAACGTGGCAAGCCCCATTTGCGCCAAAAAGGTAACCTCTAACTAGCTAGAAAAGGTCCTATTATTGAGCTAAAGTCGAGCCATATGACTCTCCCGGTTGTAATTGTCACCCTAGCTTTTGCCGACAGATAAGTCCTTATGGAGGGCCGGGAGCAACATAAACAAAGGTCATTTGCACTTTCGCCCTATGGAACAGTTGTTATAAATCAGGTTATACTTTTAGTTCCATAGATTCATTCATCATCATGTAGATCATGTTCAGTTAGAGCACTAGCAATCTACCCATATGCAATTACCCAATAGGAGTCAAGGAACAAGTCATCAATTGTCTAGAATGTCCTTAGGGTTATCAAAATTAGACACATGCACATGAGTAATTGATTAAAGTGAAATAGGACATCAAGGTAGGCCCATGCTATACTTTCCTTGGTTCACAAACTCGTCTTTGGTCCTGCTGGTCGTCAAGAGTTCTTGGTCTCCAACATTTTCCTCACCGTCTCGAACACCACCAACACAAAGAACATACAACATTCCAAAAGCATTCATGCAAAGCAAACATTCCTATCATTAGAATAGTACACCAATAGTATTGAAAACAAGATAAAATATTTGTAAACATATTCTACGTCTCGCTACGATCACGTCAACGCGAAGTTCACGAAAAACGGAGCTAAAATGCGAAAGTTATGATTTAAACGGGTTTTCCTATAGCCATATATTTAATTAAATCTAATCATGAAATTAAAAAGTTCCAAACTTGACTAACAGTAGTTCTAACATGTAGCTTATGAAATTACGAATCTAACGTGATTTGAATGGATCAATTCGGAGCTAAAACGATAATTTTATAAGCGAAACAGTTCCAATGGCATTTCTGTAAATACTGAAAGCGTACTTTAGACTAAACCAGTGAACTATACGCTTTCAAAACGAGAATGCGTACTCGAGGAAATACGCTAAGGACGGCGGGTTCTATTACGCGAAAACAGGAGGGCTCTTTAGCAATTTGACCCACGAAGGGGTATCGGCCAACGATGGCCGTCGGATTAGAAATGGACGGTCAGCAACGGATCTGGGGGGTTCGCCGGTCGAATAAAGGGTTCGGCGAGGTTTCAGCCATGGCCGACGGCCAAGAACACGCCGCGAGCTCGGTTAGGGGCTAGGGTTCGCCAATCAAGAACCGAGAGCACCGGGGTTATCGGGGAAGCGAGGGTTACTGGCTAGGCCAAAAAGGTGGCCGGAGGGGAAGGTTGGAGCGGCGGCCGCCATGGCCGACGGCCAAGAGCTTCCCGGCCGCACGCAAAACGGCCATTCAAGCCATCAAACGCCAAGGTGAAGGACAGGGAGAGAGAGGAGA
The DNA here is from genome assembly GCA_904845875.1 of Miscanthus lutarioriparius. NCBI lineage: Eukaryota > Viridiplantae > Streptophyta > Magnoliopsida > Poales > Poaceae > Miscanthus > Miscanthus lutarioriparius. Next base: position 52,530,088 of record CAJGYO010000010.1, read on the forward strand.
GCATGGGGGTCTCACCGCGGGGAAGAAATGGGTCGGAGATGGCTCGAGGAAGGCGGTCCACGGCGGTTCCAATCTCGGTGGACGGCGGGGCTTCTCCGAGCAACGGTGGCGGCCTCCGAAGCGTGAGCGAGGGCAAAATTGGAGCGGAGAGCGAGAGAGGAACGCGCGGGGGCTCGGCCCGCTTAAAAATAGGCCGGGCGCGGGGGGCGATCCCACGACCGCGACGATGGCGCTGGCGGCGTGATTCTGGGTGACGCGTCGTCTGTGATTCTTGAGGAGGAAGAAGGGGCAGCACGACGTGTGGGCCCAGGCGTCGCCGGGTGAAGGAGGAAAGGGAGGTGGCCAGGTTGCAAAGAGGTGCTGTGTGACTTGGGCCGGCGTGGAGCTAGGGTTGTCATGGTGGCGGGGTTCTGGTGCATAAAATTTGGTCGGGCCAAGAAAAAAAAAAGGGAGGCGAGAAATGGGGGGTGGTCTTTGGGCGAAAGTGAGGAAGGGGAGGAGATGGAAGGAAATTTCCTTTTTCTTTTTATAAATAAAATTTTCAAACTCATTTTCAAAAGGTTTTTAAAATCTTCTAACATTTGAACAAAACCACCCGTCACAGAAATAAATATGCAATAGCATGAATGCATCAACATGTTTCTATTCTTGTATTTTCTTTTAATTTCATAAAAGAAATATTATTTCCTAAATTTGAAATGCACATATAATTGCATATTTAAATCAAATTTACTATTTTAAAAAAATTCAAATTTTAGGGTGTTACAATTCTACCCCCCTTAAGATGAATCTCGCCCTCGAGATTCGGGTGATTGCTTACTCAAACAGTTGGGGATAAGTCTTTCTCAGATCCTCTTCTCTTTCCCAAGTAGCCTCATCCTCTGTATAACAATTCCACTGTACCTTGCACATCTTTACTGTTCGGCTTCTCGTAACTCTTTCGGCAATTTCCAAGATCTTTATCGGATACTCTTCATAAGTAAGGTCTTCCTTGACAACAAGTTCTTCCAAAGGGATTTGTTCTTCTGGTACCCTCAGACACTTTTTCAACTGGGAGACATGGAACACGTCGTGCACACCGGATAAGCTCTCAGGCAATTCCAACTGATAAGCTACTTCTCCACGTCTCTCTAGGATCTTAAAAGGTCCTATATACCTTGGGGCTAACTTTCCTTTCATATTGAATCTTCTCACACTTCTCATTGGTGACACTTTCAGGTACACATAATCACCAATCTCAAAAGTCAGCTCTCTTCTGCGGGTATCAGCGTAACTCTTCTGTCGAGACTGAGCCACTCTCAAATTGTCTCTAATCATTCTTACTTGTTCTTCCGCGTCTCTAGGGACATCGGGACCAAACACTTGAGTTTCTCCAGTCTGATTCCAGAACAAAGGCGTTCTACACTTACGTCCATACAACGCCTCGAAAGGTGCCATCTTGAGGCTCTTTTGATAACTGTTGTTGTACGAGAACTCTGCGTAAGGCAGACTCTTATCCCAACTATCACCATACTGAAGTGCACAGGCTCTCAACATATCTTCCAAAATCTGGTTGATCCTTTCCGTCTGTCCATCAGTTTGTGGGTGGTAAGCAGAACTGAAATTCAACTTTGTTCCCAAAGATCTATGTACTTTATGCTAGAATTGCGATGTAAACTGAGTGCCTCTATCCGACACAATTTTCTTGGGAACACCATGTAAGCACACTATTCTTTCCATGTACAACTCTGCTAATCTTGCACCATTATAGGTAGTCTTGACTGGTAAAAAGTGAGCAACCTTGGTGAGTCGATCCACTATTACCCATATCGAATCATAACCTCTTTGAGTGCGGGGCAGTCCTACAATAAAATCCATACCAACTTCTTCCCATTTCCATTCAGGAATCTTCATTGGTTGTAGTAACCTGGCAGGTCTTTGTTGCTCAGCTTTCACTCTTTGACAAGTGTCACACAAGGCCACATATTTTGCCACATCTCTCTTCAAACCATACCACCAATACTTTTCTTTGAGATCCAAGTACATCTTGGTACTTCCGGGATGTATAGAATAAGCAGACTCATGGGCCTCTTGTAGAATTGCATCTCGGATAGCTTTCACTTCCGGTACATATATCCTTTCCCGAACCAAAGAGTTCCATTCTCATCCATTACGAATCCGGTGCCTTTCCAAGCACTACATTCTCTGCTATCTCCTTAAGTTTTTCATCCTCCAATTGTCCTTTTTGCGTATCTCCTGCTCTAATGTAGGCTCTATCACCAATTCCATTGCATTAGTGACCAAGCTCAAGTTGAGATACTCCATTTCAAACACACAACTCTGCTTTGGCATAGATGTTATCTGAATTCCATTGGCATAGCTCTTTCTACTAAGTGCATCAGCTACGACGTTTGCCTTTCCCGGGTGATAATGTACTTCCAAATCATAGTCTTTGATCAATTCCAACCAACGATGTTGTCTTAGATTCAGATCTGATTGGGTGAAGATATACTTCAAACTCTTATGATCAGTATAGATATCACTCTTATGTCCAATCAGATAATGTCTCCAGATCTTTAAGGCATGAACCACAGCTGCCAATTCCAAGTCATGAGTAGGATAATTCAACTCATGCTTCCTTAGTTGTCTAGATGCATATGCAACCACTCTTCCTTCTTGCATAAGCACACATCCGAGACCCAAACGGGATGCATCACAATATATAGAGAAGTTCTTGTTTAAATCGGGCAAAATTAATACTGGAGCTGTAGTCAATCTCTTCTTTAGCTCTTCAAAGTTTGCCTCGCATTTATCCGACCATACATACTTAGCATTCTTTTCCAACAAAGCTGTCATAGGCTTGGCTAGCTTGGAAAAGCCTTCAATGAACCTTCGGTAATAACCAGCTAATCCCAAAAAGCTACGAATCTCACTTACAGTTGTTGGTGGTTTCCAATTCAGTACATCTTGTACTTTGCCTGGATCCACTGCTATTCCACCATTGGAGACAACATGACCCAGAAAAGAGACTTCCTTTAACCAAAACTCACACTTGCTCCGCTTAGCGTACAACTTATGTTCTCTAAGCTTTTGCAAGACCATCCTTATGTGTTCCGCATGTTCTTCTTCAGTCTTGGAGAATATTAGTATGTCATCTATGAATACTACCACAAATTTATCCAGAAACTCCATGAACACCTTATTCATCAGATACATGAAGTATGCAGGTGCATTGGTCAATCCAAAAGACATAACGGTGTACTCATATAGTCCATACCGTGTAGTGAATGCTGTCTTGGGTATGTCCGAGTTCCAAATCTTAAGCTGATGATAACCAGATCGGAGATCAATCTTGGAGAACACATGAGCTCCTCTCAACTGATCAAACAAATCATCAATCCTAGGCAACGGGTATTTATTCTTGATGGTAACCTCATTAAGTGAGCGGTAATCCACACACATCCGTTGACTACCATCCTTCTTATCCACAAAGATCACAGGTGCCCCCCAAGGGGAAGAACTGGGGCGTATGAAACCTTTTTCTTGCAACTCTTTTAGTTGTTTCTTAAGCTCTTCTAATTCATTAACTCCCATTCTATATGGACGTTTAGCTATTGGTGCAGTTCCAGGTAATAATTCAATAATGAATTCAATGTCTCGGTCAGGCGGCATACCTGGCAAGTCATCGGGGAAGACATCCGGGAATTCCTCCACGACACGATCTTGTTCATTGATTTCACCATCTAGCTGATTCACTGTGGCTGTAGGCTGAGCTTGCACTACTACTTCTACACAGATTCTATCCCCATTGAGTGATGTCACAACCACAGATTTCTCCTGACACTGAATCACTGCCCGATGTTGTTTCATCCAATCCATTCCCAGGATAAGGTCAATTCCCGCTGTTCTCAACACAATAGGCTTCACCTTGAAGTCTACCCCCCTTAAGGAAATGCTAGTTGAGGGGCTCCAATAAGAAGCGGGCATACTACCTCCCGGGGAATTCACTAGTATTGGGTTTTTCATGGCACACAAAGGTATGCTATGCATTCTAACAAAAGCTTGGGAGATAAAAGAATGCGAAGCACCAGAATCAAAAAGTACGGTAGCAGAAATAGAGTTGACGCTGAACGTACCCAACATGACCTCAGGCGTCTCCTGAGCTGCATCAGATGACACATAGTTCACCTTCGCTGTGAGAGGTGGGCGGGCGTTGAACTTCTGATTGTTGGCCTGGTTCTGAGGTGCTTGCTGGTTCTGCTTCTTAGGACACTGATGAGCATAGTGACCTACTTCTCCACATCGGTAACAGGCATTGGGATTGTTGGGCGCACCACTCTTCACAGGAGCATTGTTAGGCACTCCCTGGCGTGTTGCAGGATTGCTAGTCTACATTATGGGGACGCCTGATTTCCAAACTGTTGTCGACATCGAGGGCGTTCTTTGGAACCGGGTTCGGCGAGGATCTGACCATGGTTTCCCTGATGAGTTGGTCCTTGATTCCTCTGCTGGAAACCTTGCTGGGGATAAGCACGTGGGTGAGTGTTGCTTCCAGAAGCTTGCCCTTGGAGCCTTCTCTTCTTAGCTTCCATCTCCTTGCGCTTATCATCAATCACGATTGCGCGATTCACCAAAGACTGGAAGTTAGGATAAGTATTAGACATCAGCTGGAGCTGCAGTCCATCATAGAGTCCCTTGAGGAAACGGCGTTGCTTATCCTTGTCATCTGCCACATCATTAGGAGCGTAGCGAGATAGTTGTGCGAACTTGTCCCGATATTCCGCCACGGTCATTGATCCTTGCTTGAGAGATCTGAATTCTTCCTGCTTCAGTTCTACTAGTCCATCGGGAATATGGTATGATCGGAAACTATCCTTAAATTCCTGCCAAGTCATATAGGAGCATTGTTGGGACGTCCGAACTGGAATGATTCCCACCAATCTCGAAAGCAGCTCCTTGAGAGTTGCCCGAAGCGCATAACACCTTCTCCGTGTCGTTGCATTGTGCTATGTTCGATTGTTTCTCCACAAAGACGCAACCAATCATCGGCCTCCATAGGGTCTGTGGCATGTGTGAACACCGGTGGACGACCTTTCATAAACTCTCCACGCTTATCTCTAACCTGGACAGGCGGTGGACCTCTTGTAGGTTCATTGTCCAAGCGCTGCATCATAGCTTGCATCAGCTGCGCTTGCATTCCCAATATCTGTTCCATGGTCACAGGTGGCGGTGGTGGTGGATTTATGAGAGCATCACGTCCACGACCACGGCCTCTGCCTCTTCCTCCTCTTGCGGCCATCTGTTTTCCAACAAATGTGCAAAATTTAGGGATTTTTCCAATTATGGAGAGCTTACCAAAGATAAGAAACAATGCTGAAAATTCTCTGGACAAGATACAATTTCAGCAGTTCAGTAAAACTGTTATAACTCGAGTTTCATAGATCCAACAGAGGTTCACCAAGATTCATTAGAAAGCTTAGGACATCAGCTACAACTTTCATTTAGACCACTTTTACAGATTCGAAATCGCACATAGTCAAAAATAGAGCTAAACCGAAACTGTTCTGAGTTCCAGACAGCGCAGGAACATCAACTTGTGACAGCTAGATCTCCCAAACCTGAACAGCTATTGACGTGATTCCAAAGACACTTGAAAGATACAGAGGTCTAGTTATCTCCACAAAAATTTCAGAACTTTTATCGTCCCAGATTTCGAGTTACCAGATAAAGAACACAGGCTGCTCCAGAAATCAGCACAGCAGAGATAAGATAAAATGATACTTCTGCATTAAGATTTCATTCTAAATTTAAAGTTCCAATCTAAGGAAGTTGTGGACATGCCCACAAACTTCCAGCAACCAAGCAAAATACCAAATCAACCAAGTTCACAAATCAAACATCTAATCAACCAAGTTCACAAGACCAACAAGACTAAAGAAGGACACGAACTAATGACGTGATAACCCAGATCAAGGCACCTAACACCTATGGAGCGGTGTCAATCATGGTGAAGGAACGGCGCTTCTTCTTGTAGATGGAAGGCTGTCCCAGCTGTGCACGAAGTTCATCCACTTGTTTCTGAAGACGTCTCTACGCTCTCTGAGATGCACGTAGTTCTCCTTTGACCTCATCATCCACTCCCTGCATAGCGTGGACATGCTGCACCGTTGCCTCCAGTGTTGGGTCATTCTCTGGTGGAGCCAAAACCTGCCAAACACCCTCATGATCATTTCGAGGAAGGAACCTGAAGCGGTCCTCCCTCATGGCCTCGAAGCGACGACCATGGTAGTGGATGTAGGCATTCTGTGCCACATCCTCGATGCCATCCAAAGCATGGGCTCTCCTGGCAGGGGCACAGTGGACAGTCTCCACCTCATGTCCATTAATGATGTCATTCCATGCGGGGACCACCAGCTCTACCTTCCAGAAGGTAGCCTCCAGTGGGTGCTTGTATTCGGCGCAGTGGTAGCTGATGGAGGCGTGCAAGTCGGGGAAGTAGTCGTCCAGCACGTGGGTGAGGAGAGTGTGGTAGTAGGCTGTCTCTGGAGCTGGCTTGAAGTAGTACTTGCACTTCCAGCCAATCTCCTCGTCCTCCACGGGGGCAGCTGGGGAGGGTGCAGGTGTAGGGGAAGTAGCCGTCGACTCCTCAGGTGTAGCTACCACAGGGTAGACGGGCACGGCGATTGGTGTAGGAGTAGGTGTAGGCGTCGGTGTCGCCATCTCCTCGTCGTCGGAGATGATTACAATCTCCCTCTCCGCCGGTGGGGCACGCGGGGTGAACATGGCACGATAGCCGGCGGTGCTGAGGCGAGCAGTCTTCGGATTATGAGACATCTATAGATTTAAAGTGAGTTAGAATTAGAATCAACAATTTTAAATAATAGATTAAGGTATGAAAAGCATAAACGTTTTAATAAAATAACAAGGATAAGTCAGTAAGCAAGAAACCAGAGGAGCAAAGATGCTAAAACGACCATTTTCTAACTAGGCTTGCGTCCCACAGTCAACACGGCTCTGATACCAATTTGTCACACCCAATTTTAAGGATAAAATTGAATGCACTAAACTCATGTGTGCCCAGGGATCAGTCACACACATAAGTTGACAAATCACAATAGTATCATCACGGTGTCCCATACATCAGAGTTATAATAAAACTTAGTCTTATACATCACAGCGGAATAATAAAAAGATAAAAAACTCTCGTGGCCGTCATCACAGGGAAGGTCAACTGGTTGACCACAAGCCTAATAATCCTCCGGGAAATCCTCATACCCGTAGTCATCTGTTACCCATCCGGGATTTTTATCCAAGTAAAGAAAATAAACAAGTGTAAGTACATTCCGTACTTAGCAAGCTAACATGGGGTTATGAAGCTCAAAAAGGATAGACTCTGGTTTACTGCAGTTAGCATTTTTAATAGGTCAAACTTTTATTCTCAAGTATTATCAGGTTATGCTTAAGCTCCCATTTAATTCCCATAAGAACATATATCGGAGTCATAAGTACCATATATCATCACTAAACAACTTTATAAGACCATCATCAAGTATCTAGTTATTCTGTGAGTTTTCCGGGCCGCTCGTAACCGTGAGCACGGCTGTTATAACAGTTTGTTACCCTCTGCAGAGGTGGTGCACATTCACCCATGAGTCGTGATCCCCATATGCCCGGGTTAATTACTCCCATGTCACTTCCAAGGTGAGCGGGCAGGGTACACTATGAAGCCATTTCATAGGTTTCCCTAACAAGTTAGGGCCGCTAGGTTTCCTTGGCAGGCAGATGTAGGAACCCCCCTTTCCTATGGCACATATCCATCGTGGCTATACACATAGGAACAGAGGCAGCCCTATACCCAACGTGGCAAGCCCCATTTGCGCCAAAAAGGTAACCTCTAACTAGCTAGAAAAGGTCCTATTACTGAGCTAAAGTCGAGCCATATGACTCTCCCGGTTTGTAATTGTCACCCCAGCTTTTTTTTGCCGACAGATAAGTCCTTATGGAGGGCCGGAGCAACATGAACAAAGGTCATTTGCACTTTTAGCCCTATGGAACAGCTTGTTATAAATCAGGTTATACTTTTAGTTCCATAGATTCATTCATCATCATGTAGATCATGTTCAGTTAGAGCACTAGCAATCTACCCGTATGCAATTACCCAATAGGAGTCAAGGGAACAAGTCATCAATTGTCTAGAATGTCCTTAGGGTTATCAAAATTAGACACATGCACATGAGTAATTGATTAAAGTGAAATAGGACATCAAGGTAGGCCCATGCTATACTTGCCTTGGTTCACAAACTCGTGCTGGTCCTACTGGTCATCGAAGAGTTCTTGGTCTCCAACGTTTTCCTCACCGTCTGAACACGACCAACACAGCAACATACAACATTCCAAAAGCATTCATGCAAAGCAAACATTCCTATCATTAGAACAGTACACCAACAGTATTGAAAACAAGATAAAATATTTGTAAACATATTCTACGTCTCGCTACGATCACGTCAACGCGAAGTTCACGAAAAACGGAGCTAAAATGCGAAAGTTATGATTTAAACGGGTTTTCCTATAGCCATATATTTAATTAAATCTAATCATGAAATTAAAAAGTTCCAAACTTGACTAACAGTAGTTCTAACATGTAGCTTATGAAATTACGAAGCTAACGCGATTTGAATGGATCAATTCGAGCTAAACGACAATTTTATAATTAAAAGCAGTTCAAATGGCATTTCGTAAATACCGAAAGCGTACTTTAGACTAAACCAATGAACTATACACTTTCAAAAACGAGAATGCGTACTTGAGGAAATACGCTAAGGACGGCGGGTTTATATTACGAAAACAGGAGGGCTCTTTAGCAATTTGACCCACGAAGGGTATCGCCAACGATGGTCGCGTCGGATTAGAAATGGACGGTCAACAACAGATCTGGGGGGGTTCTACCGGCGGAACAAAAGGGCTCATGAGAGCTCAAACCATGGCCGACGGCCAAGAACATGCCCATGAGCTTCGGTTAGGGGCTAGGGTTCGCCAATCAAGAACCGAGAGCACCGGGGTTATCTGGGAAGCGAGGGGTTCTGGCTAGGCCAAAAAGGTGGCCGGAGGGGAAGGTTGAGCGGCGGCCGCCATGGCCGATGGCCAAGAGCTTCCCGGCCACATAAAACAGCCATTCAAGCCATCAAACGCCAAGGTGAAGGGGACGAGGAGAGAGAGGAGAGCATGGGGTCTCACCGCTGGGAAGAAATGGGTCGGAGATGGCTCGAGGAAGGCGGTCCACGGCGGTTCCAATCTCGGTGGACGGGCGGGCTTTTTCCGAGCGACGGTGGCGGCCTCCAAGCATGAGCGAGGGCGAAATTGGAGCAGAGAGCGAGAGAGGAACGCACGGGGCTCGGCAAGCCGCTTAAAAAAGGAGGAGGGAGGGCGATCCCACGACCGCGCGACGTTGCTGGGGAGGAAGAGGCGGCGCCACTGGAAGGAGGAAGCAGGCGGCACCGACGCATGGGCCCAGGCGCAACAGTGAAGGAGGAAAGGGAGGGCGGCGGTTGCAAGGGTTGTGTGACTTGGCAGCGTGGAGTCAATGTCATGGGTCATGCGGGAATTCTTTGGTCTGCATGAAAGCCGGGCCAAGGAAAAAAGGGAGGCGAAATGGGTCTGGTGTAGTTTGCGAAAGTGAGGAAGGGGAGGAGATGGAAGGAAATTTCCTTTTTCTTTTTATAAATAAAATTTTCAAACTCATTTTCAAAAGGTTTTTAAAATCTTCTAACATTTGAACAAAACCACCCGTCACAGAAATAAATATGCAATAGCATGAATGCATCAACATGTTTCTATTCTTGTATTTTCTTTTAATTTCATAAAAGAAATATTATTTCCTAAATTTGAAATGCACATATAATTGCATATTTAAATCAAATTTACTATTTTAAAAAAAATTCAAATTTTAGGGTGTTACACTGTCGAATGGCACAATTCCATCACAGCTATACACGTAAGAGTAGAGGCTGTCATATACCCGATTCGTCGAGCCGTTCTTAAGCCAATAAAGGTAACCGCTAACAAGCTAGAAAAATTTCTCATACTGAGCTAAAGCCAGAGCCATATAGCCCTCACAGCTATACTGTAAGTCCCAGATGATCACTTACAGATAAGTCCTTAGGGAGAGGAATCTAGAGCACCATAAAAACAGCCCAATGCTCTAGCCCCCTGATTCCATGTTGCTAAAAATCATCTTTTAGTGTTTATTGCATATACCATTAGTCAAGTTATAAGATCATGGTCTTTAATTGAGCACTAGCATCATAATACCCAATGCATATCCCATAGGAGTCAAGGCACAAGGTAACAAAGTACTAGAAAATCCTTAGTGGTAGTCAAGGTAGATATATGCAGTATGAATAAAATGATTAAAGGTGTATAGGACAACAAGGAAGATCCCATACTATACTTGCCGGTAAGCTTTAATCTTCAACGTTCTTCTTTTTTTCTTCTTGACCACCACGTATATCTCACCGACTGGACATAATCGTAAAACACCACACAAACATCCATACACATACATGCATAGCATATAATTACATCTACATTAGAACAATACACCAATCATAGAAAAATAAGTAAAAGAGTTTGAAATACGATTCTACGCATCGCTACGAACACACAGTCGCGATAGGCAGCTAATCGGAGCTACGGCTTGAGAGAAATGGCTACCGAAAGATTCATCACTTTATAAAACAAATAAATGTAAGCTTGATTTATTTTAGCTAAGCAAAAGCCATGTGAAGTATATTAATTCAGATTAGTCAAATCATCTTTTAATTCAAAAGTTGAGTAATGACTAGACATATCTTATTAATAAGTACGGCAGAATAATTTAAGTCAAATCAAACTTTAAATTCGCAAAGATAAAAGAACATGTGAGAATATCTGTTCGAATTATATGTAATACATGTTTGAGCTAAGCAAATTTAAAACATATTTTTTTTTGGTTAGCAATTAAGCATATTAATATTTGCTTATGAAAGACCGTGGTGTAGAACCTATGTTGGCTTTACATTTAGAAAACTGGTAGCATGGACACTGATCAATTTAGTATTTTATTTATAAAACTCAGAAAACATGTGACATGATTATCGCTGCTGGATTACATCTAAATGACGCAGGCACGACGTTGATAGTATTTACGACCAATAAAATAATGGGGCAAGGAAGGCTGGGCTGACCATTGAATATAGGCGTCCTGTCATTTACTTGCAGCCGATGCAGTGTTCTGCACGCTAGACACAACACCAGTTGCAAAGAACTGCAGCAGCAGATGCAACGTCCATCAGGCGGCTCGGCGAGCTCACGTTGGTAGTTCTCGGCAGCTTGATGGAGCTTGCGCTGCATGCCCGACGATGGACAAACGACTCTTCATGTAGGTGTGCCCGCCAGCTGGTAAATCAATGATGTTGATGACTTGTGACTTGTAGATGTCGGGGCACCGGGCACCAGATCGGTAGCACGGCTTCGATTAGGCTTGGGCGTCCATCTTTGCAGAGAAGCTCAGGCGGTGACATAACACAAAAGACGTCGTGCAGGCTTTGTAGGAACTGGCCGGCGAACAACTTCGTTCCATCGTGTCCATGGTGTCGATGCTTATTGCTGGCAGCCTTTGATGTACATGTAGAGCGATGGAACTTTCAGAATTGAATTGCAGCAGATGATTAGCGGTGGCCTTAGGGCTCGGCAAGCAGCAAACGCTTGGCTTCCTCTCCTGCCGGGGCAGGGAGAGCATAGCGAGCCATGGTGACCAGGAAAGACGTGTACGTACGTCGAGCAATGGAGCATGGAGCGAATAGAGACAGAGCACTATGTACGTCGGGTATGGCGACGCCGGGTCTTCCTGCGAAGCTAGACGTGAGGAGCGGCAAAAGATTCTCCGCGATGGCGAGGTAGCTTCAAAGCCTGGGATGGGAAGGCACGGCCGCGGGCACCCAGTATTTATGGCCAGGAGCACCTTGGGGCGCAAGGCAAGCGAGGAGGCGTGGGCGGTGCGAAGTCGGCGGTAGAGTCCGTCACGGGTACGATTCAATGTTGTTGAATATAACGCTGACATGCGGGGCCCATTGGTCAGCGAGACCAAGCAGAGAGAGGACAGCGCATTGCTGGGCCGCGGAGAGAAGGACGGCGCATACTCGTGGTTGATGGGCCAGCCCAAGGGAAGGAAAGGAATAAATAAAATTTTCTTTTCTATTTTCTTAAACACATTTTCAAACCCAATTTCAATTTAAATTCAAATTCTTTTAAAATTTGATCAAATCCAAGCATCATAAAAATAAATATGTAGCAGCATGTATGCACCAACATGTTTCTAAACCTTATAATAAATTTTAATTTCATAAAAAAAATATTTCCTATGTTTTAATGAGCACAAAAATCCAAAATTAAATCTTTTTAACCCTATTTCAAAAAGTGCAATTTTTAGGGTGTTACAATTCTAGCCCCTTAAGATGAATCTTGTCCTCGAGATTCGGAAAACGTCGACTAGGAGATAGGGATACTCCGTCTTTGGATTCTTCTTTACTTCCTCGCGCAATTCCATCATCATAAGGATCCCACTTTACCTTGCATACCTGTTGATCTTACTCCAAGTAACTTGCCCAACTGATTCTAAGATTCTGACAGATTCTTCAGACCATGCCTAGGCAACTCCAATCACTAGGCCACATTTCTTTTTTAGTCCATACTATCAATTCTCTTTCTTAAAATATCCACCTTTCAATGGAGCCTTACGATTCTCTTAGTCAGAAGGAGATTCTACTACCAATCTTCAAAATATTAAGGATTCTGGTTAAGTTGCTCGAACTTAGAATACAATTCTTAGTCCTTAGTGTCACCCAAACCTTCTTAGCATAATTCTCTGTTGCTAAGGGCATCAGACATGACTTTACTTCTCGAAGTGATAACACTTTTCCAAGTCATAATCAATTTCATTCCAACGAGGATATCACAAGCTCAAAACCATCTTAGTGAAGATTCTCGTGACCCACCTAGATGTCACTTTTACGTTCAAGTAGATAGTATTTCTATGCTTCACAATAGATAACTCTAGATAACAAATTAGGTAGTTCAACCCATGCTTCCTTAGTTGACTTAATGAACTAGCCACTACTTTTCTTCTTGTGTAAGGACACACCCCGCACCTTGACATGATGCATCATTGTAGATAGAAAAACTCTTGTCCTGATCTGGTAAACCTAATACATAGGTTTTAATTCAACCTCTTCTTGGACTCCTTCAAACATTTGTCTGAGGTTTCCTGATCCAAACTAACTTAAAAGCTTCTCCAGTAGCTCTACCAAAATCTAGATGATCTTGGATAAACCTTCCTTGAACCTCTAACCAAACCTCACTGAAACTCTGAGTTTCTCTCATATCTTTGAGTGGGTTTCAATTAACTCTCTTCAATCCAAACCTTCTTGTCATGCTTAGTATTTCGTTGGGATTTCCTGACACTCCGTAGTACCACTATAGTGGTTATATATCTCATTCCTATGTCATCAATGCCTACTTGTCTTGGGTAGGTTGAAGATTGGACTCCCAGCTGAGGATAACTCGAATTGTAGAGCCATATTGACGAAGGCATCCATTCCACATAGATGATCCAATAACTTATCAACCGAGCAAAGGATACTTACTCTGGATGATGAAACCCTTAAGTGATATACATCCTATGGGTATCACCTTTCTTATCAGATTAACCGATTCTTCCAAGTGAGAGCTAGAGAGCATAACTAAACTTCTTATGGCACCTTGAGCATTCGGACCATTCTTAGTTAGATAGTTGGCATAAGCGTGATTGTCTATCATGTTGATCTCATCCAAAGGTATTTGTTCCTCCAAAGGTTTCAATCCTGGGACCTGTGGGTTATGGGCAAACTAGAATGTACGATACTTCATCTTACAAATCCTTCAACTTGGCTACCCCCCTTAAGAAAAGATATAGTAGGGGACACCAAAGTATAGCTTGTACCTCCTTCTAGATGAGCTAACTAGTATCAAGATACTGATATCCCAATGATACTCTCGTGTATGGACAAGAGCAAGAAATCTGAAATTCCTCGCGAGCAGAAAAAACAACAGCTCCGTAAAACAACTGTAACTATCATTCTGTTAATCCAATGAAGTTGTAGCTTATACCGTTGGAAAGCTTATCAAATCCTCCATAACCAAAATAGCTCTCAGGCTAATTCTTGTGCTTAGAGAAAGATATGTAAGTGTACTGTTGTCCGATATTTTCCATAATTTTAGGTCATCTAAGAACAGAGATATAAGCCGATAAAGACAGGTTGCTCCGAAAGACAAGATAGAGAAAATATGAGAAACCAAAACCTAACTATTTATTGCACTGATCCTTATACCTTAGGCCTATGAACTAAATGAAAATGTGGGAACACCCAACAAGATCATTGCAATCATTACAAAGATTTAAAACAAGCATAAGCTTATAATCATTACACCCAACCAGAAATTTGTGCTTTTCATTGAATCTGACTGATGATCAGCTAGCTGCTTTGGCTACTCAAGGAATGTTGCCAATGTGGAGAGAAAAACTGCTTGGGTAAGAGTTTGTCAATTTAGGTCAGTTGGCTCAACGGGTGGCAGCACTTAATAGACAATTCTAGAAAATGTGCAGAGATACCCGATTCTAGAAGAATGCCACAAGTGCTGAAGCTTATAATCCATATTTAGTTGATGATGATGGTGAGGATGATAAAGAAGAGGAGATTGCAGCAGCTGAATGGAATTGGAGTAAGAAGACAGTGATGGTGCCAAATCCTTGGATAAAAGGAGTTGAAGAAAGTTATGATTTCGACGTAACAAAATTAGACAAACTCTTTGATTTCTTGCTTGAGAGAGGACATATCAAATTGTCCACCAATCATGTTATATTACCTCCTGATCAGTTGAAGAATAAGAAGTTCTGCAAATTTCATAATGCTACTTCTCATTCTACTAATGAGTGCAGAATTTTCCGGTAACATATACAGAGGGCTATTCAGCAAGGGAAGCTTAAATTTGATACACCTCGAAAGATGAAAGTTGATGATAAGCCTTTCCCAAGAGATCAGAATATGGTTGATGCTAAGTTGCTCAAAGGGAAGACTAGAGTTCTAACGTCAACTAGGGCAAAGGAAACTGGAACAGTTGATCCAGAGATGCAAATATCGGCTGAGGAATATAGAGAAATTAAAGAGCCGATATGAGCAGGGAGAGACATCAAGAAATAGGGCGATGAGGCCGCGTGTTACATCTCGAATTTTGTTAAATAAATAGCAATGGCTGAAAGAAAAGGATTATCAGCGTTGGTCAGAAGAGAAAGAATATCAATGTTAACAAGAAGAGGAGAGGTATGAAAGAAATCAAGCTGAATTACATTGGAATTGTCCATTTTTCAGACATTGTTGGAATGAAAGTTTGAAATTGCCTACTAGAAATAATTGCCCAGACTGTAGTGAACAATATTGGGAGTTTAGGCAATCTCAAGCTAACCACACGGTCTATCCATGCTCGAATTGAGTGTCATCATGATAATATGGATCGGCGCTTAAAAAATAGAAGTGTTCATGATCGGCTTGGAAAGCATGTTGTTGATCAAAATTGGGCTGATTATGAAGAAGAAGGTGATGAGGAAGAGTATGTTTGGTAGGAAGGGCAATGGTGTCCAGGAGATTTAACAAGAAGTCAGAAAAGAAGGGTACAATGCCTAAGGAATAGAGAGCTAGAATAGGCTCAAAAATCTAGCAAACCTCAAGTATGGCGCGCTAAACAAACAGCCGATAAGGGTTAACCATCAGCTAATATTCAAATGGCTTTTCTTTTGTCGTCAGAATTTAGAGCTACAGCAGATCAAGAAGTCTATTCAGATTTTGATGAATCGGAATATGAGGAGTTGGTTGCTAAATTGACAGTGATGCAGCAAGCTATATTTGATAAGCCAGTCAAGCATCGGCACTTGAAGGCTTTATATGTGAAAGGTTTTGTTGATGGGAAGTCGATGAGCAAAATGTTGCTAGATGCAGGTGCTTCTGTTAATCTTATGCCTTATACTACTTTTTGCAAGCTTAGTAAGGGACCAGGAGATTTGATTGAGACTAACATGATGCTTAAGGACTTTGGGGGTAAAGCATCCAAGACCGGGGGGCAATAAACGTTGAATTGATAATTGGAAGTAAGACTTTACTCACTACATTCTTTGTCATTGATGGAAAGGGATCATACAGTTTACACCTTGGTCATGATTGGATTCATGCAAATTATTGTGTACCATCGACTATGCATCAATGCTTGATTCAGTGACATGGAGATGATGTTGAGCTAGTTCATGCTGATGATTCTATGAATATAGCAACAGCTGACCCAATGTATTGGGAACTAGAAGATTTTGAGTGTTTTCTGGAAAGCGATGGGAAGGAGGCTTCATTAGGATCAATGATGAAAGCCAACAGCCGATCCAAGCAGTCGGCTCTGAGAGTTTGTTTTAATGGATAATCCAATAGATGTTATAGATGGTAAACTAGGACATGGCTTTACGGCGGCCGATGAATTAGAAGAGATAGATATTGGTTCTGGAGATAGGCCTAGGCCGACGTATGTTAGTGCTAAGTTAGATCCTGAGTATAAGTAAGAGTTGATAGATTTATTAAAGGAATTTAAAGATTGTTTTGCTTGGGAATATTATGAGATGCCTGGTTTAGATTGATCGATTGTTGAACATCGGTTGCCAACCAAACCTAGATATCGGCCGTTTAAACAAGCTTCGAGGAGATTTAACCCAAATGTTCTTGCTGATATTAAAAAGGAGACTGAAAGATTACTAGAAGCAAAATTTATCCGACCATGTCGTTATGCAGAATGGATATCAAGTGTTGTACCTATGTATAAGAAAAATGGGAAGTTAAGAGTTTGCATCGATTTCAGAGATCTGAACAAGGCTACACCCATGGATGTTTATTCAATGCCAAAAGCCAATATGTTGGTAGATGTAGCAATCAGGCACAAGGTTATTAGTTTTATGAACAAGTTTAGCAAATGGTCACCTAATTGGGAAGGTCCTTATCAAATTAGTCGTTGTGCGCCTGGCAGTGCTTACATTTTGAAAACGCTAGAAGGGAGAGAAGAGTTTGACAGAGCGATCAATGGAAAGTATATAAAGAAATATTACCCTAATGTTTGGATTAATACTTGATAGACGATTTGTTCAGTCATCGGCTCTAATAGCCGGTACCAGAAGGGTATCGCTTTTAGTTCAAAAATTAACCCAAAGGGGTGAAAGCCGATACAATATGTATCGCCTATAGAGCAAAAACAAGCACAAAGACAATCCTCATAAAATTATGGCAGTCTCAAAGATGAGTTCATGAAGAAGACAAGATTTTATTCATAGTTTGTTCCTAGTACAAACTACTCAAAAACTTTATTTATAATGTCCTAGGCTGAGGTGATGTCCACGATGGCCGCTGCAGCGTTGTGGAAGTCCTCGATCAGGTCCTCGTGCATGTCGGGGTCGTCGGCCATCGGGAAGCCCGTCTCCATAGTGGGGAGATCATGCCTGGTCTAGACCTGCACCACAGCCAGGGCCACCACCGCACCATAGCGAACGCCATGGAGGGCGATCTCCTAGACGCGCGCTGGGATGTCATGCTGGCGGTTGTTGAGGAGAGGGCCCCGGGCGTTGGCTGGCAATCATAGGAACAAAGGGGCTATCAAGACAAACACAGTGGAAATTGAAATAAGGGTTTTCTTGGAGTTCGTCTTACCCGCCACCATGGTGTCGGACTCGGCCAGCCGTGCCCGAGCAGCGCTGGCCTCTTCCTCAGCAGCAAGGAGGGTGCTTGAGAGGCCCTGAGGCGGATCTCAAGCTAACCGTTCTCCCAAATTGCCTCAGAGTAATGGTCCTTGACCACCCACCACTCCCGGAGGAAACACCAGGTGTTGTCGCAGTTGTAGGAGTCAGAGGAGTCCGACGATGAGTCCAGCGAGGTAGCATCAGACGCAGCAGTAGAAGGCTTGCCGGCCCTTGGAAGAAGTGGCTGGAGACTGTCATTTAAGATGAAACTGAAAATGGGTTAGAAGGATTCATTACCATAAGCGGAAAATGTTGGTCTTACCTCATGCGACGAAGCCGCTGGTTGATCGGGACCTCCTCCTCTAGGAGATATTCTGTTGTGCACTTGCCGCGGTGATCGTCTCCTGCCATAGGTGCTAGTTTAGATCATCAAAGGAGAAGGGAACTGCTATAGGGTTTGTGAAGGTGGAGAAACACAGAGAACCGAAGCAGTTGCAAGTGTAGATGTGTTTGAGGTTGGAGCCCTTGGCTGGTATTTATAGCCACGAAGATGGGATGGTAGATATCTTGGGACGTGCAAAGAGTAACTGCAATTAATGGAAGGGGAAGCGTCGCTCCGCTAATACCGAAGAGAATGCGGCGTTGATAACTGAGAATGGAAGATTGAGGAGTTTTCTTGGTGTAGGTCGTGTTTTTAGATAATTGGGTTAAAGTCAGAGGTCTGGAATCAGCTATTTTCAAATCGGCTCTTTAGCCGAGATAAGAGATACAATAGATCAGCAGAAAATATGGTTATCATTGGTCCCACACAAAATATATATTACAAATGTTGGTATGAAATTACAAGTTTAGAACATCCTGGATTACTTTCAAAGCTTTTAGCCGGATAGCATCGACTTCTGTGATTTGTTGTTTGTCTTCTTCGGCTGATCCAGGGATGTTCTTGAGGTTGCTGTGGATGGCTTTACCTTCTTTGACCTTGGTCGGCATTTCCTATTTCTTCTGATTAATGGCATCGGGTATTTGAGTCAGATTGGACTCATGGCGATCGATGGCAGCCTTCATGTTCTTCAGTTCCTTCTTGAGTTCTGCATGCTTGGCTTTTAGTTGGTTCAGCTCTGGTTCGATCATGAGGGAGGAGTTCTTCAAGTTATCGACTAGCTGTGCTAGCTCTTTGGGATCCTATTTGTTGGAGTTCTTCTTGGCCAATAAAGCTTCGCAATTAGCTAGGCTTCTCTGAACCCTTTTCACTCTTGGAGCTTAATCCTCAATGTTGGACAAAGGTGTCAGAACCTCAGCAAGATTCAAAGGCAAGTTACCCTTAATGGCTAAGAAAATTCTTCTGATCGGATCTGCATCCTAGACCAAATTGGCTATATCTTTTTCGAGCATTGGCAGCATGTCTTTTAGCCGATTTTTTATTTCCTCTAACAAGGCTTCTTGGGAAGAGATAGCTGATGAGCTTATCTCACCTTCATCTATATACTCTTCAAAGTTGAAAGAGTAGCTCAGAGCTGGTGAGCTAAGTGTCTACAGGTGGGTAAGAATTTTTTTAAGAAATAACAAATTGTTTCAAAATAAGAAAAATGAGGAGATATAGTACCTTTTCTGAGGTAGTTTCTATCTGAGCAGAAGGAACAACTGATGATGGACCAATGGTATCTGGTTGAATTGACTCTAAACTTTTAGTGATGGTATCTGCAGACATTAGGAAAATTGTTCAAAAGATTATGTTGGTTGCAGGAAGATAAACTAGGTATATGACTTTCTTACCATCAATTGTTTGCTGGACTGAAGATTCGATAGTCTAGGTGTCAACATCAATAGGATCATTTTCAACTTGTGGATTGTCCGACTTCTGCTCTTTCATGAATGTATCTTCAGGGAGTGTCTGACATGGTAAATGGTCAGAGAAGGGTGAAAATTGAATAAGAATTAAGAGTTTTGAGCATATACCTTGGCAGCATCAAGAAGTGAAGTGGAAGGGTTCTCATCTTCTGCTGTCTTAGAGGCATCGGTTGTTTCAACCAAGATCGGCTCCTTTTGAGGATCGGCCGATGAAAGTTTAGTTGGTGCTGATTTAAATGCCTAGGACAATAGTTCAGCACCCAGAGCAGATTGGGATGCAATGGTTGATAACTGTGAGGAAAGAATCGGAATTAGAAATTAAATATCATTTTGGGAAGAGGATGAATTATTTTACCTGAGCAGTTGATGGTCTTGTTCTATGATGTCTTTTCCCAGTAATGGTTTTCTGGGTTACCCCTTGGGCTGCCTTGTGTTTTGAAGATTGATATGTTGCAATTGTAGGGGCATCTTGGGTTTTCATCAGTTTCTTTAGTGTGGGTGCGGTTGATCCCATTCTTGAGATCGGACATGGTGGATTGTATTTAGCATCTTGCAAGGGATTTCTATTAGATGAGTTGACAGAGTGACTTTAGTAGATGATCTTTATGGAAGGAAAAGGAGTTAGCTAGTTACCTCACTATCGGAAGCAAAGTCTTCATCCAGAGCTATGCAACTAGGATGGACTGGCCGGCAGAAGAGGTGGGAATGTCATTCTTGCCACTAGAAATCATATAAATGTAAAGTGAATGAGGCTCTAGTCCATTCATGCAGATAGAGGGAAGGAAGATTTGATCCTAACTGGAAAACTCTAGAAGCTTCCATTGCCTCACTGATGCCTTTTCTCAGTTTCAGTATATCTTTGAAAAATAGCCAGGGGGGTAGTTGACCAAGACCAAACTAATGAGCTATGAAAGAAGGGTTGTAAAATTCATAGGTTGGAAGGTTGCCTAGAAGAAAAGAACATGTGGACATTTTACCATGGCTATGACAAAATTCGGCTGGTAGAACACAAGGTTTGATGAAAGAATTGAAGATTGCAGCTGCTATTTTGTCTGAGCAGCCTGATTCAAATCAAAATTTAAATGGGAAGACCAACTCATTGTTTTCATATTCATCATAGGGTAGCCAGGTCAGAATATCTACATCAAACCCTCTATAAAACTTCTTGAAGAGGTGGCCCACATTGATAGCAATTGTTATGGCTGATGCAGCTTCACCATAGTTCATACATTAGCAGGTTCTTCCTTCTTTGCCTTTGTATTCCTCATCAAAGTTGGAAGAGGGAAAACTCAAATTCTAGAGATTTGGCTTCATAATCTTGTGCATATACAAATTTAACCACATTTGTATTAACCATCAAGGGCCGCTAATGGTGTGCCCTGCTTCATTCTTCAGCAGCTAAGCAACCACCTAGTGCATTAAGTGGTAAGCTGATCCTAACAGATATTTCCAAGAGGAATCTCAACGCCTACTGCTAGATGCTTCGTCAAAAGTTTGTGATTGTAAGTTGGACCACAAGATGACCCACGGAAGATGAATCTTTCTAACCACATATTTAGAAAAGCCATATGTTCTCTTTCGCTAACAGTCAATTCATTCCCAATGTGGTTCTAGATATAGCTTGTCCATCCTGTGTAGTCCGATATTTTGGCCAGTCTCTTTGACCTAGCACCTAAGAGTTTGTATGGCTACATTGGTCTTGTTATTCTAAGTCCAGTCAACATATAAACATCAGCCAAGGTGATAGTGAACTGACCATGACCAAAGATAAAAGCATTCAAGGTGTTGGACTAGAAGTAAGAAGCAGCAATTAGGAGTGAATCATTTTTTCCATCCCAGACAGCGAAAGTGTCAGGCATTGGCTTAAATCGTAAACTTCCCAATCTCCGCCCTTTTTGTCTGACACTCTTCGGAACCAGTCTCTCCATCCCTTAGGTATTTTGGGCCAATTCCTAAAGGGATTTTTGGTGTTCTAAGAAGATAGATCTACCAAGGACTGCCTAAAAGTAATTCGATTGGTTTCTTGGTTGATAAAATCCAAAGGATTAGTATCTCCCATGGGTCCAAGGTAATAAGCATTTGGAACAACAGACGAAGGGATCAAAATTTCATTTTCCATTCCCTAGAAAGCCAGATGAGATAAACTTAAGGAAAAGGAAAAATACAGAGCAGCGGCTGATAGTTGAGAGGCAAGAATTTGGAGACGTACCTCAGGGATGTAGTTGTTGGTCGCCATTTTAGTTGGAATAGATCTGAATCTGAGAAAAGGTTGGAGAGGAGTGACTTGAAAAGTAGCTCGAGCAAAGTAGAGAAACTGCTCGGGTTGGAGCTCTGGTGGTGGTGGCTTTGGCTGTTGAGGCTTGCTCGAAAAAGAAGGTGAAAGTGAATACGCCGAGTGAGTTGGAAATGATACTGTTGGGGTATTATATAATATTTGGGTCGAGAAATCAGGAGTCGCACGTATATTTCAGAATAAACGGTTGCGACATGGTGAGCAGGTAAATAGAAATTTTGGAATAAAATCATTTTTACCCCAAAATTGGGGGGCATGTGTTTACACCAAAATTTAGAAAGAAGAACATGGGAACTTGAAGCTTCTAAGATTGTATCATCAAGGAACCGATCGGATGAGAATCGATATCGGTTGGTTTTGATGCAGTGTCGGAATCAGCTATTTTATAGATAACTTCAGCAGACAACGTCAAAGGACTACGTATAGATGGCGTCGGGGAAAACATGTCAGACTCTATAAAAAGGAAAAGATTAGGGTCCAAGTTATCTTAAGTTAGG
Source organism: Miscanthus lutarioriparius (assembly GCA_904845875.1). Lineage (NCBI taxonomy): Eukaryota > Viridiplantae > Streptophyta > Magnoliopsida > Poales > Poaceae > Miscanthus > Miscanthus lutarioriparius. The sequence continues at coordinate 52,552,535 of CAJGYO010000010.1, forward strand.
AATGTTTTCTTTTATTCCAAGAATTGTAATGAGTCGTATTTGAGTAGGATTCATGTTTAGGTTCCGGGTATAAATATTGGACCCCGGTTATTGTAAAGACAACAACCAACCAATCAATACAATTACTTTTTTGGCTTCACACCAACCCTTAGGAGTAGGAGTAATGTAGATCTCGATGAGTTCTTCAACAAGCAGAGTTGCATCGACCGATCGACCTCGGCTTGTCTGTGAGTACCATCACGACTTATATCATACTTGTAAAGCTGCTTCAGCCGATTGATCTTTTACGAGTACAATATAAGTTAGTTATTGATCTGTATCATTATTTGTAAGGCTGCATCCGCTGATTGATCTCTTATGAATCATAATATAGATCAAAGTTATCGATCTTGTGTTAAATAACTTGTTGTTTAACACCATATCACCAGTTATCGAATCTGCTAAGATTAGTAAGATTTTCCTAGCTGCTTTTGGCTGATTCACCAGTTATCGATCTTGTTATAATTAATATTCCATTAATTATAACAAATCACTTGATTGAAATAGAGATAAATCGGCATCATATCATCACAATTGGTCGTCTTCTAGTCCGATCATGCTTCGAATCTTATAATTGATGGCTTGATTCTAATAGATCGGTTGTTTTATCTCTATTCCAATCAAACATAGTATGCATTTAGACATTTGTCTCAATCTTGAATAAACTCAATAGTTAATGAGATCTAATCTTATGACACTACCATACCTGCATCGATCCGGTCGAACCTCACTGGTAAGACTTTTGGTTAGAGATTATCGATTAGTGGTTTTGTTCATGGTCAAGATATATACTCTGTTTATTTGCTATGCATGCATCGGCTATTTTAGCCGATTCGCCTGTGCTTTTATATATATGCCACGCTTTCATGAACCTGTTGACATATAGTCGGTTTTGTGGATTTTATGGTTTTAGATTATTGTCATCATCATAGCTACATCGATCCGGTCAAACCTCACTGTTGATGGTAATAGATCAGAACTAGACAGTTTGTAGATCTGTTTATATCAAACAGTCAATTGTTTGTGCGGTATATCCCTTTTTATCGAATTCATTGGCTTTGCACCACGTATTGATTAAATCTAATTTAGCCAATGATGTATCTTTGACGCGTACATATTAATAGCTCAAGGGAAAGGATCATTAAACATCATATCTTGGTGTATTGTACTTGTTATGATAAATCAATCATGACCCACGAGCATCACAATCCTTAACAGTCTATTTCTTCTCGTATCGGCTATTTAGTCGATTCCCCTGTTTGGCTGCTCTCGAAACAGTATATTTGGAACTGTCTGGGCAACACAGGCAAGTTCCATCCTAAATTACTGATAAGCTTTCTCTCTTTATCAATTACAGGTCAAATTGACTAGCACGCCTTTGGGATTTTCAGGATCGACTGATCCTATGTTGAAGCCAAGCAAGATCTCCGGGTGGACTCCGCTCAGATCGTTCGGCATGCAGCGTGTCTGGCGCATCGCCCCATTTTTTGCGCCGACAGGCCAACCTCACTTATATAAACCCAAGACCTCCACACATAACATTCATCGAGACCAATCAGCCACCCCAAACTGACAACAGACAGCTAGAGCCATTACCTCTGCCGCTTTCAGCACAGCTCCCAACGCCCAAAAACAAACCTAACCCAGAAAACCAGCTCAAGCCTTACACACCCCTACAAACCATCGACATGATACTGCCCATAGCCGGAGGTTCCTCCATGGAGTTCCAAACTAAGAAGCAAAAGAAGGATCACTTAAGGTTGGTCAACAACATAGAAGTCCAAGGCCCAATGCATCACACGGATTGGTCAAAGATTTGCAAGATTTGCAGCTGGAGAGCTACCCTCATACTGACGCAATGGTAATCAAGGCCAACATTGCTGGATGGGAAATCAACAGGGTTCTCATGGATTCTGAAAGCTCCGCAGATATCATCTTCGTAAATGCCTTCGACCAGATGAAGCTGAGCAGGAGTCAGCTACAACTTTCGAACTCACCTCTAATTGGGTTCGGTGGAAAGAGGATAGATGCATTAGGAAAAATATCCCTCCCAGTCTCCTTTAGAGGTCCAGAAAACGCAAGAACAGAATATATGACCTTCGATATAGTAGACCTCTACTACCCCTACAACGCCATCTTCGGAAGAGGGTTTGCAGACAAATTCAATGCAGCCATCCACATGTGTTATCTGTGTATGAAAATACCAGCTTTGCATGGAATCATCACAGTTCACGGTAGCTAGAAACAAGCAAGAAATATAGAAAGAGCCATCTACAAATCCTAGCGTAATATCAACTCCGTCGAAGCAACTAGAAATAATTCAGCAGAGCCTCCGTACATGCCAAAGGGAAAATAGATCTCAAGGATCAGGAAGAAACAAAAATTGTCCCTTTAGAAGATGCAGTCCTAGATAGAAAGGTCACAATCGAAGGCAACCTATCGAAGAAAGAGGAGGCAGAACTCATAGAAACCTTAGCCAAAAACAAAGATGTCTTCGCCTGGTCAGCCTCTGACCTGAAGGGGGTCAGCAGGGACATTATACAGCACTCCCTTGACATCAATCCCAGAATAAAGCCAAAGAAGCAGCGACAAAGGAAAATGTCAGAGGAGAGAATTTTAGCAGCAAAAGCAGAAGTTCAGAGATTGCTAGACACCAATGTCATCAGAGAGGTCAAATACCCATAATGGTTGGTGAACGTAGTCTTGGTGCCAAAGAAAAATGGGAAGATGAGAATTTGCATAGACTTCACAGATCTAAACAAAGCATGCAAGAAAGACCCATTTCTATTACCAAGAATAGACACCTCTATCGACAAGGTAGCAGGTTGCAAGCATTTCTCCCTTCTAGATTGCTTCTTAGGATATCACTAGATCTGGCTTAGCAAAGAAGATGAGGAGAAGACAAGTTTCACTACCCCCTTCGGAACATACTGTTACACAAGAATGCCTGAAGGACTAAAAAACACTGGATCAACCTTCACCAGGATGACGAAGGCTGTCCTCGGCCCGCAGCTACAGAAAAACATTATAGCTTATGTAGACGACTTTGTCATGATGAGCAAGAATGAGGCAGACCACATAGCAGACTTAAGGGAAACCTTCGCCAATCTAAGAGAGACTGGGTTGAAACTCAACCCAAAAAAGTGTCTTTGGAGTAAGCAGAGGTAAAATGCTCGGATACATTTTAGGACCCAAAGGCATAAGAGCCAACCCAGACAAAACAAAGGCCATAATCTCCATGGTGGAGCCATCAACCAAGAAGGAAGTCCAAAAACTCACAGGAAGAATAGCGGCGCTGAGCAAATTCATCTCGAAGTCAGCAGAACGCAGCCTCCCATTCTTCAAAGCCTTAAGAGGCGGAGATAAAGTGGAATGGCTACCAGAACAGTTGAAGGCTTTCCAACAATTAAAAAATTACTTGGCCACCAGACTTGTAGTGACGGTGCCAGACCCAGAGGCTCCACTACTGTTATACGTCGTAGCCTCCGACCATGCAGTCAATGGGGTGCTCATCCAGGAGAAAGAAGAAGAGTCGAAGGTCACTCAGCAACTAGTTTACTACATCTCAGAAGCTCTGGCAGGAGCAAAGTTAAACTACATAGAGATTAAAAAAATAGCATATGCAGTGTTGATCTCCTCAAGGAAGTTGAAGCACTATTTCCAAGCATATGAGATCACAGTGCCATCTTCACAACCGCTAGGAGACATACTCGGCAACAAGGAAGCCTCCGAAAGAATAGGGAAAAGGGCAACAGAGTTATCCCAATTTGAACTCAACTACATTTCAAGAACAACAATAAAGTCGCAGGCATTAGCAGACTTTATGGCAGATTGGACACCTTCGGCCCAACAAGCTCCCCAGTCTCAGCCCCAAATCTAGACACTTTTCATAGATGGGGCTTGGGGACATCTAGGTGCTGGGGCCTCCGCCATTTTGTTAGTGCCATCTAGCCTCTGCACAAAGTATGCAGCAAGGTTAGAATTCAAAGCAACAAACAATATAGCAGAGTATGAAGGCCTTATACTAGGACTCAACAAGGAAAAAGCACTTGGAGCAAAAATGCTACTGGCAAAAATTGATTCCCAAGTCATAGTAGGGCAAGTTGAGAAAGAATACGTGGCACGAGAACCAGATTTGGCCAAATACTTCGCCATGGTAAGGGCTCTGGAATGCAGGTTCCAAGGATTCACCCTGCAGTACATTCCAAGAGCATAGAATACAGATCAGACGAACTAGCGAAGGCAGCAGCAAACAACTTGCCCATACCAAATGGGGCCTTCTTTCAAGTATTGCAATCACCAGCAACACAGACCACAGCAAAGGCATTCAAAACAATCCTAGTCAATGAATCTGAAGACTAGAGGCAATTAATCATTGATTGCCTGAACAATGTGCATAATGCAGAGGATGAAGCAAGTGCGGCCAGAATGGTAGCGAGGGCAAGAAACTATACACTAATAGAGGGAATGTTGTACAAGAAAGGGGTCGTCCAACCACTGCTCAAGTGCATATCTCAGAGCGAAGGCAAAGACCTTCTACAAGAAATCCATTCAGGCTCATGTGGCTCGCACATTGGTCCAAGGGCACTATCTGTGAAGGCCATCAGGCAAGGGTTCTATTGGCCTACCCACATTAAGGACGCAAAACATATTGTCAAGACTAGCCAAGCTTGCCAGAGCACCTCCCCACACCTGTCAAAACCTTCGGCCACAGTACAACGCATCCCACCCACTTGGCCCCTTCAAAGATGAGGAATGGATTTGGTTGGGCCACTACCACCATCACAAGGGGGGAACAAATTTATAGTAGTAGCCATAGAATACTTTATGAGGTGGATTGTGGCCAAACCACTCGCCAAAATCACATTAGAGACAGGGAAAAAATTCTTCTGGCAGAATGTAATTTGTAGATTCGGAGTACCAAGAACCCTGACAGTTGACAATGGAAAGCAATTTGACTCAGACAACTTCAAAGAATTCTGCAAAAGCATAGGAACCAAGGTTGCCTTCGCCTCAGTCTATCACCCAGAATCAAACGAAGCAGTAAAAAGAGCTACCAGAGTGATATTCTTAGCAATAGCGAAAACCCTGTTCAACCTTCGCAAAGCCAAATGGGCAGAGGAATTGCCAAGGGTAGTGTGGTCCCACAACACTATAGCTTCTAGAACAATAGGATTCATGTCATTTAAACTCTTATACGATGAATAAGCTATGCTACCTGAAGAAGCCAGGCATCAGAGCCTCCGCGTCATAAAGCAAGCGCTGGCAGAAGATGAAGAATACTCTAAAGAAACAATTGAGGGCAAAAGGTTGGAAGCAGTTGAAAACATTGCAAAATACCAAGACTAGACCAAAAATGGAGAGACAGCAAGGTATTCAGGAAAACCATACAAGATGGAGACCTAGTCCTTAGGAGGACGCCTAATGCTGAAAACGCTGGAAAGCTCCAGCCAAAATGGGAAGGCCCTTACATGGCGAAGATAGCCGTAAGACCTAGGTCATTCCACCTGATCGACGACGAAGGTAGACAAACAACTCACACCTGGAACATCGACAGACTGCGTAGATTTTACATCTAAATGTAAAAAGGTGGCCTCCACGAAACTATAAGCGAAGGTCACCAACTCTCTAGTTTTCGCATTTTCTACATTTCATGCAAAAGGGCTTGCATTCTTTTCCTCACAAAGGGGGCTCCTAGCGGAGGTGAGGTTTTTAACGAGGCAAGTTCCATGTTAAAATCTCTAAAAATATAAAGAGGAAGCCCCCCAAAAAAGATACCATAAAAAGCGACGGTCGAAAGTGGCTAGCAACGCAGCCACAATATTCGACAAACAACGACAGAGGACCCTCCAATACTTTAGGCGACGGCTCTAAAGTATGGAGCGACCTCCGTGGCTAAAAAATTAGCCTGCAACCTTGAGAAAAGTCCTGTCCATATTCAGGCGTCAAGGATTCATCATGACGGCCAGAAAGGCCAAAACCAACCCGACGAAGACCTACCTCTGGCTTAGGCATCGGGAAAAGGGTTCAGTAATAAGCCTCACCTAACAGCTGAAGCTAATAACTAAAGGGTACAACAGCAGTAAAGAGCAGTAGATACGCTAGGTACAAAGAAATCTCAAAAGCATATCCAAGCAATTAACAACACCCAACCACCAAGATTTATTAAAAATGTACAAGTGATGCACTATAAAATCTAGCACCCTGCAGCCGCAACCGCCTGAGTCAGCACACTTTCACACCGCCACCCACAGAAGAGAGCAAGTGGGGAACCAAACCAGACCAAAAAGCAGCACACTATATAGCCACCCAAGTAAAAAATGGAAGCCGGAGTCTCCTTAAAAACAAGAGACCGGGAGGTATCATGCGAAGACTCATAAATCCAGCAGCTCGCGCAGCCCGGCGAAGGCCTCGATTAGGACAAACGCATCATTCGCTCAACATCTCAAAGCCTCCACAAGGTCCAAGCCAACATGAGTCCGGGAGCAGTCAGCCAGTGTTAGAGGTTGCAGGAGGGCATCGTACGAAGGCTTATAACATCCCCCCGCAACCGAAGACACCATCTGGCGCAACCCGGCATCAACCATGCTCTACGGGAGCGCAGCTGCATTAGCAAGACCGAAGGCCAAAGAAAGAAAATCTAGGCACAATCGAGAGCAATGTACAAGAAATACTTCCTCGGCCTCCGTTGCTTGCTCAAATTGCTCTATGGCCTCTTGAGAAGCGTTGATAATCAACATCAGTGCCGCCAACGAATACTCAAATTGCGCCAAAAGCCTTCACAACGTCGACAAGATAAAAAACGAGCACCTCAGTTCCTCCACTGTGACGTGCTATAGCTCTCCTCTCATCATCAAGCAAGCACAGAGGCAGAGGAAGGAGAGGAAAGACAAGCATCAAAGCCTCTGCAAGACGCCAAAGGCTAGAATTCAACAACCAAGCTCCTTCGCACAAGAACGCAGACTCGTACTCAACGTGGACCAGAGAGTAGAGAAGCAGAGGGGTAAAGAGGAACCAAGGCACAGAAATCACAGTCCTTCGGCCTAGTCAAAGATATGAGAATCTGTTGTAACCAAAATTAAACAAGTAAAGAGGCAATAAAAAGTTTATTTCAAACTCGACACAATTACAACAGTAGCGCATTAGAAGCGCAATAGTACAAGAGCCCGAAGGTAGTAAAAACAAAAAAAGGGGAAAACAAGACACTAAGGCCCCCCAACTAACAATTACAAAGGCGCAAAGGCCTACAAAACAACAGTCAACAAACTAAGGGTGACGCCCTCGCCAAGCTAATGACCAAGTAAACTCCGCTCGATCATCATGAATATCATACTTCATAAAATCAAACATGTCGTCAATAGAACGACGGGGAAAAGTTTCACTCCGAAACCGCCACAATTCACCATTATCATAACTACCATCTCGATACATGGTAATAGGAGAAACGTCCTGCACAGTCCTAGCGAAGGAGACCTACGCAGGACAAGTTCACAATTTAGATCTAAAATAATTACAACTGCGGCACACTGCCTTCTACCAAAAGCCTAAGAAAACTAAGTACCTATGCTACACCTCCAGTTCAGCAGGAGCAGACAAAGGCTCCGGGGGCTTCAGGACCTCAGTAGCCATGCCTTTGGAGCCGGCGCCTAGGTAGCTGGCGGAGGCCGCGACCTAGAAGCACCTCGAGCGGCCTCTTTCTTCTGCAGCTCCTGATGAAATAATACCAAGTAAGAAACCATGAAGAAACAGCAAAGTAAAACTTAACAAAAACAACTTGATATGAGAGAAACTAACCTCAGCTCGCTGAGTCTCGGCCATCGAGTGGGCCATCGCTCGGCCAAACTTTACCTAGAACGACTCATGAAGTGGCGGACTAATTAACGAACTTCACAAGAAGTCACCCCGAGATCGGTCGGACCCCCGAGGTCCCTCTCCTGCATATCGCTCACATGCGGGCAGCCATCCTATGCCTGCATCTTCATGAGGTTCGTGGCGGAGACCAGAGCTCTGAAGTCAACAGCGCCATTGACAAAGTCCGGGAGCTTCGCGAAGTTGGCCTTCATCCAGGAGAGGAGGCTAAAAGCCAAAGGCTCGGAAGGCAGCGGCGGCGTAGAGCCTCCAAATTGCTCGAGCGCGCACGCGTAGAGCTCGGCCACCGCCAGCACAAGGGACTTAGCATCCTCAAGGTGCTTAGATAGCACATCTACCTACACCTTCAAGGCAGCGCCAGACTCCCTCTCGGTGTCCACCTCTTTCCAAAGGTTGTTGGCAACCTCGATGGCCTTCAGGGTGCGCTCTACGGCCAATTGCTCGGAGGCCTTTGCACCTTCAATCTCCTTGTTGAGCGACTCAACCGTCTGTTGGGATCCCTCCAGTTCTATGCGGACAGAGCGGAGGCTACAACCTCCTCCACAAGATGAGCCTTTTCAGCCTCTAGAGTTTCCACCTCCTTTTTTAAGGCCTCAATAGCCAAGTTGCGATCGACAACCTCTTCAGTGCCGTGCTCTTCGATGGCCTCCACAAGGTAGTGGCTCTGCCAAACAACCAATCATTTACAAGCAAATAGAGCAGCAAACCAAAGAAAAAGAATGAAGGAAAACATACCACACATTGCTGCTCCAAGTTCATCCATAGCAGCTTGAAGTAGTCCACATTCCTCAAACGGTGGCGAAGGCGACCTACCAGCAAATCAAGTGTAAGAAACGTAAGAAAAATAGGGGAATAGAAAGATATAGGAAGTACAACCTCCTCCAATATCATTGTAAACAGGCATCAAGGGTGTCTGCCCACCCACTTATCGTACTATCGGAGGCGCCTAAAATAAGAAAACAAAATTAGCAAAGCTGAGAATAAAAAACAATGTAGAAATAAAAATCAAGAAACAAAGGAGCCACCTTCACAATGATCCAAACTAGGGCCGGTCGGACAAGGAGTCGGACCCGTAAGCGAAGGCCTCGGTGGGGCCCCCAAACCAATCCGGGTGAGATCCGCACCCGGAGGGTCATTGGGATTCTCATCGGTCTTCCCAAGGGCCTCCATCAGGCCCCCTAAATAGCCAAAAACAAGATCAGACACGTAAAGAAAGAAGGGGCACAAATATTAAAGGAGAAACAAGTCCAAAAGTTAACTCACCAAGATGCAAAGGACTCGGGACTCTCCCCAAGCCTCCGGCATCCTCGGCACGGCGACTAGTGCCATGCAAATCTGCGCCATGAGGCGAAGCAACTGGAGAACCCGTTGTTGGCATTTCTTAATGCAATCACCAAGTGAGGAGGTTTTAAGTCCATCACTGGTAACAGTGCCAGAAAAAGCCAGTTGATATTTCTTAACACCATTACTATGATTGAGTTAATCTTAGCAACGTCGTTAGGAAACACCAACTATGATAGTCCATAAGATTAGAGATAATTCCACTAGTGTATGGATCTATCGTTGTAGCATTTTACCCGGAAGTATTCAGGGTATCATTATTTATATTTTCCCAAAGGAGGGCAATGTGTACCAAGTCTATCATTGACATAAACAGGATGACATACATGCACAGTACACCATGGTTGATTGCAGGGGTAAAAATGGTATTCAAGGATAGTGGACACACATCTGGGTCAACCTCAAGGATAAAAGGAAAATAAAGAATAAAAGAATATTCATAAGTGGAGCATGCATTTTCTAATATAGCCATGCAAAGATTAGTTGATGATCATACAACAAATATGGTTAGAGTTAGAACTAAGTGTGAGATAGGTTGGGAGGCCACCGAGTACTGGTCTGCCAGCATCCTCATGTGACAATTTAGACTCCTACACCCCAGACAAACATGGGGGATTACGAAGGATGGACAGGGCTGTCACCACCTACCGCCTACCCCTCAACCGTGGAAAGGGAAATGTATTCATCTGCTCCTATGTACTCGAGAACCACGCTCGATTACACAGAAACTACCCATACCCGCCCGGGACTCCAACCCTATGGATTGACAAGCAAGGATATGGGCACACCCGAAGGCACAATGAACCGCTACCTCAACCCTAGCTCTAATTCTACTCATACTAGTCATATGAATGTTGAAGCATATTGTTGAACATGTTAAGATCATCACATACAAACTATAGACTAGTTCATATATCATGATTATGACAAGCAAACTATACTCTAGTTCATATGCATTGCTATATAAATGAAATGAGAGCTTGAACTTGGAAGAACTATTTATGGAATTATTCATACCGAGTAGCACTTCTTCCAAGAAGACAAGCTCTCCTTGATAGCTTTTGCTCTTGCTCCAAATACTACTAAAAAGCTAAGAACTAAGCTAAAGAATACAAGTAGAGGTAGTGAGGTAGAACTCCAAATGATGTGTCTTTGAAGAATGAGCTCTAGCCCTCAATTTATACTAGCTGGAGGTCGGTTGTGCGTAGATAAATTAGGAAACATGTCAAAACCGCCTCAGCATGCAACCATGTAGACATCAATGGAAGCTGGGCCTTGGTGTGTCCGCACCCAGGTGGCCCCACCTCGCGACCGCATTCGCGTGGTCGGTTCTTGGGTGGGCCTAGTCCCCTTCCACGTCGGTGCTCGGCCCAGATTTGCTATGTAGGTGGGCTTTTGCTTATTCTTCTCTTTGCGCATTCTAGAAATACATATTCAGCTCTACGCTTTTCTCTTTATTTCACGTATTTTCCACTTGATTCAGAGATGTGTCCTGCTAAACATATTTTCTCGAATACAAGTGGAACTAGGTTAATGGTATATGCATATGTGCTAAAAGTATGCTTATTTCTCCTGTTTTGAACTATAATTGGCTGTCAAATGTTGTCGTTAGTGACCACCAACAAATCCCCCAAGCTTAACCTTTGCTCATCCTGAGCAAACAGCTAAGTACTTGGTTGTTGGTTAGGAGTTGCTACTATGCCAATATATTTCACAAGTGCCATGTCTATAAGAAAGTATTCTTCCGCAATTCAAATAAGTTGGCATTTTATCCACCCTTTACCTTGATTCATTGTGGGACTTATAGCTTTTCCAGGTTCTTGGGTGGTTGCAAGACAGAATGGTTATAACAGAATCACTAATCCTTCATTCTTTGATTGACCATCTATCCGGAGGTTTTATGAATTTTTGCATAAAATGTAAGTTCCTCAAATGATTTCTCTCGATCGCTCAATGTGTATGATACCTCACCAAGGCATTTGGAATTTTGCCTTCTTTTCATATCCTACCACTAAAGGCTTTTTAGTGGAGTTTCGGATAGGTATGAAAGTGGGGCATACTTGCATCACATATTTTGCTAAGTCAAAAACCGGACCTCAAGGAGATGCAAGTCATACACTTAGATCAAGATGTGCAAGTGTGTGGAATTTGAATAATGTCCTAATCCTAAATATTTTTGGTACTCCTTGAATCGTGTATCTCTCTCTTTTGGATGTATGCCTTTATTTTGAAAGTATGGGCTATCTTTATTTCTTTCTTTTCTTTTTCTTTTCTTTTCTTCATGCTCTTTGGCACGCATTTTTTTTCTCTCATGCCCTTTTGGCATGGATATTTTTCTTTTCTTTTCTCTCTTTTTTAGCATAGCCCATATCTTCCTTTTTGGCATATGAAACTTTAGAGAGAGAGACATCATGATAAATGAATGGAGTATTATTTTTGGTGGACGGAAGTGCATGTTGTGCGTAACTCTCAGTGTAAGAGTCAGCATTTTATTTGTGGGTGTACGTGTGTCTCGATCATGGGTGCATGACAAGTATCTCCACAAGGGTCACAACAATTTGACAAAGCTCAATGATCAGACAAGTAGCATATGACTAAGGTTTTGAATTTGAATATTTTGTCATATGGCCTTGGTAGGTATTCATAATCATTGAGGAACTTTTAGATTTTAGCATTTTTGAAATGAAAATCTCCGGATGTCAAGTCTTTCTTACAACAAATTCATAGCAAATTATATTTGTACCATATCATATCATACCAGCTCCCCCGCCTTCGGAGCCGGAGGTTTCATCATCCAAAACACCAGGCATAGGCGCCACGGCGGAGGGTTCAGCGGCAAAGCCACCACCCAAGCCCTGCAGGGTAGTATCCATTGGGTCTTTGCCGCCTAGGTCCAAAGAGGCGGCGGAGCGCGCCGCCACTCTCGATAGCAGCAGAGCTCGACCCTCCAGCAACATTCTTGGCAACCTCCTCTCCGGCAATAGTGGAGGCGGCCACAGAAGCGTCGACGGAGGCAACAGCGGAGGCAATCCTCATCTTCCGCCGCTTTGTAGTCACCATGGAAGTTGTAGCCCCATTCCTCTTCTTCGCCTCCGCCGTGGCTGTCACACTCTTGGTGGCGGCCTTTCTTGCCTTGTCTTCCAAGGACTTTGTCACCTTCGTAGGAACCTCATGTTCCTCGTGGTGAATCCCTAACTCTTCGAAGACTCAATTGAGCCGGGGCATTGTACCTATGATGGCCCAATGCGCGAGATACTCCCTATCGGACATCTCGCCTAGTATCTCACGCGCTCTAGCCAACGCGGATCTCACCACCTTCTCCACAGCCCTACCCTCCTTTTTCTCAAACCCAAACTGGGGAAAGGGAACCCCCACGCCTTCGCCAAACACAGGTAGGTTGACCATCTCGATGGTCATAGAGGGCCTATTCCTACCAAGTGGACAGCAGTTAGCCGCCACCATCTCGTCCACCAAGTCCCAGCATCCAGAGTACCGACAGGCCAGAGTGAAGGCCCTGTCGCAGGCTTCGCAACCTTCTTCCGTCCCCGAGGCTAGAATGCCTTGAGTCAAAGGCCTCATCGGCGTCATCACCGAGGCCAGCGGATACCGGGTATTCTTCTTCCCATCCACCCAGTGGAAGTCATGCCTTCGGTTCTCACGTAAAACCAGTATTGCATCCAATCCTTCGCCCACTTGTTCTTCTAGGCAAAGGAGATTTCCAACTTCTCCTCCTTCTGATTCCTCCACGGCATAAAGGCGCAACTTCCATATTGCGCCAACGCCTGAGCTTCGCCAACCCGCTTTAGCTAGCGCTGGAGCTCAAAGTACTCGCAGAAGGTCCTGAAGTTTGGCTCCGTGCCATAGGACAAGCAGGCCTAGTAGAACTTGCTCAGGGCAACTATGCCATTTAGCATGAGGTGGTGGAGTTGAACCTCGAATGCCTCCAACACCTGGCGAAGGAATCACGCCGATGGGAAGTGAAGGCCGCAGAGGAAGAAGTCTCAGAATACCACAGCATCGGTGGCCTTCGGCTTCGGAATTATTTCCCCCGCCGGAGGTGTCACCTTCACATCCCCGAAGCAGCCCAGCCGCCGCAACTCTTCGATCATGCCCTTGGTCATGAGCGAAGGCCCAAAATCCCACATCTTGGAGTTACCAGCCATGTATTCTGCCTCTTCAGCAGTGATCAAATCTACAACAGAGGCTTCAACTCCAGAAAGATCCTCTTCAAGCCCTAGAGCCTCCACACTAGCAAGCATGCACTCCTCGAAACGCGCGGACCACCCACTAGACCTAACCCTAAGAAGGCGACGATACGGCCCAAAGAATGAAGTCCAGCGCGGAGGAGGATTAACAGGCGTAGCCACTTATAAAGAAAACTAACAAACAAATCAAGAACGGAGCGAAGGCAAAAGCCAACTATGCGAAGGCAAGGGACAAGGCAATAGTGCAGAAAGCGATGGCAGAGAAAGCGATGGGCAGGATAGAGATGGGGGGTCTCCACCCATCGCCGTTATATAGCCTGCGCCGCGTCGCTTCGGCTTCCGCTACCAACGGTCACATCCGTTCAAAACACGTCAGTTTCGCAGCCACCGCAGCCAATCATACACCAACACGTCAACAATCCAACGGTCTGATTCAGGCGTCCCAGGGGGCAAAGGGGAAGAAGCCTCCGCGCGCGTAGGAGCCACCGCGCGACACAGCCTGAAGAGCAAATGGGGAAGGAGCCTTCGCGCACACAAGAGCCTCTGCGCCTCAATGCCCAAGATTCGCGTTTTGAGGGCAGGGCCCGCTATTACCAGACCAAGCCCTCAAGGAGGGAACTGTTGGGACACGGTTTTGAGTCGCGAAGGCCGGAGACCGAAGCCGTGATAGAAACTAACGATTAACGGATTTTTTTGAATGATGTGTAGGGCGAGAAGATAGGAGCCTTCGCCTGCGAGACCAATCATGGCGGAGGCCCACGAGTCGCGGCGAAGGCTCCCAAGCGCTGTCGTCAGTGAAGGCTCCAGTGGTCGGAGCGAAGGCGCCTGGATTTGGTCCAGGGTGGAGGCTCGGTCAACGAGCACGAAGGCTACGGATGGGCGGCACGCTAATGCAAGCGAAGGGCACCCTGGAGAAGGTGCCCAGGTTTGAGAAGCTCCCCGAAGGACGGCGGTGCCAGGCCTTGGGCCGCATACAGGCCTACAGTCGTGGCCCATCAGGCAATGGCGGTTGAAAGAATGGCTTCCAAAGTAACCCTTAGCTGTCTATATCAATATAGAAATATGCCGTGAATGTACCGTGACTGACAAGGGCCTGTATTGTAAAGATTGGCCTCAGTAGGTGAGCCCTATAAAAGGGGGGTTCAAGCAATGTACACAGGAGTTAGTTGAGTGCATTTATGAAACCCTAGATCTGTCCGGTCCCACCGACCACCTGGCACGCCTTCGCCTGAGACAGTCGGTCGGGCGAAGGCCTACTACGCACCTTTCTGTCCCACCTACTGGAAACCACCGTTTTCCAACACCTTTGTTCAGTAAGGCGTTTATGTCGTCAGCGTGTTCCCAGAACGACGGGAATGTTCGGTTGAACGCCAGGCCATACGGGGATGGATTGTTCTGCTCCTGCCGGAACCACGCGCAGAAGCCCACGAAGTGCGGGGAGGCAGCGATAGGGTGGAGAGCCATGCCCACGAAGGGAGCCAAGGTCGCCGAGCTCACCTCGTCGCTGACGACGAAGCGGGAGGCTGCCGTCAGCCTATAGACGACAGCTTCGTCCGACGAGTCGACGGTGGACTCATCATCACCAGCTGATGGTTGCTGGATGCTGAAGGTGACCGATACGGTGAGCAGGCGCATGAGGCGGCGTAGGGCGCCAAGCTTACTTGGGTGGACCGCAGTCTCGGCGACAATTTGGGGGAGGGTGGCGCTGCCACCGTGGTGGTGGAGCGCGTCGGGGATGCGGAGGTCCAGCGCCACGGCGAGCGCGAGCGATTTGGCATAGCACAGGGACTGGTGCCAGAGCTCGACGTAAGCTTGGAGCAAGTCCTGGCTGCTCTCCTCTTTGAGTGCCATCGTGTGTCCACGTATCTATACACTGCTGGCTAGCTAATTCTCTTTCTCGATTTCTAGCGCTAGGCAGTTTATATAGTGTGTTCTGCTTGAGGTGCTCTAAAAGTCTAAAGATGTGTTGATTTTCTCACATACAAATAATAATTATGGAATTGAATAAGAGTCGGCCTGCTCGGTTTCAACGAACTCGCTGCATCAGAGAAGAAGATGCCAGAGGATGGTCAATGGTGGGAAGACGCGTTGTGGAGCAAGGTTTTCATTTTCGGAAATTAAAATTTATCAAGGGTCACAGATAAAGAGGATAAACAAGATATATCGGAAATATCGAACCAAATTCAAATAAAATCTCATTTGAATTTAAGTAAATTTAAACAAAATTTGTACAAAAAAGATAGATATTTTTTATTGGCACCTACGGATAAAAATGATAAATCGGAAATATCAGGAGATTTTGGCCGAAAAAGGAAACCATGTGTGGAGGGCGACAGGGCAGCGGCTTCAGTGGAGGTAGATGTAACACCCTAATCCAAGTGTTGCAATAATTTAAATTTTTTCAAGATTAATTAGCGCTAATACATAATTATTAATGGAGGATAGCGGACGAGCTGATAGCTCGGTTGGTAGCTCCTGTTTGTGCGAAGCTTTAGGTCGGGAGTTCAACTCCCCACCTCCGCATGCGCATATTTGCGTAGTTGCAAAAAAATCTCCTCGCCTGTCCCAGGCCAATCCACGGGGCTGAGGTCCACTCCAACCGCTGTGTAAGGATAGGGCAAGGGTTCGGAGATTTTCTCGATCCACGTAATAAGATCTTCTTCTTATACACAATGCCACATGCCGTTACCCTGCATAACAAGATCTTCTTAAACACAATGCCTCATGCCATTACCCGCCGCTTTGTAAGGATGGGGCAGGGTTCGAGGATTTTCTCGATCCGCATAACAAGATCTTCTTATTAAACACAATGCCTCGTGTCATTACCCTGCATAACAGGATCTTCTTCTTAAACACAATGCATCATGCCGTCACCCCGCGAATCTGAGTATTTTTAGTGGACTATAAAAATAGTTTATGAATCAAACTAATATAGACTAGGTTATAAATGCTTACACTACTGGAATCTCTCATTTTTCTGTGTGTGCGAAAACACACAGAAAAATGCAAATACCGTCAGAAAAATATTTTTCTGACGGTGTATCCTCAGAAAAATACCCACAGAAATATAATAACAGAAAAATTCAATTATTCTGTGTGTTCGCCGTCAGAAACAATTTTTCTATGGATGTTACACGCACAGAAAAATTGCGTTCGCCTAGATTAAAACTATTTTTTCTATGTGTTAATCCACACAGAAAAAAGAAATAAACGCATAGAAAAACACATGTTTTTTCTATCGGTCTAGATGAACTCACAGAAAAATTTATTTCGCCCAGATTAAAAAATATATTTCTGTGTAGCCAACCTCACAGGAAAAAAGAGTTAAACACACAAAAAAATTATTTTAAAACAGTAGCAATAGCTTATTAAAATATATATTTTCCATACAGTACTTTCTGTGCATGACCAACAAGGTTTCATTCAAATAATACACAAATAGTCAACACTTTTGTCAAAAATAGACGACGACAGGCTGCCTCCGCCTGCCCGCTGCCTACCTGAGCCTGAGCCTGACCTGTTAACAAGCATGTCTCAGCTGCTTTGTTTAAATCAAGGGTCCCATCTTCAGCTCCTTGAAGCAGGTTGATGAACTTCTTTGTCAGCAGACCTGTTAACAAGCTAATGATAAATAAACAAGCGAAGATAGCATCTTAAATTTGGTACAGGGGAGAACGGGAGAACAAACTTAGTGAGTTGTCATAGCGGCAGTGGCTTAATGAAGATAAAGAAGGATCAGCATCTCCTGAATAAAAAAATGTGAGCCCATCAGCTACAAGTAAAAGCCAATAAATGGCCATTAAATGAACGAATCCGATTAGAAATGGCAACATGGAACTTTTACCAACAAATGATGCAGAACATGTAAGTTAAATAAGAAAATTAGCAACAACATACCTTCAATTGCTCCAGAATTTGAGGTGCCCAAGTTGTGTTTAGAAGCCTTTAGTTTTTTTATCCTCTTGGTAGCTTTTACAGGTCCAGGGGTAGTCTCCTTATCATGCCCTTGCGCAGTCTCTACCATGTTTTCAGATTGAGAATATTCTCCACTGTTTTGCTCATTCGACTACAATATTGGGAATATGTACATGAAGACTGTCAACAAACATACTACAACAATAGCACACTAATAAAACAAGAATGTAACAAATCACGCAGCCACCTTAATATATTAGATTATTGCTGAAGATCAACTAATACATTCATGAGTCTAGAAATAGTACACTATTAAATTAACTAAAGAAGATTAAAAAAGAAAGAAAAGTGAGCAAACCCATTTTTCAAAGTATGAGACTCTCATTCAAAGGAGCGGCAATCATATTAGGTTAGGTACATAAAAGACAATGCATACACACTCATGAAACCTTGCATATTATTCGTGGCTAAGTCCTGCACTATAAGTAACAGGACAGTTTCATAATGCCAAATACCATGAGGTCTCAAACCCAAAGCCCTAGACATATGCAGATAACGATCTAAACTTTAACAGACAACCGACAATGCAGATCAGTTCCAACATGGGAAGCACCACAGAGCATAATCTGAAAATCTTATTCAAACCAATCACATTCATCAAGCACAGGCAACTTGCAACTATCAATTGATAAATCGCATCATGGATGCTATTCCTGAAACAGCCAACTTCACAAATAGCCTTGTATGCTAATGCCACCAATGAACCCGACTGATTCAGTTTTCGCATGCTGAAAATGCTGCTTGTACACATCATTGAGGAAAACTGAAGCTTCAGTGGACACCCAAACCCAGATCATAGTCCCTAGACACATATGCCAACTCATGATGACACAATGCTGCTACCACTGAATGACTCCGAATGATTTGACTTGTTGCATCACCATATACAGTAATGCTTGTATCAGCACATCTACCATACACTAAGAAAAACACTAAAGACAGCTATGATATAAATAAGAGAGCATCCTATTGAAGTCAAATGTTGAGAGAACCACACTTTGAGGTGCTACGCCAATTAGCAATTTCACAAAAAAAACATCCAAATTATTACTAAGAAATAAGGGATTTCAGCAGGATAGGCATGTAGACACATAAGCATAGTAGTATTGTCAATCTAACATACTCTTGCAAGTGAATAAAATAAGTTTCTAAACAGGCCATTTGACATTGCTAACCACCTTGCAAGTGAATCATACATATTCAAATCAGATTGTTATATGGCAATAAAATAAGCTCATATTTATCAAGTGCAAGCAGTTGGTTCTTACTACTGATTTTACAGTTGGGGTCATCAAAAGTTGAGAAATCAAGTGCCAATCTTAGACTCTGAAAAGGTTGGAACAATGTCAGGCCAATTCAAAATCAGTAAGGTATGCACTAGTAGAAGTGTACAGTCTGATCATAGTGGCTCATCAATGACTAATATAAAGCAAGAACTAATAAGTAATAACATATAAAGCAAGATACAGATCATGGTATGTATACCACAAACTTTCTATATCAGTTGACTTCAGTTTATTAATTGGACAATTATAAACACTAGGAGCATGCTTTCCTCTATTCATGTAATAAAGAAACCAAATGACTGTGCCAATCTGTCGGCACACTAGTGATCAGAGAATAAAATCGAACCATTTGTAAGTTGTAACCTACCTCTAGCTGAGAACATCCATTGAGCAATTCCTGTAGATCAGAGAAATTTACCACCAGTCCCCTACGTGCACCAAGAGAGTTGAGAGAAAGCAGCAAACTGAACAAAATATCTTAAATTGCTATATCTACCTAAATGGAAATGAAAACTCACAAAATATTCCATTGATTGGGGAGGCTGGAGTAGTGGAGGTGGAGCGGCTGCAAAGCCAGCAGATCAAGATAATTCATGGGAAGTGCATGCTAAGGTGCAGGACAATTCCACTGATTGGGGCACCGAGAAGCCAACAGGCGAGGCAACTGTATCTGGACAACCAGCTGAAATGGATACTTGGGCTGATAAGGGTGCTAAAATGGATTCAGGTGCAGGTGATGATAATTGGGAGAAGTCGTCCAGCACTCCTGAGGCATCAAATAAAAATCAGAAAATACATGGGACAAAAGAAAAGAAGATGGAGGTGATGGTGCCTGGGAGAAGAAGTCTGATGATGGCCATGGCATTTGGGAGCATCCCAGCAACTGGAATGGGCAGAGTTTGAATGTAGATCAGGACACGTGGGGAAATGCCAGGGGCAAAAATAAGGCAGATGGTAACTGCCAATGAGAGGAGCAGCCAAGCACTTACAAACGGAAGAAGACAAATGCTGATCATGATTCCTCCTATAACAATGTGATGCCACCATCAGGCAATGCTTGGAATGCTGGAGATGGAATTGGAAGACCAAATGCCAAGTCTAATGCAGGATCCAGTTGGGGTGAGAAAGATAAGATGGAGTCTGATGAGCATCTGAAAGTCCCAAAAGAACCAGACACATGGAATATAGGGAAATCAAATGAAAGTCCATGGGATAACACTGATGCACTACAGGAATCAGACACATCTGAAAGTCCCAAAAGAATCAGACACATCTGAAGCGAGAGGCGCAGAGATAAGCAGTGAATTTGTTACATTACAATTACAACTAACCCGTTGTCCTAGGTGCATACTAGTAACTTCCATAGTCCTTACCTCCGAGAAAGAGATAAGCAGTGAATCTGTTACATTACAATTACAACTTACACAAATCAGATCATCACAGCATACATGGATAAGAACTATGGGATCATGAAAGGAACAAAATATATTATTGCCTATTCATCAAAAATAGCTACAGCCTACAGACAACTATAATCTATAGTAGGAAATAAAATATGTCTTTTGTTTCCCACACAAATATGTAGAAACAGCACACATAAAACAAAGCTAGTAATGACCACCACATACTATATTAGTGCAAAACATTACTAAAATTACCTGCAGCTAATAGAATGCTGCCAATAGAAGCTGAGACTCATCAGCCACAGTATCGCCCAAAAACTAAAACTGACAAGCCAAAAGTCACCAGCCAACCAAACAATACAAGCTTACCTATGATGGGAGCAGTTAATAAGAAATCGTAGAACTGGTGGAAAGAAAATAAGCACAAAACCATGCATGTGTTCCAAAGAAAGGCAACAAATTGCATAGTGTGTAAACCTTAGAATCACATAGTAAAAGAATTAAAGATGCAATCTGCGTACTAAATTAAAGATGCAATCTGCGTACTAAAAGTATGCAACAAGAATGCTTGGAGGCAGGATTACTCTCTGCACAGGTTGGGGATTAACCTAAACTTCAGGAAAATTAAAAGGAACCTGCAAACAAATGGTATCATCATGCTGAAAATTTTAAGTTGTTAAAATTATTGCCTGGAAAATTGAATTAACCTTTGAGCAATTGTACTTTATCTGCATCATCAATGGGAGATGCCGCCTATCAGAAGGTACATCAATTTTAGATGGCAGTGCCTTTATCACCGAAAGGATGAGATCAACTATCTCTGCTTAGTGCGTACATTTCATTTGGGAGTTCATATTGCCCAAAGGAATACTATCTTATAAATTACAGAAGCAAAAATATTGTTCCACTAAAATTTGGTTTCAGTTTTTATTCTGCTTTGTGCCCATGCCTTTGGCAGGTCAGAGGCCTTGGCCTTCTATTATTTGTCCTATCTTGGAATGTAATTGGTAGATGTAGAGGAGTATGGCTAAACTAACAGAAGTAAAGTACATACAATTCACCTGTTGGTTTGATGGCGGATGCTATCTCTATTGAAAATGAAGATCTGTAAATTCGCACAAAAACATCAAAGCTAGTAGTAGGCATAGATCCGAATACAAATAGCCAAAAAGCATAGGTTAGGGTTTGGACGCTCTGGTTTCGCGCAACATCAAGGGAACAGAAGGGGGGGCATACCTGGTGGGGCGTTCTTCGCCGAAGAAGGTCCCGGCGAGAGGACCTGGGCACCCGGCTTACGGTGGCGCGCTGCTCGCCCAGCAGCCGTCGTCAGCATGGGGATGCGGAGAAGCAAGGCGAGCGCGGAGAGATGTCCCCACCTGTGCCCTCCACAGCTGGTCGCGGACGCGGCGGCGGAGACGCGGACGACCACAGGTGGGGAGAAGCCGATGGGGGAGGCTGCGGGATTCTGCGCAGGCCATTGCGGCGGCGGTGGAAATGGGGCGCAGGGGCGGGGGCAGGAGGGAGAGGTGGAGGGGTGCGGGACTCGGCTGTTTTTTTTACTTGGGCCAGCAAAGAGAGGTTTCTGGAAGCAGCGGGGCTGGCGACGTTGCGGCGGATCCGGGGCGGCGCGGGGCAAGGAGGGGAGGGGCAGCGCCTGGGAGAGGAGGGACGGCATGCCGGGCCGAGCGCCGCACGGGAAGGGCTGCACCCTGGAGGAGCAGCGGTTGGTTGCAGAGAACGACGTCGAACCGGGGCTGGGGTGGCTGGCGGCGGCCTGCGGGTGCCGGATCTGGAGATGGGGCGGCGGGCCTGGAGCTGCGAGACCTGGGAGCGACGGGAGCGCGGGCGTGGTCTCGGGCGGGTGCGGCGCGCGTTTGGGATAGGGATGGGGGGCCGCGTCTGGAGATATGTTTAGTTTTTTTTGTATAGTTTTTCTGTGTGTATATAGTTTTTCTGTGAGTTTTGAAAAGATCGATAGAATAATATTAATTTTTCTATGTGTATTGACATGCACAGAAAAATCACGCAATTTTTCCGTGGGTTTTCGAATATTTCTATCGGGATTTTTGAAACGCATAGAAAAATTATCTGTGTGTATAGAGAAAAACGCACAGAAAAATTTATCACTCACAGAAATATTCGAGTTTCGTAGTGTTATCGCATTCATGCCGTATACATATGTTTTATTTATGTGTAAAATGATTTTCAAATGTGTTTAGTGCGACCGAGTTTTGAAATGCCATGCCGCCGGCAAGATGCCGCCCGTGCTCTTACGCGCCAGGATTCCGCGCCCCAGCCGGCGAGCCCCCTCCATGCCTCGGATACCGCCAAGTGCCTCGCCAGAACCAGAAGATGCCGTTCACGCCTCCCCGAAAGATGCCGGCCGCAACAACTCCGTTGACACCGGGCACGAGCATCGCCATCGAGCCGCGCCAAAATCCCGCACGACGCCAACTCGCCGAGCTCCCATGCGCCTGCATCCTTGTTGCCATCGTCCTCGCCTTCCCCTTGTTTTACAACGCCTGCCTCCTCCCTTCCTCTCTGTGCCAACTGCCAAGCGCGAAGCTCCAGTGACCTCCCCTGATTCCGGCAAACACCGCCGTGCGTCGGTGACAGGCACTGCTGCAGCTCCTCCGCACTTTCCCATTTCTCGGTGAGCCTCCGACTTCCCCAGCAAGCCTCCTCGATCTCTTTTGCGCACCTAGCAGAGCCGTCTTCCCCACCTCCACTGGGCCACCACCACCAATGGCGCGGCTCCGCCACCGGCCGCCCCGGTGCCGGCCAGAGCCGCGGCGTAACCCTTACCTCACACTTCAATATGGCCGTTTACTTTAAGAAAAAATGGCCGTTTTCCTGTTGGAAAATAAATCCAATAATACAATGAAAATACACATATACAGCATCCATATACCCTTTCACTCGTGGACTTGGTCCATGGATTCTTTTAATTTGAAATGATATTATATTATATAGATACTATTTTAGAAAATGTGCAACAGAGTATAGACAATATTATTGTCATAACAAATAAACTTATAACTAGCTAGGATGAGGCTTTTTTAAATAAAAGAATCGATTGGGACAACACGTTCAATTAAGTTGGTCGTGAGTTAGCTTAATTAGCAAAAAGGATGGTGCATTGTGATGTGTGCGGCTGTAACAGTCTGCTAAGTCTAGAGGAGAAGAATAGGCCTGTTTAAAACAAAATCTAAAACTGTCAAATAGGGCGCAGCACTGCCGGACATTCACGCAGGTGAATCTATGGTGGTGCCGCGTCCACAGAGTAGCTCGTGAACACAATTCAAAATCTATCAAAATCTATAGATCGACTAATTTACTGAAGTTCCTGGGTACTATTAACCCAATTTCACCGCTTGAATGTAGTTGGAAGCTCATGCATAAGTAGATCGGTATTGGTATTTCTTATGATTATTGGACAATTTCACAAGTACACAGAATATACCGTTGTAGCATTTCACGCAGGAGTATTCTAAGGTATCGTTATTTATTTTATCCCAAGGGAAATCGGTAGCTAAGAATGATAATAAATGAGAGATCTTTATGTTCACCACAACTTAGTATCAACTAGTGCAAGGAGGTAATCGAAATATGATAGGAAGGGCTGATGCAACAAGCGAAGGTAAAGATGAAGTCAAGATAAAGATTAAAGATAACTAGTAAGGTATAGTTAGGTGGGAGGACAACGAGTGAGTAAAGGATTCCTATGATTCATTTTTGCAACTAATTCAAACTCTACTTCTATGATCTTAATTTAATCACACAATTGAAATTTATAGATTGATACCTTCCAACATGTATGCTAGGAGATAGGCGAGACAATAGGAGGACAAAACTCTTACCCGAAGCGGCTACCTTCTTATGGGTGCCTTAATTACCTTTTAAGAACTTGCCTACAACATATGGTGGAATACAAAGACTAGACAAGGCTGTTACCACTTGCTAGCTACCACAAACAATCCGTGCGATAAGCGATAACCAAAGGCAAGATAATTTATAAGCATCATGCTTACACCTTCTCTCACTACCCTAATTGCACAGGCACGGATCAATTAGAGCACCCTATAACAAGCGATGATCACATACAAGTTGTTATATACTACATTGTGATTCTATAACCCACACTTGTTGCAATCATCGCCTGTTATAGCATGCTGTAAATGATCCGTGCATGCGCAATTAGAGTAGTGAGAGAACGATGTGTTGACCAAAGGTGGAAAGAAATACTTCATGACTCTTATAGATGATAGAAATAGATTTTTCTATGTGTACTTGCTGAGAACTAAAGATGAAGTATTGCATTATTTTAAAATCTATAAAGTTGAAGTAGAGAACCAACTTGAGAAGAAAATCAAACAGTTGTGGTCTCATCGTGGGGGAGAATACTTTTCAAACGAGTTTACTCTATTCTGCGAGGAACATGAAGTTATTTATGAGAGGATGCCTCCATATTCCCCGAATCAAATGGGATTGCCGAAAGAAAGAACCGTACTCTAACTAATTTGGTTAACGCCATGTTATATACTGCGGGACTTTCTGTTGGGACAAGCGTCCTGAACAGTGTTGAGAGTAGAAGGCTTCTCGGAGAAGGCTAGCTGGAGAATCTCTTCTGGAGAAGGCTGGTTAGAGAAGGCCTCTCGAAGAAGACCGACGGGAGAAGGTCTTCCTGTCGACAGAATATCGTCGGCAGTCTACCGAGGGGTATCCCACGATGGTAGATTTGTCGGTGGGGGTGCGCGTAATCAGGAACCAGATGGTGATACAAGGCGCAGAGACAGCGATTTAGATAGGTTCGGGCCGTCTGATCGACGTAATACCCTACGTCATGTGTCTTTGGTGTATTGTATTGATCTGTAGTAGATAGATCTTATCCACTAGGGGACCCCTGCCTCTCCTTATATACTCTAGAGGGGTAGGGTTATAAGTAAAGTATCCTATTTGGTACTATACAATAGCTTGCGGTGCACGCCGAGCAGCGCCGTGCACGCCTTGATCTTGTGGGCTGGGCCACCTCTGATGGTGCGGCCCATGTCTTGTCTTGAGGATACCGGGGGCCATACCCCCACAGCTAGTCCCCGAGCCTGACAGTAGGTGATGTAGTCACGTGGTGCTAGGGTCAGAAAGTAGAAAACCAGCCGAGCAGGCAGCCAGTCCCCGGGCGTAGCCTCGAGATGAGAAAAGTACACATTCACCGCAAGGTGAAGTGTGCCCACTTAGTCCCCGAGACTGCTGGAAGATGAAGAATGAATCTTGTAGCAGGGTCAAAGAAAAAGAAGTCTGAAAGCTTGCCGACGTCGTCTGACAAGCGCGTATCAAGACCCCAGACGTGCTGCCCAAGATCAGCACCCTGATCCGAACAGCATGGAGCAGCTTGATAGCACACCAATGAGATGTAGCAAGATCCGAGCAGCAAGGGAGTCCCCGACGTTGCTGACGATGTCCGAGCACCGAAGAGCGAGGAGTCCCCAGCGTCGCTGGCGATGTCCGGGCACCGAGGAGCGAGGAGTCCCCGACGTCGCTGGCGTTGTCCGAGCACTGAGGAGCGAGGAGTCCCCGGCGTCGCTGGCGATGTCCGAGCACCGAGGAGTGAGGAGTCCCCGGCGTCGCTGGCGAAGTTCGAGCTCCGAGGAGCGAGGAGTCCTTGGTGCCGCTGGCGATGTCCGAGCACCGAGGAGCGAGGAGTCCCCGGCGTCACTGGCGATGTCCGAGCACCGAGGAGCAAGGAGTCCCCGACGTCGCTGGCGATGTCCGAGCACCGAAGAGCGAGGAGTCCCCGGCGTCGCTAGCGATGTCCAAGCACCGACGAGCGAGGAGTCCCCGACGTCGCTGGTGATGTCCGAGCACCGAGGAGCAAGGAGTCCCCAGCGTCGCTGGCGATATCCGAGCACCGAGGAGCGAGGAGTCCCCGGCGTCGCTGGTGATGTCCGAGCACCGAGGAGCGAGGAGTCCTCGACGTCGCTGGCGAGGTCCGAGCATCGAGGAGTTCCCGGCGTAGCTGACGAAGTCCGAGCACCAAGGAGTTCCCAGTGCAACTAGCGAGGTCCGAGCACCGATGAGTTCCCAGCGTAGCTGACGAAGTCCGAGCACCGAGGAGTTCCTGGTGTAACTGGCGAGGTCCGAATACCGGGGAGTCCCCGGCATCGCTGGTGATGTCCGAGCACCGAGTAATCCCCAGCGTAGCTGGTGACGTGCGTGCGGTGAAGTGTACCCACTTAGTCCTCGACCACGAAGAATCTAAGTGCCGAGGAGTAACCAGCATAGTTGGCGATAAAGCACGAGCGATGAACAGTCTGGTCAATTGGTCGTCGGCGAAGTGAGCGTTGAGTAGAAACGACCGGCGAACAGTCCGATCAACTGGTCGGCGACGAAGCCCATGAACCTAGCGGTCCGATCAGTTGATCGGTGGAAAAGTCCAAGCACCAGGTGGTCCGATCACCTAGACGATGATCCTGCAATATAAACATATAGAACGGATAGTACATGATGTACAAATAAATAAAATTCGGAGAAAAATCAGCAATGGTGATGGCGCGTATGCAGTTCGGCGATCAATTGGTGTGAAGATATATTTATATTTAATATAAACCGTCCGAACAGTTAGTGTGTAGCTGAGTCTCCAGCCCTAGCTAGCCCGCTAACCATAACGCGGAGCGCGGAGCTCGTGCACGTGTAGGAGGAACAGGCGTGACCAAGCAGCCACTGCCGACCACCCATAACGCAGAGCGCGGAGCCCGTAGCACGTGTAGGGAGGAGCCGGAGACAGCCGTCTCTGGAGGCGTCCGAGCATCAACATGACTGTTCAGGGGTTCGGAAAATCGTTTGGAGAGCAAACATGGAGAAAACAGCTCGGAGAAACATTATGGCGATATACGAAGATTGGAGAATATTTAGAAAAATATTAAAGCGTGACTTAGTTTTAGACGGAGCGTCTGGTCGACGACGTATGGCGTTATCTAGTCGGCGTTGACGAAGTTGCTCGGCGCTCGAGCTTGCTGGCCTATCATCGTGGCAGCGGTCGTGGTTGTCATGGCGCCGTTCTTCATGGCGATCATCGTTGCGATGCAGCACAGTTCGCTTCGATGATGACTTAGGCGGTTCGCTTAGCGGCTCACTGCAGTCGGACAGACGCGTGAAGTCGTAGTCGGACGAGTGCACGGAGTTACGTTGCAAGCCAAAGTTGGATTATCCGCAATTAGCTTGCACGTCTTCACATGTTGATTTGACGACGGTGTCTTTTCTTCTTACGGCTGCGTGTATGCCTGTGTAGATGCATACAC
Source organism: Miscanthus lutarioriparius (assembly GCA_904845875.1). Classification (NCBI taxonomy): domain Eukaryota; kingdom Viridiplantae; phylum Streptophyta; class Magnoliopsida; order Poales; family Poaceae; genus Miscanthus; species Miscanthus lutarioriparius. The sequence goes on from CAJGYO010000010.1 coordinate 52,579,948, forward strand.
ACCCCATACAAATTGATCCTTGTTCGTAAGTATTGCATGGTGCGGTAGATCATCACGTGATGGCATAACGCTGCTTTTAAGTCTTCGTCGTATTGCTGATAGGTGAATGTATACAAGGGATGCATCTCGATCTTCAATGGGCCGAGGCTCCCGTATCGGATCCTTTCAACCGAGCGATGACGCGTGCCAGCCCTGATAATAATCTTTGTGCCTGTTTGAGGCATGCAACACCGCGATGGATCCCGGCGTGCAGACGCGTTCGTTTTCGCGGAAGTCAAACTCCACAGCAGAACTTGATCCATCTCATTGTTGCGGGAGACGTGTTGACGCAGGAGTCCGAGTTCTGTTGCGTGCAGCCACGAGTCGCTTTGGGACGCTGGGTCTGAGGTCGTCGGTGACGGAAGCAGATCGCGATGCACAATGTTGAGGGACGCCGGGTCGCCTCCGACGTCATTGATCTTGAGGTACGCCACCTGGTTCGCCAGAGGATCAGCACGCACACCCCTATCTGGCGCGCCAACTGTCGATAAAATATCATCGGTAGTCCACCGAGGGGTATCCCACGATGGTAGATTTGTCGGTAGGGGTGCGTGTAATCAGGAACCAGATGGTGACACAAGGCACAGAGACAACGATTTAGACAGGTTCGGGCCGTCTGATCGACGTAATACCCTATATCCTGTGTCTTTGGTGTATTGTATTGATCTGTAGTAGATAGATCTTGTCCACTAGTGGACCCCTGCCTTTCCTTATATATTCTATAGGGGTAGGGTTACAAATAAAGTATCTCATTTGGTACTATACAATAGCTTGCGGTGTACGCCGAGCAGCGCCGTGCACGTCTTGATCTTGTGGGCTGGGCAACCTCTGATGGTGCGGCCCATGTCTTGTCTTGAGGATACCGAGGGCCATACCCCCACACTTTCGGAGAAGGCTGGCGGGAGAAGGTCCCCTAGAGAAGGCCGATGTGAGGTCTCCCGACGAAGGCTGATGGGAGAAGGCCTCCCAGAGAAAGCTAACGGGAGAAGGTCTCCCGGCGACGGCCGACGGGAGAAGGTCTCCTGGAGAAGGCCGATGGGACAAGGTCTGCCAACGAAGGCTCCAACATGCAAGAGGGGAGAGTGAGGCGGCAACTAGGGTTTGTGAAAAATGAGTGGGAGAGGAGAGAGCCCCCTTGCCCTCATGTTCTTGGCATTATATAGGCAAACGGAAATTTACAAGCGACCTCCTAGTGGGGGTGGATTTTACATGCCACTTCAATGGCGCTAGTGGGGCCTTTTCTAATGTACTTGGCCCATATAAATACGGCATGTCCCAACACTTTCCAAGGAATGGTGGGGTGAGGCTTTATTATCAGCAAGTCATGTCCTCAATAGAGTTCCTACAAAGAATAAAGAAATAATACCACTCGTGGAATGGGACAAGAAAAGGTTGACTCTCCCATATTTGCGCACTAGGGGATGCTTGGCCAAAGTGAACGTACCAATTATCAAGAAGCGCAACCTTGGACCAAAGGCTATAGATTGTGTGTTCCTTGGTTATGCTCAAAACAGCGTGGGTTATAGATTTTTAATTATAAAATCTACGGTACCTAACATGCGTGTTAGTACAGTCATGGAGTCTAGAGATGCTACATTTTTTAGGATGAATTTCCAATGAAAGGAGATGTACCTAACACATCTAGTCAAGAACCTATTATTTCCCCTGATTCTTTTGTGCCAATAGAACATGTTGAACAAACATTTGTGGAAAATCCTGAGAAGGATAACAATGGAGTTACTCAAAAGAGCAAGAGACAGAGGATTGTAAAGTCCTTTGGCGATGACTTCACTATATACCTTGTGAATGATACTCCACGAACCATTGATAAGGCATATTCCTCTCCCGACGCTGACTATTGGAAGGAAGCAGTATGGAGTGAGATTGATTCTATTATGTCTAATGGAACTTGGGAAATCATTGATCGTCCTTATGGGTGCAAGCCTGTAGGATGTAAATGGGTGTGAAAGAAGAAGTTTAGGCCTGATGGTACTATTGAAAAGTACAAGGCAAGGCTTGTGGCTAAGGGTTGTACCCAGAAAGAAGGCAAGGACTTCTTTGATACTTGTTCACCAGTGGCCCGATTGACCACAATTCAAGTACTACTTGCGCTAGCTGCCTCTCATGGTCTTCTCGTTCATCAAATGGACATTAAGACAACTTTCCTAAATGCAGAGTTAGATGGGGAGATCTACATGGATCAGCCTGACTGTTTTGTAGTAGAAGGTTAATAAGGGAAGGTGTGTAAATAATTGAAGTCTTTGTATGGCCTAAAACAGGCACCTAAGCAATGGCATAAAAAGTTTGACAAAACCATGACATCTGTTGGCTTTGTTGCGAACGAAGCTAACAAATGTGTGTACTATCGTTATGGTGGGGGAGGAGTTATCCTGTGTTTGTATGTCGATGACAATACTAATCTTTGGGATGAGCCTCAATGTGATTAAGGAGGTCATGGTCTTTCTATCAAAGAGTTTGGACATGAAAGATTTGGGAGTGGCTGATTTAATACTAAACATTAAGCTATTGAGAGGAGAAAATGGTGGGGCTACACTTGTGCAATCCCACTATGTGGAGGTCTTAAGTCGCTTTAGTTATAGTGACTGCAAGCCTATTTCCCCTCTTTCTGATCCAAGTATGATTCTAAGGAAGAATCAAAGGATGATGAGGGATCAATTGAGATACTCCCAAATCATTGGCTCGCTAATGTATTTAGCTAGTGCCACGAGGCATGACATCTCTCATTTGCTATGAGAAAACTAAGCCAGTTTGTATCAAATCCGAGAGATGATTATTGGCATGCTCTTGAGATAGTATGCGCTATCTAAAGGCAATAGCAAGCTATGGGAATCACTATGTTGGTACTTGAAAGTCCTCGAGGGCTATAGTGATGCAAATTGGATATCTGATGCTGATGAGATGAAAGCCACAAGTGGATATGCTTTCACACTTAGAGGTGGCGCTGTTTCCTAGAAATCTTGCTAGCAGACCATCATGACGAGGTCAACAATGGAAGCAGAACTAGAAGCACTAAATACCGCCGCTATTGAAGTTGAATGGCTTCATGAGCTCCTTATGGATTTGTTAGTGGTTGAAAAACCTATACCTGCAATTTCTATGAACGGTGGCAATCAAACGATGATAGTCAAGGTGAATAGTTCTAAGGACAACATGAAGACAACTAGGCATGTAAAGCTGACGTTGAAATATGTCAGAAAATTGAGAAATTCAAGGGTGATAGCATTGTACTATGTTCATACGTCTACAAATCTAGCAGATCAATGTACAAAAGGACTGTCACGCAATATGATAGATAGTGCATCGAGTGAGATGGACTTGAGACCCACATGAGGTCCACCTTGGTGATAACCTGTCCTATGTGATCAGAGATCCCATGAAGTAGGATGGTGAAACAATCCGTTAGTAGACTGAGAGAAGAGACCCTCATATGATTCATCTCTTCAATAATGCAATCTCTTCTTTACTATATGGTAGGATGGTATGTACCTTAATGTGATCCGAGTGCCTTATTCAAGCAGAGACGATAGCCTACACAGCATCTTAGAAGGAACACACCTATGTGAGTTCGACTACTGGTCACAGTCTATGAGATTCACGTAACCTCTTGATACTCATGAAAAGGCATGGAGTTTGACTTATATGCTTCAACAAGAGGCGATGCTTTAGGAAGACTAGTATTAGTTAAGGAATCGGGTGAGACTTCTTTCACACAAAACTGTTAATTTAATGCATAGTCTGTTGTTCAGTTGTAAGTGTAACCCCATTTCTAAATGCATGTTCAACTTATTAACAGTGTCCATCAAAACACTTAGTACGTATATCAAACAACTCAAGAACCTATGGCATTCGTTGTGCACCTTTGAAATTTGGTGGGGATTGTTAGATTAGTTGGGCTTGGGCCACGGTTAGTCTAGCAATTAATCAAAGAAATTCCAAAGGCCCATAATAAGTGCTAAGTAGGAGTGGGATTAGTACCAAATGGTACACTCACTAAGGTGCTCAACTTAAATAGGAAGCTTGTTGGTGCTCCTATAGACAAGGTGAGAAGGAGAGTTGGGGGACCACACGCGCACTCCGTCGTGCCGAGCCGAGCTACGCGGGTTCGGGAGCTCAACACAGCGGTCATGGTCTGTCTAGGTTCATTCCACAATGGTCTATCCTGGTTTATACCATGACGGTCTAAGGCTGCTTTAAAAGGCTAAGCAGCGCCCCTTCTCTCGATAGCTAGAAGCCAGCGCTTCATCCCTCTCATTCTCTGTTGCGTTCTTGCTCTTGTGCTGCTCTCTACGTTCTCCGGACCAAGCACCTTGCGAGCATAAGGGGGCTTAGGTGAGCAGGCCTCAGAACCTCCGTCTGCTAGCATACCTGCACGGGTAGGCGGGCGATCAAGTTTTTGGGGAGCGCATCCGTGCGACTGCTCCTTGTTCGATCCAGCAGCTGCATTCTTCCCCGAGCAAATGACTACGTCGACCACCGACCGCTCGGTACTGCACAGCGTACCTCTGCCTACATCGATGGTAGATTGACTACTTCGAGTGAGCCATCATAACCCAGACTCGGTCTGGCACTGGTGTTCACAACAGTGTTTCCCCAGCCTCTGGCTCGGGTCTGGCACTCAAGTCATCTCTAGTGCATACCACTACTACAAAAAAACGTTTGTAGAAATAGGACTATTTTTTATAGGGGTGGCTGGTGATGGAGCCACCCCTATAGTTGGCATGCTCAGGACCCACGAGACCAGCCGCCCCTACAAATGGCATAGTAGGGGCGGCTGGTGATTCGAGCCGCCCCTACAAATGGGTTGATTTGTAGGGGCGGCTCACTCACCAGTCATCCCCGGTGTTGCGATTTATAGGGGCGGCTCAATCACCAGCCGCACCTACAAATGCCCCATGTATAAAAACCTACAACCCCTTTTTCCTCCTCGGGTCACTCACCAACCCATGAAAAAAAGGTAGGCAGGCCTTGGGCACCTCCCAAAAAATGCTCTACTAAGGGGGGAAGGTTTTGATCTCAAATCCTTTGTTGGAGAGGTTGTAGAAGGTAAGAAAATGCTATTCCACATTTTTTGAAGTTTTAATGGTTGGTTAGTGAGTAATTAGAGTTTTGCTTTTCTCTCTCTTCTATGGTGCTTGAGCTACTTATGAAGCAAATTAGACTCAAGTTTTGAATGTACTAGGGTAAATTAGGTAGGGGAACAAGATCATACCCTTATTTGGTCCATGTTTCTTGATTTTAGTGAAAAATTAGTTAGTTTTATGGATGTTTCATGTGCATGTAGATCTAGATCTAGGGTTTTTTTTATTAATTTCATTTTTGTAAATTTATGTTTGATGAAATTGGACTAGGGTTTGCAAGAAAGATATTGGGTAAAATATTAATTGTTGCTAATTATTGTCTTTGAAATTGTTTATTGTAATCAACAAATATGTATTTTAATTATTTATGGATAAATAGGCCATTAATTAATTTTCCTCTACCATGGTATGTTTGTATGCTTCATGTAATTATATTTAATTTATATTCATATATATCTAAAGTATATACAATTATTCTCAAGTAATTATTAATTTGATTCATTTTTATATATATCTGGATAAGTAGTCCTTTAATGTTTGTTTTGTTGTTGTTGTAAAAGATGGAGTACAGGAACTCTTAGATGTATGATTCGTTAAGGTTCAAGGCAGGTTTCCGTGAAGAGGTGGATAAATTTATTGAAGCCGCAGAGAAGCATGCAACGACATTGACAGAGAATAAGGATACAATTATTTGTCCCTATAAAGATTGCAAGAACCGTATGGCATGGACAGATGTGACTATCATCGGATCACATTTGATTATGTGAGGATTTGTTGACAACTACACAGTGTGGATTCATCATGGTAAAATGGTTATTGTTAACGACGAGGATGAGGAGGAATACGACGACGAAACCCTAGAATCCCTGTGCCAATATTCAGCAGAGCTTGATGCATGAATGGATCCCGAGTTTGGCAATAAACAAGGTGGTGATGCTGGTGGTTGGGATGGTAACGACGAAGGTGGTGCCAATAATGATGGTGGAGGACGTGTCGGGGATGAAGATGATTTGGAGGACATGATTCAAGCCCTTGGACCAGAGATTTTACTAAAGAGCCCGAAAGGTCTAGAAAATTTTGAAAGGGTGACAAAAGCATCGAAGGAGACTGTGTATGGTGTTGAAAAGGGTTGTCCAACACATTGGACATTGCTATGTTTTGTGCTTGAGCTACTCATCCTAAAGGCTAAGTACGACTGGTTAGACTGTAATTTCAATGATCTATTGCGTCTCCTATCATGGGTGCTGCCACAACCAAACTCAGTTCCCACCAACACATACCAAGCGAAGAAGGTCATAAGTCCATTGACAATGGGGGTTGAAAAAATCCATGCATGCCCCAACCACTATATCCTTTTTCATGGCAAAACGTTCAAGTCACTAGATAAATGTTCCCGGTGTGGCGCCAGCCGATACAAGAACAATGACCTTTATGGTGGGGACGAAGCCTCCACGGGGAAAAAGAGGAATAATAAGGGTACAAAAAAGGTGGTACAAGAATCTCAGCCCCTAAAGGACACTCCATTAGGCAACAATGCAAAGCAGAGAAGAATTCCTGCCTTGGTAATGTGGTACCTGCCAGTGACCGACCACTTGAGATGTATCTTCCTAAACCCTAAAGAAGCCCCACTCATGACATGGTGGGATGATGAGCGCAAGGTGGATGATGATAAGATTGCACACCCGGGTGATTGTAGTCAGTGGAAAAGGATCGATGAGAAGCACAAAAAATTTAGGGATGACCCAAGGAATGTATGGTTTGGCTTGAGCACTGATGGAATGAATCCCTTCAATGAGAGGATGAGCGACCACAACACTTGGCCAGTGATCATGACCATGTACAACATCCCAATGTGGTTGTGTCAAAAGAGAAAGTACCTTCTCCTCACTATTCTTATTTCTAGCCCAAAACAACCAGGCATTGATATAAACGTGTTCCCTAAGCCTTTGATGCAAGAAATAGAGAGGCTATGGAGGCATGGGGAGCCGATGTACGATACGTTCTGAAAGGAGGACTTCATATGTAGAGCAATAATATTTGTCACTACTAATGAAACCCTGCGCTATTTGCTTTGTCTGGACAGATCAAAGGGAAGACGGGATGCTTAGTTTGCTTGGATGGTACTACATGGGTGTTCCTGGATGCATCTAAGAAGATAGTTTACCTAAGGAACCGGCGCTTCTTAAAGACAAGTCACAAGTACCGCAGTAAATTGTTCTTTAGATTTTATGACAACACCCTAGAGATTGAACCCCCTCCGGAGAGACGTCATAACGGAGAACACGTGTACAGAATGGTGAAAAAACTTATGCGTTGTCTATGGAAAGAAGAATCCAGATGGGACAAATAGAGATAGAAGCACACCTCCTGTCGAAGGCGTACCTTTCAAGAAATAATCGATCTTCTTTTAGTATCTGCCTTATTGGCCAGACTTGGAGGTCCCCCATGCCATTGATGCTATGCATGTGCAGAAGAATATCTTTGAGAGTCTCATTGCTACCTTGATGGACACAGGCAAGTCAAAGGATGGTCTGAAATCATGGAAAGACATGGTGCAGCTAAACGTGATGCCACAGCTTCACCCGGTACCTGAGGCTAATGGAAAATACACTCTGCCAGCGATGTGCTTCAACCTAACACCAGTAGAGAAGAGAGCTATATGCACTTTCCTAAGGGGGTCAAAGTCCTAACTAGGTTTTCAGCGAATGTGAAGAAGCTAGTGTTGATGAAGGACTTGTCAATAACACACTGCAAGGCTCACGATTGTCATGTGATGTTGACAGTGTTTCTACCTATTGCAATCAGGGCTATAAAGCCAGAGTTCTTGAAAATGGCCTTGACCCACATGTGCTACTTCTTTTTGAAGATCTCACAGAAGACGATTGGCAAGAAAGAGTTGAGTGACCTACATGAATTTGTGGTGCAGACACAAAACCAACTAGAGATGTGTTTACCTCCTGCTTTTTTATATAATGCCACATCTCATGATTCACATGGTTCATCAGATATAGGCATTGGGCCCTTGCTACTTGCATGAAATGTGGTCCTACGAGCGGTTCATGTCGGTTCTAAGCCGATACGTGCATAATCGAGCATACCCAGAGGGCTCCATGACAGAGGGTTATAGTACTGAAGAAGTCGTCGAGTGCTATCAATAGTACCTAAAAGTACATAAGGGATTGGTAAACCCGTTTCTTGTCACAAGGGTAGGCTGGCTGGGAAGGGCACCAGTGGTCGAAAAGTGTTCATCGACCATGATTACAAAGAAGTGAGTCAGGCGCATTACAGTGTCTTGTAGAGTACACAACTGATGCAACCATACATTGATGAATACTTGGCTATCATTATGGCGGAGAGAAATGGTCATTCAGATGATTTGGTCATGAAACAGCACAAGCAATGACTAACTACATGGTTGAAGGATCAAAACATACCATCTAGAGAAACCATAGACTCTATTACCATTAGTAGGTAGGCGGAGGGGCCATCGAGACAAGTGACATCTTGGAAAGCTTATGACGTCAATGGGTACACATACTATACCCACGCAAACGATAGTAAATATGTGAACCAAAACAGTGGCGTTCGAATAGAAGCTCTCAATGGAGTGGGACATAAGATTCAATACTTTGGCATCATTGAAGAGATCTGGGAACTTGACTTTGGAAGGGATATAATGGTGGCCTGTTTCGATGTCGCTGGATCAAACAACACCAACTGAATGAGATCAGATTGAGAGTCCTAGACCTCAAGAATCTAGGCTACCAAGATGACCCTTGGGTGCTCGCTTCATATGTCGCACAAGTTTTCTATATGCCTGACCCACAAAGTAAGCTCCCCCGAAGAAGAAGACAAAGCACATGGTTGCCTCTGGGAAACAGCATATTGTCGGAGTTGATGGCGTGGATGATGTTGAAGCTTACAATAACTACGATGAGATGCCGCTATTCATAGACTTTCCTAAAAAGATCAGTGTTGTGGAAAAGAACCTACCCAAAGACATATTGCCATGGGAACGAAAATGTGTCAAGGGAAAAGTCGTTACAGCGGGCTAGCTAGTTGTTGAACGTGGAGTATTTGTGTAAGTGTGTGTGTTTGTAAGACTTCATTTATGCATGTGTGTGAGACTATATATTTATGTATGTGTGTGAGACTATATATTTATGTATGTGTGTGAGACTACATTTATGCATGTGTGTGAGACTACCCTTTGCAACATCCAGATGAACCTATTGCAACATCCACTCTATTACTACTAAAATAGCTGTAACACGCAGACACTTGAAACAGTCACTTATTACTACTGCAACATGTTCGGACCACTATTGAAACACTTAAAACAAGCACTTAACACTTTATGAAATGAAGAAATGACCAAAATAAAAGTTGGAAATCTTGACGAGTTATACAAATTTTATATTCAGCACCTTTACAGCTGAAATCATTTAGTGGTTGAAAATCAGGTTTGAAGTTATCATTTTCTGAAATTCAAAATTCGAATTATCCAAAATTAGTGACAAAGATAAATGACGAGACTAAAATGTTAGAGCATGATTTTAGAAAATTTTAGGGGAAAAACCACCGCATTTGGAGTTAGTATGAGGGAGAAAAACTAGTTACAAGTTTCAACCATAGATTAAAAAGAGAAATCACACTTGTTCATCATTGATCATCATGAACAGTTGTGATTTTTATTTTTAATCTCTGGGTAAATTTTGTAACTAGTCTTTCTCAGTCATACTAACTCTAAATGTGATGATTTTTTTTCTAAAATTTTCTAAAATCATGCCATATCAAGTTACTGTGTTGATTTGGTCATTCTTTTCGTTTGACAAAGTTTAAGCAATTCAAATTTTCAAATTTAAAAAAAATGACAAGTTCTAACGAGATTTTGAAACACCAAATGATTTCAGCTAAAAAAGTGATGAATAACAAAGATGTATAACTCATCAAGATCTACAACTTTTATTTTAGTTATTTCTTTATCTGACAAAGTGATAGTAAACATTATTCATAAATCAACATGTCTCTCATATAGTTCATGAAACTATGAGTGATATGTGAATTTATAAACAATGTTTACTAATACTTTGTCAAATGAAGAAGTGACCAAAATAAAAGTTGTAGATAGTGATGAGTTCAACAACTTTTATGCTCACGACTTTTGTAGTTGAAATCGTTTAAGGTTTCAAAATCTTGTTTGAAGTTGCATTTATTGAAATTCAAAATTTGAAAAATTCAAATTTTGTCAAATGAAAAGATGATCAAAATAAAAGTTGTAGATAGTGATGTGTTCAACAACCTTAATGTTTATGACTTTATTATTTGAAATAATTTAAGGTTTCAAAATCTTATTTGAAGTTGACATTTATTGAAATTCAAAATTTAAACAGGTCAAATTTGGTCAAATGAAAAGATGACCAAAATATAAGTTGTACATCTTGATGAGTTCTACAACTTTGGTATTCATGAGTTTTTCATCTAAAATCATTTAGTGTTTCAAAATCTTATTTGAAATTATTATTTTCGGAAATTCAAATTTTGAATCGTTCAAAGTTCATGACATAAAAAGATAACCAAAATAAAAGTTGTACATCTTGATGAGTTGTACAACTTTTATATTCATGATTTTTTTAGTTGAAATCATATACTCTTTCAGAATGTTGTTTCAAGTTATAATTGTTTGAATTTCAAATTTTGAATCGTTCAAACAAAGTCACATGACAAGATGACCAAAATAAAAGTTGTATATGTTGATGAGTTATATAACTTTTCTATTTACAACATTTCATTTTTGGTCATTTAATGTCCTAAAATTGTAGTCGGTGTTTTAAAAGTCAAATTTTTAATTTTTGAATTTTTTTTCTATATTGTTTTGAATATCAGCAAATTGTTTATATAAATATTTGTGCATATATAAAATAATACAAAATATTATATACATTTACTTTGTGTTTTTGTGATATAAAAAATAAAGAATTAATAATTTAATAAAATGAAAAATAATTGTAGGGGCGGCTAGGTCAGGAACCGCCCCTACAAATGTATTTGTAGGGGTGGCTAGTTTAGGAACCGTCCCTACAAATCGTCCTGCGTATATAAGCACGGGTGCTGGGGGCCAAAATTTCCTAAGTGTTGGGCGCTCTCTTCTTCCTCCCGACGCCGTCAGCGGCGCTCGCTTGCCGCATCATCTGGACCTCTCGGACTGTGGCGCCCTCTCCGCACCCCCGGGCCATAGCTCGACATCCCTGGGCCACCACTACACCGCGCGCCCCATCTCCATGGCGGCTAGGGTTTTAGAGCCCCCGGTCGGCTGACCCACCGCCTCCTCCCCATCTCTGACCTCGAGCTCCGCCAACCCGCTCCATCCCCCGGGTTGCCAAGCAAGTTAGGGTTTGCGGCTTCCGTAGCATCACGCTCCTTCCCTCGGCTAGCAGTCTCGGTGCCCATTAGGGTCCAGCGTCCGCACACCTCCAACGGCGGGGGGCCCACCTGCCCGTGCTCTCCGGCATCTGTGCACCTCCATTAGCGTCCGCGCTCCTCCACAGCTTCCCTACACCTGACAGGTTCGGATCCACCGCTGTTGCTGCTCGCTGCTTGCATCTTATGAATTGTAATTTCCATATCTGTCATCAGCCCTGTTGTCATCTTTGTTTGAGGGTTTACTTCCATTAGGTGATTGTGATCGGTTGACGATAGTAACTGTTTGTTTACCTTTGTCTACATCTTGAAAAGATCTTCCTTGTTCTGAATTTGTCATTTTGGTACTCTCTTTATCTGCTGGAGGGGGGAAATGGTTACTACTTCAAAATTGAAGACAAAAAAGTGAGGCAAAGTGATCTCAGAATACTAAAAACTTATAAATTATACATAATGTAAAAACTATAAATATATATAATATATGAAACTTCAAGCTATTAGTAGATATTGTAGTATATGCCATAGTAAGTTACAAATAGTTGCTTTCAGATAGAAAAAAAGATGATTTGGCATTCATGTGAACGTGCTCCATTTCACTTATGACTGGTATCAAAAGAAAAATATAAAGTTTGATTAGTGAAAAACACATCACCATCGATAAACAGTGAAGATTAATAATAACATGAATAAGGCACTAGGGCAGTCAGAACTTTTTTTTAATTGATGCTAGAAAGGTATTACAATGTAATAAACCAAATAGCAACAGAAAAAAAATCCAACACAACATTCCTTTTTTAGCGTTGGAGAACTGGTTTTAGCAGACCTGAAATATATGCACTCAAACTGAAGTCCACTAAGATATGTTGATAGCAAATATATATAACACACATTAAATCTAATGGAATTAGATTACTACCTTTCGGCAAGGAATGCTTGGAACAATGGCTGCCATTTTCACTGTCAGAACTGTTGTTATCTGTCTTAGAGCTTACTGAATCATCACTTGAGCTACCATAGCTCCTAAAGATAAACCACACCAAAAAGGAGGAATTTCAGCAAGAAGTGATCCCATGCTAAGTAAGTAGCGACATTATGCAGGCTATTAATATTGTACCGTTTAGACCGCCTTTTGGATCCTCTACTCTTTCTCTTACTCCTTGTATGTTTACCCTTTCTGAGGTATATTCAGGAGCAAGCCTTCCAGAGTATGGCACCCATTCGAGCCGCTAAGCTTTGTCCTGCTTCTACTTCTAATCCCAACATAAAAAAATATCTACTCCGCCTTATCTCCTCGATTGTGCTCCCTCCCAGCACCCACGGCTCTCCTCCCACATCACCATGCCTCCACTGCTCCTGCCCCCGCCTTCCCTTCATCTCTGTCTTTCTCTCTTCCTTTTTGTTAACTATTGACCCTACATCTATTGTTGCCCCCCTTTTCTGTTACCAATCTACATGCTTACTACAAATTTTAAGTGTTGTCTAGGATCTGACCTGCTCGGTTTGGCTGCATCTTTGGCCTAGTCAAGTATTGTGGCATAGATTTGAGCACATGACCATATCAATGCTATTTGTTTGACTTAATGTAGCATAAAAATTGAGAGGATCTACATTGCAGTACCGATGCTTTTTGGTCCATTATCTGTATTCTGTTCATGTGTAGTGATTAGTACGCTTTTCTCTTCCTGTTACATTTTTATTTGAAGGAATGGGCCAGTACTGTGATGACCACATTATAAATTATGTTTAATGTTTCATGCAATGATCATGGCTACCTTTTCGCAGTTTACACCTCTTTCTTGTTTTAAGATGATTGAGGCAACGCTCATGACCTATGACGACTCTTCCTTTTATATCTCTCTGCTATGTTCATAACTGAGGCAACGATCATGCGCAATGTTGATTTTATTTTTTTCATCTCTTTCTACCTGTAACTTGATGACTGAGGCAACGGTCAGTTGCACGGTCCTGTTTTTTACATCTCTTTCTGCCTATTCTATTTTCTGTAGTTTCAAGGCACAAATGAGAGGTAGTGTTTATTACCTGTTCAGTCACACACTATGCAGCTGGAATTAGGTCTTATGAAATCTGAGCTTGTGATGTCATTACTTGTGATGATTTCTTCCTTTGTCTAAGCTGATCATTGCCTTTGGCTTTGCACTCATACTTGCTTATGATCATTGTCTGTGATGTCGATAACACATAACTGTGCAATATGTGGTTCGGTTGATTGCCTATGAAGTCATAGATCATTCTTGTTCATTCCAGGCTTCTGATCATTGCCTCTAATATGTGCTTGCGACGTCAAATTATATATTTTTGGTTCTGAGCACATGCCCTGTTCCTAAGGATTACATTGTCAAACACTTTTATTGTCTGCGACCACTTTTTGTTCCCCTGTTTCTTTGATTTCTTAGTACAATTATTATGCGCCCTGCTTTTTTTGGAATCCAGATTTGTTCTCTAAGTATGCTAACTTGTTTAGGCTTGTAACTTTTGCCTTTTTTATATCTCCTATTATAGTTGTCCAAAAATTATGAAACTTGGTCTGTATGCTAATCTGGGTATGTACTTGCTGCTATGAAATTCTCAAGTCCATATCTATTCACAAAAGTAGCAGTTCTCTTTTTAGGCCATAAAATGCTATGTTTTTTAGTTCTTTTCGCTTGAGTATGTAAATAATCTGATATGGGATACGTTTGTTTTAGGAGGAAACCTCCAAACTGATTCAGAGCCCTTTGTCGGTGATGATTTTTTTATTAATTTGAGAGTATCTCCCAAAAATTGCTTCTACTACTACTCTCTTCTCCTCTCTAATCTACTACTCCTACTCCTCTCTTCTCTACTACTCTTTTCCTCTCTATACTACTACTATTCCTTTGTACTCTAATATTCTTCTCTCTATGTTTGTTAACAGTGAGCATATATATTTTTGGCTATTTTTGTCATCAGCTGCTGCTCTATGTTTGCTAAGCAGCTGTTGTTTTTTTTGCCAAATCTCCCCTCTCCTCTCCTCTATTTTGTTTTGTCGATGATAAAATTGTCCAAGTCCATACATTATATGGAATATGAGCTGATGATCAAGAACTTGTGAGGAACTTGGCATCATTACTAGCCACCCCTACATTACCTTCTCCTCTCTTCTCTGTTATGATGCCTTGATGCTCCAAGTTCATGATCAAATGATGATTGACATGTTTCTGAGGCCTCTACTACTGCTACTACTCATTTTTTTATATATTGATGTTTTATAGGACTACTTTGGTTTATAGACCTTTTTTATTTCTTATACCTTCTCGCATACCTAAAGCACACTTTCTTTCATCTATTAGAACAAAGCGCGAAATAATGTCGCGGACACCAGACAGTGCAGCCCAATGCCCCGAGCATGATAAGCAGCCAACCTATGAGGAGCAAGCACTAGAGGACCCGCTTACTCAGGAGCGGTTCAATAATGAGTTAGAAAAGGATCTAGAAGTGATGCTTACTCAGGAGCAGTGTGACAAGGAGGAAGGGGGAGCAGAAGGAAGAGCAGGAGAGGCTGCTGAAGGTGAAGAAGAAGAGATGATGATGATGAGGACTCAGAAGAGGGATATGTAAGTCTCGAGGATCCTTTACCATGTGAAGCCAAAAGAAGGCCAATGGAGGAAGATTTGGATAAGGATTTTGACCCAAATGAGGAGGCAGGGATAAAGCCTTAGCTTGTAAATTTTGCTAAAACTTTGGTTGTGTTACCTCTGCTAACACTTTGACCTGTCGTATATATAGGTCTCTCTTGAAACTCAGAAAAGACGACATCGACGTCCGTGACATCTCGCCGGACAAGATGGAGTAGAGGAAAGGAGAGCAGAGGCAACATCCACACAGAAGGACATTGAGGCCTCTGCTCCACAACCTCAAGACACAACCACGAACATGACTACCAAGCCAAAGAGGAAATGAGGGGATAGAAAAGCAAACCAATATCCAGATAAGGCATGCTATGTGATAACGGAGGTCGGGCCAGCAGGGGAGATCCTTGAGCTGAAGAAATTCAGAGAACGATTTCGTAATGCGATCGGGGCCCTAGTAAGAGATAAATTGAACCCAGCAATGCCTAACTGGAAAGAGGTACCAGAGAAGAAAAATGATGAACTATGGGAATAGCAGTTGAAGCTCAATTTTAGATTTTTGGAGGGTAAGCAAGAACTGGTAAAAAATGCTTTCAAGATCATGGGAGAGTCATTCAGACATTGGAGGTCGAAGCGCAACAAGAAGTATATCCAAAAGGGGTTAACTCCCTTCAACGAGTTTGGCAACATAACTCCTAGTCAATGGGAGGAGCTCGTGGCTCAGAAGACTTCACCGGAGGCATTGGAGCTTAGTGCCCGTAACACCGAGCTGGCGAAGAGGAACAAACATCACCATCATCTAGGCCCCAGAGGCTACTATGCCAAGGAAGAGCAGTTTAGGAAGATGGACGAAGAGGCCACAGCTTCTGGGAATATCAATGCGAAGAATTTGAAGGTACGCTTAAGGAATTGGATATATGTGAGGAGTACAGAATCATCCGGCAATAATCTTAAGTTTGATATGCCGGAGACCCAAGAGGCAGTATCAAGGATACTGAAATATGCTGAAGACAAGGAGAAGGGCTCATTCAATCCTTCTAGAGAGAGGGACGAGCTTAGCCTTGGCTTGGGAAAAAACGAGCACACAGGCCGCACCAGGGGGCTAAGGAAATGGACGGCCTGGAAGCACGGATTCGAAGAGGACAGGCACATATACAGGAAATATGGCAGAGACCGGGAGGCTAATTTTGAGCTCCAAGTGAAGGCTCTAGTTGCGAAGGCGCTGGAGGAGTAAGGACTGTCTACGGAGCCACAGACATTAATGGTGCCATCGGGAGAACTGGCATTAGTTGACAGCCCTCTGGAAGTTCCTAGCAGCTAAGGTTCCACTGTAGCCACAACCCCCATCGATCGCATACGAGAACCAACTAGTTGCACCTTAGTGTTTCTCAACGGCTGGTAGAACATTGTGATGGAGGTGGCAACGGGTGTGGCACATCCTCCCGGTGGCTTACACCACAATAATAAGATACCGCTAGACTACACTAGGGTTGAGGTGCATACCGTGAAGCCTGAGTTCACACAGTGGAGGATAGACTACGCAACTCCCGAGGGGCTGGTGTTACTCGGAGACGTAATGGGGCAGTTCATCCTCTGGCACAAACGGGACCTTATATTGACTGCTTCTTCGCCGTCTCCTCCTCTCACAAATTTGGAGCGAGTTGTTGAGGACGGGGAGATATTTTCATCGTCTTGTGACCACCACATTCCTGAGATGCCACATTCTTCCCCGCCGCCTAGCGAGCATGTGCCTAATAAGCCACAACCTTCTCCAGCTCATACCAAACAAGTGTATGATGAGATGCCATAGTCTTCTCAACAAGCGCAGCTGATACATGAACAATGAGTGCCTCCTGAAGAAGGTGATGCATAAGAAGATAAGGACGTGCCTGAATGGGAACTTCGAAAGAAGCATCCAATCACTATAAGGCCAAATTATGTTCGACCAGTTCAAGCCTGAGAACAAAGTTTAAATAAAGTCCCAACATGGTCTTCTGAGGAGACCATCACTAGCAAAGTCCACCAAACAACAAAGAAGTATCCAAATATTGATGCCATCAAATAGTCAAAGGATTGCCCGAAAGCATATGAAAGAGGCAAGCCCTTCCTACCAAACCAGAACATCCAGCGCCTACACTTGGAATGAGAAAGGTTCCATGATTGGTACTTATGTGTTCTCCTAACGAGCATAGACCTCATACAAGCATACTTTCCCGCCGGCATATTTGGAAGCCCAGCCGGGAAAATTATCTTTGACTTCAATGACATGCAGACATGCTTTTCACCTCGGAGCAATGGAAATGAATCTAATTCGCACGTGGTGCCTGTAAGTCCTTGCCCTCCCGATATGATATGAATGTAATCTTTAGATTTTGTTGTAACTAACCCATGTCGTGATTTGTAGAATGCATGTGCACATTGTAAAACAATGCCAAGTGTGAAAGCCGGGTATATAGACCATCAAGCTATAGCACAAACAAATTTTAATTACCCTAGACAGTGGAAACTGGATGTCAAAGAGCTAGCTGCTGGAAAGACCCTTCGAGAGAAAGAGGACATCCGTGCAAAGAAACTAAGGCAAGAGTCCCTTAAGGTTTTGGCATACATTGCACTGGCTTTTAAAAATCTCCAACAGCACTCTACTATATGGCTACCATACAACTTCGAGTAAGTTCAACTCTATACTTAAAGCTTTGTTCGATATATTTTATTCGATGCAAAAGGGTTTATCTAGTTCTATGATTAAATTCATACAGCAACCACTGGATTTGTATAGGCGTCGATGTCGGGAGGAGCATGGCATGGGTCTTTGATTCAATAGATAGAGACCCGGTGACATACAAAGACTTTATATCGATTCTCAAGATGTATACATATCGACAATCCTCATTAGCTTATATGTTTGTATACATAGTTGTAACTTGTAACGTTCACTTTTGGATACTAACAAGTTGCATTTGCGAAAATAATTCGAACATGGCATTCAGGTTCTATGTCAATGAACATCACAGAAGGGATGATCCAGTAAGGAAGGAAAGACTGGCTAGAAAAATAATATGTGCGATAAGTGTAACTTACTTTAGTACTCCATTATATGGCTGTCAAAAGCATCACTTAACGTTTTCTTATGCAAAACACACAGTGCCTCAAGCAGAAGCCTGGGAGTGTACATTGTGGATACTATGTATGTTCTATGATGAGTAACACCGGTGCCTACAGGAGACACCCCTTAAGGGTAAGTTTGAATCTCTTCACCCGTAGTATAAAAACTTCGCACATGATATTAAATACTAAACCGAAGCTTGTTCTCTTGTAGTGGAAAGAAGAAAAAGAAATGAAAACAGACCCATACAAGGATGACCAACTCTTAGAGCTCGTCGGCGACCTTTGTAACTTCATATTGGACCAGATTGTACACGTCAAAGGCACCTACCATGACCGAGATTCTGACTTAGGTAGAAATTCTCAGTACCAACACCTTCGTGAGACTGAAAGGCTAGCTCTAGGCCGTTGATAACAATGTGTATGAAATTTAACATTGGTCTTACCTTGTGAAACAGTTTAGACTTATGGAACAAATTAGACTTGCGAATTATGTCTATTTAATGATGAATTATATATATTCTTATGAATTGGACTTGTAATGTAGTTTATATAATGTTTTTGTGCTTGTCGT
This sequence comes from Miscanthus lutarioriparius, assembly GCA_904845875.1. Classification (NCBI taxonomy): domain Eukaryota; kingdom Viridiplantae; phylum Streptophyta; class Magnoliopsida; order Poales; family Poaceae; genus Miscanthus; species Miscanthus lutarioriparius. The sequence continues at coordinate 52,598,790 of CAJGYO010000010.1, forward strand.
CAGATATGAATTATATGGCCCTGTTCGCTTCTCTTATAATTTGTCTTTTTAGCTTGTTCTTTTAGCTGGAACAGTATTTTTCTCTCACAACAAATCAGCCGAAACAGTATTTTGGCTTGTATTTTCAGCGAAGTGAACGGGGCCTATATGTTCTGGTCGAATTTAAATTGTAAATTTAATTTTTTTTTTACGAAAAAATATACTGTAGGAATGACTGATACTACCAACCGCCTCTATAAATCGATTTGTAGAGACGGTCTGGAAACCGTCCCTATAAATATATGATTTGTAGAGACGGTTTAGCAGGGGCCGCTATCCAAACCGCCTCTACAAACTCTCTAAAACCGTTTCTACAAACCCCGTGTGGCGTAGTGTATGGCGATGTGTGCAGTGATATTATGGTTAGGATCCACTGCAACTTTTCAATAGCGGACCTGCATATGCGGTGAATGGATTGCTCATGTTCGTATACGTGTCATGTCGTATTTATCGATTAAAGTATGTTGCAAAATGACTAAATATTCAACGGAAATGATTCTACGACCGTTCATCTGATCCGGCACGTCCCATTTTCTTATGTTTTTCTATCCTTCCATTTTTTTCTCTATCATTTTTTTGTCTTCCCTTTTTTTGCTTTTTTAAGTATCTAACTATATTTGTTCTGTACCAATTTGAATGAATTTTTTTAGGTTCGCAAATTCGTTTGAATAAATTATGAAAAATATTAGTTGTTGTATATATTCTTTTTGAAAGACGTTAAAGAACAAAAAGTTATATGTATAAGAGTTTACATTTTCATAAAATTTAGTATATAAAAAGTTTATCCACACAAAATATGCGAGAGTTATCATGATAGGTTTGGCCGATGACAATTATGAACAAAAATTGGATTGCAATGGTCATGTAAAAAGGTTGCTCTCGTAAGTTATCCATAAAATTACGTAAAAACTATACTGTATTAAGAAAGTTACGATAAGACAAAGTGGTGATAATTTTTTATTCTGAAAAAAAATATACCGAAGTTGCAAAATATAACTTTGTAAAAATATAATGTTACGGAAACTTTTTTTTTTTGAAAAAACGTTATGTGATGGTTTGCTAGTTTTTAATCTAACGAGGCAACGACCCTTTGCTGAATAATTAATGAAGCCGTCGGCAAAGCCAGCAAGATCCTTTGTGTTTTACGGGTGAAAAAAAAATCTATAATGCTCGAGCACGGGTGTCCGGCCATCCGAACACCACACGGCCCAGTGTGCCTCGCTGCTCCCCGCTTGCGCTGCTCACTCATGCCCGCGACGCGCGCTCCCTCCCGTCGCCCGCCCCGCTCGTCGTGCGCCCCGCCGATGCAGAATCGTCTCCTCCAGCGCGCCTCGCGCTCGGAATCGCGTCTCCCGCCCGGACTTGCACCATCCGCCTGCTGCGACAACTGCTGAGGCCCTCGCCTCGCGCCCGGACTAGCGCTACCCTCCGCGTCACTCCATGGCATCGAACTCCACGCTGGCATCGAGTTCCATGTGGACGAGCCTTTTGCAACTGTTTGTTTGACGCGTTCTAAATGTATGTTTTATGTGTTTCATCTGGATATTACAAAAAGATCTAGTGTTGCATATATTGCAATAGCTACACACGTATGTTTCATGTATATGTTCCACATGTTTTAGCTATTTTAAACGTATGTTGCAAATATATGTTCTAAATATTTTAACTGTTTCAGACACATATTGCAAGCGTTTAATTTGGATTTACAATGACTATACATGTATGCTTCAAGAGTATAATGCATATGTTGTAACGGTCGGAGGGATGTTGGAGAGGAGATCACATTAGGACGGTGAAGGGACGCAGCCGTGACAGTGCGGCGCAGGAGGGGGGGTTGGCGGGGGATGGCGTCGGGGCGAGGAGAGGAGCGCGACGTGGCGGGGGGAGGAGCGCAGCGTGGCGGAAAAGAGCGTGGCAGGCTTGACGCGGGGGCGCAACCAGGATGGGATTGAGGCGCAGGATGAGTCACGTGTGGCCGGACACCGTCGCTGGCATGAGATAGGTCGCGGGTTGCCCTGACGTGATCGCTGGCACGGATTTTGTCCGAGCACAGAGGCGTCCGATGTGCCGTCGATGCAGACGTCGAAGCTGCGTCTAGACGTCCGGACGCTAGCCCGGCGCAAAAATGATTGCCACCGAGTATCAAGTGTGTATTTAGCTTGCAAAATATTATACCGATTTTCCTCAGATCCGTTAACAACATGCCGGCGCCAGGCGTGTAGGCTGCGTTGCTCTCTGGGTGCGTCTGCGTCGAACCATTGCTAGGAGGAGGCGCGATTCATTCAGGCTGCCATGTGCCAAGGCAGGCCCGTGGGCCGTGGGCCGTGACCAGGCATGCCGCGCGGGTTGCACAGTGCTTCGGTACCGGTTTGGATTATAAATAACAGGATAACAGAGTGACCGTTGGCGGCGACCGCAGACATTCGACATGGCTGCACGTTGCGCCGCTGCAGGCTCCGACACGTGTACTGGCTGCCGCGATCGAGGATCCATGAACTGACGTACCGCACGAGATCTTGCAGAATCTCGGTATATTGGGAGAACCGTGGTGACCGTCGTCTACTTTATTTTGTGCGCGTTATCAATTAAGATGAAAAAATTCGGTCATACGGAATTTCAGAAATTTCAAAAAAATGGAAATATTAGGTCAAATTTAAATAAATTTAAATTGAGTTTTTTTTTAAAAAAATTGACATCATTTCACTAGAAAAACTCTCTAATTCAACATCCATCACAAATTTATATAACATTGTTGAAATAACACAATATATCACAGAAGTAGAGCCACAGTAATACACCGTCCAATGTGTGAATGAGAAAATTAAATAAATTTGAAGAAATTTAGGGCTTTGATAAGACTAGAGAATATGAAGAGTTATTTTAGTGTGGTTTGGTGTAATTTTAGAGTGAAAGATGAATTTAGCCAAAAAAAATTGACCAGTATAAATTTTTTTGGAACCTCAGTGGAAAAGATGATATTTCAAAAATTTTGGATATTTCGCGGAAATTGTAAACCCTCTGCACATGCACCTGTGGAAGTTTGGGACGACAACCCAAGAAATGCTTTTGCTGTTGTTGGCGTTTTTCCGTATTCATCATATCACTCAGGCTCTTGTGGAACTACTACAACGAAGTTATGCAGACACACGTGCCACAGCATTATACATGGCCAACCGGGCTGCACGGTATTAACATGATTGGGCACGGCACGGCGAGGCACGGCACTATGTGGCACAGTGACTTATCCGTGCCGTGTCTGATAGTGCCGTCGTGCCGAAGTCATGGCCCAGGCATGGCACTATGGAGGCTTAGCCATGCCGTGCCGTGCTGATGGGCACGGTAGCCCACCCAGGCCATGCCGGCCCGCTGTGGTCGACGTAGCCACGCCTCGCGCGCTGGCGCCACTGTTGCGCCGTGCTCACCGCGCCGCTGTAGTGCCTCTCCGCCGCGCCGCTGGTGCAGCACCGCCGCTCCGTGGTGTCGCGCCGCGCTCCAGTTCCATGGCGGTGAGGCCGTCGCCACGCCACCGCTCTCTAGTTGCCCCGCGCAGAGGCCGTCGCGGCATCACGCCGTGTAACAGAACCGACCAATTATACGAGATTAAGAAAATCTTCCGCCGAAGCAGATAATTTAGCAAACTTAAGCCCGTACAACCCTGTAGTCCGTGAAACCACGAAGGATTTCAAACCAATCAACATACAAACCAAGATCATACAAGTTTAGCAGTCACCGTCACATGTTACATAAAGTTCGCAATGACAGTGGATACATCAGAGTTTAGAACATAAAGTTATTACAATCCAAGTTCAAACTGAAATAGCGGAAGCAATTAGTTTTAAAGTTACACACACTTTTAGTTCAGATACAATGCCAGTAGGTAGTCATTTCCAACAAAAACATCAGATGAGAGATATGGAGTGACCATTGCCCTTGGTCCTAGTTGTCACCCATCGCCGGGTACAGGCAGTTAATGCAATAGCCATAATACATTTGACCATCTGCAACAACAATGGGAAGAACGCCCTGAGTACGAGAAGGTACTCAGCTAGACTTACCCGTCTTAAACAAAATAAAGCGACACCAAAGATTATGCAAGGCTTTCTTTAGTGGGCTAGCTGACTTGTTTGCGAAAAGCATAAGCTATCAAGAAGACATCATTTTAAATACTTTGCATCATCTTTATTATAACCTATTCATCTAGGTAAGCACCTGTACTATAGCAATCACTTGATTAACCAATAACATCCAGTTATCAATTTAGATTTATCATATCCCATACCATCCAGATAACCATCATTGTTCCATAATAATTACTACGATGCCGTAGCTCGAGTCAAGTGCTCACTATCCAGGAGCGATGGCGATTCGAATCGATTCCTCACCAGCTGGTGATTTATTCCCCACACAAACCATGCTTCCCCTGCCAGGGCAGCTTAGATCACCAATGACACTATTCAGGTAGGCGCGGGACAATCTGAAGCCGCAGTACCCAGGGACCGCCTGACTGCCAGGAATCAGGGCGCACCTGCCCTTGGGCTCACTCTTCGCGTCCCTGTCATACCCCCATCAGCACCAATACGCGCACTCGTGTAGATCCCAGCCCGAATAGTGCCACTAGCTTCACGGTCGAAAGGTACTTTATTCAGCCAGCTAAATGTGAGGCATGTGTTCAACATGACAAGAGGGACGAGCAACGATCGGTCCTTAATCGACACAGATGGAAACTAACAGCACCCCAGAACCCTGTCTGGTTGCGTCCAACTTTTCCGTCCGGTCTCCAATTATCCATCACACATGGTTAATTCCATGATATCATTCTTTCTATAGCTAAATTCTTCCAGTAATCACCTATAATGTAGGTGACCGGATATCACCGATCGCTACCGGTCTAAGCAAGGCTAAGCAGTTATTCGATCCTGACCTAACAGGGTAAAAGGTAATAAGGTAGAAAAGGATAGTAATAAATGCATCAACGGTTTCAATCAACTCCTACAACTTAATGCAACAATATATAAACTCATATATATATAGAAAGAATTGCTTTTATAAAGTAGGAGACTTAGAATGCTCCGGGGCTTGCCTCGTTCGAACGAACTAGGATGATGATCCACGCACTCAGGCAAGTCCTCTCCTTACTCCTCTTCCTCTGGCACCTCCTGTGCCTGGACTTCTTGTGGATCAGTCCCGGTCTGCTCTTCCTGAACTGCTACTAGCAACTCTTCCTGCTATCATGTATGATGCAGATGTATAAGTGCTACTGCAGAGATGCATCGAAGAGGTGACATGTAATGATCATGATGCATGAAATGTGGATGAACATGTTTAACTTTATTGGACACAGTAGAAGTAAAGCTCTTCTACAAGGTAGCCAACATCATCCAATAACATGTACTACCATACTACTACTACAACCACGGTACTAACATGTCAAGTCACCACAACAAGTTAAGATGCTTCAAAGATATACCAAAGCAAACATTATTAACTAAACATGCCTTAAAGAAGATCATTTTCTTTCATTTTAAACTAGAGCTATCACAGCAACATATATTTCTGGTGCTCATAAAAATCTAAGAAAATTACAGTAGCCTAGTACTACTCTAAGTAGAATACCATAAAATTTTCATGGCATTTAGATAAGTAAAATAAGCCTACACAAAAATGACAAGGCATAAGTGCTTAAAAGGCATAAATAGAAAACCTTAGTTAAAAGTGCCAAGCAACAGATTTTATATTTTTCCTAACATCCTTAAGGTACTAGGATACTACCCACCAAGTTTCATGGTCATAGGATTCCTAGATAATTTAAAAAATTCACACAAGTATCAATCAATGATGAAAGAAAAATCTATAACTCAAAAACCACAAATGCAATGACTCTCAAATTTTTACCAGAGCTTCTACTAAGCAAGACTAGCTTACCCATAAATTTCATAATTTTTGGACCACAGAAACTCAAGATATAATTCAAACAAGTTTGCATGCATCTAAAAACACATTTCAAGTTCCTATTTAATTCATCCAAAATTCCTACATCATGTGCTCATATCATATTTTTCTTAAATACTAGACTTCTCTGTGATTCTACAAAAAATTAGAATCACTCCATTTGGATCTACACATTAGGAGTTACAAAATTCACAAAACAGCATCAAAACTAGAATATTTGCACTATCCTATTGCCCAACGGTCACTAGCAAGCGGGACCCACACGTCAGCTGGGCCCACGCGTCAGCGATAAGAAAAACAGGGGATGGCTCGTGAAGGCACGGAAAACGGCATAGCTCGCCGGCGGTGACTTCCCCGGCGACGATGATGAAACCAACGTGATCTACGTGACGAACCGCGTCGATTTGCACCCTAACCTCACTCCTTACCGACCCCTAAGCACCCCGGCCACGGAGCTCAGTGGCTCGGCCATGGTGCACGGTGGCGCGGGGCCGTGTTCCGGCCTGACTGGGCCGGTGGGGACGGTGACATCTTCACCCGAGCATCAGTGTGCGATGGAGAAGACAAGGCAGGAGCAAGGGAAGGAAGAGAGGAGCTGTGTTGTGCTAGCCATGGTGAGCTCCAACTCCGGCGAGGTGTGGCGGCGGCGGAAACTCAAATGTGGCCACTACCTTGGGTTCTTCGGCTCAATGGCGAGATGGACGAGCTAGGTGAGGCGACGGCAGAGCTGCGGGCTAACTAGAGGCAGCGTTTTCGCGGTGGCGAGTGAGCTGGGCGACGGCGCTTGCTCGGCGTCGATGGAGGAGCCAGTGCGCTGCTGCTGCTGCTGTGAGCGGAGGAGATGAAGGAGAAAGCAGAGCGTGTGCGGGTGAGCTGAGGGGTAGCCGAGCGTGCTCCACTTCAAGCTGGCCAGCGCATGGCGCAGTCAGGCCAAACTAGGCGCGTGGTGGCCATGCGGCAACGACAGCCTGAGGCCGGTCGGCCACTGCTGGCTGAAATTTTTGATTCAGTTACCAAAGGTGCCGACTGACAGCGCTATTTTGCCGGTGATTAACTCCTAATCCATGACGATCTAGCTAATGGTGTAGTTGACAAAGTTGTAGATCTACATGCGGGCTACAACTTTCACAATTGGAGCTCGGGCTGATTTGGCTTGGTTAGTGAGATACAAGGTGCATAAGTTAGGTATATGAAACTGAAATCTAGTTATAACACTTAGAAAATTTTCAAGTGTTGAACCAGCTTTCAATACTGACTCGTGGGACCTTTTTGAGCATGTTGTGCAAGTTTTCATGACTTGACCTCTAAACAAAATTTGTTCCTTATATAATTTGCTACAACTTTGTTTTAGGTTGCTCAAACATGCAAACACTCTACGCTACACTTTTTAAACAGTCAAACAAAATAGCTCCAGAGGTCAACACTAGTCAAACCATGACTTGAAAACTTAATTAGGCAAAATGATCAACATGAACATTGTTCCTAATGACCTTATAAGTATAGCTAAGTTGTTTAAAAATATATTTAGCCATACCACACATTGGTCACACAAGAATCAAGCACTGAATGTACTGAAACAATGAAAAACAATTGAAATGTTACTTTTGTTTCATAGTCATGTTTCACATGTTTCATGTGATATAAGCTAATGAATGGATGAATGATGCTCATGTTCATGAAATGCATGTGCAATTATGCAAGCCTAACACCAGGGGTGTTACAGCCCTCCCCCCTTATAAGAATTTCGTCCCGAGATTTAGAGTTACGAACCATTTGTTATAAAAAATCCTTAGAAGCGTTTTGTAGATATTCTCCTATTTCCCACGTCGCATCACCATCATCGTGATGACTCCACTGTATCTTATAGGTTCTCACCACTTTATTCCGAATGACTCGGTCCTTAGTGTCCAAAACTCGAACCGGTTGCTCATGGTATTCCAAGTCTGATTTGAGCTAAATGCTCTGAGGTTCTATTCTCTCTTCCAGAATACGCAAGCACTTCTTTAATTGTGATACATGGAAGACTGGGAAGATCGAACCCATCGCTTCTAGTAACTGTAACTTATAAGCCACGGGACCCTTCTTCTCTATGATCTCGTACGGTCCTACAAATCTAGGAGCAAGTTTTCTCTTTACTCCAAACCTTTGTACTTTCTTCATTGGAGTAACCTTCAGATAAACGTAGTCACCTACCTCAAACTCAAGTGGTCTCCTTCTCTTATCGGCATAACTCTTCTGGTGTGACTGTGCCGCTTTCATGTTTTGTTGGATAATATGGACCTTTTTCTCAGCCTCGTCAACAAAATCAATTCCGTAAAACCTTCTCTCTCCAGGCTCAACCCAATTCAATGGTGTCCTACATTTCCTGCCATACAATGCTTCAAATGGAGCCATCTTGATACTTTCTTGGTAACTATTGTTGTAAGCGAACTCTGCCAAAGGTAACCATGATTCCCATGGACCCTTAGACGATAACACACAAGCTCTAAGCATATCTTCTAGAACAACATTAACTCGCTCTGTCTACCCATCTGTCTGTGGGTGGTAAGTTGTACTCCGAATCAAGCTAGTACCCAAACCTTTATGAAGATGCTCCCAAAAATGAGCGGTAAATTGTGACCCACAGTCAGACACGATAGTCTTTGGTATACCATGTAAGCGAACAATCTCTGCAATGTACTTCTCAGCATACTGAGGTGGTCAAAATGTTGTTTTGACGGGTAAAAAGTGAGCTGATTTGGTAAGGCGATCTACAATTACCCAAATCAAATCATTCCCCTTTGGCGTGGTGGGAAAACCGGTGATAAAATCCATACTTATATCATCCCATTTCCAATCTGGTATTGACAAGGGTTGCAACATTCCTGCGGGTCTCATGTGAAGAGCTTTCACTCTACAACACATGTCGCAACGAGCAACATAAGCTGCAACCTCCTTCTTCATTTTCGTCCACCAATAATGAGGTCTCAATTCTTGGTACATTTTTCCACTTCCAGGATGGATAGACAACTTAGAGTGATGAGCTTCATCCATCAATTTGTTCTTGAGCTCTCGATCTTTAGGTACAACCAGACGGTCCTTAAACCATAACACTCCTTGTTCAACCACTCTAAAGTGCTTAGTCGGTTCTTTCTTTATTTTCTTCTTGATATGGAATATTCCCTTATCTGTTTTCTGACCCTCAATAATCTTGCTCTCCAAGGTACAACTAACCTGGATATTATGCAACACAGCAGGATGCAACAAATTGAACCCATCTTCAAACAATGGTAGCACAGCAAGAGAATGTGACTTCCTACTTAAGGCATCTGCTACTACATTTGCCTTTCCCGGATGATAGTGCACATTCAGATTATAATCCTTTATTAGCTCTAACCATCTTCTCTGTCGCATATTCAACTCGGACTGTGTAAATATGTACTTGAGACTCTTATGATCTGTAAAGATATTGCACACATTCCCAAGCAAGTAGTGTCTCCAAATCTTTAGAGCATGCACAATGGCCGCAAGCTCTAAATCGTGCGTAGGATAGTTAACCTCATGCTTCCTCAACTGACATGAGGCATAAGCAATGACCCTTCCATCTTGCATCAGAACACATCCTAAACCATTCTTTGATGCATCGCAAAACACATCAAATGGCTTCTCTATGTCCGGTTGCGCCAGAACAGGAGCAGTGGTTAGCAAATTCCGCAAGGTGCAGAAAGCTGCCTCACACTCCTCTATCCAAACAAAGTTATGATCCTTTTGTAGCAAACTTGTCATTGGCTCGGCAATCTTCGAGAAGTTCGGTATAAAACGGCGATAGTAACCGGCTAATCCAAGAAAACTTCGAACCTCATGAACTGTGCTTGGTGCCTTCCAGTCCATAACCTCTTGTACCTTACTAGGATCCACTGAGATTCCATTCTCAGATAACACATGACCAAGAAAAGGAACTGTCTTCAGCCAGAACTCACATTTACTAAACTTAGCATATAGCTGGTGATCTCTGAGTCTAGTCAAGACAATTCTTAAATGTTCTGCATGATCCTGTTCGTTCTCTGAGTATACTAGAATGTTATCAATGAACACAATCACGAACTTATCCAACTCTGGCATAAAGATCGAATTCATTAGATACATAAAGTATGCAGGAGCATTTATCAAACCAAAGGACATGACAAGATACTCGTACAAACCATATCTGGTGGAGAACACGGTTTTAGGTATATCTTGTGGTCTTATCTTGATCTGATGGTACCCTGATCTCAAATCTATCTTGGAGAACACCTTGGCTTTTGACAATTGATCAAACAAGATATCAATCCGAGGTAGAGGATACTTGTTTTTAATTGTCACCGCATTCAGTGGCCGGTAATCCACACACATCCGTAAGGAGTTGTCCTTCTTCTTCTTCACGAACAGTGCGGGACATCCCCATTCCGATGAACTTGGCCGAATTAAACCCTTAGTCAACAGATCCTGGAGTTGTTTCTTCAACTCGGCTAATTCATTTGGAGGCATCCGATAAGGCCTTCTTGAGATCGGTGGTGTTCTAGGGATTAACTCAATGGCAAACTCAACATCTCAGTCCGGTGGAAGACCGGGTAACTCATCTGGAAACACGTCCGGAAACTCGCACACTACTAGAATCTTGGCTAGAAGAGTAGTTTGGACTGCACAAGTTGTACTGGTCAGATCTATTCTCCGAGGTAAGGTAACTTGAAATGTACCTTCTCCAACAGGTTCCTTGAGAGAAATGCTACTTCCCCCAACATCAATTACTACTCCCATCTTATTCATCCAGTTCATTCCCATAATCACATCCAGAACTAGCTCTGGCATAACTATCAAGTTAAGCTTATACTACATGTTTGCTATACACAGGGTTACCCCCCGGATTATCTGATTAGTTAACAGATCAGCCCCAGCTGAACTGATCCGATAAGCACATTCCAATTCAACTATCTTTTGCTCATACCTTCTTGCAAATGCTTGACTTATGAATGAATGAGATGATCCAGAATCAAACAAAATGACTGTAGGATGATTGTCGATAGAAAACATACCAGCTGTCATAGGCTCTCCTTTCGGGATGTCATCAATGGTGGTGTGGTGCACACGAGCTTGGTACTGATTCTACTGCTTCTTGGGATATGGGCAAAACTTCGTAAAGTGCCCAGGTTGATTGTAGTTGAAACACGGTCCTCTTACTTGATTAGCAGCTCCAGATGAACTGCCTTGTCTAGTCTTGGCTTGTGGCACCACCATCTTGAATGGCTTCTGGTTCCTCTGAGGTTGCTGGGCATTCTTATTCCTCCGCTGGGGTGGCCTGAACCTTGCACCAGGGGCAGGCGGACGATATAAAGAATGATTTGCCATCAGGCCCTTGGCTGGGACGGACCTGATTCAAAAGCCCTCTTGCGAGTCTTGGATGTAGCATATACATTGTTGTTCTTTTCTTGCTTTAAGCAGTCACTAACAAAGTCATTGAAACCAGTTCTCGTGTTGGTACCCACGTCCTTCATCATCTTGGGATTCAGACCTCTCTTGAAACTAGCGATCTTTTTGGCATCGGTATTCACCATGTCAGAGGCATAGCGACTTAGATTGTTGAATGCATGTAGATACTATCACAATCTTGGTGCCTTGGGTTAGTGCGAGAAATTCTCCAAACTTCATTTCTGTCAAACCAGGTGGAATGTAAACTCCACGAAAAGCCTCAGTGAATTCCCTCCAAGTAATGTGGGCATTAGGTGGAAAAGTGGTGCGGTGGTGCTTCCACCACATTCCTGCAGGGCCTTGCAGCTGATGAGCTGCATACTCAGTTTTCAATACTTCTGTCATCCTGAGAACATGAAACTTATCTTCCATGGTGTTTATCCACTCTTCTACATCCAATGGCTCTACAACTTCTTTGAAAATTGGTGGTCTGGTGTCCATAAAGTCCTTGAAACTGCTATGCTGATTCGCTTCTTGTCCACCTGGGTTTAACCCACAGCGGGTGTTGTCAGCAATGTGGCGTAATGCAGCTTCCATGTTCTGCTGCATGCCCTCCATGTTGCGTTGACTTCTAAGGAACTGTGCGAAGAACTGTTCTATGGTGTACGGTGGAGGAGGAGGTGGTGGTGGTTGATCGCGGTTCTCATTCCCAGCGGCACTGCCACCTGCCTCAGTCACATCATACACGGTACGACGAGTGTTCGGCATCTGCATATTTCAGCAACAGTAATTATTAGGCAATGTTGTAGAAATTGCAGGTGAATGAAAAATTATGTCATACTGAATTCACCGGAGAGAATAAATTCATACAATAAAACAGGGCATAATAGGTCATTCCAATTAACACAACATCACTAATTAGATTACTTAAGCACACACATCGCATCCAATACAACCAAATTGCCAGCATACATACACTAGACTTTTGACGTTCAGATATCGCCACAACACATCCAAGTTTTCCAACATTACATCAAGGTCTTAGTCTTTCTACTCATTATTACATGCCAGACATGCCAACCATGCAAAAGGTCATCGCAAACGAAACCGTAGTAGCTAGCGCAACAACTACTAGCCTACTCATCGTGGTTGCTGTCTAAGTCAGAGATGTCGACATTGTCACTATCCACATCATCGTTGTCATCATTAGCTAGTGCCCCAGCTCTTCGGGATCCTCGTCCTCATCTAGATCCATCTCTGCTGCTCCAGGCAGAACGTAAGGGTGGAGCTGGTTATTCAGCTGATGAACCTCCTCATGTAGGTTGTCATTGTACTCTTCTGCATTGGCCAGCTGCTGCTCTTGCTCAACCTATCGAGCTCTCAGAACATCTTCTGTGGACCAGGCTTCATTCCTCTGGTGGATCACATGGGTCAACATGCGCTCAGTGTTCCTGTTGGTGGTGGTCAGACGCTCGACCTGCTCTCTCAGTGCACGCACGTCTCCCTCATAGGCTCTAGCCCTCTAGGTCGCCTGATCCCTCTGACTACTCAACCGAGCCATCTCTGCATTGAGCCTTTCAATCTTGGCATCGTGATCCCTATGAAGCTGACGTCGGTCATTGCGGGCCTGATCAAGAGCACCAGACACACGTCTCAGGCTACCTTCTACTCCATCGAAAGCCTTCATCACTACGAACATGGTGCTCATGGCAGGGTTATCACTGTTCTGTCCTTCTGCCGCACCAATCTCCAGAGATCTTCCTCTTGCTTGCTGCCATGAGTCAGTGGAGGGGTTGCCCCTCGGAAAGACTCCAACTAAAGTGGCTGCCAACTCCTGAGGAAGACGATCCATGATATCCCTCAGTATCCCAAAGGCTGCCCTGTCAGCTGCTTCTTCAGCGGTCCTACCAGTTGACTCATAACGCCAACCAGCCCACTTAGAACCATCACCTCGGGGACGAACAATGGCCTCCACAGTAACCAAGAGACCTTCCCCCAACTGCTCATTTTCCTAGAAATAGCGGGGCTCCATTCCATCAGGATGGCCTACATAGCTGAGCACTCTCCACAAGAGTGTAGGCATCCCAAACTCTCCAAGAAACGTGTGACGCCGGCGGGTACGTGGAGCAAGCTGATGGCGGGGAGCTCTATCTCCGGTGGACTTGCGAGCGGTCTGCTTTGTGCGTGCCATCTGTAGCAAATTTGTTTTATTACTCATGTGAGAACAAGGTTAAGTTGTCATTTTTATCAAAATGAGATAATCAACTTATAAGGGGAGGAACAATGCCATGAATGATACGTAACAACATGATGCATGCATGTTCCGTACGTTCTCACAAACTTAGGAAAAATAACAATTGCTAGCGGCATAGACGGTGGCATATAACGGTCTCTCATAACGTAGCTAATACGTGCTACACGATAGCGCTGTTATGTACCTACAAAAGATCCACTTCAGCCCAAACCCTAACACTATGAAAAATATGCACGAAAGCGGTAAAGTAATCTACTCGTTCTACACGCATCCCCAGATATGCGTACAACGGTAGCAACTACCCGAACCATCGTCCTATCGACGGCATCGTCACCACAGGACGGAATTCCCCACACATTGGATACCTTCATACAACACGCGTATGGCATGTAAATAGTCCGGCATCATATAAGCACTTCCCTAGATCGGCAGTGTATCCGATCATGCTCTCACAACTCTCACTTACCGAGGCGTAGAGGCAATGGATCCATACATTACCACTCAAGTGAATGGCACACATACAATAGCACACCGTATGAGCAACGAAATAGAAATATGATGCAAGACCCCCAAGTCAGTACTTAAATAAGCCACCTAGAGTCCTTAACTGGGCATAAAGGATATGACCACTGGCACACCATTAAGTTTTAAATTAGAGGTTGAAACACCTATATGCTACAAGTTCGTAATTAGTTTGGTAACACAAAACCCTTTTGTTTTAAATACACGCATGAACAGTAACCTGCTAAACCTTGCTCTGATGCCAGCTGTAACAGAACCGACCAATTATACAAGATTAAGTAAGAAAATCTTCCACCGAAGCAGATAATTTAGCAAACTTAAGCCCGTATAACTCGGCAGTCTGTGAAACCACGAAGGATTTCAAACCAATCAACATACAAACCAAGATCGTACAAGTTTAGCAGTCACCGTCACATGTTACATAAAGTTTGCAATGACAGTAGATACATCAGAGTTTAGAACATAAAGTTATTACAATCCAAGTTCAAACTAAAATAGCGGAAGCAATTAGTTTTAAAGCTACACACACACTTTTAGTTCAGATACAATGCCAGTAGGTAGTCATTTCCAACAAAAGCATCAGATGAGAGATACGGAGTGACCATTGCCCTTGGTCCTAGTTGTCACCCATCGCCGGGTACAGGCAGTTAATGCAATAGCTGTAGTACATTTGACCATCTGCAACAACAATGGGAACAACGCCCTGAGTACGAGAAGGTACTCAGCTAGACTTACCCGTCTTAAACAAAAATAAAGCGACACCAAGAATTATGCAAGGCTATCTTTAGTGGGCTAGCTGACTTGTTTGCGAAAAGCATAAGCTATCATGAAGACATCATTTTAAATACTTTGCATCATCTTTATTATAACCTATTTATCTAGGTAAGCACCTATACTATAGCAATCACTTGATTAACCAATAACATCCAGTTACCAATTTAGATTTAGCATATCCCATACCATCCAGATAACCATCATTGTTCCATAATAATTACTACGATGCCGTAGCTCGAGTCAAGTGCTCACTATCCAGGAGCGATGGCGATTCGAATCGATTCCTAACCAGCTGGTGATTTATTCCTCACACAAACCATGCTTCCCCTGCCAGGGTAGCTTAAATCACCATGGACACTATTTAGGTAGCTGCGGGACAATTTGGAGCCGCAACACCCAGGGACCGCCCGACTGCCAGGAATCAGGGCGCACCTGCCCTTGGGCTCACTCTTCGCGTCCCTGTCATACCCCCATAAGCACCAATACGCGCACTCGTGTAGATCCCGACCTAAATAGTGCCACTAGCTTCGCGGTCGAAAGGTACTTTATTCGGCCAGCTAAATGTGAGGCATGCGTTCAACATGACAAGAGGGACGAGCAACGATCGGTCCTTAATCGACACAGACGGAAACTAACAGCACCCCAGAACCCTGTCTAGTTGCCTCCAACTTTTCCGTCCGGTCTCCAATTATCCATCACACATGGTTAATTCCAGGATATCATTCTTTCCATAGCTAAATTCTTTTAGTAATCACCTATAATGTAGGTGACCGGACATCACCGATCGCTACTGGTCTAAGCAAGGCTAAAAAGTTATTCGATCCTGACCTAACAGGGTAAAAGGTAATAAGGTAGACAAAGATAGTAATAAATGCATCAACGGTTTCAATCAACTCCTACAACTTAATGCAACAATATATAAACTCATATATATATAGAAAGAATTGCTTTTATAAAGTAGGAGACTTAGAATGCTCCGGAGCTTGCCTCGTTCGAACGAACTAGGATGATGATCCACGCACTCAGGTAAGTCCTCTCCTTGCTCCTCTTCCTCTGGCACCTCCTGTGCCTGGACTTCTTGTGGATCAGTCACGGTCTGCTCTTCCTGAACTGCTACTAGCAACACTTCCTGCGATCCTGTATGATGCAGATGTATAAGTGTTACTACAGACGTGCATCGGAGAGGTGACATGTAATGATCATGATGCATGAAATGTGGATGAACATGTTTAACTTTACTGGACACAATAGAAGTAAAGCTCTTCTACAAGGTAGCCAACATCATCCAATAACATGTACTACCATACTACTACTGCAACCACGGTACTAACATGTCAAGTCACCACAGCAAGTTAAGATGCTTCAAAGATACACCAAAGCAAACATTATTAACTAAACATGCCTTAAAGAAGATCATTTTCTTTCATTTTAAACTAGAGCTATCACAACAACATATATTTTTGGTGCTCATAAAAATCTAAGAAAATTACAGTAGCCTAGTACTACTCTAAGTAGACTACCATAAAATTTTCATGGCATTTAGATAAGTAGAATAGCCTACACAAAAATGACAAGGCATAAGTGCTTAAAAGGCATAAATAGAAATCCTTAGTTAAAAGTGCCAAGCAACAGATTTCATATTTTTCCTAACATCCTTAAGGTACTAGGATACTACCCACCAAGTTTCATGGTCATAGGATTCCTAGATAATTTAAAAAATTCACACAAGTATCAATCAATGATGAAAGAAAAATCTATAACTCAAAAACCACACATGCAATGACTCTCAAATTTTTACCAGAGCTTCTACTAAGCAAGACTAGCTTACCCACAAAATTTCATAATTTTTGGACCACAGAAACTCAAGATATAATTCAAACAAGTTTGCATGCATCTAAAAACACATTTCAAGTTCCTATTTAATTCATCCAAAATTCCTACATCATGTGCTCATATCATATTTTTCTTAAATACTAGAGTTCTCTGTGATTCTACAAAAAATTAGAATCACTCCATTTGGATCTACACATTAGGAGTTACAAAATTCACAAAACAGCATCAAAACTGGAATATTTGCACTATCCTATTGCCCAACAGTCACTGGCAAGCGGGACCCACACGTCAGCTGGGCCCACGTGTCAGCGACAAGAAAAACAGGGGACGGCTCGCGATGGCGCGGAAAACGGCATAGCTCGCCGGCGGTGACTTCCCCGGCGATGATGACAGAACCAACGTGATCTACGTGACGAACCGCGTCGATTTGCACCCTAACCTCACTCCTTACCGACCCCTAAGCACCCCGGCCACGGAGCTTGGTGGCTCGGCCATGAAGCACGGTGGCGCGCGGCTGCGTTTCGGCCTGACTGGGCCGGCGGGGACGGTGACATCTTCACCCGAGCATCAGTGTGCGACGGAGAAGACAAGGCGGGAGCAAGGGAAGGAAGAGAGGAGCTGTGTTGTGCTTGCCACGGCGAGCTCCAACTCCGGCGAGGTGCGGCGGCGGCGGAAACTCAAATGTGGCCACTACCTTGGGTTCTTCGGCTCAACGGCGAGATGGACGAGCTAGGTGAGGTGACGGCGGAGCTGCGGGCTAACTGGAGGCAGCGTTTTCGCAGTGGCGAGTGAGCTAGGCGACGGCGCTTGCTCGGCGTCGAAGGAGAAAGCAGAGCATGTGCGGGTGAGCTAAGGGGCAGCCGAGCGTGCTCCACTTCAAGCTGGCCAGCATGTGGCACAGTCAGGCCAAACCAGGCACGTGGCGGCCACGCGGCAATGACAGCCTGAGGCCGGTCGGCCACTACCGGCTGAAATTTTTGATTCAGTTACCAAAGGTGCCGACTGACAACGCTATTTTGCCGGTGATTAACTCCTAATCCATGATGATCTAGCTAATGGTGTAGTTGACAAAGTTGTAGATCTACATGCGGGCTACAACTTTCACAATTGGAGCTCAGGCTGATTTGGCTTGGTTAGTGAGATACAAGGTGCATAAGTTAGGTACATGAAACTAAAATCCAGTTATAACACTTAGAAAATTTTCAAGTGTTGAACCAGCTTTCAATACTGACTTGTGGGACCTTTTTGAGAATGTTGTGCATGTTTTCATGACTTGACCTCTAAACAAAATTTGTTCCTTATATAATTTGCTACAACTTTGTTTTAGGTTGCTCAAACATGCAAACACTCTACGCTACACTTTTTAAACAGTCAAACAAAAGAGCTCCAGAGGTCAACACTAGTCAAACCATGACTTGAAAACTTAATTAGGCAAAATGATCAACATGAACATTGTTCCTAATGACCTTCTAAGTATAGCTAAGTTGTTTAAAAATATATTTAGCCATACCACACATTGGTCACACAAGAATCAAGCACTGAATGTACTGAAACAATGAAAAACAATTGAAATGTTACTTTTGTTTCATAGTCATGTTTCACATGTTTCATGTGATATAAGCTAATGAATGGATGAATGATGCTCATGTTCATGAAATGCAAGTGCAATTATGCAAGCCTAACACCAGGGGTGTTACACGCCGCTGTTCGGGAGCACCTTCTGCGACTGTGCGAGTGGGAGCCTAGAGGAGTCGAGGAAACGGGAGGTGTCGAGGAGAAGCCGTGCGGATGGGAGAAGGTTGGGGAGACGGGTGACCGGCTGACGGCTGAACAGGGAGGATGTGTTTGGAGCTAGGGTTTGGGAGCTTATATACTCTCAAGTCTATATCCAACGGTTCTCAATCTATTGAGGCCATCCAACAGCCAGAAAAAAAATCGGGCCGCATCGTGCCAGCCCAAAAATCATGTCGTGCCCTTGCTGGCACTGCGGGCCAGAATAGCGGCCCAGGCACAGCACTACCATCAGGCTGTGCCTGGCACTGACACTATGGGCCTCGTGCCGTGCCGTACTCGGGTCGTGCTTTTTAGTGTCGTGCCAGTGCCGGCCCATCAGGCCTAGCCCATTTGGCCAACTATACACAGCATGTCTGTAATCACGAATCGCATATAGAAAACAATAGTGTTTTTATATTCCATAATACTAGTATAGGACTAGGTTATGCTGAAATTTGGTTTATGTTGATGCTTATGCTTAAATATTGTGAGAGACAAATACTGTTCCACGACTAAAAAGTGGTGTTGAATAAGCTCAAGCAAACAGATGATTTGGATACTACCGAATTTATTAGAGTGTACCCAGAAGAGATATCAAATCGTGTTCTGAGATATCAAAACATTAGTGACCTTAGTTATGCTTCTCTCTATATAAACACCTGGACACTGCACAACAGAAATGTGCATACACAACAAACACCCCTCCAGCAAAGGCAAATAAAGAGCAGCAATATTTTCCTTCATGGCCCGGCTCGTGAAGATGGCGAGTGTGTACTTGGCATCTTACTTGGTTCTTACGACCACATCTTTTACCTTGCCATCCTGCCAAGCCATGCTGAGCGGTAAGAACCCAATTTGGCTTGCTCAGATATTATTAGCCCTTATTTAGTTCCATCCCAAAACTTTACACCCTGTCACATTGAATGTTTAGACACATACATAGAATATTAAATATAGACTAAAAAATAACTAATTACACAGATTACGACTACTTTGCGAGACGAATCTTTTAAGCCTAATTAGTCTATGATTTGACAATAAAGTGCTACAGTATCACATGTGCTAATGACGGATTAATTAGGCTTAATAAATTCGTCTCTGGGTTTACTAACGGATTCTGTAATTTATTTTTTATTAGTATCCAAACACCCCATGCAACATTCCTATGTAACACCCGATATAACACCCTAAAACTTTACATCATGGATCTAAACAAGCCTTAGTTAGCTAGCGTACGTGATGAGAAACCAATCTTACTTTTGTTTATACATGTGTCTCTTGTTTCCATGCGTGTAGACAACATTCATAACGGTGGTCAACCGCCGGCGCCACCGGGGCCACCGTCACCACCAGCGCCACAGCCAACATGCTACGACGATCCACACAGTACACGGGCGCAATGCTTCGGTTTTCGCGATCACAGAGCTTCCGTGGTGAGGGTTGCTACTGTAGATTGTGGGTGGTATGCTACTGTAGACACCAATACACAGAGCAGTGGAGGATAAGATTAACATGGGTTAACACCATTGGGTCATCTGTGGATATTTTGCAGGAACGCTAGGTGAGAGCCTTCGGATAGGGCCCAAGACGACGCGAAGGCCCGGGAGAAACAAGCGGAGGTCCCCGCGGAGGCCCCTGGGAACGACCCGGATAGCCTTCACCGAGCACAGAGAGATCTCCGCCGCCGACCTTTGGTTGGGGTGGAGGCCTAAGCACGGACTTGCCAGAGGACTGGAGGAGACCATGGATGGAGGCACAGGAGCAAGGGCGGAGGCGCCTGCACTGCAGGCGGAGGTTTTGCTGCCCGAACGATGGAGAGGAAGGCCTTCACCGGGGACCGCAGCCCAGAACTAGAGATGGGCTTCTGATGGGCCCAAGGCTGAGACCCAAGAAGCAAAGGCGGTGCAGGAAGACAAAGCTCGGGGTGCCCCTGAGGACTTGGGCTAGTGTTAGGATATCTCAGGAATATGCCTTAGCTATCAAAGGGCAAGATTGTAATGTACGGGATTGACAAACAGTGCCCTATAAATAAGAAGGTGCCATATGTAATGAAGTTAGTAGGTGAATACATTAATGAAGCCATAACTGTGCCCGGTCCCACTACCTTACCTTCTCACTTGTCCCCACGGACGACGACTTCGGGGGGGGGGGAGGCAGAGGCCACCTAGCTTCACCTGTTGGAAACCCCCGCTTTCCCAACATTGGCGCCCACCGTGTGTTGGCCAAGCAAAACTCACAATGGCGAGGAAGAGAGCAGCCTCCACAATGGCGGCCATAGACCCCACACCAAGGGGAAGACCTAGGTGTAGCGCCCGAACCACCTATGCCACTACCATGGAAGAGCCAGTCGTCGAAGACCAGCCTCCGGGTTTCGAGGAGTAGCAAGCCCTAGACCCAACCCCCAAGCAAGAGCTCCAACAACTAGAGGCTCAGCTACAGAACATGCAACAAGAAAGAGATAGGGTCACAGCGGCCTTTGCCGCAAACCAGCGCGTCGTCCAAGCATCAGCACAGGTAGCGAAGATCAGGCAGCAGCCAGTCGTCCTACAGGCCGAAATACAAAGCATGCAGCCTTCGCCACCAAGCTTCAACACATCCAACCAGTTTCACTCAGCAAATCAAAGTCAACCCAATCCCCTGCCACGCACAATAGTTCAACTAACCTTCGGCATGCCTTATACCTTGCCACAACCCAATAGAGCTATCAATTCCAAATCACCATTATCCGAAGGCATCTAGAGCTCGCCATGGCCCCCTCATACAAACCCATTACCCTGCCTAAATTTAATGGAAAATCAGACCCATGTCAATTCATCATGAGCTTTGAGGCAGCCGTAGCCTCCGTTGGTGGGAACGACACGGTACTAGCCAAGTCTTTTGTCATCGCAGCCGAAGGAGAGGCATTAGCCCGGTACTCAATGCTAAAGCCAAGCTCCGTGTATTCATGGGAAGACTTTCGCGATAAGATCTTAGCAAATTTCAAGGGATTCACAACCGAATCTTTAACTTCAATGGATCTGTTCCAATGCAAGCAAAACCAAGGAGAAGCATTGAAAGACTACCTCCAAAAGTTCGTGCAAATGAAGGCAAAAGCACCCAATGTTTTGGAAGACATCGCTATTAAGGGAACAATCAAGGGCCTTCGCATAGGACCCTTCGCAGCTCATCTTGCCAGAGAAAAACAAGAACTATCGAAGACCTCTACAACGAATTTGAGAAGTACTGCAGATGTGACAATGACCTCCACAAAAGACTAGAAGAGCAAAACCAGAGCCAACAATTCCAAAGCCAGTCGTAGACACAGCAAGGGCAGAACCAGCAGGTCTTCAACATAGAGCAGCAAGCAAGCAGCCAATAAGGCCAGCAACCAACGAAGGCTAGCTCAAATAATCTGCCTTAGAAACAAGCCGAAGGTAGGGGAAATGGTCAAGGCAGAAGCTAGAATAAAAACCAAAACCAAAGGCAGTGAAGGCAGTATTGTTTCTTTCATGGAGAAAACAAAGGTCACATAACCAGGGACTACCCAGATGCCAGAGACCCAAGAAAGGATCAAAAGCAGAGCAAATCCGCCACCTCTACCACAACAACCCCCTAGAAAGGTGAACCATACCTTCGCAGCACCTCAGCAGCAATATTGCTTAATTTATCCAAGGCAAAACTCCACCCAAATTCACCCATCCACCTTAGCCGATGCCTACTACCCAAACTTCTTACCCACATGGAGACCAAGTACTCAGCAGTAGGGGCTAGCTAACAATCAACGAGCGGAGGCCAACCTTACTTACATAAACCCAAAGCCTCCGCACATAACATTCATCGAGACCAACCAGCCATCCCAAATACACAATAGATAGCCAGAGGCGTTGTCTCCGCCTCTAGCAACACAGCTCGCAACACCCAAAAATGAACCTAACCTAGAAAACCAACTCAACCCTCACACACCCCTACCAACCATCAGCATGATACTACCTATAGCTGGAGGCTCCTCCATTGAGTTCTAGACTAAGAAGCAGAAGAAGGATCGCCTTAGGTTGGTCAACAACATAGAAGTTCAAGGCCCAATGCGTTACATAGATTGGTCCAAGACCCCAATCACCTTTTTAGAGCAAGATTTGCAGCTGGAGAGCTACCCTCATACTGACACCATGGTAATCAAGGCCAACATTGCAGGATGGGAAATCAATAGGGTTCTCATGGTTTCTAGAAGCTTCGTAGATATTATCTTTGTAAATGCCTTCGACCAAATGAAGCTAAGCAAGAGTCAGTTGCAGCCTTTGGACTCACCACTAATTGGGTTCAGAGGAAAGAGGATAAATGCATTGGGAAAAATATCCCTCCTTGTCTCCTTCGGAGGTCAAGAAAACACAAGAACAGAATAGGTGACCTTTGACATGGTACATCTCTACTACCCCTACAACGCCATCTTCGGAAGAGGGTTTGCAAACAAATTCAATGTGGCCATCCATATGGGTTATCTGTGTATGAAAATGCCAGAATTGCATGGAATCATCACAGTTCACGGCAGCCAAAAAGAAGCAAGAAATATAGAAAGAGCCATCTATAAATCGTAGCGCGATATCAACTTCGTCGAAGCAGCCAAAAATAATTCAATAGAGCCTCCGAACATGCCGAAGGGAAAAACATATCTCAAGGATCAGAAAGAAACAAAAACTGTCCCATTGGAAGACGTAGTCCCATACAGAAAGGTCACGATCGGAGGCAACCTGTTAAAAGAAGAGGAGGCAGAGCTCATAAAAACCTTAGCCAAAAACAAAGATGTCTTCGCCTAGTCAGCCTCCGACCTAAAAGGGGGTCAGCTGGGACATCATACAGCACTCCCTTGACGTCAATCCCAGAATAAAACCAAAGAAGCAGCGGCAAAGGAAAATGTCAGAGGAGAGAATTTTAGCAGCAAAAGCAGAAGTTCAGAGACTGCTAAACGCCAACGTCATCAGAGAGGTCAAATACTCAGAATGGTTGGCAAACGTAGTTCTGGTGCCAAAGAAAAATGGAAAGATGAGAATGTGCATAGACTTCATAGATCTAAACAAAGCATGCAAGAAAGATCCATTTCCATTACCAAGAATAGACACCTCTGTCGACAAGGCAGCAGGTTGCAAGCGTTTCTCTCTTCTGGATTGTTTCTCAGGATATCACCAGATCTGGCTCAACAAAGAAGACAAGGAGAAGACAAGTTTCACTCCCCCTTCAGAACCTACTACTACACAAGAATGCCTAAAGGATTGAAAAATGTTGGATCAACCTTCGCTAGGATGACGAAGGCAGTCCTCGGCCCACAGCTGTAGAAAAACATTATAGCTTATGTTGACAACATTGTGGTGATGAGCAAGAATGAGGCAGACCACATAGCAGACTTAACGGAAACCTTTGCCAATCTAAGAGAAGCTGGGTTAAAACTCAACCTAGAAAAGTGTGTCTTCAGTGTAAGCAGAGGTAAAATGCTCAGATACATCATAGGAACCGAAGGCATAAGAGCCAACCCAGACAAAACAAAGGCCATAGTCTCCATGGTGGAACCATCAACCAAAAAGGAAGTCCAAAAACTCACAGGGAGAATAGCGACGCTGGGTAGATTCATCTCAAAGTCAGCAGAACATAGCCTCCCATTCTTCAAAGCTTTAAGAGGCGGAGATAAAGTGGAATGGGGGCCAGAACAATCAAAGGCTTTCCAACAACTCAAAAATTACTTGGCCACCAGGCTCATGGTGATAGTGCTAGATTTGGAGGTTCCATTACCGTTATATGTTGCAGCCTCCGACCATGCGGTAAGTGGGGTACTCGTCCAAGAGAAAGAAGAAGAGTCGAATGTCATTCAGCAACCAGTTTACTATATCTCAGAAAGCCCTGTCAGGAGCAAAGTTGAACTACACAGAAATTGAAAAATAGCATATGCAATATTGATCTCCTCAAGGAATCTGAAGCACTATTTCCATGCACATGAGATCACAGTGCCATCTTCACAACCGCTAGGGGACATACATGGCAACAAGGAATCCTCCGGAAGAATAGGGAAATGGGCAACTGAGTTATCCAAGTTTAAACTCAACTACGTATCAAGAACAGCAATCAAGTCATAGGCATTAGCAGACTTCATGGCAGATTGGACACCTTTGGCCCAACAGGCTCCGCAGCCTACCCCAAGTCTGGACACTTTACATAGACGGGGCTTGTGGGCATCTAGACGCTGGGGCCTCCACCATTTTGATACCACCATCTGGCCTCCGCACAAAGTATGCAGCAAGGTTGGAATTCAAAGCAACAAATAATATAGTAGAATACGAAGGCCTTATACTAGGCCTCAACAAGGCAAAAGCACATGGAGCAAAAACACTACTGGCAAAAACATATTCCCAAGTCATAGCAGGGCAAGTTGAGAAAGAGTACATGGCACGAGAACCAAAACTGGCCAAATACTTGGCCATAGTAAGGGCTCTGGAGCAGAGGTTCCAAGGATTCACCATGCAGTACATTCCAAGAGCAGAGAATGCAGAAGCAGATGAACTGGCGAAGGTAGCAGCAAATAACTTGCCCATACCAAATGGGGCCTTTTATCAAGTATTGCAAGTACCAGCAACGCAAACCACAGTGAAGGCATTTTAAACAATCCTAGTCACTGAATCTGAAGACTGGAGGCAATTGATCATAGATTGTCTGAACAATGTGCATCACATAGAGGACAAAGCAAGTACGGCCAGAATAACAGCAAGAGCAAGAAACTATACGCTAATAGAGGGAACCCTATACAAGAAAGGCGTTGTCCAACCGCTGCTCAAGTGCATATCTCAGAGCGAAGGCAAAGACCTTCTACAAGAAATCCATTCAGGCTCATGTGGCTTGTACATTGGTCCAAGGGCACTATCTGTGAAGGCCATCAGGCAAGGGTTCTATTGGCCTACCCACATTAAGGACGCAGAACATATTGTCAAGACTAGCCAAGCTTGCTAGAGCACCTCCCCACACCTGTCAAAACCTTCGGCTACAGTACAACGCATCCCACCCACTTGGCCCCTTCAAAGATGGGGAATGGATTTGGTTGGGCCACTACCACCATCACAAGGGGGAACAAATTTGCAGTAGTAGCCATAGAATACTTTACGAGGTGGATTGAGGCCAAACCACTCGCCAAAATCCCATTAGAGACAGTAAAAAAGTTCTTCTGGCAGAATGTAATTTGTAGATTCGGAGTACAAAGAACGCTAACTGTTGACAATGGAAAACAATTCAACTCAGACAACTTCAATGAATTCTGCAAAAGTATAGGAACCAAGGTTGCCTTCGCCTCAGTCTACCACCTAGAATCAAACAGAGAAGTGGAAAGAGCTAACAGAGTGATATTCTCAGCAATAGCGAAGACTCTGATCAACCTTCACAAAGGCAAATGCGCAGAGGAACTGCTGAAGGTAGTGTGGTCCCATAACACTATAGCCTCTAGAACAACAAGATTCACACCATTCAAACTCCTATACGGCGAAGAAGCCATGCTACCCAAAGAGGCCAGGCATCAGAGCCCCCGTGTCATAAAACAAGCAATGGCCGAAGATGAAGAATACTCCAAAGAAACAGATGAGGGCACAAGGTAGGAAGCAGTTGAAAACATTGCAAAATACTGTCGATGTTTGACCACCGATAGCCTGCCATGGGGGTACCCATGGCAGTATGTTCAAGCTTCAGCGTATGCAGAACTCGACGGTAAACGCAAGAGACAGTCGATTTATCCTGGTTCGGACCCTCGATCGTTGATCGAGTAATAGCCCTACGTCCAGTCGGCGTTAGCCTTGCGTTGGATTGATTGTAAAGTGTTGTGTTTTGTCGTAAAGTCCTATCTCTAGGAACCCTGCCCTCCTTTATATAGTCAGGAGGCCAGAGTCTTAGTCGGTTTACAATGAGAGTTCCAAGTAGGATTACAGAATAATACTACTACTAAGATTATATGGGAAGAATCCTAGTTAGACTAGATCTTCTCCCTTCCTTGTAAGGTAGTCTATGGGTCCCGCACCGATAAGCCCCCGAGCACTTCATGGTTGAGCTCTGGAAACCTCTTGTTCCTTCTGATCTTGCCAAACAGGAACAAGCGTTGTCCGAGTGCTTTCTTGAGCGAAACCATGTAGCGCTTCGTGAGATCTTCGCGTGGTGTGTACCTTTTTGAAGAAAAAAGTACTCCCATTTGGGTGTAGCCCTCGAGCCTCTTGCTATTTGGAACAAGGAGCTGGAGGGACTTCTCTTAAAATCGCTCTGATTCTTCGTCGAAGGGCTCCTGAGCATATACCCGGGTTCTTTATCAAAAAAGAGCTCGGATATAGCTAGGTCCGGGTTCTTTTGGTCTTGAGGCCTTGAAGTGGTCTGTCTTAAAGAAGTCTTCTGAGTGATGTGTGCTTTTTTTGAAGAAAAAAGTGCACTCACTGAGTGTAGCCCCCGTTGCAGTATGTTCGGTCTTCAGCTTATGCAGAACTCGACGGTAAATGCAAGAGACAGTCGATTTATCCTGGTTCAGACCCTCGATCGTTGATGGAGTAATAGACCTACATCCAGTCGGCGTTAGCCTTGCGTTGGATTGATTGTAAAGTGTTGTGTTTTGTCGTAAAGTCCCTTTTTAGGAACCCTGCCCTCCTTTATATAGTTAGGAGGCCAGAGTCCTAGTCGGTTTACAATGTGAGTTCCTAGTAGGATTACAGAATAATACTACTACTAAGATTATATGGGAAGAATCCTAGTTAGACTAGATCTTCTCTCTTCTTCCTGCTGGGGTAGTCTGTGGGTCCCGCACCGACAAGCCCCCGAGCACTTCATGGTTGAGCTCTGGAAGCCTCTTCTTGTTCCTTTTAATCTTGCCGAGCAGGAACAAGCTTTGTCCGACAACTTTCTTGAGCAAAACCATGTAGCGCTTTGTGAGATCTTCATGTGGTGTGTACCTTTTTGAAGAAAAAAGTACTCCCATTTGGGTGTAGCCCCCAAGCCTCTTGCTATTTGGAACAAGGAGCTGGAGGGTCTTCTTTTAAAATCGCTCTGATTCTTCGTCGAAGGGCTCCTGAGCATATACCCGGGTTCTTTGTCAAAAAAGAGCTCGGATATAGCTAGGTCCAGGTTCTTTTGGTCTTGAGGCCTTGAAGTGGTTACATCTTGAAGAAGTCTTACGAGTGATGTGTGCTTTTTGAAGAAAAAAAGTGCACTCACCGAGTGTAGCCCCCCGTGGTAGTATGTTAGGGCTTCAACGTATCTGAGAACTTCGACGAAGAAACACAAGAGGCGATCGATTTATCCTGGTTCAGACCGTCGATCGTTGATGGAGTAATAGCCCCACGTCCAATCGGCGTTAGCCTTGCGTTGGATTGATGGTAAAGTGTTGTGTTTTGTCGTAAAGTCCCTTCTCTGGGAACCCTGCCCTCCTGTATATAGTCAGGTGGCCAGAGTCCTAGTCGGTTTACAATGAGAGTTCCTAGTAGGATTACAGAATAATACTACTAGTAAGATTATATGGGAAGAATCCTAGTTAGACTAGATCTTCTCCCTTCCTTGCGGGGTAGTCTATGGGTCCCGCACCGATAAGCCCCCGAGCACTTCATGGTTGAGCTCTGGAAGCCTCTTCTTTTCCTTCTGATCTTGCCGAGCAGAACAAGCGTTGTCCGACTACTTTCTTGAGCGAAACCGTGTAGCGCTTCGTGAGATCTTCGTGTGGTGTGTACCTTTTTGAAGAAAAAAGTACTCCCATTTGGGTGTAGCCCCTGAGCCTCTTGCTATTTGGAATAAGGAGCTAGAGGGTCTTCTCTTAAAATCGCTCTAATTCTTCGTTGAAGGGCTCCTGAGCATATACCCGGGTTCTTTGTCAAAAAAAGAGCTCGGATATAGCTAGGTCCGGGTTCTTTTGGTCTTGAGGCCTTGAAGTGGTCTGTCTTAAAGAAGTCTTCTGAGTGATGTGTGCTTTTTTTGAAGAAAAAAGTGCACTCACTGAGTGTAGCCCCCGTGGCAGTATGTTCGGGCTTCAGCGTATGCAAAACTCGACAGTAAACGCAAGAGACAGTCGATTTATCCTAGTTCGGACCGTTGATCGTTGATGGAGTAATAGCCCTACGTCCAGTCGGCGTTAGCCTTGTGTTGGATTGATTGTAAAGTGTTGTGTTTTGTCGTAAAGTCCCTTCTCTAGGAACCCTGCCCACCTGTATATAGTCAGGTGGCCAGAGTCCTAGTCGGTTTATAATGAGAGTTCCTAGTAGGATTACAGAATAATACTACTACTAAGATTATATGGGAAGAATCCTAGTTAGACTAGATCTTCTCCCTTCCTTGCGGGATAGTCTGTGGGTCCCGCACCGACAAGCCCCCGAGCACTTCATGGTTGAGCTCTGGAAGCCTCTTCTTGTTCCGTCTGATCTTGCCGAGCAGGAACAAGCGTTGTCCGACTACTTTCTTGAGCGAAACCGTGTAGCGCTTCGTGAGATCTTCGTGTGGTGTGTACCTTTTTGAAGAAAAAAATACTCCCATTTGGGTGTAGCCCCCGAGCCTCTTGCTATTTGGAACAAGGAGCTAGAGGGTCTTCTCTTAAAATCGCTCTGATTCTTCGTCGAAGGGCTCCTGAGCATATACCCGGGTTCTTTGTCAAAAAAGAGGTTGGATATAGCTAGGTCCGGGTTCTTTTGGTCTTGAGGCCTTGAAGTGGTCTATCTTGAAGAAGTCTTCTGAGTGATGTGTGCTTTTTTTGAAGAAAAAAGTGCACTCACTGAGTGTAGCCCCCGTGGCAGTATGTTCGGGCTTCAGCGTATGCAAAACTCGACAGTAAACGCAAGAGACAGTAGATTTATCCTAGTTCGGACCGTCGATCGTTGATGGAGTAATAGCCCTATGTCCAGTCGGCGTTAGCCTTGTGTTGGATTGATTGTAAAGTGTTGTGTTTTGTCGTAAAGTCCCTTCTCTAGGAACCCTGCCCACCTGTATATAGTCAGGTGGCCAGAGTCCTAGTCGGTTTATAATGAGAGTTCCTAGTAGGATTACAGAATAATACTACTACTAAGATTATATGGGAAGAATCCTAGTTAGACTAGATCTTCTCCCTTCCTTGCGGGATAGTCTGTGGGTCCCGCACCGACAAGCCACCGAGCACTTCATGGTTGAGCTCTGGAAGCCTCTTCTTGTTCCGTCTGATCTTGCCGAGCAGGAACAAGCGTTGTCCGACTACATTCTTGAGCGAAACCGTGTAGCGCTTCGTGAGATCTTCGTGTGGTGTGTACCTTTTTGAAGAAAAAAGTACTCCCATTAGGGTGTAGCCCCCGAGCCTCTTGCTATTTGGAATAAGGAGCTAGAGGGTCTTCTTTTAAATTTGCTCTGATTCCTCGTTGAAGGGCTCCTGAGCATATACCCGGGTTCTTTGTCAAAAAAAGAGCTCAGATATAGCTAGGTCCGGGTTCTTTTGGTCTTGAGGCCTTGAAGTGGTCTATCTTGAAGAAGTCTTCTGAGTGATGTGTGCTTTTTTTGAAGAAAAAAGTGCACTCACTGAGTGTAGCCCCCGTGGCAGTATGTTCGGGCTTCAGCGTATGCAGAACTCGATGATAAACACAAGAGACAGTCGATTTATCCTGGTTCGGACCGTCGATCGTTGTTGGAGTAATAGCCCTACGTCCAGTCGGCGTTAGCCTTGCGTTGGATTGATTGTAAAGTGTTGTGTTTTGTCGTAAAGTCCCTTCTTTAGGAACCCTGCCCTCCTTTATATAGTCAGGAGGCCAGAGTCCTAGTCGGTTTATAATATGAGTTCCTAGTAGGATTATAGAATAATACTACTACTAAGATTATATGGGAAGAATCCTAGTTAGACTAGATCTTCTCCCTTCCTTGCGGGGGTAGTCTATGGGTCCCTTGACCGACAAGCCCCCCAGAGCACTTCATGGTTGAGCTCTGGAAGCCTCTTCTTGTTCCTTCCGATCTTGCTAGAAGAGTAGGAACAAGCGTTGTCAACTACTTTCTTGAGCGAAATCATGTAGCGCTTCGTGAGATCTTCGTGTGGTGTGTACCTTTTTGAAGAAAAAAGTACTCCCATTTGGGTGTAGCCCCCGAGCCTCTTGCTATTTGGAACAAGGATCTGGAGGGTCTTCTTTTAAAATCGCTCTGATTCTTCGTCGAAGGGCTCCTGAGCATATACCTAGGTTCTTTATCAAAAAAGAGCTCGGATATAGCTAGGCCCGGGTTCTTTTAGTCTTGAGGCCTTGAAGTGGTCTATCTTGAAGAAGTCTTCTGAGTGATGTGTGCTTTTTTTGAAGAAAAAAGTGCACTCACTGAGTGTAGCCCCCGTGGCAGTATGTTCGGGCTTCAGCGTATGCAAAACTCGACAGTAAACGCAAGAGACAGTCGATTTATCCTAGTTCGGACCGTCGATCGTTGATGGAGTAATAGCCCTATGTCCAGTCGGCGTTAGCCTTGTGTTGGATTGATTGTAAAGTGTTGTGTTTTGTCGTAAAGTCCCTTCTCTAGGAACCATGCCCTCCTGTATATAGTCAGGTGGCCAGAGTCCTAGTCGGTTTACAATGAGGGTTCCTAGTAGGATTACAGAATAATACTACTAGAAAGATTATATGGGAAGAATCCTAGTTAGACTAGATCTTCTCGCTTCCTTGCAGGGTAGTCTATGGGTCCCGAACCGACAAGCCCCCGAGCACTTCACGGTTGAGCTCTGGAAGCCTCTTCTTGTTCCTTCTGATCTTGCCGAGCAGGAACAAGCTTTGTCCGACTACTTTCTTGAGCGAAACATTGTAGCGCTTCGTGAGATCTTCGTGTGGTGTGTACCTTTTTGAAGAAAAAAGTACTCCCATTTGGGTGTAGCCCCCGAGCCTCTTGCTATTTGGAACAAGGAGCTAGAGGGTCTTCTTTTAAAATCGCTCTGATTCTTCATCGAAGGGCTCCTGAGCATATACCCGGGTTCTTTGTCAAAAAAGAGCTCGGATATAGCTAGGTCCGGGTTCTTTTGGTCTTGAGGCCTTAAAGTGGTCTGTCTTGAAGAAGTCTTCTGAGTGATGTGTGCTTTTTTTGAAGAAAAAAGTGTACTCACTGAGTGTAGCCCCCGTGGCAGTATGTTCGGGCTTCAGTGTATGCAGAACTCGACGGTAAATGCAAGAGACAGTCGATTTATCCTGGTTCAGACCCTCGATCGTTGATGGAGTAATAGCCCTACGTCCAGTCGGCGTTAGCCTTGCGTTGGATTGATTGTAAAGTGTTGTGTTTTGTCGTAAAGTCCCTTCTTTAGGAACCCTGCCCTCCTTTATATAGTCAGGAGGCCAGAGTCCTAGTCGGTTTATAATATGAGTTCCTAGTAGGATTACAGAATAATACTACTACTAAGATTATATGGGAAGAATCCTAGTTAGACTAGATCTTCTCTCGCTTCCTCCTTGGGGGTAGTCTATGGGTCCCGAACCGACAACCCCCCGAGCACTTCATGGTTGAGCTCTGGAAGCCTCTTCTTGTTCCGTCGATCTTTGAAGCGAGGGAACAAGCGTTGTCCGACTACTTTCTTGAGCGAAACCATGTAGCGCTTTGTGAGATCTTCGTGTGGTGTGTACCTTTTTTTGAAGAAAAAGTACTCCCATTTGGGTGTAGCCCCGAGCCTCTTGCTATTTGGAACAAGGAGCTAGAGGGTCTTCTTTAAAATCGCTTCGATTCTTCATCGAAGGGCTCTGAGAGCATATACCGGGTTCTTTGTCAAAAAAGAGCTCGGATATAGCTAGGTCCGGGTTCTTTTGGTCTTGAGGCCTTGAAGTGGTCTACCTTGAAGAAGTCTTCTGAGTGATGTGTGCTTTTTTGAATAAAAAAGTGCACTCACTGAGTGTAGCCCCTGTGGCCATATGTTCGGGCTTCAGCGTATGCAAAACTCGACGGTAAACGCAAGAGACAGTCGATTTATCCTGGTTCGGACCGTCGACCGTTGATGGAGTAATAGCCCTACGTCAAGTCGGTGTTAGCCTTGCGTTGGATTGATTGTAAAGTGTTGTGTTTTGTCGTAAAGTCCCTTCTTTAGGAACCCTGCCCTCCTTTATATAGTCAGGAGGCCAGAGTCCTAGTCGGTTTATAATATGAGTTCCTAGTAGGATTACAGAATAATACTACTACTAAGATTATATGGGAAGAATCCTAGTTAGACTAGATCTTCTCCCTTCCTTGCGGGGTAGTCTATGGGTCCCGCACCGACAAGCCTCCGAGCACTTCATGGTTGAGCTCTGTAAGCCTCTTCTTGTTCCGTCTGATCTTGCCGAGCAGGAACAAGCGTTGTCCGACTACTTTCTTGAGCGAAACCATGTAGCGCTTTGTGAGATCTTCGTGTGGTGTGTACCTTTTTGAAGAAAAAAGTACTCCCATTTGGGTGTAGCCCCCGAGCCTCTTGCTATTTGGAACAAGGAGCTAGAGGGTCTTCTTTTAAAATCGCTCTGATTCTTCATCGAAGGGCTCCTGAGCATATACCCGGGTTCTTTGTCAAAAAAGAGCTCGGATATAGCTAGGTCCGGGTTCTTTTGGTCTTGAGGCCTTAAAGTGGTCTATCTTGAAGAAGTCTTACGAGTGATGTGTGCTTTTTTGAAGAAAAAAGTGCACTCACTGAGTGTAGCCCCCGTGGCAGTATGTTCGGGCTTCAGTGTATGCAGAACTCGACGGTAAATGCAAGAGACAGTCGATTTATCCTGGTTCAGACCCTCGATCGTTGATGGAGTAATAGCCCTACATCCAGTCGGCGTTAGCCTTGCGTTGGATTGATTGTAAAGTGTTGTGTTTTGTCGTAAAGTCCCTTCTTTAGGAACCCTGCCCTCCTTTATATAGTCAGGAGGCCAGAGTCCTAGTCGGTTTATAATATGAGTTCCTAGTAGGATTATAGAATAATACTACTACTAAGATTATATGGGAAGAATCCTAGTTAGACTAGATCTTCTCGCTTCCTTGCGGGGTAGTCTATGGGTCCCGAACCGACAAGCCCCCGAGCACTTCATGATTGAGCTCTGGAAGCCTCTTCTTGTTCCTTCTGATCTTGCCGAGCAGGAACAAGCGTTGTCCGACTACTTTCTTGAGCGAAACCGTGTAGCGCTTCATGAGATCTTCGTGTGGTGTGTACCTTTTTGAAGAAAAAAGTACTCCCATTTGGGTGTAGCCCCCGAGCCTCTTGCTATTTGGAACAAGGAGCTAGAGGGTCTTCTTTTAAAATCGCTCTGATTCTTCATCGAAGGGCTCCTGAGCATATACCCGGGTTCTTTGTCAAAAAAGAGCTCGGATATAGCTAGGTCCGGGTTCTTTTGGTCTTGAGGCCTTAAAGTGGTCTGTCTTGAAGAAGTCTTCTGAGTGATGTGTGCTTTTTTTGAAGAAAAAAGTGCACTCACTGAGTGTAGCCCCCGTGGTAGTATGTTCGGGCTTCAGCATATGCCGAACTCGACGGTAAACGTAAGAGACAGTCGATTTATCCTGGTTCAGACCCTCGATCGTTGATGGAGTAATAGCCCTACGTCCAGTCGGCGTTAGCCTTGCATTGGATTGATTGTAAAGTGTTGTGTTTTGTCGTAAAGTCCCTTCTTTAGGAACCCTGCCCTCCTTTATATAGTCAGGAGGCCAGAGTCCTAGTCGGTTTATAATATGAGTTCCTAGTAGGATTACAGAATAATACTACTACTAAGATTATATGGGAAGAATCCTAGTTAGACTAGATCTTCTCCCTTCCTTGCGGGGTAGTCTATGGGTCCCGCACCGACAAGCCCCCGAGCACTTCATGGTTGAGCTCTGGAAGCCTCTTCTTGTTCCGTCTGATCTTGCCGAGCAGGAACAAG
This sequence comes from Miscanthus lutarioriparius, assembly GCA_904845875.1. Lineage (NCBI taxonomy): Eukaryota > Viridiplantae > Streptophyta > Magnoliopsida > Poales > Poaceae > Miscanthus > Miscanthus lutarioriparius. The sequence goes on from CAJGYO010000010.1 coordinate 52,633,155, forward strand.
CGTTGTCCGACTACTTTCTTGAGCGAAACCATGTAGCGCTTCGTGAGATCTTCGTGTGGTGTGTACCTTTTTGAAGAAAAAAGTACTCCCATTTGGGTGTAGCCCCCGAGCCTCTTGCTATTTGGAACAAGGAGCTAGAGGGTCTTCTTTTAAAATCGCTCTGATTCTTCATCGAAGGGCTCCTGAGCATATACCCGGGTTCTTTGTCAAAAAAGAGCTCGGATATAGCTAGGTCCGGGTTCTTTTGGTCTTGAGGCCTTGAAGTGGTCTGTCTTGAAGAAGTCTTCTGAGTGATGTGTGCTTTTTTTGAAGAAAAAAGTGCACTCACTGAGTGTAGCCCCCGTGGCAGTATGTTCGGGCTTCAGCGTATGCAAAACTCGACTGTAAACGCAAGAGACAGTCGATTTATCCTAGTTCGGACCGTCGATCTTTGATGGAGTAATAGCCCTATGTCCAGTCGGCGTTAGCCTTGTGTTGGATTGATTGTAAAGTGTTGTGTTTTGTCGTAAAGTCCCTTCTCTAGGAACCCTGCCCTCCTTTATATAGTCTGGAGGCCAGAGTCCTAGTCGGTTTACAATGAGAGTTACTAGTAGGATTACATAATAATACTACTACTAAGATTATATGGGAAGAATCCTAGTTAGACTAGATCTTCTCGCTTCCTTGCGGGGTAGTCTATGGGTCCCGAACCGACAAGCCCCCGAGCACTTCATGGTTGAGCTCTGGAAGCCTCTTCTAGTTCCGTCTGATCTTGCCGAGCAGGAACAAGCGTTGTCCGACTACTTTCTTGAGCGAAACCATGTAGCGCTTTGTGAGATCTTCGTGTGGTGTGTACCTTTTTGAAGAAAAAAGTACTCCCATTTGGGTGTAGCCCCCGAGCCTCTTGCTATTTGGAACAAGGAGCTAGAGGGTCTTCTTTTAAAATCGCTCTGATTCTTCATCGAAGGGCTCCTGAGCATATACCCGGGTTCTTTGTCAAAAAAGAGCTCGGATATAGCTAGGTCCGGGTTCTTTTGGTCTTGAGGCCTTGAAGTGGTCTACCTTGAAGAAGTCTTCTGAGTGATGTGTGCTTTTTTGAATAAAAAAGTGCACTCACTGAGTGTAGCCCCTGTGGCCATATGTTCGGGCTTCAGCGTATGCAAAACTCGACGGTAAACGCAAGAGACAGTCGATTTATCCTGGTTCGGACCGTCGACCGTTGATGGAGTAATAGCCCTACGTCAAGTCGGCGTTAGCCTTGCGTTGGATTGATTGTAAAGTGTTGTGTTTTGTCGTAAAGTCCCTTCTTTAGGAACCCTGCCCTCCTTTATATAGTCAGGAGGCCAGAGTCCTAGTCGGTTTATAATATGAGTTCCTAGTAGGATTACAGAATAATACTACTACTAAGATTATATGGGAAGAATCCTAGTTAGACTAGATCTTCTCCCTTCCTTGCGGGGTAGTCTGTGGGTCCCGCACCGACAAGCCCCCGAGCACTTCATGGTTGAGCTCTGGAAGCCTCTTCTTGTTCCGTCTGATCTTGCCGAGCAGGAACAAGCGTTGTCCGACTACTTTCTTGAGCGAAACCGTGTAGCGCTTCGTGAGATCTTCGTGTGGTGTGTACCTTTTTGAAGAAAAAAGTACTCCCATTTGGGTGTAGCCCCCGAGCCTCTTGCTATTTGGAACAAGGAGCTAGAGGGTCTTCTTTTAAAATCGCTCTGATTCTTCGTCGAAGGGCTCCTGAGCATATACCCGGGTTCTTTATCAAAAAAGAGCTCGGATATAGCTTGGTCCGGGTTCTTTTGGTCTTGAGGCCTTGAAGTGGTCTGTCTTGAAGAAGTCTTCTGAGTGATGTGCCCTTTTTTGAAGAAAAAAGTGCACTCACTGAGTGTAGCCCCCGAGCCTCTTGCTATTTGGAACAAAAAGTTGGAGTGTCTTGAATCTTATGTTGTTTGAAAACTGCTGTCTTGAAGAAGTCTTCTGAATGATGTGTGCTTTTTCAAAGAAAAAAGTGCACTCACTGAGTGTAGCCCCCGAGCCTCTTGCTATTTGGAACAAAGAGTTGGAGGGTCTTGATTCTGAGTTGTTCAAGTTACTGAAAACCTCTTCTGTTGCCGCCCCGTCTTGAATCTGAGTTGTTCAAAGGATTGAAAGCCTTTCTTATTGTAGCCCCCGAGCATATACCTAGGTTCTTTTATCCAAAAAGAACTCGGATACAGGATTTTGGCATGTTCTCTGATAGTCTGCTGTTGTCAGATGTAGTTGTATGGTGGTGGTTGATAGTAAATGTTGTTTGTTCATGAGTTGTACAGTGTTGGTATATTCTTCCGAATATGCTCGTTCTTGAGTACTGCTCCTTCACGCCTGAGTCCTCTTTCATTGAATTCTGTCTTTTCACTGTGTCCTTTGTTAGGTTTGTTCCGTTGGTGCTCCCGGTCCTTGTGCACTGCTTCTTTGGCCTATAAATATCCTCCTTGTGTGTTGTTTTGATTCATCGAGCATTTTGTTGCGTGGTCTGAAATCTCCGTAGTCATGAATATGGTAGTTTGTGAAGTAGAGCAGCCCCCGGGCGTATTTTTTTAGTTCTTGTGTATCTTGTCATAGCTGGAGGGAGTCTTGTGATAGGGATTAGAGGTAGACTAATCCCGCAACGGCATTGTACCGGGAAGTACGTGGCGGTAGTTGGAGGAAGTCTTGTGATGTCGGATACGTTCCTTCATCCAGCAGTTATGGGTTGATCCTCGCTGCTTGCCCTGAGACTGTCTGGTGCAGATCAACACCATATCCAGCATCACATCGGACTTGGGTAGACAGATGTCTACCGGCTTCCCCTGATCTATGTTGTCCCGCCGTGCTGCTGAATTCCACCTTGGATGCATTGCGTCCGTCCTTTGAAGAAAACAGTGTAGCCGAGTGCGGTTTGTTCTACCGACTAGCAATTTGGAACATGTAGTCGTTCCAGAGCCTAGCTGGGTCCGGGTTCCTCTTTGCTACCTTGCTTGTCATAGTACCGAGTTCATTGGGTCTTGTAAGATGTGTAATCTTCTATTTTTTGAAACCATTTATAATGGAAAGAATCTTGTCTTCTGAGTTGTCATTCTTTATTCTGCTGATGTCCCGGTTGTTTATGAGGTTCCCGAGTTCTTTCTATAAGGATCTGGTTGTTGCATTCCTTCTGAGGTAACCCTTTGTTGCTTCATGGTTGATGAGTTCTTTTTGTAGCAATATGATAACTCCACCGTGGTGCTGGATGGATAAGTTTGGAATCTGCCCATTGAACTGTACCGTTGTGTGGATTTGTGCCGTCCATCATTTTAGCTATGTCAGTAAATGGACTGTTACGCTCTCATGCCGTGTTTAAACAGGCCCAGTGGGCCACGTTTTACTGCTGTAAAATCTATTTAAGGGCCTTTCTTCTTCTTTTTCTTTACTGCCCTGCTTTTGCCTTGAAACCCTAGTCTTCAAAACTCCGCCGCCACCATTGTCACCGTCATCTGAGAGCCGCCGCTTGAGCATCACCTTTCCTTAGTGCTTTTATTGCTTTCGCTAGTATATGGGTAGGAAGAAATCAGCGAGCAAGTCCTATGCAGCCTTTGTGGACGGGGAGGCCTCGCTTTCCATGATTGAGAATCAAGAATTCATGGCCATGAGTGCTGCTTAGAAGATCTGGCTGGCTCCGACTACAACTGAGGATCAGTTGCGCGAGCTTGTCAGTGATGGTCTGATCCAGAGCAACGATATTGCTGATTGGAGAGCTCCAGGCGAGCATCGGATCCCTACTCCAGGTCCTGGTGAGATTATTCTTTTTGTCTCCTTTATCTGTGCCAGACTCTGCCTTCCTGCTTCTGCTTTTCTTCACCGATTTCTCAGCTATTTTGGGATTAGTCTAAACCATCTTGCTCCCAATGCTATCCTTCATCTTTCTGTCTTTGTTCAACTTTGTGAAACTTTCCTTGGAATTCCTCCTTCTCTTTCTTTCTTTTGTTACTTCTTTCGTCTGAAGCCACAACCCTGCCACGATGACACCAATGTTCTTGGTGGCTGCGGGATTCAGTTTCGCCGGGGTCTTAAGAGCAAATTCTTTGACTATGACCTGGTTGATTCTGTAAGGGATTGGCGTCCCGACTGGTTTTACGCCGCCAATTTGATTCCTCCTCTTGCTGTTCATTCTGGATCTGGCCCCTTGGTTAATGACCGATGGGAAAAGAACCCCCTGACGTCAGATGAGCTCTAGGCGATCAAGCCATTTCTTGAGAGGATATGTACTCTGAAACAGCAGGGCTTGACCGGCTTTGGTATCGTCTCGAGTTTCCTTCGCCGTCGTGTTCAGCCTCTGAAGGAGCGAGAGAACTTTGGTTTTGAGTACTCTGGGGCTGAGGATCCTTCTCGTATGGTCCCTGCCCTTGAGTTGACTAATGAGGAGGTGCTCGAGCGCCTTCAGAAGATGCTGAAAGGAGTAAGCGTCGTCCCACATGCTGTCACAGAGTATTGTGGTAACAACCCGCCTCCTGCTATGAGTTGTTTTTTCTTATGCGGGTACTTTTTGTATTTCCTTTGCTGTCTCCACTTCTTGCTTAATCTTTCTTGTCTGGTTGCTTTACTTTTTTATAGGAATTGGGGCATAACTTCGTTGATCCAATCCCCCATGATGTCTGTCCTGCCAATGTGGAGACTGGGGATAGTCTTGCTGGAGCTTCTTTAACCAGTAAGTTTCAAACCACCACGATGTTTCCTGGTGTTTCTTTCGTAGTTTTTGACGTATATGTGGAGTATGTTCCTTGTCTAGTTCCTTGAGGCCCTCGTAGTGTCGGAAAGAGGGGGCGAGCTGAAAGTTCTTCTAGTTTGTCTGCCGCCAAGAAGTCTCACCAGTCGACTACTCGTCCAGGTACTCCAGTTGTAGATAGCGTGCTCCTAGGTGAGCATATTAATATGTTTTGTCTTTTTGTGGTTTGTTTGTGCCTTTAACCGAGTACTTTTCTCCTTTTTCAGATGGCGCTATGGCTGCCTTGCTTGAGAGTGAGGAAGATGAGGACGATGATGCGCCCCTTGTCTTGCGTCGGTGAGTTGTTTTCCTGTTTTTCTGTTGTTGAACACTTCTTCTTGTTCTAACTTTGGACTTGTCCTCTGGTAGTAAGCGGCCATCGAGCTTGAATTCTTCTGGGGCTCCAGTACCGGCCACGCCGCTCCTGACGTAGAGCGGTGGTGATGTTTTTGCTGCCATAGTTGCTCCTGTAAGGTCTTCTTTTGGTTTCATGAAGAAGAAGATAGCTGAGTGAGTGATTCCTTGTTATGTTTCTTTGCTTCTGTTTTCCTTTTTCCTGACTCATATTCTTATCGTTGAGTTTCCTTATCATCTTGTAGGCCCTCGCCTTCCCTTAACCCTCCGCCAACCTCTTGTCAGTCCTCTGATGCGCCTCTGTGTGCCGAGTCTGGGGACTTGGCATGTACGGTCAACGAGGTGGCTATGAGGGAGACAGGGTCCCTTATGATCAAGTTGCTGCTAACTCGGTGGCTCCGGAAGTGACCGTGGCTATGGCGGTGGGTTCTTCTAAGGAGGTAGCCGGGGCTTCCCAAGATATGGCCCTAGCCTTGCCTTCTTCACATCGGGCGGCTTCTCCCTCTGCTCCTCTTGGTACCGGTGCTCGGTGCTTGGATGATGATGTGTTGCAGCAGTTCGATGCCACTCATTGTTTGTCAGAGCTGACTGCTGCCTAGGGAACCCTTGCAACTTCTTTTGGGGAAAAGCTCCAGGTAAGTTTTTCTGAAGTTCTTTCTTTGGATGTTCGTCTTTGTCTTGTTCTTATGCCCTTTTTCTCTCTCTCTTTTTGTTCAGTCTTTTTCTCGGGATCATACTAGCTTCTTTTTCTTGTCTGAAACTGAGAAAAAGTTGTCTTCTGAGGTAAGTTCCCTAAAAGTAGAGCTTGATCTCTGTTGGGCTGAGATGGAGACTGAGCGTCAAACGCACCAAAAGGAGGAGAAGGCTCTTTGAGCCCAGGTGGTAGAGGCAGAGAAGCGGAGAGATGCTGTGGTGGAGGCCATGAAGAATGAGTGCAATGGTATTGTGGGTTCTTCTTGTTTCCTTTTGTATTCTGATCTCCCTTTCTGCTGACTTCTTTTTTGGTGCTTGGTCTAGCTCTCTAAGTTGAAAAGCAGAAGCTCTCGGAGGGTATTGAGGAAATGAAGATAATTGTTCGCAATAGTCACAATAGGGCTGAGGAGGTAATTACTCGTGCTGAAGAAGAACTCATGCTTGCCAAGTTGATTAGGCGTGGAGCTGACAGGGATCTTGTGTAGGTCTAAAAAACTGTTGAAGACTTGACTGGTAAGCTGGCGACGGCTATTAAGAACTGGAATGCTTTGTGGAAATCATTTCGGTCGGTAGCCGGTCTTCTCCGAACTTCAGCAGATGATGGTCAATCTTGGGCTCAGTTTATTCCCCAAGTTCCGACCCATTTCTAGGAGTTCATGAAGAGGTGCGCCCTACTGTGTACCAAGAATGTTCTTGCCCAGGTCTCGGTTCTTTCTCCAAAGTTTCCTTTGTCCAAGAATGCTGATGAAGCTGAGAGTCAAGAATATCTGGATGCTGTTGAAAAGGTGGAGCCTGAGGTCAAAGATTTAGCCAGGAGGATTGTTGATAATCTTAATATTGATATTTCTTCTCCTGATGACAATGCTTGATGTAATTGACCTTTGTACTCCAGCTTCTGTAATAGGATACTATACTTCTTTTTGAATGAAGATTCTTTATCTTTTGTTGATGTCTTCTTTGCCTGGAGGTCTTACTCGGTATATGTAGATCGTTGTCTTGACAAACTTTCTTGATTTGTTGAGTACTTGTCTGGCTTTCGTCTATGCCGTGTAAACAACTCGGTATATGCAGACCGTTGTCTTGACAAACTTTTTTGATCTGTCGAGTGCTTGTTTGGCTTTCGTCTGCGCCGTGTAAACAACTCGGCATATGTAGATCGTTGTCTTGACAAACTTTCTATTCTTGTTAGTACTGAAAAGACTTAGGACCGGCGATCTCAAGTATCTTCAGCTTCTTCTTTTCAGCTCTTTCGCATAACTCGAGATGTGGTCAGCATCTGGTCCTTTCCCTGGTTGCAAAAACATCTTAGGATCAATAAGCCCCCGAGCACTTTATGGTTGAGTTCTGGAAGCCTCGTCTTGTCCCTTTAGGTCCTATCGAGTAGGTACAAGCGTCGTCTGAGTGCTTTCCTGAGCGAAACCGTGTAGCGCTTCTTGGGATCTTCGAGTGGTTTGTGCTTTTTGAAGAAAAAGTACATCCATCTGAGTGTTGCTCCCGAGCCTCTTGCTATTTGGAACAAGGAGCTAGAGGGTCTTGTCTTGAAATTGGTCTGATTTATGCTCAGGCTTAGTTTCAGTCATTTTTCTTTTTGGTTCGGGTGTTAGCTTATTAGCTACCCTCATCGGCGGGCTCAAGCATCTTTTCAGCTCTTTTGCTCTCGGCCGGTATGCTCAGGCATATTTTCAGCCATTTTATTTTTTCGGGTGTTAGCTTATTAGCTACCCTCATCGGTGGGCTCAAGCATCTTTTCAGCTCTTTTGCTCTCAGCCGGTATGCTAGGCGTAATTTCAACCATTTTGCTTTTTGGTTCGGGTGTTAGCTTATTGGCTACCCTCATCGGTGGGCTCAAGCATCTTTTCAGCTCTTTTGCTCTCGGCCGGTATGCTCAGGCATAATTTCAGCCATTTTGCTTTTTGGTTCCGGTGTTAGCTTATTAGCTACCCTCATCGGCAGGCTCAAGCATCTTTTCAGCTCTTTTGCTCTCGGCCGGTATGCTCAAGCATAATTTCAACCATTTTGCTTTTTGGTTCGGGTGTTAGCTTATTAGCTACCCTCATCGGCGGGCTCAAGCATCTTTTTAGCTCTTTTGCTCTCGGCCGATATGCTTAGGCATAATTTCAGCCATTTTGCTTTTTGGTTCCGGTGTTAGCTTATTAGCTACCCTCATCGGCGGGCTCAAGCATCGTTTCAGCTCTTTTGCTCTCGGCCGGTATGCTTATTGGAAACAACTCGGTGAAAGCCATAATAAGACATGCATTGTCGAGAAAAACCATCTTTATTGATCATGAACGTTGATAAGCCATAATAAGACATATGTTGTCGAGGAACACTATCTTTATTGATCATGAACGTTGATCTCTTGTGGTTTGTACATGTATTCTTCCTTGAGTTGTTTTCATGCGTACAATCTTCTCAGTTGGCTGATGTGCCATGTATTGTTGACTTCTTTTCCATCTTCAGTTATCAACTTGTACGTGCCTGGTCCGGTGACTTTTGTGACAATAAAAGGACCTTCCCATGGGCTGAGTAGTTTATGGCGTCCATCAGTTTTTTGTATTCTTCTTAGTACTAGGTCTCCATTTTGTTGTGATCGAGGCTGAGTATTCTTGTTGTAGTGGCGTCTTAATCCTTGGAGGTATCTTGCTGATTGAAGGGTAGCGTTTACTCTGACTTCTTCTGTACTGTCGAGTTCTAATCTTTGGGTGTGTTCTGCTTCTCCTTCGTCATACTGTTCTATCCTTGGTGACATCCAGATCAAGTCAGCAGGTAGTACGGCTTTTGATCCGTAAACTAGGAAGAAAGGTGAGTATCCGGTGGCTCTGCTTATTTGAGTTCGTAGCCCCCATACGACCTTGGGTAATTCTTCAATCCATTTTGATCCATAATCCACCAGTTCTTCATACAATCTTGGTTTTAATCCGGCTAGTATGAGTCCATTAGCCCTATCTACCTATCCGTTGGCTTCTGGATGTGCGACTGATGCGTAATCTATGCTGAAGCCACAATCCTATGCCCAACTTTAGAATTCTGTAGCTGTGAAAGGAGAACCCAAATCTGTGATGATTCGATTGGGCATGCCGAAGCAGTGCATAATGTCTTGGATGAACTCGACTTCTTTGGCGGCGCTGTATTTTGTGAGTGGTTTGTATTCAATCCACTTGGTGAACTTGTCAATTGCTACAAAGATGTACTCGAAACCACCTTTTGCTTTCTTGAGAGGTCCTACTTGATCTAGCCCCTAGCAGGAGAAAGGCCAAGCGGGTGGGATGCAGATGAGATTGTGAGCTGGCACATGAGCTTGTCTTGTGAACATTTGACAACCTTTGCATCTTCTGACAAGTTCTTCTACGTCTTTCAAAGCGGTTGGCCAGTAGAATCCGGTGCGGAATGCTTTGCCGACTATTGTTCTTGAAGCGGCATGATTTCCATAGCAACCTGAGTGTATTTCGTCTAGGATCTCTTTGCCCTCTTCAAATGAGACACATTTTAGGAGTACTCCTGATGATGCGGCTCTTCTGTAGAGCTTTTCCCCTACTAGGACATAGTTCTTGCTTCTGCGAATAACTCGGGTAGCTTCCTCTTTATCTGCTGGCAACTTATTCTCTTTGATGTAATCAATAAAAACCTGGGTCCATGAGGTGGTGATTACCAAAATCTAGGTGCCTTTAGTTGTGATTTTAGGGGTTATCTCACCGGGTTGTTTGATAGAGGGAGCTGATAATTCCTCTATGAATACACCGGGTGGGACCTTCGCCCTGTCCGATCCGAGCTTGGCGAGGACGTCTGCCGCAATATTAGAATCGCGCAGGACATGTAGAATTTCTAATCCTTGGAAATATTTTTCGAGTTTTCGTATTTTAGCACAGTAAGCGCCCATGTTTTCTTTGGTGCAGTCCCAATCTTTGTTGACTTGGTTGATGACTACTGCCGAATCGCTGTATACGAGTAATCGCTTGATTCCGAGGGTAATTGCCACTCGAAGCCCGTGGATGAGGGCTTCGTATTCTGCTTCATTGTTGGTAGCTTGCCATAATATCTAAAGGACATACTTGAGTTGTTTTCCATCTGGAGAAATGAGGAGAATGCCTGCACCGGCTCCGCCTAACTTGAGTGATCCATCAAAGTACATCTTCCAATGATCAAGGATGGTATTTGACATAGGTTGTTGAATTTCTGTCCACTCGGCAACAAAATCGGAAAGGGCTTGAGATTTAATTGCCTTCCGTGGGGTGAAATCGATATTGAGAGCACCAAGTTCAACTGCCCACTTAGATATGCACCCTGTTGCGTCTCTGTTGTGTAGGATGTCTCCGAGTGGGAAATCTGTCACTACGGTAATCTTGTGGCTTTCAAAATAGTGGCGAAGCTTGCGTGAAGTGATCAGGAGGGCGTAGAGTAGTTTTTGCACATGCGGGTACTGGATTTTTTATTCTGGCAATACTTCGTTGATGTAGTATACGGGGCGTTGTACTTTATACACGTGCCCTTCTTCTTCTCTTTCTACGACTATCGCTGTGCTGATCACAGTAGAAGTTGCCGCAATGTATAGCATCATGTCTTCGTGTTTCTTTGGAGGTGTGAGAATGGGCGAGGAGGTGAGGTATGCCTTAAGCTTTTTGAAAGCTTCGTTGGCTTCTTCTGTCCACTCGAACTTATCTTTCTTCTTTAGTAGTTTAAAGAAAGGTAACCCTTTTTCGCCGAGTCTTGATATGAAACGATTGAGAGCCGCCATGCAGCCTGTTAGTTTCTGCACTTCTTTGATACTTTGAGGAGGGCCCATCTCTGTTATGGCTCGAATTTGCTTGGTGCTGGCTTCGATTCCACGATGACTGACCAAGAATCCGAGTAGTTGTCCTGAAGGAACTCCGAATACACACTTGTTTGGGTTCAATTTCCACCTCCACCTTTTCAGGTTCTCGAAGGTTTGCTTTAAGTCTTCAATTAGTGTGTCTAGGTTCTTTGTTTTTATTACCACGTCGTCCACGTATGCCTCTACGTTCTCTCCGATCTGATCACCAAGGCATGTTTGGATAGCTCTTTGATAAGTGGCACCAGCATTCTTGAGTCCAAACGACATGGTCTTGTAGCAGTAGGCACCAAACGGAGTGATGAAAGATGTCTTGCTCTGGTCTTGTTCCTTTAATGCGATCTGGTGATATCCTGAATAGCAATCAAGAAAAGATAATAAGGCAGATCCTGCTGTTGAATCAACTATCTGATCAATGTATGGTAGTCCGAACGGATCTTTCGGGCAGTGTTTGTTGAGATCTGTGTAGTCGATACACATGTGCCACTCGTCCGTATTCTTTTTCTGTACTAGAACTGGGTTTGCTAGCCAATCTGGGTGAAGGATTTCTCTGATGAATCCGGCTGCCATTAGCTTTTTGATTTCTTTTTTAATTGCTGCCTTCTTGTCGGGTGAGAATCGTCATAACCATTGCTTCATAGGCTTGGAGCCTTCATTGATATCAATTCTGTGCTCAGCCAACTCTCTTGGGACACCTGGCATGTCGGCCGGCTTTCAAGCGAAGATATCTTTGTTGTCCCGAAGAAAGTTGGTGAGCACGAGTTCCTATTTTACCGAGAGGTGGGCGCTGATGGTTGCCATTTTGGAGGGATCACCGGTGCCTAGGTCGATTTGCTTGACGTCGGCTTCTTTTGGTGGCACGAGGATGCTGGGTTTTTAGCCGGTATCTCTAGCTCTTCTGGGTTCATTTCTGCTGCAATAGTGGCTATTTCTTTTCTACCATTGGTGGCTTGTGCTTTTGCTGCAATTTGGATTGCCTGAATGTCGCAGTCAAAAGTGCACTTCAAATCACTTCGAAGAGAAAGGACACCATTAGGACCTGGCATCTTAAGTAACAGGTACAGATAATGCGGTATTGCCATGAATTTTGCTAATGCTGGGCGCCCGAGGATTGCGTGATATGATGAATCGAAGTCTGCAGCTTCAAATTTGATGAACTCTGTACGGTAGTTCGAAGGGGTTCCAAAAGTAACCGATAGAGTGATTTGTCCAAGTGGCATGGCTGCCTTGTTGGGTACTATGCCATAAAAAGGGGTACTCGTTGGTGTAATCATCCCGGCGAGTTGTAGTCCCATCTTCCTTAGCGTTTCTAAAAAGATGATGTTGAGTCCAGCTCCCCCATTGATTAGTACTTTTGTGACAGTCATACCGGCGATAGTTGGATCTAGAACCAATGGGTAATGGCCTACGTTTCCTATGCTTGTCCATTGGTCTTCTCTTCAAAACTGGATTGGATAATGTGACCAATTGAGATATCTTGGAGTTGCCGGCTCTGCTGCCATGATGGTTCGTAGAGCTAGCTTTTCTTGATGTTTGCTTCTGGAATCTAGGGCCCCGGCGAAGATCACTGCTACTGTCCCCCTGGATTTTTGGAATCCTTTGTCTTCGTGGTTGTCTTCTTCCTTTTTCTGATTGTCTTCTTTAGTGTTCCCCTTACTATCTTTCCTTGTGTATCGTTCATTGAACGTGTAGCAACTTCCGATGGTGTGATTTCCTTTAGGGTGCAAGATGCAATCCATGTTTTTAATGTCGTCATACCTTCTGGGTTTGGAAAACTTCCTTGATTTGTCAGTTACCACAATGGTGTTGTCTGGTCCATGTTTCCTCTCCTAATGTCTGTTGTTTCGATGGTTTTGCTTGTCCGGGTTGTCTCGGTTGTTTATATCCGGGAACCTTTCTCATGTCTTCTCCTCTGCAGTAATCATCTTTTCTACTGTTCGTCTGAATTCTTCGTTGTTTCTCGGGTTTTCTTTGCAGAAGTCTTGAAATTGCCACCTAGCCATGATTCTGTGAGAGAAAGCTTCGATTACTTCTCGTTCGGTGATGTCATGTACTTGAGCTCGTAGTTCGCCAAATCGTCGATAGTAATTTCTGAGACTTTCACCTCCTTTCTGCTTGAGTCCTTTTAACTCTGCGTGGGTGATTGGGTGTGTAATGATACCCGTGAAATTTTTACAGAAAGCTTTTTGTGAGTCCTCCCAATTTCTGATTGACCCTGGATTCAATTTGTCGAACCATTGGAGGGGTATGGTTTCTAGGGCCATGGGAAAGAACAGGGCCTTGATATCGTCGTCTCCTCCGGCTAGTTCAATCGATTGTGAGTAAATCCTGAGCCACTGCCTTGGCTCGGTCTTGCCATCATACTTAGAGTGGTTGGATGGCTTGAACTTGTGAGGTAGTCGTATTGAAGCAAGTCTGTTTGCAAAACAGGGGAATCTATCGTGCGTTCTGGCTTCTGTGTATTCTGATTCAGCACCCCCTTCTTGACAAATGTTGTCTTGGTGAGAGTAGTTCTGCGTGGCTGTCCGAATAGGTGCTTTGCTTCTGACCTTTCTTGGTTGTTCGACTCGGTTGTTTTGACTATGGTCCTTTCTACTTTCTCTGTTGTGACTTCCACTTGGTCCAAGTCTCTCGAAAGCGGACTTCCTTTGATTTTAATCTTCCTGCTCGTGAGATGTTGACCTAGCAGGTAGTTTTGAGCGGGTCCTTCCATCGTGCGTCCTTAGGACTGTTGACCGGAGAAAGTCCCGGAGCTGTTCTTGTTTTTCACTGGGATGTGAGGTCGCTCTGAGTTCTTCTAGTGCTTCCCGGATCTTATCGTAGGGTGTATTCGCCGCTCGTCCTTCTTTGACCTCTCGCTCTGATGTTCTTCTATTATACTCGGCTAGCTCTGACTCATATCTGATCCAAGCTTCCTTGCGCTGCCTAGCACGGCATTGACGTCCTTGTTTTAATTTGTTCTTTCTTTCTCTGGCTTGCTTTTGCGCCTCGGTCTCACCATCATGCCCCTAGGTAAAGGGTCATATGTTGGACTCAGATTCATCCAATGACCTGACGTCGAGCGTTTCTAGGGGGACCAATAGTGATCGAGGATGGCGAACCATGAATACTTCTCGTGCGTGAATTGTTTCGCTATCGGCGTTAGTTCCCTTACTGTCGGAGTAGTTGATAACTTTAGTAGAGGCTTCAAGGTCGCAGATCGAGTCTCCTTCTTGGTAGGGTAGAATTGTTGTTGTCGTCATGCCGACTAGTCGGGTACCACTATCCTCAGGAACAGAACCTGGCCAGTGGACGATGCAGTCTTGAGATGTTATAGTTAGTACGAGACCTTCCTAAGCGCCTTTCAGTGGCATTCTAAGCACCGAATCGAGGGATCCTTCGGGCCGTGTCTGATAAGATGTTGCCATGTTGTAGAGTCCGAACGGAAAAGGACCCGACTTCTTGAAAAGACTTTGAGTGCACCCCAAGTTGTAGTCTTGATAGACCAAGGTTGCGTTCTTAAGCGCCATCGTTAAAGAACTCGGTTTCTCAGAAGAACTCGGGTAAGACTCCATTTCGGATGCGGAACCTGAGTTTGAGTCAGATGCGCAAAGTCACGAAATCTGAATCGAATCGGACATCGCGAGTTGCGCGAATCTTCTAGTGAGTTGACCAGTCGTAGTCGCCAAAATAAAATGGTCTTCATGGTGATTCGAATCTTCGAGGAGACGGCTTTGGAGCTTGCCATTGTCATCCGCCTCGCAGATCCATGAGCCAAAGATGAAGGTTGATCCCATCGAGAAGATCATGTTGTCGAGGTCCATCGAGCTCTTAGATGCAAATTCGCCGAACGCCCCTACCTGGCGCGCCAGCTGTCGATGTTTGACCACCGATAGCCTGCCACGAGGGTACCTGGTGTAGTATGTTCGGGCTTCAACGTATGCAGAACTCGACGGTAAATGTAAGAGACAGTCGATTTATCCTAGTTCGGACCCTCGATCGTTGATCGAGTAATAGCCCTACGTCCAGTCGGCGTTAGACTTGCATTGGATTGATTGTAAAGTGTTGTGTTTTGTCATAAAGTCCCTTCTCTAGGAACCCTGCCCTCCTTTATATAGTCAGGAGGCCAGAGTCCTAGTCGGTTTACAATGAGAGTTCCTAGTAGGATTACAGAATAATACTACTACTAAGATTACATGGGAAGAATCCTAGTTAGACTAGATCTTCTCCCTTCCTTGCGGGGTATCCTGTGGGTCCCACACCGACAAATACCAAGACCAAACTAGAAAATGGAGAGACAGCAAAGTGATCAGGAAAATCATACAAGACGGAGACCTAGTCCTCAAGAGAAGACCTAATCCTAAAAATGTTGGAAAGCTCCAACCAAAATGGGAAGGCCCTTACATGGCAAAGGCAGCCGGAAGACCCGGGTCATTCCACCTGATCGACGGCGAAGGTAGAACAACAACTCATACCTGGAACATCGACAGTTTGCGTAGGTTTTACATCTAAATGTAAAAAGGTGGCCTCCGCGGAACTATAAGCGAAGGTCACCAACTCTCTCTAGTCTTCGCATTTTCTACATTTCATGCAAAAGGGCTTGCACTCTTTTCCTCACAAAGGGGGCTCCTAGCGAAGGTGAGGTTTTTAACGAGGCAAGTTCCATGTAAAACCTCTAGAAATATAAAGAGGAATCCCCCCAAAAGATACCATAAAAAGCGAAGGTTGAAAGTGGCTAGCAACGCAGCCACAATATTCGACAACAAGCATTACGACAAAGGACCCTCCAATGCTTTAGGCGAAGGCTCTAAAGTATGGAGCGACCTCCACGGCTAAAATTAGCCTGCAACATTGAGAAAGTCCTATCCATATTCAGGCTTCAAGGATTCATCACAGTGGCCAAAAAAGGCCAAAACCAACCTGACAAAGACCTACCTCCGGCGTAGGCATCAGGAAAAGGCTTATCCGTAATAAGCCTCAGCTAACAGCCAAAGTTAATAGCCAATAGTACAATAGCAGTAAAGAACAACAGATACGCCAAGTACAAAGAAATCCCAACTTAAAACATATCCAAGCAATTAACACCGCCCAACCACCAAGATTTATTAAAAACGTACAAGTGGTGGACTATAAAATCCGGCACCCCGCCGCTGCAACTGCCCCAGTCAGTGCATTTTCATACCGCTACCCCCCAGAAGAGCGCTTAGGGGGAACCAAACCAGTCTCAAAAGTAGCACACTATAGAGCCAACCAAGTGAAAAATGGAGGCCGGAGTCTCCTTAAAAACGAGAGACCGGGAGGTATCGTGCGAAGACTCGTAAAACCAGCAGCTCACGCAGCCCGACGAAGGCCTCAATGAGGTCAAACGCATCGTCTAGACGGTGTCGTAAAGCCTCCGCAAGGTCCAAGGCAACATGAGTTAGGGAGTAGCCAGTCAATGCCAGAGGTTGTGGTAGGGTATCGCATGAAAGCTCGTAACATCCCCCCGCAACCGAAGACACCATCTGGCGCAACCCAAAATCAACCATGTTCAATGGGAGCGTAGCTACTCCAGCATGACCGAAGGCCGAAGAAAGAAAATACAGGCGCAAGTGGGAGCAATGTACAAGAAATACTTGCTCGACCTATGTTGCTTGTTCAAACTGCTCTGTGGCCTCTAGAGAAGCTTCAAGAATGAACATCAGCGCCCCCGACGAATACTCAAATTGCGCCAAAGCCTTCGCAACATCGACAAGATAAAAAACGAGTACCTCAGTTCCTCCATTGCGACGTGTAGACTTGTACTCAACGTCAACCAGAGAAGAAAGAAGCGGAGGCAAGAGCAAAAAAAAGTAAAAGCCACTGTAGCTCTTCGGCTCGAGTAGAAATTGTAACCATATTCTTTAATGAAACAAGCACTCAGCCAATTATCTCAAAGTAACTTTATTCAAATGAAGCAAGCACATTACAAACATGAGCACACTACAAAAAGCGCAATCACAAAAGCACTAATACTTTGCAGAAGCAAAACATTACAAGAGCCGCGAAGGCCGTGTACACATGTATATACATTACTGACAAATATATATTTCTATGCTTTGTCAACCGTGAAAAGATGTTTTGCATAAGAAATCACATTCCAATCTAATGACACTCACTAGTATAGAAAACTTTATGGAGGCGGGCATTTTGGATTTTTGGAGGCGGGCAAAGCAACCGCCTCCAATCAAAGGTCATGGTTAATGCACAGACCATGGAGGCGGGCGCTTTGCCCGCCTCGGTTAATCAATACAAAAAACAAAAAAGAAAAAGAAAATCCTATGGACAGGCCCACCGAGTCCATCCATGGGCCACCGCCGCCGCTAGTTGGATCCGTAGCTCCTCCAGCACCCATCGCCGGATCCGCGCTGCCAGCACACCCCGCACCAGCCCCCAACGTTGGATCTACGCCGCCAGCACCCCGCGTAGGTCCCCATCGCTGGATCCGCCGCCGCCGCCGTCGTGTTGGAGGAGATGGACGCCGTTGTTGTGGAGGAGGTGGGGGCCGTTCATCGATGGAGGAGATGGGCACCGGGATCCACCTCCGTGCTCCTCCGGACATCAGGATCCCGCCGTTGGAGCCACACCGCCACCGGATCGGGCTCCTCCTCGCCGGATCTGGTGGTGGCCACTGAGATCCACCTCCGTGGTCCTTCGGCCACCGGGATCCGCCATGCTCCGCGCGAGAGAGACAGAGAGGGCCACCGTGGTCCGCGTGAGAGAAACAGAGAGGGCCGCCGCCGGCCACCACGCTCCGCGCGCAAGAGACAGAGAGGGAGAGGGGGCGCGAGCGCTGCACGACGGAGAGTAGAGGGGGCGCGAGCGCTGAATGGGGGGGAGAGGAGAGGGACGTGCGAGCAACGCGGGGAGAGTGAGCGGAGAGGGAGCGCGGAGGGTGGCGGAGTCACACGAGAGGGAGCGGAGTCGCGGGTCAGAGGGCGCCGCACGGGGCTGCGGCGCTTCTGAGGGTGGATGAAGTGAGCTAGGGTTTGAGTGTTGGTATATATATGGAACCCTGGTAACGGGCCTTCTGGGCTCCTTTGGGCCTCCGTATTTTAGGAGGCGGCGCCCGCCTCCGAAAATGTATTTACGGTGGCAGGCTTCTTAAGTCGACCACCTCAGAAAATAAACTATTTTTGGAGGCGGTTGTCTTAAGATGCCCACCTTCGTAAATCCATTTCCTGTGCCCGCCTCGGTAAATAAAAAATGTCCGCCTTCGTTAATCGCAGGCATTAACCGAGGCGGTTGGATTTTGTGACCGCCTCCGTTAATAAAAGGGCACCGTCTTGCAAAATCATTTGTGTAGTAGTAACTATATTATATTTAAAACTTAAAATTATATAAAAAATCTATGAATAAAATTTATACGTCGTTACTTCAGAAAACACGTATTGTTTATGTTATTTTAGGATCAATAATCCTTTTTTAATAAAATATAAAAAGGAAATTTTGGAATAAAAAGATACAGTCAGAGCTAGAGTTTGGACATAACACATAAATAAAAAAATTACAACAAGTAATAAGACAAAAACTTGGAAGCTAAAATAATGATTTATGGTGTCACAAAAGGTGATACTACAACAAAAGTTAATATAACTTAAGCTAAGGTTTTAAGTACATTTATATAAACATGGAGCTACTGTAGAATACAGTTGAGAACTGAAACATGGAGCTAAAACTAAAGAGTTGAGAACTGAAACATGGAGCCAAAGCACAAACCAAGGTGGGAAATTGATCTGATGAGGTGACGGTGAAACTTAAATTTTGTGGCTTCACCCACTACTGTAGAGCTAGTGGGCAACCACTGCCGCCTGTATTTGGTTAGTTTTATTTATGCATTAAATATATTCATATTCATAGTTTTTTAATATTTATATCACATAAGATTGCAGAACGTGCTGTATGACGATCGAGTTATTGGACCGGTCACCAAAATTTCGATACTAATTGCAATGCAAAGACCAATTCATTTCGCTATGAGCAGATACAGTACAGTACAACACGAGCATGTACGTATACGCATGTGCTCACGCGGTGGGCACACGCGCCGGCCTCTCTGGAAGGAAAGCCACCCATGACACACAAATACACAATACCATACAGTACAGGCTGCTCTCAATCAACAAGCAGCACCCACCAGCGCAACAGCGCTCTGCTACTACGCTTCGTCTCAGACGTCGCGGTCGCGTGCGCACTCGGGCGGCATGGCGGCGGAGCGGTCGCGGTCGGTGCAGTAGTTGTAGATGGTGTAGCGGCGCCTGACGTCGGCGAGCTTGCGGTACTGCGCGGCGTCGAGGTCCCTGAACTCCGGCTGGTCCCACCAGCGCGCGCCCTGGGTGGCGCAGTAGCGGGCCTCCGCGGAGGCCTCGCAGCCGTCGACGTGGAAGCCCCGGTAGGAGGCGACGAAGGGCGCGTTGGACCAGTCCGTCTTCTCGCGCCCGCCGCGCGTCGCCCAGTCGTCGGCGTTCCACAGGCTGGAGTAGAGCTTCATCGGCTGGCTGAACGGGTACCGCACGCCGAGGTCCGCGCTCGTGTTCTTGAACACGCGGATCGGCACGTCGTCCACGAAGAACCTGCGGAAAGTGTAGTAGGATTAGCTAGCGATGAGCCGACGATGCGGATGCACGGTGTGCGAGGAAGGGATTGGGCCCCTGCTGTCGCAGCCGCACAGTGGCCGGCCATGTTGGTGTGCAGGGTTCAGACAGGCGTGGAGAGGCGTGGAGAGTAGGGGCAGGCCGTAGGCCGTGTGTTTGGGTGTGTGCTGCACCTGCACATGGAGGCACGCGCGCAATCTAGCTTCGAGATTTACTGTCTGCCTTTAAGACTGCATGAATTCAAAATCGTCTTTCCACTTTTTCAGCATACTAGTACTGTAAGGCTGCCGTCCTGCAGTGGTACACTCCCCAGCCAGCCAGGCGGTGAGCTAGCCGTAGCCAGCCAGAACAGGTTAATGGAGACATAAAGTGTTACGATACATTAACGAAGCATTAAATATAAACGAAAAAAAACTAATTACATGATCTATAATTAAACACTAATTATCAAATAAAAACAAAAATGCTACTGTAGCCCAAATTCCAAAATTCGGCCAACTAATCACGGGCTGAAATTTTTACCGCCATGGGCGCGGTAAATTAACCCTCTGTGTTAATCTAATTGCAACTAGTAGCAGTGAGTGAGTGACGCTAGAGATCAGCAGCAGAAGATTGTAGGGCAATGCGATGGATTGGTGCTTGCTTACGCAATCATGTAGAGGTTCCAGAGGACGGAGTAGGAGTGGTACTCCTTGGTGGGGTCGAACCAGAGGTAGATCCTCTGCTCGCGGTCGCCCTTGCCGCCGGTGAACACGTTGGTCTGCAGGATGTAGGGCTGCCCCGTCCGGTTGCCCAGGAACTCGAAGTCGATCTCGTCGTGCTCCGAGTTCTGCGACGACAGCTGCATTTGGTTCGGTTCGGTTCCGTTCCGTTCCAGCAGGATGTCCGACGAGCCACCAGTCAGATTACATTACAACCCCCGGCAAGAGCGAGGCAAAGAACAGAGACACAAAAGCAATAGCAAGCGGGCGAACAATAATGAGACGCTCTAGCAACGTACGTAGAAGGCCGTGACGGTGCCCGCGGAGTCGCCGCCGACGAGCTTCATGTGCATGCTGAAGTGGCCGAAGAGGTAGGACCCCCGCGTCTGGAAGCCCGTCCCCGTGGACTTGTCCAGGTACAGCTGCACCTCCCGCCCGCCGTCGATGTAGTGGATGTGGTCCTGCGCCCACGTCGGCACGTAGTTCTTCTGGAACGGCACGTCCACGGGCTTCCGCGGCGCCGCCGCCGTCGCCACCTCCACCAGCAGCAGCGACACCGCGACCGCCGCCGCGGCAGCGACCAGAGGCCACCGCACTGTCGCCATCGCCGGTGTACCAACCTAGTACCTGCTTATACTGGAGGAGTACGTACGCTGTATCTCTATCCTCCCTCGGCAGTGGGCGCTGGGATGCCGAAACTCGAGGAGTGCGAGAGTATTTATAGGGAGAGGCGGAGAGCTGGCAATGGCAAGCTAGGGGCATGCTCTGTGTTCTAGAGCGTGGCTAATTAACTGGCTATAAGCATAGGGTTACAGTTATTAAAGGGCACTAAACTAGCTACAGTACGTGCTGATGGAGTGGCAGCTGGCGAGTGATGAGCAGCTTGTTTGCTTGCTCGTACGTAGATTATAAGCAAGTATTTTATCGGTCAACGAATAATATTTTTCTCTTATATAATTAATATATTTATTTGGCTGGTGCTTATCGTATACAATCATAAATTTCTAGTTGGAACAGTATTTTTCTCTCACACAAACCAGACAACAATATTTCTTCATGAATCAACCAACCGAACAGGCTGAATACTTTCGGCCATGGCTTAGCCCAAACCAACATGGCAGAGGAGTGTGGTCGATCGATGTCAGTACTGCATCGTGCACCGTCACATGGACGCCGACGAGCCCGTGAGGCGCGATCTTGTCTTTGCTCGCGTCAGGTTAGCCCAGTGGGAGCAAAATCAAGTACTACTGGGGGACTGCCTGATTGGTGGACGACTCACAACTTGCGACGCCATGCCATCGTGCAGCTCTGCTTCAGGGATCTCTCCATGGCACGCACTGTCTATGAGCCCCCCTCCCACACAATTCGTCTTTTACAAATGACGAAGCCCAACGATTTTGTATGGTTCCGTTTTGGGTATCTTACTTTCTTCCCCGAGTCCCCATCGTCACCTATTCTCCCTGCTTCTAGTCTAGAGGTAAAATGACAAAACGAATTGAAAAGCTCGACTAGACGAAAGTTCGCATCGGATAGCTGTGGATACTAGAGCGGAATACTCTTAGCTGATGATTGGACCAAAGTTCGGTCAAAAATTTGTAGTTTTGACCGCTAGTAGTTATTCAAATGATTAGTTTGGAAGGATAAAAGGCATATGGATGGATAGGTTAGTCTTAAGCAAGTGTCGTGTGATCATCGCCCTATTTAGTTTGGCTTATAAGTTATACTTTTTCAACTAATAAACATTATTTTTCTTCCACACCAAATCAATCAAACTCTATTTTCAATCATGGCTTACCTGTAAAGCGAGTTACGTATCCCTGGCCACTGGTTTCTTGATTGGTTGCCAATTGCCGAGGGACATGGGCACTGTGCGAGGCAGGCAGGCATCAACCTCGCTGTCAGGCGTGAATGGCGGTCACATGGGTGTGCAGGTGCAGGTACAGGTACAGCAGCAAGCGGCATCGCAATCAGGAGCCGTCCGGGTCAGTCTCGCTCTCGCTGGGGCGGGCGGGGCCCCGAATCTCTGCGAGCCCGGCGCGCGGCTGTCTCGCATTGCATTGCGTGCTATTGCTACCGACACGAGCATGCTGGGCTTGCATTGGTCGACCTGATGACTTTGCGGCCATGTCCGCCGACCTCAGAGAACGGAAGATTATATATACGTGTGACAGTGCAATTACTTGTGTACGAGTATGATCCTTGGAGTCTTGCATGGCTGATTCCAGTAGCGACGAGAGGGGAAGGACCGAAGGACACCCACGGCATATATATCACATCACGTGCCAAGGCTTTCACCGGCCGGGCCGTCACAAGACCGCATTTCCCTTTCGTACCTCCGTTCGCTTAGCTTATAAAGCCGACCAATGAATAATATTTTTTTCTCACACCAAATCAGCGACGGTTGCCATGGATTGACCGATGTCGCCGTGCATGCCGTTTGCCAGCCGTCTTCTACTGCCCCTGGCCCAACGCGGATTAAAAACTGGCCGGTGCGCGCAACGTGAACCTGCCACGTACTACGAGTACACATACTGCTCCATGCTCCTCCCGTGCATATGGTGGTCCTGGGGTACATGTGCGGACCTGCCGGCCGCCGGAAACATGCATGCATGCGCGTTGCGGCAGCGATGCAGTGCATGTGCATGCAGCTAGCGGCGCATGCATGGCCGTGGCCCTGCTCTGCCCTCGAGGGCGGTGAGCCTGAGCCGTTCCTGAACATGCTGGCATGGGTCGTGTCCGGTGTGTGTGGTGCTGTGCGAGGTCTCGTCACTCTGGTCACCGCCGGCCCGGCCTGTGCCGGCTACCTGCGGCACAGCACATGGCTGTCGGCGCGACCATCCATCCCCCAGTCTGCGCCTGTGCCGTCGCGTGGGCTCGCGGATGCACCTTGTGGTGTCTGTTTGATGACTGCTGGCGACGCCGCGACGGTGCGGTGCCCAAACGGACTAGTCCCAACAGGGGTAACTACACGTGCGCGCCGCGCACCTCGGCTGGACCTGGACATGGACATGGACCTGGACCTGGACCTTACAGGGTAGCTAGCGACCTAGCGTAGCGTAAGCGTAACTACTTCACTCACCACTGCCCCTCGTGTCGTGGATCGAGACCGTTGTTGGCACCGGCCGACCACACGTATCTTTCCCCAGCTACGTACGCCGTGTCTCATCTGAGGTAGGAGTACTACGCTTCCAAATCTGGAAGGGACCCCCAAACAGACAGAGGCATCCAGCTGCTACGTACAAGCCTTACGAATGAAATCGACTAATCCCAAACCCAATCATGCATGCAGTTAGCTGGGAGTGGGAGCAGATCAGAGGATTTGGATGGCGCGCCCATGTGGCCATGCATGTGCGCGCGTACAAATGCCCACGGAACGGAACCGACCGGTCGCACGCATCAACTTGCATGGGCACACAAACAAATGGCTTTTCTTTGCGAGAATCTGGTCACAATGCAAACAGAAAATGTTAGCATGATCGACATCTAGGTAGAGTGGCATTGGATATCACCCGGAGTCGCATGGATATATATCATGCTTGATCGGCAACTTAATTACTGGTGCTAGTGGTGGTTTTATAGTATATGGCTAAAAAAGTTTGAGGTACCCATAGATGTTAGCGTGATGATGGAGCCATCTAACGACTGCTTGAGGTAGCAGTGGCCCCACAGCAGACATGAGTAGGATTGCGATGAATTTTATGATTATTTAGGGTAAAAGAAGTAACTACAAATTCACAATGGAAGGTAAAAAATGATACTTCTCCGTTTCAGATGATAAGTCGCTTTAACTTTTTTTTGATACATCCATTTTTTTATGCATCTAGATATAATGATATGTCTAAATACATATCCAAAATGGATAAACCAAAAAAGTTAAAGTGACTTATAATTTAGAACGGACGGAATATCCTTTCTTTAAATTTACGAGAAGACGGAAGAACTAAACCATTCGTGAGAAACTTGGATAGTTTTATCGAGAAATGGAGCTCACCAAGAAAAAAATAAAGGCCACTTTAATTTAGCATCAGTTGAAAATTACACGGCCACGGGATAGAAATGAAAAAAAAAAATGAGAAAAAAGAGAAAAAAAGAGAAAAGAAAGATGACGATAGTTTTATTATAGTTGTGCGGGTCTACATGTCATTATCTCTTTTTCCACTGGAATATAGTCAAGTAAGTTTTTTTTAAGATGAAATTTTATAAATAAATAATAAAAAAGTGGAAACAAATCAATTATAAACCAGAGTAGTAGTATAGCTATTAATGTTTCAGGCTTCGTAATCCGAAATTTCAAAGAACGTAGCCAATTAGATTGTTCACCAAGAGGAAAAAAAATACTGTTGGCCTTCACGATTGGGCCAGATTGGGACGGCTCAATTGCTCGCCTACGCGAGTGCCCTCTTCTTTTTTTTACTGTATGCAACGGGCTCCTGCAAAATTTTCGTTGGCCATCACGTCTTCACCTGCAACCAAATAATAGCAGCTAAAATTTTATGAGAGACTAATCTTTAGCTAACCCCTCAAAAAAAACTAATCGTTAGGTTCTCTGTTATTGGCAATACACCAAACATGCCCTCATGCTATTGTCTGCAATGGGTGTGGCCAGCTTAGATGACAGACACGGCAGAGGGTGGTCGGTTCACGAACTCCAAGCTTGGTCTGTGCTCGATCATCGATCCTCTGATGCACTCCCATGCTTGCGGGGTCTACTACTAGATCCGTCAACCGACGAACAAGAACAAGGCGCCTGCAAAACCTACATCCTTGATCCGCCTATGTATCCGTCAACCCACGAACAAGAACAAGAACAAGAACACAGAAGCCGATTCTTATTCGTGTTACTGTGCCCACGGAAGCCTCGGCCCAATCTAACCTCCAGTGGCCACCTGGCCATAGAGTGAGTCGAAGATGGGCTAGCCTGGGATGCATTATCTTGAAGATGGGCCCTGATCGAACAAGTAGGCCCAATAGCTTAGGATTTCTTGGCATTCGCCGTGCTCTTCCCCTTGACCACTGTACGTATCTAAATGATAATGGGCGTCCGTCGGTGACTCCCGTCCGAACACGCCTTCACAGGAGTGGGTCTCATCACTCTCAAAAAAAAAATCGAATCCCCACTCCCTCATATGCTTATCCACCCAGCCCGGGCAAGCGCGCGGCCTCGCGACTCTATTTGCCGCCATGCGCAATGCCTCTCTTCCCCATCTCGCCGGCGGACTGAATGCGGCCTTCCCTCCCTCCTGCACGTTTCCACATATAGATATTGCAAAAGTAGCATCCCAATCACCTGCGCCGCTTGCACCCTCGTTGTCCGTCCGCCATCCATCGCGTATGTTTTATCGTTGCAGGGGTGATGTTCACACCCGCCAGATGTTGGCAAATGTTTCATGTTGCAAGTGTTTTTCTGGGGGCATGGTGATGTCATGGTGCCTCAGGTCTTCCCCGGCCGAGCCAAGGGCACCCACGAGCGTGGCCGGTGTTGTTCATGCTTGCGCGCCACCGCTCGCCGTCGGATCCCACCCCGACGATCAAAATCGACCGGCCCCGGCATTCCCCTCCCCTATGTTGCAAATGTATGTTTCAAGTGTTTCAGATGTTTTAGAGGTATGTTGCAATTGTTACATATGGATGTTGCAAAAGTAGATCAGGGTGTTGCACATGTTGCATATTTTTGCAAGTGTTTTCAGTGGTATGTTGCAAGTGTTTTGAAATGTTTCATATGTTTTAGATGTACGTTGCAGCAAGTGTTTTATATAGATGTTGCGTATGTTTCATACACATGTTACAAGTGTTTTTATTTGGACGTGCATATGTGTTCATACACATGTTATAAGTGTTTTATCTCGGGAGATTGCATGGCATATATGTTTCCACATATATGATGTGATTCCAAATGTTTCATCTATCGTATGGCGCAAACTTGAGGATGTTGCATCCAAGCGTTTCATGTTGCAAGTGTTTCCAGGGGCCATGGTGAGGGATGGCCGCACAGTGGTGGGAAGCATAGGGGATGGGCCGAGGGGAGGTGAGAGCTAGGGACGGAGGACAGGCGCAAGCGCAACAAAGAAGGTCAGTTGTGGCCAACACAAACAACCCTTCCCGGCCCAAGTCGCGCCATCATGGAGAGAGGAGGAGTCAAGGGAAGGAGCAGCCAAGAGGCGAGGAGTCATGGTGCGCCCAAACACTAATCTCCAACTGGAGAGGCGGGGAGAATCTACTTTCATTAATCGTATTACCCGTGACAATGATGACGGTCCATCCTTTCTTGTCAAGGACGCGAGGAACGTCCAGGAAGGCCACCAAATAAAGAAAGGCCGGCGGGTGGCACCATCGCCCAGGCCATGCCGTCGGAGCGAGTAACTCTAGTGTCTGTGATGCTGTCAACAAGGCAAAGTCAGCACCGATTGCCATCCTAGATCGACTAGTGTTTCATCTAGTCCTTTTGATCTGTTTTCAAGTGATGCATCCGGTAGCGCGTGTCCATCCGAACGTCTAGGTGGTAGGCACGCCGATTACTAAATGCTATCATCTCTTGCTGGTGAATACGCACGAGGGAGAGGGGGAGATTCAGAAACCGAATCTCTTGCTGGTGAATACGCATGACGGAGAGGGGAGATCAGATTCGAAGGGGCCATACTTGTTTGGTTGAGTCGTTTAAAATCGGATTGTGATGACAATAATGAATAATTCATTCTACCCAAACGGCCCACATAATTTAAGATTTTTTTTTACCGAAGAAAAATCAACATTTACACCTCCGCCGTAAAATCGGGAAACGGGGCACCGAGCCACAGCCGCGTAATCACAGTTTGATTTCCCTAGCAGCCAGTCGAACCAGAGACGGGGCATAGTCTACTTAGCTCGTGGACTAATTAACTGCATGCTGACTGGAGTACGTAATTAACAACCCCCAACCACTGCATGCATGCACGGGTACACGCAGTGCGACCATTCATGCGACGAGTGGTCGACCAAGACGGATTTCAGCCAACGCTCTCCTCTCAGCCATCGACTGGCCCGGTCAACGGTCCATGCACTGCACTGCCCTGCCCGGCACAGTTGTCATCAGCCATCATAATGGCTGGTGTGGTCTCCGATCCGGTGCTGGCCGAGTTCCGCGGGTTCGTACCTGGCAGCCACCGGCGGCGTGGTCTTGGCCGCAGCTTCCAGCCGGAGGCGCGTCGGCCAAGTACCACACGCGCCTTTACCATTCGCGTTCGTTCTGTGCTTCTACTGCCTACCACTCGGCCAGCGTTGCGAGTTACTGTAGCAGCAGAATTAGTACACATCGGGAGCTCAAGCAGAGCCGAACCAGCTTAAAAGTCTGGACCTGGAAGGCTGGTAACTCCGGTTCGAACTTTTGCGCGAAGCGAGAACGAAAGCGCAAGAAAGTTAATTAGTAGATGTGACCCATTCAACATGTGGAGTGGATCTTAGTCGTCTTTCGAGACCGAGGCGTTACAACCAGGCAGCCCAAGACGTGTGGGTTGGACGTACGTACGACTTTGGACAGTTGGACTAAGGTTTCGTAGCTTCCTTTAGTTTTCTCTGGTCGATCCCCTCCTTCTACCGGTCGTCGGCTTCGTTTTTTTAAGCTTAGGACGGGCAAATATACCCTGCGTTGCAACGGGAGAGAAAGAAAACTATCAAATACCCATGAGAAACAATGACAAAAATCATGGGCGAACCCAGGGCCCGGCGACCCTGGGCGCCTGCCGGGGCTCCTTTGTGGGCGGCAGTAGAGCAGCGCAGACAACTCAGGCCAGGCAAGCAAAGAACGGCAGCACACGTAAGTGAGAGATGTGAATGAGCCCTTACGCTTTAGCCACGTGCTGCATGACAGAGGACAAATTCACAACATCCACGGGTAGTTTACGGTTCTGACCAAAAATCTATAACCTTTGCCTACTTTTCCAGTTCTAGAACAGTAATTTTTAATGTAGGCCCGTTCACATGCGTATTTAACGTTAACTTTATTTCCAAAAGTGTCAATGTTATCGACTTTTCTTCTGTTAGTAGTTGATGTGTTTGTCTGAAGGCGTGTTTGATGATACACATGACTATTAGTTGGGCTACAAATTAGTCTAAATTAGACATAGTTAGCTAACAATTCGTGGAAAACTTATTAAAAAATTAGCACACCTATTAGGTATCCTGTTTGGATGCTCTTGAGCTAATTTTGATTAATTTTTAACTAGCTAGCAATTAGCCCTTAGATCAAGCAGACCCTAAATTTTGTATTAGTTGTCGGCCCTGTTCAGCTGTGGTCTGCGGCGGCAGCTGCTTCTGTTATAGTAAACTGTGAGAGCAGAAAAAGCTGCTGCTACATCGGCTGCGGTTGCAGTTTTTTTTTTTTTTTTTTTGCGCTCACAGCTTATTGTACCAGAAGCGGCTACATCCGTGACTGAACAGTTGTTCGCCGCCCAGGCTCTAGAAAATCTACGTGTCTGACACTGACGAAAATGATACATATCTATTTATATTTTTATCTTTCTATATAAAATTTAAAATCTATAATTTATTTTATGATGACCACGTTGACAATAATATATCAATGTTCTATTAAACCTGTATCGAGATAAAATACAACTTTGATAGGTTTTTTATTCTCTTGCAAAGCATAGAAATATTTAGACGTCAATATATCATAACTTTAATTTTTATATACTATCTATGTATTATTATAGTTAAATATCAAGTTCCGTAAGTTTTTAGTAAAGACCGATAACAATATGTAATTCTAATCTATCGTCAGTGCATGCCCTCGGGCTCGTCGACTGCTAGGCATGAATTGCTAGCATGTCATAGATGTACACAGTGCATCCAATGGAATATCACAGAGAATATCATTACATACCTCTACTTGTAGTATTAGTCAGGTCTCCTATTGGTGAACGAGAATAGCTATTTTCCATTGCATTCACCTATAGTAATAGCTAACAAGGTCACCTATGTTTTTTTAAGCACTCAGCAGTACTAACCCAGCTGTAAGATAAACTAAAAGACTTTTATAACCTTTAAACTGAAAAATTAAATCGTAGAGCAAAGATCATGCAAAAAGCTTATGTATCATGACTAAGTTAGCTAAAGCTATGGGTGTCACTAACTAAAAATCAGTGGTATGCAAGTCTCTACGTCTTAAAAACATAAAAGGGAATCAATAAGTGTTACTGAACAGGCCAAGCAATTGATTTCGCACTATGTACAACTTTTGCTCGTAGCTAACATTAAAGCGATGTAATTAAATAATTCTTATTACTGAACAGGCCAAGCAAAAAGACAGGCATGAATAAAGAAAGATCTCACCATGGTGCTCGTCACGGACAGGGATGGTTCATGGTTGGATAGAGGGTTTTTGCTAGCTATTCACTAACGGCCGTGCGCCGGTAGCCGGATCCAGAGCGGCGCGGTAAGTGATTTCGGCAGCTTCATCGTGTGCGCACTCGCAGATCAAAGTCTATGTGGCGTGTGTCCTCTCACCGTGGACTTCTTCTTACTTTTATAGAGGCCCAACAAAGCAAACACAAGTCGGGCCGGACTCCAAGTCTCCTGTTCCGATCCATTCCGTGAGATGCATATCCAACGCACCATAGGCCAGGTGACCAGATGCTTTACTCTAGCATTTAACACACACTACTACAGATTTAGATATTATTGTCGGCCTCATCACTGTCGGATTTATGAGAACCGGCAGTGATGTACCTTCACTCATCACTGCCGGTTTTGAGCTTGAAAATGAGAAAATGATTGGGGCTGGGTTAAAACCGACAGTGAAGGACAACATCACTGTCGGTTTGTGACTTGCATCGACAGTGAGTTGGCGGCCACTTATCACTGTCGGTTCTAACCTAGAGCCGATAGTGATTTGGTGCTATCACTGTCGGTTCGAGCCAAGAACCGACGGTGATAAAATAGCAGTACAAAAAGCCGGCGCCGTCCTCTCCTTCCTCCTCTCTTCCATCCCTGAGCACAGAGGCACGCGTTTGGGCCGCTCCCTCCATTGTTGCGGCTGCTCTTCAACGTGAAGCTAGCTCTTGGATTTGGAAGAATGACTTGATCTTTTTGCTTTAAGGCTAGTAACAAGCATCCACTCCTTTGATTTGTAGCTTAATTAGCGTTGTTTTGATGGCTACATTGCTTGATTCTCATTCTAGTTCTTTCTCTATTCTAGAAAGCACTTTTCCAATTGGACTTTGTGCAAGGCTTTCGAGCAAATTATGGTGAATCCATCATCGAAAAGGTTGGTGTCTTTGAACACATTTAAAAATCCTAGCTAATTACATGGTGGTCAAGATCATTGTTATTATGTGATGCTATAATTAGTTCTTGATAAGAGTAGAGTAGATTCTTTTATAATTTTGATGAGCAAATTAATCCATGTGTCACCTACCAACACATTGTTTGGAGCTACATTATTGTTCATGGTCATGTCTCCCATTTTAGTCTTTTTTAAATAGTGTCTCCATTTTTATGTGGCATCGAGTAGAATAATTGTTCTTCATTATTGAGCAATAATTGTTTTTATGGGGCTACGAATTTTGATTTATATGGCCGGGGCTACCAATTTTAATTTTCCAATAATTAGTGTACAATAATATTTTCTAAAAGTGGGGTGACTAAATTAAATAAGTGTAGAATAAATGGTACTTTCGAGCTACAATTGTTGTTCATTAATCTCGACTTCTTATTAATTTCTCTATAATTACTGTCTCAATATTTTTTATGCAGAGATGGATGGAGAGTGGATGCATCTGTCTCGAACGGACAAGCGGTACATGCATGGCGTCAGCCAGTTTATCACCAATACCAAAGCCCAAGCTAGGAATAGGAACTATGTCTTCTGCCCATGCAAAGATTGCATGAATCAAAGGAAATAGGCTCAAATTAAGTCTGTACGAATGCACTTGATTATTAGGGGGTTCATGCCAAACTATACGATATGGACTATGCATGGCGAGGTTGGTGTGAATGTTCCACAGGAAAACGAGGATGATGTGGCCATGCCTGACGTAGCCATCCATGATGCTGACGAGGAACCCGGTGTAAACACGGAACCTATGGCCATAGTTAATGATATGTTTAGGAACACGCTAGCTGATGACACCGAGGATAATGATGGCATTTCTCAGCTGCTACGTATTGTAGAGACCGGATGTCTTTATGAAAAACAACTAAGAAAGCTAGAGAAAATGAGACAAGATGACAAAACATCATTGTGTAAGAATTGTCCAATGAGCAAATTGAAAGCCGACATCATGCTGTTAGAGTTCAAATCGACAAATAGATTGAGCGATAAGGGCTTCGATCAGTTGTTAGGTATAATAAGAAAAATGCTCCTAGAAAAAAACAAGTTGCCAGAAAAGACATACCTGGCCAAACAAATGATCTGCCCCATCGGCCTCGAGGTTGAAAAAATCCACGTGTGTTCCAATGATTGCATATTGTACCGTGGAGACGAATACAAAGACTTGGATGTGTGCCCCAAGTGTGAAGCTCCACGGTACAAGAAAGGGCCGTCAGATGAGGGTACCAAGACCAGAGAAGGTCCCGTGAAGGTCGTTTGGTATTTCCCTATAGCTCCCCGAGTGCATAGGCTGTTTGCATGTGCAAAGTCAGCCAAGCTGTTGTGCTGGCATGGCGAAGAGCGTAAGAAAGATACAATAATGAGGCACCCCACCGATGGAAAGGACTGGAGGACAGTCAATACTATGTTCTATAAGAACATCAGTAGAGAGATAAGGCACCTTTGGTTTGGTTTGAGCACAGATAGGATGAATCCTTTTGACCAGGTTAGAAGCAATCATAGCATGTGGCAAGTGACGCTCTGTATATACAACCTTCCATCTTGGCTCTGTATGAAGCGGTCATACCTCCAGATGCCGCTACTGATCCAAGGGCCAAGACAACCTGGGAATGACATCGATGTGTTTCTAGAACTAGTGATCGATGAACTAGTGGAGATATTTGAAAAAGGTGTGGAGGATGTTTGGGACGAGTACAAAAATAAACATGTCACGATCAAGGCAGTACTTATCGCTACAATCACCGATCTGCCAGGTCGAGGTTGCTTGTCCGGAGAGAAGACAAAATACTATATTGGATGTGTCGGGTGCTTGGACGACATCGATGCAATACATCTGCCAAAGAACTCAAAGATAGTTTATATGGGACACCGTAAGTTCCTACCTAAGGATCACCCTTACCGCAGGAATAGAAAAGATTTTGACGGGACTATTGAGAAACGCTTACCTCCAAAATATCGAGATGGGCCTGCGATACTTCGAGAAGTCAACAAACTGTAGGTTGTGCTTGGGAAGGGGGACAATGCAGTAGCAGCGCCTGATGGGAGCATTTGGAAGAAAAAATCAGTATTTTGGAAACTACCTTACTGGCCAGTGCTGAGTGTACGCCACTATCTTGATCCCTTGCACATTACTAAAAACGCATGTGGTAACACGGTTAACACCTTGATGGACACCGGGGGGACATCGAAGGATTCACTAGCCACACGCCTAGACATGCAACACTTAGAAATCAGGAAGGAACTGCATCCCGTGGCGCGAGAGGATGGCCAGTTCGAACTTCGGGTTGCGTCGTGGACCTTGAAGAAGGAAGAAAAGCGTGCGCTTATTTCTTTCTTCAATGAATTCAAAGTCCCGATGGGCTACTGTGTGAACCCAAAGAGGCTAGTGAACATGAGAGAACTCAAGTTCAACTATGGTTGTATGAAGGCCTATGACTGTCATGTCATTATGACTCAGCTGCACCCTGTTGCCCTGCGTGGTATCCTCCCCCCAAAGGTCAGCGCCCCAATCATAAAGATGTGCCCGTTCTTCAACGCGATCTCAAAAAATGTCATTGATGTGTCCACGCTGGACCAGCTACAACGGGACATAGCCAAAACTGTCGTTAGGCTTGAGATGCATTTCCTGTCGACTTACTTTGATATCTCAGTCGCATCTGCTCATTCATCTTGTTGACCAAATTAGAACCGTTGGCCTAATGTACCTGCATCAGATGTTCCCTTTAGAAAGGTTGATCAAAGTTTTCAGGAGGTATGTTAGGAACAAATTCAGGCCAGAAGGGGGCATGGTTGAAGGATGGTCAACAGAGGAGGCCATTGAGTTCTGCACATATTATCTGGACATCAATAGGGTCGGAGTTCTAGAATCTCGTCACGAGGGAAGACTAGATGGCAAAGGAACGATCGGGGAGAAATCTATCACAGTAGACGACCCCATTTCTTTTAGACAGGCACAGTTCGATGTTCTCTAGCAAGCAGAGGATGTGATGCCATACATTGACGAGCATAGACAATCGCTACAAATTTTGTATCCGAGCAGGTCGTAGGTTTGGCTTGATAAAAAACATAAGGAGGAATTTGTCAGCTGGTTGCGATGCCGCTTGATTGGAACAATGTTGGGTAATCAGCTGGATATCTTAGCCAAGGGACCTTCGAGTACATTACTTAAGTACCAAGAGTATGAGATCAATGGATTTACATTTTACACAAAAAAGCAAGATGGAAAGAGCACGTACCAAAACAGTGTTGTTCGTTTTGATGCTCACGACAAAAATGGCAATGTGCAGGCGACGTACTATGGTTTCATAGAGGAGATATGGAAGCTAGACTATGGTCGATTGAAGGCAGCTCTTTTTCACTGCCAGTGGGTCCAGCTTGAAGAAATCACCACCGACAGAGAAGGGTCCACTACCGTTGATCTCACCAAGACCACATACAGAGATGACCTATTAGTCCTTGCAAAAGACATTATGCAAATCTTCTATGCAGGAGACAACAGACAAAAGGAATGCTGAAAGTAGTCCTGGAAGGAAAAAGGAAGATTGTCGGTATCGATAGAGTGACGGACAAAGAAGACTACATGGGCTATCAGAAAATGCCTGCATTCGGGGCGAACATACCCCTACCTATTCTTGAAGAGGGTGACGAACCTGCTTACGTCCGGCGTGATCACACTGAGGCCCTCATTGTTGGATCCAATGAATTTAGTTAGATTATTATTAACTATGTAATCATTATTCAGACGTTGTATCAGTAATGTGCACTGAATATCTAATTTATATTTTGTGCGCATCTCTATAATTAAATTATTAACTATGTAATCAAATATTAAGATGATGTTCACACACACTATTATTTGATAATTATAGACCATTAATTAATTATCATAGAATTAAATAATCAAGACACAAATTTTTGTCTAATTTTAGAATATAAACTAACTGCATTATTTATATTAATAAAGAAAAAAGAAACATAAACAAACCAAACTTCCTATCCTAGCTCAACGGTTAAGGCCACACACTCTGTACTCCGAGATCCGCGTTCGAATCCCAGGCGGGCCAAACTTTTTTGATTTTTCATTTATTATTTAGTAGTGCGTTATGACGGGATAAAAGGAAAAATAAAACCAATCTAACCAAACTCCCTATCCTAGCTCAGTGGTTAAGGTCGCGCACTCTCGACCCCACGCCCCGTGCTCGAATCCTAGGCAGGCCAAACTTTTTTGATTTTTTATTTATTATGTAGTAGTAGTGCTTTACTACGGGATAAAAGAAAACGTATAACTAATTCTAACGGAATACCTATTCTAGCGCAGTGGTTAAGACTCCGAACTAAGAACCCCGAGACCTAGGTTTGAATCCTAGACGCGGGAAATTTTTTATATTTTTTATAAAAAGGCTACGACAGCAGGCAGCCCAGCTGCTGTGTGTTAGCATGGCAGGGCCCATAACTGTCGGTTTTTGTTTAAAAACCGACAGTGATACAAGCTATCACTGTCGGTTCCTAGAATCGGCACAGAAGGCCACCTTCACTGTCGGTTTTTAAACCAAAACCAACAGTGATGTCTAGATGCTCCTCATAGGCCAATAGTGCTCCCGCTGACCGCCAAAGCAGGAGCATTACTTCCACCTACCCCGACAGTTTTAGTTCAAAAAAAGTACCACGACTGCTAGCCCCTATAAAATGGCCCTCGGTCGGGAGCCTCTCAATAGCCAAGTCTTGCCACCCTCTTGCTGCTTATTTCTCACTTCGTTCTCTCTAGCTAGTATACACATCTATGGCCTCTCTGTGGGAGAAAGCCCTCCACATACAAATTTCAATAAACGTGGTCATCTGCAAGGATGGTGCATACAAAAGATAGTAAAAGAATGTTTCTGAAGATAGAGCAACGCCAAAGCTTGGGGATGCCATGAGGTTGACAGCGTCATCCTATGCGGTGTGCTCTGGACTGTCTGACCAGAGCGGCATGAATTCATCGTCCGATGTGCTCTGGATTATCTGTCCGGAGAGGCATTCAACAGTGCCCGGCAACCTCTTCGTTCGTCTCCCGAAGGCGTAGCTCATTAGCCATCTTCGGTATTCTCTAGCAGCTATTCGACCCTACATGGGTGCAAGAAGAATGCTTCTGAGATGGTTATCTAATAATGTGTTTGTACATTTCAATTGTAACATTAACCTAGATGGAAATAAGTTTTTGTTATCGTATATTTAATTTTAGTGTCATGTCTTTGTTATCGTATATGTAATTTTATTTCAAGGTTTCTGTTATTTTATGTTGTATTTTTGTAACCGATGTTTGTCTCTTCAAATGGCAATGCATGTATGGATATTTCACATATATATGGTACCCTAATAAATAATTATCAAGCATTTTTTGGGTGGACGACGATGTTTTTGTACCCATATATTAAATTATGTAATTGATACGGAATTTTTGGACATTATTTGAGCATTAAATAAAGATCACCTGATTACTATTTTTTGTATGTAATGACCTTTATTACAGCATGCATGCAATGCTTTTATTGCTGCATGCATGCATGCATGGAAGTACGTGCTGTCAGCCACATCACTGTCGGTTTTCATACAAAACCGATAGTGATAGAGTTATATCACTGTCGATTTCCTTACAAAACCGGCAGTGATGAACACCATCATTGTCGGTTTTGTTATAAAACTAGCAATGATATGTTTGTCCCCTATAAAAATAAACCAGGAACATACCCATGCATGCACCCTCACTTCACTCTTATTTCTTAGTTTCACGTACTCTCACTTCTCACTCTTTTCACTCTACGTGATTTGGTCATGGCTCCTGGATATTTTATTGTAGGTATATATATGTTCTCCTCTCTCACATTGTAGCTATGCATATATGCATCGTCGATGTATATTTATTTAGTTTGCAACATTTTACTTGGCATATTTTATATAATGCAATATATATTTCTATTCATATTTCTTGAATTTTATTAGGTACAATGCCATATATATATTCTCCTCTTCCATATTCTAGCTATGTATATATATGTATGGATCTATATTTATTTAGTTTGCTACATTTTACTTGGCACATTTTATATAATATATATTTATAGTCATATTTCTTGAATTTTATTAGGTGGGATGAACGAACCTCCCCCAACACAAGAACCAGGTTTCCACCCTGGCGATGATCCATTCGATCCTGATGTGGCCATTCCAAGCCATCCTATTCCTGCTATCGTATGAAGTATTTTCCAACATCTTATTTTTGGATGCTAATTATTTAATAATTGTAGTTTAAATTTCGTAATAAGTGTTGTTTCATAATATGTATGGACTCATTCAAATAATATCATTGTTGCATATGTCGTAGATGATAGCCCCGATAGAGTGGCTGCAAGCAGCACTTAGCTTGCTCATGGTGTCGGACATCATTGAGAACACATCATCTGCTAATGATGGTCAAAGTTGGACGTATGAACTAAGCTTCTACATCCCTTCGAGGCTACCATCAGGGCTTCAGGAATTTATTCGGTGGATAGGATCACGGATGCCAAGCATGAGAAGCGCCTAGTTCTCTGCCGTGTGCATCTGGTTGGTGGCACTTCAGCACATTTGCTATTAGGTGCCCGATTTCTCGCACTTCAAGATAGAAGCTTTGCGTGCTGGTGATGTCCCTGTTCCGCAAGTAAGTGAATACTGGGCGAGCTACAAGCAAATGGATGTGGTAAAGTCGATGTCACTGATAACTGAGTCATGGTTATTTATTGTATTGTTATTGTAATAATGATCTCTCATTTTTTGTTTTACCCACTTGTAGGTGGTGCTCCATGACAGTACCTATGCTGCATTGGGCTTGTCGGCTATTCTAGACCAAGCTATGGAGAGACTCGGGTATGACTGGGAGTACTATACTAGGAATCTCGGCTAGCACACTACTGTAGGACGCCAGTTCTGCATAAGATTTACTAACGGGCCAATGGTCGTTCAGTAGGTTACATCTATGGACGACCATGTCATCGATCTTTTGAGGCATGAGAGAGTGCAATCGTATGGGCATTGGCCTTCATCGATAGCTATGGTTACAGAATCCATGACATCAATTACCTTGCTTGGATGCAAATGTATGGTGCTGCGCATCCACCCCCTCATTAGTGTTTGTTTAGGTTTAATTTGAAAGGTTTAAGTTTAATTCGGCTTGTTTTTGTCATGTAATTCATGTGCTGTGGAACAAGAACTCTAAATTCCGGTGCCGTATTGGTCTCAAACTTTTTCTTAGGCTTGCACGTGCCACGGGTGAATGAAACACCAAGTTTGAGATTTTTCTGAGATGGTTTGGTACTTTCTCCGATTTAATTATGTTTCCACGCGATGCCACCAATTAATTAGAGGTTGAACTGTGCCTACCCCCAAAATGATTTGTAATGGTGCCAAACTTTTCCATGGGGTCTTATGTGCCCTAGAAACCAATTTTGGTCAAGGTGGGTGCAAAATTCTAGTGTGCCCAACATGTAATTGGGCCTCGTTTGTCCCTTTTAGCACAAAGAAAAATATAATAATAAAGAATGATAAGAAAAACCTAAGATCTTGTGTGGGGCCATAATTTGGGTGTACATGCTTGGAAAAAAAATTGAAGCCATTTGGACATAGGCGGTACATACCTGCTTCACAAACCTATAGAAACCGTCTCATGTTACAATGACTAAACACCTAGGTTCTCAAGGTTTCTGTGGTTCATATGCATTTTGGTGTTGTATTAGTCTCAAACTTTTCTCAGGCTTGCACATGCCATGGGTGAAGGAACCACGAAGTTTGGGATTTTTCTGAGATGGTTTGATACTTTCTGCTGTTTAATTATATTTCCACGCGACGTCACCGATTAATTAGAGGTTGAACTGAGCCTACCCCCGAAATAATCTGTAATGTGCTAAACTTTTCCATGGGGTCTTATGTGCCCTATGGACCAATTTTTGGTCGAGGTGGATACAAAATTCTAGTGTGTCCAACATGTAATTGGGCCTCTTTTGTCCCTTTTAGAACAAAGAAAAATATAATAATAAAGAAAATGATAAAAAAACTAGGATCTTGTGTGGGGACATAATTTGGGTGTACATGCTTGCAAAAAAAATTGAAGCCATTTGCACATAGGTGCAATAGGAATATAAATGTATGAATTTATTCAGTTTTAAAAAGGAAAAATATTATATATAATCATCACTGTCGGTTTCACAAAACCGACAGTGTTGGGCGCAAAACCGATAGTGATGACATGTATCACCGTCGGTTCCTTGTTGAAAACCGACAGTGATATCTTTATTTTTAAAATCAAAATAAAAAAATTGTGCCCAGCCACGGGTTCGAACGTGTGTCTCGAGGTCCAGAGTGCGCGCCATTAACCACTGCGGTAGTCTAGGGAGTTCTTTAGGTTTTGTATTTTTTTTCTTTTTTATCCTATTATAACGCACGATTTAAATTAGAAAATAAAAAACAAAAAAGTTTGGGCCGCCTGGCATTCAAACGCGGGTCTCAGGGGTGAGAGTGCGCGGCCTTAACCGCTGCGGTAGTGCAGGGAGTTCATTAGGTTTAGGTTCTTTTTGTTTTTTATCATGTTCTAACACACTATTAAATTATAAAATAAAAAGCAAAAAGGTTTGGCCCGCCTGGGATTCGAACGCGGGTCGCGGGGTCGAGAGTGTGTGGCCTTAACCGCTGCACTAGGATAGGGAGTTCGTTGGTATAGGTTCCCTTTTTATTTTTAACCTTTTAAACAAACCAGTA
The DNA here is from genome assembly GCA_904845875.1 of Miscanthus lutarioriparius. Taxonomy (NCBI): domain Eukaryota; kingdom Viridiplantae; phylum Streptophyta; class Magnoliopsida; order Poales; family Poaceae; genus Miscanthus; species Miscanthus lutarioriparius. The sequence continues at coordinate 52,672,111 of CAJGYO010000010.1, forward strand.
GTGGAGTTGCACATCACTGCCTGTTTGCCTTTGGCATCGGCAGTGATGCTACATCATCACTGTCGGTTTGCCGTTCGCACCGGTAGTGATGTGCCACGAGTATATAGCTCGATGGCGCGGGGTGAAATTTTTCTAAGTCATTTGAACCCCGTGCCATCCACTTCCTCCAAGCCAACGGAGCACCGACACCCCCCCGTGCCACCGTTCGCCACCCCTGCGCCGCTGTCCGTAGCCCGAGCGCCCTCCTCTTCTTCAACGCCGACGTCCATGCATCCCCGTGCGGCCCGCAGTAGCGAGGAAGACGCATGACGCCGTCCACCACCCCAGCGTCCCCCACCCCTAGTCCTCCACGACCCCTTGCACCACGACGTCGGCAACTCCCAACACCGGCAACTCCCAACACAGCATGGATTTGAAGGAGCACGCGGACAGCAGCGTCCTCAACCGACAGGGTGAGCGCCTCCCTCACTGCGCCCCTTAGGTGTTCGATGGATTGCCGCAAACCATCGCTGCCATCCCAGCCACACCCACGTCGTTGTCTTCCTCAACCCCGACGGAGCTCCACTGCCACCCGCATTGCTGTCCACAACCATCGTGCCATCCTCTTCTTCAACGCCTAACATCGTCCCTGCCTCGCCAGCGCCCTCTTCTTCCTCAACACCGCCGAAGCACCGCCGCTGCCCTCGTCTTCCTCATCCACCCTGTGGTACTCCATGACGCAGCCCGTGCCCCCACCACCAAGCCTGCATCTCCCAAGACCGAGGCCCTCAGGAGCGCGCGAAGAGCTGCTACCGCCCCCACGGTGAGTGTGTCCGGCACTGCCCCTTAGGTGTTCGTTGAAATGCCTATAAGGATGACAGCAGCCTGTTTTTCCCATTTTCTCTAGATTTCGTGTAGAAACACTTTAAATTTCCTTGGTAGCAAATGTTCTTTGATCTATGGCGAACAAATTAGCTTAAAACACTATGGTCATTTGAAGCATGGTTGAATACATACTAGTGCTCAAACATACATTGAAATGAGTTAGATATTGAAATTCATGATTTAGTTGTGTTGGAAATTGAAGTTTGAATATTTGAATATAGTCTACAACTTTGCTCGATACACTAAACTTAGTTTTCTTGGTCTACAACATGTTTGAATGACATAGCACTATCAACCTAATTTGGTTAAATGTATAGGCAACCATGGCATGGTATGTTGTGCATGTTGGTCGAGTGCCTGGGATCTACCTGACCTAGGAAGATTGCTATGCTCAAGTCAATCAATACCCAGGTAATTGTTACAAAAAAATACAACACAGAAGCTAAAACTTTGAGGGCCTACTATGGTCCAATGAGTGCAAACCATGGCTATCCGCCAGCACTGGAGATTGAAGAGGAGCCACACGCCGGAGATATAAAGATTAGGAGAATTGCTCCTTGGTCTTGGAAAGATGCCATGCTTTTATTTATGGCTATGGTCATTGCTTTTCTTATTTGGAAGTTGATGTAGGCTTTGTTTCATAGAACAGTAGGTGGACTTTGTTGTATGAAGCCAATCAAACAATGCATTTGTTGTACGTGAACTGTATGTGGACTTATTATTAGACTTTGCATTAAATCTCTATTAGTTATGCATTAAATCTATATATATTATATATATATATATATATATATATATATATATATGCATAAATGCTATATATATATAGTTATATATATATATATATATATAATATATATATGATCAAATCTACTAGTAGTTGTCACGTAGCCAAATCGACCATGACGCCATGACTCATCGCTTTCGTTAACCCGTCGTTCAAGAACTGATAGGCAACAAGAAGCGGCTGATATCGGTTGGATGAGAGAGCTGCATGATCCGATAAACGGTGGCGGTAACATTCAGGACGGTGAGAACGAGGTACCATGGACCCCTGCCACTCTTCTTGAGCTGGATCAAGATGACCAAGATGACCAGGTAACTTAGGTATCATGTGACTAGGTAGCCAGACACACTAATTAATTGAGTGTCTATTAACGTACTTGGTGTCTCCAGCAGGAGGTTTAGCCGATCGAGCAGCCAGATGGTTCATGTAGCAGCAAGGCCAGAACCAAGCGAGGCGTGTCATAGCTTCCTACTGGTAGGAATGCACACTGGCAACTACGGCCAAATACAAGACTATCATCGGGGCACTTGTAAGGGATTACATCCTGATTAAGTACAAGAAGTGGATTGGGAAAGATGATGACCCGTGGAGGGTTCCCGAAAGTGAGAAGGATGACATATGGGAGAAATGGATCCCATAGTATTTCACTTTCCCATAGGACTATGACAAGGAGCAAGTCAAGAAAAAAGAAAAAGAAATCATGGGGACATGCTTCAAGACTTTCAAGGGGATATTGTAAAAGAAATTTATCCTCGAGGATAAAGAGCCAAATTGGGATGGTGAACAGTATGCCAAGTAGAAGGACTTCTGGTAGGAATTCAAGCAATACAGGCAATCCGAGGAGTACTTGAAACTGAGTAGGAAGAATAAGAAGAACTCGCTTAAAGCGACGAATCCTCATAAACTCAGCTCTCGTGGCTATGCCAGTAAGATGGATGCATTTGAAAGGGAACTTGAGGAGGTGGAACGCCTTGGCGTTGAGCCTGAGACTGCCAATTGGGAGCCTAGATCGATATATTTCTATATGGCAATGGGGGTACACCATGGCTCGGATGGGAGCTTTAGCTCCACAAATCCAACCATGAGCAGCCTCGTCCAGAGGATCTCTGAGGTAAATGATGAGGTGAGGAAAGGGACTCGCAATACTAATAGGGAGAATGACGTGCTCACCCAAGCACTCAGAAACAAGGAGCACCCTGGTCGCACTAGAGGAGCCAGTCTTATTCCTTGGAAAATAGCATTCGAGGAAGAATCTTCCACTTATCGGAGCCACTCGAGGGGTAGAGCGACACAAGAGGCAGAGTATATGAGGGTTCTAAAAGAGATGGAAGACAAATTCGAAAAACAGATTGATGAGAGGGTTCAAGAAAAAGTCAATGTACTGATGGCGTCCATGGGATCAGGAGTAGTACCACAAGAACCTGTTCCGACAAACTTTAGCCCACAGTTTAGGGGTCACAGCAGCTGCGGATCGACCTCGCTTGATGATGAAGAGGCGAATGCGCCTCATCCGGTGGACAGCATCACCGAACCCGTTAATGTCAGACTGTAAATCTATCAGCAATGGACAACTAACAAGGTGGTGGTCGGCTAGGCCTAGCCTGCGGGAGATGGGACCATTAATGGCCACCCAATTCCAACAGGGTATGCCCACGTTAGCATTGATATTATACTTGATAAGAAGTATAACAAGATGCACATTGATTACCCTACACAGGAAGACAGGCAACGCCTTGTTCAAAACAAGGGCGCTCATGTGGCCTGGCGCAAGCGCTTTATTAAGCTTGATCACCAGTTGTCTTTGGATGATGATGAGGATGATGATGAATCTTCGCCGCCCAGAGATGTCACTCACCATCTCCCAACAGAGGAGATCACACTACCTTCCCTGGTTCCTTGCCATCACCCCCGAGAAGACAAAAGTCTCCTTCTCTTCCTTCTTGTCCTCCCTCTTCATCAGCCACAACAAAAGAGAAGACTCCTCCTTCTCCTCCTCCCTCTTCATCACCCCCAAGAAAACATAATTCTCATCCTCCTCCTCCACAACAGCCCAAAACAAGATCTAAGGCATCCTCGCAGTGGCAGAAAAGGTCCTCGGATTCGGTCGCTAATGCTTCCAAAGTGGACCAACAAAAAAAGAAAAGGACGATGAGTGGCAGCGTTACAAACTTGATGAACCAACAAAAACCAGAAGTAGCCTCCAAGGAAGATAAAGTTAGATTCTGGAATCTATTTGCCTCACTGCCTAAGTGGAGGGTATAGTCCGAATTCAATAGGCAAACAGAGATTAAGCGCAACCAGTTAAGAGTCGAAGAATACACCATGAAGATCAAAGGAAGATAAACAAGATTGTCGAAGACAACCTCGGATTAACCAGGGATGATGTCGCGAACATCTATTATGATTCACTAAATGAGACGGCAAGACCGGCAATGCAGTTTCAAAGAGGCAATTTCTTGGTGGACGAGGAGTATAAAAATTTGACAACATATATGTGTGACTTGCATGATTATTACATGGCCCAAGCACTTGAGACGGGGCAGGCGGGTTTCGAATATATTATCCTCCCGCCGCATGTTTTCCATTATCCTAATGAAGAGAAGCACTTTGTCGGTTGGGATCACTTGTTTCAGCTATTCTAGAGATGCGATCTCGATACACAAATATTGATGATGTGGACTATATAAGAACCCTACTCACACGATATTATAATTAACTACTCTCTCGATACACAAATAGTTAACGACTGCACATTCTCCATGAATTATGCAGGTGTGTAGCAAAACATTGCTTCAAAATAAAGTACGCTCATATGTCTTTCCTGGACCCCGAGCTAGTCAACGAGAGAACATGCGGAGACATGCATCGAAATAAAGTGGAAGATCTGACGGAGACATTGACTGCCATTTTCAAAAATTTCAAGATGACTAATAAAACCGAAATACTTCTAGCCTACAACTATGAGTACGTGTTCTCTGCTATTATTTTTATGCTTGTTTTTTGTAGTTACGATTATTTTTTAACTAGGGTGTTGTGATTGTAGCAACCATTTCGTCTTCATTGTTGTCGATATTAAAATAAATCGTATCAATGTGTGGGACTCCAAGAAAAAGCCACTTTCTTTGCTCGATAACCTAGTCGAAGTGCTTAATGCGTAAGCGAACCTAAAAACATATTATTTTCTAATCGCATATAACATATTCTAATGTTGCCCCTTTTTCACACTTTATAATGTGGCACAGAGTTTAGGCAAGAATGGTCGGTGGGACGAAGGTCCCATTCTAGGTTGCACCAATGCAATTGGAGACCCTAGATCAGCCGGTGGAAAACAATGAATGCGGGTTGTACGTAATGTGGGCAATGCTTTGCTACCTCGGCGTAAAATCGGAGGCAACAGATGCTTTGGTGTGTATAATTCTTATTTCATTTATATCTGTTAATTCAACAAAATGATATACTTATTTCTCTAACATTTCTGCATTTCGGAACCGGTTTTTTTGAATGACAGCGCAAGAAATTTAAATACAATAGGCTGTTAGAAATGGAGGTCATAGCACTGTCATCGGAGCTAGCAGCCTTCATCATATCAGAGTGCTTGGAAAAACGAACATTCTCCATTGCACAGTCCGTGAAGTACAAGGTGCAGTACGGGTCAGAGCGGCTCGCTAGACTATTATAATTTCTTTTTTATTTCAAGGGATCGAGAGCTTAATAAGTACATTTGAGCTGTAACTGTAATATTTGTAATGTTTAATGTTGAAGGACCTGTCGTCTACGTAGCGAATATAAAGCAAAACCTGATTCCACCAATAAAGTAAAATAAATTATAAAACAGTAAAATGCGAAAAAGGAGATCACTGCCGGCTAGCACAAAACCGGCAGTGGTGGTAAAGAGGGCACGCCCGGTTCATGGCACGAGCCGGTAGTATTGGTTGAGCCATCATTGTTGGCCTGAAATCCAAACCGACAGTGTTGCTGAAGACAACACTGTCGGTTTGAGTTACCAGCGGACAGTGATGGCTCGACCAACATAGCCGGCTTGAGCCATGAACCAACGGTGATGGCTTGCTCAACACTGTCGGCTTGAGCCAAGAACCGACACTCTTGAAGCAAACATCACTGTCGGTTGGGTCTACAAACCAGCAGCGTTGTTTAACTGGACACTGCCGGGTGGAGCCAGAAACCGACACTATTGCCTGTAGATCATTGTTGATTTTTACGAACCGACAGTGATGTCAACCTCCATCATTGTCGGTTTAAAATCTAACAGTGATGGGGTTTTTTTAACCGACGGTGATATCAAAATCTGGGGGTAGTGACAAGTACGCTACCATGCATGCATGTAATTTTCGGCCTCTGGTTAGATCGACGTCTGTTGTCCATCCTGATCAGTCATGTCGTGAGCGGGATTCCGTATCTGAGGAAACTCGGACTCTCATTCCATATCTGAGGACATGCGCGGTCGGGGCGCGCATGGGGAACAGGACGTAGACGATTCCCTTGCCTATTTTTTAGGTGTTTTGCATGTTTTTCCGCATGTCATCCTTTTTTTGATCGTTGCAAACTCCCGTTTCCATATATCATTTTTCTCCGTGTGTTTTTCTTCGGTTTCTGATTCTCCTTTTTTCTCCGCGTGTTCTTTTTCCGTTTGTTTTTCACGTGTGTTTTTTCCTCCACAACAAAAAAGCATGGAAATAATAATAAAGTAAAATACAAGGAAATAAATCGGAAATCAGAAACACATAATTAAAAAAAAAACAAATCCAGATCTCGGAAATAAAAGAACGGAACAGACAAGAAATTGGAGAAACTATATCTAGAATTTTTGGCTCTTTGTGTGCTGAGTTAATTATGAGTCCAGATCACGTACAAGACCCTATATGTTTTGGAATCGGACTGCTTTGGAATCGGACTTCTTATCGCATTAGACAAGAACTATTCTAACTCTGATGAGCATGGGTTTTTTATATATATAAATCCAGATGGAAGAAACTCTCCATTGTTCGGTAGTTAGAGGGAGATAAACCAAAAAAAATGAATGGACGAAAAACATGGCCGGAAATTTTGTCACTTTATTATTAGGGATAGAAGTGCGGAGGAACGACCACCACCTAATAAGGCTACAAAATACTCTCTCTAGTCAAAATATTTGTCACATATAATTTTATATGATCCTTAATGCATGTATCTTTAATTGATTACTAATTTTTCCTAAAATACATTAAGAAATTTAGGAGAGCCCTCTGACTGATATGGCTTTGGAATGTCTGGAAATGCCCAGAACAAACTTGGAATGGAATGGCCGATCGACTCGATAGACTTTAGCCCTCTTTGCAGGCGCCATCCATATGCATAGTTTCCCCTCAAAAAGTGGCTCCTCCCTTTGAGAACGCATTAGATATTTACCTAAACTTATGGGTCCTTGGGCAGACCCTACATCAGGTCCAAGACGTTGGTCTCTAACTGGAAAAGTAATAGCCCGAGCTTGAGAGATTCTAGTTTAGTAGGCCAGTAAAACTCGCTTGAATAAGCGGTATTATTGAACCAGACAAAACAACAAGCGATAAAACCAAAAACAGATAAAGCAGCTAAACTATAAGACAAGTAAGCTTCGCCAGACCATACAAATGCACGGCGAGCCCAAGCAAAGGGTTAGGTTAAGTCATGCCAAATTCTACATGTTGCGTTGAACATTTGAGTATTAACCTTTACGGTAATGCTGGGTATAGGGCGTCCATCCGCTCGGACGGTGCTGATGGTAGGACGCGACGCAGCCCAACAACATCTTATCTGCTCATCCAATCGTTCCAAAAAGCGAAGAAAAAACTCACCACATCGCAGCGCCGTGACGACGCTCTCCACCACGCTTCCCTCTCCACCGCGCCTCTTCTCCACAGGACCTGCCATGGCCTTCACCACCGGAGCAGCGAGCTGCGCGCCACTGGCGAGCTCTACACCGATGAACTCCACGAGGCGACGAATCTTCATTCCCATGCAGGAAGGAGATGTTGCATTGAAAGCGTATGTTGCAAACATATGTTTCAAGTGTTTCAGATATTTCAGAGCTATGCTGCAATTGTTTCATATGGATATTACAAAAGTATATCGGGATGTTGCATATGCTGCGAGTGTTTCATAGGCATGTAGCAAGCGTCTGTTCATGTGTTTTGATCCAGATGTTGCATATGTCTTAAACATGTGTTGCAAAAGTATGTTCTAAATGTTTCAGCTATTTCATTCTTATGTTGCAGCAATTATTTTCATGTTGCAAGTGTATTATCTGGATGTTGTATATGTTTCACACATATGTTGTAAGAGTATGATCTAAATGTTTCAGCTGTTTCATTCTTATATTGCAGTAAGTATTTTCATGTTGCAAGTGTTTATATGGATGTTGCAGTTTCACACATATGTTGTGAGTGTATGTTCCAATTGTTTCTTCTACTTCAGACTTATGTTGCATTCAAGTGTTTCATGTTGCAAGTGTTTCATGTTTCAGAGGTATGTTTAGACAGTCATTGGGGCACGGCCCGGGTGCTGGGGGATGGGGTGCGGTGAGCCAGAGGCTAGTAGATGGGGCGCATGGCGCGCCTGGGGTCCTGCGAACAAGGTGTGCTCGTCCTCATCCAAGCTCCTGAGTCCTGTCCACGTGGAGAGAGGAGGGGGTCAGGGGGAAGGAGTAACGGGCGTAGCCGGGGTGCTCGTGCGGGGCGGGGCGAGGCAGAAGGGGGATGGACATGTGCGTGCAGCAGCGATATGGCGCATCGGCAGCGCGCGAGGGGGGTGTAATATCCTGAGTTTTCGTGTAACCAAAAATACGAGCTTTTTAATTTTTTTCCTGCAAATGTGTGAAGCATGTAGCCTCTAGGTCAAACCTAAGTCAACATAGGAGAATTTTTTAGTAAATCATTGCATTCATATAGAATTGATTGCAGGAGAGTGCCTGTGTTCTTGAGTTGGTTTTGACTTCGAGTTTGTCTGGAGTTTGGAGTGCACAAATCCGTAGCAAGGTTCCTCTCAAATCCCTTTTTGATTCCATCTCAAATTTCCTTGAGACATTCCTTTTCCCTTCCTAAGAAGCCCACCAGCACCAACCCACCTCCTCTCCCCTTTGGCCCAAAGCACCGCGAGGCCCTACCTGCACCCAGCCGGCCCAGCTCGCCTCCCTTTGGCCCATACCACTCCCCACTCCCTATAGGCCCAGCCCTCGCCTCCGGCCCAAGGCCTAACAGCGCCCCCTCCACTCACTAGGAATGGGAACCCTAGGGCACCCCTCACCAGGTGCTCGGCCTCCCAAAGCCACCGCCACGGGCTCACGCCCTAGCACCGACGCCACACCCGCCCCTGGCTTCCGTGCCGCATGGCTGTAGGTATGGACGCCAAGGTATTTCGCCGTCCATGCCCTGGAACCCTAGCTCGGCGCCCTATAAAATCCGAAGCTGGTGCCCTCCTCCATATCCCCTCTAGTCACCGCTGCCAGCTTCTCCCCTTCCTCCCTCGCTGCTCTGCTCATCTCTAGAAGGAGCGCCAAGACCTCCACCTTCACCACGCTGCCTTTCCCCTCGCCTCTGTGGGCAAGAGAGGAGCAGCTCACGACGATGCCTACGTTCGCCATCATCGCGACGCACCATCGTGGCTTTCCATGGTGAGCGTCCAACGCATCCGCGACGTTGACAGCGGGCAAGCCTCGACACCATGAGGGCTTCGACAGGGCATGACCTCACCGTCGCATTCGCAACGTTGACTCGGTCAAGCAGCTCAACCTCGATCGCTAGAGTTGTGACATCGAGCACGCTGCTCAGGACCACGTGCGGCAGCCATGACCTAGACACGCCGCCCCTTCGACGCCAAGAACCCACCTGTGCCTCTCCTCCACCCCGAGCCCCTCGCCGAGCACGGAACCACGACGCCGCGCTTTGCCTTGTCCTCGGCGCGACTGTGCCAAGCCGTCTCCACCGCACCGGACTCCATCACCGGCGCCATACTACAGCACCACCTCATCATCCTCTGCTATGACCTAGCACCTTGCCGCCTTCCTCTTCCTCGCCGGACAATAGCAACACCTCGTCGGAGCTCCTCTGTGCCGCTGGTGAGCCCCCAAAGCCCAAGCCATCGCCTTTCTTCCTTTCGGTCGCTGTACTTGTCTGACGGCCGGCCCTTGTGCCATGACCCTTCACCATCGCAGGGAATCCACCCCTGCTCGCCACCACAGGGAGCCAGGAACTAGAGCTGCTGATCGCGTAGACCACCTCACCGGAGGACAGCGACACCACCTGGCCGGCGACCAATTTTCCATCATCTCGGGTGAGCACGGGACCCCCAAAGCTCCCTATTTTCCTTGAAACCAGCATCTGTTTCCTACCGTTCCTGACCATCTTCCTCCCTGTGCTGCCTCGCCGGTCTTCTACCTCGCCAACCCATCTCGGCCAATAGCAGCCAGCTCCTAGACGTCTGCTGCCACCTCCAGCCAGCCGTGGTCACCCCACAGCAGGCTATAGCCAGCCGCAGGCCATGGCCAGCTATAGCCCGCCCGGACGCACCACAGCAAGCCTCGCCATCTTTCCCACCAAGGTCGAACCTTTTGAAACCTATCGACGCCATCCTCAATGTCGACAAAGCTCCTGCTTTTCATTTCATTGCATACTTGTCATCTATAATTACTCATACATGATCTATCTATATCTATGACTGTGTTGTGCCTTCGTGCCGGTCTATCTCTTATGCTATGGTGTCTATCTCTTGCTATGGATATGTGCTACTCCTTCGGTTGTCGTTGTGTTCTTGGTTCGTTGTGTGTTTGTGTTGTTAGTCTGTGGACCGAGCCTTCAAGCCGGTCAAGGGATCGTACCACGTTCAAATGTTTCGGTCATGGGTTTGTCCCACCGTGGCCGTGATGTAGAGCGTAACTCGACCTCTCATTTTTAGTTGACTTTGTAGTGCCGTGACTGTCGGCCCCTCCTACGGCTCTAGGACGTGGCCACTGTAACACCTTTGGTGTTACGAGCTCGCTTAGCACTAAGATTATGATCAGAGAAATAGATCCATTAATATAGTGAGTAGTTACTTAAATGTGCTAATGAAATCTTAACAAGAAAATACGAGGCACGGTTTGCTTGTTGGCACAAAAAATAATTTTTATAAATTTTTATAAAATATAACTTGTAATTGGTACTTAAATGAAAATTTAAGTGCAAGTTTAGTAGATGGAATGCAACCGTTGATTTGGTAAATAGGCGTTGTTCCATGGTATTGCTGATAGCTCTGAAAGGATCAAGATGCCCAAGAGGGGGGGGGTGAATTGGGCTAATTCTAAATTTCTTCGCTATAAACAAGTCCTATGGTTAGCCCAATTAACCCCTTGTGCCTCGAGAAGTGTTTCTATTAATCTAACGCACAAAAGTTTAGCAACCTAGTTCTAATCCTACTTTAGCATGGCAATTTTAGGAATGTAAATGACAAGAATTGAAATGCTCAAAGTAAAGGCTCAAAGTAAAGAGAGGAGAGGAAATGCGGCGATGTTTTGCCGAGGTATCGGAGAGTCGCCACTCCCCACTAGTCCTCGTTGGAGCACCCACGCAAGGGTGTAGCTCCCCCTTGATCCGCGCAAGGATCAAGTGCTCTCTACGGGTTGATTCTTCGACACTCCATCGCGGTGAATCACCCACAACCGCTCACAACTTGAGTTGGGTCATCCACAAGCTCTCCGGATGATCACCAAGCTCTCCGATCACCACCAAGCCGTCTAGGTGATGGCGATCACCAAGAGTAACAAGCACGAACTCTCACTTGACCACGACAAGCCTAGGGAGAAGGGTGGATGCACACTTTACTACTCTTGATCTCACTAATGAGGGCTCTCTTTGGTATTCTCAAATCTCAATCACCTCACTAGGACCTTGCTCTTCTTGGCACTCTCTAAGGTGTGTTTCAGCTGTTGAAATGAGCAAAAGTAGCTCCACACACGAGTCGAGCTTCTATTTATAAGACAGCCTGAAAAACGAACCGTTATGTGCCTCTACGGGGTGACCGGACGCTCCGGTCATGTTGACTGGACGCTCCGGTCAGTTCAACCCACACACCAGTGTTTAAGTGTTGACCGGACGCTGGCAGGGTCCGGTCACCACTGACCGGATGCGAGCGGTCCCATTTTCCCTCACTGGATGCTTACTGTACTCGACCGGACGCTGGATCCTTAGGGTCCGGTCAGAATTGACCGGACGCGTCCGGTCACAGATTCACTCTTCTGGAACCTTACTGGAGTCGATCGGATGCTGGTCCTCAGCGTCCGGTCACTCGATCACTCAGCGTCCGGTCGCACCAGACGCAATCTCCTTGGTCAAATAAACTGACCAGACCCTGCGGCCAGCGTCCGGTCAGTATTTGACCCTCCATTCACTTCCAACTTTCGATCATACGTGAATGAAGTTTGCTCCAAAGGATCTAAGGGCTTTGTTGGAGCTACCTAGTGCTAGACTTAGCAAGTGTGCACCACACCTAACTCACTAGACTCACCTAGGTCAAGCTACCCGTCCATACCCCCCTTAATAGTATGGCCAAAGGAAAAACAAAGTCCTAAACTACTCTAAGTGTCTCACCAACTCCAATCGACACTTAGAACTAGTCATCCTTAACCTTGTCGTCCATCCTTTGAAAACCGAAACGATTTCCATCGTAGGGGCATGACATCCATGATTGCCCAATCGATCTCCATTACCATGACCTAACTTAATTGCCTCTATAAAACACACGTTAGTCATAGTAATCTTGTATTGTCATTAATCACCGAAACCCAACAAGGGGCCTAGATGCTTTCAATCTCCCCCTTTTTGGTGATTGATGACAATACCACCTCGAGTACGTGAAAGAGTTGAGGTTTTTATTATGCTTGAATCATATAAGCTTTTGTCAATAAGAACAAAAGAGTTAGGCAAGCTTGTATGACCCAAGCCAACATAATGTACTCAAAAGATATTAAATAAGCATTAGTACAAGTAATAAAGCTCATTTGCATCGGAGTATAAACACGGAAGCAAGGCAAATGAGCATAACACAAGTGATATGACATATAAATAGTTATGAAGTAGAGAGCACACATGTCATATATCACAATCACGTAGATATCACTATCACATAGATATAGTTTAATGCATGAAGGTAAACACACGAATGCATAATAGTAATAGTGTATCACACAAATAGAAACTCCAAATGTAATAGATAATAAACTAATAGATAACTAAGCTCCCCCTAAATAAGTCGCTCCCCCTGAGTCTACATACTCGAACCCTCTCCCCCTTTGGCGTCAAACACCAAAACCTAAGGGTTTGTTGGCGGGGCTGCAGCGGATGAGTCGGGCGCTGAAGTACGAGGAGCAAGCTGGAACTGGGCGGCATCATCATCTAACCCTGAGCTCAGGTTGGTGACCCTCTATGGTCGGGAGCATCATTTGAAGCGATCTAGGTCGAGCTGGGGCAAGTCTTTGCATGTGATCTTTCTTTGGTATGTTCGTCGAGGATCAAGATGCAATGAAGAAGGAAGCCTTTGAATAGTCACGGCGACGGGAGCTCCTGTAGAAGGACCTGGGGCATGCATATGTGGCGGTGTAGGCATCCCTGTCAACTCGCTAAAAGATGCTCCAAGACTCCTGGAGACTGACGTGGCAGGCACAAATAGCGAGGATGTCTGATCCGGTGTGAAGCCCGTCTGAAATGGTGTGAACCGCGGGGCTACCACTGGCGAGGATAACCACTGGGATAGCTGTACTTGGGGAGAAGCATACTGAGCTGGAGGCTATCCCTGACTCTGAAGCCCACTGGGCTATACTACTGGAGTCATCGTAGTGGTGGCAGGCTGAGCAAGTTGGGGTGAAGGCTGTGACTGTGGAGCCCTAAGTGCTGTTACTACATGCTGCATAAATCCCATAAGCTGCTGCTACATGAGTAACTGCTGCTGATGCATCTGCTGCTGCTGATGGAGGACCTGCTGCTGTTGCTACAACTAGTCTTGACGAGCCTAAAACTGTGCAAAGTTGCCAGCGGTCTCCTGAGCCTGTCTAGCCTGATCCTGCTGCATCTGCTCAAGGATAGCAATCAAAGCGGGGTTCGTCTGCTGTGCAGGTGGAGCAGAGCTAGAACTACCAGCCTCTGCATCATGTCTACATGGAGGCATCCGAGGAATAGGCTAGTAGTCATCGTCTGAGCTGTCACTAGGCTCGCTCACCTCCTGCTATGCCTCAAGCTGCTCCTCCTCAGTAGCGGCTATGCCTCTGATAATCTTGTCCTGCTGAGCTACGGACTCTGGTACATATGGATGGCGGCGAGGCTGAGTGGGTGCCTGTGGTGTGCTATGCCTGATCCTCTGTGCCATGTTATAAGCTGGAAACTCTATCGTGGCACCTCTGTACTCTGCAACCATCTCTGGTGTCCTAACTTGCACAGCCTTGAGAATAAGGAATGTGATCCAATGTGGATAAGGAAGCTGCCTGTGACCCTTGAAGCCCTCAGCTATTGTGTCCTCCATCTCAGACAGAATAAGATCCCAAACATCAAACACTGTCTGCTGCATCAGGGCGTTGAGAAGCCATAGCTGGATACATGTCAGGCCCTCCCTGTATCCCAACCTGGGAAGCAGTGTCCTCATAATAGCCTCTAGAACTTGAGCAGTCGGAGTAAGATCACTGGGGTTCCTACGAGAGCCCTCGCCAAAAGGCTCCTTGAAGCAGTGTCGCACAAGATCTATAGGGGGCACCAAACCACCATGAGGACACCTGGGAGGCTCTGTCTGTCCATAACATACCTCATGTAACTTGATAGGCTACTCCTGTAGCCTTAGTATCTCCCTGGCCCTCTAACTCATCATCCTGTAGTCTCTGCCTCTGAATGCAAAGTGTATAAAGTTATGATGCGGGTCAACAAAGTGGGATGCATAGAATTGACGAACCCATGAAGGAACATATAGTCCTGTCCGTCCAATCAAAACTGTCAGCCCCGGCAGATATGCAAGGTAGGGGCGAATATGCTCTCCAGCTGCTGCTACTATAGCCTCAATGCTGCAGACTCTCTGAGACCTGAAGACTGCCCCACTGTTTAGATATGCATTTTAGAAATCTTCTTGGAGCGGTGTGTAGAATCCCTCAGATGCTCTCTCATCCCTCCTCGGAGGAAACCACACCTCAAACTCTACAAACCTCAGCTACCGAACCTGCTTGGCCATGGCGGCCCTCAAGTCAAGATGGGTCACTGGAGGTGGACCCTGTGGTCTAGGCGGTGGACGTGATCCCCTCCGCTGTGTCGGTAGCCTCGGTGAGACTGGAACACGGATACGACCAGAGCGGCGTAGCTGGGACTGTGGTGCCTACTCTGTCTCCTCGGCCTCCTCGGCCTACTCACCCTCCTGAGTCTGCTCTACTGTCTGGGGCTGCTGCTGTGAAGCCCCCTGAAGCTGACCCTCATCAATAGTATAATGCTGTCCTGCAACAGTGACAGTCCCAGGTGGACTACCAAGAAGGCGCTCAACTCGCTCTATCCCAGCCCTCGATGAAGGTGGCAGATCTGCAATCACAACCCCACTGTGAGCACCTCCTCTCTCGGCACGCTCTACGGCCTCTGCAACTGCTGCTGCTCGAGCGGTCTCTGCATTTGGGTACTTCCTCTTCTTGGATGCAATCTTCTTTGTCGCCTTACCTTTTGGATCTGCAGGCAGGCGAGGCGGGGGCCTCCGATCATCATCTCTAGGACCACCTCCAACATTCTTAGTGCGAGCCATCTGATCTGACAAGAAAAACTGCCGCTGACAACATCAACTGTCCACTGACACTTTCGAGGCTTGGCCTCGATCCGTACTTGCGAGCTTGGCCCTGAGTTAACTGACAACAGCCACTGACACCTCAACGGCACCTACTCGCTGCACGATGGAATAGATAGATATACAAATAAATACATTATATCTAATAGATGTGAAACCCTAGGAAACAAGCAATTTAGATACAAAATAGAAATGACGGGCTTGCTACCTGACGAACCGGCGATCCGATGGAAAGAAAAGTGACACGCGGGGAACCACCGGAAGACCTAGGGTTAGGGTTTGTGATGAGCGGTGAATCGGCGGCCCTGAAATCAGTGCTGCGATGAATGGCTAGGTCATGGGTGATTTGTAAAAAGGATGCTTGGGCACCAAATAGGTCCTTACCGGCGCTGGACGTGGACTACACTGCCGTTGAGGAGGCACGACAACGAGGCAAGGGGCGGTGGTGCAAGGAGCAGCACTGGTGCGGGCTTGGATGGGGCCTCGATGGCGCTGGAATGGAGTCTTGACGATGTTGGTGCTCGGGCAGGGTGTGGCGGCGGCGGTGCAGCAGAGAGATGCGTGGGAGAGGCGGCGGCGTGGAGCTGGGGCGAGCGTGGGCTAAAGTTGCGGCGAGCGCGGGCTGAAGCTGCGGTGGCTCAGGACGGCGATGACGACGATTAGGGTAAACACGCGACCGGATTAGGTTAATATAAGGGTCCCCCGACGTGACAGAGAAGGAAACAGGGAAGAAACCTGATGCCGCATGATATCTACTGACCGAACGCTCCGGTGGTAGCGACCGGACGCTACCACCCAGCGTTCGGTCGATTCCAGAGAGGTACAAATCCTCTGGAATCACGACCGGACGCGTCCGGTGGACACCGACCGGATGCAGCCAGAGTCCGGTCACCTAGCCTTGATGCCTTCATGAACGACCGGACACTGAGATGACTTCTGATCGGACGTAGAAAGGCAGAGTCCGGTCACTCCTTCGCAGCAAGTTCACCTCCTGTGAATTGACCGGACGCTGGATATCAGAGTTCGGTGCAGCGTCCGGTCACTCTTTTCCAGCAAATCTTCAAAGATCCTTTGCGCTGTCTGTTCCCAATCAAGTCCCAACTTGAATAAGATCCAAATAAACACCAATTGGGACTGATGTGAGTGACCTCTCTCAAGCCCTCAAGTTTTTCACAATATTTTGCCTTAGGCTATAATTCTTTTTATGAAAATAGGCACTAAAAGGGCAAATGGAACAAAACGACAAAACAACATTCATGCATATGCAATACTTGTAAGTAAATCTAGTTGCTTGTCAAGTTTGATCCAAGGTTAAGCTTCTTCACACGCTTTTCGACGGTTATCTTAACCATGTTAGACAAGCCCTATATGCATTACCAAAAATTAAACATGTTCTATATTACAATGAATGCAAGGAACAACACAAGCTCATCTTTTAGTGAAGTTACTAAAATCAAGTATATTGAGCTCATTCCGCAATCTACAAAATGTAGCCTCATCAAGCGATTTAGTGAAGATAGCCGCTAATTGATCTTCGGTCCTAACACCTTCTAGTGATATATCATTTTTAGCAACATGATCTCTTAGAAAGTGATGGCGGATATCTATGTGCTTGGTGCGAGAGTGTTGAACCGGATTATTTGCAAGTTTTACCGCACTTTCATTGTCGCACAAAAGAGGTACTTTTTCTAGAACTACACCATAGTCTAGCAAAGTTTGTTTCATATAAAATATTTGTGCACAACAAGCACCCGCGGCAATGTATTCCGCTTTGGCAGTGGACAAAGCGACACTATTTTGTTTCTTGGAGGACCAAGACACAAGTGATCTACCAAGCCAATGGCACCCTCCGGATGTTCTTTTTCTATCAACTTTGCATCCGGCGTAATCCGAATCGGAATAGCCAATTAATTTAAATATAGCTCCTTTGGGATACCAAAGGCCAATGCTTGGTGTGTGCTTAAGATACCTAAGAATTGTTTTTACGATAATTAAATGTGTTTCCTTAGGATTAGCTTGAAATCTAGCACACATACACACACTAAACATGATGTTGGGCCTAGATGCGGTCAAATATAACAAGCTACCAATCATAGAATGGTAGAGAGTTTGATCAACCGTGTTACCTCCCTCATCTAGGTCAAGATGTCCATTGGTTGGCATTGGTGTCTTGATTAGCTTACATTCATCCATCTTGAATCTCTTGAGAAGATCTTTTGTATATTTCTCTTGAGAGATGAAGATCCCTTCTTTCATTTGCTTGATTTGAAAACCAAGAAAGAATGTAAGCTCACCAATCAT
The DNA here is from genome assembly GCA_904845875.1 of Miscanthus lutarioriparius. NCBI lineage: Eukaryota > Viridiplantae > Streptophyta > Magnoliopsida > Poales > Poaceae > Miscanthus > Miscanthus lutarioriparius. Next base: position 52,689,866 of record CAJGYO010000010.1, read on the forward strand.
GGACATCTCGAACTCCTTCAACATCAATTCACCAAATTATTTGCAAGAGTCTTCATTTGATTATCCAAAGATGATATCATCAACATATACTTGACAAATGAAGATGTGCCCATCAAGCTTCTTGGTGAATAGTGTGGTGTCGACCTTCCCAATAGTGAAGCCCTTCTCAATGAGGAAGTCCCGAAGGCGCTCATACCAAACTCTTGGGGCTTGCTTATGCCCATATAACGTCTTGGACAACCTATAAACATGATTAGGATATCTAGGGTCTTCAAACCCAGGAGGTTGATCAACATACACTAGTTCATTAATAAAGCCATTTAAGAATGCACTTTTCACATCCATTTGATAAAGTTTCATTTTATGATGTGATGCATATGCAAGGAGGATACGAATGGCTTCTAGCCTTGCAACTGGTGCAAAGGTCTCTCCAAAATTCAAACCTTCAACTTGAGAGAACCCCTTTGCAACTAGTCTTGCCTTATTCCTCACAACAATACCTTGATCATCTTGCTTGTTTCGGAACACCCACGTTGTTCCAATGACTCTTGCACCTTTTGGTCGCTCTTCAAGAGTCCAAACTTCATTGTGGGTGAAGTTGTTCAACTCTTCATGCATGGCATTGACCAATCTGGATCTTGAAGAGCTTTTTCTACCTTGGTAGGCTCAAAGCAAGAGACAAAAGAGTGATGAGCAATAAATGAGGCAAGTTTTTGTGAGCGTGTCATCACTCCCTTTGATGGACTCCCTATGATGAGATCTTGTGGATGATCTTGTAGTAGAGGTGTGTTTCTTCTATTGACCACTTGAGGAGGAGGTTATGAGCATCAACATTTTGTGCTTGTATCACCATTTGCTCATGGGATACATGAATATCTTCATTTTCTACTCTCCCATCTTTTTCACCATCTTGTGGCACACTTGATGAAGAGGGCAGATCAATCACTTGTACATCATCTTTATCATCTTTAGGCTTGATGTCTCCAATCAGAATGTTCTTCATAGCCTCCCTCAATGGTTCATCACCTACATCATCAAGATTCTCATGTGCTCCTTGGGAGCCGTTAGATTCATCAAATTCCACATCATATGTTTCTTCAACCAAGCCGCTGGCATGATTAAGTACTCTATATGCTTTGAACTTCGATGAGTAACCAACAAGAAAACCAATATCACAACGTCTTTAGAACTTCCCTAGGTGTTGCCGCTTCTTGTAGATGTAGCATTTGCAACCAAACACCCTAAAGAAGGAGACGTCCGGCTTCTTCCCATTGAGCAACTCATAAGGTGTCTTGCTAAGGAACTTTTGAAGGAATAGACGGTTGGATGCATAGCATGTAGTGTTGATTGCTTCCGCCCATAGAGCTTCGGGGGTGTTGTACTCATCAAGCATTGTTCTTGCAAGAGTGATCAATGTCTAGTTCTTCCTCTCAACTACACCATTTTGTTGAGGAGTATATGTTGCGGAGACCTCATGTTTGATTCCAACTTCATCACAATAAGCTTCTATGTTTGTGTTGTCAAATTCTTGACCATTGTCACTTCTAATCTTCTTGAGCTTTACTTCAAATTCATTTTGAGCTCTCTTGGCAAACTTCTTGAAGCAAGATGCAACTTCAGATTTGTCATGAAGAAAGAATACCCATGTATACCTTGAATAATCATCAACAATCACAAGACAATAAAGATTTCCTCCCAAACTCTTGTATGTTGTTGGTCCAAATAAATTCATGTGAAGGAGTTCTAGCACTCTTGTGGTTGACATGAAAGCTTTGGTTGGATGAGTATTTGCAACTTGCTTGCCGGCTGGACATGCACTACAAAGCTTGTCCTTCTCAAAGTTCACATCCTTCAACCCTCTCACCAAATCATTCTTCATTAGCTTCTTGAGTGAACTCATACGAACATGAGCAAGTCTTCTATGCCATAGCCACCCAAGTGTTGTTTTGGTGAATAGGCATGTCTTCAAGTTTGCATCTTCGGAGGTGAAGTCCACTAGATATAAGTTGTTGTATCTAAATCCTTTAAATATCACTTGATCATCATCCTTCTTGGATACAACAACTTTCTTCTCGGTAAACAAGCATTGGAAGCCAAGATCACACAATTGCCCAACGGATAGCAAGTTGAAACTCAATGAAGCAACATATAGCACATTGAAGATTGAATGATCATTTGATATAGCCACTTTGCCCAATCCTTTAACTTTGCCCTTTGAGTTATCTCCAAATGTGATTCTTTCTTGTTCATCTACTTCTTCATCTAGTGAGGTGAACATACGAGGGTCACCGGTCATATGTTGTGTGCAACCACTATCAATCACCCAATGACTTCCACCGGTCTTGTAGTTCACTTACACACAAGAGATCAAGCTTTAGGAACCCAAACTTATTGAGGGCCCTTCACCTTCTCAACAAGTGACTTTGCAACCCAAATTTTCTTAGGACTATTCTTGTTTGGAGGTCCTAAGAAAATCACTTTCATCTTTCCACTAGAATCCATTCTAAGCATGTAGTGAGCATTGAAGGCAAAGGGTCCAGCATGCTTGGGCAAGGGTTGTGGTGGTAGAGTTTGGCACTCATGAGCAAAGTGGCCTTCTTGTCCACACTCAAAACATCTCTTTGGCTTTGGCTTTGATTGTTGTTGTTGAACTTGAGCCTTCTTCTTCTCTACATGTGCCACATATCCAATGCCACTTCTATCCATCTTCATGACGGTGTTCATAAGTAGCTCACTTTGAAGATATTTGCCTCTTGTGAACTTGCTCAATCCAACCTTGAGATGCTCTTTCACCAACTTAAACTTCTTGTTCTCTTCCTTAAGAGCATCATTGTTCTTCTCTTCCTTGAGCTTTTTGTTTTCCTCTTTGAGCTTCCCATTCTCAAGGATCAAGTCACCATCATGATCAAGGGTTTCTAGTACAATGGTGTTGTGACTTTTGATTTCTACAAGATCTTTCTTGAGCTTTGCATTGTCATTCTTTAGCTTGACGAACTCATCATAATCATCGGCCTCAACCACTTGCTTGCTCTTGCTACTAGAACCTTGCTCAATGCTCTCAATGATCAAGTCATCACATGATGTAGCTATATCAATCTTAACAACATGGTTAGTAGCATCATGTGGCTCATTGGATAGAAATTCTTGAGAAATAACAAGATTATCATGATTAATCTTAAGAGTGGTATATTCTTCCTTTAGCTTGTTGTGGCTAGTGATGAGCTCTTTGTGCACCCACTCAAGTTTATCATGTTTATCTTTAAGCTCTTTCTTAGAAGATTTGAGCTCCTTGAGTTTGGATGACATAGCTTCATTTGCTTCTCTAAGCTCAACACTAGATTTTTCGGTATGTCACATTTAGCTAAGAGAGAATCATTCTTAATCTCAAGCTTTTCATTTTTAGCTCTAGTCTTTATAATAATCTTAGTGTATTTCTTTAGCAACTTAGCAAGATCATCATAAGTAGGTGATTCATATTCATCATCATCGCTATCACTATCACTATCATCCTTATGAGCATGATCATCACCACTACTATCATCATCATGAGATACCTTTCGTTCACCTTTGGCCATAAGGCATAGGTGTGTAGAGGATGACGGCCGTGGTGGCGGTGAAGATGATGAGGAATCAATAACAATGGCGGCCACCTTCTCATCGTCACTATCATCATCGGATGATCCACTAGATGAATCAATGTCTGTGAGCCAATCACCGATGATGTAAGCCTTTCCACTCTTCTTCTTGTGTAAGTCCCTCTTCTTGCCATCTCTCTTCTTGTATGGCTTGTTCTTTTTCTTCTCATCTTCATCTTTATTGCTTGAGTCATCTTTCTTGTCCTTGTTCTTGTTCTTGAACTTGTCATTCTTGGGCTTTGTGCATTGGTGAGCTAGATGACCAAGTTCGCCACAATTATAGCAATCCATCTCGGAGATTGGCTTTCTTCTTGAGCTTGTGAAGAACTTCTTCTTGCCATCAAACTTGATGCCACTCTTGTTTAGCTTCTTTAGCATCTTGGTGGTTTTCTTCACCATGAGAGCAAGGCTTTCATCACCAACTTCATCATCACTTGAGCTCTCATACTCAAGCCTTGCTTTGTCCTTCTCTTGGCTAGCTTTGAATGCTAAGTCTTTTTCTTTCTTCTTTGTAGAGGATGAGCCATCTTGAGGTGTGATGTGCATGTACATCTCATGAGCATTGATCTTCCCCAAGATTTGTGTTGGTGTAGCTGTGTAAAGATCACCTTGATGTAGCACGGTCACAATATGCCCATATTTGTCAATGGGAAGGACACTCAAGATCTTTCTCACAACATCAGATGGTGACATTTGAGTAAGTCCAAGCCCATTGACTTCCTCTACAAGAACATTCAAACGTGAATACATTTCATTAGCACATTCTTTAGGAAGCAATTCAAAAGAGTTGAGCTTTTTCATGACAAGATGATAGCGTTCCTCACGCTCACTCTTTATTCCCTCATGGAGTGCACAAACGTCTGACCATAGTGCATGGGCGTCTTTGTGGTTCCTTACACGGTTGAACACATCTTTGCAAAGGCCTCTAAAGATGGTGTTGCGAGCCTTTGCATTCCATTTTTAATAGTTCACTTCATCGCCTTGAAGTTGTGCGGGATTCCTAGGTCTTGGGAACCCATGTGAGGCGGCTCTAAGTATTCCAACGTCTAGAGCTTCTAGGTACGCCTCCATGCGAATTTTCCAATATGGAAAATCATCCCCCTTGTGCCTCGAGAAGTGTTTCTATTGATCTAACACACAAAAGTTTAGCAACCTAGTTCCAATCCTACTCTAGCATGGCAATTCTAGGAATGTAAATGACAAGAATTAAAATGCTCAAAGTAAAGAGAGGAGAGGAAACGCGGCGATGTTTTGCAGAGGTATCGGAGAGTCGCCACTCCCCACTAGTCCTCGTTGGAGCACCCACGCAAGGGTGTAGCTCCCCCTTGATCCGCGCAAGGATTAAGTGCTCTCTACGGGTTGATTCTTCGACACTCCATCGTGGTGAATCACCCACAACCGCTCACAACTTGAGTTGGGTCATCCACAAGCTCTCCGAATGATCACCAAGCTCTCCGATCACCACCAAGCCATCTAGGTGATGGTGATCACCAAGAGTAATAAGCACGAACTCTCACTTGACCACGACAAGCCTAGGGAGAAGGGTGGATGCACACTTTGCTACTCTTGATCTCACTAATGAGGGCTCTCTTTGGGATTCTCATATCTCAATCACCTCACTAGGACCTTGCTCTTCTTGGCACTCTCTAAGGTGTGTTTCAGCTGTTGAAATGAGAAAAAGTAGCTCCACACACGAGTGGAGCTTCTATTTATAAGACAGCCTAAAAAACGAACTGTTATGTGCCTCTACGGGGTGACCGGACGCTCCGGTCATGTTGACCGGACGCTCCGGCCAGTTCAACCCGCACACCAGTGTTTAAGTGTTGACCGGACGCTGGCAGGGTCCAGTCACCACTGACCGGATGCGACCGGTCCTATTTTTCCCTCACTGGATGCTTACTGTACTCGACCGGGCTGGATCCTCAGGGTCCGGTCAGAATTGACCGGACGCGTCCGGTCGTAGATTCACTCTTCTAGAACTTTACTGGAGTCGATCGGACGCTGGTCCTCAGCGTTCGGTCACTCGACCACTCAGTGTCCGGTCGCACCAGACGCAATCTCCTTGGTCAAATGAACTGACCGGACCCTACGGCCAGCGTCCGGTCGCACCGGAGCCAGCGTCCGGTCAGTATTTGACCCTCCATTCACTTCCAACTTTCAATCATACGTGAATGAAGTTTGCTCCAAAGGATCTAAGGGCTTTGTTGGAGCTACCTAGTGCTAGACTTAGCAAGTGTGCACCACACCTAACTCACTAGACTCACCTAGGTCAAGCTACCCGTCCATACCCCCCTTAATAGTATGGCCAAAGGAAAAACAAAGTCCTAAACTACTCTAAGTGTCTCTCCAACTCCAATCGACACTTAGAACTAGTCATCCTTAACCTTGTCGTCCATCCTTTGAAAACCGAAACGATTTCCATCGTAGGGGCATGACATCCATGATTGCCCAATCGATCTTCATTACCATGACCTAACTTAATTGCCTCTGCAAAACACACGTTAGTCATAGTAATCTTGTATTGTCATTAATCACCGAAACCCAACAAGGGGCCTAGATGCTTTCAAGCTCAAATATCGAATTTCGTTAAGACGGCAACGCTTGTAAGGATGTTTAAAAGCATCGCTCATGGCGAGTTATATTGAACTAACTAGTTGAGTAGTTATTGGATGTGAGTTCAAAACTAAAAGTTATAGTTTTCGGAGTCGAAAACGATAGACAATGACGTGTTAGCATTTAAATTCTAGCTAAATTTCTTAAACACTAACTTTATATTCTTGTATCGCTAGTTGCATCATGGTGAGTACTTTGGCGTGGAGTGGTTCGTAGAATGGTTTGAGGTAGCGGGGTTATCCCAAAAGTTGCCCAAACTCTTTAGAACGCATGAAGAACAACATTCGGTGCTCTGTTCGTGAACCGGCGCGCTGCGTGACGAACTCATCTTGGCCTTCTCGTATCTTTTTCCCTAGTCGCTCTTTCGTTGCGCCGAGTGTTTCCCTAGCTAGCTAGTGGCGTGGACTTTGGATTAGTGAGGTTGGTCGAACTTGAACCGCACTGTTTGGCAGCTTTGGCATCGCTTTAAAATTTGTGCGCATTGCTGTTTCGGCTGTTGGGTTTCTATGGCCGCGGTCACCACGCCATGTCTAGCTCCGTAGCTGCCCGACTGCTCCTAGTCGTGGCCGCTGCTGCTAGCCAACCCCGCTGGTACCGGCCACTCCTCGTGCTGAGGTAGGCAACGCTCATTTCCTCGAGGTCATGTTGGGGTCATCAACGACGTGTCCGAGCGTAGGGCAGTGTCGTTGTCACGACGTCCGCCGTCCGGCCGACGTGACTCCTTCCCCACCGTGCGAGCTACCAACCCGTCGTGTAGCCACCTACCTCCGCTGTCCCGTAGAGCGGCCGCCTTGTCGCTCTCACACAACAGCAAGTCAGCTCATGTCCTGTGTCGCGCACTGCTGCCCACTGTGCCCTGCCGTGCCCTTGTGCTGTTGTCGGCGCGCCGTTCTATTTTACGATGCTTGGGCCATCTCGATTCAATTATTCACTTCAATAGCTAAGTCACGAAGCTGGCCATCTGCCTGACCCATAGTTAACCACAGCCGTGCTTTAGCGATGGCCAATTTTTGAGTTCCGTCGCCGCCGGTCAGCTCGTCGCCGTTACAGAGCACATTTGGGGGTAAGCCTCCACGATCGGCTTTAGTTTGATTGCTCGCACTCTTGTACTACCCTTGACTTGATAGTGTCGATGCTTGTCATAGTTGGGTGGGAGACGTCGCCGAAGATGGAGTGGCGCTCGGGTGCCAGTTCGATGCGCCGTCGCCTTTTTCACCGCGCATGTGGCCAGTCCGCCTCAAGCCATTCCTGCCCTAACCAACTCCCTAGAGAGGTTTGTGGTGAGTCACTGATCCTTCCCTGACCCCCTGTTTAGCCTCTTCCATAGCCTTCTCGATGGAGCGCGCGCGCCAATGCCGCCATCCATGTTTGCACGCGGACAGACATGCCCTACATGCCACCATGGGCCGGTGTGGTCCTGTGTAGTCGCGCGAACCCTGCGGTTGCCCTACGCCTCTGGCAGCCACCCCTCTGCCACCACCGTGCCCTCCCTGGCCAGTCTTGGCCGCCGTCGGCCCGCCCCTGCCGATGCTCTGCTCTGGAGTCCTTCGTGGACCGGGGTTTGAAAATAGAAGTAAGTATAGGGGGTTATGGTGATGAGACAATGAGAGTAATAGATAGTGTAAATAAGGTTTTGCAATTAGAAAAATGATCGGGGGTTTTATGCAAAATGCGCCCGCGCCCTAGGCTCGCCCGCGCGGGGCCAGCACTACCGCCGCCGCCCGTTTGGGCCGCTGTCCGTGTCCCGCCTAGGTCGCGCGCACGCCTTAGGGCCAGGCCGGTTCACCGGTCATGGGCCCCGATTGAGGCCGCACGTCCGCTAGGCCGTTTGGGTGGCCGCGGGCCTTTCAATTTTCTAAAACAATTAGCGAATTTAGTTTCGGGAATAAATTTATAAAATCAATATAAATTTGTGTAGGAATCCAAAAATTATGAAACTAATTTTGTTAGTCTCCTAAAATCATGATCTACCGGTTAGTATATTTTGTTCACATAGTGTGATAATATTCTTGGAAGCTATATAATTAATTTAAGGTACTAATATTGTAAAAATATAAACTTTTAGGAATTGGTGTGATAAATTGGTAATAGTGTTGGATCTGAAATTTTTATAGTAGGCTCCTAGCAATATTAGGTACTCACTGTAATTTTTGTAGCACTAGAATAATTAGTTTGCTAGATATATAATGATGCCTTATTTCAAATAAGATTAAATCGATAGAATAAAATAAAGAAACAACTTGGGTTTATATAAGTAAATTATTTGTTGGGAAATACGCCTTATTCGACAATATGAATATGTAGCCTAAGTACGGTCGTCGTTAGAACTAGCTTGTTAACTTGAGAGGCGTAAAACGTATTTGTACGAGTCACGATTGCAGTCAATTAATTTCATCTTTGCATTGCATTACATTACATATCATATTAGGGACGTCGATGGATCATGGAGACATCAGGAGTTGCTGGAGAAATGGTGCTTTTGGAGATCGGTCATCATGATGGAATGCTAACTTTTGGTTATATCTTACCCAGGCAAGCCCCGGTGCATAACCCCTACTCTTCTGTAGTTTAAATTATAATTGTGCATTAAGTTTTAAGGAGTTGGTTGAAACCCACTTGCATATATATATATCTTTATCCTATGAGTCTTACTAGTATGACAGGATCGAGTAGATTGCTATGCTACAGGACTCCGGTAGAAGTCGAGTGATGGCTGTTACTCGCGAGAGATAGGAAATATATTATTGGATTATTATCACTTGGAAAATATAAATGGTGGAAAGGAAAAATGGTGACCGGGCAGGGATATGGTTTGGGTATTGGTGGGTGTAAGAGGTTGTGTCGCCGTGGACGCAGGGCATGGCTTGGTTACACTGCTTTCCCTATCAGTGTCGGTTAAGGACCGGTCGTTGCATAAGCCATCGAGGCAAGTCACAGACTTATTATCCCGAGCACATACTTGGGTATGGGCGCTTGGAAGACTTGTTGCTCTCTTGTCATGGGTTCCGGCTCTTTCCGGACCGACTGTCAGGTTTTTTTTTGGTGGAGGAGGTCCTTGCACCGCACTGAGTCCAGGACTCAGGGGCAGGGGCTTGGAGTCCTAGTTTGGACGGGGACCTAGGACCCCAGGATAGGAGGGTGATGGGTTGGTCCTGCTTGTGCCTTGGGTACAAGCAGGGCGTGTGTTTTCGGGGTACCCAACTGGGGGCATTGATTCATGAATCGTCGGGCAATTCGATACGGCTTGTTTTGTGCCTAGCACCGTAGTAAGAACTGAAAGATGAAAGATGGAATAGAAAAAGGAAATTCTGATTGCTTACCACTTGCTTGAAAGTAGTATAGGTGCTTACATAGAATGGTTAGTTAATGAACTAATACGGCTTACTAATAAAAATCCAATATAAGGACGCACACTTAGAAATGCTTCCTACAGATGCAATAAACCCACAAGCCAGATAGCCTTGCATATCCTTGGAGTCTTTTCTTTCCTCCTGTCGGGTAAGTCTTGCTGAGTACAACTGAGTACTCAGGGTTTTATTCCCCCTGTTGCAGGTGACAGGTGGAGGCTAGAGCTGACCTTTGGGTGTGGATTCCTCCTGGTGGGCTCAGAGAGGATTCCTTTATGTTGCAATCATAGTTCTCATTTATAACTCTCACTAAATGTTTTCTAAATAAAAGTTTTATAATCTGATGTCATAGTTTATATATCAATGCTTCATCATGTCATGACTAGATATTTATTTCCACTATAATTTTGATAACATGTTTATATTCCGTTGTCCGATTAAATTATTCATAACCCTGATAATATGATCACATTCTGCTATTATAAATAATAAATGTTATACTCTGATGTTACATGTAAAGTGATGTAAGAAATGGTTAAGAATGTTGTAAGCTTTATTCTCTCATTTGTGATCCTGATGGAAAATGTGGATTTTTGGGTTATCCCTTGTGGTGTGCCCTATGGAACCAAGTAATTTGGTGTTCTCCCTTGGGTATTTAGTGTCTAATGGAAGACGAGTACTCCTGGGAGGCATTAGATTAGGTGGTTCTACCACAACCACCATGGGCTCGATATCGTTGCGCCTCCTACCCGCACATGATGAGCCCATCATGACCTAGTCTATAGGAGACGAACTAGGGGACGACCATCATGGGATTTACGGAAGCCAACTTGTGTAGGTAAAGCTCATGGCCGCAAGTTGCCTCGTCATGACCATCGGGCTCTACCTCTTTTGCTCTTTTTGTTCTCCTTTGTTCTTTTGTTCTTCCTAACCACCTCGTATGCTTGTGCCACATTAATCATAGCATTTCTTTGCAAAGTGACGATTTAGTTGCCCGGAGGTCGTGGTGCCCTATGGGTTGGTGTGGAGTGGCATTTGTGAGCGTTTGCCGAGTCAACTCTTCCTTGTGCGTCGCTTCTTTTGGTTCTCAACCTTTACCATGATGAGTGGATCGAAAGGTAGTGGACTGCTGAGGCATTCCTTCAGATTCTGCCTTTTGCCATGGCGAATAAATCAAAGAGTGGTAGGTCATGCTACCCGTGCCTCTCCTTTCTTTGGCCTAACTCTTTCAACCTCAGTCCGTTACCATGTCAACCAGGTTGAAGGAATGCAGGGCCATTCTTGTATCTTCTCTTGTTCTCTCTTTTGATCCTTGTCGATCTAGTAAGATCTGGACTGAGCCCTCTTGTTCCAACTTCTTCGATTACTATCAATTGCCATGACATGTGGACTAAAGTACCGTGGAACCAAAATCCCTTTTCGCATGTTTGCATCTCTTAGTGTTCTTTTGTTGCGTTCTTGATTCCATAGCTTCGATTCCCATCGATTGCTATGACGAGCGGATCAAAGGAAGGTGAATCCGTATTTCCCCTCTTTTGGCTCTTTTGTGCTCGAGCCCCTTGTATGCTTGTACCTATTTTAGACCTTAGCACTCTCTAGGTTCTCGCGGTGACAACCGCACCGCTAAGACCCTAGGGGTGTCTTGGTGCCATTTAGTGCACATATGTTGAGGTACCCTATGGGTGGACTGGGGTGTTCATGTTCTCTTGTGAGTCGCTCCTTTTCCGATGCCTCATCTTTTACCATGGCGTGAGGATTGGAAGAAGCGGACCACTGGTTCCCTCTTCTCTCCTCCTGTTCCCTCCTCTCTTCAGTTCTCGTCAATCACAATGGCGTACGGATTGAGAGAGAGACTGGAACCACTCCCTTTTTCCCCCTTAGCCCACTCTATTCGATCCCGTCCTTAGCCATGATGATCAGATCAAAGACCTTACTATCACTTCTGGTTAGCTAAGATAAGGTCTATGTCATGTTCTCGGAACCATGCGAGTCGACCCAATCGGCCATTGGAGTGCCATCTCTACCGAGGACGTGACATGGACGTGCCTAGCCGACTTTTTCCTTTTAAGCCCGATGAAAATAGACTCACTTCGTGAGGGCTAACCTTGTTTTTCATGGTGTTTGCTTAAGTTGAGCGGGGTCTAGGCCATTAATCTTGGAGCCGTACAGGACGACACGATCGTCCCAGGAACTACTGGCTAGGATATAACTTAAGCTTGTTCTCAGCAAGCGACCACTTCTATTTTCTCTCAAGCCCAAGGATCAGGCATCCTCTGCGAGGGCTAAGTCATTTTCCTTTAGAGTTCTTTTGGTGTTATTCGATCTTCTGTTTCTTGCCGCCTTTCGGGAGTTGTTGGATTTTGGTTGGGGATTGATTGCTTTTTGCCTTGTTTGTCGCTCTATCGTAGTAGTTACATCGAGGATGACATTGGACGGATCAGAATCCGATGGAGGAGGAAGACACGAACGACAACTGGACTATGAGAACAACTACAAGTCACTGAGGACCTCAAAGTCTATCAGTTAACAGGTGCCACGTCCCACCCAACCTAGTAGAATCCTATTGGACATACAACAATGTAGCTGCTAGTGCTTTATTTTCATGCAAATGAACTATGATAGGTTGCATGGTAGAATTGCTTGAAGCCATTACCTTGACGCAACCTTTACCCTTGCACACCCGCTGATAGGCTAGACGCTCGCTTACTACTTACTACTTACTTCTACTATACGTATTATATCTGTGATGTGATGCTTGGTGAAGGATTGTTTGTGAGTGACTATGGCACTTGGTGCCAATAAAATGGTAATAACTTGGGGAGATCTTGGCGTGCGTTTTGGGTATGTGGTGAGGGTCGAGTCGACTGGATAGGATTCTATGATGAGTCCTTGGGACAAGTCTTGCCGGGCGGGTGTGGCCTGAGCATCCTGTACGAGAGATACCTATGGTAGGTACATGTGAGTGGAGTAGATCCCGAGTTGCCTCGCAGGGGTGAGCCCCCGGGAAGGAGGTGCCATCGAGGCACGGGGTGTCGGTTAACCCCACTTGAGAAGATGTCCTATCTGGTCCTCCCCTAAGGACTGGTATGTCGAGAGAACCGGATCATAGGACCCTACGTACACACCACTCGTTCCTGAATCGGCGGGGACTCGGCAAAAAAAATGCACACGGCAAAATGCCTCTTTGCCGAGTGCCAAAACAAAGGCACTCGGCAAAATACATCTTTGCTGAGTGCCAGAAAAAGGCACTCGGCAAAGACGCATTTTGCCGTGTGCCGAAAAATAGCACTCGGCAAAGACGTATTTTGTCGAGTGTTTTTTTTGCCGAGTGTATTTTATTTGGCACTCGGCAAAGACCGTCTTTGCCGAGTGCCCGATAAAATACACTCGGCAAAGCCTCCGGCACTCGGCAAAGTGCCGGTTATCGGTAGTGGGGGACGGTTACCTGATCAGCTAGGGTGATACCACTACTGCCTAGGATGTAGATGATAGTGTAGGGAGGTATAGGCGTATGGCTCACACCCTCTTAAGACAGCGTAGTAACCTTGAGGGCCCGGTACTACGTCTCATAGTCTCAGCGTGCCGGTGGACTCCAGGGTGACTCAGGGCTGAGTGGCAGGGTGGCATCGTACCGGTTGGGAGGCAGCTGGTATCAGCCTAGACGGTGGCCATCGTCGATGATGGTGATCTTGTGGTTCTAGGTGTACACGCTCTACAGAGTTGATTGATCTATACGTATAGCCATGTCCACGGATATGGACATTCCTATGACCTACATTTCCCTAGATTAGTGAGAGGAGTCCCTTTTTCTTCTCCCCCTGGGTTGTTGTTGGTTTCCGGCGTTGGCCGTTGAGGCAAGGCACGAGAGGGAGTTGTCCTTGCCACCTAGAGAGTGAGAGTGTTGTGAGATGTGTGTGATGGGATTGGTGAATGTGTGGATGAGATAGGTTAAAACTTGATGAACTATTATAAATATTGATGAACTTGCATAAGAAAACGACAGCCATAAATAGGCCTTTTGCTCCACCCTTGCATTCCACTTACCACAAACCAAACACAAAGCATAGGGTGGGAGCCAGTGGCCAGTACAAATTGTACTGAAAGATATTTGGCATGTTTTGGATGTCATCTACGACGACGACAACGGAGATTACAAGATTAGATGGTCCCGTTCCTACGCTCAAGTTTGGTTGAGGAGATGAAGTCTACGCCCGCTGAAACTCTACGCCTACTCTGATGATTGAAGGAGGAGCCTTCACCCGCCGACACTCTAGGTCTACTCTGATGCTGATATGTGTGCATTTCCACCAGTATACTTTGTACTTAGGTGTGTTACCAAGTGTTGTAATATCTTGTAAACTTGTAATTCCGCGATGTATGAACTGTGGTATCAACTGAATAATGATAATGTGACAGCTTGGTCTTCCTAGACTATCACATTATGATGTAATATGCGAATTTCCCTTCGAGGAAATCGTGGATCGTTTTAGGGGGGCGGCGGGCTAGGACAGCAGCATGCGCGGGGCGTTCGAACGCGCTCATCTGCTCCGGACGTTGTCTGGGTGCTAGTAAGGCCCTAACTTTTAAGATAGCCAGTTTGGAGTGTAGATTCTTCTCTTAGAAAGATATCCCGAACAACTTTGACTATTAACTTTTAAGATATCCAGTTTGGGGGTATTATCTTAAAAAATAATTCTCATGATCCTACAATAGTTTTAGAAATAAAAGCAACCTAATAAATTGTAACGGTAAACACCAAGACTTGAACATCGTACAGAGGGAGTACTAATGTTGTGTTAAAACACCTAGGAGCAAAATAATGGCAGTTCTTTCTGGGTTATGCTTCAGTACTCCAACACCACATCCAGTCAAAATAGATAAAATATAATTCAGGACACCGGCTTTTCCGCCTACGCGGCCTAACTTTCTACGACCTTGGGATGGGAGCAGGTGTACGTTGAAGAAACGAACGGAAGCATGCAGGCGTTGCACGTCATTGAACCGATCCGTTTGCTAACCCAGAGATGCCAGATCGAGCTGGAGCTAGCTAGCTAGGGAGGTTGAGCCTACTCTACATAGGAGCACAAAGTAGTGGAGTTTCACCAACCGCTCGCTCGAGACGATTCTGAAGGGACACTAGACCGGCAAAGTGAACAACTCGTGCGGTGCAAGTAACTCAGATGCACAGACAGAGAGATTCGGATCGGAGAGCTAGGCTGCGAAAGTTAAAGTCTATTGCTGGCTTGGCACCTTCTGTCTCTGACGGCAACATTTCTCAGACAGACAGGCACTACGGTGTCGGATAGTTTGTTGATCTTGTTCAGAGAGGTGTAAGGAGTTGTTTTTCTTGGATATGCATGTGCCTCAGCGAATCAGCCCAATCTAATACTGGTCTGCACTGAACAAAGATTCAGATTTTTTTTTTAGTGGCCCTGGGCTCGAGGACCTGTGCAGGTGCGACTCGATCGGCCCATTGATGCCCAGCTAAGTCACTGGTCTCGTCGTCGTCGCTGGCAATGCCGATGCCGTTGCCATCTCAAACAAAAAAAAAAGGAAAGGAAAGCTAGCTCTGGCCTTCCGCCGTGCGTACATGGCCGGCCGGTCGGGTTCGCACCTACCTAAACACTCTAACAGCAAGCTACTAGCTAGCACACAGGTCTCCGTGGCCTTTCTTCCCCGTTCCTTCTACGACTTGCATTGGAATGAGGTTTCGTGAAAACTACTGATAGATGTTCTCCTTCTCTGTCGTTGCATCTTTAATTTTGGGCCTTACTAAATTATTAGTAGTTTGGAATTCTGCTAGCCGTCAGCTAGCTTAGCTTATTTTGCTGGGACATGCACAAGCTATCTAGTAGTAGTGGGGAAAGAGATCAATCGAGACCACCTGCTGAGACTGTAACCGCGCACGTTCCTGCTTATTATTATTACACTACTGACCGTCTAAGCTAGCTCGCCAAAGGGAAGTCGCACTAATTAACTAGTTTGGAATACATCAAATCAGCATCAGCTACCTGTACTGTACGTGATCAAAAGCTGAGTTCTTTTGGGCAGGCCAGGGCCACTCACTCCTTTCCTTTGACGGCATGCAGCAGAGCGTTCTTGTTGTTCTTGTTCCATCCATCGGTCGGCCGCGCGCGTTTGCGTTTCAACCATGCATGTCACACACACCCTGCTGCTGCTGCAGGCCTCTCTGCCGTACCTCGTACGTCCAGCTTGCGTGCACGCATGCATATATGCTTGATGTGCGTGCGGCGCCCATGGTATACTCCTACTACGTGACACGGCGGTATAATCCTAATGCGGCTGCTGCCCTACCACTACCGTTGCTCGTAAAGCTGCTTGTGTTAATTTATACAGCTGATTTGTTCGAAGAGAAAAAATACTATACCATGACTTATAAGGCGTTTTATAATGGCAGCCGAATACTCCTCTCGTCGCCTCGTCGGTCATCTCATCCATCGCCGATCAGGCTGGCGTACGTGCTTATCTCATGCATGCATGTACATGTACGTACGTCATAGGTCTCCTTTGTAGAGTCTATCTACATTACAACTATGTGTTTTATACAGTTTCAACACATGAATTTTTTTGCACCATAGAATTATGATCCAACAGTCACCACCCTTCTTCTACCTCCAGCCTCTGGCCTTCTTCTACCTCCAGACAATTACATATCACAATATCACAGATCCACAGATCACAAGAAACATTTTTTTCTATGGAAAGATAAATCACAGATCGCAGAGGAGGAGAAGAGGCCTACCTGGAGAGCTGGATCCGCCGCCGTAGACCCAGCTGCACCACGCACATAGAGTGGATCCGGTTGCCATGTATTCGATCGATTGCTTCGCTTGGACATAGCGACGGAGTGGGCGGGATCGGAGGACACGTGCGTGCGTTGCGCGGCGTCAGCAGAATGGAGGGAGGGAGAGAAAAAATTCATGTGTTTTTTACGCTAAAACATATGTGTGTTGTATAGTATTTCTGTTCTAGGAAAGGGAGCATCGAACAGATCAGCCGTATATATGGAACAGGTGCAACATAGAGTAAGCCATAATGGCCTCGTCGCCTACCAGAATATATAGGAATATATATATATATATACTAGCAGGTAACCCCGCGCTTCGCGCGGGCAGCAAGCTGACAATGTATAGGATATGCAACGATTTGAGTCAATTACGATGCGAACATAACATTCGGTTGTCTCGCAGGCGTAAATTATGTAGCACTTGAAGACCAAAAGGAACATCAAATGTAACAGTATATAAAAAGTTTACAAATAGTGCCATACTCAGGACTGGAAAACTAATAAGAATCTGTGCTGCGATGGACAATTGCTGATGGTACTAAGCTTGCATGGTACTAAGCTTGTATATGTGGTAAAAAAAACAGAAATGTGCTATAGTTCACTACGCCATATTTACACATCACTGCCGGCATCATCACTGTCGGATTTATGAGAACCGACAGTGATGTACCTTCACTGCTGGTAATAGCTTTAAAATAAAAAAATGATTGGGGCAGAGCTAAAACCGACAGTGAAGGACCACATCACTGCCGGTTTATGGCTTGAACCGGCAGTGTTTTGATGGCCACTCATCACTGCCGGTTTAAGCCAAGAGCCGACAGTGATTGGGCTCTATCACTGTCGGTTCTAGCCAAGAACCGACGGTGATAAGCCTACAACACAAAAAGACTGCAGCCGTCCTCTCCTTCCTCCTCTCTTCCATCCCGAGGACAGAGGCGCGCGTTTGGTCCCTTCCCTCCATTGTTGCGGCTGCTCTTCACCATGAAGCTAGTGCTTGGATTTTGAAGAATGGCTTGATCTTTTTGCATTAAGGTTAGTAACAAACATCTACTTCTTTGATTTTGTTGCTTAATTAGCTTTGTTTTGATGGCTACATTGTTTGATTCTCATTCTAGTTCTTTCTCCATTCTAGAGAACACTTTTCCAATTGGACATTTGTGCAAGGCTCAAATTGTGGTGAATCCATCATCCAAACGGTTGGTGTTTATGAACACATTTAAATTCCTAGCTAATTATTTCATGGTGGTCAAGATCATCATTGTTAGTATGTGATGCTATAATTAGTTTTTAGAAGTAGAGTAGAATAGATGTTCTTCATTATTACACAATAATTGTTTTTTACTACGATTTTCAATTTATAGGGCCAGGGCTACCAATTTCAATTTTCCAATAATTAGTGTACAATAATGTTTTCCAAAAATGGTACTTTCGAGCTACAATTGTTGTTCATGAAGCTCGATTTCTTATTAATTCTTTGTAGTTACTGTCTCGGTATTTTTTTGTGCAGAGATGGATCGAGAGTGGATGCATCTGTCCCGAACGGACAAGCGGTACATGCATGGCGTCAGCCAGTTTATCACCGATGCCAAAGCCCATGCTGTGAATGGAAACCCTGTCTTCTACCCGTACAAAGATTGCAAGAATCATAGAAACTTTTGTCAAATTGAGTCTATACAATCGCACTTGATTACCAGGGGGTTCATGTCAAACTATACGATATGGACTATGCATGGTGAGGTTGGTGTGAATGTTCTGTAGAAAAACGATGATGATATGGACATGCATGGTAAGATATCTATGTGCTTGGTGCGAGAGTGTTGAACCGGATTGTTTGCAAGTTTTACCGCACTTTCATTGTCGCACAAAAGAGGTACTTTTTCTAGAACTACACCATAGTCTAGCAAAGTTTGTTTCATGTAAAGTATTTGTGCACAACAAGCACCCACGGCAATGTATTCCGCTTCGGCGGTGGACAAGGTCACACTATTTTTTTCTTGGAGGACCAAGACACAAGTGATCTACCAAGTAAATGGCACCCTCCGGATGTGCTTTTTCTATCAACTTTGCAACCAGCATAATCCGAATCGTAATAGCCAACTAATTCAAATATAGCTCCTTTGAGATACCAAAGGCCAATGCTTGGTGTGTGCTTAAGATACCTAAGTGGCAATTCAATGTGTTTCCTTAGGATTAGCTTGAAATCTAGCACACATAGACACACTAAACATGATGTCGGGCCTAGATGCGAATAAATATAACAAGCTATCAATCATAGAATGGTAGAGAGTTTTATCAACCTTGTTACCTCTCTCATCTAGGTCGAGATGTCCATTAGTTGGCATTGGTGTCTTGATTGGCTTACATTCATCCATCTTGAATCTCTTGAGAAGATCTTTTGTGTATTTCTCTTGAGAGATGAAGATCCCTTCTCTCATTTGCTTGCCTTGAAAACCAAGAAAGAATGTAACCTCACCAATCATGGACATCTCAAACTCCTTTGACATCAATTCACCAAATTCTTTGCAAAAATCTTCATTTGATGATCCAAAGATGATATCATCAATATACACTTGACAAATGAAGATATGCACATCAAGCTTCTTGATGAATAGTGTGGTGTCGACCTTCCCAATGGTGAAGCCCTTCTCAATGAGGAAGTCCCAAAGGCACTCATACCAAGCTCTTGGGGATTGCTTAAGCCTATATAATGCCTTGGACAACCTATAAACATGATTAGGATATATAGGGTCTTCAAACCCGGGAGGTTGATCAACATAGACTAGTTCATTAATAAAGCCATTTAAAAATGCACTTTTTACATCCATTTGATATAATTTCATTTCATGATGTGATGCATATGCAAGGAGGATACGAATGGCTTCTAGTCTTGCAATCGGTGCAAAGGTCTCTCCAAAATCCAAACCTTCAACTTGAGAGAACCCCTTTGCAACTAGTCTTGCCTTATTCCTCACAATAATACCTTGATCATCTTGCTTGTTTCGAAACACCTACTTTGTTCCAATGACTCTTGCACCTTTTGGTCGCTCTTCAAGAGTCCAAACTTCATTGCGGGTGAAGTTGTTCAACTCTTTATGCATGGCATTTATCCAATCCGGATCTTGAAGAGCTTCTTCAACCTTAGTAGGCTCAAAGCAAGAGACAAAAGAGTGATGAGCAATAAATAAAGTAAGTTTTTGTGAGCGAGTCATTACACCCTTTGATGGACTCCCTATGATGAGATCTTGTGGATTATCTTGTAGTAGAGGTGTATTTCTTCTATTGACCACTTGAGGAGGAGGTTGTGGAGCATCAACATCTTGTGCTTGTACCACCATTTGCTCATGGGAGACATGAGTGTCCTTATTTTCTACTCTCCCATCTTTTTCACTATCTTGTGGCACATTTGATGAAGAGGGTGGATCAATCACTTGTACATCATCTTCATTATCTTTAGGCTTGATATCTCCAACCGGAATGTTCTTCATAGCCTCCCTCAATGGTTCATCACCTATATCATCAAGATTCTCATGTGCTCCTCGGGAGCCGTTAGATTCATCAAATTCCACATCATATATTTCTTCAACCAAGCCATTGGCATGATTAAATACTCTATATGCTTTGGACTTCGATGAGTAACCAACAAGAAAACCAATATCACAATGTCTTTAAAACTTCTCTAGGTGTTGCCGCGGCAACAAAGTGTATAAAGTTATGATGCGGGTCAACAAAGTGGGATGCATAGAATTGACGAACCCATGAAGGAACATATAGTCCTGTCCGTCCAATCAAATCTGTCAGCCCCGGCAGATATGCAAGGTAGGGGCGAATATGCTCTCCAGCTGCTGCTACTATAGCCTCAATGCTGTAGACTCTCTGAGACCTGAAGACTGCCCCACTGTTTAGATATGCATTTTAGAAATCTTCTTGGAGCGGTGTGTAGAATCCCTCAGATGCTCTCTCATCCCTCCTCGGAGGAAACCACACCTCAAACTGTACAAACCTCAGCTACCGAACCTGCTTGGCCATGGCGGCCCTCAAGTCAAGATGGGTCACTGGAGGTGGACCCTGTGGTCTAGGCGGTGGACGTGATCCCCTCCGCTGTGTCGGTAGCCTCGGTGAGACTGGAACACGGATACGACCAGAGCGGCGTAGCTGGGACTGTGGTGCCTACTCTGTCTCCTCGGCCTCCTCGGCCTACTCACCCTCCCCGAGTCTCTCTTTCATGTCTGGGCTGTCTGTGAAGCCCCCCAGGTGACCCTCATCAATAGTATAATGCTTTGTCCTACAACAAAGTTGATATAGTCGTGTGGACTACCAAGAAGGCGCTCAACTCGCTCTATCCCAGCCCTCGATGAAGGTGGCAGATCTGCAATCACAACCCCACTGTGAGCACCTCCTCTCTCGGCACGCTCTACGGCCTCTGCAACTGCTGCTGCTCGAGCGGTCTCTGCATTTGGGTACTTCCTCTTCTTGGATGCAATCTTCTTTGTCGCCTTACCTTTTGGATCTGCAGGCAGGCGAGGCGGGGGCCTCCGATCATCATCTCTAGGACCACCTCCAACATTCTTAGTGCGAGCCATCTGATCTGACAAGAAAAACTGCCGCTGACAACATCAACTGTCCACTGACACTTTCGAGGCTTGGCCTCGATCCGTACTTGCGAGCTTGGCCCTGAGTTAACTGACAACAGCCACTGACACCTCAACGGCACCTACTCGCTGCACGATGGAATAGATAGATATACAAATAAATACATTATATCTAATAGATGTGAAACCCTAGGAAACAAGCAATTTAGATACAAAATAGAAATGACGGGCTTGCTACATGACGAACCGGCGATCCGATGGAAAGAAAAGTGACACGCGGGGAACCACCGGAAGACCTAGGGTTAGGGTTTGCGATGAGCGGTGAATCGGCGGCCCTGAAATCAGTGCTGCGATGAATGGCTAGGTCATGGGTGATTTGTAAAAAGGATGCTTGGGCACCAAATAGGTCCTTACCGGCGCTGGACGTGGACTACACTGCCATTGAGGAGGCACGACAACGAGGCAAGGGGCGGTGGTGCAAGGAGCAGCACTGGTGCGGGCTTGGATGGGGCCTCGATGGCGCTGGAATGGAGTCTTGGCGATGTTGGTGCTCGTGCAGGGTGTGGCGGCGGCGGTGCAGCAGAGAGATGCGTGGGAGAGGCGGCGGCGTGGAGCTGGGGCGAGCGTGGGCTAAAGTTGCGGCGAGCGCGGGCTGAAGCTGCGTTGGCTCAGGACGGCGATGACGACGATTAGGGTAAACACGCGACCGGATTAGGTTAATATAAGGGTCCCCCGACGTGACAGAGAAGGAAACAGGGAAGAAACCTGATGCCGCATGATATCTACTGACCGAACGCTCCGGTGGTAGCGACCGGACGCTACCACCCAGCGTTCGGTCGATTCCAGAGAGGTACAAATCCTCTGGAATCACGACCGGACGCGTCCGGTGGACACCGACCGGATGCAGCCAGAGTCCGGTCACCTAGCCTTGATGCCTTCATGAACGACCGGACGCTGAGATGACTTCTGATCGGACGTAGAAAGGCAGAGTCCGGTCACTCCTTCGCAGCAAGTTCACCTCCTGTGAATTGACCGGACGCTGGATATCAGAGTTCGGTGCAGCGTCCGGTCACTCTTTTCCAGCAAATCTTCAAAGATCCTTTGCGCTGTCTGTTCCCAATCAAGTCCCAACTTGAATAAGATCCAAATAAACACCAATTGGGACTGATGTGAGTGACCTCTCTCAAGCCCTCAAGTTTTTCACAATATTTTGCCTTAGGCTATAATTCTTTTTATGAAAATAGGCACTAAAAGGGCAAATGGAACAAAACGACAAAACAACATTCATGCATATGCAATACTTGTAAGTAAATCTAGTTGCTTGTCAAGTTTGATCCAAGGTTAAGCTTCTTCACACGCTTTTCGACGGTTATCTTAACCATGTTAGACAAGCCCTATATGCATTACCAAAAATTAAACATGTTCTATATTACAATGAATGCAAGGAACAACACAAGCTCATCTTTTAGTGAAGTTACTAAAATCAAGTATATTGAGCTCATTTCGCAATCTACAAAATGTAGCCTCATCAAGCGATTTAGTGAAGATAGCCGCTAATTGATCTTCGGTCCTAACACCTTCTAGTGATATATCATTTTTAGCAACATGATCTCTTAGAAAGTGATGGCGGATATCTATGTGCTTGGTGCGAGAGTGTTGAACCGGATTATTTGCAAGTTTTACCGCACTTTCATTGTCGCACAAAAGAGGTACTTTTTCTAGAACTACACCATAGTCTAGCAAAGTTTGTTTCATATAAAATATTTGTGCACAACAAGCACCCGCGGCAATGTATTCCGCTTTGGCAGTGGACAAAGCGACACTATTTTGTTTCTTGGAGGACCAAGACACAAGTGATCTACCAAGCAAATGGCACCCTCCGGATGTTCTTTTTCTATCAACTTTGCATCCGGCGTAATCCGAATCGGAATAGCCAATTAATTTAAATATAGCTCCTTTGGGATACCAAAGGCCAATGCTTGGTGTGTGCTTAAGATACCTAAGAATTGTTTTTACGGCAATTAAATGTGTTTCCTTAGGATTAGCTTGAAATCTAGCACACATACACACACTAAACATGATGTTGGGCCTAGATGCGGTCAAATATAACAAGCTACCAATCATAGAATGGTAGAGAGTTTGATCAACCGTGTTACCTCCCTCATCTAGGTCAAGATGTCCATTGGTTGGCATTGGTGTCTTGATTAGCTTACATTCATCCATCTTGAATCTCTTGAGAAGATCTTTTGTATATTTCTCTTGAGAGATGAAGATCCCTTCTTTCATTTGCTTGATTTGAAAACCAAGAAAGAATGTAAGCTCACCAATCATGGACATCTCGAACTCCTTCAACATCAATTCACCAAATTATTTGCAAGAGTCTTCATTTGATTATCCAAAGATGATATCATCAACATATACTTGACAAATGAAGATATGCCCATCAAGCTTCTTGGTGAATAGTGTGGTGTCGACCTTCCCAATAGTGAAGCCCTTCTCAATGAGGAAGTCCCGAAGGCGCTCATACCAAACTCTTGGGGCTTGCTTATGCCCATATAACGTCTTGGACAACCTATAAACATGATTAGGATATCTAGGGTCTTCAAACCCAGGAGGTTGATCAATATACACTAGTTCATTAATAAAGCCATTTAAGAATGCACTTTTCACATCCATTTGATAAAGTTTCATTTTATGATGTGATGCATATGCAAGGAGGATACGAATGGCTTCTAGCCTTGCAACTGGTGCAAAGGTCTCTCCAAAATTCAAACCTTCAACTTGAGAGAACCCCTTTGCAACTAGTCTTGCCTTATTCCTCACAACAATACCTTGATCATCTTGCTTGTTTCGGAACACCCACGTTGTTCCAATGACTCTTGCACCTTTTGGTCGCTCTTCAAGAGTCCAAACTTCATTGTGGGTGAAGTTGTTCAACTCTTCATGCATGGCATTGACCAATCTGGATCTTGAAGAGCTTTTTCTACCTTGGTAGGCTCAAAGCAAGAGACAAAAGAGTGATGAGCAATAAATGAGGCAAGTTTTTGTGAGCGTGTCATCACTC
This sequence comes from Miscanthus lutarioriparius, assembly GCA_904845875.1. Lineage (NCBI taxonomy): Eukaryota > Viridiplantae > Streptophyta > Magnoliopsida > Poales > Poaceae > Miscanthus > Miscanthus lutarioriparius. The sequence continues at coordinate 52,713,922 of CAJGYO010000010.1, forward strand.
CCTTTGATGGACTCCCTATGATGAGATCTTGTGGATGATCTTGTAGTAGAGGTGTGTTTCTTCTATTGACCACTTGAGGAGGAGGTTATGAGCATCAATATCTTGTGCTTGTACCACCATTTGCTCATGGGATACATGAATATCTTCATTTTCTACTCTCCCATCTTTTTCACCATCTTGTGGCACACTTGATGAAGAGGGCGGATCAATCACTTGTACATCATCTTTATCATCTTTAGGCTTGATGTCTCCAATCAGAATGTTCTTCATAGCCTCCCTCAATGGTTCATCACCTACATCATCAAGATTCTCATGTGCTCCTTGGGAGCCGTTAGATTCATCAAATTCCACATCATATGTTTCTTCAACCAAGCCGCTGGCATGATTAAGTACTCTATATGCTTTGAACTTCGATGAGTAACCAACAAGAAAACCAATATCACAACGTCTTTAGAACTTCCCTAGGTGTTGCCGCTTCTTGTAGATGTAGCATTTGCAACCAAACACCCTAAAGAAGGAGACGCCCGGCTTCTTCCCATTGAGCAACTCATAAGGTGTCTTGCCAAGGAACTTTTGAAGGAATAGACGGTTGGATGCATAGCATGTAGTGTTGATTGCTTCCGCCCATAGAGCTTCGGGGGTGTTGTACTCATCAAGCATTGTTCTTGCAAGAGTGATCAATGTCTAGTTCTTCCTCTCAACTACACCATTTTGTTGAGGAGTATATGTTGCGGAGACCTCATGTTTGATTCCAACTTCATCACAATAAGCTTCTATGTTTGTGTTGTCAAATTCTTGACCATTGTCACTTCTAATCTTCTTGAGCTTTACTTCAAATTCATTTTGAGCTCTCTTGGCAAACTTCTTGAAGCAAGATGCAACTTCAGATTTGTCATGAAGAAAGAATGCCCATGTATACCTTGAATAATCATTAACAATCACAAGACAATAAAGATTTCCTCCCAAACTCTTGTATGTTGTTGGTCCAAATAAATTCATGTGAAGGAGTTCTAGCACTCTTGTGGTTGACATGAAAGCTTTGGTTGGATGAGTATTTGCAACTTGCTTGCCGGCTGGACATGCACTACAAAGCTTGTCCTTCTCAAACTTCACATCCTTCAACCCTCTCACCAAATCATTCTTCATTAGCTTCTTGAGTGAGCTCATCCCAACATGAGCAAGTCTTCTATGTCATAGCCGCCCAAGTGTTGTTTTGGTGAATAGGTAAGTCTTCAAGTTTGCAACTTCGGAGGTGAAGTCCACTAGATATAGGTTGTTATATCTAAATCCTTTGAATATCACTTGTTCATCATCCTTCTTAGATACAACAACTTCCTTCTCGGTAAACAAGCATTGGAAGCTAAGATCACACAATTGTCCAATGGATAGCAAGTTGTAGCTCAATGAAGCAACATATAGCATATTTGAGATAGAATGATCATTTGATATTATCACTTTGCCCAATCCTTTGACCTTGCCCTTTGAGTTATCTCCAAATGTGATTCTTTCTTGTTCATCTACTTCTTCATCTAGCGAGGTGAATATATGAGGATCACCGGTCATATGTTGTGTGCAACCACTATCAATAACCCAATGACTTCCACTGGTCTTGTAGTTCACCTACACATAAGAGATCAAGCTTTAGGAACCCAAACTTGTTGAGGGCCCTTCACCCTCTCAATAAGTGACTTTGCAACCCAAATTTTCTTAGGCCTATTCTTATTGGGAGGTCCTAAGAACATCACTTTTATCTTTCCACTAGAATCCTTTCTAAGCATGTAGTGAGCATTGAAGGCAAATGGTCCAGCATGCTTGGGCAAGGGTTGTGGTGGTGGAGTTTGGCACTCATGAGCAAAGTGGCCTTCTTGTCCACACTCAAAGCATCTCTTTGGCTTTGGCTTTGGCTTTGATTGTTGTTGTTGAGCTTGAGCCTTCTTCTTCTCTTGATTTGCCGTGTACCTAATGCCACTTCTATTCATCTTTATGACGGTGTTCATTAGGAGCTCACTTTGAAGATACTTGCCTCTACTAAACTTGCTCAATCCAATCTTGAGATGATCTTTCTCCAACTTGAGCTTCTTGTTCTCTTCCCTAAGAGCGTCATTGTCCTTCTCTTCCTTGGGCTTCTTGTTTTCTTCTTTGAGCTTCTTATTCTCAAGGATCAAGTCACCATCATGATCAAGAGTTTCTAGCACAATAGTGTTGTGGCTTTTGATTTCTTCAAGATCTTTTTTGAGCTTTGCATTGTCATTCTTGAGCTTGACAAACTCATCATAATCATCAGCCTCAACCACTTGCTTGCGCTTGCTACTAGAACCTTGCTCAATGCTCTCAATGATCAAGTCATCACATGATGTAGCTATATCAATCTTAACAACATGGTTAGTAGCATCATGTGGCTCATTGGATAGAAATTCTTGAGCAATAACAAGATTATCATGATTAATCTTAAGAGTGGTGTATTCTTCTTTTAGCTTGCTATGGCTAGTGATGAGCTCTTTGTGCACCCACTCAAGTTTATCATGTTTATCTTTAAGCTCTTTCTTAGAAGATTTGAGCTCCTTGAGTTTGGATGACATAGCTTCATTTGCTTCTCTAAGCTCAACACTAGACTTTTCGACTATGTCACATTTAGCTAAGAGAGAATCTTTCTTAATCTCAAGCTTTTCATTTTTAGCTCTAGTCTTTATAATGATCTTAGTGTATTTCTTTAGCAATTTAGCAAGATCATCATAAGAAGGTGATTCATATTCATCATCATTGCTATCACTATCACTATCATCATTATAAGCATGATCATCACCACTACTATCATCATCGTGTGATACCTTTCGTTCACCTTTGGCCATAAGGCATAGGTGTGTAGAGGATGATGGCGGTGGTGGCGGTGAAGATAATGAAGAATCAATAACAATAGCGGCCACCTTCTCGTCGTCACTATCATCATCAGATGATCCACTAGATGAATCAATGTCTGTGAGCCAATCACCGACGATGTAAGCCTTTCCACTCTTCTTCTTGTGGAAGTCCTTCTTCTTGCCATCTCTCTTCTTGTATAGCTTGTTCTTTTTCTTCTTATCTTCATCTTTATTGCTTGAGTCATCTTTCTTGCCCTTGTTCTTGTTCTTGAACTTGTCTTTCTTGGGCTTTGTGCATTGGTGAGCTAGATGACCAAGTTCTCCATAATTGTAGCAATCCATCTTGGAGATTGGCTTCCTTCTAGAGCTAGTGAAGAACTTCTTCTTCTTGCCATCAAACTTGATGCCACTCTTGTTGAGCTTCTTTAGCATCTTGGCGGTTTTCTTCACCATGAGAGCAAGACTTTCATCATCAACTTCATCATCACTTGAGCTCTCATACTCAAGCCTTGCTTTGCCCTTCTCTTGGCTAGCTTTGAATGCTAAGTCTTTTTCTTTCTTCTTTGTAGAGGATGAGCCATCTTGAGGTATGATGTGCATGTACATCTCATGAGCATTGATCTTTCCCAAGATTTGTGTCGATGTAGCGGTGGAAAGATCACCTTGATGTAGCACGGTCACAATATGCCCATATTTGTCAATGGGGAGGACACTCAAGATCTTTCTCACAACATCGGATGGTTGTATTTGAGTGAGTCCAAGCCCATTAACTTTCTCTACAAGAACATTCAAACGTGAATACATCTCATTAGCACATTCTTTAGGAAGCATTTCAAAAGAGTTGAGCTTTTTTATGACAAGATGATAGCGTTCCTCACGCTCACTCTTTATTCTCTCATGGAGCGCACAAATGTCTGACCATAGTGCATGTGCGTCTTTGTGGTTCCTCACCCGATTGAACACATCTTTGTAAAGGCATCTAAAGATGGTGTTGTGAGCCTTTGCATTCCATTTTTCATAATTCACCTCATCGCCTTGTGGGTGTGCGGGATCCTTAGGTTTTGGGAAGCCTTGCGAGGCGGCTCTAAGTATTCCAACATCTAGAGCTTCTAAGTACGCCTCCATACGAATTTTCCAATAAGGAAAATCGTCCCCCTCAAAGATAGGAGGAGGTCCATCCCCGTGTGACATCTTTCTCTAGGTGGTTAAGCCTAAATACGTGAGCACGAGGCTCCGATACCAATTGAAAGGATCAAGATGTCCAAGAGTGGGGTGGATTGGGCTAATTCTAAATTTCTTTGCAATAATTAAATCCTATGGTTAGCCCAATTAACCCCTTGTGCCTAGAAAGTGTTTCTAGTTGTTCTACCATACAAAAGACTTACAACCTAAGTTCCAATCCTACTCTAGCATGGCAATTCTATGAATGTAAAAACAAGAATTGAATTGCTCAAAGTACATGCTCAAAGTAAAGAGAGGAGAGTAAACGCGGCGATGTTTTGCCGAGGTATCGGAGAGTTGCCACTCCCCACTAGTCCTCGTTGGAGCACCCGCGCAAGGGTGTAGCTCCCCCTTGATCCATGCAAGGATCAAGTGCTCTCTATGGGTTGATTCTTTGACACTCCGTTGCGGTGAATCACCCACAACCGCTCACAACTTGAGTTGGGTCATCCACAAGCTCTCCGGATGATCAACAAGCTCCCAATCACCACTAAGCCGTCTAGGTGATGGCGATCACCAAGAGTAACAAGCACGGACTCTCACTTGACCGCGACAAGCCTAATGAGAAGGGTGGATGCACACTTTGCTACTCTTGATCTCACTAATGAGGGCTCTCCTTGGGATTCTAAAATCTCAATCACCTAACTAGGATCTTGCTCTTCTTGGCACTTTCTAAGGTGTTTCTTAGCTGTTGGAATAAGCAAAAGTACCTCCACACACGAGTGGAGGTGGTATTTATAACATGGGTTGAAAAACGAACCGTTATGTGCCTCTGCGGGGTGACCGGACGCTCCGGTCATGTTGACCGGATGCTCCGGTCAGTACACCCTGAACTCCAGTGTTTACAGCGTGACCGGACGCTGGCCAGTGTCTGGTCAGCACTGACCGGATGCGTCTGGTCATGATTTTCCCTCTCTGGAACCTTACTGGAGTCGACCGGACGCTGCCTCTCAGCGTTCGGTCACTTGACCTCTCAGCATCTGGTCAACCCAGACACAATCACCTTAGTCAAATGAACTGACTGGACCCTGAGCCAGCGTTCGGTCGCACCGGAGCCAGCGTCCAGTTAGTATTTGACCCTCCATTCACTTCCAACTCTCGATCATATGTGAATGAAGTTTGCTCCATTAGATCTAAGGGCTATTTTGGAGCTACCTAGTGCTAGTTTTAACAAGTGTGCACCACACCTAACTCACTAGACTCACCTAGGTCAAGCTACCCGTCCATACCCCCTTAATAGTACGGCCAAAGAAAAAACAAAGTCCTAAACTACTCTAAGTGTCTCTCCAACTCCAATCGACACTTAGAACTAGTCCATCCTTAACCTTGTCGTCCATCCTTTGAAAACCGAAACGATTTCCATCGTAGGGGCATGACCACCTTGATTGCTCAATCGATCTCCATTACCATGACTTAACTTAATTGCCTCTACAAAACACACATTAGTCATAGTAATCTTGTATTATCATTAATCACCGAAACCCAACTAGGGGCCTAGATATTTTCAGATATCTCATTGCATCTGCTCATTCATCTTGTTGACCAAATTAGAGCCCTTGGCCCAATGTACCTACATCAGATGTTCCCTTTCGAAAGATTGATGAAAGTTTTTAGGACGTATGTTAGGAACAGATTCAGGCCAGAAGGGGACATGGTTGAAGGATGGTCAACGGAGGAGGCCATTGAGTTCTGCACATATTATCTAGACATCAAAAGGGTCAGAGTTCTAGAATCTCGTCACGAGGGAAGACTACGTGGCAAAGGAACGATTGGGGAGAAATCTGTTATAGTAGACGACCCTGTTTCTTTTAGACAGGCACAGTTCGCTGTTCTCTAGCAAGCCGAGGGTGTGATGCCATACATTGATGAGCACAAGCAATTGGTGCAAACTCTGTATCCAAGCAGGTCACATGCTTGGCTGGATAAAAAACATAAGGAGGAATTTGTCAACTGGTTGCGACGTCGCTTGCTTGGAATAAAGTTGGGTAATCAACTGGATGCCTTAGCCAAGGGACCTTCGAGTACATATCTTAAGTACCAAGGATATGAGATCAATGGATTCACATTTTACACAAAAAAACATGATGGAAAGAGCACATACCAAAATTGTGGTGTTCGTTTTGATGCTCATGATGAAAACGGCAACGTGCATGCGACATACTATGGTTTTATAGAGGAAATATGGGAGCTAGCCTATGGTTCATTGAAGGTAGCTATTTTTCACTGCTAGTGGGTCCGGCTAGAGGAAATCAACACTGACAGCGAAGGGCTCACTACCGTTGATCTCACTAAGACCACATACAGAGACGACCCCTTCGTTCTTGCAAGAGATGTTATGTAAGTCTTCTATGCAAGGGACAACAAGACAAAAGGAAGGCTAAAAGTAGTCCTAGAAGGAAAAAAAAGATTGTCGGTGTCGATGGAGTGACGGACGAAGAAGACTATAGGGGCTATCAGGAAATGCCTCCATTCAGGGCGAACGTACCCCTACCTATCATTCAAGAGGGTGACAAACCTGCTTACGTACGGCTTGATCACAATGACACCCTCATTGTTGATGCACCTAAAGATAGTTAGATTATTGTTAACTATGTAATCATTATGCACATAACCGTGAAGGATGTTTGATCCTGATGAAACTCTCATCTCCTCTCTCATCCTCGTTAATACTCTGCCAACTCAGCAAATATGCCGACATATCATAGCAATTAATGAGAATGAAAGTTATTTAAAACTACCATTGAGACTGACCTTATTACTATTCAAACACTCGATTATAAATATAAATATAAATATAAATATAAATATAAATATAAATATAAATATAAATATAAATATAAATATAAATATAAATATAAATATAAATATAAATATAAATATAAATATAAATATAAATATAAATATAAATATAAATATAAATATAAATATAAATATAAATATAAATATAAATATAAATATAAATATAAATATAACATTTCTAAACTACCATTGAGACTGACCTTATTACTAACATTTTTAAACTTTACTCTCTGAATTTAAACACCAGCTAAATATAAATATAAATATATATGTCTAGACTTCCGATAGAAGGACATTGGGGCGGCCATTCTCTTCCGAGCTACTACTAGTAGTGAGGGATCGACAGCTCCTCGGCGCCACTGGTCCCCAACCAGTTTGTAGTCCATGCTCTTAATACTCAAAGGAGCCCAACCCACAGTCGGCATTGAGCAAAGGTCTAGTAGCTCCATTCCTCCTCCAACCTTCATTGATCATTGATTATGTGCTCCTGGAGATCTGAATGGGACTGCCTGTAGCTTGTGTGTTGACTGTTGAGTGATCCATTTACTTGATGTGTGTACTGTTCCAGTCTCCAGATTAGGCCGAGATGAAGAGGAACGCTAAGAAGGCCACGGAGAAAGAAGGTGCACAGAGAAAATTCATTTAATAAATTATAAAATAGAAAAAAAAATTGGGCCGCCTGGGACTCGAACACGGGTCTCGGGGGCTAAGTTGAGGGGTCTTAACCGTTGCGCCAGTAGGAGTTCGAAAGAAAACTAAAAGTTACCCTACTTAACACCTAACTGCTACACCACTTCACTGTCGATTTGGGGAATGACCCGGCAGTGATGTACCCCATCACTATCGGTTTATAATCAAAACCGACAGTGATGAGCTATTTCTCAAAGTAAATTAATAATTTATAAAATACAACAAAAAAATTTGGGTCGCCTAGGACTTGAACACGGGTCTCGGGGGCTAAGTTGAGGGGTCTTAACCGTTGCGCCAGTAGGAGGAGTTCGAAACAAAATAAAAAGTTATCCTACTTAACACCTAACTGGCTGCGATGGCGGTAGGGCCCTTCACTGCCGGTTTTGGTTCTTCACAGTCGGTTGCTCGAACCGACAGAGAAGGCTCCATTCACTATCAATTTTTAAACTAAAACCGACAGTGATGTGTAGATGCTCCTCACATGCCAACAATGCTCCCACTGACCACAACAGTTGGAACATTGCTCCCACCTACACCGACAACTTTAGTTTAGAAATAAAAATGTACCATGACTGCTAGCCCCTATAAAATGGCCATCGGCCAGGAGCTAGCCTCTCCATGCATGTTGGTTTTAGCCAGGCCTTATCAGCCATGATACAATGTTTTCCTCTCACAACAAACCACAGATATCGTTATGCGTCGTAGTCCACCAAAATGGTGCACACAAGAGGTACTAGAAGAATGCTACTGAAGATAGAGTAACGCCGAAGATTGGAGATGCCATGAGGTTCACAGAGCCATCCGATGCGGTGCGTATCTGGAAAAACGCCATGTATAGACAAGGTGGATTCATCGATGCCACCTTGTCTTCTCCAACCGGTATAGCTCGTAGACCACCTCGGTGCTGTTGTTTGCCCCTAGTTGGTTCTAGAAGAATGCTACTGAGGTGGTTACATTATAATGTGTTGATACACATTGATTGTAACATTGACCTGTACGCAAATAGGTCTTTGTTATCGTATATGGAATTTTAGTGTAAGGTCTTTGTTATCATATATGTAATTTATTTCTAATATTTTTATTATTTTTTGATGTATTTCATTACTATCTAAATAAATATATCGTTGTTGTTAAAACTTTCCCACTGTACTATCTAAATAAATATATCCTTTACATATATACACCTTCACTGTCCATTCTACTTACAAACCGGCAGTGATATTAACTTTCACTGTTGGTTCTTCTTAAAAACTGGCAGTGATGTCCATGCCCCGTATATAAAACAAACCGCCGGCCACATACATCGATCCCACCCACCCACGAACTCTCACAGTCTCATTTCTCACGTTTCACTCTCACTTCTCATTTGATCTATATTTATATTCATGTTTCTTTGCATTCTACATTTATATATATTCTTATTCCTTGCATTCGATCTATATTTAATTATGTTGCCACATTTTACTTGGAAGAATTTTTTGTGCATATATTTTATGTTTATATTTTTTTGGCATTTTATCGATCAGGTGGTATGAACAACGGACCTCCCCCACCACAAGAACCAGGTTTCCACCCTGGCGATGAGTCATTCGCTCCTAATGTGGCCATTCCACGGTTCCCTGTTCCAGCTATTGTATGAAATATTTTCCAACATCTTTTGTTTTTTTATGCTAACAAATATGTGTAATTAGTTTAATATCATTGTTGCGTACATATATGTCGCAGACTATATCCCCAATAGATTGGTTGTGAATAGCACTTAGCTGGTTCTTTATCTCGGACATCGTCGAGAACACGGCATCTAATGCAAGTGGTCGGCTATGGACGTGTGAACTCAGTTTTTGCATCCCTTTGAGGGGTGCAAATCATCGGAACCATATCCACGAGATGGAAAGATAGAGCCTGGACGTGATAAGCGCAATTCAGTGTCGTGCGCATCTGTTTAGAGGCACTTCGACGTGTTTGCTATGATGTGCCTGATTTCTCACACTTTAAGGCACTTGCTTTGAATGCTGGTGAAATCCCCGTCCCGCAAGCAAGTGAATGGTTTGCCAGCTACAACCGTGCGGATGTGGTAAAATGGTCACTTATACCTGAGTCGTGGTTATTTATTGTTTATTATTGTAATAGCATTCTCTATTTTTTTTTCTTTTTCTCTGCATGCAGATTGCGCTCCAGGACCTTACCTATATTGCATGTGTCTTGTGGACCGTTCTAGACCAAGCTACGAAGCAACTCGGGTACGATTCGGACTTCTACAATGGTAACCTCGGCTAGCTCACTGTAGAAGGACGCCAGTACTGCATAAGGATTACTTACAGGGGCAGTGGTCGTTCAGTAGGTTACATCTATGGTCGACCATTCTTTCGGTATTATGAGGCACGAGAGAGTGCACTCATATGGGCATTGGACTTCATCGATACAAGCGGATACATAATCCGTGATATCAATTACCATATATGGCTACAGAGGCATGTTAGTGTGTGTGGCCCGATCAAACCCGGCAGTGATTTCGATAGTAATTAATGTTTATTAGGTTGTTTTCAAGGTCATAGTTTAATTGTTTTCTAATTTTAATTTGTACGGCTTTGTGTGTTTAATTATTGTAATGCATGTAATTCGTATAACATTTATTGGGCAGCTAGAAATATGCATTTCGATGTCGTATTCGTCTCAAACTTTTTCTTAGGCTTCCATGTGCCACGTGTGAAGGAAACACCTAGTTTGGGATTTTTTGGAGATGGTTTGCTACTTTCTGAGGTTTAATTGAATTTCCGTGGGACGACATCGTTTAATTATAGGTTGAACTGAGTCTACCCACGAAAAGATCCGGAATGGTGCCAAACTTTTACACAGGCTCTAATGTGCCCTAGGGATAAGAATTTTGTGGAGGTGGATGGCAAAATCTACTGGGTCCAAGATGAAATTCACCCTCTTTTATCTCATTCGACACAGAGAAAATATAATAAATAAAAAAACTAATCAGAAAAACCTCAGATCCTGTGTGGGGTCTTAATTTGGGTGTACATGCTTGCCAAAAAAAATTCAATCCATTTCCATATAGGTGGAGTATACATGCTTCATAGAGGTACATGTGCATTTTCATCGAACCATGACTATACACATAGGTTATCAAGGTTTCTATGGTTCATAGGCATTCCGGTGTCCTATTCATCTCAAACTTTTTCTTAGGCTTGCATGTGTCATGTGTGAAGGAAACACCAAGTTTAGGATTTTTCGGAGATGGTTTGCTACTTTCTGAGGTTTAATTGAATTTCCACGCGACGACACCGTTTAATTATAGGTTGAACTGAGTTTACCCATGAAAAGATCCAGAATGGTGCCAAACTTTTACATAGGCTCTAATGTGCCCTAGGGATAAGAATTTTGTGGAGGTGGATGAAAAAAATCTATTAGGTTCAAGATGAAATTCACCCTCTTTTGTCTCATTCGGCACAGAGAAAAATATAATAAATAAAAAAACTGATCAAAAAAACCTAAGATCCTATGTGGTGTCTTAATTTGGGTGTACATGCTTGCCAAAAAAAATTCAAGCCATTTCAACATAGACGGAGTATACATGCTTCATAGAGGTACATGTGTCCTTTTCATCGAACCATTACTATACACATAGGTTATCAAAGTTTCTGTGGTTCATACGTATTCCGGTGTCGTATTGGTCTCAAACTTTTTCTTAGGCTTGCACGTGCCATGTGTGAAGGAAACACCTAGTTTGGAATTTTCCGAAGATGATTTGCTACTTTCTGAGGTTTAATTAAATTTCCGCACGACGACACCGATTAATTATAGGTTGAACTGAGTCTACCCACGAAAAGTTCTAGAATAGTGCCAAACTTTTACACAGGCTCTAATGTGCCCTAGGGATAAAATTTTGTGGAGGTGGATGAAAAAATCTATTGGGTCCAAGATGAAATTCACCCTCTTTTGTCTCATTTAGCACACAGAAAAATATAATAAATAAAAAAACTGATCAGAAAAACCTAAGATCTGTGTGGGGTCTTAATTTGGGTGTACAAGCTTGCCAAAAAAAATTCACCCATTGCGACATAGGAATACATATGCTTCTATTTATTCAATATATAAAGGAAATTTTTTTAATATATATAAACACCACTGTCGGTTTCAAAACACCGGCATTGATGAGAATAAACCGACAGTGATGCTGGTTATCACTGTCGATTTATTTTGAAAACCAGTAGTGATATATAAAAAATTAAAAGAAATTATGCCAGCCCTTGGGTCTCGGGCTGCAGAGTTTAGAGACTTAACCGCTGCGCTAGTATTGGATGTGTGCCAAGGGTTATTTATTTTTTTCTTTTTGACCTTTAGTCCGCTTAATAAATTATAAAATAGAACAAAAAAATTTGGGCCGCCTGGGACTCCAACACGGGTCTCCGGGGCTAAGTTGAGGGGTCTTAACCGTTGCGCCAGTAGGAGTTCGAAAGAAAACTAAAAGTTATCCTACTTAACACCAAACTGCTACACCATATCACTGTCGGTTTGGGGAATGACCCGACAGTGATGTACCCCATCACTGTCGGTTTACAATCAAAACTGGCAGTGATGAGCTATTTCCCAAAGTAAATTAATAATTTAGAAAATACAACAAAAAAATTTGGGCCGCCTGGGACTCAAACACGGGTCTCGGGGGCTAAGTTGAGGGGTCTTAACCGTTGCACCAGTAGGAGGAGTTCGAAACAAAATAAAAAGATATCCTACTTAACACCTAACTACTACACCACATCACTGCCGGTTTGGGGAATGACCCGGCAGTGATGTACCCCATCACTGTCGGTTTACAATCAAAACCGGGTGTGAAGAGCTATTTTCCGAAGTAAATTAATAATTTATAAAATAAAACAAAAAAATTTGGGCTGCCTGGGACTCGAACACGGGTCTCGGAGGATAAGTTGAGGGGTCTTAACCGTTACGCCAGTAGGAGGAGTTTGAAACAAAATAAAAAGTTATCCTACTTAACACCTAACTTAACACCTAACTGTTACGCCACATCACTGTCGGTTTGGGGAATGACCCGGCAGTGATGTACCCCATCACTATCGGTTTACAATCAGAACCGGCAGTGATGAGCTACTGGTATAAAAGAGGCGCGGGTTGAAATTATACAATTTCATTTCAACCCCACGCCAACCCCTCCCCCCATGCCGCCAGAGCACTGCCCCAAGCCGTCCACCGCCCCACGCCGGAGCACCGCCCCACGCTGTCCACCGCCCCAAGCCGGAGCACCGCGCTATCCGTGCCCTCGTTCCTTGTCCACGACGCCGCCCATGCCCCTCCTCCTCCACACCTATACTCGCACCGCCAAGGCCTTCAGGAGCGCGCGGACAGCTGCTTTCCCACCCCCACGGTGAGTGCGTGGCTCACTACCCGCTATGTGTCTAATGAAATGTCCCACGGTGTTGCTGCTTACTTGAATCCAGGGGGAACGTTTGTGTAACACATTTTTACCAATTCACTTCTAAGAAGAAAAAAGTTGACTTATATCTACAATAAGTGATAGTATGTGATTATGTTTCTTGGGTATTAGTGTACTGCTGGTCAGGGGCGAAGCTAGAGCAAAATGATTGGGGGTGCACCACTTAATTCATAACTACACTAATCGATATGATGTTCAATAAAAAATAGCATAAATAATGTGCAACTACCATATTTTAATATCAAATTCGACTTCTAGCAATAGAGATGAGATTTTGGTCCAAACATAACACTCACCATTTAACAAAAAGAAGACAGCATTGATCACTTTAGTGTAGTCATCATTGATAGAATCCCAAAATCATGAACAAAACATGCCCCATTAGCATAATATGTGATCCAGGAGGCCATGATGAAGATCCCACTAGCCTAAAAGGAAAGAAAATAGATAGGTCAGTTATTTAGCAAATAAACTGTAGAATTTTCCATTAATAGTAGATGCATTGCATTACCTATCAGAGATCATACTTACGCCGTTTTCCTTCCATTGTCATGAAACGTCGAACCACGGCCTCATTGGTCACTTTCTTCATTTCTTCTTTCTCTAGATAGCAAATAAGCCTATGACTCTAAGTGCTGATCACCCATGTGATTAGACAAAGTTGTTTTGACAATCTTCATTCCCGAAAGCATCTCTCAACTGTTGCAGTAGCGACAGGCAATACTAGCAAAGGAATGCACATAATAAACTGTTTTACTTTCTCTCATGATCAATGATTGCAAAGTGAGTATTTTATGTGCATTATGTGATTTAGTAAAATAGACTTTGCAGCCCTGCAAAATTTTTATTTGAAATGTAACTTGGATTGCTTGGAGGATGAGTAACATGCTTTTATTTGCATTCCTAGCAACCTACTTCAATGTTTTGTTTGTTACAAGCTAGGGTGTCCATGCTTGTCCAAAGTAAAGTATGCTTGCTTACTTGAGAAATTCACATGAGCACCCCTGTTGCTAACTATTAACCAATGACATATGATGCTGCATGCTAGCAAGTATGATTACTAAACCACATTGATCTCCGAATAATAAACAGTCTTTTATCATGTCAAGGATAAAGAACATTAAATAGATTTAGTTTGGCCACATAACTTAAATAATAACTCTTGTTCAATGAGTTACCATTACCACTTACCACATGCCTAATTTACTTAAATGTATAGGCAACCATGGCATGGTATGTAGTGCATGTTGGTCACATTCCTGGGATTTATCGAACCTGGGAAGATTGCTATGCTCAAGTCAATCGCTACCCTGGTAATTTGCATAAAAAGTACAACACAGAAGCTAAAGCTTTGAGGGCCTACTAGAGTCATCCGGCCTACCTTGCAAACCATGGGCAACCGGCCTACTATGGTCCAATGAATGCAAACCATGGCCATCCGCTAGCACCAGAGATTGAAGAGAAGCCACCCGCCGGAGATGTGAAGATTAGGAGAATTGCTCCTTGGTTTTGGAAAGATGTCATGCTTTTATTTATGGCTATGGTCATTGCTTTTCTTATTTGGAAGTTGATGTAGGCTTAGTTTCATAGAATAGTAGGTGGACTTTGTTGTATGTGGTCAATCAAACAATGAATTTGTTCTAGGTGAACATATGCTATTATTTGACTTTGTTGTATGTGGACTTATTATTAGATTTGCATTAAACATATATATATATATATGAACATATGCTACTAGTAGTTGTCCATAGCCAAAACTAACCACGATTGTGTCACAGCCATGACTCATTGTCGCCTGTTACCCCGTCGCCGAAGAACAGATCGGCAACAAGAAGCGGCTGATATTGCTGGGATGGGAGAGTCGCATGATCCGATAAACGGTGATGGTGCCAATCAGGATGGTGAGAACGAGCAGCCATGGACCTCGTCCGGCCTACTCGATCTGGGTCAAAATGACCAAGATGGCCAGGTAACTTTGATATCATGTGACTATGTAGCCACACACGCTAATCAATTGAGAGGGTCATAGCTTACTTGGTGTCTCTAGCAGGAGCCTCCACCGGCCGAGGAGCCAGAGGGTTCGGGTAGCAGGAAGGCCAGATCCAAGCGAGGCGTGTCAAAGATTCCTGTTGGTAGGAATGCACACTAGCACATTATTGAGTTCGATGAATTCAGGGATCCACTCTCACCGCCTATAGCTTTGACCAAATACAAGACTATCCTTGGGTTACTTGTTAGGGACTTCATCCCGATTAGGTATAGGAAGTGGATTGGGAAAGATGATGACCTATGGAGGGTTCCCGAAAGTGAGAAGGATTACATATGGGATATCAAGATCCCAGAGTATTTCACTTTCCCAATGGAGTATGACAAGGAGTTAGTCAAGAAAAAAGCAAAAGAAATCATGGGGACATGGTTCAAGAATTTCAAGGGGACATTGTACAAGAATTTTGTCCTCCAAAATAAAGAGCCAGATTTCGATGGTGGACAGTTTCGCAAGCAGAGGGACTTTTGGTAGGATTTCAAGGAATACAGGTTATCCAAGGAGTACTTAGAATTGAGCAGGAAGAATAAGGAGAACTCGCAGAAAGCGACGAATCCTCATCATCTTAGCTCTCATAGCTACACCAAAAAGATGCTAGAATTTGAAGCAGAATTTGAAGCAGAACTTGAAAAGATGGATCGCCTTGCTGAGGAAGGCGTTCAGGTTGAGACCATCGATTGGGAACCAAGATCGGTAATATACTGTATGGGGAGAAATGTACACCAAGCAGAGGATGGGAGCTTTAGCTCCACAAATCAACCCATGAGCGAACTCATCCAGAGGATCTCCCAGGTAACTGAGGAGGTGAGGCAAGGGACTCGCACTTCTAATAGGGAGAAAGACGTACTCACCCAAGCACTCGGAACCAAGGAGCACCCTGGTCACACTAGAGGAACCGGTGTTGTTCCTTGGAAACTAGCATTCCCCCAAGAATCTAACACTTACCGGAGCCGCTCAAGGGGTAGAGAGGATCAGGAGGTAGAGTATTTGAGGCAACTAAAAGTGATGGAAGAAAGAATGGACGCACGGATTGAGGCGACTGTTGAAGCACGAGTCCAGCAAATTTTGCTGTCCAAGGGGTCAGGAGTACCACAAAACCCTACTACTACTGCCTTTAGCCCACAGTTTAGGGGTTGCAGCAGCTACTGATCGACCCTGCTCGACGAAGAAGATGCGAATGTGCCTCATCTGGTGGACGACATCACTAAACCCATCAATGTCAAGTTGTACATCCGTCTGGATTGGACAAAGGATAAGGTGGCGCTCAACTAGGCCTGGCCTGCGGGAGACGGGACCATTAATGGCCACCCAATTCCATAGGGGTACGCTCATGTCACCATTGACAGAATACTTGATAAGAAGTATAACAAGATACGCATTGAGTATACCATAGCGGAAGACAGGCCAAAACTTGGTCATAACAAGGGCTCTCAAGTGGCCTAGCGCAAGCACTTCATTAAGCTTGACCACCAATTGTCCTCTGATGATGAGGACGATTGCGAGTCTTCACCCACCCATGATAATCACTCACCATCTCCCAACAGAGATCACTCCCCTCCTCCTCCCTTTCCATCACCCCCGAGAAGATAGAGGTCTCCTTCTATTCCTCCCTGTCCGACTCCATCTTCATCAGCCCCGAGAAAAGAGAAGACTCCTCCTCCTCCTCCTCCATCTTCATCAGCCCTGGGAAAACAGAATTCCCGTTGTCATCCTCCTCCTCCTCCACCTCAGCCCAAAACAAGATCAAAGGCATCCTCGCAGTCGCAGAAAAGGTCCTTGGATTCGGTCGCTAATGCTCCCAAAGTGGACCAACAAAAAAGAAAAAGGCCGTTTAGTGGCAGCGTTACAAACTTGATGGAAGGAAAATTTACAGCACACATCTCGAAGGAAGATTGTGTTAGTTTCTTCAATCTCTGTGCCTCACTGCCTCCGTTTTTGTTGAAGTCTGAATTCGAAAGGCAAACATAGAATCAGTACGCTACAACAAGAGCTGATGAAATACACAATGAAGATTTAAGGAAGATACAGAAGTTCGTCGAAGACAACCCCGAATTAACTATGGAAGAGGCCGCGACCATCTATTATGATGTACATGGGACGGCAACACCGGCAATGAAGTATGAAAGGGTCAATTTTTTGGTTTCCGATAACGAGTATAAAAATTTGTCAACATATATGCGCTAGTTGCATGAATATTACATGGCTCAAACAACAGAGATGGAGGACTTTGGTTTTGAGGTTATTATCCGTTCACCACATGTTTTTAATTATCTTAAAGAAGAGAAATTCGATGTCGAATGGGAGTGCTTGTTCCAGCTATACCAGAAATGCTTTCTCGATACACAAATGTTGAAGCTGTGGACTATGTAAGTATCCTACACGCACGATATTACAATTAACTACTCTCTCGGGACATAAATTGTTAACTTTTGAGCAATTCCTATGATTTTATGTAGGTGTATAGCAAAATTTTGCATTCTAAAAAACAAATGGGATAATATAGGCTTCTTGGACCCCTTGCGAGTCAATGAGAAGACATGTCTAGGCCTCTATGGATGCGACGTGGAAGACCTGAAACAGAGACTGATTGCTGTTTTCGACGAATTCAAGATGAAGAACAAAACCCACATACTTTTAGCCTACAACTGCGAGTATGTGTTTTCGGCTTTTAATATTATGCTTCTTTTTTCGTTAAGATTATTCGATAATTAGAATTTTGTGATTGCAGCCACCATTTCGTCTTCATTTGTGTTAATCTTGCTAAAATCTGATCGAGGTGTGGGACTCGAAGAAAAAATCATTTCATCATTTGGATGCACTGGTGGCCGTGTTGAATTAGTAAGCGATCCTAATAACATATTATTTTCTAATTACACATACCGCTTTCTAACGTTTCTCCTTTTAATGTTGCTCAGTGTCCGAAGAAGACATATCGGTGGGACGCAGGTCCCATTCAAGGTTGTCGAAATGGAGGGGAAGTACCTAAAATAGCCGGCCGAAAACAATGAATGCGGGTTTTATGTAATGTGGACAATGCTTCGCTACATCGGCGGGAAATCGGAAGAAGCCGATAAGTTGGTGTGTATAATCCCCATTTCATTTATGTCTGTTAATCATTCAACAAAATGATTTACTGATTCCTCTTTGGATATCATCGTTTTTGAACGACAGCGCAAGAAATATAACCACAAAAGGCTGTTAGACATGGAGATCGTCACGCTGCAATCGGAGCTGACAAAATTCATCTTAGCCGAGGTATTGAAAAAAGATGGAGTATTTTCCATTGCACAATCCGTGAAGTTTAAGGACCAGTATGGCCCAGAGCGGCTCGCCAGATTATTATAAGAAGTCCGAAAAGTATTGCATAATTTGTGAAGTCCGAGAACATTTCTTTTTTATTTTGAGGAATCGAGATCTTGATAAGAATATTTGAACTGTAACCGTAACATTTGTAATGTTTAATATTGATAGACATGTCGTCGCGTATATAAAGCGAAACCGATTCCACAAAAATATATAAATTAAAATAAATTATAAAATAATAAAATGCGAACGTGACATCACTGCCGGTTAGCAGAAAACCGGCACTGTTGTCGTAAACATCACTGCCGGTTAGCAACAAACCGGCAGTGATGGCACTGCCGGCTGGAGCCACAAACCTGCAGCGTTAGCTTAGCCATCACTGCCGGTTCTCGTCACAAACCGACAGTGATTCGTACGATAACACTGTCGGTTCAAACACAAACTGACAGTGTTGGTGGAAATAAACTCTACCGGGTGGTCTTATGAACCGGCAGTGTTGTTGGAACTGAACTCTGCCGGTTGTGTAAAGAACCAGCAGTGAAGTTGAAGAACATTGCCGGATTGTAGGAACCGACAGTGATAGCTTACCCTCATCACTGCCGGTATGGTTGTGCCGGTTCAAAATCTGACAGTGATGGGGTATTTTGAACCGACAGTGAAGTGCAATTCTGACGTAGTGGTTTCCACTCCAAGCAATTGATCCCTGCATACATATCCAAAAGCAGGTTTAGAACTTGATGTTAAAAGTAGAGGAGGGTAAGAAATAGAGTACTCTATTGGTAAAAGGTTTTTCGGGTGGGGGTGGGATGGGGATTATTACATACCCAGCTGTAGTAGCACCTTCCTCTTATCAGTGCCCCAGCGTATGGTAGGCCTATATGATGTTCAGTAAAAGAAAAGGAAATTTACTTATTCACAGCAGCAATGTACTTCAAAAATGGAAGAATCCTATCCAAACTAATGGACGAAATGTCCAAATTAAATTGGAGATGGAGAGGCCCTCTGTATATTTTGGCATACTTCAGAAGGTTGACTGAATATAACCTGAGATTCAGATAATTCACCCCAATATGATGTAATGATGAATTATTTCCTGATGACATGTTTTGCAGCATAACTTCCAATGGAAACATCTATAAAGGCAACAACAGTGCATCTACAATCTCATCTCGTGATATTACCATTGTGCCATGTAGGGTTTTTTTTTTTTGAAAATTCGCCATGTAGGTATTGAGTGCATGTACACAATGTATGGGAAGGATATTTGCATTCTTGCGTCAACAAATAGCATTTTCGAAATTTAATTCAACAGCTGCAACAAACCATGAATTCTACATTTTAGAGAAACGTTTGCTGGCAACGCACTGGGTTTAAAACTGTGTTGCAGCAAATCAGTAGAGTAATGGCATTGGGGACTAAAAGAGAAAAAGCTTAATTACTGAATACTGACTATATGATACTATCATGCATTGTCAATGGCAAGCATCTGTAGAGAAGCACGCCTTCTGAAGCAAATGAGCAAAACATTTTCCTTCCCACCTGCTGAGCACAAATGCTTCGCTTTTAGTAAATAAAGGAAGTAAATGTGTCATCCTAGTTTGTCATCTAGATTTTCCATGCTCACAAATCAATAATGAGACCAAAAGGGAAGAGTAATAAGGCTTGCAAACCGTTAAGAGATATGAAGCGTGGCAGGTGGTCCTCACCAAAATAGCATCAGAGATAAAGAATGACGTTTCTCACCTTCGTTTCCTGCTTACGGAATTGATTCAGATAACTGTTGTGAATAACACAAAAGACTCAAGGAAGTAAATGTGTCATCCTAATTTCCCATCTAGATTTTGCATGGTCACAAATCAATAATGAGAGGAAAAAGCAACAGCAGCAGGATAATACAATACCGGGCAACCAAGTACATGCAATTTCTTTATCGAACAGGAGGCAAGCACATAAATTCTAGAATTGAAATTTAGAAGACTATATAATTGGTATTCACATGTAAGCACATATAATTGGATTCACATGTGCATACCATTTGCCCAAAAAAAGGAAAAGAGAAGATAAGAAGAGAAAACGCAGAATTGGAATTTAGAAGGCTATATAATTGGTCTTCACATGTAAGCACATATAATTGGATTCACATCTGCATACCATTTGCCAAAAAAAAGGAAAAGAGAAAATAAGAAGCGAAAACGCAGAGCAAACCTCCTGTCGAGGGCCTGAGGCTGGAGAGGGGGACAACGCCGGTGCAGCATATGAGTATTCCTGGTAAGCCAAAAATACAAATGAAAGGTAAAAGGAGAGAAGTCAAGAAAAGGAAGTAAATAAACAATTTGATATATGTAAAGCTGCTCGACGTGGTTACTTACAGCTGAGCAATGGTCGTGGCGGCTTGCCTGCATCCGTTGCAGTTCTATAAAAAAAATCAAAATCAACAAAGTAGCACAATCTCAAACATTCGCAGACTATGGCTCCGTTCACTTCGCTGAAAAAACAAGCCGAAATACTGTTCCGGCTGATTTGTCGTGAGAGAAAAATACTGTTCCGACTGAAAAAACAATCTGAAAAAGACGCTATTGGTCAGCACTTTTCCCTCCGCCTTTGGTCCCGTCAGGTAGCCGTGGCCCGTGGGCGCCCCACCGACGCAGGTACCCATGTCGGTTCGTCGTCTGTCTCGAGCACCGCCTATAACCGGAGATCTGAGGCACACCAGAGTTAGAGAGTGAGGGCAAGAAGAGAGGAGATAGGAGTGTACCTCAACGTGGACGCTAGATCGGAGCCCCGTTCGGTCCATCTCTGCGGCAGAGTCGCCGTAGGCCACACGTGCGCTGCAGTGAACAGCGGGGGCACGCGGCACGCCCCTCCAGATGCGGCGGCGGCACCCATTAACCTGCTATCAAGAGCATAAAAATTCAGGGGGAAAAAAGGGAGCACAGGTGCCGCCAAGGCGGAAGGGGGACGTTGGTGGTCCACTTGCCATGCGAGGGGGCCGTATAGGCGGCCGTTGCCGCTGCAGGACTCCGTGAGGCGCGGCCGTTGCCGCTGCAGGGGTCCGCGAGGGCGAAGCGCGGCGGGGGAGGTGGCCGGAGGCGATGCACGGGCACGCAAGGGCGAAGTCGCGTGAAGGAGATGGCCGGAAGCGGGACGGCGGCGGTGCTGGGCCGCGGCGACCGCGGCCGGCGGAGTAACGTTTTAACACTTCTTCACCTCACACATTGTCAGTACTCAGCCACTCAGGGAGACACAGAAATCAGCACGTACGGCCATCAAACATTCAAACGTGTGTGTGCACCAGAGCAAAGACCGTTTATATATACGTGTCGATATATGCATGGTGTGCGTGATGAATCAGAGAGGAGCCGGCCGGGGTAAACCCTGCTATTGGTTACTGACGATTCACTCATTCTCGGTACGTGAATCGCCACACCGCCGTTATAATGGACCTGTTCGGTTGATATTAAATCCGGCTGATATTGAAACCTTACGTGTTAAAACAGGGCAAATTACAAATAAGGTGAGGTGGCGAGGGAGAAATGAGGACGCAATTGAGTGCAAGGAAGAAGCCCAAAGGTAGTACCCGCGAAATTGGATCCTGACTACTGCCCAGGACGACTCCATCCGTTGGATTCGTAACGTGCAACCCGTGAATTCGTGATCTTACTCTGTCAACCTAGCGTCACCTCTAGATCTTTAATCTTGTCAATTTCTATATATGGGAGCCGCTGCGCTCGGCGACCAGCGCCGGCGACAGCGAAAATCAAACTGGTCAACAAAATATCTCATGCACGATCTTTCTCGTTTTATATTAGTTGTGTGAGGAAAGCTGTGATGAATTTGATGTAAAATTTCTTAATGGGAGTCCATTTGCAGCCGACTGATGCCTTCTTCTACGAAGAATGGGAATGGAAGTCCGGGTTTCCGAATCCGTATCCACTAAAACTTCTGATATAGATATCTATATTCATATTTGTTTTCAATATAGATACTAACGTCCTATTTGTTTGGGCTTGTTTGGCTGATAAGCCATGGCTGAAAGTACCGTTAGCTAATTTGGTGTGAGAGAAAAATATTGTTCGTTGGCTGATAAGCCATGACTTATAAGCCAAACACGACCAAGCGAACATGCTGTAAATGGATGTATCTCAATCCGTTTTCCATCGTTTTTCCTCCATATGATTCCAGATCCGTATTAAAAAATATCCGACAACATAGGTGTGCGTGAAGAAAATAGTACAAGGTGAAGCTATGTAAAAATTATTCACGTGACTAACGACTAATTGTATTGATTTGTAATCTTAATAATACATACCATTAAAATTAAGTAAAAGTAATGACTAATAATTTTGATTATATAAATATTAAAATTAATTATTTTAATATGTCTAATGACTTTAATTTGATATGACTAATTATGTTAACTTCATTTAATATGACCAATGATATATAGTTTGTATCATTAAAACTATCTAAACATAATGACTGATAATATTAATTTTAACATTTATAAGGATATATAAAACAATTATTTTTTGTATAACTATACAATAACTTAATATGGCTAATTACTATGTTAGTTTCAATTAATATGACCAATGATATATGATATAGTTTTTTATAGCTGGCATTCAACTTTAAAAGGTTCAAACTATTTGAAAGTTATGTCTACGAGTAATTAGTAACCCGTGTTTCAATTTTAATACTAACAATGCACACACAATTAATATGATTACTGATTTATAATTTATATAGTTAATTTGATTTTTTATTTATAATTAACATGATAATTTGTATGATTAACAATGTACTTTTGTTATTCTTTATCTATATGTATAGAATTTAGTATACTTATTATATTTGGATATCCTAATACATGATTTTTTTCCTAAAACTATTGGATGGATATTTATAGACAACAAAGTTAAATGGATATTTGAATGCGAATCCGTATCCGAATTAGCCACTTTGTCTGTATTTGAAAAAAATATGGTAAATAGTGACATCCGTATCTGATTCCATACGTCGTATCCAATCCGTTTCCATCCCTTTTTCTTCGCATGAAAGTTATGTTTTCATCTTTTTCTTTCCCCGAAGTGAATGTCCATATTCAGCTAACAAATGCATTAATTTCTTGTTTGGAAAAAATAAAAAAGTACCAGGCATACATTTGAGGCTTACTTTTGAACTTACTTTGATATTTCCTCCTTCAGCCCAACTTGTGACTTAGTATACCCAAAAGGGAACAAAAGAAAAGGATCCTCCACTTCAGACTGGGCAGATTTTAGCCGAAAACCATAAACCGAACCGAACCGAAGTGAAGTATCGGTTGTTCGGTTTCAGTTTCTGCTTTCAGCGAGTTCGGTGATCGGTGTCGGCTTCGGTTTCTGCGTCGAGCCAAAACGAGCAACCGATCCACCGAGATTTGCATCGTAGGATGCCAGAATCGCAGAAACAATCGCCCACGCCCCCCCTTCCGTCGTTCGGCCCAACTAGCTCCCCCAAATAAATACTCCACACAACAGACCACCAAACCCTAACAGGCTCCCAGCACCCAGCGGCCGAGTGGCGGCGGCTCACGTGCCTCACGCAAGGCGCGACTGCACGCACGGCGCATCCTAGCGGGCGGCGGCAGCGGTGGACCGTGCACTTCCCAGCGGCTGCGGGCAGGGCGCACGCACATCGGCTGCTGCGGCGGTGCTGGCGCATCGGCGGCTAGCAGCGACAAGCAGGGCTGCAGGATCCCCATCCCCATCTCAGCGACAGCGAGCAGCAAACCCCGTCATCCCCGTCGCGGTGGCCGCAAGCAGACTTCGGTGTTTTCGGTAAAACCGAAAAACCGAACCGACAAAACCGACACCGAATTGGTCGGTTCCTAGTTCTATTAACAACCGATCAGTTTGTAAAAGTTGGAAACTGAAGTTTTTCTAAACCGAGAAAACCGAACTGAACTATCGGTTTTAACCCATTGTCCAGCCTGACCTCCACTTCACTTTGTTGTCCCAATCTGATGCCACACTAAGGAGCTTCTGCAGCCTTTTCCAAATTCCAACACACAAGTAAAGCTTCGAAATGACCTTGAAAACTTTTAGCGAAAGCATCTCCTCCAATTTTGTCTCGTGGACAAAAAAAGAGGCACTTAATTGTATTTTGAACACCAATAATATATGACAAAGAGAAGTATGTGAGCATGCATTATTTAGTGGCTAACGACATCAATGATGGGCTGATGATGCGCGACAACAGTACTGCCTCTGTTTTTGTTTGTGTACGATGTTTCCGACAGCTCCTTTACGTTGTATTTGGTTTTGGGACAATAGATACAGACGAGGGCATGAGTTATCTTTAAAGGACCCGAAACAGCAACGAGAGAGAGAGAGAGAGGGAGGTGAATGAGATCTAAATAAAATTCTTTCGCAAGGGCTTGGCCTGTCCCAACCATGATCCAAAGCACTTTTTCTCGATCCTTCCAGGACAAACACGTCAACACTCGACACGATGAGCCTACGGTGATAGACTGTTTTGATAAAAAAACATAACATTGTCATATAGCATCGGATTAACATAATTAAACTTTATATCAAAATTGTAGAGCTTAAAGAG
Organism: Miscanthus lutarioriparius; assembly: GCA_904845875.1. Lineage (NCBI taxonomy): Eukaryota > Viridiplantae > Streptophyta > Magnoliopsida > Poales > Poaceae > Miscanthus > Miscanthus lutarioriparius. Next base: position 52,738,889 of record CAJGYO010000010.1, read on the forward strand.
ATCTAAAACTTTGTAGTTGAGAACATTTAATTTGAGATAGTTTACATGTCCAAATATACAATATAAGAGCATCTCCAAGAGCCTTTCTAAATCTCACTCTCTAAATCATCATTTGAAGAGCCATTTGCATAAAAATCAATTTCTATATCTTTTCATTCTCCAACAGTTTTTCTATATCTCATGTGCACTCACAACGCCAGATTTGCACATCACTGTCGGCCTCATCAATGCCGGATTTGTGAGAACCAGCAGTGATGTACCTTCACTGTCGGTTATGAGCTTGAAAATGAAAAAAATGATTGGTGCTGGGCTAAAACCGGCAGTGAAGGACCACATCACTGCCGGTTTGTGGTTTGAACCGGCAGTGTTTTGGCGGGCACTCATCACTGCCGGTTTAAGCCAAAAGCCGACAGTGATTGGGCACTATCACTGTCGGTTCTAGCCAAGAACCGACGGTGATAAGCCTACAACACAAAAAGGCCGCAGCCATCCTCTCCTTCCTCCTCTCTTCCATCCCGAGAACAGAGGCGCGCGTTTGGACCCTTCCCTCCATTGTTGCGGCTGCTCTTCACCATGAAGCTAGTGCTTGGATTTTAAAGAATGGCTTGATCTTTTTGCTTTAAGGTTAGTAACAAACATCCACTCCTTTAATTTTGTTGCTTAATTAGCTTCGTTTTGATAGCTACATTGCTTGATTCTCATTCTAGTTCTTTCTCCATTCTAGAGAGCACTTTTTCAATTGGACATTTGTGCAAGGCTCAAATTGTGGTGAATCTATCATCCAAAAGGTTGGTGTCTATGAACACATTTAAATTCCTAGCTAATTATTCCATGGTGGTCAAGATCATCATTGTTAGTATGTGATGCTATAATTAGTTCTTAGAAGTAGAGTATAATAGTTGTTCTTTAATATTGTGCAATAATTGTTTTTTACTACGATTTTCAATTTACAGGGCCGGGGCTACCAATTTCAATTTTTCAATAATTAGTGTACAATAATGTTTTTCAAAAATGATACTTTCGAGCTACAATTGTTGTTCATGAAGCTCGATTTCTTATTAATTCTTTGTTATTACTGTCTCAGTATTTTTTGTGCAGAGATGGATCGAGAGTGGATGCATCTGTCCCGAACTGTCACACCTAATTTTAAGGATAAAATTGAATGCACTAAACTCATGTGTGCCCAGGGATCAGTCACACACATAAGTTGACAAATTATAAAAAGTATCATCACGGTGTATCTTACATAACGAATAATAGCATCACATTGACTTACATAACACAGCGGAAGATAAAAAGATAACTCTCTCGTGGAATTCCATCACAGGGACGGTCGACTGGTTGACCACAAGCCTAATAATTCTCAGGAAACTCCTTATATCCATTGTCATCTGTTACCCATCCGGGATTTTTATCCAAATATAGAAAGTAAACAAGCGTAAGTACGTCCCGTACTCAACAAGATAACATGGGGTTCATGAGGCTCAAAAATGATGACACTGGTTTACTGCAGTTAGCACTTTTAGTAGATTCAAGATTTTATCCTCATCTATTATTAAGTTATGCTTAAGCTCCCTTTTAAACCCACGTGATCATATATCCGATCCAATTGAGGCATGTGACATCATCATAATCATCTCGTATAAACAACATTATAAGTAGCCATCTATTCTGTGAGTTTTCCGGGCCGCTCATGACCGTGAGCACGGCTGTTATAACAGTTTGTTACCCTCTGCAGAGGTGGTGCACATTCACCGCGAGTCGTGATTCCCATATGCCCGGGTTAATTACTCCCATGTCACTGCCAAGGTGAGCGGGCAGGGTACACTATGAAGCCATTTCATAGGTTTCTCTAACAAGTTAGGGCCGCTAGGTTTCCTTGGCAGGCAGATGTAGGAACCCCCCTTTCCTATGGCACATATCCATCGCGGCTATACACATAGGAACAGAGGCAGTCCTATATCCAACGTGGCAAGCCCCTTTTGCACCATAAAGGTAACCTCTAACAAGCTAGAAAAGGTCCTATTACTGAGCTAAAGTCAGAGCCATATGACCCTCACGGTTGCACTGTCAGTCCCAGCTTTTGCCGATAGATAAGTCCTTATGGAGGGCCGGGAGCAACATGAGCAAAGGTCATTTGCACTTTCGCCCTATGGAACAGTTGTTATAAATCATGTTACTCACTTTGTTCCATAGTATCATTCATCAACATGTATGTCAAGTTCAGTTAGAGCACTAGCAATCTACCCATATGCATTTAACCCATAGGAGACAAGGAACAGGATAAACAATCACTAGGATGTCCTTACGGGTATCAAAATTAGACACATGCAAATGAGTAATTGATTAAAGGTGAATAGGACATCAAGGAAGGCCCATGCTATACTTGCCTTGGTTCACAAACTCGTGCTGGTCCTGCTGGTCGTCGAAGAGTTCTTGGTCTCCAACGTTTTCCTCACCGTCTGAACGCGACCAACACGGCAACATACAACATTCCAAAACCATTCATGCAAAGCAAACATTCCTATCATTAGAACAGTACACCAACAGTATTGAAATCAAGATAAAATGTTTGTAAAACTAATCTACGTTTCGCTACGATCACGTCAACGCGAAGTTCACGAAAAACGGAGCTAAAATACGAAAGTTATGATTAAAACGGGTTTTCCTATAGCCCTATATTTAATTAAATCTAATCATGAAATTAAAAAGTTCCAAACTTGACTAACAGTAGCTCCAACATGTAGCTTATGAAATTACGAAGCTAACACGATTTGAATGGATCAATTCGGAGTTAAAACGACAATTTTATGAGCAAAACAGTTCAAATGGCATTTCTGTAAATACTGAAAGCGTACTTTTGACTTAAGCCGTGGAGTTTACGCTTTCTAATCGAGATTGCGCATTCGAGGAAATATGTTTTGGGCTGCGGGTTAAGACTTAGAAAAGTCCAGGGGCTCTTATGCAAAATCACCCGCGAAGGGGTATCGGCTGATCTCGGCCGTCGGATCATGGATGGAGCGCTCGGATTAGACCTGGGGAGGGAGAAAGAGAGGAGCCGGCCGGAACAGTGCAGCTACGGCGACTCTCCATGGCTGACGGCGAGAGCACGACAGCGAGCTCGGTACAGGGGCTAGGGGCCACGGTTCGAATAACTGAGGGCACCGGGGAGAAGCGGGGAAGCAGGGGGTCAAGGCTGGGCCAAGAAGGTGGCCGGAGGGTGATGCCGTGGCGACGGTCGCCATGGACGGCGTCCAAGAGCATTCGGAGCTCGCGGCTATGGCGCTAGGAACCATCTAACGCCAAAGAAAAGGGCCGGGGAGAAAGAGGAGAGCAAGGGGAGGCTCACAGCGGGGAAAATCGGAGTCTTTGGCGGCTCGAAGATGGTTGTCCGCGCGGAGGGGAGGACGGCGGATCCCGGCGACCTTCGGCTCGGCAGTTACGGCTTCCGTGCACGGCGAGCGCGAAGAAAAGGAGCGGGGAACAGCAGAGGGATGCGCGGGGGGTCTTGGCTTCCTTTTAAAGAGGCCGGGGAGCGGGCGACGCGCCCACGATGCGCGAGGAGCGGGCGCAGTTCGGCGGCGGTTGCGGCTGACGCGCGCTGCGGTTGCGGGAGGAAGGGGAAGCTGACAGGCGGGGCCAGGTGTCAGCGGCTAAAGAGGAAAGGGAGGTGCGGCGGTTGCTGGAAGGCCGCTCGGCTCGGCTGCAGTTGGGCTGGCGCGGTGCTGGGCTCGGCGGGGAGGCAAGGAGGGCCGAGCTGGGCTGGCGCGGCTGCTCGGTGGGCCTCGGCCAGAAATGAGGAGAAGGGGGAGGGGAGAGGGAGCTGGGCTGGCGCGGTTGAGCGGGCCGAAAATCAAGGAAGGGAGGGAGAGGGAAAAAATAATTTTTTTCCTTTTTCCAACAATTTTCCAAATTCATTTTCAATTAGATTTTGAATTCATTTGGACTTTGAATCAAAACCATTCATCACAAAAATAGATATGCAGCGGCATGAATGCATCAACATGTTTCTATCCTTATATGTACTTTTAATTTCATAAAAAAAATATTACTTCCTAAATTCAAATTCCCACAAAATACAAAATTAATCACTTTCTCCTATTTCAAAAATATGCAAATTTTAGGGTGTTACACGAACGGACAAGCTGTACATGCATGGCGTCAGCCAGTTTATCACCGATGCCAAAGCCAATGCTGGGAATGGGAACCTTGTCTTCTGCCCATGCAAAGATTGCAAGAATCATAGAAACTTTCGTCAAATTGAGTCTATACGATCGCACTTGATTACCAGGGGGTTCTTGCCAAACTATACGATATGGACTATGCATTGCGAGGTTGGTGTGAATGTTCCGCAGAAAAACGATGATGATGTGGACATGCCTGACGTAGCCATCCATGATGCTGACGAGGAACCCGGTGTCAACACGGAACCTATGGCCACAGTTAATAATGTGTTTAGGAACACGCTAGCTGACGACACCGAGGATAATGATGGCATTTGTCAACTGCTACGTAATGTAGAGGCCAGATGTCTTAGTGAAAGACAACTGAGAAAGCTAGAGAAAATAAGACAAGATGGCAAACCACCATTGTATAGGAATTGTCCAATGAGCAAACTGGAAGCCAACATCATGCTGTTAGAGTTCAAATCGATAAACGGATTGAGCGATAAAGGCTTCGATCAGTTGTTAGGTATAATAAGGAAAATGCTCTCAGAAAAAAACGAGTTGCCAGAAAAGACATACTTGGCCAAGCAAATGATCTGCCCCATCGGCCTCGAGGTTGAAAAAATCCACGCGTGTTCCAATGATTGCATATTGTACCGTGGAGAAATATACAAAGACTTGGACAAGTGCCCCAAGTGTGAAGCTCCACGGTACAAGGAAGGGCCGTCAGATGAGGGTACCAAGACCAGAGGAGGTCCCATAAAGGTCGTTTGGTATTTCCCTATAGCTCTCCGGGTGCACAGGCTGTTTGCATGTGCAAAGTCAGCCAAGCTGTTGCGCTGGCATGGCGAAGAGCGTAAGAAAGATACAATGATGAGGCACCCCGCCGATGGGCATGACTGGAGGACTGTTAATACTATGTTCTATAAGGACATCGGTGGAGAGGTAAGGCACCTTTGGTTTGCTTTGAGCACAGATGGGATGAATCCTTTCGACCAGGTTAGAAGCAATCATAGCACCTAACCAGTGACGCTCTGTATATACAACCTTCCACCTTGGGTCTATATAAAGCGGTCGTACATCCAGATGCCACTACTAATCTAAGGGCCAAGACAGCCTAGGAATGACATCGATGTGTTTATAGAACCAGTGATCGATGAACTAGTGGAGATGTTTGAAAAGGGTGTGCCGGATGTTTGGGATGAGTACAAAAAGGAACATGTCACGATCAAGGGAGTACTTATCGCTACAAACACCGACCTGCTAGGTCGAGGTTCATTGTCCGGAGAGAAGACAAAAGGCTATACTGGATGTGTCGAGTGCTTGGACGACACCGATGCGGTAAATCTGCCAAATAACTCAAAGATAGTTTATATGGGACACCGTAGGTTCCTACTTAAGGATCACCCTTACCGCAGGAACAGAAAAGGTTTCAACAGTACTATTGAGAAATGCTTAGCTCCAAAATATCAAGACGGGCCTGCGATACTTTGAGAACTCAACAAACTAGAGGTTGTCCTTAGGAAGGGGGACAATGTAGTAGCAGCGCCTGATGGGAGCGTTTAGAAGTAAAAATCGGTTTTCTGGAAACTACCTTACTGGCCATTTCTGAGTGTACGCCACTGTCTTGATCCCATGCATATCACTAAAAACATGTGCGCTAACACTCTTCACACCTTGATGGACACCGGGGGGACATCGAAGGATTCGCTAGCCACACGCCTAGACATGGAACACTTGGGAATCAGGAAGGAGCTGCATCCCGTGGAGCTAGAGAATGGCTAGTTCAAACTTCCGGTTGCGTCATGGACATTGAAGAAGGAAGAAAAGCGTGCGCTTATTTCTTTCTTCAATGAACTCAAAGTCCAGACGGGCTACTGTGTGAACCCGAAGAAGCTAGTGAACATGAGAGAACTCAAGTTCAACTATGGCCCTATGAAGGCCCATGATAGTCATGTCATTATGACTCAGCTGCTCCCTGTTGCCCTACGTGGTATCCTCCCCCCAAAGGTCCGTGCCCCAATCATAAAGCTTTGCTCGTTCTTCAACGCGATCTCAAAAAAGGTCATTGATGTGTCCACGCTAGAGCAGCTGCAGCGGGATATAGCCAAAACTCTCGTTAGGCTTGAGATGCATTTCCCGCCAACTTACTTTGATATCTCATTGCATCTGCTCATTCATCTTGTTGACCAAATTAGAGCCCTTGGCCCAATATACCTGCATCAGATGTTTTCTTTCAAAAGATTGATAAAAGTTTTTCAGGAGGTATGTTAGGAATAGATTCAGGCCAGAAGGGGGCATGATTGAAGGATGGTCAACGGAGGAGGCCATTGAGTTCTGCACATATTATCTAGACATCAAAAGGGTCGGAGTTCCAGAATCTCGTCATGAGGGAAGACTACGTGGTAAAGGAACGATCGGTGAGAAATCTGTTACAGTAGATGACCCTGTTTCTTTTAGACAGGCATAGTTCGTTGTTCTCCAGCAAGCTGAGGGTGTGATGCCATACATTGATGAGCACAAGCAATCACTACAAACTCTGTATCCGAGCAGGTCACAAGCTTGGCTAGATAAAAAACATAAGGAGGAATTTGTCAGCTGGTTGCGACGTCGCTTGCTTGGAATAAAGTTGGGTAATCAACTAGATGCCTTAGCCAAGGGACCTTCGAGTACATATCTTAAGTACCAAGGGTATGAGATCAATGGATTCACATTTTACATAAAAAAGCAAGATGGAAAGAGCACATACCAAAATTGTGGTGTTCGTTTTGATGCTCACGATGAGAACGACAACGTGCAGGCGATATACTTTGGTTTCATAGAGGAGATATGGGAGCTATCCTATGGTCCATTGAAGGCAGCTATTTTTCGCTGCCAGTGGGTCCGGCTCAAGCAAATTAACACTGACAGCGAAGGGTTCACTACCGTTGATCTCACTAAGACCATATACAGAGACGACCCTTTCGTCCTTACAAGAGGTGTTATGCAAGTCTTCTATGCAAGGGACAACAAGACAAAAGGAAGGCTAAAAGTTGTCCTAGAAGGGAAAAGGAACATTGTCGGTGTCAATGGAGTGACGGACGAAGAAGACTACAGGGGCTATCAGGAAATGCCTCCATTCAGGGCGAATGTACCCCTACCTATCCTTCAAGAGGGTGACAAACTTGCTTACGTATGAATTGATCACAATGAGGCCCTCATTGTTGATGCACCTAAAGATAGTTAGATTATTGTTAACTATGTAATTATTATGCAGACATTGTATCAGTAATTCACACTGAATATTTAATTTATATTTTGTGCGCATCTCTACAATTTAATTATTGACTATGTAATCAAATATTAAGATGATGTTCACAAACACTATTATTTGATAATTATAGACCATTAATTAATTATCATAGAATTAAATAATCAAAACACAAATTTTTGTGTTATTTTAGAATATAAACTAACTGCATTATTTCTATTAATAAATAAATAAAGAAAAGCAAACTAAGCGAACTCCCTATCCTAGCTCAGCGGTTAAGGCCACGCGCTCTGTACTCTAAGACCAGCGCTCGAATCCCAGGCGTGCCAAACTTTTTTGATTTTGCATTTATTATTTAGTAGTGCATTACAATGGGATAAAAGAAAAAAATAAAACCATTCTAACCGAACTCCCTATGCTAACTCAGCGGTTAAGGCCGTGCACTCTCGACCCCGTGACCCGCGCTTGAATCTCAGGCGGGCCAAACTTTTTTATATTTTTTACGAAAAGGCTGCGATGGCAGGCTCTAAACCGATAGTGTTTTTTTATATATTTTTTTACTAAAAAATGGCGGCAGGGCCCTTCACTGTCGATTTTGGTTTTAAAACCGACAATGATAGCTTCTATCACAGTCGGTTGCTCAAACCGACACAGAAGGCCTGATTCACTGTCGGTTTTTAAATTAAAACCGACAGTGATGTGTAGATGCTCCTCACATGCCAACAGTGCTCCCATGACCACAACAGTTGAAACACTACTTCCACCTACCCCAACAACTTTAGTTCAGAAATAAAAATGTATCACGACTGCTAGCCCCTATAAAATGGCCCTCGGCCAGGAGCTAGCCTCTCCATGCATGTTGGTTTCAACCAGGTCTTATCAGCTATGATATAATGTTTTTCTCTCACAACAAACCACAGATATCATTATGCATTGTAGTCCACCAAAATGGTGCACACATGAGGTACTAGAAGAATGCTACTGAAGATAGAGCAACGTCGAAGATTGGAGATGCCACGAGGTTCATAGGGCCATCCACTGTGGTGTCGAGCTGAATCCGATGTGCTCTGGACTATACCGAGAAAAAGGCCATGTACAACAGAGGCATGGATTCATCGATGCCACCTTATCATCTCCAACCGGTATAGCTCGTAGACCACCTCGGTGCTGTTGTTTGAACCCTAGTTGGTGCAAGAAGAATGCTACTGAGGTGGTTAAATTATAATGTGTTGATACACATTGATGGTAACGTTGACCTATACGCAAATAGGTCTTTGTTATTGTATATGGAATTTTAGTGTAAGGTCTTTGTTATCGTATATGTAACTTATTTCTAATTTTTTGTAATTTTTTGATGTATTTCATTACTATCTAAATAAATATATCGTTCTTGTTAAAACTTTCCCACCTCCACTGTCGGTTCTATTTAAAAACCGGCAGTGATGTCCAAGCCCCCCTATATAAAACAAACTGCCGACCACATACATCGATCCCACCCACCCACGAACTCTCTCAGTCTCATTTCTCACGTTTCACTCTCACTTCTCAAGACATCCACTCTCTCTCTACATGATTTGGTCATGGCTCCTGCATTTTTCAATGGTATTGATATGTTGTGTTCTCCAATATTCTATCTATATTCATTTGATCTATATTTATATTCATGTTTCTTTGCATTCTACATTTATATATATTCTTATTCCTTGCATTCGATCTATATCTAATTATGTTGCCACATTTTACTTGAAAGAATTTTTTGTGCATATATTTTATGTTCATATTTTTTTGCATTTTATCGATCAGGTGGTATGAACAACGGACCTCCCCCACCACAAGAACCAGGTTTCCACCATGGCGATGAGACATTCGCTCCTAATGTGGCCATTCCATGGTTCCCTATTCCAGCTAATGTATGAAATATTTTCCAACATCTTTTGTTTTTTTATGCTAACAAATAAGTGTACTTATTTTAATATCATTGTTGCATGCATATATGTCGCAGACTATATCCCCAATAGATTGGCTGCGAACAACACTTAGCTGGTTCTTTATCTCAGACATCGTCGAGAACACGGCATCTAATGCAAGTGGTCGGCTATGAACGTGTGAACTCAGTTTTTTCATCCCTGTGAGGGGTTCAAATCATCGAAACCATATCCATGGGACGGGAATACAGAGCCCAGACGTGATAAGCGCCCAATTAAGTGCCGTGCGCATCTATTTAGAGGCACTTCGACGTATTTGCTATGATGTGCCTGATTTCTCGCACTTCAAGGCACTTGCTTTGAATGCTGGTGATATCCCTGTCCTGTAAGCAAGCGAATGGTTTGCAAGCTACAACCATGTGGATGTGGTAAAGTGGTCACTTATACCTGAGTTGTGGTTATTTGCGAGCTATAGGACCTTACCTATGCTGCATGTGGCTTGTGGGCCGTTCTAGACCAAGCTATGGAGAAACTCGGGTATGATTGGGACTTCTGTAATGGAAACCTCGGCCAGCTCACTATAGAAGGACGCTAGTACTGCATAAGGATTACTAACAGGGGCAGTGGTCATTCAGTAAGTTACATCTATGACTGACCATTGTTTTGATATTGTGAGGCACGAGAGAGTGCACTCATACGGGCATTGGACTTCATCGATATAAGGGGATACATAATCCGTGACATCAATTACTATATATGGCTACATAGGCATGTTAGTGTGCGTGGCCCGATCGATCCTGATAGTGATTCTGATAGTAATTAATGTTTATTTAGCTAGGTTTTCAAGGCCGTAGTTTAATTGGGTTCTAATTTTAATATGTATGGCTTTGTGTGTTTAATTATTGTCATGCATGTAATTCATGTAACATTTGTTGGGCAACTAGAAATATACATTCTGGTGTCATATTGGTCTCAAAATTATTCTTAGGCTTGCACGTGCCACGTGTGAAGGAAACACCAAGTTTGGGATTTTCCGAAGATGGTTTGCTACTTTGTGAGGTTTAATTGAATTTCCTCGCCACGACACCTATTAATTATAGGTTGAACTGAGTCTACCCACGAAAAGATCCAGAATGGTGCCAAACTTTTACACATGTTCTAATGTGCCCTAGGGATAAGAATTTTGTGGAGGTGGATGAAAAAATCTATTGGGTCCAAGATGAAATTCACCCTCTTTTGTCTCATTTGGCACATAGAAAAATATATTAAATAAAAAATGATCAAAAAAACCTAAGATCCTGTGTGGGGTCTTAATTTGGGTGTACATGCTTGCCAAAAAATTTCAAGTCATTTCGACATAGGCGGAGTATACATGCTTTACAGAGGTACATGTGCCCTTTCATCGAACAATGACTATACACAAAGGTTATCAAGGTTTCTGTGGTTTATAGGCATTCCGATGTCGTATTGGTCTCAAACTTTTTCTTAGGCTTGCACGTGCCACGTGTGAAGGAAACACTAAGTTTGGGATTTTTCAGAGATGGTTTGCTACTTTCTGAGGTTTAATTGAATTTCCGTGTGACGAGACCGTTTAATTATAGGTTGAACTGAGTCCACTCACGAAAAGATCAGGAATGGTGCCAAACTTTTACACAGGCTTTAATGTGCCCTAGGGATAAGAATTTTGTGGGGGTGGATGACAAAATCTATTGGATCCAAGATAAAATTCATCATCTTTTGTCTCATTCGGCATAGAGAAAAATATAATAAATAAAAAAACTGCTCAGAAAAACCTAAGATCCTATGTGGGGGTCTTAATTTGGGTGTACAAGCTTGCTAAAAAAATTTCAAGCCATTTCGACATAGTCGGAGTATACATGCTTCACAGAGATACATGTGCCCTTTCATCGAACCATGACTATACACATAGGTTATCAAGGTTTCTGTGGTTCATATGCATTCCAGTGTTGTATTGGTCTCAAACTTTTTCTTAGGCTTGCACGTGCCATGTGCGAAGGAAACACCAAGTTTGGGATTTTTCGGAGATGGTTTGCTACTTTCTGAGGTTTAATTGAATTTTCGCGTGGCGAGACCGTTTAATTATAGGTTGAACTGAGTCTACCCATGAAAAGATCCGGAATGGTGCCAAACTTTTACACAGGCTCTAATGTACCCTAGGGATAAGAATTTTGTGGAGGTGGATGAAAACATCTATTGGGTCCAAGATGAAATTCACCCTCTTTTGTCTCATTCAGCACAAAAAAATATAATTAATAAAAAAATAATTAGAAAAACCTAAGATCCTGTGTGGGATCTTAATTTGGGTGTACAAGCTTGCCAAAAAAATTTCAAGCCATTTCGACATAGTAATACATATGCTTCTATTTATTCAGTATATAAAAGAAATTTTTTAATATATATATAAACATCACTGTCGGTTTTAAAAAACCGGCAGTGATGAGAAGAAACCGACAATGATGCTTGTTATCACTGTCGTTTTATTTTGAAAACCGACAGTGATATATAAAAAATTAAAAAAAATTATGCCAGCCCTCGGGTTTGAGCTCGGGTCTCAGGCTACAGAGTTCAGACACTTAACCGATACGCTAGTATAGGATATGTGACAAGGTTTATTTATTTTATATTTTTGACCTTTAGACTACTTAATAAATTATAAAATTAAACCAAAAAAATTGGGCCACCCGGAATTCGAACACGGGTATCGGGGGCTAAGTTGCGGGGTCTTAATCGTTGAGCCAGGAAGAGGTATTTGAAAGAAGTGAAAAAGATAAGTTACTTATGCTGTAACCGCTACATGACAATCACTGCCGGTTTAAAGAATGGTCCGACAATGATGTACTCCCATCACTGTCGGTTTCTACTTACAACCGGCAGTGATGTACCCCCATCACTATCGGTTTCTAATTATAACCGGCAGTGATGAGGTCTGGTATAAAAGCCCGCCGTGGGTTGAAATTATCCAAATTTCAACCCCGCGCCAACCATTCCTAGCCCCGCGCACCTCTTCTTCGATGCTGATGCCCGTGCACCGCCCCACGCCGGAGCACCCGTCCACCACCTCCCGCGCCGCCGTGCCTAGCCCCGCGCACCTCTTCTTCGACGCCGAGGCCCATGCACCGCCCCACGCCGGAGCACCCGTCCACCGCCTCCCGCGCCGCCGTGCCTAGCCCTGCGCACCTCTTCTTTGACGCCGAGGCCCGTGCACCGCCCCACACCAGAGCACCCGTCCACCGCCCCCGCGCCGCTGTTCGCAGCCCCACGCTCCTCTTCTTCGACGCCGACGCCCGTGCACCGCCCCACGCCGGAGCACTCCCCACGCCGAGGCCTTCAGGAGCGCGCGCGGACAGCTGCTTTCCCACCCCCACGGTGAGTGCGTGGCTCACAGCCCGCTAAGTGTTAGATGAAATGCCCCACGGTTGTTGTCTTCCCAATAGCAGCCGATTCCTATTCGATTGAGTTATATGCTGTTACTCCTTGGTTTAGCTATCCTTATATGTACATGCTGTTACATAAACCAGTTAGTTTTTCCCTAAAGAGATTATGCTACCTACTGATTTGTTGAGGACCTAGTAATCATGGCCCTAAACTGTTTAAGAACCATTGGTGTTATTTGCATGTTGTCGCAACAAGTTATTCCCTTGAGTCACAGCTAAGTGACCTTTTGCGCTATGTGCAGTCTAAGTATTTAAACATTGATCATCAACACCTCTTGACATAGTTAGATTGAATATGTGACAATGATATGAGCATATCTGTCTCGAATAGTAGTTGCATAATGTTATGATATCTCTGTACTTTGTAATTATTGCAAGCAATGGAAACTAGCAGTCAAAGGTACACGTTAATGACTGTGGATGTTTTATTTGTGATGGTAGGGAGTGTTCTGTTTGTGTAAGAGTTAGATAAGAAACCACAATGATCTCCGAATAATAAATAGTCCAATTATTGAGATTATTTTTTTATCATGTCAAGGATAAAGAACATTAAATAGATTTAGTTTGGCCATATAACTTGATTAATAACTCTTGTTCAGTGAGTTACCATTACCACTTACCACATGCCTAATTTACTTAAATATATAGGCAACCATGGCATGGTATGTAGTGCATGTTGGTCACATGCCTAGGATTTATCGAACCTGGGAAGATTGCTATGCTCAAGTCAATCGCTACCTTGGTAATTTGCACAAAAAATACAACACAGAAGCTGAAGCTTTGAGGGCCTACTATAGTCATCCAGCCTACCTTGCAAACCATGGGCAACTGGCCTACTATGGTCCAATGAATGCAAACCATGGCCATCCGCTGGCACTGGAGATCGAAGAGAAGCCACCCGCCAGAGATGTGAAGATTAGGAGAATTGCTCCTTGGTCTTGGAAAGATGTCATGCTTTTATTTATGGCTATGGTCATCGCTTTTCTTATTTGGAAGTTGATGTAGGCTTAGTTTCGTAGAATAGTAGGTGGACTTTGTTGTATGTGGTCAATCAAACAATGAATTTGTTCTAGGTGAACATATGCTATTATTTGACTTTGTTGTATGTAGACTTATTATTAGACTTTGCATTAAACATATTATATATATATGAACATATGCTATTAGTAGTTGTCCGCGGCCAAAACTAACCACGATCGTGTCACAGCCATGACTCATCGTCGCCTGTTACCCCGTCGCCAAAGAACAGATCGGCAACAAGAAGCGGCTGATATCGCTTGGACGGGAGAGCCGAATGATCCGACAAACGAGTGACAGTGTCAATCAGATCGGTCAGAACGAGCAGCCATGGACCCCGCCTGGCCTGCTCAATCTGGGTCAAAATGACATGGATGGACAAGTAACTTTAGTATCATGTGACTATGTAGCCACACATGCTAATCAATTGAGAGGGTCATAGCTTACTTGGGGTCTCTAGTAGGAGCCTTCGCTGGCTGAGGAGCCAGAGGGTTCAGGTAGCAAGAAGGCTAGATCTAAGCGAGGCGTGTCAAAGATTCCTGTTGGTAGGAATGCACAATGGCACATTACTGAGTTCGATGAATTCGGGGATCCACTCTCACCGCCTATCGCTTTGACTAAATACACGACTATCCTCGGGTTACTTGTTAGGGACTTCATCCCGATTAAGTACAGGAAGTGGATTGGGAAAGATGATGACCGGTGGGGGGTTTCCGAAAGCGAGAAGGATTACATATGGGATGTCAAGATCCCAGAGTATTTCACTTTTCCAGCCGAGTATGACAGGGAGTTAGTCAAGAAAAAAGCAAAAGAAATCATGGGGACATGCTTCAAGAATTTTAAGGGGACATTGTACAAGAATTTTGTCCTCCAAAATAAAGAGCTAGATTTCGATGGTGGACAGTTTAGCAAGCAGAAGGACTTATGGCAGGATTTCAAGGAATATAGGTTATCCGAGGAGTACTTAGAACTGAGCAGGAAGAATAAGGAGAATTCGCAGAAAGCGATGAATCCTCATCATCTCGGCTCTCGTGGCTACGCCAAAAAGATGCTAGAATTTGAAGTAGAACTTCAAAAGATGGATCGCCTTGCTGAGGAAGGTGTTTAGGTTGAGACCGCCGATTGGGAGCCTAGATCGGTATTATACTGTATGGGAAGAAATATACTGCACGTCGAGGACGGGAGCTTTAGCTCCTCAAATCAACCCATGAGCGAACTCATCCAGAGGATCTCCTAGGTAACTGAGGAGGTGAGGCAAGGGACTCGCACTTCTAATAGGGAGAAAGACGTGCTCACCCAAGCACTCGAAACCAAGGAGCACCCTGGTCGCACTAGAGGAACCGGTGTTGTTACTTGGAAACTAGCATTCCCCCAAGAATCTAACACTTATCGAAGCTGCTCGAGGGGTAGAGCGGAACATGAGGCAGAGTATTTGAGGAGACTAAAAGAGATGGAAGACAGAATGGAAGCACGGATTGAGGCGACCGTTGAAGCATGAGTCGAGCAAATTTTGCTGTCCAAGGGGTCAGTAGTACCATAAAACCCTACTCCTACTGCCTTTAGCCCACAATTTAGGGGTCGCAGCAGTTGCGGATCGACCCCGCTCGACGAAGACGAGGCGAATGTGCCTCATCCGATGGACGACATCACTGAACCCATCAATGTCAGGTTGTACATCCGTCAGGAATGGACAAAGGACAAGGTGGCGCTCGGCCAGGCCTATCCTGCGGGAGACGGGAAAATTAATGGCCGCCCAATTCCACTGGGGTACACTCGTGTCACCATTAACAGAATACTTCATAAGAAGTATAACAAGATGCCCATTGAGTACCCCGTAGTGGAAGACAGGCCAAAACTTGGTCAAAACAAGGGCTCTCAAGTGGCTTGGCGTAAGCGCTTCGTTAAGCTTGACCATCAATTGTCCTCTGATGATGAGGATGACTGCGAGTCTTCGCCCACCCGCGATGATCACTCACCGTCTCCCAACAGAGATCACTCCCCTCCTCATCCGGAGCCATCACCCCCGAGAAGACAGAGGTCTCCTTCTATTCCTCCTCGTCCGACTCCATCTTCATCAGCCCCGAGAAAAGAGACTCCTCCTCCTCCATCTTCATCAGCGCCGGGAAAATAGAATTCTCATCGTCATCCTCCTCCTCCACCTCAGCCCAAAACAAGATCAAAGATATCCTCGCAGTCACAGAAAATGACCTTGGATTCGGTCGCTAATGCTCCCAAAGTGGACCAACAGAAAAGAAAAAGGTCGTTCAGTGGCAGCGTTACCACCTTAATGAAAGAAAAATTTATAGCACGCATCTCGAAGGAAGATTGTGTTAGTTTCTTCAATCTCTGTGCCTCACTGCCTTCATTTTTGTTGAAGTCCGAATTCGAAATGCAAACACAGAATAAATACACTACAACAAGAGATGAAGAAATACACAATAAAGATTTAAGGAACATACAGAAGTACGTCGAGGACAACCCAGAATTAACCATGGAAGAGGCCACGACCATCTATTATGATGTACAAGGGACGGCAACACCGGCAATGAAGCATGAAAGGGGCAATCTTTTGGTTCCCGATCATGAGTATAAAAATCTAACAACATATATGCGCCAGTTACATGAATTTTACATGGCTCAAGCAACAGAAATAGACGACTTTGGTTTTGAGGTTATTATCCGTTCGCCACATGTTTTCCATTATCCTGAAGAAGAGAAGTTCGATGTCGAGTGGGAGTGCTTGTTCTAGCTATACCAGAAACGCTCTCTCGATGTTCAAATGTTGACGCTGTGGACTATGTAAGTACCTACATGCACGATTTTATAATTAACTACTCTCTCGAGACACAAATTGTTAACTTTTGAGTACTTCCCATGATTTTATGTAGGTGTATAGCAAAATTTTGCATTTTCTAAAAAGCAAATGGGATTACATAGGCTTCTTGGACCCCATGCGAGTCAATAAGAGGACTTGTCTAGGCCTCTATGGATGTGATGTGGAAGACATGAAACAGATATTGATTGCTGTTTTCGACGAATTCACAATGAAAAAGAAAACCCACATACTTCTAGCCTACAACTGCGAGTATGTGTTCTCGGCTTTTAATTTTATGCTTCTTTTTTCGTTAAGATTATTCGATAATTAGGATTATGTGATTGCAGCAACAATTTCATCTTCATTTGTGTTAATCTTGCCAAAAATCTACTCGAGGTGTGGGACTCGAAGAAAAAACCATTTAATCATCTGGATGCACTGGTGGCAGTGCTGAATTAGTAAGCGATCCTAACAACATATTATTTTCTAATCACACATACCGCTTTCTAATATTTCTCCTTTTAATGTTGCTTAGTGTCCGAAGAAGACATATCGGTGGGACGCCGGTCCCATTCAAGGTTGTCGAAATGGAGGGGAAGTACCTATCACAGCTGGCGGGAAACAATGAATGCGGGTTTTATGTAATGTGGGCAATGCTTCGCTACATCGGCGGGAAATCAGAAGAAGCCGATAAGTTGGTGTGTATAATCCCCATTTCATTTATGTTTGTTAATAATTCAACAAAATGATTTACTGTTCCTCTTTGGATATCATCTTTTTTTTAACGACAGCGCAAGAAATATAACCACGAAAGGCTGTTAGACATGGAGATCATCGCACTACAATCGAAGCTGGCAAAATTCATCTTAGCCGAGGTATTGAAAAAAGATGGAGTATTTTCCATTGCACAATCCATGAAGTACAAGGACCAGTATGGCCCAGAGCGGCTCGCCAGATTATTGTAAGAAGTCCGAGAAGCATGTGTGAAGTCCAAGAACATTTCTTTTTTATTTTGAGGGATCGAGATGTGGATAAGAACATTTAAATTGTAATCGTAAGAATTGTAATGTTTAATATTGATGGACCTGTCGTCTATATAGCGTATATAAAGCGAAACCCGATTCCATGAAAAATATAAATTAAAATAAATTATAAAACAATAAAATACGAATGGGTCATCACCGCCGGTTAGCAACAAACCGGTAGTGTTGTCGTAACCATCACTGCTGGTTAGAAACAAACCGACAGTGTTGGCTTGCTCAACACTGTCGGCTTGAACCATGAACCGACACTGATAGTTACGACAACACTGCCGGTTTGATCCATGAACTGACACTGATATTTACTACAACACTGTCGGTTTGATCCATGAACCGATAGTGTAGGCTTGCTCAACACTGCTGGCTTGAGCCAAGAATCGATACTCTTGAAGCAACCATCACTGTCGGTTGGCACTACAAACCGGCAATGTTGTTCAACTGGACACTGTCGGGTTGAGCCAAGAACCGACACTGTTTCCTATAGATCAGTATTGGTTTTTAAGGACCGGCAGTTATGTCAACCCCCCATCACTGCCGGTATGCCACTGCCGGTTCAAAATCCGGCAGTGAAGTGGGTTTTTGAACTGGCAGTGATGTCCAGATCTGGAGTAGTGACTCTAGAGAGCCATTCTCGTCTTCTATTTTTGTCTAGCAAAAAATCCAGAATAGAAGATGGCTATATTTGGATGTCCATTTAGAAAAGTTGTTGTAGGATAGTTTTTCACCAAAATCTCTATTCTAGCATTTAGGATGGAGAGTCTTTTGAAGATGCTCTAAGTTCTCAGATCAGATTTGAGATGATTAACAATGTCGAATGTAGATAAAGTCAACATGAAAGATGGAGTACTCGACAGGATCTACAACTTTGCAGTTGACAACCTATTCATTTAAGATCGTTTAGAGTGTCAACTATATAATATAAGATTCAAAATTGTGTAGTTAAAAGAATAGCTACCATATAGTCACATGTGCCGCGTAGCTTAGATGGTATGTGCGCTCGAGGGAACGTTAACATTGTGGACCCGAGCTCGAATCCTAAGTATCACATCATTGTCGATTGCCCACTACCAGTAGTGATGTGGGGTTCCCTACCTGACAGTGATTATAAAATCTGGCGTTGTGGATAAATCTTTCTTTTCATCTAAGATTTACAGGCCATGCTAGGGGCTGTTTCTAGCTATATAAAGACGAAGCCGTGAGTCTGAGAAGACATCACATTCTGCCAACCTTTACCGAGGCACACCTCGCGCACCTGGTCGTCCTACCATGCAGTGTAGCTCTATGAATCGTGTGTGCTTTCAAAGTCGAACATTTTCTATGCCTCACCTTTTGCCAAGACAGATACTAAGGCGGCAGAGCTTCCAGAGCTGATTCTCTACTGAATCTAGCAGGAGCTCTGTCAAACAATTTTTTAAAGAGAAGTAATTCTTTGCTGATTCTCTAGAATGAATTAAGAGGCTGGGAGCTAAGAAAAGTAGCTTCTCTGATTCTATGAAGTAATTATCGATCGTAATTTTGAGAGTTTATGCTAAAAATCAAAGAGAATTATTTTCAGTCATAGAATTACTTTTCTCACAAAATCAGCTCCGACTGAGAATCAAAATCAGACGGAGCTACATCAAACAAGCCCTAACTCTTGACAAGCACAAAACTTTACCTTTTGCGTATTCATCAGATTGAAGTCCAACTTTTTTTTGTTATCTCATCCTCGAGCATTGCAAAATGAGTTTTGCCTCATGATAAATTCGCTACTTATTAAGTAATGATATTACTCTTGTCTTGTGTGTGTGTGTGTATATATATATATATATATATATATATAACTGCTACCATGTAAATGGCTACAAAATAACTTATTCTATAGCCACTTTGAGTTACGATAATTACTATATTAATTTACATGATTATAGTAACTCCTTACTAAGTGGTTTACTATAACGTTATGGTAAATATTCACATGTGTTATAGTAACCCAACTATCGTAAATATGTATTGACATTATCGTAAATTAGTATACAAAATTATCGTAAATGGAGATGGCTGCAGAATATACTCTCCCTGTATATATATATATATATATATATATATATATACACACACACAATTGACACAGTCGTCGGTGGTCGTTGTTGCTACGTGTACTAATTCAATGGCTTGCTCAAATTTGCTACTAGCTACGTTCTTCCAATAAGATTAGGAACACATATACATATATGTGCATGCATGCATGCAGAATTTCAATCCGTCACCAACCCAAACATCTCTTGGATCAACATGTTGCCTCATGCAACGGGCACGGTCAGTTTGATTGGTCAACAATTGGCTGCATGCATATGGGCATGGAGCAATGGACCAGGCCAACACGAGTTTGCAAGTTACCTACGGGCTACGGCTGCGACGACAGTCGTCGACGCCTCGCCGTTGCCGTACATGGGTCGTCGGCGGCGATCAAACCGGCCGCCCGCCTTCGTTTCAGGGCACCGTACCGACCGACGCTATACGCCTTGACCTTGGGACCGCCATTATTACTACTACATGACCAGAAAACGAACGTAAGCAGGTGTTGCACGCCATTGATCCGATCCGTTTGCGGACCCAGTCACCCAGATGCCAGATGGAGCTAGACTGTAGAGCCTACATACAAAGTAGTGGAGCTTCGCCAACCGCTGGCTCGTGATGATTATGATTCTGAGCATGTTCACTAGTTGGTTTCTAGACTGATAAGTCCGGTTGATGCTAGTTTGCTGTGAGCGAAAAATACTATTAACTTACTGATAAGCTCTGGTTGAAACCAACAAACGAATAGGCTGTCTGAAGGAAGGGACCTGATCGATGGGCAAAGTGAACAACTCGTGTCTTGAAAGTAACCGTAACTCAGACAGACACAGAGATTCGGAGCGGAGAGCTAGCTAGCTAGCTAGTAGGCTGCGAAAGCTCAATGCAAGTACGTATATTGGTCTGGTGCCTTCTTGTATCTGACGGCGACATTTCTCAGGCAGACGTACGTATCCATGTGTGTGTGTGTGGCGCTACTTGGATATCTTGTTCAAGAGAGGTACTAGATGTAGGGTGTTGTTTTCCTCGGGGACAGAGAGAGAGAGGTGTAAGGTGTTGACGTGTTTTACACCTGTTTGCCTCAACGGACGTTTCAGCCAGCCCAAACCAAATAATAATAATCTGCCCCGACAAAGGTTCAGAAGGCGTGGGCTGAGGATCTGTGCAGGTGCGACTCGGCCCAATGAGGCCCAAATCTACTCTTAAATCACTCATCTTCGGAAGAAGTCTAATTTACCTCCCACAACTATGGCAGTCGTTTAATTTTCCTCCCTCATTTACAAAACCAGTTTTTAGACCTTCCTCAACTTTTGAAAACCGTGCACTTTTGCACCCTGGCGGTTTTGACGGTGGCTTTGCTGATGTGGCGCCACGCCAGAACAGATAAATCAGACTAAGTTGAAAGTTCAAGAGGTAAATTGGACTAAAATATTTTTACAAAAAATATCTACAAATTAATAAAAAAAATCAAAAAATTATTCTAATATATTTTTACATGGAAGATAATGCAAGTAAAAAACCTAGTTTAATCTTGAAAATTCATAGAAAATGTGTTTTAGCTCAGGAAATTATGAAACTTGTTTTAGATTTTTCTAAAATCATGCTCTATGTTATATATGGTGCCTAGGTTAAAATTGTTTGAACCTCGATGGACTCATTTTGGTGCTTATTTTCTAGTAGAAGCTCTCGTATCTATTATAATTAGTCGATATTGATCACCCGAACTACACTTATATGCAAGTGAAGCATTGCCAGGACCGTAGTGGACACTGGTTCCCTGGCCTAGATATTTCAAAGTATCTGTATTAGCCTGCTTGGCGCTACATGCACCCTGCCGAACACATGCATGCATGCATACACCCTTTGTTTAATATGTTTAATTAAGTTCTACAAACTATTAGCTTTGATTAAGATTTAGTGCATTGAATTATGGAGCGTGATGTGGTATGAAATCTAGATGGTAGCACATGAGTCATACTTCAAGCTCAGCACCGTAACATATAGATCATGGCTTTAGAAAAAAAAATCTAAAACTAGTTTCATAATTT
Organism: Miscanthus lutarioriparius; assembly: GCA_904845875.1. Classification (NCBI taxonomy): domain Eukaryota; kingdom Viridiplantae; phylum Streptophyta; class Magnoliopsida; order Poales; family Poaceae; genus Miscanthus; species Miscanthus lutarioriparius. Next base: position 52,760,660 of record CAJGYO010000010.1, read on the forward strand.
TCCGAGCTCAAACAAATTTTATATGATTTTTTTCTAAGACTAAACCAAGTTTTAGGATTTTTAATTGTATTGTTTTTCATATAAAAATATACTTGTGTAATTTTATTTTATTTTTAAATAGATATTTTTCTATAAATAATATTTCTAGTCCGATTTACCTCCTTAAATTTCAACTTAGCCCGATTTACCCCCTTTGACGTGATGCCACATCAGAGAAACCACTATCAAAACCGTTAAGGTGCAAAAGTACACGGTTTTCAAAAGGTGAGGGAGGTTAGAAAACTGGTTTTGTAGATCAGGGAGGAAAATCGAACAACCTCAATAGTTGAGGAGGTAAATTGGAATTCATCCTTCATCTTCAGCGGTAACGGGAAAAGCACTTGTTTGGACTGTGGGATACTAGTAGGCCACAGTTCATGAAAACGAATTAATTTGATGGATGGAGAGTCATCAAATCATATCCGCTGCTGCTGCTGGTGGATCTCTCTGACGATAGACGATGTGGGCAATGATCCGCTGCTGGGCTGCTAACTGTAGTCGCTCGTTGCCATCCCCATCCATGACCTGACTGAGGAGCATGATCGGAAACGCTAGCTCTGGCCTTCCGTTCCGTGCGTCGTGTACATGGCCGGCAGGTCGGGTTCGCACCTGAACACGCTCTAACAGCTACCACAGGTCTCCATGGCCTTTTCTTTCATTCCGCGTTGCTTCTAGGGCTGGACTGGGGTCGGACGACTTGGACTCAGGTTTCACTTTCATATAGGTACCCAACTACTAATATAGAGTATTTTCCTTGTCTATCTGTCGTTGCTTCTTTTGGGGCTAACTCATTCTGTTGGCCCTGTTTGGCAGAACTTATTGCTAATGTAGCTGTTTTGTATAACTAATTTATTGGAAGAGAAAAATACTATTTTCCAATTAATTTATACAGATTAAAACCAGCTAAATAGCACAAGCGAACAGAGTGACATGTAATGAGGAAAGAGATCCATCGAGAGACCACCCGCTGAGACGACTGTAACCGTACCTACCTACCTACCTACTACCAGGAATTGCATGCAATGCTTGCTTCCTCGCAAAAACCTTCTCACTCTTTTCCTAGCTAGGCCTTGCTTAGATAGCTGGTAGGAATTAGTATTTGGCACTGTAGCACTTTCGTTTGTATTTGATAATTATTGTTCAATCATGGTCTAACTAGGCTCAAAAGATTCGTCTCGTAATTTACAATCAAACTATGTAAATAGTTATTTTTTTATCTACATTTAATACTCTATACATGTGTCCAAAAATTTGATGTAATGGAGAGAGAGTGAAAAAACTTGAATCTAAACAACGCCCTAATAATAAGAGACAGGACAGTACGTACACACGCATGCATCTCCAACGAGATCAATATGCATGCATATATCGATGCTTGCTGACTATATACACAGGCTGTATTTAGTTGGGTGAAATTTAGGAATTTGGCTATTGTATCACTTTCGTTTTTATTTGGCAATTAGTGTTCAATCATGGACTAATTATGCTCAAAACGTTCGTCTCGTGATTTTCAACTAAACTGTGCAATTAGTTTTTTTTCGTCTATATTTAATGCTCCATGCACATATCACAAGATTCGATATGATGGCTATTGTAGCACTTTTTGAGAATTTGGTTTTAGAACTAAACGTGGCCATAGTGCATTATTACATGCATTGACCGTCCAAGAAAGTTAGCTAGCTCACAGATTATGTTAGTTTGGAACACATCAACATCAAGTAATCTGCAGCTATCTTAGCGCGTGTTTAGTTCCACGAATTTGGAATTTGGGGATACTGTAGCACGTTCGTTTTTATTTGGCAATTAGTGTTCAAACATGGACTAATTAGGCTTAAAACGTTCGTCTCGCAATTTCTCACCAAACTGTGCAATTAGTTATTTTTTCGTCTACATTTAATGTTTCATGCATAGTCCACAAATATTCGATGTGACCGTTACTGTAGCACTTTTTAAGATTTTGGAGTGGAACTAAACAAGGGCCTACCTGTGATCGATGAAAAGCAGGAGCATTCATGTTCCCTGTCCATCGGTGGTCGGTACGTGTTTGCATGCGTTTCAACCATGCATCTCACAGGAATCTGCTCTGCAGCAAGCCTCTCACTCTGCCGTCCAGCTGGATGCGTGTACGCATGCGTCATGCTGATGCTGATACGCGTGCGCCCATTGTATACGTGAATACCTGGGAAGAATTGGTGCAGGTCAGCGTCAAATGCTGACGGGGACCGGAGATCGACCTCGTCGATCGCTCATCTCATCTCATCTCAACTCGTCTCATCTCATCCATAATCCACAATCGGGTTGGCGTGCTTATCTCATGCACGTTCCTTTCTCGGCCATGGTAGCAGCTAGGGAACAGGTGCAATACATACTACTCATATATATAGTAAGCCATAATTAATGACTATCGTCCAATAATAACACTTGTTCACATCCATCACACATGTACGTATAATAATATAAATATACTCCTGTTATATATATAGTAATGTATTGGTCATTGGTACTAGCTAGAAATAGGATTCCGCGTTGATTAAAACAGGGCAAACAAGAAAAAACTAATAGGGTAATTAAGGCGGCGACGAAGAAATGAGGATGCAATAATTAGTGGAGGGAAGAATTAAGCCCAAAGGTAGGAGTATATATTGGCGAGATTGGGTCGTGACTAGGACACGACCTACTCCAATCGAGGTTCTAGCTAGAGGGCACCCCAATGCAATGCAAATTAAACCCACCGATCTAGTGTGTACAACTAAACACAGTCTCGTGTCCGTTTAGAGTGCAAAAATAATACAGTACCACTTGTGATGGTGAAGCTACAAGCGTAAATACGGGAGTCCATTTTCAGCCAACTGATGCATTAATTCTTGGCATGGAAGTTTGATTTTCATGCATCTTTTTTTTTTCTTTCCGAAGTGAATATCCATTTTCAGTAAGGGCGAGCCCCTCATGTTTTCCTAAGAAAGGATATCAATTTTCAGCCAACACAAATGCATCGGTTTCTTTGTTTGGGAAAAAGAAACAAGTAGTACCAGAACCATACATTTGAGGCCACTTTTGAACTTACTTGCATATTTCCTCCTCCTCCGACTAGGCGACTACCCAACTTGTGACTTAGTATACCCAAAACGGGAGAAAAGAAAAGGATCCTCCACTTCAATTTATCGTCCCATGATCCGACACGCCACACTGAGGAGCTTATCTGCACATTCTTCATATAGTCACGCATGGAAAGCATCGAGGCGATCGATCGTCAACAACTTTTAGTGAAAGCTAGCACTCCGATCCTTCAATTTTGCGTCGTGGAGGAAAAATATAAAGGCATTTGTATATTGAACAGCAATAATATATATCAATATCAAAGAGAAGTATGGGAGAATGCATTATTTAGTGGTTTAGGATATTATGATAATTGTTTGCGTATGATGTTTCCAACAGCTCCTCTAGATTATTGCACTTGGTTTCAAAACATGGAGAGATGAAAGACGGGGCATGAATTCATTCATATTCTGTGAGACGGAGACGAAGACAATAGGTCACCGTTTTAGATCTGCTAGACAAACCATCAATTTGATCCTGGATGTCAACCTCTAGCCTCTCCTCATTTTGTTGTGGTTTATTTATCCAAATAATCGCCCATAACTGAACAAGATTATGGAACGAAGCCATTGAAATTGCTGAACTTTTTTTTACTAATCTTAAAGTCTGTTTGGGTTTTAGCTGTCAGATATCCAAAGAGACCCTAGATTCCCAAAGATAGCGAGAGCAGGCTTTGACTCCGGCCCTTGTCTTCCTCTTTGGCCGGAGAATCTGGAAGGAAAGAAATGTCAGGACCTTCGGTGGAACGGGCGCGACACCCTTGGAACTTGTACGCCAGATCGTGGACGATGGGAACGAATGGTCACTGGTGGGCTATAGGCATTAATTTTCAGTCGCTGCTATTGCTTCTAGTTCGTATCGCTTTTGTGTCATGTCGTGCAGCGTAACTTGTGCAGGATGAGTGGGGCGCTCTCTTAGTTATATGGTTTTTCTAGCCTAGTTTTTATTTAAAAATTGGGTTGGCACTTATCTTTTTTTCTTTCTGTGGTAGAACCGTTCGAAATAGCACGCTTTCGAAGGCGTCCGTCTTGCACCAGACACTAAGCACCCCGAAAGTTGGCTACATCGAACAGTCCCGTCGAGCACACCCCATGGGAGAACTCGAACACTCTACGCTTTTCATCCAGGATCTAATAATGAGAACGAGTTTATAATACTTAGTCCATTTCATACAACAAGAGTTCTCGAAAATACATTATTACAATATCAAGTTCAGAGTGCGAAATTTAAACAGCAAAATTAAAATAAACATCTAACGATAAGATACAAGGATACGTCTATGCCCACCAGAAGAATCATCCACACAACAACCACTCCTCAAGCTGCACCTCCAATAGGGTAAATAAACCCTGAGTACACAATGTACTCATAAGACTTACCAGACTAGTAGGAATAATTTCCTGACTTCAAAGGATATGATAAGCTATATGGTTTGCTGGGTTTCCTTTTTGTTTGTGAAAAGTATTACTAGTAGTGAATCGTTATGTATGTGTTTTATTAGCAGTCCTGATTAGTTCATTAGCTAACTATTCTATGTAAACACATGTTCTACTTTCAAGCAAGAGTTGAGCAATCAGATCTATTTCATCATCTTTCATCTTTCAGTTCTTATTATGGTGCTAGATTGTAGACAAGTCGTACCATATCATATGGCGATTCACGAACCAATGTATCCTAGCTGGGTACCCCGACACACACGTCCCGCTTGTACCCCAGGCACAAGCAAGACCAACCAACCACTCTCCTGTCAAGGGATCTAGGTCCCCGTCTAAACTTAGACTCTAAGCCCCCACTCCTGAGTCCCAGACTCAGTGCGGAGCTTAGACCTCCACCATCTCCACCTCCAATCAGTCGGTCCGAAAAGAGCCAGAACCCACGACAAGAGAGCAACGAGCCTTCCCGCTCCCATAAGCAAGTATGTGCTCAGGATAATAAGTCTGTGACCTAACTAAAATCCACACTAACGGACGGTCCTTAACCGACACGGACAGGGAAACAGTGTAACTAAGCTATGCCCCGTTGAAAGCTCTAGTTTAGTTTTGGTTAATTGATAAAACCCTAAGTGCTAACCTAGTTTATCAAAATGATTATGTGATAGGTAGCACTACTCCAAGTGATGAAGCAATGGCAAAGATCATGACGATGGTGATGGCATGGTGATGATCAAATACTTAAACTTGGAAAAGAAGAAAGAGAAAAACAAAAGGCTCAAGACAAAGATATAAATAGTATGAGCCATTTTGTTTCGGTGAATCAAGACACTTAGCGAGTGTAATCACATTTAGGTTAGATAGCCGTACTATTAAGAGAGGTGAAACTCGTATTAAAATACGGTTATCAAAGTGCCACTAGATGCTCTAACTCATTGCATATGCATTTAGGATCTAGTGGAGTGCTAACACCCTTGAAAATATTTGTGAAAATAAGCTAACACATGTGCACAAGGTGATACACTTGGTGGTTAGCACATTTGAGCAAGGGTAGAAAACTTCACCTGCGGAGTGTCCGCCCGTAGAGTGCGGACAGTCCGACGGTGCTACCGACGCTCTTTACAAAAAAGACGAAGGTCACTGAAAGTGACCAGACGCTGGTCTCGGTTGGACCGGCACGTCCGATCAGTGACAGCAAAGGGCACGTGTTTCGGTCTTCGACCGGACGATGGCACTAAAAGTGACCGGACGCTGGCAGGGTGCGTCCGGTTTGTGCTGACGTACATTGACGTGGGGCGCACAGAGGAGACGTTGAGTGACCGGACGCTGAGTGAGTCCGGTCGGGCATGACCGGACGCGTCCGATCGTGAAAATTCATGTTTGGAACCTTACTGGAAACGACCGGACGCTGAGGTACAGCGTCCGGACATTTTCTAACTGATGCGTCCGGTCATCACTTGACCGTTGAAATCGGGCGATCGGCGTTTGAAGCCGATGACACGTGGCGCACATTGCACGACCGGACGCTGAGGTCCAGCATCTAGTCAATATGACCGGAGCGTCCGGTCGGCCCGTGTTCAGTGCAGTGAGGAGCCCAATGGTTCTATTTCGTGGGGACTTCTATTTAAGCCCCATGGCCGGCTCAAGCTCACTCTCTTGGCCATTTGCATTGACATAGCAACCTTGTGAGCTTAGTCAAAGCCCTCTCACTCATTACCATCATTGATTCATCATCTTTATGAGATTAGAAAATAATTCAAGTGCATTACTTGAGTGATTGCATCTAGAGGCACTTGGTATTCGTGTTTTGTTGTGGATTTCGCTTGTTGCTCTTGGTGGTTGTCACCACCTAGACGGCTTGGTGCAGCAGTGGAGGATTGGTACGAGTTGGTGATTGTTCGTGGCCATCTCCTATGATTGTGAGGGGATTTGTACCTTCCCCGGCGGAGCGCCGAAAGGTAACTCTAGTGGATTGCTCGTGTCATTGAGTTACCTCACTTGTGGGTAGGTTCTTGCGGTGTTCAATCGTGTGGACGAGGTTTGTGTAACACCTCTTAGCCGCCGAACCACCAAGTGTTGGTCGACACAACGGGGACGTAACGTGTTGGTAAGCACGTGAATCTCGGGAGAAAATCGGTTGTCTCTTGCCATTTGGCATTCTCTCGGTGATTGATTTCATCTTCATCTTGTGATTGGTTCATCCCTCTACACGGCGGTATAATCACCCTACTCACTCTTCTATATTCTTATAAACTAGTTGTGGCAAGCTCTTTAGTGTAATTAGAATTGAGAGCTTGTTTTGTTATTTAAGTTCATCTAATGGAGCTCTTTAGTGTAGCAATTTTGAGAGCTCTTAGTGAGTAGTATCATAGCAAGTTGTGTGTCTAGTAATCATTGCAACTAGAATTGTTGGATAGGTGGCTTGCAACCCTCGTAGAGCTAGAGTAAGTTTGCATTCGTTATTTGTCTTACTAATCAAATTGCTCTAGTTGATTTGTAGAATTTTAAATAGGCTATTCATCCCCCCTCCTACCATATTAGGACCTTTCACCCGTTGGCTGCGGAACACAACCTATTACGCCCACCAATATTCGTATCATATCCCTTGCCGGTCTCCATTTCATTTCACCATTTTATCATGAGAGTAATAATAATCACCTATTGTGAGTAACGGCAGATTACTCATGCTACCGATAGCCTAAGCATAGCAGCTACACAGCCTATGCTAGTAGAACTCATGGGTAGGTTTATCTATGCATGTAGTTTCTATATAAATCCTATAACATAACTACACATCACATATATATATATATATAGTAATTATTCAAAATAAGGGTTATGCACCGGGGCTTGTCTTGGACTGGTGGATTGTTAGCTAAGTCAGTCAGTGACGACTCTGTGACCTCCTCCTACACAAGGACCTCCTCCTCGTATTTCTCGATCACCTCCTCGTACTCCTGCTCTTCGGCGGTCACGAACTCCACCAACTCGTTCTCTACATGCATGCAACGATGATGTAACACTTAGTATTTTAGCAACAACAACTCTTAAAATAAGAATACACGTGCTAAGCTACTAAGCTAGCTCTAATTACTAAGAGACTAAGCTAATCATTATCTCTACCAAATAGATTCAAATCTCACCCTACAAGTGCTTAATTTTATAAACCAATATATTGCCATTATTCATTTAGCCTTAACAGGTATTTAGTTACCATATTAAATAGTCTATTTTAGTGCTACAAAAATTACAGTGAGCACATAATAATACAATGAAGCTACTATAAGAATTTTAAGGTTTTTACTATTACCAATCTACCATAAAAATTCCTACAATAATTAACTTAATAATATTGAGCACTCTTAAATAATTTAATAGCCCATGGTATCAACCAACACATATATGAACTAAATACACTACCAGATAGAGCACAATTTTAGGAACCTAACAAAATTTGTTTCACAATTTTTGGATATCTACATTATTTTATATTAATTACTAAAGTTCAGCTCAGAATTAAAATAAAAAGTTATTTCTATTTTCCACGAAAAAGATAAACCGATTTCGGCCCAACGCGGCCCACGCGGGGCGCGGCCCATGGCGGGGAGCCCCCGCGCGCGCTGGCACTCTTGCAAAAATGCCCTCGCGTTATCAGACAATAGCGCGAACACTATACGTACTATTTCTATAGACAACGACTTTGCAACGGAGCCCTAGTATCTTTTCACCTTCGCACCAGAGAGGTCCCCGAGACGCCCCGCGCTCGCCGGCGCGATGGGCGGTGGCACTAGGCGGTACGTCGGCCACCCGAGACCCTTGTATACCTAGCTAGGGGGCCGATGCTCACCTATGGGCTGACGCGCGACGATGGGCGGTGGTTGTACGAACGGGGGTAAAGCAGAGCGGGCTCTCCCCGGTGGCGGCCGACCTACAGTGGCGACAACCATGTTCCGATGAGCCACAGCGTACAACAGATAATAGAAGTAACGGGTAAGCATCAGTGATGCGCCACGATCCTACCCGTGGCGGTGTCCTGGCCAGAGACGCCCCGAGCAAGTTTGGCCGCGTGCGTGCGGCGAGCTCGACGACGAACCACAGCGACACGGCCGTGTCAGCGACGTGGAGGTGGCACTAGGGCTGCGACTAGCGTGCGTACGATGAAGAGGGGTTCTAGGCGAGGCTAGTGGTGCGGTCAATTCGACGTGAGATGACGAGGTTGGAGCTGGGCACGATGAGGCGGGCTGGGCCTTAATGGTGCTGCGGTGGGAGCAAAGCTCCAAAATTGGAGCTCTGCCTGGCTATAATCAAGGCAGGGTGGGGGCGATCGGCAAGGGGACGTAAAGGTGGAGACGCGGGCACGAGGAATTGATGATAGGTGCTCGCTCTCTAACGCATCGTGACCACGACTCGACGGCGGCGGAAAGCAGAGAGAGACGGGGCGTGGCAGGTGGGCTCGGCTTGTCCACGCCTTGGCGAGACGCGGCCGACCAGACCTAAGGCGGCGTCTGCGCACCCGCTACACAACAATGCGGCCAAACCACGTGCTCGCGCAGGGAGGCAGGTGAGGGTGCGGCATGCACGGCCGCAGTGCCATTAAGGCGAGGCGACGGCGCGGGGCAGCCAGGACAGCCCACGTGCGTGCTAGGATAAGGCGAGCGGCAGCGCAGCACAGCGTCGTAGAGGCGTCGGTAGCGGTAACGCGAGGCAGGGCAGCAGTGCGGACACGACGGCTATTTGATGGCGCCGGCAACGGCTCCGTCGCGATGCAGACGGGGCAGGCGGCAGCAACAGCGGCTCCGCGCGGTGGGGCCAGCAGCAGCTGAACCATAGCCAGGCCAGAGGTGGCCACGGCCAGTCGCGCGCGGCAGCGCGCGCACACGCGACCAACGCACGACGCTGACTGCCCAAGCGCGGTGATCGCGGCCATGCGGCCAAACAGCCCGAAACCGTGTCGTGCACGAATTTTAAAGCGCCCATAAAAACTAAATGGTTGCTTCAGGATCTAAACCATCTTCACCATGCTCAAGATGGCACATGAGACTATCAAATCGAGCTATAACACTATATCACCCTTTAACCCAATCTCTCACAATAAATTGCTAAACATAGCAATGTCTAGCTGTTGGCAGACTTGAAAATTTCTAAGTTTTTGAGCTGAATTTGATTTCAATTTGCGATTTCTAAGCTAGTGGAAATATTAGCTACTAATATCATTTTTCAACCGCAAGTATTTCACTGTTATCTACAAATTTTGCACTTCTAACTTTATTTTAGTATCACACACACGTTCTATAGTATTTTTATTTAATAAAAATTAGTTTCAAACCCTACTTGATATGTATGAACTATCGAATCAACTTTTGTTTAGCATTTTTATTGATCATTTTGAGTCACGGAAATTGATCTACACACTTTATCACATGCATTATCACAAAAATATGATGCTCATGACATAGTTTAGTAAGTTGTTTAAGCGATAACACCGTGGGTGTTACACTTTCTTCATTTAATAGAAATCACGGCAAAGCTTTTGCCGTCCTTTCTAAAAAAAATAACAACTTTGGGCTCATTTTTTTTTTGAACATCACCGGGGGATTACTCCATCTAAATATATTCAAAAAGGCCCACAACGGCTCGTTTAGGATTTACAAAAGATTTAAGGAGGAAAAACAACATCGAAGGATTGCCCCAGCATTAGGGCGAGAAGTGGCAGAACCACATACAACAACACAGCACCACCACCACCGAGACACATGAACTCTACGACGATCCTCCAAGGAGGTGAACAACGCCGCAACGGAGTCATCGTCACCCAAGTAGCTTGGCAGGGCTTTCGCCCGAGTCATGTGCCAGTGCTGAGCGGGTCGAACCAGGAGACTGCAGCAAGAGCTAAGGTTCTTCAATGACGCCTTCAGGAAGGAGATCTCGTCAGCAAGAGCTTTGGGCTCATTTGTTTTCACCCCTCTTCGGTAATTATTCATTACTGTTGACGGGTATGTTGTATTGTTGGTTTCTCTACTCCTTAATGAAAAACGTGCATTAGCACGGTCGCAAAAAAAGAGAGCCTAAACAGCGACTTCTTAAGTATTCCAGTAGTAGCTTGTTATTCCTTGCAACACGGACATTATTCGGCTGGGACACGCGTTAACGTCACAGAGCAAAAGATGCTTGCATATATAATCATAGCACCCTCCACCGCCACAAAATATTCCGTCAGTATTTTGCCAACTAATTAATTCGATTGGCGCTGATATGATCCCAACTGTAGTAATATAATGAGGTTCTCAAGAATTATAAACCAATGGTAATCTGACTGACTGACTTTGGTTTTGATGATGAAACCTCCGTGATTCTTGCTTGCATCGCTTACGAACGCTAAGAGCTAACTCTACGCACGCCTCTACCTAATAACATTCGTTTCCTTGTCAACATCTTCTAAGCAATTCCTATAATCTAATCTAATCCTCTTGCTGTTGTGGGTCAACGTGTGCGTACACATCTTCTTCTTCTTCAGTTGGTTAGCTAGCCAAGGGTCAGCATATTCCCCAGCCCACTTATTAATTAATCCAAGCGCCGTACGCCTATGACGATTCCTTGCTTAAGTACTGGGTAACCCCCACGATTAGTTATCCAGTAATGAACGACGGACGCCACCGGTCATGAATCGACTTAATTAGAAGTAGTGTACTCACTGCTACAGAAAAACTTATGCGAGGCATTTGGGAATGGATCTCGGAGGCGGGTGGGAATTTCAACCGCCTCGGTTAATGCCTGGGATTAACCGAGGCGGGCATTTTTATTAACCGAGGCAGTCACAATCAACTGCTTCGTAAAATCGATTTATCGAGCCGGTTAAAAAATAACCCCCATTTTCGGAGGCGGGTCTCTTATAAGGCCCGCCTGGTTAATATGGCCGAGCCCACTAGGAAGCCCACTCGGCCCAAAACTCGGTCACAGTATATAATAATTGGTCGAAACCCTAGCCCCCCAAAACCGCTCCCCACAGCGCCCGTTCTCGTCTCGAGCCCCCCTCTCCCTCCACACCGAGCCCGCCCCTCCCTCACTCCTCTCAACCTCACAACTCCCTCTCTCCACCAGCCATCGACACCGCTGCCTCTCCAAGCTCCCAGATCCTGCGAGGAGTCTGGCCGCATGCCACCGCTCCCTCTCCGTCTCCTAGTGCCACCGGCACCTCCGTCCACGCGCCACCAACATCACCCCATCTCTCGGCGCCCAGATCCGACGAGGAGGCCAGCCGCCGCGCCTGGATCTGGCCAGTAGGAGTCCGGTCGTGCTTGGATCTGGGCAGGAGGAGACTGGACGTGCCCGGATCCTGGCGGCGAGTGGGCGGCTACTCTCGGCGGTCCGGATCCTCGCCGCGGCATGCCTCTCACCCTCTCTGTCTCTCTTCTCCCAGTACCTCTCTCACCCTCTCTCTCTCTCTCTCTCTCTCTCGCAGGTGGCGGCGGTGGTGGTGTTAGATCCGGTGGTGGTGTCCACGACGGCGCCTCCCCCAACCGCCGAGCGGCCGGTGGCGGAGGGCGTGGATCCGGCGACCGGCAGATCCAAGCGGTGGCGAGCATCTCCGACCGGTAGATCCAAGCGGCGGCGAGCATCTCCGACCAACAACATGCATCCAGGCGGTGGCGGATCGAGCTCCCCCGGCTGCGGCGGCATGCGGGACGGGGCATGCTCCCTTGGCGGTGGCGGCCTAGATCCAGTCCCGGTTAGAGCTGGGTACGGGCTTTTTCTTCTTTTTTTGTTTTTTTATTTGATTTACTGAAGCATGCATATGACCTCGATAAAGAACGATTAATCGTGACCTTTTGTCCGAGGCGGATGTGACGCCCGCCTCGATTAATCCAAAACGCCTGTCACGGTTAAGTCTTACATAGTAGTGTACTGCCCCGCCCAAAAAGAATACATTTCATTTCTATCTAAGTTTGGATTGAGAATGACGTTTTTTTAAGTTATAGAGACACATTGATGACTTAGGGCATGTTTGGATGGACTAGACTAACAACTAGTCCTATTAGTTTCAATAAGTAGACTAGTGAACTAACAACTAGTCTATGACTAGTGAACTAATAATTAGTCCGTCTGTTTGAATATTTAGGGACTAAAAATTAGCCAACTAGTTGTTAGTTGTTAGTTGTGTGGATCTAAATAGGGCCTTAGAAAGCTAGAATTCCATGATTTTGGAACAGAGCTGGTACGTCTCTTTGCCTTCTCGTTGGTTGGAGATCGGACACCTCCGCTGTGCCTAGCTATGAGGTGCGGAGAAGGGATAGCTTTCCCGTTGTCCGTTGCTGTGTGGACAAAAGTGACCCAGTTGCACGTCCTGCCTAGGAAATATCCAACGTGACCAATGGGTGTGATTATATTATTATGTGAAATACCCATGATCATACATGGACGCCGAGTGTCGTCAGTTGTCTGTGGTGCAGATCGAGTTTTCTGCACACAAAGATCAATCATCGAACGGGACATACTTTATACATTTGTGCCACACTAATCTACTTACTTTGAGCTATACTTGCACACAATATTTATGTGTCCATTATGTTCCTCCGTTTCAAACGTGCCCTAATAATATTTATGATGTAACTCGTCCGATCCCGTGTATTTATCTCCACGTCGGTAACAGCTAGCGGTCATGACCACAGTGTTTACAAAAGGTCAATGCACATGTATCGCGACGTGACAAGTCCGCTTCATGCGTAACGCTAGCGTGGAGATATCATCCATCCATATTGTCCTTTGTGTGCCTCTCTTTATTTGCCACCACTGCTGCCTTTTTGACAGTGCTCATCGATCTGTTCCTGAAGGAGGCTGCACCGTGACAGGGAGATCTATCTCGGAGCCTAGTATATATCATCGCATCAACTCTTAATTGTTTGGATCGCATTGATAGGGTCCGTCGTTGTCGAAGGCGATCGAGCTGAGCCAGAAACACGTCGCGTCAGGTGTGGAAAGGAAGTGCAGGTTGGAAGGGATAATGGACGACGCTGCTGGACGGACGTCGGACACATACCTGCGATACTGCTAGCAGCCTCATCAGGATCAAAACACGTAGTATACACTTTATTATTAGTCAACAGGAAACACTTTGATTCCCATAGAGGAATCTGTTGACCAGCCTTCGGCACCGGACCGCTGTTGTGTCGTTCCTTTCACACTTCTGTTGTGTCCCTACCACCTTCGTTCCTTGCTTTTTGTCGTTATATACACAAGAGAAGATAGAGATGTTGTGCCACTTTTCCTAAACAAACGAATCGAATCATATAAATCGTCCATCTGGAACCCCGTCCTATCCTAAGAAAGAATCAAATTTACCGTAGCAGATACACGGAACCATGCATTGCTGCATTCAGCAGCACGATTAAATAATAACAGCAACGCAACAGTTTCCAAATTTATTTCTTCACTGGAACAGAGTAAAAAAAATTTAAGCCACACAAATTATGACTACAAAATTGGCTCGAATGTATGGTAGGTGAAACTTCGCCGCCGGAGACCTTTTTATATACAGCATGCATGTACGTGTCACAGGAGTCGGAAAACCAGAGGAGGCGTTTCCATGAGCTCGATTGTGAAAAGGATACGACAGAGCTTTCCGAGGACTGCCTTGCCTACTGCAGGTTGATTCCAGCACACTAGTTGCCTCCGGAATTTATGAATGAAGTGAAGAAAAAAATGAAGTGAAAAATAGTGCTCCAACATACACCAACATCAAAATCCAGTCTAATATATACCTGCTTCAATTTACAAGTGCTTTGTTCACAAAACTTCTGCTTGACAATGCCACTTTGCGTCAACCTTGAACAGCATAGCTGTCGTCGTTCAACCCATTGCTTTTATGCTCATGCAAAAAGGTTGCGAGGCTTCTAATCTCAACCAAGGCATATGCCCTCCCTGGCACATAAAAAGAACAAAAAAAAATATTGACTTGTACACTCCACAATGGAATTAAAAACATATATATATGCGAAAATGACTCAAATGAGCAAGCTGAGCCAAGGAACGAAAAATGCACACAGCACAAGTAGTATAGCAGCGATCACCGGGCATATCTTGCAGTTGGTCCTCAGTCGTGCTAAAATTAGGTCAAACAGTTTGACAAAATCCAGAATGCATGAATCGTCCATGGATGCATGCATGTATGTGTGACTCCACCTTACCAGAGCACTCAACAGAGTCCCCATATTAATAATCACTAAACACCTTCGAAAAAAAAGATAAACCATAAAAATAAAAAAAAGTGGCCATTCATTTGGCAGACTCTAATCATCATTTATAAAAATTGCTATTAGATTGCTTTGTTTTAAAAAATACCACATTAATAGAATAGTCCAAAATAACCCTAAATGTTGATCTAGAATACCGACCACTACCAACATATGCTAGCATGTGAAATTAAAAAAAAACTAATTTTTTCTTCAAAATTATCCACCCTCACTATTGTTAGAAGGTAAGAAAAAAGACCAAATTTATTACCCTCCCCCCATCCACCCAGTTTGTCCTATATCAAATAACTCCTAAACTCACATGATTCAATTTATCTTCTTCGATTATTTCAGTTGGTCCAATTTACTCCTTACAACAACAAAAAATCTTCTCCATGTTTAAGTTGATTTTTCAGGTTCAAATTTTGTGACGTGATAGCAGACATCATAAATTATTTTTAAGAAAACCATTATGAATTTTAGAAACTTTGATTTAGAACAAAACAAAAGCATCTTACATTTTTGGAACGGATGGAATATGTATATACTATCAGATCTAGCAGAGCAACCCCATGTATTTGCATTGTTTAGTTGCTAATGATACGAAACAGGGGAGTCCAGTATTTTCAGGAGCATGTGTATGCAACAAAGTGACAGCTGAAAGGGATAGGATTAATAAATGATGAAACCATAGGAGTCACTATTTCAATCATCCATCCAGTGGTACAGCACTTTATACTATTATTATGACTAATTATGAAAATTACCGCAATTTCCTTCCTTTGATGCACCATGATGAGGAACAGCCCGATGCTAGTACATCCATTTTTTTAGCATTTATAAACTTTGACCATCAATTCGTCAAAATATATGAATATGTTTGGTACACAAAAAAATGCATCAATAGATTCATATTTTACGTCTTCTAGTACAGTGTAGGTTTGTAGTAATTAATAATATTGTACAAGAATTAATGGTTAAAGTATTTCTTGCTCAAATTCTAATATGTCTTATAAAAGATATATTTATGATGTATTAAAGGGATTAAGGGCGTACCCAACAGTGCCACTTCAGCTAGCTCATAAGAATCCATGTTATCACTCTGCTTACGTGGAGAGAGAATATAGAAAAAAGAAGAGTGTATCTCTTATCTCCACACCTATCTCACTCAGAATACGAGGCTATTTATAGGCCTGCTTATAAAGAAATAGAGAATGAGGAAAGAATATGTAGAATAAAAAATCACTTACATGCAAAGCTCACATAAAGAATTTGTAGTAATTAATAATACTATACAAGAATTAGTGGTTAAAGTATTTCTTCCACAAATTCTATTGTCTTATAAAAGATGTAGGGTGTATTAAATTAAGCATGATGACACTATAACAAGGATGCTGCTTTGTGCCAACTTTGGTAGTGATGTCATAATAACTACATTATGATGATGAAAGCAACTTGCAATGTTCGTCGTCGTGTGTGACAACCTACGGATTATATATTGTTTTCACATAAAAAGGAAGATTCTGCTTTGTCCCAAGCAGAAAATTCTACAAAGGAGAGTCAGTGCGAGTATTCCATTAAAATACAAATCCACTTGATGCTTGCGAAAATTTGCAATGATAATTTCATAAAGATAGATACACTTGATTTGTCCCATCAAAGAAGTTGCCAAGTCACAACGCAACAAGACGCTGCTCACCTAAACCTGGAACACGTTGTACAAGTGCAGCGGGCGGCTAACAACATTGGCATAATCAACCACGTTAGGATCAATTGAGAAGCAGCAGTCAGAAAAAAATAAAAATTATATATAAGACTTAGTGTATATTTCTTTAAAAGTCTACCGGACTCTCGATTTGTGTTCATGCATGGGCTAGTAAGGGTATTGTGTTTGTGATGGCTACACTTCACATTTTTTTAGCTCCATACCCTAAATCTTGAGATATAAACATATGAGAGTAGCTACACCTGGTAGAAAGAAATTTCTCTGAGCAATGTGGTTGCAGCCCTCACTCACACTCCTTGGGATATGTATAGGTAAAAGTCAAGTCCTGCATTGCATTGCATCTTTGCATTTGCATTTTGAAGTATATTTATGTATTTATTATGAAGCATTTGATGTATTTATCACCAAGTTATTTAAAGTCGATGCTTAATCAAACTATTATTTAAATACCTCAGTTAAGGTAGTTTGTTTGCTGAGGTTTTTTATAAACTTAATACGTTGTTTTCACCTCTGAGGTACTTGACCTTGGAGTATGCATGTTGGGACAGGAGTAGCAAAACATGTGCACATCACTTATGAGTCCTACATTTTTTTGGGATGCATGTTGGGAGGATTTTATCGTTTTTCTTCTGAGGTGTTATAGTGATGTGCGGATAATTTCTCGCCCATATCCTAATCTGGTTTTCTTTGTCAGATTCTGAGGGGAGCGGATAATACACGGATATGAATGGATGCAGATTTTTTTTCAGATGTCCAAACTGGTATGGAGATGGAGTGGAATTTAAATAGTCAGAGCAATATATGCATATATGCTTGTCAAGATTTGATTTAGTAAAGAACCAATAGTAAGCAGTAGATAAGCTTGCATTGCATTTCATCTTGTGGGTATCACTAATCTTGCATTGAATCCATGTTGTGGCTATATCAACGACACAATTAACACTTGACGGGGTATCTTCACTCACGAAAGATAAGTTATTAGCCAATGAGTAATAACATCCAGGAAATTCTGAATTCAAAATTTAGAACATCGAACAACCACATCACAAAATAAGGCTTCTCAACTAACAAGTATTTTTTTTAATCCTGAATTTCTCTTGGTTTTAGTCTAGTGAGTGAAACTATTGGATATCCTATTTACACCGGATAATCTACATAGAATCTATGGACAATCCATATTCTGGATTTTGATACCTATATCCGCATGGATATTAAAAGTTCTTCTCTATATCCTCCAAATTCGAATTCATGTCGAAGAATTATCTACGGCACTTTCACCGCTAGCAGTAGGTGCTGAATTCTCTCATGCTCCTGATCACAGAAAAGGCAACAAAACCAGGTAGCGTAAACCACGCCAAACAACGCGATTAGTGGTCCAGCATTTGTTGTGGCTACAAGGCACATGAACATTAGACTTTTGGCCAATTCCCATGTCTTCTTCCAGATAAGCACCCGAGGTCCAAATGGGTCGACTTTCAATCCTCAGCAAACATTTCATCAAGAGATAAAGGGCATATATAGGCTCGGCCTTGGGGGCTGTTTGGTACAGAGCTGTCAAAGGTTGCCTGAATCAGCATTGGATTTTGATACCTAAGGCTGAGATAGATGTCTGACAAAGTTGCCTAGCACCAGGCGTCCAACGTCCCAACCAAATAGCCCCATGTTAAGTTCCGGTCATCCCACGGAAGTGCATGGTGCTAACGACCTAACGTGGTCAGATTTTGTGGAAACGTTTCAAGTTCACATAGGATAAATCGGCTAACCGCATCCAGCTGTTCAAATCCTCCCCTGCTCACAAGAAAGTTAGAAAGAGCCCAAGTGGACATTAGTATGGTAGACCTAGTCCCAACCACTGAAGCAGAGCATCTCAAAAGTTTCCAAATTTCTTCAGCGGAACAGATTAAATTACACTACCAGCTTGTGAAAACAACTAGTCAACTACTACAAATTGTGACCACAATTTTTTCCCCAAATGGCCAAACAACGCATGGTAGGTGAAACTTCTGCAGAGACCATTCGAGCCTCGACCCTCGAGAGTCAGAAACCACGGGAGGCGTTTCAATGGGCCAGTGAATAGGAGACAAAATTTCCTACGACTGGCTACCTACAATTTGACTCCAGCAGGAACTTTTTTGGGGAGAAACAATGAAAAAAAACGTAGGATTGACTGACTGACAAAACTACTGCTCCAACATATACCAACATACGAGTAACTTTCCCAGCTAGTTTGTCAATCAGAATTCTTTTCTGCACATGACAAAATCGTTAAGAATCTTCTAGTCTCAATTAAAGCATGTGCCCCACCCCTGCACATATTTTACTTAGTTAGTTAAGAAGAATAAAACGCATGGACTTGTAGGTTCAAGAATGGGGGTCAAGGGAAAATGTGCTAGAAAACGACTGAAATGGGAAAGCTGCAACAGCAAGTGCATGCCGAAGCAAACGCATGAATGCACGCAGCCTTTCAGTGTTTGTAGTGTTTGTGTTCACTAGTTTTCAATGTAATAACTCACTGTAAAACATTTGCTTGCTCTCCTTCTTATATGACATAGCAGAGCTCCTGCTAATTCTTCAAAAAAAAAGTTTGTGGAATGTCTCCCGTATGTAAAAATTTATTGAGAAACTGTACGCGTAGAATACGCTGGGTCTTTACTAAATTGTACTGAAAGAGCCCCATGACCGTCATCAGCTCCCCTACCTACCCAAGTGACATCATCCATTAAATTATATCAAAGGCGACGAAATGCAAAAAAAACAAAAAGAGCAATTCTGGTATCATTTTCAGATTGCCTTTTTTACCCCCGAGGTCGAGAGTTCAGGTAATGTTCAGCAAAGTAGTTGTTTTAAGTAAAATGACAATTATGTTCTGCAACCTGTTTACCCAGCAATCGGTTGTTTTGGGCCTTTCCAACAACCGGTTGTTGAAAAACCCCAAAACAACCGGATTAACAAGCTAACAAAATCTGGTTGTTCCAGCACCATCTAACAACCGGATTTCCTGAACCTCAGATCAAAATCTAATGGTCCAAATAATTAACAGTAAAATTTAATAATCACCAATTAGAATACACACAATTCAGCACACATAGTGGCAATCAAAATACACATCCTCAAATCAAATCTGATGGTCCAAATAATTGACACTAAAATCTAATTATCACAATAATAATGATCACTCACACTACACAGAGTTCAGCACACATACTACTTAAAATCTCATGTGACAAACTTACACTAAATATTCAAAAACAGATTACATCAACAAAAATATAAATTTACATCACTCCGACAAGAAATTTACATTGAACAAATCATTGTAAATATAGTAATATGACAATATAAATATAGAATAAAGACAATGTAAATGCAACAATGGTGCACAATATACAGTTAGCACTAGCTATGCTGCAATAACACATCAAGCAGGTGTTGAACATAAATCAATTAATCAAACAAAAAAAACATGAACCAAACAACAAAGATTACTGACAAACAAGAGAACATCTAGTAGAACACTGAAAAAAACACAATCAAATCGATATGCAGAGAGAAAAAACAGAAGGAGCAAACTTTACAGCCCGATGAAATCACCTCTCAACAGTGCAAAGGAATATAACGATGCGAAAATGAAACAACAACAAAAACCAGGGTTGACTCCCAATTTTGAAGAGCAGAACTAAGGGTGCACCCTGCACCTCAAAGAAAAATAGCAACCAAAACAAAACCAATTAAAATATAAATTGGGGATTGAAAAATTACATCTTGAAAGGAACTAATAATTATCCAATAGATCCTAATGCAACAAGAGACATCATGACACAAACCACATGGAAAAAGGCAGGCACACCACATGAATACAGTAAAGAGAAGCTACTCTCCAAAAATTGAAAAATGGCTACAAGATCAAATAAATAAAACAGAACTGTTTGAAACTACAGAAATAATAATGAGGACAATGAAACTTACATAAATTCACACTCCGTAATTGGGAGCATGTAAGACCAACTGAATAGAACTTCTCTCATTCCCAACTTACGTCATCCTGTCAAGGAAATTATACTGAAAAGTTTAGTGTAAATATAGTAATAGGACATTGTAAAAACAGTAAAAAGACAATGTAAATCCAATCATATGTCACTGATTTGGTCTATTGACTAGATGAACAGAGCACACAACCACAACACTGCACGAACTCTGAAACTATGAAACAATATTTTTAGAGATAAATGCAATTCTGAGATAAATGAAGGGATTCAGAAAGACATATACCAAACTTTTCAGAAAAAAATCTAAATATTTTCTATGGAAGTCAGATATAAAAAAGAAATATGTAACATACTTCACAAATGAAAAACAAATTTCTTCAGAACAAAAAATATTTAGTAGTTTTTTTTCTATGGAATACAGATAACAGATAGAAATATTCCACATTCTTCACAAATGAAGGAATCCAAAAACCAAAGACAGCCAGTATTTCTAGCAGTTTCTATAACAAAACATGCTCTAGCTATTTATTGTCCTTTCCTGCTGGCACACCGCAAAAACAACCTCACAACTGAGCCACAATTTCATTCTCACGGTCGTTCATTCGACTGGGAACCAGCGAACGATGGACCAAGTGGACTCCTTGTACACGGCTGTGACGTCACTGCTCATGCAGATGGGAAAAAAGTAAAAACAGTTACTTTAAAATATTATAACTTCTGAATGGTATATCCATTTTCAATTCCGTCTGCATCGGTGTGTTCTACGTGACGAAACGAACAAAACTAGATCTCACTTGTATATGTTTTGAAAAAAAAATATTTAGTAGCAAATTATGTGTCTTAACTTATAATATATAGCTTATAGCATATAACTTATGACATATAACTTAGAGCATATAACTTATAACTTACAATTTATGCACATAACTGTGATCATTAGATTAGAACATGTTTCCTACATCTTTAGATTAGTTGACAAGACGTTTTCCAAATTTTTATGTCATACAGGAGCATGCAAAGTTTATTCGTGAGGCATTGACGTACTATTTTTGCACCCATGAGGAGAATCAATTCTTGTTACCTGCAATACGTGACATAGCTGAGCAACATGTAAGATTTCATATTTGTACCTTTGATTTTGTCTTTGATGGAATCCTTATCTTTACTCCTACTTAAACTTGGCAGGGTATAAAGCTTTCAAATTATGCATCAACAAGGTATAACAGGTATGATTTTCTACTTAACTTATTACATTCATTGTTGTTCAAATAGTTTCTTGTGTTTTTTATGAGATTCTTCAATCAATGGTGCTTCTTAATTTGCTCTATACATTTGTTCTATATAGTATTTTTTGTGGTGCTATGTTAAATAGCAAAGTTATTTATCTGTTTTTTGTTTTCATCTCTATGCTACCTAACTTAGTCGATTAACTTATTCTACAGAGTTATATATTTAACTTGTGCTTTCATATGTATGCTACCTAACTTATTTGACTAAGTTACTGTATAGAGTTACGTGTCTAACTTTTGTTTTTATTTGTATGCTACATAACTTATTTCATTAACTTACTGTTAAGAGTTATGTCTTTAACTTATATTTTCAGGTGTATGTTACATAGTCATCTTACTTTTCCTATTGACTTATGTTTTTTCTTTTATTGTCAACTTTTGTTTTGTATTTATTATTTTAAATATAAAATATTTTTCAGATCTTTCAATTAAAGAATCAGATATGCTCAATGTCATAGTTATAGAGATGCAGAGACTATCGCTGCAGAAGTTATGAAAATTATTATTTATCTGGTTTTCGAAGTTTGCTTCATATTATGGAATTTATGGTGTAGTATAGGTTGTAAAAGTTACTTTTATTTCATCCCCACCCTTTTATAAACCATTTTCCCATGTTCTTGAATGATTAGTTTCTGAAAAGAAAAAAAAATGCTGATCAAATCTAAAGAGAATGTTATTCTCGCAAGCATTTTTAAAATATAAATTTTGTGCTAAAAGAAAAGGTAGTATTGTATAACTTAGCACTGTTAAGTTATTTGTCGAAGTTATGCTGTCTAATTCAGTTATCTAAGTTATGTGTGCATGGTTCTCAAAAATGAAAAAAAAATGAAAATATGGAAGTGTGTGAGATCCAGCACATCCGCGCCCAGCACGTGCGCGAAAAGAGAATGGAATGCCTACGCTCCGACCAGAAAAGAGAAAGAGAATGGAATATCATCATACTATCCTAAAATGGTGTCCGGTGGAAATGAATGCTTTTCTATTAAGGCAACTATGTTGGTCGGAGAATCGATCGCTGGATTCATTTTGAATGGACGTTCACCGATTAGTGCCGTCGTGACTGAGCTGTTCAAGACAAATGAGCTGTATAGGTGATCAGACAGTCCACAAACATGTCATGACACAAACCGCATGAAAAAAGCAGAGACGCCAAAATGAAACAGACATAAGCAAATGACAAAAGCAATGAAAGAAAAATAATAAACGCTCGCTACAGCACAGGCCGCCATTTGAAACTACAATGAAATTAATGATGAGAATGAAACTTACACATATTCTAGTTAAAAATTACATTTAATAAATCATTGTAAATATACTAATAAGATAGTATAAATACACCAAAAAGACAATGTAAATGCACATATGTGTCAACCTAACCTGATTTGCTGTATTGACTAGAAGAATAAAAAGACATTACTCAATAGAATCCCAGTCCAGAAATATGTCTATAGTGGGACAAAAAAAATAGGACAAAGGCATAAAAGCAATAAACCAATACGTTTGAAGACATATGTGCCACAATGTTCATAGAAAAAACATATTATCCAAATTATATTTGCAAAGGATTGCAGATCCTAGAGACATATGCCATATTAACAAGATTTACTAAAATTACATCATCGAGTACAAAAATTTACAGTGCATACTAGGATGTAAACTTAATGCTAGTAATATATAAGTGTTGGCCTAAGCAAAAGGTATTCTTTTGCACAGATAAAAACTTACCCTTTAATCATTTGTATATCGGGCTTTGGTGTCCTTTAGTTGCATTCAGGTCATCTCCCTACCAGTAAAGTCTACTAAGGTGTTAGAGCCTCCTACAAACAATTCATGCAAAAAAAGTGTCAATGGAAAAGGACAACCGGATGAAAAATCATAAAAAACAGTAAGAAAAAAGGGAGGATAAATTGTTCACTGACTAACAGAAGAGTGAAAAGGCAAAAAAATAAATAAAAGGTGCAGCAGCACAACTGATAGGCCCAAAATAGAATAAAGTCCCTGGAAAAAAGGATTATTATAGCAACAAATATAATAACAGTTTATGTCAGATAGACATAAAGGTAAAAGCCCATAAGAAACAAAGTAATTATTAATATGACTATTTTTGTGGTAACTGTGTTTGTGTGCCACCAATACAGACAAAGTCCAATTCCCCCAAATTAAAGTTACATTCATACAATGCTGACTGCAGAGGAGAGGAAGCACATACAGGAGGGATCAATCAAAAGGAAATGGTAAATCAAAAGGGTTGTGCAAATGCAAGCCATCAGAATTCAGAAGGGGAACAAACAAAACAATGTAGCAAGGGCCACAACTGTATCTGCATACAACTACTGCTAACTGCATCACCTAACCTCACATACCTTCCCCTCCCTTCCTCACCACCACCACCTCAGCTCCCTTTAATACCTCACCCTCCTCTCCTCTTCCCTTTCCCTGCTCCTCCCCTCATATCTCTGGATCTCTTCATGCAGAGAGGCACTGCCATACCACCACCACCCATGCTCAACATGATGGTAAATTGCCTCCTGCCTTGTCTTGCTCCTTGAAACTAATAACAGATCAGCTAGCTAGCTTCCTTTCTATCTTTTGCACCATCTGCATAGCGGTGTAGGAGTTGTAGGATCTTGGTTGCTATGTTGCAAGGATCTAGCTAGAAAAGCAACTAGAACGTACATACATGGTTGCCTTGCCTCCTCAGGCCCCTAAATTTTTTCTAGGAAGACAAAAAAGACACGCCACAAAAGACAAAAGTTCAAGATACGCAGCTACTTTCTTCTGAATTTTGATGCGCCCAGATGTTCGGCCAAGTGCAGACGTACCTTGCAAAGCAGATCTGATGCACAACTACAGGCTAAAACCTAAGAGTCAGGATGAAATCACCATAAATCTCGTCACCATGTAGCTAATCTCTATGACAAAAAACACGAAGCGGAGCCACGAATCATTCGTTCTCATGCCAAAAATCACACAATCAAATTAAATAAAACCCAAACCAAACATGGCGCAACTCCCCAAAATGCAAACAGTAGCGCTGACATGTGGACCCCACATGACAGAGACACAGAGAAACCAGAGCACCGGAGACAGATTAGGCTGCAGACCGAGCAAAATCGGATGGCAGACGCAGCGACACGTGCCAAATCCGACGGACAGAAAACTGGTTGCTGGACAGAAAACAACCGGGCACCAGATTGCAATTCTGTTATGATATCGTGGGTAACAACTAAGAATTGAATTCTTGAACTTTTCAAGCAGAAGGCACTTTGCATGCATGCATGCATCCAGTCAAAGAAAACGAAATCTTTCGTGAGATTTAGATTTAGCTAGTTTGTCATCAAGAGAAATAAATGGTCTAGTAACAATGTATCTATCAGGGTCGCTTTACCATTGCCTCCATGCTGCTGCTGATCCGCCAAACCAGACCAATCGATATGACGATGTCAGCACTGTCTGGTTCGGAAACACTACTGCACTGACTTATCTCATCGATATACGTTTGAAAAATAAAGCCAGTCGGGACTCGATCCCTTATTTTCAACAATAATGATTCCACACGGACGTTCGTGCGGACGGACACATCTCCCCCACTCGCTATCGCATCTTCGCTCCCTGTTGTCCGCACCCTGCCAAAAAAATAAAATTCTCTACCGCGCCCTCTCTCGCTCTTGCCCGCCTCAACCGCGCTGCCCGGTTGCGCGCAGCCGCCTCCACCGCGTTGCCTGCTCGCACGTGGCCGTGCTCGCCGCAGCCGCCCCGCTCGCTATGGTGGCCTCCACCGATTTGGCGAGCTGCGGCCGTCTCCACCGAGCCGGCGAGCCTCCACGACGGATGCTCCAGCAAGCAGGCGAGGGGGTGAAATTCGTGTGAAGTCGTCCCGTCGAGCTCCATGCGCTGTCGTCGACCTCCGGGCCGGCATCGAGCTCCACAACGACAAGCCACCTTTCGTCCAAGCAACAAGATGACACTGCGTTGAAAGCCTATGTTGCAAGCGTATGTTTCAAGTGATTCAGATGTTTCATATGGATGTTGCAAGTGTTTCAACTTGATGTTGCAAAATTAAATCGAGGTGTTGCACTTGTTGCAATAGCTATACACGTATGTTCAAAGTGTATGTTCCGAATGTTTCATCTGTTTTTTCAGACGTTTGTTTCCAAGTGTTTCATCTAGATGTTGTATATGTTTTTGCAAGTGTTTCAGACATATGTTCCAAGTGTTTCAGTTGTTTTCGTACGTATGTTGCAAGTGTTTTCATCTAGATGTTTCAAATGTAGATCTGGTGTTGCAGCAAGTGTTTCATATGCATGTTTCAAGTGTTTCATCTGTCTTCAAACCTATATTGTAAGTGTTGCATCTTCCTCCTCGCTTTTCTGCTGCCTCGCATGGGTGTCTCTTCCTCCTCCGGTGCTGGCTGGGCATCCGCCGCCCCCTCCCTCTCTTTTCTCGATGCTAGTAACACTCGGGCTGACACGGGCCCGGTGTGGGCGCGCTAAACGATGCGGGAAACGACTGCAGGCGTGGGCGTTCGGATGCCCTGTCCGTCCGGACGGTAGTTGTTCCCTATTTTCAAGTGGTATTGTTTCTCCTCGTCTCTCAACACATTGAAACGATATAATAAAAAAATGTAAAGTGATGATAAAAAATAGACTAGTTGGTGGACACATACATGTCCATCGCACAACGTCACCACAAAAACAATCACCCTGTTCGCTTGTTGATTTCAGCCAGACTTATTCAACCAGCTAACAGTGTTTCCCTCTCACAAAAAACCAGCATCAACCAGCCCAAACCAGCACCAGCACCAGACCGACCAGCGAACAGGGTGAATATGCTTTGACCGCACTAGGTACGTGCATCCGCAATGACCAGCATCGACATTGTTGCAAACTTGCGACACACACAAAGAAAGGGTTTACCTTCTCTTGCTTTGTAGTAATGTGAACTTATTATTTACCTGTCGACGCAACCCAAGGGAAAAAAAACAACACTCTCGAACTCATGGAAAAGACTTCTAAATTTTTCAGCAAGAAACCCGTCAATTCAAACATATAGAAAATACTTTTGTTTAAAGTTGATTTGGAAGCGTCTAACTTTGAGCAAGTAGCTAGCTAGACGCATTTGCATTTCACGGTAAGTTGCCACACGTGACTTTTGCGATCCATCTAGAGCTAGGCTCCTGGATCGATCGATCGATCGCGGCGTCCAGCACGACACGATCATGCTCCCTGTTCCTTTCAGCTAGCTACCAGATTACCCAAATTGCATGCTTCTGCAAACAGGACAGTGATGCTGCAGGAGAAGTTGGACAGAGCACGTTGGCACAATCCGCAGCAAAAGGCGGGATCGAGCCGTAGCTCGAGTGGCAATCGCTGCGGGTGGTGCAGCGGCCGGTCGTTGGTTTGAGCTCTGCTCGACTCACGATCTCCACCAGGGTTTTCCTCCATATTTAACAGGTGCAGCCTCTCTCACGTGGAGCTATAAAAGGATAGCGACGTGTTTCGATGATTTCCTCAAGGACGCGATCTTGGAATCTAGGTGTAGTTGTAAGGTCTGTTTGTGTATTTGAGATGTGAGTGTGGTGTGTATGAGTGTGTGTGGTGTTGATGTGTGTCTGTTCATAAACAGATACTACAGTTGTACCTAGATGAGAGGCGGAAAAAAAATCCGCAGCAAAAGGCGGCAGCAATCAGAGCACATAAACCACCTGAAGCATCTATACCGACGCGACGCAAGCAAGCAAGCAAAGCCCCGCGTCAGAGAGTGTGGGAGCCAGAGCCGGCTCCTCTGACTCCTCTTCTGTTCATCTCCTGTAGCGACACTGTTCACCGGAGCCGTTTTTCTCTCTCCTCCTTTCCTCTCTCACTGACAGCGCCGGAGCCGGACAAACTCGTTTTTTTTTCTCCTCCGGCTTTAGCTCCTACGCGCTACAATTGCGCTATAGTGTGGAGGCCAGAGCCGGCGGGAGCCCGGCCAAACGCGCCCTCAGATCCCCGCTACCGAGTGCCGGGCGCCGGCGACGACGGAAGAAATCAAGAGAATGACCGGTCGCGAGCGCACTTTGTGTTGGAGACGCACCGGGCCGGACGGACAGCTTGTTAACCCGTCTCTACAGCGAGCCGCGTGGAATTTTGTAGACGCGGTGCCCGTGACGCAAGAGCACAGTGATGTGTAGTTGCACTTGCTGCAGAGGGGCGTTCTGAAGCTGCACGGTGACGAGATGACCGTTCGTACATCTTTGGGTGGTCATGTCTGCGTTAGCCGCACATGCAGCGCGTCGATGACGAGTTGACGACGTTAAGGTCTAGTCTTGGTGGATATGCCGATGATACCGGCCGTATCCGTTCATGGTTTGCTGCCTAAAACCAGCTACTCGTCAACTTCTATTCGTGCACTTAACTAGTATTTCAAGCCTGTGGATGAATTTGAGGTTTAGGCCTTATCTTTGGCCTGCCTTAGGGCAACTCCATCATTTTTCCAATAACATAATATGCATACACTAGTAGGTAGGAGTACTTACTAGCTAGTATGCATATATTATATTCTTATGATTGTGACAGACTTCGGTGCTGGTTACTGTATCATTCACATTCATATTTTTTTCCCCTTTTGTGCCACACCCATAGTGGGTGTTGTGGACACGAATTTAACTGAAACCTCCTAATGGCTTATGTAGGCCGGCTATTATAAGCAGTTCCATACGTTCGTACATCATCTTTTTTTTTGGGTACTCAAACTGAATGCACCCCCAAAAAAAAGGTGCCACATATACCCGTCAGTGTCAGCGTATCACGGGTGCCGGGTGTGCCGAGCATGCAGCGCCGAAACAGAGAATCCCCCCAGTCACATCCTCGGGACCCGTTGCGACGCAAACGATCGATGGAGACCAGCACCGCAACACCTGTTTCCATTGCCACACTTGCGCCTCCTCGGAGCCACGCGCACGCAATTACCGGCTTACCGCACTGGATTCACCTGTGCGAAACCGCTGCTAGCTACCTGGTCCGACGACAGGCGGAGCAGGACCAGCCCCCGGTGTAAAAGGCGAGAACGAACTACTCCTACCAGCGATGTATTGCATTCAACGTCGCATGTGCCGCCGCCGGGACCCAGGAAGGTGTGGACGACCCAGTAGCCCCGTAGTACGTGGCCGTCGACGGACGTCTGCCGGTGGCCGGATTCCGTTTCGAGTAGTGCATGCAGCCGCGCGCCGCCTCCCACTCCCAGTGCCCGCCACCTTCCAGGACTGGATCGAGTGCCCGGTCATGTGACATGTCCGTACTTCTGAGTTTAACTTAACCGGATGCTGTACTGTACTGCAGGCTGCAGCTCGTCTTTCACCATGCCAGCTACTATGCCATATATATACCCCACTCATCAGTCATCATCGACTTAATAGGCATAAGACATTCAGAATTGTTCATGCACACAGTCAACTAAAAGTGGTTTTGCATGTTGCTCAGGACGAGAGGAATTGACCCTAAGGATCACAAACAAAATGGAAATATTAATAGGTATTTCAACAAGGTCACCATGCTCAAACGGCGGAATAGTCATTTTAATCCCTCGACTATCATATGAGGTCTAGTTTCGTCCCCCAACATTTAAAAGGACGCTTCAGTCAACTATATAGTACATTCTATACTAGTAGTCTGGCCCATAAGGCCCATGGCCCAAGTGCCTATTGTATATATGTACTATCATGCTGCTTTTATGAAGCTATCTAGTCAGTTAGACTCAATGGTGCCAAAGCCTAATTCAGCATGCAAGGAGTGTGGTGTCACGGATAAGTATGAGCAGCAAAATAAGATATTTCACTTTATGATGGTCCTGTCGATATTTTACCATCGGCAGCCCGTCACGGCATACCCGGGACGGTGATTTGTTCGGAGGGGTATCGGCGTTTGCAGGAACTCGATGGTAAACGCAGGGAGACAACGATTTATACTGGTTCGGCGCGTCGGAAAGTCACGGCGCCCTACGTCTAGTCTGGTGTGGATAGTATATTACGCCCTGCGCTATTTGTTGTGTTGCGAGGTATGTTGTGGTTGTGAGTTCTGTTGGTTATGTATGTGTTGATCTAGGGACCCCTGCCCTCCTTTATATAGTCCAGGAGACGTGGGAGTCCTAGTCGGTTACAAAGTAGAGATCCTAGTAGGATTACATGTAACTAGTCTTCTTTGTCTTTTCTTCGGCTGATGCACACTTAATGCCAAAAAAATGGAAGCGGACATTATTGCCAAGGGGATTGAACCAGAATCAGCCAAGTGGCCCCCATGCTCGAAGAATTGGTTTTTCGGTCATGGGGGAAGACTCGACCCACAGACCGATCTGGCAGTGTATGGGCAAAAACTCGAAACAGCAGCACGCCGATTAGCTTTTGCTATAGAAGCTAAAGAGATTGGTGTGTTCAAGCCCAATAGAGAGAAGGATGAGCTGACGTATGCCATCGGGACTGCTGAACACACTGGCCGAACCAGAGGCTTAGGACGCAACACTCCATGGGTTCATGGTTTCCCTAATGATAGGGAAACCTACTGAAGCCGCCAGAGAAGCAAGGAGGAGCAAGCAGCGTGGGTGACAATGTTGGAGGAAATGGTGCTTGAAGCAAAGAAGCAAGAAAAAGCAATGGAAACAAGAATGCAGGAAGAAATCAGAAAGCAAGTGCAGATAGCAATGAGTGCCCAGAGGCAGGCATCAGAGCCAGGAATGAATGTTAATATTAGCCCCCTGGTCAGTTGAAAAGCAGCTGCGCTTCCACTAAGCTGCCAAAGCAAGATGACACAGCGCTGCGCTTCCCCGTGGATGATGTCACTACTCTAATGACATCAATTGAGCTACATGTTCCAAGGGGGAATGACACAATCAAGGTCGTTGTTGGTGTTTTTACTCCTCCAGACCCTACCAAGACACCAAGAATCCATGGGGCACCAATACAACCTGGATATGCTAGGGTCGCAGTGGATAAAGTGAGCAAAGGTTATGAGGATCTAGCTCTTGACATTCCTGGAGGTGATGGAGAGAAGACTCTAGGAGAAGCAGAGAAGGCATATATACTATGGCACAAGCGCTACATCATTATCCCTGGGGCGTCTGCTCCACCGCCAGCAGACATTAGGTGCGGACAAAAGTTAACAAAACAATTTTTTGATAATTTTCTATGGGCATGACTAATAATAAGCATTTACTTATATCTCATTATTTTTTGTACTCACAAAGCAGGGCCTCCACCAACCAAAGTCCAGTTGTTCCTTCTCCCGACCATCATAGTGCTCAGGGTAATGATGACGCCTTCGAAGGCACTGCTGCATCCCCACCATCTCCAACTCCTTCGTCGCCTCCAAGGAAGTCCACAACTCCTCCGCCGAGGTCTCCAACACCTCCGCCGCCTCCAAAGTCTGCACTGCCTCCAAGGCGGTCTCCAACGCCTCCCCCGCCTCCAAGGAAGCCAGCCCATAAGAGGTCCGCCCCGCAAACGAAGCCGTTGCCCTGCCCGCCGGCAAAGAAGCATAAAGCAAATACTCATCCAGTTATTCTCCAAAAACTATCTTATGAGAAAAGTGAATAGGAATTAAAGGATGCAGTACAAAAAGAAGTGACAGATTTCTTTGAAGATGCAAAACAGGCACGACGAGCGAGGGAGAACCCAGAGCCATCATACTTCTTCCTACCTCCAGATCAGCTAAGAAAGAAGTTGGAACAAAAAAACGGGATTCTCTTAAGAGCGCCGCGAAACAACCGATGTCGGACTATGACCGCTCTCTCACCAAGTCATATGAGGCGGCGCAAAAAAAGAAGAGAGTAGGGAAAGGTGTTGCACAACTCAGACAACAATCGCAACAATCAATCCCCCCCTTGTCGTTCCTAACGAATATGGTTCAAACTTAAACTTAGTGGAGGAGGTAGGCGGCTATGAGTCGTTTCTTCGGTTTTATGAGGACACTGGTTTGAACCTTGCTTGTCAAGTGCTTCATTTGAAGGACCATCTGCCGGGAAGTGGATCCTTACAAGAAATTTGTACCAGGCCAGAGTCTATACAACCCAGAGAAATTAGGTGAACTGGGTACGCAAATGTACCTGCTAAATGGGTGGTACATGTCGGCGTCTGATGCGGGACAAATCTATCTTTCTGTCGGAATTAGAAACCACCATTACTTCCGTGGCAATGACATTATCTATGTCGAGCTTCCAGAATTACACCAACTACTCTCGACAAAAGTCTCATTAGCTGCTATTGTCTGTAAGTGCGATTATTTTCTACTATATTCACAATTTCTTTATTATATATTCACAATATATATATTCACAATTTTCATGTATGCAGATATGAGATGACAGAACTTAGAAAGAGAAAGGATAATGATGTTGGGTTCGTTGATCCGTATGTCGTATACAAACACCCTACCCCCCCGAAGAATTATAAGCCTCAACCTGAGAGAAATCTCATGAATTTCTTAGTGAACCAACACGACAAAAAGGAGATACTCTTCCCCTACAACTTCAATTGAGTGTTATTATAAGTAATTAATGTCGATCATATATATGGGACATCAATATTTCCTTACTAGCTAGTTACCTCTCTCTCACACACACACACACATATATATATATATATATATTTATGCAGCAATCACTGGATATTGATGGTCATCGATATGGCCAATAGTAGATTGAAAATCTTAAACTCGTTGAGAAAACCGCAAACGGAGTATCAAGATATGATAGATATTATACAAGGGTAATTAATTTAGTTTCTCTATAACAACATATATATATAATGGCGCCGATCTCTCAACAATTATTAAAGGTTAAATTATTTTTTTATTTTATTGGGAGCAGGGTTTGGAAAAGGTTCATTGAGGAACAAAAAATGAAACATTGCAAAAGCGCCCTTTGGGGGTGTAATCGCACACAAAGTAAGTACTATAACTACACATTTATATTCAATTAACACCGTATGATGATTTCAATTCACCCTAATTGATTTTTTTTGTCGTAAAAGTGGGTTCTAAAGGGGAGCGGGGTAACAACTATCTGCGGATACTATGTTTTGAGTTCATCATGGCGTACTCAAAGAGAACTCCTGAAAAGCAACTCAAAGTACGTATATAAATACTTTTTCCTTTATATTATTTCGATCGTATATTTACAATTTCTTTATTGCTCTCATTTGTATAAGTAATTACATGAGCAATACACATACATATATATATATATATATATTAATATTTTTTCCTTTAACTTTTATTGAAGACTGAATGGTTGAGGGAAAGAGTCATACGACTTGACCAACTTAAAGCAGTTCGAGAGACTATAGCAGGATTTCTAAATAACCAGGTCATCAACCCCAACGGCGAGTTTTACAATGACCCGAACGAAACGTGGATGCCAAATCTGGAGGAGTGAATTGCTAAGGACATAAACAATTTATATATCAAATCTTTGTAATATATATATATATATATATATATATGCACATATTATATGTACATAAAATAACGTGTGTGTATATATATGATCATCATATATATATATGCATGTACGCGTATATTCGTTTGTTATTTATGTATAAAGTTCGAACGGAAACTTACGCGTGCGAAGTACACATATATATTACTATTAGTAGCGTATTCAAAAATGTATTTTAATATCAAAACTAATCATTAAATGAAAAAAGAAATCAAAAATAGAAACCAGAAAAAAAAAAAAAAGAGGGACATTTAGTCCCGGTTCGTGTTTCCAACCGGGACTAAAGGTCCTGCCCCGTGGCGGTCCCTGGCCAGGCCTGGAGGCCCCCTTTACTCCTGGTTGGTGTTTACAACCGGAACTAAAGGTCCCCTTTAGTCCCGGGCGTTAAGCCGGGATTAAAGGAGGGTACCTGAAATTTAGTCCCGGATTGGTGCTCCCGGTTGAGAAACCGGGATTAAAGGGGTTTCCCAACCATGAGCAAAAAGCCTTGCTGCACCGGTGCCAGCATCGACATTGTTGCAAACTTGCGACACACACAAAGAAAGAGTTTACCTTCTCTTGCTTTGTAGTAATGTCAACTTATTATTTACCTGTCGATGCAACCCAAGGGGCGAAAAACACTCTCGAACTCATGGAAAAGACTTCTAAATTTTTAAGCAAGAAACCCGTCAATGCAATATAGAAAATACTTTTGTTTAAAGTTGATTTGGAAGCGTCTTAGACTATCTTCAATAATGGGAACCTAAATATAAGACATATTTCACGTTTGGGTAACGCTACAGGCAAATGTCTCAATACTTTTTTTTTTGTCATCTCTAACAACCAGACTCGAAAGAGAACCATTTCTGCAAATGGATCTTCAGGAGAGAGGATATTCATATTTAGATCATGCCTCTCCTAGCATCCAAAATGGGTCTCATATATAGTACTGTCAGAGACCCATTTTACTTTTGGGTGCTCTTATGCGTCTCATATTGGAGACGGTCTAACTTTGAGCAAGTAGCTAGCTAGACGCATTTGCATTTCACGGTAAGTTGCCACACGTGACTTTTGCGATCCATCTAGAGCTAGGCTCCTGGATCGATCGATCGATCGCGGCGTCCAGCACGCCACGATCATGCTCCCTGTTCCTTTCAGCTAGCTACCAGATTCCCCAAATTGCATGCTTCTGCAAACAGGACAGTGAAGCTGCAGGAGAAGTTGGACAGAGCACGTTGGCACAATCCGCAGCAAAAGGCGGCAGCAATCAGAGCGCATAAACCGCCTGAAGCAGCTATACCGACGCGACACAAGCAAGCAAGCAAAGCCCCGCTGCCGAGTGCCGGGCGCCGGCGACGACGGAAGAAATCAAGAGAATGACCGGTCGCGAGCGCACTTTGTGTTGGAGACGCACCGGGCCGGACGGACAGCTTGTTAACCCGTCTCTACAGCGAGCCGCGTGGAATTTTGTAGACGCGGTGCCCGTGACGCAAGAGCACAGTGATGTGTAGTTGCACTTGCTGCAGAGGGGCGTTCTGAAGCTGCACGGTGACGAGATGACCGTTCGTACATCTTTGGGTGGTCATGTCTGCGTTAGCCGCACATGCAGCGCGTCGATGACGAGTTGACGACGTTAAGGTCTAGTCTTGGTGGATATGCCGATGATACCGGCCGTATCCGTTCATGGTTTGCTGCCTAAAACCAGCTACTCGTCAACTTCTATTCGTGCACTTAACTAGTATTTCAAGCCTGTGGATGAATTTGAGGTTTAGGCCTTATCTTTGGCCTGCCTTAGGGCAACTCCATCATTTTTCCAATAACATAATATGCATACACGAGTAGGTAGGAGTACTTACTAGCTAGTATGCATATATTATATTCTTATGATTGTGACAGACTTCGGTGCTGGTTACTGTATCATTCACATTCATATTTTTCCCCCCTTTTGTGCCACACCCATAGTGGGTGTTGTGGACACGAATTTAACTGAAACCTCCTAATGGCTTATGTCGGCCGGCTATTATAAGCAGTTCCATACATTCGTACATCATCTTTTTTTTTGGTACTCAAACTGAATGCACCCCCAAAAAAAAAAGGTGCCACATATACCCGTCAGTGTCAGTGTATCACGGGTGCCGGGTGTGTCCAGCATGCAGCGCCGAAACAGAGAATCCCCCCAGTCACATCCTCGGGACCCGTTGCGACGCAAACGCAGCATGTTCGTTTGGCCTGTACTTGTCGTAAACGATCGTAAATTTTAATCAAAATAGTATTTTTCTCTCACATAAATCAGCCAGCAATACTTTTTTACGATATAGCAACGAAACGAACCAACCAACCGAACATGCTGACAATCGATAGAGACCAGCACCGCAACACCTGTTTCCATTGCCACACTTGCGTCCCGTCGGAGCCACGCGCACGCAATTACCGGCTTACCGCACTGGATTCACCTGTGCGAAACCGCTGCTAGCTACCTGGTCCGACAACAGGCGGAGCAGGACCAGCCCCCGGTGTAAAAGGCGAGAACGAACTACTCCTACCAGCGATGCATTGCATTCATCAGTCCACCACCTACCGCCTCTGTACGTCAACGTCGCATGTGCCGCCGCCGGGACCCGGGAAGGTGTGGACGACCCAGTAGCCCCCCCCGCGTAGGCCGCTCGCTGACCGTTGGCGTTTCGCAGCTGCGTGGCACGCACCGCGGGGAAAACGAAAAAGGCTACGTTCGTGTGCTTTTAAACTCGGCTTGATTTGCTTATTTTTTTATCTGGAATAGTATTTTTCTCTCATAAAAATCCTTCAGCATTCTTTCAAACCATCCAGATTCCTCCAGAATTCAGACAAGCGAGCAGGCCCAAAGACGTGATATGATATAGCCGGAGAGCTCGATCGATCGACGGGCGACGGCGGCACGGCACAGCCCGCCGTGCATGGCCGGGCCGGGCGGTTTGTCAGGTCGGTGCACGCTGCACGGCACGGCCGGGGCTGATCGACCTCGTATTGTACGTACGTACTGTACGTATCAACAGGTACATCGGAGAATACATGTAGTGCATGTATACAGTACAAAGTCGGATCCAGCTGGCAGGGCAGTCGAAGGCGAAGGCGAAGGCGCACGCGTACGTTGAGACTAAGGCTTAGTTGAGACTGGAGTTGCACACACAGTGCGACATGGTTTTGAGCGTTGACGGAGACGCGCCGCGGCCGCCTGGCAGGGACCGTTGCCGGCTGGTTTGAACTATAGGGCGGGAGGCCGTTACGAGCGTGGAGATGCGTACGAACCGCCGCCAAGTATCGCTAGAGCTAGAGACAGATTATTATTCATGTGCGCATATCCATCCGAGTTCCAAGCACGGAAATGTCATCAATTTAATTAGGACCATCGTCCTGACGAGTACGTATGCCACTAGGGTTCTTTTATTAGAAAAATTCGGCGTTGCTCTTCTGATTACTCTATGTTCTAGGTTAGTTTGTTTCGGCTAATTAACACACGTCTACGTGGTGCTACAACGTTTAGACATGTGACATGTCCCTGCTAAAAATAACACGGGAATTCCTGTCACGGTCAGGGGCGAAGCTCTGACGGCTGGCGTACTTTTGAGTTTAACTTAACCGATCTGTACTGTACTGCAGGCTGCAGCTCGTCTTTCACCATGCCAGCTACTATGCCATATATATACATATACCCCACTCATCAGTCATCATCGACTTAATAGGCATAAGACATTCAGAATTGTTCATGCACACAGTCAACTAAAAGTGGTTTTGCATGTTGCTCAGGACGAGAGGAATGACCCTAAGGATCACAAACAAAATGGAAATATTAATAGGTATTTCAACAAGGTCACCATGCTCAAACGGCGGATTAGTCATTTTAATCCCTCGACTATCATCAGAGGTCCAGTTTCATCCCCCAACATTCAAAACAACGCTTCGATCGTCAAAGTTAACTTTGGGCTCAATTTAACACTAGGACTGAACATTGCATTTTGTGCTTAATTTCATTCATAAACTATGAAAGTGTGTTTTAGTCCTCAAGCTTTTCTTTGAGCTCAACTTCATCACATGCCCTATATAGAACGATGCACCATCATGTCTGGTCAGCTCCAGCACCGCTCACTATTAGAGACAAAAAAAAATGAATAAAAAAATTCATTAGTGAATGGTCTAACAACTCTTTAGCGACCATTAACAATTTCTAGTGTATTATTTTAAATGTTACTTTGTGGTGGTAGTTTTATATATATATCATACTTGTTGTTTTTGTGAGAGCAATTACAACTGTCGTGAATGCTATTAACATCATTCAACTGATAATGAATTGCAATAAAAATAATATGTTTTTCACGTAAGCTAAAAATATTATTTAATTATTGAAATGAAAAAAAATAAAATTATAATTCAATAGCATTGGATCAAACGATCCTATTATTTATATTCTAGGATATTTTGATTTATATTTATATTCATTTTTATATATGGATATAAATGTAAAAAATGTCCTATCCGATTCGATGGCTAGGACAATGCTAGGGACACTGCTTCTTAATGATGACCGCCCATCGTGGAATCATGGATCGTCTTGGAGCTAACCATGCGACATTGCGGTGTTCTACGTAGGATAAGAGATGAAGTTAAGCCAAAAAGGTTGCATGGTGTGGATAAGAGATAATATGGCACACGAGCGAACACGTGTGTATAAAAGGGTGTCAAATAGTAGACCCAATATTTTTAGCACAAAAATATAGCTATTAGGTATGATACCTATATACAAACTAATCCACTCCATTCGTTAGTGGCGGAGCTTGAACTAAAATTGAGAAACTTGAGGGAGTTATAGAGGGGACTAGATTAGAAATTCACCATCATTTAAGTGGTGATAGAAGTGTTCCTTTAATAAATTTTCTAAGTTAAAGGGGGCACATGTGTAACACCTCTGGTGTTAGGATCTTGCTTAGTACTTAGATTAATGCCTAAAAGAAATTAACAAAACAAGTTTTCGGGTGTTAAAAATTTTAAAACTCACAAAAAAGGATAATTAAATTATAGGTCTCATTTTCATGAGAAGAAGAGCGAACGGGATATTGCGAGTTAGTTTGATTAATTTGTAAACATGCTTATGAAATTCTAATAAGAAAAATAGGATAAGTTTTTTTAGATGTTCGGCATGAACAACGATTTCTATAAATAAAAATGTGACATAGCTTATAATTAGAAAGTGCCATTTTTGAAAAATTATACTGTGCAAAATACTTAAATAGTGCTTTAATATTTTGTTCCCACGAGTTAGTACGAAGTATGGACTAGATCATGACATGTTGTCTTGTTGGAATTGATGAAGTTCTGACCTTTTAAAAATTCAATCAAAGGTGTTAATGGTTGTTTAGTTCAAGCGGGA
Organism: Miscanthus lutarioriparius; assembly: GCA_904845875.1. Lineage (NCBI taxonomy): Eukaryota > Viridiplantae > Streptophyta > Magnoliopsida > Poales > Poaceae > Miscanthus > Miscanthus lutarioriparius. The sequence goes on from CAJGYO010000010.1 coordinate 52,799,298, forward strand.
CTCTCATCCTTTCTAAGTCTGTAACGATAATCGACAATGCCATTTTGACATTTAAATTCCAACAAAAATGATTAAGCAATTTTTATACGTTGGAGCACTATTGATTGCCCCAACGTGAGTACTTAAGCATAGTGTAGGTTATAGTCGTGTTAGGTGTTGTGATACTCTCGCAAAAATTGTTCGAACTTCGCTAAGAACGCGCTGCGAATTACAATCTGGTGCTCGTTCACGAACCAACGTTCAGCGCGACGAACCCAGATTGGCATGCTTCTATCTCCCCTTCTGGTTGTCCTCTTCATGTGTCGATCGTTTCTTTGGAATGTTGGTACTAGGGGCTTAGGGATAGGGGAGTTGATTGAGCCTCTAACATGATCGTTGATAGTTTTTCGTTCACTTTAAAACTCGTGCGTAGCTCCTTGTCGGACCGTTCGGCCGGGAGTGCGTGCTCACCGCGTTGGCGCGCGTGTGGCCACAGGCTGGCGGGAGCTGCCTTTGGTCTGGCCACGGTGTGGCCGTGCCTTGGCTAGCCCTAGCTGCGACGCTTGCTGCTGGTCGATGACCTCGGCACTCCCCTCGGTCGTCGCTGCCACTGAGTCTGGCGTGGCCGTAGCCGCTCTCCACCGGGCGCGAGCTGCTGTCGACCGTAATGCCGTCCACGCGCGCGTACAGGGAGGTGCCCTTGTCCATTGCCGTTCAATCACTACAGCGCTCGCTCTCCGCCACTCATCTCACCTACCTCGCCCCTGTCCGACACGCGCGAGAGGACTGAGCCGCTGCTGCCTACTTCCCTCTCCTGGGCCTCTCCCTTGCTCTGCTACTCACAAGCACACGGCATGGCTGCGGGGTCGAGCCTTGCGCTGCTCCCCTCCCAACCTACCGAGCTCCTGCACTCCCACCCCATTGTTCTTGCCGCGCGCCAAGGCCGCCATGGCCAGGGAAGCTCCCGTGGCCACCGCTTGTTCCCATGCCTCGAGCTCCCTCGCTCCAAACGGACACCACCACCAACTTCGACACCTTTCTCTACCCCTGTTGCGCACCCCCGCCGGCCGGGAGCCGCCGATTGCACCGCCGCCGTCGTGTAGCCGCCCGCCACGGCCACCGCGCGCGTGGCCCGGGCCACTGCCGGATGCACCCGACCAAGCCGCCACTCCACTACGGGCCGCCTCCAGATGAGCCACGTCCTACCTGGGCACGCGTGCGTGGCTGCCGCGGCCCCCCGCGACAACACCGCCCGCCAGCGAGCCGCCCCTTCGGTTGGGAATCGGTTGACGCACTACCTCCCCTGCTCACTGCTCTGCTATGATTCAAGAGAAGGGCCTTAGGTGAGAATAGAAACAAGTCCAGGGTTCCCAATGCAAATCCGTGACTCATATGAATAGTGATGCATAGTGTGTGTTATACTGCAGGTTGGTTTAGTGAAATCCCAGGGGCTTTAGCGCAAAGTGTTTGTCCTATTAGGTTTTTTCTTTTTTCTTTTATGATTAAATCGGCTAAAACTTTGGAAAATCATAGTAATTAGTAGAAAAATCATAAAAAGGAAAATAAATATGTTTTGGAATCCCTGTGACTAGCTCTATGCAGTAGATATATTATGGCATGTGCTTTAGTATGAAGTTTTTGTGTAGGTGTAATCTAGCCTTTATGTTTATTTAATAAAGCATGTTGTATTAGTCGAAATGTAGTGAAATTTTTATGGTAGACTAGTGTGGATGTGTTTGTGCTATGGTAAAAGTTTCATGTTTAGTGGATGCTTAATTACTGAGTTATTGATTTATCATGTGTCATATGCTTAATTGCAATTAGATCTTGATTATGTTGTAGTAATTAAATTGCTCGTTCGAAAATTATGATATTCACACAGTAGCTATGCTTAGTTGAGATGTTCCGTCCATAGAACTTTCATCTCCTAGATGTATGTTCAAACCGTCACCATTTTATTTAATCTTTATGCTTAGTTAAGGAATTAGCTTTAGTATATATTTCACCTTGTGTTTACAACAGGTTTTCTATGCTACTGGTTTTCCATCCTTGACTAGTAAAGGGTGGCTTGGCTATGTTTAGTTATGGATGTGTGTTTAGTAGGTTGAATTGGCTTGTACTTGTGTGTTTTAATATATAAAAATACAAAGTTGCTTGATGATGATTAGCTACCCTAGTCACTCAACGACATGTTGCTTGTCTTTTAGCATTTGTAAAATGCCTGTGTGTATGCTTGTTTGACTGAAGCATGCATTTCATCTTTACATATCATTATAGGAACGATGATGGGTTGTGGAACCAACTGGGTAGCTGGAAAGATGGTGCTATGGATCATGTCACGAAGATGGAATGCTAACTTTCGGTTATATTTTATCCAGGCAAGCCCCGGTGCATAACCCCTATTATTCTGCACTTTAATTTATGTTTGTGCATTAAGTTTAAGGAGTTGAATGAAACCCACTTGCATATATATATCCTTATCCTATGAGTTTCACTAGTATGACAGGATCGTGTAGATTGCTATGCTACAGGACTCCGGTAGAAGTCGAGTGATTGTCTGTCACTCGCGAGAGATAGGAAAGATATTATTATTGCTATTATATTATTATCACCTGAAAATATATATATGAATGATAATTAGAGACCGGGCGGAATGGTACTTTGTATCTGGACTTGGTTTGGCATTCGGGCGAGGCTCGGATTGCACTTGTTCCGCCTGTGTCGGTTAAAGACTGGCCGTTGCATTAGGTTCTAGGCAGGTCACAGACTTATTATCCTGAGCACATACTTGTTTATGGGAGCAGAGAAGGCTCGTTGCTCTCTTCTCGTGAGTTCCGGCTCTTTTTGGACTGACTAATGGGAGGCGGAGATGGTGGAGGTCTAAGCACCACACTGAGTACGGAACTCAGGTGTGGGGCTTGGAGTCCAGGTTTGGACGGGGACCTTGACTCCTTGACAGGAGAGTGGTGGGTTGGTCCTACTTGTGCCTAGGGTAAAAGCGGGGCGTGTGTTTCGGGGTACCCAGCTGGGCACATTGATTCGCGAATCGCCGGGTAATCCGGTACGACTTGTCTACAGTCTAGCACCGTAGTAAGAACTGAAACTTGGAAAGAATAAAATGGTTCTGATTGCTTACCACATGCTTGAAGGTAGCACATGTGCTTACCTAGGATGGATAGTTAATGAAATAATGATGACTGCTAATAAAATTGAATATAAGGATGCACGCTTAGTAATGCCTCATGCAGATGCAATAAATCCACAAGCCATATAGCTTTGCATATTCCTTGGAGTCTTTTCTTTTCTCCTAACGGGTAAGTCTTGTGGAGTATAATTGAGTACTCAGGGTTTGTTCTACCCTGTTGCAGGTGATAGGAACATGAGAAGCTGACACTTGTGTGTGGAAACCTTCTGGTGGGCTCAGCGAGGATTTCTTTAACGTTGCGGACATAGAGTTTATTTGAAACTTCCACCCAAAATGTTTTACAATAGAAAAACTTATAAATTCTTACTATGTATATAACGGAGCATCATTTTAATGTTTAACTTGTCAGTAAATGGTTTTATTTCTGCTGAAACTCTGATAACATATTTATATTCCGCTGTTATAAACAATAAATATTATATTCTCATGTTGTATGGAAAGTGATGTAAGAATTGGCTAAAATGTTGTAAGTTTTATTCTCCCATTTATGATCCTGTTGAAAAATATGGATTTTTGGGTTCTCCCATGTGGTGTGCTCGACGGAATTGCGTAATTTAGTGTCATCCCTTGAGTACTTAGTGTCTAACGGAAGGCAAGTATTCCTGGGAGGCATTAGATTAGGCGGTTCTGCTACAACATGGCCCACTTTGATCTACACAAAGCTCTGCCCCGCCAACAAAAAAAAACAATTCTCACTTTTAAGGAGTCAAACAACTCTAAAATTAACCAAATCTATGTAAAAAATACTAACAATTACGACGCGCATAAATATTAATTCATTAATTATGAAATATATTTTTGCGGTAGACATAAATGCTAATATTATTTTTATGAAATTAGTTAAGTTTAAAAAACTTGACTTGGTTCAAATCTAGAATTGTATTTTTAAGATGGAGGGAGTACCTTTAGGTTATCTAATAAGATTGTTTGAGTTAGTCCATCAGGAAATCCTCCAGCAGTACTGGTTGAGGAAGGGTGACACCTCGTTGAGAAAAGCGACCCAAAAATTTGTCTGCAGCTAGCTAGTAGATGATGCCAGCCTAGGAAGGAAGAGAATGGGTCATTATATATTTTTTTCAAAAAAAAAAAAGATGACGCGCGCGTCGAAACAAACATGATCGTCATCGATGGACTTCACTCGTAAAATTCATTATATTTCGCAAAGTTCCTTCATTCTCAAGTGTCAGTAACATATAGCACATACTTCCTCGTGAGGACTTTTGAACTCACTCGAGCACCGTCGTCGGTGAGGACATATCTAGGCTGTTTGACTTCTCAAACAAATGTATAAAGCTATAGCTTATAAAATGGTTTTGCAAGAAGTTATAAAAGGGGAAAAGCTATTTTTTTTACTAGAAGAAGAATAAAGTTACTCAAATGAGAAGTCTTTGGCTCTTATTGGCGAAGCCGCTGTAAAGAAGTCATACCAAACAGAGGAGGATCTTATTATGTATAACGTCTGTGGTTAAGCCGTCATCAACGTCAATGTTACAGGGTATGAAGTATGAACGAGAAACTAAGCCCCAATTTTACGAAACGCATCCCGTGGTCGCCGCATTTCCTTTCCGTAGCCCAGATGCATATTCCATAGTGAGCCATCGGAGCCAAGACAAACTCAGAGATCTGTCTCCGTGTCCAAACGCAGCAGAGTGCAGAGCAGGGCAGCGCAGAGGTGAGCAGCAGCCAGCAGAGCACGCGCGCTCTCGGCGACACGTACGTTACTAGTAGTCTAGTACATACGCCCGCGCGCCGCATACGACACACCGCGTGCGTACAACGACGGACGCTGACGAAACGAAGGCCGGCCGGCGACGCGAGGCCCGAACCGGCGAACGGGCACGGGGAGGGCGAAGACGAGGAAGCAGCCGCAGCAGGCAGCAGGCAGCAGCAGTGTTTTCCGCGTCAGCCGCCCCTTGACCCCGCGATTTTTCTCCCAGTCCCAGCCTCCCTCACCACCGATCGAGCCACACGGTCAGCACAGCACACACACAGCACTCCACAACAACCCCGCCCCGTCCGTCCCGTTCCCACCACACTGCTCGGCGGCGGCGGCGACGACGACCAGTAAAACGTACGCGAACCCCGTACCGATACGGCTATAAAGCTACCCGCCCCTCCTCGCCAAACGCACCGTCCATCCCTCGCCTCCCGTTCCCGGTTCCTCCTCCCTCCCTCCCTCGCTGCCGACTACGACAGAACCCGCCCGCCCCTCCGTACCAGCGTAAAAGCGTTTCGTTCCCTGGCAAGCAGCTGACGGGAAGGGGCGGCCGATCGATCGATCGCCATGCATAACCCCAGGCCGGGCGGCGGGGACATCGTGGAGATGTCGTCGTCGTCGTCGTCCGCCGCCGCGCCACCGCCGCACGAGGGGGCGGCCAGCAGGGAGCGCGTGATCCCGCACAGCGGCCCGCTGAGCAAGAAGACCGGGGCGCGGAAGAGCGCGCGGTTCGCGGAGTCCGTGTCCGCGCCTCTCTCCGCGCCGCCGCCGCGCGCCGCCTCGCCGGCGTCCAACGACGACGACGACTACGTGGAGATCACCCTCGACGTGCGCGACGACTCGGTGGCGGTGCACAGCGTCAAGCCGGCCCACGGCGGCGGGCACGCCGGCGGCAACGGCGACGACTCGGACGTGACGCTGCTGGCGCGCACGCTGGAGAACCGGCGGTCCGGCAGCTCCGTCATCCGGAACGCCTCGTCGCGGATCAAGCAGGTGTCGCAGGAGCTCCGCCGCATCGCCTCCATCAACCGCCGCGGCGGCGGGCCCAGGTTCGACCGCTCCAAGTCCGCCGCGGCGCACGCGCTCAAGGGGCTCAAGTTCATCAGCAAGGCCGAGGGCGCCGCCGGATGGGAGGCTGTCGAGAGGCGCTTCGACAAGCTCGCCGAGAACGAACTCCTCCACCGCTCCAAGTTCGGCCAGTGCATCGGTGAGTGATCGATCCTTCTGCTTTTGCTTGTTCTTTCGAGCGTTTTGGCGTGTTGCTTTGCTTGCACCTGCCAAGCTTTGTCTTGTTGTATTAATTAACCACACACACATGGATGAACAACAGGGATGAAGGAGCCGGAGTTCGCCGGCGAGCTGTTCGACGCGCTGTCGCGGCGCCGCAACATCTCCGGCGACAGCATCAGCAAGGCGGAGCTGCTCGAGTTCTGGGACCAAATCTCCGACACCAGCTTCGACGGCCGCCTGCAGACCTTCTTCGACATGTACGTTAAGTTACTGCTACAAACAGTAGTAACCCCTCCCTTAATTACGGACCGTCAAACGCTCATCTCACTGATGGCGCCGCGATCGAGTAACCAAACCTTCCTTCGGTTACCCCTGCAGGGTGGACAAGGACGCGGACGGCAGGATCACCGAGGAGGAGGTCAAAGAGGTAACTTTGTCGACAGCCTTTCTCCACTCAGTTTAGCCGTCGGCGTCGCTCCAAAAACAGCAATGCACACACACAGCCTGTCGGTCTTTGTCTTTCTGCAAACCAAACCAAACCAAACCAAACCAAATGCTTCCTCTTGCAGATCATCACGCTGAGCGCGTCGGCGAACAAGCTATCAAAGATCACGGAGCAAGCCGAGGAGTACGCCCGCCTCATCATGGAGGAGCTAGACCCAGGCAACCTGGGCTACATCGACCTCTACAACCTGGAGACGCTGCTCCTCCAGGCGCCCTCCCAATCCGTGCGCATCGGCACCACCAACAGCCGGAACCTGAGCCAGATGCTGAGCCAGAGCCTGCGCCCCACCCCCGAGCCCAACCCGCTCCGCCGCTGGTACCGCCGCGCGCAGTACTTCCTGGAGGACAACTGGCAGCGCGTGTGGGTACTCCTCCTATGGCTCTCCATCTGCTCCGGCCTCTTCGCCTGGAAGTTCATCCAGTACCGCCGCCGCTACGTGTTCCACGTGATGGGCTACTGCGTGTGCGTCGCCAAGGGCGGCGCCGAGACGCTCAAGTTCAACATGGCGCTCATCCTGCTCCCCGTCTGCCGGAACACCATCACCTGGATCCGCAACCGCACCGCCGTGGGCCGCGTCGTCCCCTTCGACGACAGCCTCAACTTCCACAAGGTGGTCGCCGTGGGCATCACCGTCGGCGCCGCGCTCCACATCGTCTCCCACCTGACCTGCGACTTCCCGCGCCTGCTCCACGCCACCGACGCCGAGTACGCGCCGCTGGGGCAGTACTTCGGCGTCCCCCGCCCGCCGAACTACTGGTGGTTCGTGAGGGGCACCGAGGGGTGGACGGGGCTGGTGATGCTGGTGCTCATGGCGGTGGCGTTCACGCTGGCGACGCCGTGGTTCAGGAGGGAGGATCGCGCTGCCGGGGGCGTTGAGGAGGCTGACCGGGTTCAACGCGTTCTGGTACTCGCACCACTGCTTCGTGGTGGTGTACGCGCTGCTCATCGTGCACGGCCACTACCTGTACCTGACGCACACGTGGTACAAGAAGTCGACGTGGATGTACCTGGCGGTGCCCATGGTGCTGTACGCGTGCGAGCGCCTCACGCGCGCGCTGCGGTCCAGCGTCAGGCCCGTGAGGATACTGAAGGTGGCCGTGTACCCCGGCAACGTGCTGTCGCTCCACTTCTCCAAGCCCCAGGGGTTCCGGTACAAGAGCGGCCAGTACATCTTCGTCAACTGCGCCGCCGTCTCGCCGTTCCAGTGGTACGTAAGCAGGCAGCCAGCGTCGCGTTGTTTTCTTCCACCTATGGCTATGCTTGGTTTAGTGATTTGTTGAGATTCATGCTTTAATTAGGCTGCTAGCTTGTTTAGTTTACGTATACTAATAGGAGTAGTTAGTTTAGTGATTGAAGAAGAAAGCAAAGCACAGATGCTTTGTGGGTTAATGGCCATGGATACGAGAGGCTAACGACTTTTGTGTTGCTAATATAATGGACGGATGCGTTGCGTTGGTTGCAGGCACCCGTTCTCCATCACGTCGGCCCCACAGGACGACTACGTGAGCGTGCACATCAGGACGCTGGGCGACTGGACCCGCGAGCTCAAGAACGTCTTCTCGAGGGTACGTACGTCGTACGTGTACATACGCGCGCGCCATGTCATGTCATCATCATCAATTCGCAAAGGGATCGAGCACCTGGTGGTGGCTGTCGATATCCGTCCGTGTGGTGATTGCTGAAGAATTAAGCAGCTAACTTGAGTGCGTGGTGATGGATGTGCATGCAGGTGTGCCGGCCGCCGACGGAGGGCAAGAGCGGGCTGCTCCGCGCCGAGTACGACCGCGACGGCAGCGCCATGGCCAACCCCAGGTGAGACGAAATTTTGAGTTTCCTCTCGCGTCTCCATGACAAAAACGTGGGGCAACCGCGGGAGCTAGGCGAACCAACGGACAACGGTGGCGTTGGCGTAGGGTGGGAGTGGGAGTGGGAGGGAGCAGAAGATGTTGACGAGTCATCTGGAGCCGGGTCGGGGTTGGGGTTGGACCTGACCAGGTCTCGCTCGGAGGGGTAGGTGGCAGTGGCCGCGTCGTCACTGGCCGTCCGGGTGCCAACTGCTGCTGCTCGCAGATGGAGATGGTGCTTCTCCAGCTGTGGCCTGTGGGCATGGTCTGGTTGGTTTGCATCGGCTCGGCTGGCTCCAGTCGGTGGCGCCACCTTTTCTGACCTCCCTTCCCCTTCCCTTCCAAGAACCTTTTTACTCGGTCAGCAGGACAAAAGCCATGGCATCATCCATTGCATCACGGTCCCGACTCCGGTTCTCCAAGGAACGTTTCGTTTTCTGCGGTGCACACACTAGCTAGCCTTGTACGTACGTTTCACACTGCCAAAGTGCCTGTCTATCTAACTGGGGGTTCTTCCGTGTGGACATTTTGGGGTAGCAGGTGTTGACCTTGACCCCTGCAGGATCTCCGTCACCGAACAGTAGTGATAGACTGGTAGTGGTACGTGGTGGCTACTTTGCCTCGTTCAGTTCGGCCGGTGGGCATGATGCCGAACCAACGGTGGCCGGCCGGCCGGTGATATTCCCGGCGGTGGAAGATTTGTTCTGTTGGTCCTGCTCTATCCATGGCCATTTCTGGGGGAAGGACGGCCAGTGGTTGGGGATAAGGTGAAGAAGGGTCGATCTAGCTACGTTGCCCAACATATATATTCCACTCCGAATATTCTTAAGTTTTTTTCATTGGTATAAAAATCTTTGGGACAAAGGACATTCTCTGCACGCGTCCCATCTGTGCCTGTCAAACACGGAGAAGAATTTTGTGGCTTGTGAGTGTGGGTTAGGTTCTCCGATTTGATAATCCAACACGGTTGACTTCGCCGCCTCGATCTCCGACAAACTGATTTTTGACATTCTAATAGAGTACCTAGGATGTTTATTTTTTCACTACAATGTATGCCAACTGCATGCACCATGGATTGCTTGTGCATTTGATTGACCGTTAGGATTAATCAAAGCTACTATTGCTCTGCAGCTTCCCCAAGGTGCTGATCGACGGCCCGTACGGCGCGCCGGCGCAGGACTACAAGCAGTACGACATCGTGCTTCTCGTCGGGCTGGGCATCGGCGCCACGCCCATGATCTCCATCATCAAGGACATCATCAACAACATGAAGCAGCTGGACGGCGACCTGGAGTCCGGCTCGGGCTCCGGCGCCGACACCTCGGCGTCCTCCATGGCGTCCTTCCGCACGCGGCGGGCCTACTTCTACTGGGTGACCCGCGAGCAGGGCTCCTTCGAGTGGTTCCGGGGCGTCATGGACGAGGTGGCCGAGACCGACAAGAAGGGCGTGATCGAGCTCCACAACTACTGCACCAGCGTGTACGAGGAGGGCGACGCCCGGTCCGCGCTCATCGCCATGCTCCAGTCGCTCAACCACGCCAAGCACGGCGTCGACGTCGTGTCGGGGACCCGCGTCAAGACCCACTTCGCCAGGCCCAACTGGCGCAACGTCTACAAGCGCATCGCCCTCAACCACCAAAACCAGCGCGTCGGTAAGTTTGTTAGTTGCTGCAAGATTATTTACTGTTCATCTCCGTCGTCAACTCGTCATTTCTACTTACTACCCTACCGACGTCGTAGAAAGGTTGAATGTAGTAGTAGCCAAAAGTGTGCATGGTCGTCTATATGCCGCCACGCTTCTCTCACACGATGGACCGCTGTGAAAGAGGCGCTCTACCGAACTTGATGCATGCTAGTGGATAGGTGTGATGAGCGTGGAGTAGTGCAATGTGGCTGGCCTAACTTCTGCCGCAGGACCTAGCTGACAGGGACAGTCATTATGCATGACCACCAGCACCGGGGCTGCTTGTGGTGCTTGCTGTGCGTGTTCAATTTGAACTCAAGCCATGGTTGAGACTTGAGAGTGAATAGGACCCTGACAGCCTAGATGATCAGAGGGACCAATAAGCGACCGATCACTGTTGCTTGCTGATAGGCACAACCAATAAGTAGACGATGAGATGATTATATAAACAAGAGTTTGCATTGCATTGGCAACTGCAATTAGGTTATAGATTAGGGGCTAACCAATCATTGTTACACGCTGATAATTATTGCAAACACAAATAAAAAAATGGTGAGCATATATATAGTCGCTTGGAAAGAGAGAAATTATGAAGCATGGGTATCTATAAAGTTCAAAGTTCAACACTACAAAGTTGGGTCAGATAGGCACCAGATTTCTTTAACATATATAGTATTTCCAAGAGGTGCTGCATGCTCATCACTTGCCTAACTGAGTCAAATCAGCAGGAATGCTTATTAGCAGCTCCATCTTTACCTGAAAAGGGATAATAAAAGGATAAAACAACAACACGGCCAATCATCATCCTAGTTACTGCATACAGCAACGCATGACTTCCTCAATTTCTGAATCAACACTGACATCTTTGATCGATCTTTGATATTGCAGGAGTGTTCTACTGTGGTGCCCCGGTGCTGACAAAGGAGCTGCGTGAGCTCGCGCAGGATTTCTCGCGGAAAACCAACACCAAGTTCGAGTTCCACAAGGAGAACTTCTAATTTATATATAGCGTCGATCCAAAAGTTTTCGCATGACAAAGAGTTCGGTACATATCGCAATCAGATGCTGTAGCGTATATACGGATGGGTGTAGAGGGCAGGGAGTAGACACCAAAGTAGGTATTGCTTTGATTGTGACGGACCAGTTGGGTCGTCAAAATCCCAACAGTTTTTTTGTTCATTTGCTCTAGTAGAAGAATTAATAATCCAAATGCCATTGTACAGATCTCTCTCTCTCTCTCTCTCTCTCTCTCTCTCTCTCACTCACTCACTCACTCACTCACTTAGACTAGGCAGTTTGATTAGCCAGCATGATACAGAGTTTGATGGCCTAATTAATCAGATCAGAAGCATCAAAATATCTGATCTGGCAAAGGTCATGAAAGTTGAGCCATCCAATGCAATGCACGAAAGAAAGTGCACGCATTTTGTGGCTGCCATCAGCTGAGGTGCTTCAGGCCACATACCTCCGATCCCATGTTGGAGCACCATCTCTGGTGGGCAACAACCATGAACGGCCTCAGCCAATGAGTACTAGTGCTAACATGTTAGGGTTCTAGAGGGTTATGAGCATGATTGCATACGCCCTGGTCCACACAGAGCAACCAGGGTAGGAGTAGTCACCTTTGTTTTTCGTTTTTTGTCGGTATCAGCTGTTTGTTTATTTATTAGCATGTGCCTTCTAGTGCTTTATCCCATTGTATAGAGAGTCCAAAGCAAGAGCACTACATATAGCAAAAAAAAAAAATGCTTGTGCAATGGTGTAAGTCGTACACATTCTTGAATAACAAAATGAGGTATTCTTTCTTTTTCCCCATGTGAGCCTTGTTTAGATTACCTCCAAATTCCAAGTTTTTTCACTCTCTCTCCATCACATCAATTTTTGGACGCATGTATGGAGCATTAAATGTAGGTAAAAAAAATAACTAATTACACAGTTTGGTTGTAAATCACGAGATGGATCTTTTGAGCCTAGTAAGTTTATGATCGAACAAAGTTTGTCAAATACAAACGAAACGTGCTACAATGTCCAGATTGCAATCTAAACAAGGCCGTGGTTCCAGACTTCCAGTCTCTCTTTTCACAGTTTTTTTTCCCTATCTGAACCAGTTCCCGTTCTGACAGCATGACCCCGTCAGGAACCAAATTCTAACACGAGACATGAAAGCTTTTTCTTTGTCTGATGATACTTCAATTTTGGAAAGGCATATAACTAAATCTTCCTCGTGCGACTTTTAAGGACCATGAGCTAGTTTAACAAGACTAAAATTATTTGTTCAATAGCGAGCTTGGAGACTCTTTCAGTAGGGGCTTTACATCTTAATTTGTGCGAACAAATCCAGAACATCGCATGGAAAGAATTTAGAAGTGTCATGTAGCCATCTCAACCTGAAACCAAGTTATATAGTTTTTTTTTGGGGTTAAACAAAATTATACAGGTTGACTGTGCAGGATACACTTGGGTGATCAATTGTTTCTTGTTGTCACTTCCATGAATTGTTTATTGACCAAATAATAATAGCCACGAGCCCACGACAGAGACCAAGGTCCAAGGGTAAGTTTAGTCATATCAACTGTGCTCAAGTGACATACAAACTGACAGTAACAATCTTGGTTTGTATACATAGACAGTTTCAAACAAACTCGTGTTCTTTGGCTCTGAATTTCAGTCAAGCCCATAAATGCTTCTCACCCACCATGGTAAGCGCTTGAAATCTTGACTTGCCTTATTCTCTATTGAAAATTTGAAAAAAAATTCTTGGTTAGTCTGATCATATCAAATCATCACAGGATAAACTCAAAAATTATTTAATGATCCCAGTCCTATCATCAAGTTTTGTTAAATGTTAAAAAAAATACCTTATACTAATCAATATTCCTAAACTGTTTCCTTGTAAGAAGAAGAAAAGCCATTTTGATGAATCATCGCCATCAATGAGGAAAATGTCGCTGAAGAAGAATTGACGTTTCAAAATCTCTCAAATTAACATGATGGAAAATCTAATCTCTAAAAAAACGATGGGGCAACCGAGTCTGCTAAATCAAAAAGCAAGCGCATAGCTTCACAACTTCTTCTACAATGGGTCATTATCAACAGCACACTTGTACTGCGATAGACCAACAGAAAGGAACATCTGACAATAACACTTAAGGATTCAAATCAAAATGGATCACCTAACAAGTTATCGGCAATTTCGCGCAGTATGGATCTATCATTAACAATATCGGTTACAAGAGCACCTTGCAAAGCAGCGTGTGAATATGACAGGATTGGCCTGGTGCTAGAGGAGTCTACCTTAATCAGGTGCAGGAGCTTTCAGTGTGAAAGAGAAGGCGCGGAAAAGAAAGAGATCTCTCCTTCAAAGAAAGAGATCTTACCTTCAAGGAGTTGGAGCCTGGAGATAATGCTAAACAACAAATGGTGTAGAGATCCACTGAGTAAAGCAAAAGACAAAGGAAGGCTCTGCTGTCCATGGAATACTCAAACTTGGTGATGCTGAAGCTACAGTTGCGTGACGCAACTAGGGAATCACCATTGACATAAGATTGCAAAGTGAAACATGATTGTGAAAGCAAAACAAAAGGGTGAGAGATAGCAGAATTGCAAAGGACTGCAACAAAAAGAGAGCAGGGATTGCAATAACATAAATAATCCTGGAGAGAGGGAGATAAGGGATGATTGTGATTCGTCCTACAAGTAGTTCAGACTACAAACTTACATCAGTTACAGAAGTTAATCAGATACACCACAATCATACATTATTCATTACTGGGCATTTAGACGGTGATCTTCAATCACAACCACTATGTTGTTCCTAATCAGAATGCCCATGGGAAACCAGCAGTAATGTTGTCACTCACTCCCATCTCTCCAAACTTAAACATTCTGGCCATCAGCCCCTCAACTACATCTGAATCTGTCGCAAACATTGCATGGACAATGCCAACCACGCCTGGGTTCTGACAGTTCAGCACGGAAAACGTCGTCGCAAGGTTAAAACCATAGTTCATGATGTAGTGAACCAAGCCACGGGGGAAGACAAACACCTCCCCCTCGCCAAGACTCTTCTGGAACAGCCTGCCCTTCGTATCCAAGAAGCCGACCACCACACTGCCACCATGTACGAACATCATCTCTGATGCCCTCGGGTGAGAATGGGGGAGCACTACCCCATTGGGGGCGATGTCGGTGCGCGCCATCGACAGGCCCAGGGTGTTCAGGCCTGGGAACTCAGTAGTGGTGACCATGTTCACCGATGACCGGACTATGTTGCCCAGGTCTCCGGCTTGGTTCAGCAGCAGTGTCTTGAAGTCGGAGGCCAGGATGGTGCTGGGATGCTTGCAGAGGAAACCATTCATGAACAGCTTCCGCTCACCCTGGGGAGCCATGGGGCATACATCCTGAAGAGGAGGATTATCTGATAGGGCTTTTGGAGCATAGATGCCTAGAAGAAGAATGTAGGAACACAAGTGAGAGCTCTTCATCTCTTGAAATTTTGTGAGACGAGAACAAAGGAGCAGAACATGGGTTAAATAATGAGATGGGAAAGGAGTGCAACCAAAGCTTGTGCATACTGTATAAGATTCTTGGAGTTTACTGCATTATTTGCTTTGGATTGTGGGCAAAGAGTGGACCTCTGCTTATAGAGGATGTCACAACAGCTGTACAACCACACAAAAAGCAAACACAGTTCTGAATTGAATTGTTATACCAAAGAACATAAACTGGTTGGACCTCATCGTGCACATGTCAAGTTTGATATAATTAGGGAGGGAAAACCAATATTGGTTACCAGGATACATTTGAACTCAGGACAATCCAAATCTAAACCACCAGATTACTCTGTTTGTACAACATGTGAGCTTCTATCATATTCATTTTATGATACTATCTGCCACAAGAACAGAAGCTCAATGACTGACTGAGCATCTGTTAAATGCCCCCCAAAAACCATGGCATGAAACAGACAAGATAGCTTACTGTAGGGTAAACCAATGTGGAAATCCAAAGATTTGACTAGCATCGGCTGTAGCTGCTTGGTACTCGGTATCACAATGTAGTAGATACAGGGGGATACTGTCAGTCACCTTCTCTTCCTAGTTTTCCCAGAGCTGGTGTTTTTGGATGGTGTGGACGCCAGCTTAGCATCACTGTTGTCATTTCCATTAGTAGGTGAACTTTGCAGCTCTTCAGGAACAGCAAGGGCTGAGGAATACTGCTTAATCCTCCATGAAATGACAACACTGGACACAATGCCCATTGCTGGAAACAGGTAAGAGTATATATGGGACTTATTTGATCCTGTGGTCGAGGCCACTGCTGCACCGGCAAGGCTTACAATGGAAACATTCTGTAGTATCATTGGTAAGCAGCCGATCACTGTGGGAAGAAGAAAATCTCTAAAAAATCCAACATCCGTGGCTGATAGAGCGTAGTTGATGATGTAGGAAGGCAAAGGAGAGAATCTAGCAAGCAATACAAATTTCCAGCCATCCCGCTCAACCCCTTTAACCACAACATGGAAGTACTTGTTCCTCTGTAGCCATTCCATTGCTGAAGTGAAGTATCTGAAAATTGCCCTGAAGAAATTCAGAAAAGGTTTATATTAGGAAAGAATGTTAGAACAGAATATACAGACCAACAGCAGCCATTGTATGAATACAAGCAAAACAGGAAGGGAAAATTGTTGTGTGAATAATAATAACATAAAACCTTGCAATAAAATATATGTACTGGGTAATTTTGGACCACCATGTCAACCAGCTTGTATGGCAAAATAGCCTTCAGTTGAGATACACAGGTGAACAAAGGCAGAATCTAGCGTACAACCGTACATGATTCCCATATGATTACCTAAGGCATCATATCTTGTATGTAAGCTTAAGCTTAAAAGGTTTACAGCAGTTGTTTGCGTACAGCCAACTTCATATATAAATTTGTTTTACGTTTATTTATGCATGAACATCATAGTTCATACATCAAGTTTAATGATCTATTGCACTTTATATTGCGATATTGCTAATGAAATGGGTCAACCTTTTTTTTCTCGAAAACAGGAAAACTACCCAGGACCAAGGATGTAAAGCTGAAGAGGTCGCATGACATTGTACAAGTACCGAACATGAAATCTAACATGACTTCAACACTGCACTGTTAATGCAGACTTGTATTAAGCCATCACCAAAAGTCTTAGTATGAGTAAATGCATAAGTAACTAAGGCAATTATTATGTATCTAAAATCATCTATTGCTACATTTATACAAACATTAGCCATTCTAATAGTTCACGTGTGGTACCTAAAATCAAATATATTGTTCATTGTGCTACATAACTTAGCTGATGGGCCATGTATATGTATCAAAAGATTGAACAATATATAGAATGCAACTAAAGATTTCAAGACTGTAAAGGAAAGTTAATTAGTTAGTGGCCAATAATCTAAACACCGCCTTATTAAGATATGAAGTGTGATGGAATGAACTTGCTGTCTCAGAGCGACTACAAAGTGAAGTCCGGTATAGTCCGACATGAGAATTCATTCATTAATAAACATTAGTGCTCAACAACAATAAAAGTGTGACAATAACATTCTTTTGCAGGTTTTCCAGTTCTAACCAAAGCTATTGCCCCCAGTCATAACATCCACTCTATTTTCGTGCTCTTTCGAGTCAAGTTCGACTTACTGGTGTGAACTAGTCTGTATTGCTGGTGAAAGAATGAACCTTGATCCGAATATCAAGGACCAGCCTGTCACACTGCATTAGGTCACAATTATGTAACGCAAATACAGCACAACTGAACAATTATACATGGCCAAGAACTAATTTCTACACTTCACACTCAACTAGAAACAGCAAAAAGAAAACAAGTAATGCAAGAAGGTAACACCTAGATCTCACTAACTCCCTTGAAGTCCTATCTACACGATCCAAAAGCTGCACAACTAAACAACAGTAATACAAGGACAAAATACTACAAAATTCCAAATTCCATGGGCAACAGAAGACAAATCAACTGGCAAACCAATGCAAAAAGTTGTGACTTTTATTTGTTTATTAGAACATCCTAAATCTGTTTTTCTTGTTACCACTCTTGCCCTGCCCCCCTCAGCGGATTTTTTTTCTACCAGATCTTGATCGAGGGAAGCTAAAGCGTTCCAAGATCTCGCCTCCTATGCGCACCCAAAAAGTAGCAGCAAGAAGGATGCAGAGCCCGGACACGAGAAGCAGGGAAGAGCAAGGAGGGGCGCGTGGTCTCGACCTGCCGATCCAGAAGGAGAGCGAGGCCCCGAGGACCTTGGCGGAGAAGACGCACGCGACGCCTGGCAGGAAGCCGAAGATGAGCGCGGCGCCGCCCTCGAAGAAGATGGCGTAGGGCGGGCAGAGCGCGAGCGTGAGCGCGTGCGCGGACACGTAGGCCGGCGCAGCCCAGGGCCCCAGCGCGCCCCGGGCCTCGCGGAACGCCGCCACCGCGGAGGCGCCGTCCCACCCGTACCGCCGCCCCGCGCCAGCCAGCACCACGCCCGCGAACGCCGCCATCGATCGCGGACCCCGACCCCGCACCCGAGTACTACGTTGGCTGGCTAGCTGGCTGCGGACTGCACAGTCGTACGCGGCGAACGAGACCGAGAGCCCAACGGCGGCGGCGTGCGGCGGAGAAGGCAATTAAAGCTGGAGACTTTTCACGCGTGCCATTATAAATCATCGCAATCCTACGTGTGCTTCTGAAAAAATTTAGCGGTCTTCAGCGTCATTATTTTAACTTTTTCGTATCTTTCGTGTCACTTCCGTTAGTTTGGGCTCTAGTCAAACTGCAGTTGTGAAAAGAAGAAAATACTTAAATTCAAAATATTATTAATTTTTTTTGAGCATCTTAACGACTTTAAATAAAAAAACTCAAAACTAGAAAGTTGTAGATCTCATCGAGATCTATAATTTTCATATAAAAATTATTTTTATTTAATTCCACAAAAAAATATGATTTGGTATGATTAATATATCTTAGAAAAATCATATTTTTTACGGAATTAAATGAAAATAAATTTTATATAAAAATTATAGATCTCGACGAGATCTACAACTTTATAGTTTTGAGTTTTTTCATTTGAAGTTGTTAAGATGCTCAAAAAATTAATAACATATTTGAACTTAAGGGTATTTTTATCTTTTCACACATGCAGTTTGACGGCGTTAGAGCCTAAACTGATGGAAGTGGCATGGATGACACGAAAAAGTTAGAGTAGTGACGCTGAAGACCGCTGAATTTTTTCAGGGACACACAGAGGATTGCGATCTTTTATAATGGCACACAGGGAAAAGTCTCTTAAAGCTGGGCACGGCGGGGGACGTGGGCGGTTAGATCGGGATCCTGCGATGGGAGCCGATGCCACGCTATCAGGAGGAGAGGACTGCATTTCTCTGTCTGTTTGGTCGGGGCCACATTGCCAGTGAGCAGAGCACATGTTGTTATTCGGGTTAGTTCCAAGGTTTTAAATCTTATAGCTTCCGCTATCTTTAGCTATAGCTGTTTGAAAAGGATTTAGCTAAGTTTTTGCATATACTGCCACAATAGCCAGCTATAGCTTGTTTTGAGATGTAGATAGCTAAATGTCTTATCCGGTTATTTAAAATACTAGTTACTTTGGCATAGCTGGCAGAGGTCCATGTCCACGTTCCGATTGTTAGGGCGTGAAACTAGGAATTTTATAAGAATCATGGAGTTTCACACACGGTTGGAGTTACAAGAATCTTCTATGAAATCATATAGCATTTTGGTTCTAATCACTCTAGATATTACACCAAGAGGAGATCTGTCAAAAGCTAGGTCCTCGATAGCATTCACCACTTCACCATCGGTCTCCAGAATGATGCTTCTTGTGCTTTGGTGTTGTTGATGAATTGTGAAGATGAGGCGCCATGCACAAACAGGTACTTTGTTGAATGGTGAAGACGAGGTGCTACGCACAAACTAAGAGGAAACGAGGCTTAGGGCATATACGACCCACCAAACAACTTGTTGCATGCAAGTTCTGTTTACCTCACACACATACGACTGAATAGATAGCTTGTACAATGGACTGTCTATTTGATTGTCTGTAAATTATTTAATGTTTGCATGTAGCCATGATCAAACATAAATATAAATCATGTACTGTTATGTTGCTTGTTAATACAAAACAAATCAAGCATAAATAAGATGAACATGATTACAATATTTTTTAGAACCATCAGCATAAATGATATATATTAAGCAACTTCCTGATAGAGGGTAGCAACATACCTACTATGGTTATTGTAGACAAATATGAATAAGCGATGGAGCTACAATTCCTTATTAGCAGGAACACCGAAAGATGTGAAACCAGCTAGCTCTACTGTGCATGTGAAAACCAGTAGGTGGCCAATGCCAGATCACCCCTTTGTATACAATGGCAACAATGCCCCAACTCTCTAAGCTACTTCCTACACAAGGTTCTTATACACTTGTTTCATCCTGTGTAACAGAAATTATCATCATAAGCAAGTGACTGAAATTACTGTAAATCAAAGAATAGAAGTCGAGGATGCAACATTCTATGAACCTTAAAGAACAATCAATCACAAGAAAATATGAAGCCCAACAGGCAAATGTGTAGGGAATTTTTTGACAAGGAAAACACAATGTTGTACCTTTCAGTCAGATATAGGATAACACAAATGATCATGCCTGAATGATCAACTCAATTTGATATAAACATATCAATAACAAGAGGTGCAACTACCTAATGGGCACACTTGCGAGTCTTAAGCTACCTGCTGATGCAGTAGAAATGAAAAAGGCATGCTTATAGGCCCCTTCAATATGCAAAATCATGCATTCTTAATAATCCGAATTCAGTTAACATTTGTGAATAAGAACTCACATTAATAAAAGCAACACTGTTCAACTTCTCCAAGTTTTAGATTCATAGGTAACATGTATGCCTTGGCTACTGAGAAATTTTTAGAATTCCAAATATATGACCATGAATGTGGTGATTCGCTCAACTCTACTAGTTGTAAATCGTGATCATGAGCTTGTTGAGAAAGAGGTATGTGAAAAAGATTATGCAGATGGGTACAAAGTTTTCCTTCTACCAAGGTAGTTGTTTTCTTTTTTTTGAAAGAGAAAATCTTTGGGAAAGAGTGCGTTGGAACACCTCTAGCCCAGCGGTCAAGCCAGAGGCTATAGGACCGTCCGTTGTTGATATTTACCGTAGCAATATAATCCCTTTGTATTTGTCTAACAACTTAATGACATCCCTCCATCAAAATGATCCTTTTTTTATTGACCCGACAAACTTCCTGAATTGTAGTAACATTCCCAAATGAGAGATACCCATGGAATGTCTTGTTTATTGAAGAATTTGTGAAGATGTTTGAGCATCAATGCTTTTGGGTTCTAAGATCCAGAACATCCAAGCCACCTTCAATTTTAGATTTGCAAACCCCTGACCATGCTACCTTTGGTCTCTATCTTGCATTTATATCAACCCCCCTCCAAAGACAGTGCATTTTGAATTTATCAATTTGATCAATTACTATGGAATGTAGAAGGAAAAATTAGATAATGGAAAAAGTATCCAGCTTCATTCTCTAAAGAGAGAAATCTGACCAAATTATTACAAGTTAACCACAACAATGAAAATGTTCCTGCAGAAGGTTGGGAAAGCTGAGAAAACAAAGTTTGTCAATTCTAGCCTCCCAGCTTGATTGAGGAAGGATGATGTGTATGTTAATCTTCTTCCACATGAAATCAATTACTTTTGATTAGAAAGGCTTAAGGGCAGTCCAAGATAAGTGAAACGCACGCAACCCCTTTCACAATTAAAAAGTTCTTGCCAAGTGCTGAAGCCTATCTTTCTTGAGTGTTAATGGGCACCATAATTGATTTGGAATAGTTGACTATTTAACTAAATAATATGTAACATTCAACCTCCTATTTAATTATTAAGACCATACTATATGTAGCCTCTACCAAAACTAAGGATCGATAGGCACTAAAGAAGGGAACTGAAGTTCCTATCAAGCTTATATAACAGGCTCTACAGATACATCATCTTCCATGCACTTGATGTTCTTGAAGTCAGCAACAACACCATCTTGTCGTTCTGCAAATTAAAAAAAACAATGTTACATCCTGCCAACAACACTCCAAATATATTTTTTTTTCATGAAAACACATTATTCATCTGTTGCAGGAAATGTGGACTGTGAATTCTTCTTATCGCTAAGCCATTTGCTTGATACTGATTAAAATTACACCATATGTCTACCCTACAAAATTCCAACAACAGTTTATGAGGGTGCGTCAAATCAGTCCTACAATTTAAAGTTACTCAAAAGTGTTATGTGACAGGTTATTAAATACAAATGAAGTTCTCATGAAATTAAACTCCCACTGAGATTAACATTATTTTTTTGATAAGTAGATTAACATTATTCATATCGGTGGCCTTGAGAAATAATATTCTAGGTGGCTCAAATTGAATGGACCTCAAAAAGAGAAACAAATCATGCAAATGCTCATGCAGCTTGGAAACAAAGAAAAAAATAGAATTAAATGTAAATGTGCATAGGAAGAGAAAAGAAGCAATTAACCAATCAACTATAACTAGCCCAGAACAGTGGCAGACCTAGGAAAAATTCTTAGATCGGATAAAATCTTACTATTACTAATTAGAGCCCCCAATGGAGCCTCCACGTTAATCCTCACTAGAAGCGCTAGAAAAAAAAGATAAATACTAGAAATTTACACGTTGATCAGAAACATCTAACCATTAATTGAAAGGCTCCAACTATTCCTTAACCGTAGATTTATTTTGTTTTTTAATTATCCACCTCCATAATAATATAGATAAAAAAATAGCCTAAAATCTCATTGTGACGTACGGGGAAAAAATACTTCAAGAAAAAAATGTACAAGAAAAAATCTCCTGTAATCACGTTTACACAAAAAAGAGATCTCCTGTACTCATGTTTGCACAACTTATATGTAAGGAAATTTTCTTCAAGAAAAAAGGTACACTAAAAAATCTCCTACTCACGTTCACAATTGATTAATAAAAAGCTAATATTTGATCAGTTAGATATTAATAAAATATCAGGTAAACAATGCCCATCACATCCACGTTAGATAATCTATAAATAAAAAATAAAAAAATCAAATAGAAGGTTAATATGTTAATCCGAGAAAACATTCTTCAAGAAAAAAAACATACAGAAAAAATCTCCAGTACCCAAGTTTTACATAACTTCAATGTACGGAAAATTTTCTTCAAGAAAAAACATACCGGAAAAATCTCCTACTCACGTCCACAGTTTTAAAAAACTAATATCTGACCGGTTAGTATATTGATATAATATCAGGTCAACAATGCCCATCACATCCACGTTAGATAATAAAAATCAAAAAACAAATAGAAGGATAATCTATTAATTCATAAAACATGAGATACAATCTATGTCATTATAAAATATGATATAAAATTATACCTTTTAGTTTATATCAAAGTTATCAACCTCAGTCGTTATAAAATAATAAGTAAAACTATCTCTCATATCTATATGAAAATACCAATACGACGATATATCAAAAATAGTCCAACACACATAAAAGTACTCTATATATATTTCTAAATTACACACGCAAATGTTCGCTATGTCTGTCATGTAGAGCAACTAAACATGTATACGCTTAGCAAAAATATCTATTTATTAATAGCTTATCAAACATGGAAAATAGTACCTTAATGAAACCACATAGCAATTATACTGACAGTTTATTTTAAATATGATAAAACGACATGACAATACAATTCATAGGTTGTTAGTTTAAATAAGTTTATACATCTCAACTTAAACAATATGTCAAACCAATATTCTTTATTTAATTTTAGCCTCTATATTTATAAAATAATACTACTACAATATAAAATTTTGATAAAGCAAATTCAACATCTTGAGTACCAGAATGTAAGCTAAAATGACTATATAGATCATTGTAATAACTAAGAAGGTAGATAGGACCTAACATCTTTTCTTAAATAAATGAAAAGAAAATTTTGAATAAAAGATACAATAAGCATTAGAGGTTTAACTTAACATGTGGTTAAAAAATTACAACAACTAGACTAAAAGTTGAAATATAAGTAAACTATTGATTTATGATATTATAGAAAGGGATGCAGCAAGAACTTATGTAGCTTAATTTAGGTTTTAGCTAAATACATATCATAAAATACTTCTAAAAAAAGTAAGTCCATCAGACTGGTACACTCTAATACCATTCAGAATAGTTGCCATTAGGATCTAACCTTTTTTCGAACAATGACTAACATCTGTGATTGTGTAAAACAATTAAAGAACACCATAAATCTGTTTTACTCCTTCGCTTCCAAAGTGACATATAATTTATATAAATTTTTATTTTAGATATGTTACTCCTTGCGTTCCAAATTATAAGTCATTCTTATTTTCTAGATACATAGTGAAGCTATGTATCTATACATAGTGTGTATATAAATATATAACAAAAGTTTACCAAGAAATGTCTGAACAAATTATAACTTGGAGTGGAAGGCCGTGTACATTTTAACTAAAATGTTATCTACATTGGTAGTATAACTTTTACGGCATATATAATTTCTTGATAAATAAATTTAAACGCATGGCGGTAGTGTGAACCATATGTGCCTATACTTCCTTATATTTGGGATTATTTTAGAGTAAACAATCATTATATGACTTAAATATTAATATTGTCTCTAGGTTATCACCATTCTAGATATCACTTCAAGCTCTACCATTGATTTTGACTAATGTGGTACATGTTTAAAATGATTGTTTATGTCATTGTAAAACTTAAGAGTGCAATTTATGACCTAAAGTCTTTATTTTAAAAAGTACAAAAGAAGAGTTAATAAAGATACAATAGGAATTTTAGCTTGAGAATAGAAAATCTTTAGTAATTAATATGATTAAATTTGAAAATAAAAAATTTAAATTTATGGCATCAAAAGATATAGGCTGCAATAAGAACCACCATAGGTTAAGCCTTTCTTTTTAAACTAATGTTTCAACTAAATGCATATTCAAGTTACACATAGGTGCCGTGCAAAGAGAAAAAAACTATGGATATGGGTGGAAAAACATATAGTTTAGTAATTGGTACATTGATCACAACTAGATAGAGAGAACATTGTATCTGGGGTGTCTATTATATTGGAAAATAAACAAAATGAAAAATGTGCAATTTAATATTAGTAAATTATTTTGGATTCATGACATAAGAGGAGATGTACTACAATAAGGCCCGCCAGTTTAAGCTAACGTTTAGTAATTATACATTTGTGACAATTGGATAAAGATATCATAGTATCTATTACATTAGAAAAATAACAAAGTGAAAAACATGAAATTTAGTTTTAGTATTTTTATTAGTTAGAGGTATACTAAGTAGTAACTAATACTTATGTGCTCTAAAATTTCTACCCCGTGCGAGAGCACGGGTTGATGGACTAGTCTTACTAAAATGAAACAAAAGGCCTAAAAAAGAACGCATACAAATATATTAATTGTATAAATTAGAGCGAAACAACAAACCTACAATAGTTTAATGAGATACTAGTAATTTAAAGAATAAATATTGTTATTGCACCAAACCATTCACAATGCATCAAAAGAAAATTCAATAACTTGTAAATTTATAAAGATCAATTAGTGAGTGATAAAATGCCGTATGTCCAAAACATTTGGTGAATATAATCACGAAGCACGAGCATCCATTTGGGTTAGGCGGTTTAGGTAAGTTCACTCTTGATCGAGTCCGTCCATTTCGGCCGGAGCCATCATAGCTTCCTCAAAAACCATTCCACGGCTGCATCCGTGCCCGGCAGCTGCTCTACTTTTGCCTCTTTCTCATCAGAGGCCGCTCCGCATCGGACTCCTATTCGAAGCGCCACCGCTCGCCGGCAAGTAAGCTACGCCGTCGCACAGGCCAAGGCTTCGATTGGAGGCAACGCTGCCTACCTACGGTTTGGTTAGTAACTTAGCGTCAAGGAAAGAGGAGCGCTGAACAATGATCAACGAGTCTCGACGCCTGACTAGCTCTGACCTACAGGAGTTATGGAGATGAGACGAAGATGAACAAAGGATACTCAGGTTTGCCAACATTCGAATTTGGCGGGACCCTTAGATACCGAGGGAATTCTCCCACAGAGTTTTTACTCCGAGAGGAAGGAATTGGTCACACTAGGTTGCAAACCACCTCAACACAGAAGGGACAGATTGGAACTATAGCAAAATTGCCGCCATTTTCAACCCTGCGGATTGCGAAGCCATCGCCAAAATCAGACCGCCTTCAAGAAGAACTGAAGATTTTGTGGCTTGGAAAGCTGAGAAAACTGGGTTGTTCTCTGTTCGGAGCACGTATAATATCTATCGACTTGACGGAGCAAACTAGGGAGATCGGTGTAGCCTTGAGTGCTCATCCGGAAGGGAAAGAAAACTTTGGGGCAATATTTGGAAGTGCCAGGTGCCCCAAAAAATCAGAATTTTCGCATGGAAGGTGAGCAAGGATATTCTACCGACCAAGCTGAATAAATTCGGCAGACATTTAGAAGCCAACCCGGTCTGTGACATATTATGTGGCAGTGGAAGAGAATCAAGCTACCATGCAACTGTACTCTGCCCTCAGGCGCGGGCGCTGAGGGATGCTATGCGACACCGACAACATTGGGAGTTGCTCGATGAGCTACAGTTCCGGTACACAGGCAAAGAATGGCTCCTGGATAAATGCTCAATGGGCCAGCGGGCGCTCATTCTCCTTCTACTGTGGAGGACATGGTATGTGCATAATAGCATCACTGATAATGCAGGAAACTTCTCCGTGGCGGATTCCGTCCGTGGGCTTTCTGCTAAGCTACTGGGAAAGGTTCACGCGATGTTCAGAGCCGCCCCTAGGCCTCAATACCAAGGGCAAGCAGACAACAACATATCTGCGAGCAACGATCAAGATCTCCAAAAGAGCCACCACCCAGCCAGGCATGGAGACCGCTCCACCAGGTTGGATCAAAATTAACGTAGATGGTTCCTCTATTGTGCAGACAGGGTGAAGCGGGAGTGGGAGCCATCGGCCGGGCATTATCTTCTCGGCTTGGCGATCATATAGCAGATGCGGTCGCGCACTAGAAGCAGAGGCTCTTGCTTGCATCGAAGGTCTACGAAGAGCAGTGCAGAGTGGGCTGTCCAGGATCATCATTGAAACGACTGCGCTCGTGATTACTCGGCCTTCAGAAGTGATATGCAAGATAGGTCAGAGATAGGTTTCATTATAGAGGAGGCAAAAGGTCTCGCGCGCCTTCTCCATGAATGGAGGATTTCTCAAATAAAGAGAGAAAACAATCAGGTGGCTAATGATTTAGCTAGGTGCAGTAAGTCTCAGGAGGTAAGTTGGGGGCATGCACCTGTGTGTGTGTAGAAGAAGCCCTCGATGTCGATTGTACAAACATTTTGCCTAGCTAAATGAAAGCTCTCTTCGCTCGCAAAAAAAAAAAAGAAGAAGATTGCCAGCACGTAGCTGGGGCTCGCCTATAGGGTAGGTCCGCCCTTGGCCCAGAAGGTACAGATATATTTTCCTAACAGATTTTTTAAACATAAAAGTCGCAATTATTTTGAGTTCGAGGTGGAGGTGGTATCTTTTAAAATATTTAACCGAAGTTTCAAGGTAGAATTATCCATGTCATCAGTAATAAATCAAGGAAAATTTTTACCTCCCAATCCCAAGCAAACTGCGCGGACTTTGCGCTTCCTGCGCCCTTGACCACGCCTGCCCCTAGCACTCCCAGCAGCCACTCGAAGCAGCCTCCGCTGACGCCATACGGTTTATCGTTTTTTACCTCCGTGGATGCAGGCTTTCCCAACACCCGCTGCCGCCCACCGCTGACTGCACTGCGTATTTCAAAAAGAAGGTGCTACCATAGTGTTAAATGTGTAAGTTGTAACTGTGCACTTGCTCTGTTTCAAAAATTTTACCAGTCTTGGTTCCTCTTCTGTAAAATAACGTGGACCATTGATATAGAACTGTATTATAAATATGTATTTAATAATAATGGATCTACTGAAACTAATATGATATCCTAAATGTTGGTACATTTTTCTATCAACTAGGTCAAATTTTGTTTGAAATAGGACAAAATTGTAACAATAAGTGGATAGAGTAGTTATTGGCAAAAAAAAAAAGGTAGGCCCATCCTTCTTCCATTAAAATATACGAGATTTAACATACTAAACATTTAAGTTAGCTGTAACACAAAGATGTGAAGAGGACTCCCTGGGCATATAAATTCTGATGACAACAACCATATAGCCTCATCAAGATTGTGATCAAACATATATGATCAATTGGAAATTGGACTAAAAATTTAAAATCAACTGAAGCTGAAGGATAAAGAGCACGATTGGATTTTGTTATAACACAAAAATTCGTACCTGGTATCAGCTTGTTTATTCTCATCCTTCCCTAAGCCTTTGTAATGAGCCGAACTACATTCTTCAATGACTTCTTCTATCTCATCTTGCTCTTCAGGTTTTTTCTCAAGCATGCCAACTTGCTTGTTATCTTTACCAAGGCCTACATTTTGAGCTTCATAATATCCTTCCTTGTCCTCCTCAAGTATTTCACCTTTTTCTTCAAGATTATTGTTTGCTTCCTCTTGTATCTGTATACTTTCAGCCTCATTCTCATATTCACCTGATTCGCCATATCGAGTTCCATAATATGCATCATGATGCACTTCAAGGATCTCGTCTTTTCCTTCTAGATTCTCTTGTTCCTTCTCATCTTTCCCCATACCTAAGCTTCTACCCTCGTCAACATGAAATTTTGTCTCCACTAATTGCACATTGATTCTAGGATTTCTTGGATGGTTCCAAACTGCAGTCGTCAAGATAGACATGGCGTCAGCACCTGCACCCCATATTTTTGCAGAAATCTCTTTGAGGCCTGATAAGTGCTCGATGCTAATTGGTGTAGCAACATGTTGATCCACCTTTGGTGCATTGAAACCTAGCTTAAGCTTCTGAAGATTAGGCAACGCATCTACCTCAAATCTCAGCCATGGTGTACTGCACCTAAACTTCAAGTATCTGAGAACTGAGAATCCTACCTTGTGAAAAACAATTCTTTCAGGTAGCGCTGTCCGGATATACAGTGAGAGACCAGTGAGTGAAGGCAATCCTCCAAGAACATCAACATCACGTATTAACAACTCACCCACTGCAATATTTAGAACGCGGAGCCTGTGAAGTTGTTTGGTCCACTCGGGTAGGTTGGAGAAAATGCACCAATGCCGCGAAAGCTCTATCCTCTCAAGAGGGGACTGATAAGGGGGAGCAATGCCAAAGCTGTCACAAGAAATGCTCTTGCTTCGAACACATGGATCATCGAGAGTATTTGTACGAGAGAAGACTTCATGTGCCAGAGTTATAGACCTGAGGTTGCCAAGTTTCTCGAGAATATGGCCCAAACCTTTCATGTTATTCTTCAGAGTATCATCTGGCTGTGTCGAAGAACAAATGAGACAAAGATCCCGCAGATTGGTCAAATTGCGAAGATCAATCACATTTTGTTTTGAGTTTTTGCTGAGATCGAAATTGCTTAGCGTGCAAAGAGATGTCAAACGACCAATACTACCAGGAAATCTAGTTTGTCTTGGCAATTGGAGGTGACATAAATGCTCCAAGTGGCTAATATCTGAGGGAACAGCCACTGCTCTTGCATCTACTTCCAATACCTCCAAGTTTTTCAACCTTTGAATCCTGCCTGGAAGTTTGATGATGCCATTACTTTCTATCTTCAGATATTTCAGTCGAATAAGGTCATGAATTCCAGTAAGGTCCAAAATATTTTCTTGATCAGACAAAATATGAAGAATTAAAACTCGAAGGAGCCTGTAATCCACCACTGAAGGTACACATCCTATAAGTCCAAAAAATGTAAGCGACCGAATTTGGGACGTTATAATGCTTTCTGGTATCTTAGCACTTCTTGCACCTCCAAACTGGAGGGACAGTCGACGAACCTTGTCAGGAAGCGCTAGATTCTGTTGTAAATAGTCTACTCGGATGATCAAATTCTCCTCTGTGGATTTGAAACTAATAAGATCATATACCATGTGATGAACTACACATGACAATATGTTGCCCTTATAATTGGTGTCCACAGGTTGGATCATTCCTCTGTTGAGAAGCTCATCGAAGTAAATCTCTGCAATTTCTTCTTTGTCTTGTGCTTCAGCACTTAGAAAACATTCAGCTGCCCATTGCTTCACCAAATCATCCTTCTCAATGGTGTAGTCCTCTGGATACATGTTAAAATACAGCAAACATGTCTTCAAGTTAGTTGGTAGGTTATTGTACACAATGTTTATACATTCTTTCACGGCTTTAGTAGTTGGATTTGTCCTCAGAACTGAGGGTAAAGAATCTTGAATGAGCTCCCATCGCTGCAGCATGAGGTTTGGTTCGCTTGCTAGCATGCTGGCTATATTTGCAATAACTAATGGTAAACCACCTGATTTCATGATGATTTTTGACGAAACTCCTTTGAAATTTGGAGGACAAGAATCTTCGGAGCCAAAAACTCCATGGAAGAATAATTTTCTTGATTGATCATCATTAAGAGGACTCATCTCAAATCCATAGGTTAAATCATAACTACAACATGCCAAGGCAACATCCTTAAATTGTGTGGTGGTTATTATTCTGCTGCATCAACCACTATCAGGAAAAGCTCGGCTTATAATATCCCATACTGATGCAGTCCATAAATCATCAATTATGATGAGAAACCTGCAAAAGATAATGATGAAATAAAAATCCTAAGTTAGCTTTCTCAAAGAAAACTTAGTTTATGGATGTAGAACCTTTTCCACATCACTTGTTTTTCACTTCACACTACTATTACTCCTAAGAAAGTATGCACATGGTAAATGATTCATTTACAAACACTTGCTTTAGTAGGCACCACAAATACTAGTCTGCCCCTGATTCATCCACATCGGCAATGACATGGGTGGTGACCTCGTAGCAATGCTGCAGGCTAGAATGCTGCTCCCCCTCCACCTCACCATTACTGTGACCCGCAGCAAGGAAGGTGACTAAGGGGCATCCTCACTAGGCAGTGTGCTCATTCCGGCATAGACGATATAATATTATTGGCATGTGGCACAGATCTGGTGCCACTACAAATGGATCTGGTGCCCTTGCATCCGGATCCATCTACCACTTGACTTGGATCAATTTCCATGTGGTGGGGTCATCTCGGCTATGGATAAAATGATGGGTGCCTAGCGATGTTTGCCTGAGAGACAGGGCACCCCATGTCAATCCTTGTGCGTGATGCATACTTCACACAACTGTAGCACTTAGAGTAGCTATGGTGTTATTTGATGGCCAGTCCCTCTATGCAGCAAGACGATCTAGTGTACATGTAGAGTTGGAAGTGGGATGGTTTGTAGCAGCCCTTTCCATGTTAGCAGAAGCCAGAAACTTCTTTGTGGGCTCATACAACTGCCCATGTACACAAGTCAGCTTTTATAGGTTCCCCATTGTCTCATCACATAGCGCGCTAGCCATGGCTTTCCGCTAGTGTACACCTCCCACCTCATTTCCTTCCCAAAGTCCAATCCTTCCTTCATTCACCTTCCCAGCCTCCCTCTCACCAAGCCCTTCCTAGCCATGGTGCTCCTCACGCTCGCCACCAACGCACTAGCACCTTCCACATATCTATCCCCTAAGCTCCAAGACGAGGCCTCAACCCCCACTGCTAAACCCTTCTCTAGCTCCCTCATCATGGTCCCCAAGCCCTACGCCTCTACCACATCTGACGTCTCTGAGGGCACAGTGTCACTATGTTGAGGTCTTGATGTAGATTGGGTGGCCAGCTTCACTTCTTGCAGAACCATGCTAAGGGCATGATTAACAAGGTTGCACTTGACATCACTGGATCTATCTGCGTCGCCAAGCCTATGAACATTTAAGCTACAAATATAGAGCTTGTAGTGCCAGTATGACTGTGAAAGGGATCTAGAATCCATTAAGGTTCATCTAGGTACAAGTAGGTTATAGGGTAGAGAAGAAAGCTTGATAGGGGGAGCAGGTGTCACCTTGGAGCATTTAGAGACAACATACCTACACAACTAAATACCACAAAGCATTTGGCGCCTTGAGCAATGCAAAAGGAAAGAGAAACATGGCTGCCAACGTAAAACAGAGCACCCACACATGGGTACGTAGGGAAGAGGATGATCATGTAGACTCCAACAACCCCATTGAGCTAGAGTGGTTGAGCATGGTGATGTCACTAGCATTGATGTCGCAACCCTCCCCAAGTGGTGAAGCTCTAGCTTGGAGGGACAGTGAATGACCCATTTAGGTTTTGTTAATTGAATGACAATATTAGTGGACTAACAATTTCATATGTGAGATGAAATTTAATGTTTTAGTGCACAAGCTAATGCATGGAGTGGAGGCAGCAAGGAAAATGAAGTGCAATGCTCAACATGTGAAGATGAAGTGATGGAAACGATGGATGAGTATTAAGGATGAAAGCAAAGCCTAAGGCAGGTGTATCATACGATTTTCTTTCTATAGCCATGGTTGATTAGAGAAGTTGAACAGTTGGGATTAGGATCGATAGTCATACTATAAAGAGGACAAATCTTTGGTTAATACAATTGTCTAGTGCCAATAGATGAGATATAACAATGCATGTGTATCAGATCAAGTGGCATGATGTGATGCAAGTAAAAACCCTTGGAAAATATTTTGAAAATGCTAAATCAGTGCTAAAGATAATGGTCATCTCATGGGAGACCTTTTGGTGCTAGATATTTTGAAAAGGTTTGATAGAAAAGTTCGGTGGAGTGTTTTTGCACTCACTAAAGCCCTCCAGTGGTCAATGGAGAAATGGCACTGAAGCTTAGGAATAGTGCTCCAACCATATCTGTTCAATCATCATTTAGGGAATTAGAGCTATCTAGTGGTGCACCGGAGGTGCGCATCAGAGCTTCGGTATGATATTGTTAGCAAGTTTTTAGTGTAAGCAACTTATCTTCTAGTGCCACCAGAGTTGTGAACATCAGGGATTAGAAATTGTGGTCATCAGAGAGCATGGCAATTTAAAAAGAGAGCACGATCTCTCCAGTGATGCACTAGAGTTTTGGAAGTTGATAAAATGTTTGGATCCCATGGCAAAACTTTAGCCTTGCACTTTTAGCTTTTTTTATCATGGGGATCTAAATAGGGGGGCTAAAATTGAGCAAATGGCTAAAAACTGGGCTAAAATTTTTTGCTCCCAAAGAGGGCCTAAACTGGGCTAAACTCCCTTGAGGCAGGCGCTGGACGCCCCTTAGCTCTTGCCGCTTGCCAACCACCCACGAGCAACCCTATCCGCTCGACCGCAACGCCGTCGCTCTCGCCCGCAACACCCTTGCACTGCTGCTGTCGCCTGAATGCCTTCAGCAGTGCCGCTTGCGCCGCAACGCCCCTGAGCCCCCCTCTCGTGCCGCAATGCCCCCTCCAAGGCTGTGCGACGACGATGGCCCCCGAGACCCCTTCTCGTGCCACTCTCGCCGGGGACCGACCGCTCTCTCCGCACCACCGAGGACCATGCTCGCCGTAGATGGATGGGTTCGGCAGTGACGACACCAGGGATTTATTCTCTCAACCCCACTCGTACTCCTCCCCCATCGGTGGCTTCGACATCTTCTCCGATGTGGTGGGCCTCCATCTAGGCTTGAGCTCCGACCATGGTCCCCGGATCGGCCTTGAGGGACTCGACCTCAACTCACAGTCCGAGAGCTAGCCCCATATGGCGGCGTACCAGGACTACCTGTAGTTGGGCGGTGAAGATGGAGGCAACACCGGCACCATGGGCTTCCCTCCCCCTCGACCCCGCAGTAGTAATCGAACCCTGGGGTTACGCACGGCTCGTAGCAGCGGCGGAGGAGGCGCCATTCCCAGCCGTGGTGGAGGGCGCCTGGAGCCTTTGGCCTCCGGTCATGTCTGTCGTGCTCCCAGGCCACCGGTTGTCCACAGCGGCCATGACATGTCCTTGGTACCTCCCGGATCGAGAAGCCATGGCATAGTTCGCGGTTGCGTGCGGCGCGGTGAAGATGAGGATGATGCTAGCGATAATGGTATCAAAGAGATTTTTCAGTGCCCTCAGGTATATTTCGACGCCCATAAACTCAAAATACAATGTGAGTGTTCCATTGCCATGTTCCAAATTAGCTGCGTATTCTTGTGATGCATGTTCTAGAATAAAACTGACAAGGCAAATTGGTCGGAATACAATAATAAACTGTTGTGTAAATTGCTCGTTGAACAAATTGCTTTGGGAAACTACAACAAAGGAACTATGACAGCAAGAGGGTACAAGCTAATCATAGAAAAGTACCACTGTGCAACAAACTTGAAGCATGATAGGAAGCAGATCAGTAACCGAATTAGGCAACTAAAGCAAATGTTCTAGTTCATAAAAGATCTCCATACCAACAGTGGCTTAGGCCATGATGAAAATGGTTGGCCTACTGCAGATCATCAATGGTGGGAAGATGCAACAAAGGTACTTATTTCTGGTATTGTATTGTTCAATCATGGTCTTATATTCATTGATCACTTTCTAACTTGAGTTGTTAACATGTACAGAAGCATCCAGATTGGAAGAAACTAAGGTGGGGGCCTCCCGAGTACCTACTAGAGCTTGAGCAAATATTCGAGGGTGTTGCTATGGATGGTTCCACTTCCTATGTTGCTGGACAAAGCAATATTGATGATCATAGGGTCCCTATGAACATGAGGATGAGGACAATGGATTTGAAGACATGGAAGCCCCTACGAAATAGAGTCCGATGAGTTCAAATAGACACAAGAGAGCAAGCGGTACTAGCACCACAGCTGAAAGTCCTAGCAAGAAGTCCAAAAGCCCAATGGTTAGGATGATGAAGGATTACCTTAGTTTCTCTTCTAAGACTATCTCCAACAATGAGGACCTAAACACAACACCTATTCTCTAATTTAGGTCATGCACAGTAGAAAGGGTCCGTCCCTAAAATTTAGATTCTCCAACAGGCAACGCAAATCAGTCGTCTTCTTCCTCGGTCTCTCCGCTGCCCACCCATCTCCAAGTCCCTAGCCCGATGCCGCCTCCCCTCCATCCAGCGGCGCCCCGTCCCCTCCCTTACCCTCCCCATCTCGGCGGCGCCCCCAGCCCGATGCCCTCTCCCCTCCCCTCCACGGCGCGCAGCGGTCGGAGCACGAAGCACGGCGGCGCTCCTTCTCCAGCACGGTGCGCGGAGCACGACGCGCCCAGGATGGGGAGCACCGGGTGGCGCTCTTTCTCCACCACAGCGCTAGGAGCACGGCGTGGCTGGGATGGGGAGCACAACCGGGCGGCGCTCTTTCTCCACCACGGCACTCGGAGCACGGTGTGCTGCGTGGCGCCCTCCTCTCTCTCTCTCTCTCTCTCTCTCTCTCTCTCACGTGCGGCCCCTTCTCCACAACCAGGCGGCGGCGGCGGCGACCCTCCAGGCGGTGCTCCTTCTCCACAACCGATCCGTGACTGTGGTGGCCAGATCCGCCGCTGGTGGCCGGATCTGCGCTCGTGGTGGGCGGATCCGCCGCTGGTGGCCGGATCTAGGTGGCGGCGAGCATATCCGACCAAAGGCGAGCATCTCTGACCGGCTCGCCTGGAAGTGCCGGCCGCGCCTCGCCGCGGGCCCACCACTACGGCGCCAGACATTTGCGTCGTCTCTCTCGCGAGACGCTTATTTGCCTTTCAATTTGGCTGGTACGCAAAATGCGTCCTTTGATTGGGTGTTCTGTTGGAGCTCGTTTCATGGTACCCAAAACACTATGAATCACCTATTTTGCATTTGGGTGGTGTTGTTGGAGACAGTCTAAGAATGCAGTTGAAAGAAATGAGTACTTGAAGGCAGCTTACACTGAGAAGCAAGAGGAAGTCTCAGTTGACTTTTTCTGTCAGGCAAATTCACCCGTTGGCTTTAGAGTGTGGGGTGGAAGAAACAGATCTAGAGTACTATGCTGTCTACCAGATTTGTAAAGATGACTACAACAGAGAGTTCTTCGTTAACATGACTACACCAGAAGGAAGGCTGGCCTTCTTGAAGAGATACTGCAGGCAACACAACCTGGATTAGATTGGGTCACGAGATGGGGCTATGAACCTATTATCTATTATTTGAGATTTGTCATGTGAACCTATTATCGATTAGTTGTCATGTGAACCTATTATCTAAATTTGTGATGTGAACCTTTAATTTATTATTTGTGATGTGAATCTATTATCTCTATTTTTCTGTTTATTGAACTGTTTTTGTATGTGAAGAACCTTTAATCTATTATTTGTGATGTGCTCGCTGGTGTCTCAGGATGTGGGTGGGGAGACTGACTCAAGTGATGATGAACTTGTGAAGCTTATACTTGAGGAGGAGGAACATGAAAGGGAGGTCATGGATGGTCTGCTCATGTTTGGTATGTACCATGACACTTACTTCAACAAAGCTAAGAGGAGAAAGCCCATTGAAACTGGTCATGATTGGGTTATGAGAAATCTAGACAATAGTACCAAATGCTATAACATGTTTAGAATGAGTAGACCATTATTTGATCGACTTCATGATCTGTTGGTGGAATCATATGGCCTAAAGTCCACAAAAAAGTACTTCGGTAGAGGCCTTAGGAATGTTTCTTTGGATGGTTGGTGCACCTCAGTCAGTTAGGCAAGCTGAGAACCGAATGGAGAGGTCATTAGACACAGTTCACCGTAACATTGAAAAAGTTTTGAAATGTGTTGTGAAGCTGGCAGCTGACATAATTAGGCCACTGGACCCTGAATTTAGAGCAATGCATCGAAGGCTGCAGAATCCTAGGTTCTTTCCACACTTCAACAATTGTATAGAAGCATTAGATGGCACTCATATACCTGTTGTGGTGCCAAATGATAAGGTGGCTCAACATCTACGTCGGAAGGGATACACTACACATAATGTGCTTGCTGTTTGTGACTTCGACATGAGGTTCACATTTATTCTTGCGGGCTGGTCGAGTTCAGTACATGACATGAGAGTATTCAATGATGCCACCAACAAGTTTCCACATCCACCTCCAGGTACAATAGTGTCTATGTTTGCACATCCAACTTCTATGTCTGCTCATGTTGTATGTTTTGTTTGTAACAATAATGTTCACATATGTAGGGAAGTTTTACCTAGTAGACTCTGGGTACCCGAATCGTTCGGGTTATCTTGCACCTTACAAGGGAACAAAGTACCATCTTCCGGAGTTTCAAAACGGGCCAATGCCAAAAGGTATAAAAGAGACCTTTAATTTTCCTCTTTCATCTCTTAGAAATATCGTCGAGAGGTCATTTGGAGTTTTGAAGATGAAGTGGAGGATTTTATTGAAAGTGCCAAGTTATCCAATGTCAAAGCAAAGGGAAATAATTGTAGCATGCATGGCACTTCATAATTTTATTCGAGAGAGTCATATTGCAGACAAGACTTCGATCGTTGTGATCATGATGAGAACTATGTTCCTCCTGAAGCATCAACCTCTCAACCTCCAACACGTCAAGCAAGGGACGAAGATCGAAGCATGAATGTATTCCGTGATCAAATAGCCAATGGTTTGTTCAATAGATCATAGAGAGTGTGTTTGATTTTTTGTATGGACTCAGTTGTGTACTTGAACGATTGTGTAATAAGTGAACTATTTCTTGTATGCTTGCCTGTGCATGGCTAGCGCCCAGCAGGCCAGCAGCAGCTAGAGCCCAGCAAGCCAGCAGCAGCTAGTGCCGGCGAGCAGCAGCTAGCGCCCAGCATGCCAGCATGCATGGCTGTGCATGGATAATTAAATAAGGACAAATCAATCATTGTAGATTAGAGGACTAAAGTTTAGCTTATGAATCCAAACAGCCCACTAGAACTAAAATTTAAACTTTAGGGACTAAACTTTAGTCCTTGGACTAGTGATCCAAACACCACCTTACTTGATTGGACAATTCAATCATCTTGAGAAGTACGGAAGACCACTGGCCCTTTAAAATTACTTTAGTGTAAAATATTGATATTGCTTAAATATTAAAATTCTCATGAGGTTAGCACGGCTACCCGCATCCGAGATCTCACTTCAAGCTCTATCAGTTATCTTAAGTGACATCGTACATGTTTTAAATGATTGCTTATGTTATTGTATATTTAAGAATGTACTCTACGGCCTAAAATCCTTATTTTTAAAAAGTGCAAAAAGAAGAGTTGACAAAAGATACAATAAGCACAAGAGTTTCAATTTGAGGGCACAAAATTTGTAGCATGAAGTCAATATGAATAAAATTTTAAAAAAATACAATTTAGATTCATGACTACAGTTAATGGTAAGATTTCGCTAATTGCATATCTAAAGTATATAGAGGTGTCATATAAAGTAAAAATCCGAATATGAATGAAAAACATATAAATCGGTCCCTTGCAAAAAAAGTAAGTAATAAGTTTATCATAATTGGATATAGACTATGAAGTATCTATTGGTAGAAAATAAACAAAAAGAAAAATATGTAATTTAATATAGATATATCTTTATTAGTATATCTCTTAAAATTGAAGCCCATGCTAGAGCATGGGTTGATGGACTAGTGAAAACATAATCTAAACAGCTTTGGGTTCTATCCTTTCGTAGAAAAGGATGTACGCCTTGAACATAAGAAATGTAGCTTTTGCATTTAAATTGGCATCTCAGCCTACTAATGGTTTGTTTTGTAAGACAATAGAGAATACCTTTTGCCTTTCAGATGTTGGATGACACTGTCAATAAGTCCCTGAACATCAGAAGAGGGATGGGGCCGTGGCGCCTTAATTTGAGAGAGCAGGCTCGTGAGAAGCCTCCTCATATCCGGATTCCTCGAAACAAGTAGAAATGCCCGGCTCTGGAATTTCCCTCCATACTTGTGATACAAGTTCCTAGCAACCGTTGTCTTCCCAACACCAGTAAATCCAAAGATGGGAACGACCCTGAGTTGTTTCTGTTTCTCATCGTCTAAAGCTAGCATGTCAACAAGCTTGTCGATGGCCTCGTCAACGCCAACTAGCAGGCGATG
The DNA here is from genome assembly GCA_904845875.1 of Miscanthus lutarioriparius. Taxonomy (NCBI): domain Eukaryota; kingdom Viridiplantae; phylum Streptophyta; class Magnoliopsida; order Poales; family Poaceae; genus Miscanthus; species Miscanthus lutarioriparius. The sequence goes on from CAJGYO010000010.1 coordinate 52,837,657, forward strand.
GCCACCGGCGTCCAAATGGACAGAGATGGATGATGAGGCCGCCACTGGCCGCCGCGTGAGGTACGGCAGCTGGGCCGTGAGGAGGGTGCTGACACCGGCTTGCTCCAAGTCAGATTCTTCATGGGTCCCCAGAAGATCTTTCTTCAATATTTTGCGTTTTTCTTTCAAATCCTCGACACGAGCCACTAATTCAGAAAATTTGCTTGCGATCTGAGGGCGCTGCTTCATCGTCCTTGTCCGCCTTGGAAACGCAAAGGAAAAGCTTGGGGCGCTGCGCGGTGCATGATGAAATTTTGCAATCTGGGGGCGCCACTGCAATTTCTTAGGAACGAGAAAGCTGTTCCTGATTTGAGCGCCTGCGCTTCTGCGGACGCCGGAACCAGGAGCAGATTGCAGCATAACCTCATCGAAGTAGTCTTCCGTATCGTAACAAAGTTCCCGAACCTCCTTCATCCACCACTTGGCCGTGTAGCTATGGCTAGCGTCCCTCGCCTCTGACAGACGCTTCAGGGAGACGCATAGCCCCTCGAGGTCTTCCAGGAGAAATTGGATCTCATCCTTGATCGCAGCATCCTTTGGCCGTAGATGATCTGATTCTGATGCCATGAACAGATGGAGTCGCTGGAGGAGGGGACCGATGGGGCCAAGCGAAGAAGAAGCAGTGACTGGAACATCCATGGCCGCCTTGAGCGACGCGGAATCAGGATCCTCCCTCTCCAGCGGCATCAGCCAAGAATCAACAACAGCACTTGCCATTGCCATTAGAGAAGATATCAACACCTGAAACAATTAAGCATGAGATGTATCATGGATGAATGGTGGATGATGTGAAGCAAAATACACGATGACATGTGAGCAAGGGCCACCTTTATGCCAAGGATTGAAGGATGTATCAATTCTCGAGGGCGCCCCGAAAGACACGACGATGTTATTGGTGAAGAAATATTGCTGCCAACAAACTCAGCATCAAACCCTTCCATTGCGTACATAGGCGGAATAAGAAGGGGTCAGAGAACAGATCGACAGACAGCGCGCATTCACCGCTACTCTGCGACAAACAAACTGTGCAATATAATATATCCTATTAGTACAAGCAATAATCTTTTACTACTCATCTTCTACTCCTAGTATTAATTTTTGTTGGTGCCTCTTGTCTTTTTCTAGCCGCAAGTTTGTTTCTCCTCTGTGTGCCGCCCTTCGAGATGCTCAACAAGTACGTAGCACCCAGAATATAATGGAACCCAGCCACCCATCAACCATGTATACGTTTCATACACACCGTACCGAGACAAAGAATAATTTATCCAAGTCAATTCCTAGCACCAAGGCGGTTTTACATCTTGAGGACCACATTTTTCACAAATCATGAAGTTACATAATAGCACTTGAACTTCAGAAAATGTTATTTGGCTCCAAATGCAAAATTATACCCTATTGCTACCCAATTTACAATCTGGGCCAAGCATTGAGAAATTAACCTACACCCTTGCCAACTAGCTGAAGTATTCAAGAACATATCAAATCTTTCACTAGAAAAAATTGACTTCACATTTTCAAATGTCAACGGATTTTTAAAATATGACCACGAAATTGAATGCATAAATTTGAGTTCATATTCAGCAGCATTTTAAAGTCTTAGAAGCTCTTTCCATTTTGTTAATACAGTGCTTTCAATTCCTCAGATCATTTGAAGGATGCAAACCAAGAATACAGCATCAAATATATTTTTGTTAGTCCAAGCAACACGTTTTAAGAATCAAATTCGATGTCTAGATACATATCAAATTCACAACATATTTTTGGTAGTTCATAACATATATCTAGATACATACCACAAATAATTATTATTTTTAGTAGTTCATAACGTATGTCCAGTTACATATCAAAATCGATGTTATGTCTAGATACATATCGAATTTGATGTACCAAAAAAAGTCATAGCGACTTATAAATTAGAACAAAGGGAGTACATGTAATTTTTGTGTTTATTAATTTATGTAGACACTAAACTAGAAACTATGTATTTAATGGGTACTTTCTACAGAATAATTTTCTGTCCAATTACATATCTTCTCTCTCCATCATCTACCTATCATATCTATTTAAGTCTTAGTTCTCATGTAGAGATGGTTTCTTATTAAAAAAACCATTTCCTCATTTTTAAATTGTAGTGTCACATCATCTTCTTTTTTCTTTGCTTATTTGGCACCCTAATTAATGAACACAGAAACCATCTAACTATTTTCATGGTTGGAGTGCCCTAGACACAACCAAGCCTGAAAAACATACAATTAGTGGGTGCACGTGCACGGTGCACCACACTTTCCCAAAATAATTAATGTTAATGCTGGAATGTGAAATATCAATAAGCCTAAGGCCTATTATTCTATTCTCTAATTGCCAATCAGCGGGAAAAAAAACAACCACACCAAGATATCAGAAATTAGAGCAACAAAGGAAACACTTGGCTGCAAGCAAACCATAAACATAGCACGCGGTATTTAGTGTAGTATTTACCAAGTCTCTAGTTATGCTTTGCCTACTAGAGACTTTAGGAAGACGTGGACTATGAGCATGCTTAATGTACTCCTCAAATGCAAGAGTCTCACCAATTTCGAGAAGTAGATCAAGTCTAGCAATCAAGTGGGACAATTTAGTACAAGCAAGTTTAGGGTTGTAATATAATCCCATTATCTCAGTAATAGATAGAGTTGTCGAGATTGAATGCACGATGGGATTGAACTTTGGCAGCATGGTAATCTTTCTGTTTGCAAACCTTTTGATGCCGGTGCGAATGGCCAGCACTAGCACAAGAACCACAAGTAAGGAGTTGCTTACAATAGTTGCATTTAGCATGAGATCTTGCCATTCGCCTCCTCAAATTCCTCCAAGAGAGAGGATTTGGGCCTCTTCACGCTCAAGCAGACAACAATGCTCAAGGAGCCCATTAGTGTCCTGCATCTCCTTCAAGATTTATATCAAAGCAGCACTGCTACCAAACAAGGCATCATGTTCTTAGCTAGCCTTTGTAGCATGAGATCATGATTGATGGAGGTTGGATCGGTATCCTCTATCACAGCCTCATGTTGTTGCCATCATTGGCATCTCAGTAACTCCATCCCTCAATGGTGCGCGTAGCACCCACACAATGCATGCAGGATTGTCCAATGACCTACAAGATCACAACACAAATAGAAAGAACATTAGATCTGCAACATGAATATAGAGCTTTGATGCAAAGAAATTAGCAGATCTAGCCTAATCCATGGGGTTATAGTTAGGGTATGTTATTTTGTGTAGCCAAAGCCCAAAGTTGGAGAGGACGAGACGGAAAGAAGGGAGACCCCAAGGAGTGAGATGGTAAGAGGCAACTGCACCAGTGGTGAAAGGTTGAGGGCGAGGAGGACAGAGGGGAGGGTGAGAGGTGAGAGTGGAGAAGATATGAGAGGTGCATAGTCACATAGATGGGAGATAGGAGGTAGAGACGGGAGACATAGTCAAAGAAGACTAGGAGGACGAGTGGAGGAGGGAGTCACCAAACTGAGAGAGGCAGAGAAGCGGAGTCAAGAGAGGTGGCAAGATCAGGGAGGGAAATGATCTAGAGGTTGCGAGGCCAATGGGGCTGCCTTGGGAGGGGATCAGAATATATACTCACCTAGTTAGTAGCAGGCCAGCACCGGGTTGACCATTGTTTAACAAACCATGTCATGATGCCTAGCGTGCTAGGGGGGCAGCCCAAGCATGTCACATGTGACTAGATCCTATTGGCCTAGGCACATTGGCATCCATACGTACTATGTTTGGGCCGGGCCAAAAATTTAGGCGGCACGTTGAGCTAACAGACCTTGGGCCTTTTCTACAACTATATCCACGTGTAGCAACCATAGTAGGCCTCGCCACACGTGTGCAGCAGGAGCAACATAACCCAAGCACTGTTGGCAGCATCTCTATCACCTTGCAGTTGCATACGTCAGGTATAACTAGCAATGATGCCCATTGCAAGGCCCTCAAGCTTGAGACCCTACAACCGACTTTGAACCCAATGGAACACTCCGCCAGCATATGGGTCCAACCTAAAAATTGTCAACTCGTCAACTGAGAGTAAGGAGTTAGAGAAGAGGAGGGGAAAAGAGAGGGCAGATAAACTACAGCCGTCATCGTGGTTGTCGCCAGCCGGTGTTGGCAATGGTAGCTGTCCGGGAAATCGATAGAGGGGTGGGTAGGCGGAGAGTTTGTGGCTCCCTGTGTCACCTCTCAGAGACAACATGGGGAGTGGTAGTTTGGTATCTTGAGTTTGTCATATTCATATATGATGTTTTTCTCGGATACTCAAGAGTGTTGTGTATCATTGTGTGAAGGTAGAAATTAAAGGGTTTTAGAACAAGGAGGGCTGGTGAACCAACCATGAGTTAGTCAGAGTTACTCGGTGAATACACGGTCTGGTTCAGTACAACAGCTAAGCAACTAAGTCCTACCACTCCCGCCTGTATCCATTGGTGGTCCTCGACCTTGATCATCAAGATCTGAGCTTGCATCATCATGGTTAAACCTCAGAAGTATTTCGCGTTCTTCTCTTTCCATAGTTTGCCACGGCACCAATACGGGTGTCCAAAGCACTCCATTGTTGGCCAGACCATGCTTCCCACAGGTGTTTCCACTAGCCGATGACGTCTTGTGCTAGCTATGGATTTACCGGTTTAGTCCATGGAGGATGCTCTCCCATACATACTTGCAGGGTGTAGTTCTAGATCTCAGTGTAGTCTACAGCTTTGTAGCTGAATTTTTTATTTGAAGTTGTTTAGAGTTCCAAATATGTGCTTTTAAGTTCATAGATTTTAAAATTCAAATTTTAGAATTTGTAAATGACCTTAAATGTTCACATAATTAATATCAAAGTTATAGTGGACGACCTAATCTACATGTTTGCTGTTGATATGTTTTTTATGTGAAGTTTTTACTTTCTCAAATATTTTTTTTTAAATTCACATACTTTGACATTCAAATTTTTGAATTTTTCAAACAATCTCGGATAGAGACACATCCTATATAAAAGTTGTAGTAGTGCTTGAGAAGATTTAAAACTTTGTAGTTAAAACTTTTTTATTTGAGTTCATTTAGTAGCCAAAATATTCAATACAAGATCACAAAATGTTGATATAAGAAGATATCATGTTACATAGAGTCACAAATGAGTGTGTGGTGTAGTGGTAGAGATGCGTTATGGCTGAATACTAGGTTATGGATTTAAATCCTCAAAGACACTAAATTTTTTGTTTGCATAGGCCATCGCGCACCCGTCTGAAAATGGAGCTACACACCTTAGAAAATCCTCTATGTAATACTTCATCCCAAAAAGAGTGTTGCATAGGATTCTATGCTAGTGAAACTTTACTTTAAGTTTGACTAGCATTATAGAAAATATTATCAACATTTATATCTCCAAATAAGTTTATTATGAAAATATGTTCAACAATTAATCTAATGACACTTACTCGCTCCAATCCCATAAAAAGTGTTATTCTCGCTTTCCAAAGTCAAAGATTTTTAACTTTGACCAAATATATACAAGAAAATATTAATATTTATGGTACATAATTGGTATCATTGAATATATTTTTATAGTAAACTTATTTGAAGATACGAATATTGCTGCTAATATTTTTCTATAAATCTAATCAAACTTAGGAAAGTTTAACTAGCACGAGTCCCATAGCAACTCTTTTTATAGGATGGAGTAGTATTATACATCATAAATATTAATATTCTCTTGTACGTTTGACTTCTAGTACAGTGAGAGTGATACTCTTTGTGGGACCAAGAGAGTAGTGTATTGAAAATAATATAATTTCAATGAAGTCTTATTATCTTTGTGTGAAGAGTTAAGTATAGAACACTATAAATGATGCATAAATTTTAGGAGGTCATCTATTTTAAAATTGAGGTACTATATGTTCTCACTTATCTTAAGGTTTCGATCAACTAATAATAATTAACTTTAATTTTGTGTGTAAATTGCAAGTATCCCCTGGAAGCGTTGGTATGATTTACCAAAAGGAAACCTTAGACACCTTTTTCTGGGGACCTAGTCAAGGACTAGGCCTCCACCAGGCTTTCACAGAATATATTGTTTCTTATTAGTAGCACTAGCCAAACTCAACACTAGATAACACGTTATTAGGTATATATTAGGTAAAGATAAAGACATCTACATAAATTCAGTTACGACTGAATCTGCCCCCCTCCCCCATCAATTTCCAGTCATACCAAGGCCACTTCACTTATGATTTAGATCTGTGGAGGATTGCTGAGATATCTATCGATCCATGGGAAGATGGAGGTTGGTGTGACCGTAGCCGCCACCGTACTGAAGACCATCCTACCGAAGCTTTTGAAGGTGATTAGTGAAGAGTTGGGGCAGGTTCAGCTTGATGCTGGATTCCTCCAACGTGAGCTTCAGTTGATCCAAGCTCTCATACGAGATAAACCATGGATTATCAGTCATTTTCATAGACTGGTACTCGCAGAGCTCAGGTGCTTGGCAGATGACATCGAAGAGTGCATCGATCGCTTCCACATCGGGAAGATGACCCGCAGACAGTTTGCCAGGGAGATTGGTGTACTCAAGGACAGAGCAAAGGACACACGCGAGCAGTTAACAAGCTACATCTACATCAACTTGGCCACTTCAGGATCAGGCAGCAGCGCACCACCGTCTTCCCATCATGAACTTGCTTCGCCACCGCCAGCTGGTCGCATCGTTGACATGAAGGACGCGGAGCAGGAACTTGTTGCACTTGTGCAGAGCGATTCAGAGGAGAAGCTGAAGGTAATCTCCATTGTTGGCCTCGGCGGTGGCCCAGGTATGACTCATCTTGCAAAGCAGGTCTATGAGGGTGATGTCGGTCGCCAGTTCGGTTGTCGGGCCTGGGTTAGTGCGGCGGGCAAGTGCGCCAAAGAGATTCTCGACCAACTCATTAACGGTGTCAGCGGCACCACCAAGTCCGAGGAGGAGCTGCAGCAGGAGATACAGATACAAGAATACGTCCTTTCAGAGCAAACCGCTGTGGGCAACGGCGTCCATGAGAATGGTGGCGAACATGGCGGCGCCACGTTTATCGAGCGTTGGCCGAAGAATGAAAGGTGATTAATTTCTCTGTCGTCTATACTCCGGATTAGTACGTAGTGTAGTGTTCTCCATTTACAGTTATATCAGTTCGTTTATGGACGTCAGATATCGACAGAAACAGGTTACCACAGTGTGTTGAACAGGAAAAACACTGTTGCAGGGTTATTTTCTTCACATAAACCTTAAATTTGACTCTAGGGTGAATAGGGGGACTCTTGGAAGATGCTCCCGGATCACATAAATAAAGCAGAGGCTAATTCATCTTAATTGCCCTATATTTTCGAGATACGTGTGCCACACATATATGGTTACTGAAAAATAATTAGCAACCAAGATTTTGAAATTCTATAGATCATTAGGCTTTGTCTCCTTGCAAATGAGAAATAACAATGAAAATTTTAATGTATCTCAATGCTCACAACCACATATTGTTCGATTCGCTAAAATTTGGCTTATGCTGATGCTTATGCTGATTTGTTGTAAGAGAAGAACATTGTTCATTCGCTGCTGAAGTGGTGTTGTAGAACAGAGTGCTATTACTTCTGTACATGCACATGGTCATGTACATATATTTATCTGGAGAATTTAAGATGATGTGTGAACATAGTGATCGAGGTCACTAGTACATAAATGGTCTTTAAGATATGCACTTGTGGTAGTTTTAAGACAATCGCCTTACAAAGGGGATTCTCAAACTGACACCAATGGAACACAATATTTTTACTGTCGGTTCCAAAACTCTCATATATGAGTGGAGTTAAAGGTGTTTTGAAAAAAAAATTTGGTAAAATAGTTTCTTATAGTAGAATTGTAGAGAGGGAGCTAACTTCATCCAATATCTACCCCGTGAGAGCTGGTTTTAATGAACTCCACTTGACAAGTTGTTCTATTTTAACTAGTTTGCCAAAAAAAATATTTCCAAATAGCTCATGAATCTGCTGAGAAAACTGTGCCGAACAGCGCTAAGTTGTTATTTCAAAATAAACTCTTCTAATAATCTTTGTCCCCTCTCTTCAATCATCTTCCACCCCACTCTCTTATTGCGTCTTGGTATCTATGATGCCAATTCCAATAAATTTTATATGGTTTCTTAAACTTTGATTTTTGTACAAGACCTAGATTCTTGTGTTTTTCATCTTTCTTGTCTTTAATGTTGTTGCCACGTCTTCCAAAAATAAATAAAAAAACAGTGAGCACCTCTATTTTTTAATCATGCACGACAACCTCTTTTTGTATCAAGGAATCAAATCAAAAGGATTTAATTCACGTGTTTCGGCTCAGTTTTGCAATGTATTCCTATCATATATGTTTTCTCTGTACATAAACTCTTATTCCTATCTTAATTGAGAAGCAGAACTCTTGCCATGTTTTAAAAAAAAAAAAAAAATCATATATGTTTTCTCTTTTTTGCGGCGGATTTATTACAGGTTTACGTGAATCGAAGAGGCCTAACATTGTTTTCTAAATTTGCATATTTCAGATTCTTGATTGTAATTGATGATGTGGCCGCAGATGAGCTGTACGACATGGTATCTGCATTCCCCTGGACTGATGGAATTGGAAGCACAATTATCTTGACAACAAACATCCAGTCAGCAGGAACACGCTGCATCTGTGGTAAAGGTTTAGCACTTGCTCAGTGTAGCAGCACATCCCAAATTTTTAAGATCCTAGAGCTGACAGAAAGTAAATTTGAAGAGGGCTACACCCTTAGAGCAAAGTTGGAAGAGATGCTTGTCAGTAACTATGAGAGTCTAGCTGGGCTTGGTCTTCAGGACTTGTTGCTATACTTTTGCATGTTCCCCTGTGATCATCCTGTCAGAAGGAATCCTCTAATAAGGAGATGGTTGGCTGAAGAAATCGTATTCATTGAACCAGAGGACGCTCGAAGTAGTCCCGAAGAGGTGGCATTCAACACCCTCATCAACCGCAATATCATTCAGCCCGTTCAAGTAAGCAACACTGGAAAGGTGAAGAGATGCCGGCCTTACGAGATAATGCTGGACCCCGTTTCTCGCAAGAAGTCAGCGTCCAATAATTTCATCACCTTAGTCTGTGGTCGGACCGGCCATGAACCGCCATGTGTTCGCCGACTTTCTCTCCATCCTAACAGAGCAGCAGCAGCAGCAAATAGGCGGTTGAAACTGCCCAAGGATTTATCTCGTCTCCGTACCTTAGCGGTATTCCCTGCTGCCAATCTTGACAATTATAAGGATACGCTTAAGTTTGCCAAGTATGAGCTACTACGGGTGTTGGATCTCAAGGAATGCTCTCATCTGGAAGAAAAACATCTCAGAGATATATGCGGCCTGCTTCTGCTGAAGTATCTGAGCCTCGGTGAAACTATTGGTAAGGTTCCACAGAAAATAAGGAATCTGCAACGTCTAGAGACGCTCGACATGAGGAGAACCGAAACAGTGGAGCTGTGCTTAGAAGCCCTCAAGCTACCCAAGTTGAAACACCTGCTTGGAAAGTTTCAGCTACAAGAAATCCCAAATAAAAAGCTAGACAAGTTCTTGTCAGACAACTGTGGCTGTGACCTGGCCCTGGAGACGCTTTCAGGGTTTGTCGCGGACAGGAGGAAAGGAATTTCACAACAGATGCTTTTTATGGGGCAGCTGAAGAAGGTGAAAATATGGTTGGATTCTTCTGTAGATGCCACCAGCATTACTCATCTTTCAGATGCCGTCAAGGTGTTCACCAGTGACGGTAACAGTATGGCTAGTGTTGATCGCTCCTTGTCCATTGATTTCACAGAGTGCTCCACTGCCGAATGCTCAGTTCGGCTCCTGGAATCTCTACAAGCCCCGGGCAAACTGACCTCGCTCAAATTGCGTGGCGACCTGACACAGTTCCTGGATTCTCTACCAGAACCTGAGAAGTTTGTTACGAAGTTGAGGGGTATTCAAGAGCTATGCCTTTCGTCGACTAATCTTGCAGGGGGCGCCATTCTAGCCGGCCTGGTTAATTTGCGGGTGCTGAAATATCTGAAGCTCGTCGAAGATAACCTTGGCCCCCTGGTCATACAACCTGAGCACTTCCCATGCTTGCACCGGATGTGCCTTGTGGGCGTGCGAAGTCTCCACGATGTAACAATCCAGGCTGGGGCTCTGCGGTCTCTTGTATCGCTACAAATGCTCTGCGAATCTCTTGGTGATCTTCCGGGCATCGAAATCAAACGCCTTCAAAATCTGAAGGAAATCGCTCTCCATAGTCGGGTGGTTGATGGGATAAAAATTGCATGGCGAGCAGCGGCAAGGGACCACGCTAATAAGCCCAATGTCTGCTTCATAGAAACCTAGCTAGCCTCTATTGTTTGGGAGTATTGTTTGGTCATTCACCCAGGTACAGTCCATTTCTGGAATTGGCTATCTTGAAAGACTGAATCGATTTGAGCTCAATGGCATCAGCATCCCATATAGTGTCAAAGAAACTATTGCAACATACCCAAACCATCATGTTTTCAAAAACAATCTGCAGAATCAATTCTAAGAATCAGCAAGCACACGCCAATGCGCTCCCTTGATGCTACTGTATGTTTCAGTGCTTCTATTCTTGGTCAATTGAATTGCTTTGCTGGGTTTACGAAGAACATTTTTTTGAACTGAAACCGTGGGGTGTTTACGATGAACATTGACTGCCCATTCAGGCTTCGCCCCTACCACTGTATGGCATTAGATTGATCCAAAGTTGGAGGCTTGGAGCATGAATCTTCAGAATTATCTTGTAGTAAGATCAAGTGACTTCAAAATTTCTGTGTTTCAGTCACTTCAAAAGTAGAAAATTTCTTCCTAATTATCATTCACATCAAACTGATAGTTTGCCTTTATTCCCATGCCTTTATTACCATGTACTGCAGTCTGATTGATGGCAACAGATGTCCTGAAATAAAAAAATCTTTAAAAACCACGAAGCAATGAAGTTTGTTATTGCTACATTTGCATCTTTTGTTCCTATACAGTGAAAGTTCGGACCAGTCTGAAACAAGTTCTGCAATACTGTCATTCAGATAAAACGAATGAGTTAGTTCCTCTCATAATATACTCAGCTTGGTGTTTGTAGCTTGTTCTTTCCACTTATTTTGTCCACATAGTGTTTAAAAGGTAGGAATGCCCATACACCATCCAGGATCATCATTATCATATAACAGAGAGCTTTTGTGGCAAATGTTTCCATGAGAATGTCCCTTCTCTTAATAGACAGGAAAACTTAATAGGTTACTACTAACCTTTAGCTGCAGAAACTAATCCAATTTTTTCAGTTCCCATTTATCACTGCAATTCTATTATGATTTCTGAACGTGACATGAAGGCTCACCTTGTTCGGTAGCACTTTCAGAATCTTCAGTGATATTCCTCCCAGTCCTGCATCGCACTCTTCTTGCATGGAATAGGTTCATGAATGCTGATGTCAAAAAGTTCAACTCGATGCAGCATATGCCCTCCAGAGCATGGGGACTGTCCTCTACCATTCCCATTCCTAAGCCAATGTTACAAAAGAGCAGTATTTGGATTAGGGACAAGGACATGAGAGGAGTCGAATCTTATTTTGCCCTCGTCAGCACAACTGTGAGACGTATCATAAATTCACCAAGTTTAAAGCAGCTTCTTTCTTTATCAAAAAATAAATAAAAGAGCTTCTTTCCCCCCAAAAAAATAAAAGCATAACCGCTTATTTTACTAGGGTCAGCAAAATGAAAATTCCCCTGCTCCAGTCGATCTTACTTCTAGAACGCAGGGTAAAGCTTGGAATCGTCCAAGTGAACCATTTCCCGCTACGAACTAGTACAAATGCAATCTCCCAAGATGAATAAAAAAAATCCTCTTTTTTGAGATACAAACAAATCAAAAGTCGAAGCTGCAAACTTACAGCGGTTTTAAGCAGCCGCTGTCGGTGTGACGGTGTCCTTCCTGAATCACCACGCCCTGCTCGTCGAGGGTCTTCTGGAAGCATCTGGTCCTGCTGGTGGTAGCCCGACCCTGCTGGTGGTAGCCCGCCGCCGCGCCGGATTAGACACTGGTGGTGGTCATGCCCGGCGACGTCGACAGCCACGGCATCGTTTTTCCTTTTTCCCCATTTTTGTTTTTTACATAATAGACCTTTATTATTCTTCGTAAGAATTACAGACGTCATCAGACGGAGATACAAACCAAACATGTCTCTCTAAATTAGCATAGATACAACTCCTAACAAGATTATAAGCATTCACATTTGATCATCTCTCCTCATTGATGAACTCAACAAATCTGAAATCATTCGATCTAACTCTAATTTCCTAGACAACATGCCCATAAGAGCCCATACTACCTTCACGTATGCTTGCAACAACTCCAGTCGCATGCCACTCTAAAGTTGTAACACCCGAAAATTTGCTTTTTCCAAAATAAAGTTAGAATGATTCAATTATGTATTTTTGTGCTCATAAAATATAGGAAATAATAAATTTTCACTAAAATAAAATTCATCATAGGGTTTAGAAACATGTTTGAGCATACATGTCATTGCATTTTATTTATTAAGATGAGTTGTTTTGCTTCAAAAAAGAAATTCAAAATTTGTTGAAATGTTTTTGAAAATGAGAATTTGAAAAAGGTTTGGAAATGAAAAGAAAAAAAAGAACCTTTCCCTCTCTCTATTTTCGGCCTGGTGGCCCAGCCAGTGCAGCCTCGCAGGCCCAGCACCTCTCCATCCCTTCCGCAGGCCAACTCCCTTCATCCCTCGCGTGGCCCAGTTGCCAAGTCGGCCCGAGCGCGGCTGAAGCCCAAGAGCGTGCCCACTCCTTTCCCTTCTCTCCGTCTCTGCGGCCCGCTCTGCTCCGGCCTAGTCGCGCGCCCTCCCCTCTCTCTCTCTCTCTCGCTATGACTGACCGCCGGGTCTCGTGTGCTCTCTCGCCGACAGGTTGGCCCGCCCTGTCAGCCGTGCCTTCTTCCCGTGGTCGAGCCGGACACTGCCATCGGGAGTCCGCCTCCATGCCGTCATCACCGGTCGGCATACGCTCCACGCCTCGTGGCCCCATAAAAAGAGCTCTTGCGCCATGCCGCACCCGCTGAGCCAAGTCACAGCCGCCGCTAGCCCTAACCACACGCCACGCGCACGCTAGGGATCTCGCCAGGTTCGAGGTCACCGGCCGCCGCTTCTAGAGCTGGGCGCTGCCTCCCCGACGTCAAGAATCGGTCGCCAAGCTTCGCTAAGACGTAAGTAAGCAAACGGTGCCTTGCTCGCTCCCTCTCTAGCCCTTTGTCACTCTCGCGCCGCCCCGTTTAGCCTAGCGTCGTCGCTGAGCCATCACTGTCCTAGGGAAGTGGCCAGGTGAGTTCGCCGCACCCCGCGCTAACTCCCCGTGCTTTCCCCGTGGAGAACCGAGGCACCTACGCCATTTTCCGCTTGCGCCGGTGAGCTTCCGAGCTTCCGGCTATGGCCTCCGCCGTCGGGTTCACTGTGCCGGTGACCCAATCCTCCCAACTGCCCTCAGCCATCCGTTCATCGATGTGTGGTCTAGATTAGATCGGGGCGTACCCCTTCATATCCGGTCCACCATGGACCATGGACCTAGTCCACGGTGCCACGCCGGCCAGTCCACCAAGGACCCCACCAACCCGCAGCCGCCAAGTGGCCTCCACCGGGACGAGGATCAGGTCAACCCACTGCCTGTTACACTTTTGCAGAAGCACCCTGTAGTTCTTAATCAATCTGCAATCCAGTGTCCGTGTAAAGTAATTGTAACCAGGCCCTTATTTCTCTAGTTCTAGCCACGGGATTTTCTCAAAATAGTACCCGCAGTCCAATCTTTTGTAAAATTCAGTTTTTATTTATTTAAAAAGGGAAAATAAGATCTAGTTATTTACAGTTTTGCCACTACCTTCTTTAGGCCATAACTTCTACGTTTTAACTCCGTTTTAGCCCATTCAAGTTGCGTTGGATTCGTAACAACATAATTTACGCATTAGTAACAATGATTATCATGTCACTAGCTCTGGAATTTCATAGTTCAAAGCCTAACTTGATTAATAATTATGCAACTAGATTCATAAATAAAATATGATTCATTCTACTTTTGTCTTCTAAATTCAAATATGAATTTTGACTTATTACAACTCAGGTATTTCTATGAAATATCTTATACATCCTTTTATATAGTTAAAATTAATAAAGCTCTTGGTTCACTTTTATAAAGCAAATCTTTCGGTAATTGTAACTATTCAACCGTAGCTCCGATTAACGTGCTTTTCGTGTTTGTGTGTTCGTAGCAATACGTAGATTTGTTTTCAAATCCTTTTTCACTGATTGGTGTACTGTTCTAATATAGCTACGTTTTGTATGATATGCATGTCTGTTTGGATGCTTGTGTGGTGTTCTATGATCAAGTCCAGTCGGTGAGCTATACGTGGTGAATCCAGAAACAATTCATTGAAGATTTGGACTAGAAGAAGGATCTGAGTTTTAAGGCAAGTATAGCATGGGATCTTCCTTGTTGTCCTATACACCTTTAATCATCTAATTCATACTGCATGTGTCTACCTTGAGTACCACTAAGGATTTCCTAGTACTTTGTTACCTCGTACCATGTCACCTATGGGGTATTGCATTGGGTAGTATGATACTAGTGCTCAACTAAAGCCATGATCTTGTAACTTGACTAATGGTATATACAATAAACACTAAAAGATGCTTTTTAGCAACATGAAACAAGGGTGCTAGAGCATTGGGCTGGTTTTATGGTGCTCTAGATTCCTCTCCCTAAGGACTTATCTGTAAGCGATCATCTGGGACTTACAGTACAGCTGTGAGGGCTACATGGCTCTAGCTTTAGCTTAGTATGATGACATTTTCTAGCTTGTGGTGGTTACCTTTATTGGCGTAAGAATGGCTTGACGAATCGGGTATAGTGCAGCCTTTGTCCCCTTGTGTATAGGCTGCGCGTCATTGTGCCATCAGGAAGGGGGGCTCTATATCTGTTTGCCGAGTGAATCTAATGGCCCTAACTTGTTAGACGAACCTTTGAAAGGCTTCATAGTAAACCTTGCCGACCTTTCTTAGTAGTGGGTCAAGAGGCCGGTCACCTCGGGTGAAAGGGTAAATCACGACTCACAGTGAAAGTGTACAACCTCTGTAGAGTATAAAACTGGTATATCAGCCGTGCTCATGGTCATGAGCGCCTTGGACCCTTACGGAATAGATGAAGAACATGGATGATGCCGATGATGAAGATGCACACTAATGATTATTGTTTATGTTGTTTATTATTCATGTTTACCTGATCTTGTGTTTATATGGGCTTGTGAATAAACTTGTTGCCACCCAATTGCTAAAAGATGACTCATTAAAAGCTAATTACAGTTAAACCAGTGTTAACCTTTTGAGCCTCATGAACCACATGTTATATTTGTTGAGTACGACATGTACTTACGATTGCTTTACTTTTCAAATATTTGGAAAAATTCCGGATGTGTATCAGATTGCTAGAGTTTGGAGGAATTAGGCTTGAGATCAACCAGTCAGTTGTCCCTATGAAATTGGAGTCTTCACCTGAAGATCGAAGTTGTCTTTCCGCTATTTGCTGTCTAAGGTTATATCCTTTATACTAAGTACGTTATATTTTGAGCATTGTCTTTCAATATTATCCTTATTTGTAGCTATATGTGAGATTTGACTTTCTAGGCTCACATATGGTGCGTATCTGATTTTGTTCTTAAAATCGGGTGCTACAAAGTGGTATCAAAATAATGCTGACCGTAAGACGCAAGCCTAGTATAAACTAGTCGCTTTAAGGTTTAGAAGTTGCTACAAAAACCCTTGCTCTATGAACCTTGATATTTTCTTCTCTACTATATCTCTACCCTTGCTATTCATCTCTACATTGGTGCTTATTTTAAAGTTTTTGTTCTCATCTTCACTCCTTGGTTTGATAAGCTTTTAGAACTGTTCCTCACCACCTTCTTACGTAATCTGAAGATGAGTATTAGGATTGTTACCCCTAGTACAATGAAAATGATAGTATCGCAAGTTGAGTCAATGATTGAATGGTGCACCTTTATTATTTTGTTGAATTATCATTATGCTTATGATTGTTTTGAATCTTTGTAATGATTGCAATGATCTTGTTGGGTATTTCCACAATTTCATTTAGTTTATAGGCCTAAGGTATAAGGATCAGTGTAATAAATAGTTGAATTTTGGTTTCTCCTATTTCCTATATCTTATCTTTCGGAGCAACCTGTCTTTATCAGCTTATATATCTATTCTTGGATGACAAAAAATCATGAGAAAATTCTGGACAATAGTAGACTTCGATATCTTTCTGTGACCACAAGAACTGCCCTCATATCTGTTTTGGTTATGGAGTTATGAAAATCACAAGACGATGCAACCGTGCTGTCTAAAATCTGGAGCAGTTTCTGTTGTGCATTGTTTTTTACTACATAAACTACTGAATTTGGAAAAGTGTTCTATAAGAAAGTTATGGAGGATTTGATAAGATTTCTAATGATATAAGCTACAACTTCATTGGATTAATAGAATGAGTGCTATGGCTGTTTTACTGCACTACTATTTTCCTGTCCCGCGAGTGAAATTGAGTTGTCTGTTCACACCTTTGCACATGAGTTTCTTTGGGATGTCGGATGCCCTTATGCTAATTAATCCATCTAGAAGAAGGTGCAAGCTACCCTGTTTGATCTTTTCTTAAGGGGGGTAGCCAAGTTAAAGAATTAGTAAGATGAAGTTTCATACGTTCTAATTATTCATTTGGAAGCATCAATTATCTCTGTGGTGGGGTCTTGTCTTGTCTCTCATACTATCAATCCTATCTTGCCATCTCTTGAAGCTACATTTAAGAATGCTACGAATGATTGAGTCCTAATTCATACATGTTGATAACATATGGTTGCTACTAAGAGAAGTGCTTTACAAGGTGCTAGAAGGAATCCTGCCAATTCTAGTCCACTGCCATCCAATTCCCCATCTATAGAGCAAGCTTTGATGACGCAGACTCAGTTATTACAGACTATTGCTCAAAGTGTGTTGAACAACCCACATCAAGCGCCACCTATTGACAAGCGTGGTGAATTTATGAAGGGACACCCACCGACATTCTCTCATACAAGCAAACCACTAGAAGTTGATGACTGGCTTAGAGCTATGGAGCGACAATTGGACATAACTCAGTGTGATGACCATGAAAAGGTGCTTTATGCTTCCGATCAACTGCAAGGAACTGCCCAAGATTGGTGGGAGTCATTTGAGTATGGGCGTCCCAACAATACTCCTGCTATCACTTGACAGGAATTCAAGGAGAATTTTAGGTCCTATCATATTCCGTTAGGTGAGGTAGAACTTAAGCAAGAAGAGTTCCTTAACTTGAAGCAAGGATCTATGTCAGTGTGTGAGTATCATAACCGGTTCACTCAATTGCACGCTATGCTCCAAAAGAGGTGGATAGTGATGCTAAGAAGCAAAAACGCTTTTTGAAAGGACTGAATGATGGTTTGCAACTATAGCTGATGACCGTGGTGTATGCCAACTATCAAACATTGGTGGACAGAGCAATTGTAATTGAGAACAAGTGTCGAGAGATGGAAGAGAAGAAGAGAAAGTGTGACCTTCGACGCCAGTTAAAAAATACTTGTCTCCGTTTTGCTGCACAACCATAATATCAGTCACACCCTATCAATCTGCTTGAAAGTAATGATCAAGATTAGTACCATCAACCTAATGATAAAGTGTAGCTTTTTAGCTCTCAAGAGCCATGTCTATCATCTCCCACTATCACCTTGATAACAACAAATACTTCTACTAGTAAGGAAGGTTATGATTATGGTGGGATTGTACCCTATAAGAACAATTGTCTTGAAAAGTTTGCTGAGAGTAATCAAAGCCGGAATCAATAGCAGCAGGAGCCAGAATAGAAAGTCCATAAGGAGCAGGTGCAAGGCAATAAGTTAAAGCGAAACTACACTCAAGGCAGGTTGAACAATGTGGATCTAATTACCACTCACGGAGCTAAGGAGGTCGTTTATGGTTTGATTGCAGTAAGCTCAAACACTGCTATGGTGTTGTTTGACCCCAGCGCGTCACATTCATTCATCTCTAGGGAATATGTGGAAGAACATAAGATAACTATGCTTCCAATGAGGAAACCCCTAATAGTTAACTCTCTAGGAGGAGAAAAGAAGGCAAATTGCATATGCCCAAAAGTTAGTCTTAACATAGAAAGAGAAGAACTTCGAGGCAAACCTTATAGTTCTGGAGTTAATGGACATTGATGTTATCCTTGGAAAGGGATGGTTATCTGCTTGTAAAGGAGTAATTAAGTATGCTCAACATTCGGTGCTTCTAACAACACCGTTAGGAGAAAGAATTGAGTATGAGGGTATTCAACCTACACCTGAGGAAGACGAGATTGACCTATTAGAAGGTGTGTCTTGTGAGGATAGTAAAGTGGACTGTGTGTTTTCAGATGGCAATGTAGAGGAACAAACACCTTGGGAAGGAGATATGAGACATCTATAGTTGGTTCTACGTGGAATTAGAATTGTGTTTGAGAGTTGAGCAATTTGATCTGAGCATATAAAGTCATTAATGTTTTAAAGTTGGTTATAGAACCTACTTTGGATCAAGAAAGTAAGAAGGCTCTGTTGGAAGGTGGATATTTTAAGAAAGAGAATTAATAAGTATGGACTAAAAAGGAAAGGTGGCCTAATGATTGGAGATACTTGAGAGTTGTTCAAGGTGCCTGTTAAAATCTTGGAATTAGTTGAGCAAGTTGCTTGAGTAGGGTTATCATGGTATGCAAAGTAAAGCGGAAGGCTTACCAAGAAGGTGGAGTTACTCAAGGATGTGAAGAAGATCCAAAGGCAAAATACCCATATCTCTTTTGTCACCATCTCCACGAATCTCGAGGACGAGATTCATCTTTAGAGGGGTAGAATTGTAACACCCAAAAATTTGCTTTTTCTGAAATAAAGTTAGAATGATTCAATTATGTATTTTTGTGCTCATAAAATATAGGAAATAATAAATTTTCATTAAAATAAAATTCATCATAGGGTTTAGAAATATGTTTGAGCATACATGTCATTGCATTTGATTTATTAAGATGAGTTGTTTTGCTTCAAAAAAGAAATTCAAAATTTGTTGAAATGTTTTTGAAAATGAGAATTTGAAAAAGGTTTGGAAATGAAAAGAAAAAAAGAAGAACCTTCTCTCTCTCTATTTTCGGCCTGGTGGCCTAGCCAGCGTAGCCTCGCAGGCCCAGCACCACTCCATCCCTTCCGCAGGCCGACTCCCTTCATCCCTCGTGTGGCCCAATTGCCAAGTCGGCCCGAGCGCGGCCGAAGCCCAAGTGCGCGCCCGCTCCTTTCCCTTCTCTCTGCCTCCACGGCCCGCTTTGCTCCGACCCAGTCGCGTGCCCACTCTCTCTCTCTCGTTGTGACTGACCGCCGGGTCCCATGCGCTCTCTCGCCGATAGGTTGGCCCACCCTATCAGTCGTGCCTTCTTCCCGTGGGTGAGCCGGACACTGCCACCGAGAGTCCACCTCCACGCCGTCATCACCGGTCGGCGTACGCCCCACACCTCATGGCCCCATAAAAAGAGCTCTTGCGCCATGCCGCACCAACCGAGCCAAGTCATAGCCGCTTCTAGCCCTAACCCCACGCCGCGTGCACGCTAGGGATCTCGCCGGGTTCGAGGTCACCGGTCACCGCTTCTGGAGCTAGGCGCTGCCTCCCCGACATCAAGAATCGGTCGCCGAGCTTCGCTAAGAGGAAAGCAAGCAGACGGTGCCTTGCTTGCTCCCTCTCTCGCCCTCTGTCACTCTCGCGCCGCCGCCCCATTTAGCCTAGCGTCGTTGCTGAGCTATCACTGTCCCAGGGAAGTGGCCCGGTGAGTTCGCTGGACCCCGCGCTAACTCCCCATGCTTTCCCCATGGAGAACCGAGGCGCCTACGCCGTTTTCCGCTTGCGCCGGTGAGCTTCCGAGCTTCCGGCCATGGCCTCCGCCGTCAGGTTCACTGTGCCGGTGACCCAATCCTCCCAACTGCCCTCAGCCATCCATTCATCGATGTGTGGTCCAGATTAGATTGGGGCGTACCCCTTCATAAACGGTCCACCGTGGACCATGGACCGAGTCCACGGTGCCACGCCGGCCAATCCACCAAGGACCCACCAACCCACAGCCTCCATGTGGCCTCCACGTGGACGAGGACCAGGTCAACCCGCTGGCTGCTGCACTTTTGAAGCACCCTGTAGTTCTTCTTAATCAATCCGTGGTCCAGTGTCCATGTAAAGTGCTTGTAACGAAGCCCTTATTTATCCTGTTCTAGCCCCTAGATTTTCTCAAAATAGTACCCGCAGTCCAATCTTTTGTAAAATTCAGTTTTTATTTATTTAAAAAGGAAAATAAGATCTAGTTATTTATAGTTTTGTCACTACCTTCTTTTAGGCCATAACTTCTATGTTTTAACTCCGTTTTAACCCATTCAAGTTGTGTTGGATTCATAACAACATAAATTACGCATTAGTAACAATGTTTATCATGTCACTAGCTCTGGAATTTCATAGTTCAAAGCCTAACTTGATTAATAATTATGCAACTAGATTCATAAATAAAATATGATTAATTCTACTTTTGTCTTCTAAGGCCCCGTATGCTTCGCTGAAAAAAAAAGCCGAAACACTGTTTTGGCTGATTTGTTGTGAGAGGAAAACACTGTACCGGCTGAAAAAACAAGCTGAAAAAGACGGATTATAAGAGAAATGAACAGGGCCTAAATTCAAATGTGAATTTTGACTTATTATAACTCAGGTATTTCTATGAAATATCTTATACATCCTTTTGTATAGTTAAAATTAATAAAGCTCTTGGTTCACTTTTATAAAGAAAATCTTTTGGTAGTTATATCTTTTGAACCGTAGCTCCGATTAGCGTGCCTTTTGTGTTTGTGTGTTCGTAGCAATACGTAGATTTGTTTCCAAATCCTTTTTCATTGATTGGTGTATTGTTCTAATATAGCTATGTTTTGTATGATATGCATGTCTTTTTGGATGCTTGTGTGGTGTTCTATGATCAAGTCCAGTCGGTGAGCTATACGTGGTGAATCTAGAAGCAATTCATTGAAGGTTTAGACTAGAAGAAGGATCTTAGTTTTAAAGCAAGTATAGCATGGGATCTTCCTTGTTGTCTTATACACCTTTGATCATCTAATACATACTGCATGTGTCTACCTTGACTACCACTAAGGATTTTCTAGTACTTTGTTACCTCATACCTTGTCACATATGGGATATTGCATTGGGTAGTATGATGCTAGTGCTCAACTAAAGTTATGATCTTGTAACTTGACTAATTGTATATGCAATAAACACTAAAAGATGCTTTTTAGTAACATGGAAAAAGAGGGCTAGAGCATTGGGTTGTTTTTATGGTGCTCTAGATTCCTCTCGCTAACGACTTATCTATAAGCGATCATTCGGGACTTACAGTACAGCTGTGAGGGCTACATGGCTCTAGCTTTAGCTCGGTATGATGACATTTTCTAGCTTGTTAGTGATTACCTTTATTGGCGTAAGAATGGCTTGACGAAATCGGGTATAGTATGGCCTCTGTCCCCTTGTGTATAGGCTGCGCGTCATTGTGCCATCGAGAAGGGGGGCTCTACATCTGTTTGCCGAGTGAATCTAATGGCCCTAACTTATTAGACGAACCTTTGAAAGACTTCATAGTGAACCTTGTCGACCTTCCTTGGTAGTGGGTAAAGAGGCTGATCATCTCGAGCGAAAGGGTAAATCACGACTCACAGTGAAAGTGTACAACCTCTACAGAGTATAAAACTGGTATATCAGCCGTGCTCACGGTCACGAGCGGCCTTGGACCCTTACGAAATAGATAAAGAACATGGATGATACCGATGATGAAGATGCACACTAATGATTACTATTTATACTGTTCATTATTCATATTTACCTGATAATGTGTTTATATGGCCTTATGAATAAACTTGTTGCCACCCAATTGCTAAAAGATGACTCATTAAAAGCTAATTGCAATTAAACCAGTGTTAACCTTTTGAGCCTCATGAACCCCATGTTATATTTGTTGAGTACGACATATACTTACGCTTGCTTTACTTTTCGAATATTTGAAAAATTTTCGGATTGGTACCAGATTGCTAGAGTTTGAGGAATTATGCTTGTGATCAACCAGTCAGTTGTCCCTGTGGAATTGGAGTCTTCACCCGAAGATCGGAATTGTCTTTTCGTTGTTTGCTGTCTAAGGTTATATCCTTTATACTAAGTACGTTATATTTTGAATATTGTCTTTCGATATTACCCTTATTTGTTGCTATATGTGATATTTGACTTTATGTGCTCACATATGGTGCATATCTGGTTTTATTCTTAAAACCAAATGCTACAGAAGTCCTAAATTAGCAAGTCGCTAGCAAGAGCCAAACCTTCTTTACATGATATCGCCTCCACCGTCTCTGGCTCCAAGCTTCCTTCCATCACTACAGCCGAGGCCCCCAAAAGCATCTAGCAAAGTCACGTGCAACAACTGCAGCAACGACAATTCCTGAGTTCTTAGCCAAAGGCTGCATCAACGTTAATCTTTATTAGCCCCGCTAGGGGAGGAATCCAGTGAGTGTTGCTGCTCTAAAAGCAAGCATCCGAATGATCTGAATACTTTTAATCATGTATATTATGTTAGTTTTATCATAAATCAAACATTTCTATCATCATAAATCTAAATGGTTCCCTTTAATCCCCGAGGCTCATACCTCTCCCACCAAAGGCTAGGCCATGCCGGGCCATTCACGTTCGAATTTTGAATTTTTAAATTATTTAATTTAGTGCAGTAACTACAAAATAGTCCTTGATACATAGGATCATTTAAAAATGTACCCTTATCATCATTCAACTTTCAGTTGATGACAAAATAAAGAATGCAAAAGTACCATTATATTATTTTTCAAAATCATAAAACCTAAATTTCACCATTCTGGAGGTGTGAAGTTATATTCAAACAATCGAATAAAAAATACTATCAACATTCTTAAGTGGCAGTGCAAGTTAGAGAAAATATTTGGTGCAAACCATCTTCTCAGTGGAATCATGAAAACCTCCTACAAAAACATACGGGTTTTCAAAAAATTGAAATGATACGTTCTCGAAAAAAAATTAAAACGATGCACATTCATAGTTCATCTATAGATGTATACTGTCACTAAACGTGAGATTCAAACTCTATCTAGAAAAAAATCATACGAAAAGAATAAACTTCAGTTATATAGTCTTCTAGTGCATATGCGTCCGAAATTTCTTATTTACGTATGCATTTTAATAAAATCACTTTGAATCTCATATTTAGCGACAATGTATATTTATAGATGCAATATTGCATCATTTCAGATTTTTTTGAAAAACTCCTAAGTATGTTTTTTTAGGAGTTTTGATAATTTGACCAAGATAGTTTACACCATTATTTTCCAGCTAATCCATCCACTCATGGATTTTAAACGTCTTATAATATATGAATCTTGGATGAAGTTGGTCGCTATATTAGCACCCGGTGCAATCTGCGACTACAGAACTACTAGTCGACAGATTTTAATTTAAAACTGTTTATCGGATAAAAATAAACACAAATGCTTGTACATGGTCGGACACGTGCCTTCCTAGACCTGCGCAGCGGATAGGCCCAACCACATCTCTAAGTCTCTTTTATCTCTAAAATTTCTCCACTCGCATTTGCATTGGTGTCACGGCATCACCGCGCATACGCCCACCACACTCCACCCGTGTCGCACCCCCTTCACCCACCGCGCGCCCGTCCCCGCCGCGTCGTGCCCTTCCCCCACCGCACCCCCTAGCTGGTTGCGCCGCGCGCCCATCTCCTGCGAGCGGACGGTGCTGGACGACTGTGGCCGAGCAGCAACAGCGCTGGAGAAGCCGCGGCGACGGGCATGAGCCTGGGCAACGAGCATGCACAGGAGAATCGCCGGAGGAGCAACGTGTCGACGTCCTGCAGCGGAGGTGTATGCTGGGCTGGCGTCCCCTAACCCGAGCTTACTAGCTACCACAGTTCGCCATCAGGTAGGGCGTGGCCGCCGTCGACGCCGTGTTTCATGTTTTTGATCTAGATATTGCAAAAGTATATCTAAGATGTTGCATATGTTGCAATGACAATATACATATGTTGCAAGCGTATATTTTTCAAGTGTTTCATTTGGATGTTGCAAAAGTAGATTTGGGTGTTGCATATATATGCATGTTGTAATCTTATATTAAGTATTACAGGTGTTTCAGACATATGTTGCTAGTGTTTCATCAAATATTTCAAAAGTAGATCTTGGTGTTGCAAATGTTGCAAATGGCTATACGCGCATGTTTCAAGTATTTCATCTGTCTTCAGACGTTTGTTACAAATGTTTTATCTGGATATTTTAAAAGTAGATCAGATATTACACATGCTGCAATGACGCAGAGGCTGACGGACAATTGCTGGCTTCTCCTCATACCTCGCGCCTTCCTCATGTGGCGCGCCTCGCCTTCTCCTCTCTCTCTCCCTTCCCTCCATCTCGCCGTGGCAATAAGAGCTCGACACACGAGGGCATGGTGTCGCGGATGTCGGGTAGGCGCAACAGTAGCGCACGGGGCGGGTGGACAGACGCAGCAGGCACGAGCAGTGCAACAGCTTGCGCAGAAGGCAGGGCAGGCGCGGGCGTCCGAACGTATCAACGCTAGCCATACTGGAAAAAAATAAAATAATAATGGTGCTAACAATACGATTTTTTTGAACAACAATACGAAAATTCCAACATAAGAAGCGCACAGGGGCACATGCCATATGTCCTCGTCTGTTCTGCGAACTCTGCAGTGCGCTCGGGCCAATATTCCTCCACGGACCCCGCCGCCCAGGCGGCAGCAGCTGCAGCTGCGAGCCTCCGCTGTCCGGGGTGTCCGGCCCCCTTCTCTCTCCTCCCGCCTGCGCCCCCGCGCGGCCCCGCGCGCGGACGACAGGTTTCAGGCATGCGGCCACCACGTCCTCCCCAACCGACGCCACCTCCCTCCTCCCGCCCCCTCCACCTCCTCGTTGTCGTCCCCGTCCTCTGTTTCGCGGCCATCCTGACGCCCGCCGCCGCCGCCGCGGTAGCAGCAGCAGCAACAGGGGACACGGGCGGAGCAGGAGGAGAAGGCGGCGTCATCAGGACCAGGACCGCTGCTGTCGCCAGGTCCGCCATGGTATATGACCCCTTCTCGCTCTCCCTCTCTTCCGATCCAGTTCATCTCTGCTTCATCGCGAATTTGTTTTTTTTTTCTTTTCTTTTTGCGTCCCCAATCCTAGTCCTAGAAAAAGGCGTGAGCTGTCTTTCAGTAGCGACAGCCGCGCAGTACCAGTGAATGGCACTGGGACCGGCCGGCAGCATCACAGCGAGGAGTGAATTGCTCCGAACGTTTCCACGGCGCTGGTTGAGGATTGAGATGGTCCGTTGATCGTCGTTGACTTTGGTTTACTTCTGAGATGAGATGCGTTGCTTCGTAGCTGCTGCTGCAACTAGTAATACTAGTGCGCCGTTCATAGCACGGTAGGCAGCGTAGGCAATGGATTTTTTTTTTTTTTAGTATAAGAGCGGAGGCAAAGGGTAGGTGGTTGAAAATTGGGATAGAGGTGCGACAGCTATAGGCTACAGCATTTTGGCACCCAATGTTCGCGTAGCAATAGAATCTGCAGAAACTGACAAACCGATGGTCACAATCAGCAGGGTCGTCGACCAGGACAATGCATACAGTAAACTGGTTGGACCTGTTGGTCAGATTCATGCCAATAGAAGTTTAATTGTTATGCTGAAATTTGTTACTGCAGCAAGGTCCCCTTTTCACATGTAGAAGTTGACATTGTTCAGGGGGGGGGAAGAGTAGAAGCTGATTTCAGGTATTCAAGGGGCGTATAGTACAGAGCTAGGTATAGGAGCGTGATATAGACTTACAAGAGTGAATCGGATAGTTTCCATTGATATACAAGCTATAGTGGTTATACATTTCATGGTACCAAGTGGTTATGAATTTATAGTGCTACATAAGTTCTTGTATCACATCAACCATATTTTGTAAAGATTTAGTTTTCTGAACGTCAGGTGCCAAATTTTATATTGATGATAAGTGGCCCTGTAAGGTTTCTAACTACATCTGTTCGTGGGCCATATCTCAGCATTTATGCAGAAAGGCCATGACTAAAGAGTTCTATGTTGATATAAATGATCAAATTAACAGCTTCAACTGATTTAAAACATAGTAAAAGATTATTCTAACTACAGTAATCATTGATGTACTCATTAAACTTCGTTTGCATTTGAATTTAAGATTAGTTTTTGTTCTCAATGTCAGGTGCCAAATCTTAAGATCATAAGTAGTTCATGTACAGCCTCATCTCATCAAACCTCTTATATCGCTATTGTTTATGTTTATTTGTTGTGGTACTCAGGCGTGGCCATCAAAATGTAAATGGTTGCCCTTACCAAACATTGGGAGGTGTCCCTCGTATACTCTTGTTTCCAAATACCACAAGATTTGGAAGGCACGACTTTTCTTACTGTTAAATACTTAAATCTGATGCTATTTATTTCTGCAAAGCAATTTATCTTGGAGCGTTGGACCATCACTTTGTCCTGTTCTTTTTCAGGAAACGAAGCAATTTGTTTCTGCAAAAGATGTTCTGAAGAAAGAACCAGTTAGCGATGTCATTGCTTTAAAGGATTCCATGAAGTATTTTGATGCTGATTTCTTCAATGATTCAAAAGTATATATGAACTATTTTTTTTTATATCCACATGAAGTAATATGTTAATGTTGCTTTTTAGTGCATGCTGCTTTCCTTGCTTGTAGCTACGTGAGATGGAAGATGGTGCAAAGGAATTCAATGTACCTGCATTCAGAGAAAATCGGAAATTAGTCGCGTCAGAGAATGGTGGTTTGCATAACCCTTCTGTTCTACTCTTTAAATCATCATGGAGCAGTGACAGCATGACAAGTGAGACTAGAAGTTTCAAGTACCCTGGTGTGCCTTCTGTACATCGTCCAACTAATGATGAAGATATTGCATTTATGTCGGTCAGTTTCTGAACCATCTTGTGTCACATGTTGATTATTAAAAATTATCCCTTCTCAAAACAATAAGCAATATCCATATGTCAGGTAATCGAGCTCGGAGAGCTTATTAGGACAAAGCAAATAACATCATGTGAACTTACAGATATATTCCTGAGGAGATTAAAGAGGTCAATATATATGTTTCTGTCTTCCGTGCATTCTTCATAGGATTTTGTGTGAATGCAGCATGTGGCTCACAATTAACATATTTTAGTAATGCAACTCCTTGATATATCTATCAGGTACAATCCTGTTCTGGAAGCTGTTGTTACATATACTGAAGATTTAGCATACAAACAAGCCAAGGAAGCAGATGACTTGCTGGCACAAGGAAAATATCTTGGTATATATATAGCTAATCAGCCTGAGCTTCTAAAGCATTATCTACTATTGGCAGTACTTGTACCTTTTCCCTCAGGTTCATTTAGAATTATTTCTTGTATACATAGCTTCTCATTGCAGCTGATTTTCATCGGGGTCCTATTTGAGTACATTCTATTTCAAGTCCACTTGAAGTTTGTGCTCATATGACTAATAGACTGCCTGAGAATCCGTGGTGTAAAATGTTGACTAGTGTCTTTTTTTCTCTGTAGGGTTAATTATGCCATTATATGAATACTAGGGTATTCAAACTGAGTGTTTACTCCTTAGCCGATGTTTTGCACTTATGCTAAAAATTCACACTGACAAATCCTGACACCAGGTCCTTTGCATGGCATTCCATATGGCCTCAAAGATATAATTGCTGTACCACACTACAAGACCACTTGGGGCTCAAGGACGTTTAAGGACCAAGTCATTGATAGTGAAGCGTACGTGTACAAAAGGTTTGTTCTTTTTTTTCCAGTTTATGTATCATATTTTAGGCTACCTCGTGATATCAGGGCTAGATTGCTACTCCCTCTGTTCCATGGCTTTTCTATATACATAGGTTTTACTATGTATCTAGACATAATGGATATCTAGATGCGTAGCAAAAGCTATGTATCTAGAAAAGCTAGAAAGTCTTATAATTTAGGATGGGGGGAGCAGTTACTATCTTTAATGTCTGCCATCCTCCTTCAGATTGAAGTCGGCTGGAGCAGTCCTTGTAGCGAAGCTTGTCACAGGCTCGCTTGCCTATGATGATATATGGTTTGGGGGAAGGACACGAAACCCCTGGAACATCGAGGAATTCTCTACTGGCTCGTCGGCAGGTCCAGCTGCTAGCACCTCTGCAGGTTAGTTTATATGACATGTATTTGTGAACCTAGAAATTTATAAACTATTTACTGAATGCTGTGATTTTGCACTGCATTAGGAATGGTTCCATTCGCAATTGGTTCAGAAACTGCAGGATCCATAACATATCCAGCTGCTAGATGCGGAGTAACTGCATTGCGCCCAACATTTGGAACAGTTGCACGAACTGATGTCATGAGCATTTCTGAGAGTTTGGTATTTATATGCGAACTCTTTGTTGGCATTTTCAGATTCCTGTCGATCTTTGAATGATGAATATATGAGTCTAAATTGCAGGACAAGCTGGGACCTTTCTGCAGAAGTGCAGTAGATTGTGCTATTGTATTAGACGCAATTCGTGGAAAGGATGCGGGTGATCCGTCATCTCGCGAGGTTGCTTTGGGTGATCCATTTCATGTTGACATCACCAAACTCACTGTTGGCTATCTTGATGACGCTGAGATGGAGGTAGTACAGAGCTTTTAATCTGCTCAGCTGTCTGTAGTTTTGTGTATTGATCATTCCTGATTTGCTCCTCAAACACGATACATATTTTTGTTGTTGTGATCATGCCAGGTTGTCCATGTTCTTTCCTCTAAAGGTGTCAAACTGGTCCCTTTCAAGCTGAACTACACTGTCGAATCAGTCCAGTCCATCCTGAACATAACGATGGACACTGATATGCTTGCGCACTTCGACAACTGGCAGCGGGAAGGACATGATGATGACTATGAGGCGCAAGACCAGTGGCCAGTAGAGCTTCGTCGTGCGCGGTTAATCCCAGCAGTGGACTATATACAGGTTATTTATCTGAGGAAACTAAGCTGCACATTTATATGTCTCGACTTCTCCATTGGAGCCGAGTTACAGTGTTTGTGTTCTGAACTTCTGATGAACAGGCGCAGCGAGCACGGGGCAAGTTGATCAGAGAAATCAAAGATAGTTTCACAGTTGATGCATTTGTTGGCAATGTGACCGATTGGGAGCACGTCTGTCTCGGGAACCTTGTTGGTATGCCTGTGGTCGTGGTGCCGACGGGCTTGAAGAGCATTGAGGACCCACCGAAAGGCGGTACAAAGAGAAGAACCACAGTGACGACAGGCATATACGCTCCTCCTGACCACGATCACATTGTAAGCTTCCTCTGCTCATAGCCTCTTGTTCTTATCAGATGTCAGCATCAGTAGGGCAACCTGTCAGTGCCTCAGTGAGACCAAAGAAACCTGCCGGTGCAGCGATGTGGCAACCATGGCTACCTGTTGTATTGACTCCCATTTCCTCGCAGGCTCTGGCGCTGGCAATGGCATACCAGTCCGTCACTAATCACAACAAACAGCGGCCGCCGATCGATGATCTGGGGCCAAATGACGGCATACACAGGTAGAGCAACCTGCTGATGAGGTGCGATGATGATGGTAGCACAAGGGTCGTTATGGAAGCTGAAGTTGAAGACGATCAGTGGGCCCAATTTTTTTTTTTTTTTTAGAGTTTGAGGGCGAGGCCCCAGCCTTAGTGTTAACCAAGACAGAAACAGTGTTGTTCAGATACAGCATCCAGTTTACTCCGAAAAGCCAAACAGCAGCAGAAACCGACCCAAACCATCAAGCTAAAACTGACAACAAAAACGCATATTACATATGCCAAACCGATTTGAATTGATACAGATTGATCCACTTCTCCTCCGCAGCCTTCTCCATATCAGAGTGGTTCACCAGATGAGCTTTCACTTCAGCCGGCAGATTGGCCTGCTGCAAGTCCAAAGCATGGCTGTAGAGGTACTTTGCCCAATCACCATCCACCTGGGCTAGCCACGCAGCCTGTGTGGTCTTGTAGCCAGGATCTATAGCTTCCCCAATTTCAACTTGAGCTCCAGAGATTTTTCTTCCGGACAGAGAATACTCCAATCTTGGATCATCACTGTTACCCTCAGTAACAGGAGTCTCCCATCCTTCCAAAGAGAACGCTGAAAACAAACAGGGTAGCTGCACAAATCATATTATCAACTAAGCACCTAGAATTACTAAGCCACACATAGTACCTATAGCTCTGTAACCCACATGCGGGCTTCTTCATCAGCTCCAATACCTAACTGGCCACGTTTACGTGGCATTCACGGCCACAAAATGAGAAGGAAATAGATATGAACTACCTGCAACCAGAATCGACGCATATTGAAAGAATATCGCCATGAATTGTCAAATCTCGATATTGACAAAATCATTACAAACGTCTCATACTCAACGAGTATATGTACCTAACACTAAAAAATAGCACCGTTAATTTTGCAGTAAATCTAGAAAAAATGTGTCCTGAATCCTTCCATGTTCTTGATCAGGGCCGACAAAACAGTCTGTACGCCCTCCGCTCAGAATCACACACTAGGGATTTTATTCATCTTTCTTGGTCCACAATAGTGGATTGACGTGTAATTTGACACATTCTTGACCCCCAAAATTGGCTGATTTTTTTGTGGCAAAGCCTTCCCTAGGGCGTGTCTATTTCAGAGCCTCCTAGGCAACCTGCTGGCCAGACTGCAATCCTGGCCCCAGGCAGTTGAAATCGGACACCTGGGATTGTAGCTCCTGCCAAGTGCCTGGGCTAACCAAACAGACCCTTAACACATACAAGCACACTGGGCCGAGTGTGCCTTATGTCTTCTTGCTTTGATTGGTTCGCACCCCACAAATTCTCATCTTCCTCTACTTTCCTTCCTTCTCTCTCTCTCCCTCAGGTTTAGGGCATTTTTACAGCATATTCGCTTGATCGTTTCTGTGGCTTATAAGTCGGCTGATGTTGTTTTGTTGTGAGAGAAAAAAATTATATCATGGCCGATAAGCATGGCTGATACGATCAAACAAACAGGGCGTTAAATGGAAATAGACAGTCACTAGCTATTTGAAATCTGACTCACCCCGTAGGTCTATCCTGAAGAGTATTTTGTTTACTTATTTAACATGAGAAGCGGAGAGAACATGGTGGATGAAGTTTGCTTTGTCTTGGGAGATGCAAATTGATTGGCGAGTTATTCATCCATAGCCACAAGTTCTCCTTGTTTTCTCTCTCATCCAGGTAGATGAAAATCCTAGTCAACTAGCCCTTATGGCTGACCCAATGTCTCCTCTGATGAGTCGAGTGGATCTAATGAGCCTAGCCAAGTTAGTGGTTAGAGCATTAGGGTTGGGGTTGGGCAATTCTATGTTCTCCATCTATAAAGGAATGTTTCTGAGAGGCGGACTGACGATGATGGGGACTGATAGGGGGGAGCAGGATGGCGGGGGCATCAACTTGAGAGGAATGAGATAGAAATTGTGATTAGGGCCGATGACTATTGCAAACGGCGGTGGAGGCAGCATTTCACCACTGAAGTCGAGTAGGAGGTGGCAGAGGCACGCGGGGGTGGTGGAGGGGCATTTATGCAAAGTTGGAGAATATCGTTAGGATAGGGCTAGAGGCGATCGTAGGCAACGAACCGAAGCAGCGTTTCGCTGTCAGAGCCGGGCAGGGGCGCAAAGAAGTGTGGGTGCAACATGCTAATAGCGTAGTCGTATGTGTTTTAGCCGCGGACCATATGCGATCTAGAGTAATGACCCATGCTCACACGAGTTAGAACAACATTCGTCCAGCGACTATATGAAGTCCAATTTCAAGATGCGTCAAGTGATGATAGATAGTTTAATTTTAAGACGTATTTGAACAGATAACGAATAAATTTTTGAGCTACAAATCATCTAGATGACTGTACAAAAAGCTATACGTTTTATTGCAACAAGCATATTTGCCACTGTTTATCCATATCAAGATTCAGAGGAACTATGTAAAAATCTAAAAACAAAAGTTCTCTGCGTCCCGATGGCGTGTTGGTTGCCGTTTTGGTTCGACAAGCTTGGGCTATTGTACCCTTTGCAACCGGATGGGCCTACCATAGCTGCCCACCTCCTCTCGCACGTGTATGCAAAGCCACGGGCCTACGGCCATTAAACCTTTGCAACCGGATGGGCCTACGGGCCTTGCTTCTTGGCAGGAGTGGCCCAATTGGCAGCAGTTGAGGAAGTGGGACTGTGGGAGCATGAGCATGACAGCAGACCCCCTCTAAAAAAAAAGAGAGCATGGCAGCGGACTCAATCGTTTTTAATAAATTTTCTAGATGGAGTCCTTAGGATTAGGGTCTCTTCATGTCAAGTTTTTTTTAGTATTGGGGATTTATCTCCTCTCCGGCGACACCGAGGGGGCAGGGTGGAATCGTTTTTCTCCATGGTAGCTCTGTTGAAGATGAGGACGACAACTATGGCATCAGCAACTTCACAAGCATGACGACATGGAGACTTTTCTTTTCAAACGGCGACATCAAGGCGGAGATGATGTCGCCATCATGGAATAATTTTCTCCGATCTCTTCTCTATTTTGTTGTGATTAGATCTGGCCGAGAATAAGTTTTAGATCAGTCTTCCATCATTTTTCAGTGGTATAAAGAAGAAGCAAGACACCAGAAACAAGAAGTTTCTCAACTCCGCCTGCAGGGATGTTGGCCGTCGTTCGTTGAGCATATGTTCTCAGGCTTGTTGCCGAGTGTTTGCCTGTGTAGCCATCCATACGAAGCATCAAACATGTTTAATTTTGAGATTTGGAGCTATTCACAGCGTGGGTACAATTTAGATGAAAATCTATTTCTGGATATATGTAGTGTATTCCAAAGTGCTTGTAATGTGTTGATGTAACCAGCTATTATCTAATATATAATTTTTCTTTCGTCACAAAAAAGTGGATGTCATTCTACAAAGAAACTTGTTGGAACCAAATTCTTGTAGCACTAATATGTTTTTAAAAAAAGGAAATATATGCAAAATAGCACTATAACTCTGAAACATAGACTAACAAGTACTAGAATAAGTCGTGCCTAAAACCTGAAAAACACGTACAAAGTCAATAGTCATTTTTGTAGCTAAAATAATAGCACAAAGATGATATAGCACTTATGTCAACACTTTTCTCGGGTCTCGGGTCTGTGTTTTCCTTTTTTTTAAATACCTTTTCTCGGGTCTGTGTTTTCCTTTTTTTTAAATACCTTTTCTCGGGTCTGTGTTTTCCTTTTTTTTAAATACCTTTTTCAGATGTCATACTTAAAGCAATATGTTGATGCCAACATGATACCGAGGTGGTGTTTAGATCTAGGGTGTAAAGTTTTAGGGTGTCACATCGGATGTTACATGAGGTGTCGCATGAGTGTTCGGATACTAATAAAAAAACAAATTACAGAATCCGTCAGTAAACCGCGAGACAAATTTATTAAGCCTAACGTCATTAGCACATGTGGTATTGTAGCACTTTATTATCAAATTATAAACTAATTAGACTTAAAAGATTCGTCTCGCAAAGTAGTGACAATCTGTGCAAATAGTTATTTTTTTAGTCTATATTTAATACTCTATGCATGTGTCCAAATATTCGATGTGATAGGGTGTAAAGTTTTGGCGGAGAAACTGAACAAAGGCTGAAAGTAATTCGAGAAAAAATATTCAGAAAATAATAAAATGAAGGAAATATAAATCGGCTATGAGAATAATATATGGTGGGCTTGCTTGTGCGTTGTGCCTGTGGTTGCAGCCGCCTCTATTACAGCTCCACAAGAATTTTACTGTAGTTGTGTCTTTACAGCACGCTGCAGCCGCAGCAAGCATAGATCTTACAAAGACAGATTATACAGTATATCAAGAACAAAACTATAATGTTTAGTTAAATCATAAATATTACTCAACATATATAACCAATTAGATAGTGAATTTCCCCAAATATAAAAGTGAAAGTGAAAAGGTATTACTTTGAATGATTGTTAAAAACACATTGTTTAAAAAGGAAAGGGTAGGAAAAATAAACCCACTATTTTTTGCGAGTCGCCGTATAACATAGACACAAATACATGTACATACACTACTAATCACCTCTATGAACGCACACCAGCACCTTACCTCTATGAGACCCTATGAACGCATGCACACACTCTACCTCAATGTACATCTCGGAGGGACTGAAACTGAACCGGACAACACCGTTAAATCCTAAAATAAATCCAAGAAAATGTGATTTACATCTCGGAGACTGGATCCAAGTAGGTAGAAGTAGAACCAAACTAAATGACCTATGCTCAGTTCGCAGTAAACCCACTATTTATTATAAATTGGAACATGATAGACATGATTTTTTTTTAATTCCAAAGAAACCTAAAAGAAATTAGAAAACTAGGACTCCCGAAAAAAACTTATTTTTATCTAAATTTAAAGCGACCCACATCATTTCTACTTGTATATAAGCCACAGTTCCACGTTGGCAAGGAAAAGAACTGGGCCAAAAAGGTCCACGAATGGGCCGGGTACAAATCGGCGCAATCCAGAAGGATTCAGCCCAAGACGTGTGCCATCAGCATGAATCATGGCTTCAACCGGTCAACTGGACACGTAGCGAAATTCAACTGATGAGACCACAAATTATTTTAGGTTGCCTTCTTTCCAAATTATAGTTCTTTTTTGACTTTTCTAGATGCATAACTTTTATTTAGATATAGATTTTGTCTATTCTCAAAATAAAGAAGATATAAACAGCCTGTTCGGTCGGCTGGTTCGTTTCGTTGCTGGTTCGTGAAGAAGTACGGCTGGCTGGTTTGTGTAAGAGAAAAATACTATTCGGCTGGAAATTTACGATCGTTTACGACAAGCCACAGCCAAACAAACGGGGAGATAGATTCTGTTTGGATATACATAATGAAAACCTATGTATTTTAGAATGGAGGGAGTAGCTATTTAAGAATTTCAGGAGTGATCCATTATACTAAAAAAATGCAGTTAGTCTTCTTTTCCTGTGTAATCTGCCAAACCGCGTTTCTAACCAAGGCTCTCTAAAATCAACTATTTTTAGGGACGGTCATGGAACCGACTATGAAAAATGATTTGTAGAGGTTAGATAACATTAACGCCTCTAGCGTGACTATCTCTGGGAATTATTTTTCAGAATTGATAAAATGGACGGAAAATAGCAAATAATAATAATAATCATGGGAGAAGCTCATCACTAGAAAGCACTGCGGTCATGTTTTGTAACTTGTAAGTCACAGGTTAGTAGGGTATTTTTCGTGCGTGTACGTTTTCTAGATAACACCAATCATATCTGAGAATAGAGAACATTTCTAGGAGACAGTAAGGCGGTAACACCAACCACTTTGAAAAAATCGATTTTTAGAGATGGCTCGTCTTTAGAAATGGTTCTAGAAATGATATCGCGGTAATAGCTTCAAAGTTGAGCTCGATCAATGAATAAAGTGAACACGAGAAGCACCTGCATGCGTTGGATCTTCTCTTTGGCGTCGACACTCCACAACGTTAGGAACGTGTCGTTCCATGTGCGCGCGCAAAGAAGCATCTGGAAAAAGTGGAAAACACTGGAGAAGGAAGAGTGCAGAGCGGTGCTGGCAGTGGCAGGTAGCAACTGATGAGACGAGAATGCATACCAACACACAGACACAGGAGCGGTCAATTATTTAGGTAACTGGTCGACCTGCTTCCATGCATGCATGGGTTCATCATCGCATGGACGACAAATATTCAACGACATGCATGCACGTTGCATGATGATGATCTCCAGGCTGAACGCTGTGACTGACTATGCTAGTCGTCGGCTGATGGATGATGCTGATAGATTGAGAGAGAAAGCAGGCTCGGCGCTGAAACGGAAGTCCAAGCGCATGCCGTGGAACGAAGACTGACTGCTGGCTTTAATTGACTGGTGACTGTTGTTCGCCAGTTGGTTATCGACGACCATGCATGGCAATCAGCGAAGCGATGCGGGACCGACCATGCATGCATGGCGCTGTCAGTGCATGCAAGGAAAAGGGGAAACGAATAGTCTGCGCGCAGCCTCGACGACGACGACGACGACGAACGATGCGGCAGCGACTGATTGCGGCGTTGGCGTCGCGCGCCTTGTAATTGACTGGTGGCGTGTGTTGTTCGCCTCGCCGCCGTCGATCGTTTTCTGCGGTGCCGGTCCGTGCAGGCATTGCATTTGCATGGCTCGTGCGTGCGTCTCTTTCTCTCTCGTTGGACTGTGCCGTGTGCGGCTGCTAATTGGTCTGCCATGATAGGGCCCTAAAAAGAATGCAATTTATTCCCTCTATTGGAAAAAAATCATAAATCTCGTTTTTTTTCTCGACGAGTCGATCAATCTCATATTTGGTCGAATAACTAAAAAATTATTTTTTATGATGCATAATAAGTATTGTCAATTAATTATAGAATATATTTAGAGATAAAATGTTTATACTGCTTTTTATAGACCCACTATTCAAACTTGATTGATTGACTCCATAAAAAAACGATATTTATATTCTTTTTGGACCGGGGGGGCAGTAGTTCTATCTTCAATCAAAGTATTTTAAGTTTAAACCTTGACCAAATTTACAAAAAAGGTTTAATTATGACACCTAATAAGTACGCTATGAAATTATACTCCATGATGAATCTAACCATTAATATTTGGTATCATAAATATTGATATTTTTATAAATTTCATTAAACTTAAGATAGTTTGACTCAATACTATATTAAAATTGCATCCTGAAATGTCAAGAAAATATGCATGGATGTCCTAGAGGAGTGAGGTCCACAGTCCACTAGTAGTCCAGAGACTGCGTTGTGTTAGTTTGTGTGGCCAGGCCAAGTGCTCAACAGCTCAAGTGCCGGGACTAGTAGTGGTAACTGTAGTCCAAGCAGTGGCTATGTTGTGTGCAGCTCTGTTTGGTCAAAGTCTTATCGATCGAGGCACATAAGCACCTTCCACCTTCTGTCACCCTGTTCGCTTGACGGTATCAGCCATGCTTATTAGCCATAATACAGTATTTTTTTCTCGTAATAAAATAGCATCAGCCGGTTTATAAGCCACAGAAACGATCAAGCGACAGGGTGATATTCCGTCTCCTCCACGGTTCTGAAGGATGTGCAATACGTACTAGCTAGCTGGCTGAAAAATATGCTCCGCCCTTTATTATCCTTTCTATTCTATTCTATCTGTAATGGAGTAATATACAAACATTATTATATTTATGGCAACTACTATCCAGAGTTTGAAATTTTTATGTAGTTATTATAACAGCTTATAAAAAGTCAACGTACTCCCAAGATAGCGCTCACATCAAGGATTGAGGGCATGTCGTTTGGATTGGTTTTTGAAGGATCGAGTGCATGTTTGGATTGGATTTTAGAAAAGCTATGCCTGCCTCATGCAGCAATTCCAGCATCCATTTTTAGTAGCTTGCCAATGCCAAGGCCACCAACCAAACAGACCGGAATGCCTTGCTCCTCCATGTATATGTACTCTGCAAAACAACATTCTTCCATCATCAGCGTGTGCATTTCTTCTACTTTTCTTTTGCCAAAATCGAGCTCGTTCATGTGAAAGTGAAACTCCTAGGAAGTTTCTGCGCTCTAGACACGCCGGCACTAAAGCTAAGCTACTGGCACTTGCATTGGTTAACTAACAAAATAATTCTTCCTAGGGCTTATCTCCTCTCCTTATCTACTACCCATGCATCTGATCTGCACCATCCCATTAGTTTAACTAATTAACCCCCTTCAAACCTTAAGCCAGACACATGCTATACTACATGGCCAATCAGACCTTTCCCTTCGTTTCAGACTCTGAGCTGAGCCTGGCACTGGCACACATCACATGCTAGCTCTCTCCGGTAATGTAAAAGATTCCTTGGCCTTGGTTGAGCAAAATAAGCATGCAATGCAATGCACGGAGACAAAAAGGTTGGCGCACGCACGTACGTACACGCCTCCGCGTGCAATGTACTGTACGCATGTGCATATGTCCCACAACTGATGAGGTCATGCATGGCATTGTGATGCGTGTGTGGCCTAGAGACTCGGCAAGGCCTGCCGGCTTGGACAGGAGCAGGCTCCTTGTGTGGCTCAACTTGGGTCTGGATTGAATCGGAGTGCGACGGCGGATTTGAAAAAAAGAAGAGGATAGACTTGTTTAGGTGACCGAGGGACATGTATGTATGCGTGCACGTAGTCGAAGATTGCATGCATTGGGTGCTCGATTATTGCTTCATTTCTAGTAGATTCCTTTCCTTGCATTGTGTACGGGTGACGCACTGACGCAGGCAGAGCTCGAGAGAGAGAGGGTTTTGCAGAGCTCGAGAGAGACGACTGACTGACTGATGCACGGTTTCCAGGACAGCTAGCGCGTGCGTGCGTGTGACGGCCAGAGGGTGACACTCGTGTGGGTATGTGTGTTCACCTTTCCTTGCTGAGGATGCAACGCCTCTGATTAATCCTAGCAGGCGTACTTCCTCAGTACGAACACCTCTGCGCATTGGCCAATTTTACGGTCCATCCACGCATGTTTTAAGTACTATATATGTTATAAAAATAACAGGAATATATTTAAGGTATAAGTACTATATATGTTATAAAAATAACAGGAATAAGTACTAGAGAAACTATGGATTTTCGAGAGAATTTTTTTTTCGATCGCTGCAATAGTTTTTTTTTATAGAAAACTAAAGATAAATAATGTGAAGTTCATATAGCTAATTACAATTGTTTACCTTTGTTCTCTCTAGTATATTACATTCTATACATTATTCACACATGTACTTTGTTATCTCTATCTGATTTTGAAAGACTTCAGTCAATTGTCATATATATATTTTTTAGTCTAATTCATAAAGTTTCCTCTTTTTACAACCCAACTATTTGTGTGTTTGACTCATATATGTTCAGTTCATGAACCTTATTAGATTGAGGTATGTGTTTGGCAACAAATAGATATGTGCATTGCTTTCACATACATGTATAATTGTTCCTTATGATCAACACATCGTATATATTAGACCTTGAGTTTGTTATTTATATGTTAATGATAGCAAAAGAAGGTAATTATAAGCATATATAGGTAAGCACATACAGGGGTACTTTCAGGTAATTTTTTATAATGACTGATGCAAGTTGTATCCCTGTAGTTAGTATATTTTTAATGATATCGGAGGTGAGTAATTTATATGCAAGAGGTTTGCATTAGATTATTTCTAATAGAATTGTATAGCTACCAAATTTAGATAAAAATTGTGGTTCAATTTCAAAAAATTATAATGGTGGAGGTTGGTAGTTTTTTTAGAATGTAGAATAGATCAAATGCTTATTGTTGTGAATGTAGCAGAAATGGATACTTTAAATGATTAGGAGGTTACTTCAGATTATTTCTTTATTGGCAAAGGCGGGTAATCTAGATATTATTTAGAGGTTAGTCTAGAGTGTTTTCATAATCGCAAAAGTGGGTATTTTTTAGTAAAAAGAATAGGTATAATGGCTATTATATTGACTATGGTGATTAGAGCCTACCAAATCAATGGGAGACTCCTTTGGAGTTTAGTGTGATAAGATTTACAATTATTTTCTGATTGGGGATAGATTTACCTTTAAAATACTTAAAAGATCGCTACAATATATAGAGGGAGGAGTAGTAGGACACTTGTGACTAGAGGAAGGGAGGGTCGTATTAGTTATTTTCTCTATGTCAAGGAGTTCATGTTTTTAATTCGTCTATTAAGGCTGCTCCTAACGGTGGTTAAAAATGAGGGCAAAAGATTGCTTCAGCTTGAAAAAGTGATTGTAAATTTGTAAAGTTGAACAATGAGGATAAAATCACAATTGGAGCTCAAAACGAGGATAACATCTTTGTCCCAATATTTAATACGAAAATATATTATAACATGATGAATAAGTGATCAAAATTTTGCTCAATGGTGGTGAAGCCGGCCAAGAACAGTGCGGCCAAGAACAGTGCTCAATGGTTTCCTACTCACTCGTCTGTAAAGCGTAAACTATCGAAGCGAGGCAACTAGGACTTGTTTGGTTACTATACTGGCCTGGGGAGGCCTGGCCAGGCAGCTCGCTCAGCCACAGGCGTAGGAAAATGAACGCCTGAGATCCTTGCCAGGCGCAGTCAACTTTTCCAGGTTACAAAGCAAACACGCCCCTAGTGTCTAGTAGTGGAGGAGCGTCTAGTCAGCCCAGCCGGCGGCAAGCAGCTGGAGCAACCCAGACAAAGACAACACACAGCTAGTGGACCGATGGATGCGGCGGCAGGGCAGGGCAGGCGAGATCCAGCAGGGCACGCGCGCGTGCCGGCGCCGCGGCCGGGAAAAGCTAGCCTAGTCGCCCGCCGCGCGCCAGGCGAGGCCGGGGACAGAGAAAAGCGTTCAAAAAGGGCGTTGCGCTGGCTGGGAGACCGGGGCGGTGTCGCGGCGGAACGCGCCGGCCGGTCACCACCTTGCATGGCCTGCAGTGCGTGGGTTCTCGCGCGCGCTGCCGCCTGCCGCTGCGGCGCTGCCCGCTGGTCACTGGTCAGCCTCCCCGCCGTACGTAGACGACGACCACGTACTCCTACACAGTGTACTCTTACTACTCCTAGACACAGTGTAGCCTTGCCCCGTGTTTAGTTAAAAAAAAGTTTAAAAAGGTGCTACAGTACCCATTACATTGAATCTTACGATACGTGCATGAAATATTAAATGTAGATGAAAAAAAATTAATTACACAATTTGGTTGGAAATCACGAGACAAACATTTTGAGCCTAATTAATCCCACTAATCATCAAATAAAACAAAAATGCTATGGTAAACAAATTTCAACTTTTCAATCAACTAAACACGTGCTTAGGTTTAGGCAGCTAGCCCGGCGCCAAGTCACGTCGCAGCGGAGCACGGACACCCATGCATCTGCGTGAGTGAGAGAGAGAGACAGCCCATGCATGGCCGCTGTCTAATTGGCTGTAGCCCCTTCTCATCTGGGCACTACTCACCACCTTGTGTTACGCGCCGGCGCCGTAAAAAGAAAAGCCGAGCTTTTTTTTACCGTGGGGGTGGTGGTAGCTGTAGCTGTAGCTAGCTTCTCTCGGACTGTGGGGCCGGGCGCGAAAAGATGTGCGGGCCGGGGACGCCGTGCGCGGCCCCGGGCCCCGGCGGGGAAGGCCGGCGACGGCCGGAGAGGGATACTGGTTTGGTCAAACGGAGGGTGGAAGGCGACGAAGATCTCGAGGCACTGATGAAAAGGAAAAGCTTGTGTTGGCCGGCGACATAGCAGAGGTGATTTTTTTTTTTTTTTGGTTTTGAAAAATCTTCTCTCTCCCTTTTGTTCATGTGTTTCTTTTTCCTTGACTGACTGCCTCGATTTGAAGGGACTGGTGAACCGTGAACGTACTAGTAGTAAAGTGACGTGACGAATGCAAAACAAAAGGGCGTCCCACTCCCATGCACAAAAGCTCAGAAGTAAAAGGCCAATTGAACACTCGCTATAATTACTGTCAACACCTTTCTTTTTGAGATGTTATTGTTAACACTTTTACTAGCACTCACTTTTTTTTTTTTTAAATGTCGATATGCGATGTTTCGAAGCTTAACTAGATTTATAAAAAAAATATTAGCAATATTTTTATCTCTAAATAAATTTATTATGAAAATAGATCTATTGATATATCTAATTATACTAATTATATATCATAAATATTAATATTTTCTTGTATATATTTGATAAAAGTTGAGTACATTTGACTTATCAGAAAGTAAGAACAACACTTAAAAATGGACGAAGGGAGTACGTCGTACTCCTTTCAAGGGAGTGCAGTCTTTGAGTCAACTTTTGGGTATAGTCCACAATTTTACCAAATACAGTCAATATTAGAATGGGAAATATATCGTTCTCGATATTCATTCCGCGACGCCCCCAAAATCTGTTTTTGAGTTTGTATAGTAATCTAATAGCTAGAAGTAAAGTATTTTGCACTGCCCCATGGTGTCCATTGTTGTTTGGTACGATAGTTTTTTTCATAATGGTGACTTGGTGAGTGGTGACTTGAGTTTTCTAACCGCCAAATACTGTACCAATTCCATTCCTAATGGTAGTTCATTTTACTCAAAAAGCACTTCTCAAAATCAAACAAAATAAATTATACAATACATATTTCAAGGTTCATTAATTAAAACCATTTTTGTGCTATATATGTTGATATGTTATTCTACAAAATTTTCAATGTTAGACTAGTTTGATTTATGACAAAACTAAAAGATCTATGATATACGACGTATAGAGTGGTTAGCATATAGTTCAGCCCAAAATAATTCCAAGTAGCTAACCCTCCCCAGACCCTTTTGGTCCCAATGTCATTCGTAACATCAAGGGTGTGGATTAAGGTTTGTGTTTGCTAGTCCTGGCACCAAACTTTGAATTTAGTGGGTGATGGGTACGTAGAGGGGTAACCCTGTTTGGTAGAACGATGGGGATATAACCTTCATTCCCTCAGAAGTTACACAAACGGAGTAAATGCACGGTTAGTAGAAGCAGGTCTCACCTAGCTTTTGTGATTTAGAACATACGGGAGTGATGGAGAGAAGCATTGCCAAAAAAGTTGCAAAAAACGCACACCATTTGTCTGCTAATTTCAGTTTATTTGGGCCATAAACATCTATAAGTTGTATGAAATAGACCATAAATATCTAGATCGCCTAAGGCCACACACGACCTAGATACGCAGAGGAATTGGGTCTAAACGGCAAGACCGACCAGTAGTCATCGAGGCTGATTTGACGCTAGTTCTTCGCCCGAAAAAAAATACGAATACCTATTAGGGAAATACATAGAGGGGGTGCCCTAGGATCGGCAAAGTCACGTAGAACTTCAGCAAATCTCGTCGAGAGAAGTGATGGACAATAAGGGGGTTAGAAGAGATTGGATTTAGAGGTAAAAATAAAGATAGATGTGTTTTTGACGATTGAATATATAAATCCCTCAATCGGTCATGGGATCAGATCAATTTCCTAAGGAAAATCGCGAATTAGCCTCGAACCAGCCAAAAACCAGCCCAGTTTTTACAACCCACAATACTGTGTAAATCGGCTTGGGCCGTTTTTTCTAGTGGCTTTGCAAATTTGCCCGATTTTCTCCAAATTTCATTTTTTTTCTTCGCTGCGCCATGTGGTTTTCTAGTCCATCTTTAATTGATACAGTCCCTTTTTGGCTGTCGAGAAGACCTATAGTAGGCTTGTGAAAATAATGCAATGGGAGATGTTAGCTAGAGGTGCAAACTACTAGTAATCTAGGGTTCCACTTGTCCCATACAATTATCAAATTATAGTATTTTTAAATAAAAAGTTATTTTGGAAAGAAGAACGTATAATTTGTTGAACAAAAAGGGATGGTGTAATGCTTGAGGTTACCAATTTACAGCTTATGTTATTAATTAGTAACAACTTAGGGTTTGAGCAATATATATCAGGTGTGAAGTACGGTAAGCTCATGTTACTACTCACTAGCTAGTGATACAATAGAGAGGTAGCAAGGGGTTTGTGTATTGTCAGTTGTCACAAGGTCGCCGTGGCATGGGAGGACATAGCTAGGTATTGCATTGGTAACACTGAAGCATCGTCAATAACAATGTTTGGCAGTGGAAATGGCAATGGCACGCACTAGCTTCAAAAGTGTGGACAGTCGCATACAGATGTGACTAAATTATGTTCTAGTGGCCTCCGTATTTGACCAAACCGTTAAAAGGGGAAACATCTAGTCCTGACGACTCCTGACCCTATAGCCACATCTCTTTTTTGTTATTATTATTATTGTAGAGCAACGGTAGCAACTTAAATAAAATGCTCCCGGCATCCACAAATTTAAGTAATTTTAGGATTTTTTTAAAAAGAGATCAAGAGGAAGGAAATGACTTCGATGTAACAAATGCCATAAAGGGTTGGTGTTAATCAAATGACGAGGGAGGGGACTGGGCAAGAAATGTTTTTAGTTATGGAAGATTTAATTTGAATGCTAAAAATGCCTATAC
The DNA here is from genome assembly GCA_904845875.1 of Miscanthus lutarioriparius. Lineage (NCBI taxonomy): Eukaryota > Viridiplantae > Streptophyta > Magnoliopsida > Poales > Poaceae > Miscanthus > Miscanthus lutarioriparius. Next base: position 52,882,032 of record CAJGYO010000010.1, read on the forward strand.
TTGTGAACAGAGCACACTATACCAAATCCACAATCATGTGAGTAGAGAAAATATCACATAGTTCGACATTATTCCTCATTTCTAGAGACTACATATGAAGTGAGTTGTAAATTTTTTGATCGCCTAGGACTAATTGTTAGTTACCCTAAAGTTATTCAGCTTTTAGTCCGTGCATGTTCAGATCCTCCATTAATAGGTGTATACTTCTCCAAAAATTAGGGCCAGATCTATCACCGGGACAGTGTGGACTCAAGCTCCCGTATGGCTACTCTGAAGCATGGAGCCCCTCTTTAGCCTTCTATAAATTGATACACATAACAATTTGGAAATAAGGGCTAGAGATAAAGATAATGGAGAAGCACCTCTTAATTTGTTTTTCTAGATCTGTCCTGGTAGCAATGAGCTATTAGCCAGTGTTAGCTAGTTGTACTTTGGCTAATGGGTTAACAACTAGCCAAGGGCTTGGCTAATTTTTAGCCAACATGTTTGGATCACATAGGGCTAGTTTTTAGCATATGTGACAACTTATTCCTAGTATATCAAACAGGCCCTAATATAGTTAATTTTTACTGGCAGTGCTTCCAAATAGACTAGGCTCGAACAATATCGACGCTGTACCTAAACCTTGAACAAAACAAAAAACACCTTGAACCTGGGGTAAAGTTGTAGAGATCGAGGACCAGCCAAACGGTTGTGAGAACAAAAAGAGTGCTGGTTGCCATTTGCCCAACGCAACACGGTTGGTTTGGGTGCGGTGGACCTTCGATCGGTTTCATGAGACCTACTACTGGCCACCGTCATTTTTAGAGGAAAACAACCACCGTCAATCCGTCATTTGCCCATACGGCCATACTATATGCCTAATTAAGCTAGACAGAGATAAACTGTCTAGCAGTCAAGTACTAGTGATAATTGGTACCGATCATCGAGCTGACGAGGCATGATTGGTGGACTCGCCGGCCCAACGACCCGACCTAACAAACAAACAGCCTTTTTATTATCACTGCGCTCATTGACGAATGTTTTGGAAGCAAGCAGTGACGAGAGCCAGCTGCGTGCAGGCTGCATGATTGAGCATGATCGCGGCGGTCACTGGTCATGGTCAGAGAACACATTTTGCATACTCGATCGATGGGTCTGCTAGCTTTTCCTGTTCATTTTTGGGCCCCATGCATGGCTAGCTAACCTGGCGGTTGAGTGTGGACGTAGCTAGTGGCGGTGGTTCGCTTGCTTTTAAGCCCTCGTGTTCTAGAAGGTTTTACTCGCAGCTAGGGTCCGGTACACGCCAAATACTACCAAAATTGTTTGAGGTTGTTCAACAACAGTTTGGAACTTTGACCACAGGTTCTTCCTACACGAGTATTTGTGTCTAGAGTGAGCGGAGCGGTACTTATTCTAGTGTGGCAATATGACTGTCAAGTTATTATACATTTGTTATCTTTTGTGGTCCATGGAATTGCAAGATTGCTTCCAGACTAGAGTGCCACACTACACTGATTTTACATACAACACAACATATTAGGCTCCAAGGAACATTCTTGAAAAATACCAATTTTTAATTGTAGAATCAACAAAAATGTAGTTGGGTTGACATAGAGGAATAATGGGTGGAAATACAAAAGCAAAGCGCAGTTCCTAAAGAGGTAATTTTCTATACGTACAATCAGAAAAGCAATGGATGGACACGTTCTTAAAAAAACACATGCATGTGAAGAGGTTTAAGTTTCTCTGAGTGCGAACAGAAAGCCAACTGGATTGGCACGACACACACAAAATGAAGTTCCTATGTGTGGCAACAAAATGAAATTCCCATATGTGTGGCAAAAGAAAGCTAGCTATAGTTAGATCGGCACTATGGAAAAACATGTAGTGAGGTAAGTTTCTATGTGCACATTGAGTTAGTAAGATTGGTGTGGCATCCACAAAGTTCCTATCCGTACTAACACAGAGCAGGTTGAAATGCGTTCTGATGATTTTTCATGTGCTCGAAAGAAAGCCAGCAGGATCGGCACGGTGTACACAGAATTTCTCTGTGCGCCAAGATAAAGCTAGTTGCACCGACGCACACGAGAAACATACAAAGAGCTACATTACAAAGAGCTACATTTTGATGCACTGCACTAGAAATCCAGCCATATAAGGCGCACAAACATATGGAATTCTTATAGGTTACGGCCGCAAAGCCTGTTGTAGACGAAGCCCCTCTAGCACACCTTGAGAAACATGTAATGAGATAAGTTTCTTTGTGCGTGAACAAAAAGTCAGTCGACACTACTAGGAATATCCACTTCTATGATGAATATTTTAATGACAAATCTGAAACCGTCATAAAAATCATTTTTATGACGAAATTTTCGGTTTTCATCATAGATCACCATGACGAACCTCGAACCCCCCTTATCTATGATGAAATCGGGTATCGTCACAAAAAATGTCACAGAATAGCACAACATTTCATCACAGATCACTTGCGCGACTATTCCTGCTCGTCTGTGACGATCTTATTCAGAACTGTGACGAACAGGGCTTCGTCATTGAATTAATTACTAATATGTGACGAACAATATTCGATTTGTAACGATGGCGCTTCATCATAGATCTCCACACGATACCTTATCCATCCGACGTGTACCTGTGGGACCTGCAGTTAATCATCCGTGACGCTTACAGTTCGTCATAAAAGACTTCACTCGATTCTTTCTCCATGCGACGTGTACTTGTGAGACCCTTTCTCCATTTGACCTATGGGACCCGAACCTGTGGGGTTTGTCTCCATGTCCATCCGACCTGTGAGACCCGGCGAGTTGCATGTCACTTGTGCTTGTGGACCCTTCTCCATCCGACATGTGGGCCCCGAAGGCAACTTTCTCCATCTCCATCCAACCTGTGGGACCCGACGGTTTGCGTGTCACGTGTACCTGTGGGACCATCCGACCTTTGGGACCCGTTGGCTTACGTGTCACGTGTACCTATGGGACCTTTCTCCATCTCCATCCAACCTGTGGGATCCGATAGCTTGCGTGTCACTTGTTGCCGCCAGGGTTTAATAAATTCAAACTAAAAAACCATGAGACCTAGGAGTTGAACCCAGGACCCAGAGCAAGGAATAGACCGTCTTCACCATTGCGCTAGATGTCTGGTTGTGTTGACATGTCTTTGGAGTATTATATGTTCTCTGTGTGGATAGGTTGACTTATATATTGGATACATCCCTATCCCCTGCAAGTGAAAATAAATCTGTGCCCGTTGGACTTGCAACGGCGATGGCGGCAACGAAGGATCCCTAGTGTGCTATGGTGGCTCAGGCTTCCTTTTGGAGGCTAGGCAGTGGGTCTTCCCGGTGGAGCGCAGCAGCATTGGTGTCCGTGTCCATCATGTGACGCGGCAGAGGCGACAGATCCGATCCGTAGGTCTCCTTTCTCGCCTTTTCCTATTTGCTTCACTGTTTTGGTCCTTGCTTGAACATGAGGTATACAAGAAATATTGTAGCGTTTCAGATCTGGTTAGGCCAATGATGATGAAAAAAACTAGGGGGTGGCACTAGTTGGTTTTCTACCGGCCCGTGTCACTTGTAGATCTGTCTAGGCAAACAAACAGGTCCTTCGCTTCTGCCTTAAACTATTTTTTCTGTCTAGTGCTTGCTTGATTCTATATTTCTGTTTTGTATGCTCTAGTGCCACCAGTGAGTCCTTATGGTATTTTGAACTTGTAACATATCTGAGGCCACATGTCTATGCCAATGATGTCTGCATGGCTGTTGGATGTATTAGGATGCAGCTGATATGTTTGCTTTCTATATCTTCTCCTTGTTGACAACCAAGTAATCCATTTGGTTCCAAACAAGAGGAAGGGTATCGAAAGCAAATCAATGCTTCGTGTCCATCATTCACATGACTGAGGCCACTAATTAATGTCTAAGTTGCACATGTTGCTACTGATGCCAACGATGCTCACTACCACTTGTTCACTGACATTCTACTTGTGAAAACTGAGGCAACCTGTTCAGGTTGTGCAGATTTGAGATGAGTCATCCCTGTTATGTTGTGTTCGATGGCCATGAGCCAAGAGTTTACTACAACCAGCCGGACTGCCATAGACAAGTTCATAGGTTTGGTGGAGCTTGTTATAAAAAGTACAACTCCTATGAAGAAGAAATTGCTACCTTCAAGTCAAGAACCAACTCAAATCCAGCCTTAGCTCATGATGATGACTTCTATCTTCAAAACCCAACAACTACTCCACCCTCTTCATCCTTCAAAACTATTATAATTGTAGTCCTCTTAATCTTTGTCTGTCTCCAATGGAAGAAGCTCTGAGCTCGTGTACTGATTGTAAGTGTGATGGTTAGACTTGATTTAGCTAGAATTGTAATGGTTACAGCTCCATTAACTGCTACTCTAGTTTGAGTTATATATATCTATGTGGTGCTACTCTATATTTAGGTGAGGTCGTACCATGAAAATTGTTAATGGTTGTTAAAGTTACACTTTGGTATGAGTTGTGGACTTCACTGATGGATCTTTATTGGATTATTTTCCTCCTCAGTGATCTCATTACTAAGCAAGCTCTCATCCTACTGCATGCACACGATGGAATGGAGGAGGCCCCCAACAAGAGGAACGCACTAGCTAGTCTCATGGGCGATGTCTTTGTCGAGATCCTCTGCCGCCTCCCCGCTCGCTCCTTGTTCTGCTGCAAATATGTCTGTCGCTCCTGGAGACGCCTCGTCTTAGACAACCATAAGTTAATGCCCTAGACTATGGCCAGCTTCTTCTATCATGAAATCTACAGCCAAAGAAACTTCACCAGCATCACCGGTGTTTACCCCTCCTTGTCCTTCTTGCCCTTCACCATGAGCAATGTAGCTGTCTCAGATTGCTGCAACGGCCTCATCCTATGCTGGTGCCCTGGGGTGATGGATATTGCTATGTCGTCTGCAATCCGGCAACCCGGGAGTTGAAGGTATTGCCGCCTAGAATCCATTCTATTGGTGAGGCTTGATTGGGGTTCGATCCGATAGCCTCCTCGCACTTCCATGTGTTTGAATATATGGAGGAGGATGATCAGTGCGTGGGTGTGGACATCTACTCATCTAAAACTGCAGCATGAATCTTTAAGGAATCTAAATGGGGAGAGGAGGCTGAGTGGACATTATCAAAATTAGCAATTGTGTTTCTTAACGGTTGTCTACACTATATTGGGTTATGCGAGGGTTACCGTCGTATACTTGCTGTGGATATGGAGGCAGAGGCATGGAGAAAAATTCCTAACTAGCCGCGTGGGTTTTCACGCTCTATCCATCAAGCTCAGGGTCACCTGTGTCAATGTACTGTTGGTGGTCGCAATATGTCCAAGCTTTCAATATGGATCCTTGAAGACTATGGTACTAATAATAAATGGATATTGAAGCATACTATCAGCCTGCATAAGTTGTTTGGAAAGACTAAGAAACAAATGGGTTACTTTGAATTTGAGTCGTGCTACACAGTGGTTATAGTTCACCAAGAATGGAATTTGGTTTTCTTTGTTGGGGTTGGGGTGGAAAGAGCCGTCATCGCATATAACATGGACAGCAGAAAAGTTCATGTCATCCCTACACATTACATTCCGTATGGTAGACGTGACATCCTGCCAGAAATCATCGACATACCTTACTATCTTCCCTATGTTCCTTTATTCTCGGAGTTGGAGTCATTAGCAAAGTAGTAAATAAAGCTGCATTTGATGTATCTCTCTGTCATGACATATTTAAATGGATCAATGTTGTTTGATTGTCTATGGACATGTTAATTTCCTCTTGGATGGATGTTGTCATTATTTTGTAGCAACTTTAACTTGTTTGTAATGTAAGCTAAGGTCTGTGTAGTGTGTCAGACGCGTTTCAACACCAATGGCTTTTACGTGTGCAGTAACACTTCAACACCAATGGCTCCTCTTTGTTCCCCAAAAAACACCAATGGCTCCTCTGTAGTAGTGATATATTAACCGCCGTGATCTCTTCCGCAACTCCGCTTATTTTCCTTCCTTACGCGAGCCCTCCCATTCCCATTGTAGATCTAAAATCGCCAGGAACGTGTGGTTGCCTTCTCTAAACCTACTTCACTATTAGCCACCGCCATGGTGAAGGGCGAGCCTTCTACGAAGCGTGCATGGGAGGGGGATGACGCCATTCCCGTGGTGAAGGAGGATGATGCCGTGCCCGTGGTGATTCAAGATGAAGCTCTGATGGATCCCTTTGGATATAGAGATGATTAGGCCATTGGCATCATGAGTAAGGCTTTCTTGAAGATCAGGCATGTGCTATAGAACACCGGGGTGGGCACCCTGAACCCACTTGGGGAGGAAAAGGTGAGCAGTTACGTCTTCATTTTAACCAACTCGTCGATGTCCTAGAAGAACTGCCAGCCTACCTAAACAAGAATCACGCGGACAACGCGGAGTACATCCTTGCCTTCTACTAGAGCCAGTTAGATGGCTTCAACACTAGCGTCGTGACATAGGGAATCAGCACCGCCCACAACACCGAGAAGCACTAGCGCAACCTGGTTCCTGCCGATGCTGAGCAGGTGGCCTACCACATCACCACTAACGAGCAAAAGGGCCTTATGGCTATAGAGGAGGACGACGATGACGTTGATACCAACGATGAGGACGAGGACGAGGACAGTGATACCGATGATGAGTAGAGGAGTAAATAAAGTTCCATTTGATGTATCTCATGTTGCATTGGATGTATCTTCCTTATGTTGGGAGTACGAATGGAGTACATGTTGTTACTCTTTCCTTATGTTGTTACTCTTCCTTATGTATCTTCCCTTGCATTTTATGTCAGACGCGTTCAAATGTACAGAGGTTTTGATTTGTGAAGTCTAATTTGCATGTCTATGTTTACTTTTGTTGAACTTTGTATTATGGTGGGGTTAAACTCTGTTGGGCATGGTGTAGATCAGGTCCTTTGGTCAATTGGTAGCCGATTTCTAGCCCCTGTTGGTTGGTTTTGCCTACAGGTTTCTTTCTGGTACTCTTTCTGATCTGTAGTATGGTAAACATGCATAACAAAATTCATTCGATCAAGTATCGTGTCGATGTAATGCCTAACGGAGGAGCCACATAACTATTCCAATTTTACAGCACACGCAGGAAAGTCTGAGCATCGTAAATCTGATTGGGCTGGACACATCTCACATTATATTATACAGGGAAACCTATTTTGTTCGAATAGATTGTTGAATCCCTAAAGAAAACAAATAAAATTGAAACTAGTTACATGTTCGGCCCGTTCAAATTTACGCAGCTCGGACTATCAGGCGAGCAAACGATTTACAAGAAATAGGTAAACGTCACTTGATCGAATATACTAGAGGGACGTGGTCGGGGGAAGTTGTGATCGTTTGTTGTAGAGTACACATCCATGGTATGGTAACTAGTTGCCATCTGTAAGCATGATTTTGGTTAGTGTCAATCGACGGAAGGGGAAAGCCACTCATGACTACTACTACTACTGATACAAATGTTGTGACCGAGTGCACTCCTATGCAATAGTTTTCCTCATAACTCTATACTGTATAGTGTCCGACGAGATCAAATGTGCCGCATTTGAACTTTCTTGCAAGGGCAGTAAAATATGATAATGAAGCGAATGTGGCAGGAAAGCTGGACACAAGAAGTGAATCAATAAAAAGAGCTTTTGACCACCATAACATGCTTGAGACTTGAATGCCCGCTGACACCAAAGTAGGGCGCACCATCGGCCCCGCCTCCTCTGAAGAGGGGAGAGCTAGTACACTGGAGGAAGCAGGGACTGGAGTCAGGCGACCCTTCCTCGAGTAGCGCTTCATGGGCACGGCCTTAGTTGCAAGCGATGGGGAGACAGAGTTTGGGACTTTGCGAGGCGAGGTGAGGGTTTTTTGCGCAATGCAAGTTGGAATCAAACAATGGGAGCGAGGCCAAGCTTTATGTATACACAGAGCGGACTTTCTGTATGCTGTGAAGTATACAAGATTTATGTATACACAGGGCGACACTTCATGGATCAAGGTTCTTGATTATGCTCATTGTCTGGTTCGGTATAAAATGTTGTTCTATTTGCATGATTCGGTGAGATCTTTTGTGATGTTTTGGATTGTACTCGTGTGATTGCATTCGCACGAATTAGATAAGATTATGTTCAAATTGGTGTGATCTTTTATGTCATAGATGTTGTTGCTATTTCCTATAAAGTTAGTCAAACATAAAATTGTAAACGACACCGTGACAAGTATCACAGGAAAAAGAGGAAAAACTACAGAGGATACTGTCCGACGCATCCAAATATACTGAGATCCGACTTTCTTACGCGTGCAGGGGTGCATGCTCGGACGAAAAAAAATACGATAAGCACCAGCTGAAAGCTCTAGTTTGGTTTTAGTGAATTGATGAAACCCTATGTGCTAACCTAGTTTATCAAGTGATCATGAGATAGGTAGCACACTTCAAGTAGCGGAGCAAATGAAGATCATATCATGACAATGGCAATGCAATGGTGATGATCAAGGGCTTCGACTTGAAAAGAAGAAAGAGAAAAACAAAAAGCTCAAGGCAAAGGTATCATTTATAGGAGCCATTTTGTTTTGGTGATCAAGACACTTAGTGAGTGTGATCACATTTAGGATCGATAGCCGTACTATTAAGAGGGGCAAAACTCGTATCGGAATGCGGTTATCAAAGTGCCCCTAGATGCTCTAACTCATTGCATATGCATTTAGTATCTAGTGGAGTGCTAACACCCTTGAAAATGTTTGTAAAAATATGCTAACACATGTGCACAAGGTGATACACTTGGTGGTTGGCACATCTGAACAAGGGTGAAGAAGTTAGAAATGAAATGGAGTTGGTCGCAAAAGGCGCTGGCATCGGTCTACTGACCGAACGCTGGGTCGCTCAGCGACCGGACACTGAAGAGGTGCGTCCGGTCGAGTTGTCGGAATGCACAATGCTTAGGGTTAAGCACCGAACGCTGGGCTGTGTCCGGTCAAGCTTGACCGAACGCGTTCGGTCGACAAAAATAGGATTTGGACCCTTACTGGAAATAAACGGACGTTGAGGGTCCAGCGTCCGGTCACCAGTGTCAGAGCGTCCGGTCAATATTTCGACCGTTGAGATCAAACGTTCATAGTTGAACGCAAGTGACACGCGGCCGCCATCAGGCGACCGGACGCTGAGGACCAGCGTCCGGTCAATAGGACCGGAGCGTCCGGTCAGCCCGATCAGAACCCAGTGAAGGGGTATAACGGCTCTATTTCGTGGGGGCTTCTATTTAAGCCCCATGGCCGGGTCAAGCTCACTCTCTTGGCCATTTGCATTGACATAGCAACCTTGTGAGCTTAGCCAAAGCCCTCCCACTCATTTGCATCATAGATTAAACATCTTTGTGAGATTGGAACTGATCCAAGTGCATTGCTTGAGTGATTGCATCTAGAGGCACTTGGTGATTGTGTTTTGCTACGGATTTCGCTTGTTACTCTTGGTGGTTGGTGCCACCTAGACGGCTTGGAGCAGCGAGGATCGTTGAGCGGAGGGTGGTGATTGTCTCCGGCTCCGATCGTGGTGATTGTGAGGGGTTCTTGACCTTTCCCCGGCGGAGCGCCAAAAGGTACTCTAGTGGATTGCTCATGGCTTGTGTGATCCTCATCTTGTGTTGGTTGTGCGGCACCCTATCGAGGGTTTGGCGTGTGATGCCAATTAGCACATGAACCTCCAAGTGAGTTTATCGCCACAACGAGGAGTAGCTTACAGGCAAGCAAGTGAACCTCGGTAAAAATCATTGTGTTCATCATTTGATTCTGAGGTGATTGGTCTTCATTGTTATTCATCTTTGTGATTGATTGGCTCCTTCCTCGACACGGCGGTATAACATTCTTGATCACTCTCTTTACATTACCACAAACTAGTTGTCAAGCTCTTTAGTGTAGCTAGTTGTGAGAGCTTGCTTGCTTGGTTGGTGTGGCTCTTTAGCTAGCCTTTGAGAGCACACTAACATTGAGTAGTGTCATAGCTATTGTGTGAATAGATTCTACCTAAACTAGAATTGTGGTAGGTGGCTTGCATTTTTGAGTAGGCTAGCGCAAAACTCGCTTCGCCTCATTATTGTCTAATCCTTTTGTTAAGTGTTGTTGTAGAAATTTTATTAGGCTATTCACCCCCCCTATAGCCATTAGGACCTTTCAAGTGGTATCGGAGCCGTGGTCACCGTGATTTGAGGCTTAACAACCTTCGGTGTAAAAATGGCTCAAATCAACAACACCAAGAAGCCACCCCAATTTGATGGCATAAATTATCCATATTGGAAATCAAAGATGACCACACATATCAAGTCAATCAATAGAAGGGTGTGGAAGGTGGTAGAAACCAAAATTGAGATTGAGGATCCGGAGAATCCCACCGCGGCCGAAGAAGTGCTTCTCCAAAACAATGACATTGCTCTAAGTGCTATTCATGATGCAATTTATGAGAGAACATTTGAGCAAATCAAGAATATTGAGATGGCTCATGAGGCTTGGAAGAAGTTGGAAGAATCATTTGAGGGTACTCAAGCCGTGAAGGGTGCAAAGGCATACATTCTCAAAGAGAAGTTTGTAAGTTTCAAGATGAAGGAGGATGAGAGTGTGCCAGAGATGTTCCATAGGCTTCAAGTGCTTATCAATGATCTCAAAGCACTTGGAGAAGAGGTGAAAGACAAGGACTTCTCCCATAAGTTCTTGAGATGCTTACCTTCAAGATTTGGCACATTGGTCACTATTCTAGTGAGGAGTGGTTTGGACACTATGACACCAAACCAAGTGTTGGGAGATATAATGACCAATGACACATATAGAGATGATGATGAGAAGGAAGAAAAGAGGGAGAAGAAAGATGAGAAGAAGGATGAGAAGAAAAAGAGTGTGGCATTCAAAGCCACATCATCCAAGGGCAAAGCCAAGCAAGAAACATCAAGTGAAGAAGATGATTCATGGGATGATGAGAAGATGGCTCTCTTTGTCAAGAGATTTAGCAAGTTCATGGTGAAGAAGGGCTATCATGCTAGAAGAAACAAGTCTTCATCCAAGAACAAGGAAGAACCAAAAAGATGTTTCAAGTGTGGAAGCAAAGATCATCTTGTTGCTCAATGTCCATATAATAGCGACAATGATGATGACAACAAAAAGAACAAGAAGAAGGACAAGAAGGAAATGAAAGAGAAGAACAAGATGGCCTTCAAGAAGAAAGAGGGTGGTTCATATGTAGTCACTTGGGATAGTGATGCTTCCTCAAGTGATGATGATGATGATAGTGATGATAACAAGACCACCAAGAAAAAGGTTCTAGAAAGCATTGCCATCAATGAAAAGCCTTCTCTCTTTGACTCTTCATCATGCTTCATCGCTAAGGCCACTAAGGTACAAACTTGTGATGATGAAAGTGATGAAGAATATGATGATGATAATGAAAATGAAAATGAAAATGATAGTGATAGTGATAATGATGAACCTACTAAGGATGAATTATTTGACATGCTAGAAGATGCTAGAGAACACTTTGACATCAAGAGAAGGGAATGCAAAAGCTTGCGTAAGGAAATTAAAGCCCTTAAGCAAGCCTTTGATGAGCTCAATGCATCTCATGAGAGGCAAGAGGAAGCCCTTGAGAAGCTTGGCAAGGCTCATAAGAAGCTTGAAAAAGCTCATTCTTCTTTGCTTGATGAGCAAAATAAAAAGAAGCATGTTGAAACTTGCAATGTAGGTTTAACTTGTGATATAATTGATGAATCATTACCTATGCCTATCATTATTGCTCCCACTAACCCTTCTTGTAGTACTTCTATTTCCACCTCATCTAGTAGTGATGGTTTTACTTGTGATGCCTCACTAATGGTTGAGAATGAGAATCTCAAGAGGGAGGTCAACAAGCTCACTCACACTTTGGCTAAGGACTATGGTGGTGAGGACCGCTTGCTTATGTGCTTGGGTAGCCAAAGAGCTTCTCTCTACAAAGAGGGATTGGGCTATACCCCCAAGAAAGGCAAGGCAGCCTTTGCTCCTCACAAGACTAGTTTTGTGAAGAACAATGGTAGGTTTTGCACTAGTTGCAAGCAAGTTGGTCATATAGAGCATGAATGCACCAACAAGAGTAAAAATGCTAATGTATCCTCCCTTAAGCTTGATTTATGCTATATGCTTACTAAGGGTACAAATGGTGTGAAGGCTAAGTTCATTGGTAAACCATGGATGGGCTCAAAGAAGAAAGCCATTTGGGTACCAAAGAGCTTAGTGACTAACCTACAAGGACTCAAGCAAGTTTGGGTACCTAAAAAGAATTGATCTTCTTTTATAGGTCAATTACAAAGCCGGAGGAAGGCATTGGGTTTTTTATAGTGGGTGCACTCAACACATGACTGGTGATGCAAGAATGTTCAACTCAATCAACACCAATAGCAATGATGGTTATGATAGTATCACATTTGGTGATAATGGCAAAGGCAAGGTCAAAGGGCTTGGTAAGATTGCAATATCCAATGACATGAGCATATCCAATGTGTTGCTAGTAGAGAGCTTGAACTTTAATTTGCTATCCATGGCTCAATTGTGTGATCTTGGATTCAAATGCATATTTGGAGTAGATGATGTAGAGATCATAAGTGTAGATGGCTCTAACTTGATCTTCAAAGGCTTTAGATATGAGAATCTATACTTAGTTGATTTCAATGCTAGTGAAGCTAAATTATCTATATGCTTGTTCACTAAGTCTAGCATGGGTTGGTTATGGCATAGAAGGCTTGATCATGTTGGAAGAAACAATTGAATAGATTGGTTAAGCATGACTTGGTTAGAGGCTTGAAAGATGTTGTGTTTGAAAAGGATAAACTTTGTAGCTCTTGTCAAGCCGGCAAACAAGTTGGAAACACCCATCCTAAGAAAAGCATGATGAGTACTAGTAAAGCATTTGAGTTATTGCACATGGATTTGTTTGGGTCAACACAATACACTAGCATTGGTGATAACAAATATGTCTTTGTGATAGTGGATGATTACACGAGATACACATGGGTATTCTTTCTAGTGGACAAAACTGATGTGTTTGCAATATTCAAATCATTTGTCAAAGGCATTCACAATGAGTTTGAAACAACCATCAAGAGAGTTAGAAGTGACAATGGTAGTGAGTTTAAGAATACTAGAATTGATGAGTTATGTGATGAATTTGGAATTAGACATCAATTCTCAGCTAAGTACACTCCACAATCAAATGGCCTTGTTGAGAGAAAGAATAGAACACTTATTGATATGGCAAGGTCTATGCTTAGTGAGTACAATGTGAGTCAATCCTTTTGGGCCGAAGCTATCAACACGGCTTGCTATTGTAGCAACCGCCTCTATTGTCACCGATTGAAAGATAAGACACCATATGAGCTCTTGAATGGTAGAAAGCCCAACATTGCATATTTTTGGGTCTTTGGTTGCAAATGCTATATCTTGAAGAAAGGCACTAGATTGGGCAAATTTGACAAGAAATGTGATAAAGGATTCCTACTTGGTTACTCCACTACAAGCAAAGCATATATAGTTTGGAATTTGGATAGTGGTACTCTTGAGGAAGTTCATGATGTTGAATTTGATGAAACCAAGGGTTCACAAGTAGAGAATGAGAACTTAGAAGATGTTAGAGGCTTTCAACTTTCAAATGCCATGAAGAACATGGATATTGGTGAATTGAGGCCTAGGCAAGTGAATGATGATGAAGATGATCAAGTGCAAGTGCTCTCCAACTCAAATGTGCAAGATGATACAAATCAAGCTAGTACAAGTGGCTCTCATGACAATGAACAAGATCAAGTGGATAGTACATCATCTCAACCCAATGATCAAGCAAGTGCAAGCAATCAAGTTCCAATCCTCCAACCAACCAATGTTGCAAGAGATCATCCATTGGATACTATCATTGGTGATATTACTAGAGGTGTACAAACAAGATTAAGATTAGCTTCATTTTGTGAGCATTTCTCCTTTGTGTCATCCATTGAACCAAAGAAGATAGATGAAGCATTGAAAGATATTGATTGGGTGAATGCTATGCATGAAGAATTGAATAACTTCACAAGAAATCAAGTATGGGAATTGGTAGAAAGACCAAAGGGACACAATGTGATTGGAACCAAATGGGTCTTTAGAAACAAGCAAGATCAAGATGGGATAGTAGTAAGGAACAAAGCAAGATTGGTAGCACAAGGATATACACAAGTTGAAGGTCTTGACTTTAGAGAAACATATGCCCCGGTTGCTAGATTGGAAGCAATTAGAATCTTGCTAGCCTATGCTTGTGCCCACAACATCAAGCTCTATCAAATGGATGGTAAGAGTGCATTTCTCAATGGTTACATCAATGAAGAAGTATATGTTGAGCAACCTCCCGGTTTTAAAGATGATAAGAAGCCCAACCATGTATACAAATTGAAGAAGGCATTGTATGGCTTGAAGCAAGCACCTAGAGCATGGTACGAGAGATTGAGAGACTTCCTATTCTCTAAAGGGTTCATGATGAGCAAGGTTGACACCACTCTTTTCATCAAGAAGATTGGAAAAGATCTATTTGTTTTGCAAATCTATGTTGATGACATCATATTTGGATCAACCAATCAAGACTTTTCTGATGAGTTTGGAAAGATGATGGCTAATGAGTTTGAGATGTCCATGATTGGAGAGTTAAGTTATTTTCTTGGCCTTCAAATCAAGCAATTGAAGAATGGTACTTTTGTGACTCAAGGCAAGTATATCAAGGACATGATCAAGAAGTTTGGCATGAGTGATGGCAAAGTCATTAGCACACCAATGGGAACCAATGGCAACTTGGATAGTGATGCAAGTGGAAATATGGTGGATCAAAAGTTGTATCGGTCTATGATTGGAAGCCTACTCTATGTGACCGCATCAAGGCCGGATGTCATGTTTAGTGTATGTATGTGTGCAAGATTTCAAGCCTCACCAAGAGAAAGTCATTTGAAGGCTACAAAGAGGATATTGAGGTACTTGAAACATACACCAAATGTTGGCTTGTGGTATCCCAAAGGAGCAAAGTTTGAGCTAGTTGGTTACTCCGACTCGGATTATGCGGGATGTAAGGTTGAAAGGAAGAGCACCTCGGGCACATGTCAATTGTTGAGAAGATCACTTGTTTCATGGTCATCAAAGAAGCAAAATAGTGTTGCATTATCAACCGCCGAAGCCGAATACATATCCGCCGGTAGTTGTTGTGCACAAATACTTTGGATGAAGGCCACTTTGAGTGACTTTGGAATCAAGTTTAAGAAAGTGCCATTGCTATGTGACAATGAGAGTGCTATTAAGCTAACAAACAATCCGGTTCAACATGCAAGAACAAAGCACATTGATGTCCGCCACTATTTCATAAGAGATCACCAACAAAAAGGGGACATTTGCATTGAGAGTATAGGCACCGAAGATCAACTTGCCGATATATTCACCAAGCCATTGGATGAGAAAAGGTTTTGCATGCTAAGGAATGAGTTGAACATATTGAATTTCTCAAATATGTGTTGATGCACCCCCCAACTTATATGGCATACCTCTCTTTCGAGCAATCCAAGGTAAAAGTTGATTGACATGTCATACATCCTTGCTAAGGACATGTTTAGTGCATCTAGTCATCTCTCCATTTTATTAGGCTCATTTATGAAAATCAAATGAATTTGATGTTTATATGGTATCACTATTGCTTCTATGTTTGACTTGATCTAGTGATAGCATATGACATATTTGTGGCCTTGTAAACCTAGTGTTTAATCTAGAAAATGAGCTCTAAGTGTTTAACTCAACATGGTACAAGATAACCCTTATTTGGAGGTGTGAAGAAGCTTGTCCTTGGATCAAACCGAGTTAAATATCTTTGGCAAATATTCTAGTTTGAACCAAATTTGGGAATATAATCCTCACCCCATTGATTGACATTGATAATCTCAACCTATCTACCTTTTAAGCCTTTATGGTCATTGATGACAAAGGGGGAGAGAAACAAAGATAAAAGTGATAGGGGAAATAACAAAGAAATTAGTACATGGGAGAAAAACAAAAGAAATTAGTGTACTAAGATGGTGAGAAGACAACAAAGGGAGAGAACTTGACATAGGGGGAGAGATATGATAAAGGAAAGGAATCAATTAATATTTTGAGCACACAAGTAGGGAGAGCAAGCTCATGAACTTGTATGGTGTATTTGAATGTGCATTTCATATGGTTGTTTGCATGGCACAAGTTTTAAATTTCAATATCCATGGTTGTGTGGTGTATGCTAGTTATAGGTTTGAATGATGAATTGAAAAATTAGCATGCATAGGACATCTAATGATTTCATTTCCAAAGTGTTGTTTCCAAGTGGTATCAAGCTAACCATGGTGCTAAGGATGATATAATGGTGCACTCCGATTGGTATCATGCTTCAAAGGTCCATCTTTTATACCTTAGCATCATGTGGTAGACATTGTCTCCTATATTTCCTATCTAAGCATATGTGCACGCTTCAATCCAAACTCTTAGCACATATGTAGGGGGAGCAATTGCTACCATTTAGAGTTCATGAAACTTGTCCATATTCTTTTACACATGGTAAATATGCTTGGACAAGCAACATGGATTCAATTGAATTTTAATTCATATCTTTGTATATGGGTTGTCATCAATTACCAAAAAGGGGGAGATTGGAAGCTCTAGTTTGGTTTTGGTGAATTGATGAAACCTTATATGCTAACCTAGTTTATCAAGTGATCATGAGATAGGTAGCACACTTCAAGTAGCGGAGCAAATGAAGATCATAGCATGACAATGGCAATGCAATGGTGATGATCAAGGGCTTCGACTTGAAAAGAAGAAAGAGAAAAACAAAAAGCTCAAGGCAAAGGTATCATTTGTAGGAGCCATTTTATTTTGGTGATCAAGACACTTAGTGAGTGTGATCACATTTAGGATCGATAGTCGTACTATTAAGAGGGGTGAAACTCGTATCGGAATGCGGTTATCAAAGTGCCACTAGATGCTCTAACTCATTGCATATGCATTTAGGATCTAGTGGAGTGCTAACACCCTTGAAAATGTTTGTGAAAATATGCTAACACATGTGTACAAGGTGATACACTTGGTGGTTGGCACATCTGAACAAGGGTGAAAAAGTTAGAAATGAAATGGAGTTGGTCGCAAAGGTGCTGGCGTCGGTCTACTGACTGGACGCTGGGTCGCTCAGCGACCGGACGCTAAAGAGGTGCGTCCGGTCGAGTTGTCGGAATGCACAGTGCTTAGGGTTAAGCACCGGACGCTAGGCTGTGTCCGGTCAAGCTTGACCGGACGCGTCCGGTCGAAAAAAATTGGATTTGGACCCTTACTGGAAACAAACGGACGTTGAGGGTCCAGCGTTCGGTCAACAGTGTTGGAGCATCCGGTCAACATTTCGACCGTTGAGATCAAACGTTCACAGTTTAACGCAGGTGACACGTGGCCGCCATCAGGCGACCAGACGCTGAGGACCAGCGTCCGGTCAGTAGGACCGTAGCGTCCAGTCAGCCCGATCAGAACCCAGTGAAGGGGTATAACAGCTCTATTTCGTGGGGGCTTCTATTTAAGCCCCATGGCTGGGTCAAGCTCACTCTCTTGGCCATTTGCATTGACATAGCAACCTTGTGAGCTTAGCCAAAGCCCTCCCACTCATTTGCATCATAGATTAAACATCTTTGTGAGATTGGAAGTGATCCAAGTGCATTGCTTGAGTGATTGCATCTAGAGGCACTTGGTGATTGTGTTTTGCTACGGATTTCGCTTGTTACTCTTGGTGGTTGGTGCCACCTAGATGGCTTGGAGCAGCGAGGATCATTGAGCGGAGGGTGGTGATTGTCTCCGGCTCTGATCGTGGTGATTGTGAGGGGTTCTTGACCTTTCCCCGGCGGAGCGCCAAAAGGTACTCTAGTGGATTGCTCGTGGCTTGTGTGATCCTCATCTTGTGTTGGTTGTGCGGCACCCTATCGAGGGTTTGGCGTGTGATGCCAATTAGCACGTGAACCTCCAAGTGAGTGTATCGCCACAACGAGGAGTAGCTTATAGGCAAGCAAGTGAACCTCGGTAAAAATCATTGTGTTCATCATTTGATTCCGAGGTGATTGGTCTTCATTGTTATTCATCTTTGTGATTGATTGGCTCCTTCCTCGACACGGCGGTATAACATTCTTGATCACTCTCTTTACACTACCGCAAACTAGTTGTCAAGCTCTTTAGTGTAGCTAGTTGTGAGAGCTTGCTTGCTTGCTTGGTGTGGCTCTTTAGCTAGCCTTTGAGAGCACACTAACATTGAGTAGTGTCATAGCTATTGTGTGAATAGATTCTACCTAAACTAGAATTGTGGTAGGTGGCTTGCATTTTTGAGTAGGCTAGCGCAAAACTCGCTTCGCCTCATTATTGTCTAATCCTTTTGTTAAGTGTTGTTGTAGAAATTTTATTAGGCTATTCACCCCCCCCCTCTAGCCATTAGGACCTTTCACCAGCAGACTTCGAACAACAAGATACACATATAGTTGATGTTGTTGCCAAATTAAAATAAAGTCACCAACCACATATATACAGGCATAGATGTTTAACATAACTTAACATGCACTAATTCAGTATTAATCTACCACATTGATATGGATAACTTATCGCACTCCCGTGAGATCCTACACTCCTCGTTGCAGAACCTAGACCACAACTCCCATACTTCAAATCTAATGGGCTCATCGTAGCCGCTGCCTGTGCACTGATGATGCCCATCCTAGCGATGAATGGGGCGAAGATCGGGCACTACATCATGTGGCACCATGTCCTGCAACCTCTAGTACATGTCTCGGCGGAACTACGGAAAGGTCTGGTTCTTCCACGGTAGTACAACCAACCCCGCTTTGTCAGCACCTTCAAGCTCCCTCAATAGGCGCCGGGCAATGTCATCATTGCCACTGCCGGTATTGGACCTATAGAGCATGAGGGCATAGACGTACATACCAAGTTTATAACCTGCCTCGGTGGAGTGCTAAAGCCATTCCATAGGTGGCGTCATCGACCTGTGGGCTTCCATGAAGATGGGACGCAAGACGGCAAGGAAGCAGGCCTCCAGGTTGCCCACGCTAGCCAGCCTGGTGGTGAGCAGGGTGCGATAGTCATCGTAGTAGTAGTGGCACTCCCAAAAACCTTGACGCTGCAGAACCCGGCGTAGTGGTATGTGCCGGCCAACTTTGGCGGTGCTGCACACCATGTGCATGAACGAGCAGGTTAACCGCAAGCTAGCAAGGTTGTCCATGGGGGCATATGACTGTTCAGTGACGCGGCCAGCGATGTCCGTGGCCAACTCCATCGGGAGCCGATCCATCACGACGTAGCCAAGGAAGAAGCAGAGTTGGAGCACGCGCGACGAACGACGACGGATGTGGCGTCGGAGAGAAGTATGAATGCGCAACTATGACGAGGCGGAGAGTGCTAGGGAAATAGGGCCAGCGGTTTATGTAGGCGGAGACTCCATGTTCTTGAAGGATCACGTATACTATGTAAACGTGTCTCAGGGAAGTGAATTGTCCAATGGGATGGTTCTTTCTCGAGGAACCAAACGATGCCTCGCTCGAGTTCTAGGCGTCCATGTAAAAGGGTCTTGGGAAAGTGAATCATAGCAAATCTTGTTCCCTTGTTCTCTCCTATTTAGGTGCTCCATACTTGATTGGGGGTGCTTCAAGTTTGCGAGGTGCTCGTTCAGGGTCTCCATGTTCCCTTGTTCTTGTAAAATTAACAGAGGAGTAAACAAAGTTCCATTCGATGTATGTCACGTTGCATGGTGCACTAAAGTCCAGCCCATGTTGTTTCTCAGCGGTCCGGACAATCCTACGCGCCGACCTAGATTTAAAAATAGGGCCCAAACTTAAAATTGTAAATGACACAGTAACAAGCATCACAGGAAAACGAGGAAAAACTAGACTTGCTCATATGAACTCGTCGCTGCATGGTTCTTGGAAGTTCAACAAATTTTATCTAATACATGCAAGTAAGAGGAGAGCAGTGCAATCCCACTACACAATGTCATCCAACTACTACCGATACATACTAGTTCTAACTACAGATGATTAACATGACTTCATACTTAAGAAAAGGAGCTTTTGACCACCATGACATGCTTGAGACTTGAATCCCTAGTGTAGTTCTCTTTCTAATTTGTAGAATGGTAAACATGCATAACGGAATTCATCTGATCAAGTCTCGCGTCGATGTAATGCCTAACGGAGGAGCCACATAGCTATTCAAATTATACAGTACATGCAAGAAAGTTCGAGCATTGCAAATCTGACCGGGCCAGACACACCTCATGTTCTACTAGCATATTCCCAACACGTCTAGTATTGGAAACTGTTCACCAACCCCTAGAATTCAGGACGGTATTTACTGGAAGCCATCTAAGGTCCTCTACATTCGAAGCGATTCACTTCAAATTCCATCTCGTAATTGTCCCTCTGTTCATCCCGTAGCAATTTAACATCGGGTTCCCTTTAAATCGCCCTTGCTCCAAATCCAAACAAATTCAAATCATAGCTACAAACTAAGCCAGTAGACCCATAGAGTAGCCATCACCATGAACTTCATCGGAGATCCTGCTACCAGTTTTCCACTTTCAAACACCGCATCAAGTGTAGAACGACATCGAAGAACATCTTCACCATCAAGGATCCATCTGGCGAGAGCGTCCTTGAAGCATCATTCTCTGTGAGCCTAGAATGCATGGTGACCAAGACCCTCAAAGCCGGCGATCACTAGCAGCCGGTGTACCTCCTATACGAAGGAGGCAGCGCCACCAGGATCTTGAAGGCGAATCAAGCCATGGGCATCCCCGGCTACCAGGAAGGTGTCCGTGATGTCCTTCATGGCATGATCAGGACATTCATGCGGCTGTAGCAACTCAATCTCACCGACAAGCAGTGGGAGGACATCCTTCTCGAGCCCGAGGTTCCTAAACTCGTGGCCCTGGCGCATGAGGCCTGTCGAGATGGCTGTATCACCCACGCCATGGTTGAGCTTTGGGTTGACAAACAGTTGAAGTTCATCGCGTCCGAGGCGCTCTTGACGCTCTGCGCGGAGGCTGAGGCAGAGGCAGCACCAGCGGGGTGTCGGGACTACAGCATCTGCCTGGAGGATGAAACATCTAATCCTGTGGCCGTCCATGCTGTGAAAATGCCCGACTGCGGCCACACATTCCACCTTAAGTGCATTACCAAGTGGTTCGGTCGGAGATCCACCTGCCCAATGTGCTGACGAGATTTGTCTATGTATCTTGACCCGGCAGTGCAGAGATTCCTCTCGCACTTCATCAAAGAGGTTTATTGATTAAGCTCATTGTTTTATGTTGTATAAAATACTTATTACGCATCATACTCCTCTATATATATTTGGTCAAAATTCAAAATCTTTGAGTAAATCTCCGCTCCATTGCTTTCTCCTCTCCGTCGCTCTAACCGCCCTGATCTCGTCCGCAACTCCGCTTGTTTTATTTCCTACCTTCCTGGAGCTCTCCCTTTCCCTCTGCAGATCTAAGCCACGAGGAATGTGCGGTCACCTTCTCGTACATGTGCTCAACACATAAAATACATGACTTCGTGCCATCAGGCCAGACACCCAAGGAAACAAAAAAACAAACAGAAACCAACTAAGGAAACATCATCCACTACAGCATCTTCACTGTTCGAGGCGTTAAAAAATGGCAGGCGAACTTTCTTGCTTGTCCAGTAACATTTCAACACCAATGGCTCTTCTTTTCTACATTAGATTAAGGCCAGACTTGCTCCTCGGTTCAAGGTTTTGGCAAGTTTAACAAAGTTTAACACAGACATGCAAATAACACAACATATATTAGCAAGGGTTCCTACTACATGAGCTCAACACATAAACTACATGACTTCATGCTATCCCACAGATCAAAGCCAGTCATGGCTACTACTACTAGTAGTACTACTGATACACAGGACAATGAACAGTAGCCAAAGCACACAAAATCTCAATGTCATCGAATAGGTTTGGTCTTGTTGAGAAAGTTGAGGTCATAAGGACTTCTAATCAAGTTGAGACGGTGAACCATCTTGAAAATGACGCAGTCTCCACTGACATCGACACTGTAGTCAGAGAGCCGACGAGCATCCGCAATAGTGCTGCAAAGCACAAAGATTTCTCTAGAATCATGGTCTTCAACAACTCTTGTAATGTGTTGTTGCCCAACAACCGCATGAACAACAGCTTCAACGATTAGGCATCACGCAGCTCGGTCATGTACACGACGCCCCCAAGTCACAAGCAACCTGTTCTGTTCTCCTGGCTCCACATCTAGCTGCCAAAACACATCATTTGTTGTAGAGTACACAACCATGGTATGGTAAGTAGTTGCCATCTGTAAACATGATTTTGGTTAGAACAAATGACAATTGAGGAAAGGGGGGAAGCAATGAGGTTAGCAGACACACTAATAAGTTGATACAAATAGTATGGTTTAATATGAAGCACATTACCTTTATCTAGATCCTAAACCAATAGGGAATGCGATTGGGAAAATGCAAACGGGTGAGGGAAGGGGGGAGCAAGCAGACTGATGCAATGCTATCGGACTAGGGAAGGCGGACGCTCCTTTCATATAGACCTTGAACAGTTGACGAGAGTGAAGTGAATGCGGCAGGAAAGCTAGACACAAGAAGGAATCGAGAAAAGGAGCTTTTGACCACCATGACACGCTTGAGACATGAATGCCTAGTGCGGTTGTGATGGGTCTTTTCTATACTTTTTTTACTCTAATCCAAGCAGTCACAATAGTCGAGGGGCAGACTGGTTGCTACGACATTCAAAATTGATGACCCTTTATACTGTGTCCTACAAGATCAAATATACAGCGGTCGAACTTTCTTGCGTTCGTAGTAAAATTCAACAGCTATGTCTCATCAGTGATGCATTAGATCGAAGGCGATACTTGTTGAGATGAACTCCTCACTGCATGTTTATTGCAAGTTCAACAAATTTTATCGAAGACTACTGATACGTGTTTGGTTCTTGCAAGATCAAAGCCACTGATGACTACTAGTACTACTTATACGTGTTTGGTTCAACAAACTGAGGCACAAAGCAACCCTTGCGCAGTTGCGATGAGTGAATTGAATGCATGAGGAAAGCCTCTGCAGTTATTTCACTCCAAGCACTCATAGTAGTCGAGGGGCAGCTAGCTAGAGATGGCTACATGGTTTCATAGGTCCTGATCGTCTGCACTCGCTCGACTGTGGCTGAAGATGCCGCTTCAAATCCAACTACCTTACTAGTACTTCATGCATGCAGCCACAGCCGGTGCAGCTGTTCTTTGTAGCACAGTCGATCTGGCAAAAGTTCTAGTCACAGCTCAGTAGCAAAGTAAAATGTCCGGGCTGGTCAAATTTACATGACTCGGACTATGAGGCATGCATATGATTTACAAGAAATAGGTAAATGTCATTTCATCAATACTGTACTTGTCTATATATATTTGGTCAACAGAGTTTAACTCGCCTAATACAAAGTTCAACAAAAGTCCATTTACATGGATATTATTACAACAAGATAAACTAAAGAACATCAGAATTGTCTCCAATGAACATTGAAAACACAAATCAGAACATCAGTGTTATGAGATACTAAACATTAACACCATCTAACCATGTTGCTACTGCTCAGTTGAGAGGAACTGCACGAACTCCACCAATCTCTAGATCATTCAGACGGATTGTAAGATAACCGATACAATGAGAAAATACTTCTGCACCACGGAACTCATAGTGGTATGAAATTAAGGTCTGGAGATCTTCATTTAAACGAGCCGCAACAAGCACATAGGGTCCTAGATGATCCTTAGAAAGACTATAGTTTCGATGGCCAAGAACTTGATGAACAACTACAGAAGCAATGTACCACCTACTGTAAAAGTTAGAATGCACTGCAAGCACTACAACCCTTGTTTGTAGGCCATGGCGAACACGAAGCTCATGGAAGCCATAGTGATACACAGACATGTCCCAAGAATGATCATAGTTATCCATGATCTATGTAAAAAAGAAAACAATATGTAGAAAAAAAACGAAGAACAAATATGCCTAGTAGTAGGGAGGAGGGCAAAAGCTTTGGGATGGAACTAAAGCAGGAGCTCTGGAGACCCTTCCTCTCGCCCTTATCTCTGTTGTTATATAGTCCGCGGGTCGTGGAACACCCCACGACCCATGCGCGCGTGGCTGCATGCCCACGACCCCACATATATGGCGCAAGAGTTGACACGATCTGTATTTTGTTGTTTCATCAAAACTATGATCCGGCCTATCAAGATTTCTTTAGCATCGAACTGTCTTAGGCCCTGTTTTGATGGACTACGACTAGTTAGCCATGGCTAAAAAATAGCCAACTCAGAATCAGCCAATTAGTTGTGTTATTAGTCCATACCTATTTGTATCCTCAACTAATTGTTGGATTCTATAGACTAGAACTAATTGTTAGCCCTAGGTAGTCGGGATCTATGGACTACTTGGATGGCCCCTGTATTTCGTAGTGATCTGAATCGTCTATATTTTGTAGGGTCAGACTATCTTAGGGTCTAGAAAATTTCAACATCTATACACCCACGCCCTCCGATCAGAAAGGGCAAACACCGTTAGTGTAACCAGTTACCAAATGACCAAAGGACCTGAACTACACAACACTCAACAGAGTTTAACCGACCTAATACAAAGTTCAACAAAAGTTAACACAGACATGCATGCAAATAAAACTTCACATATGGTTGTCCCATAGACCAAGCCTAGTCATGACTTGTACTACTGATACGTCCCATAGATCAAGGGTCGAGGCGGGCATGCAGGATGTTGTCGTCCACGTTCACCTTCGCTAAGACAGCGCTGGTGACCGGCTCGAGGCTCACGAACAATGGGGACATACTCGAGCGATGGAAAGTACAGCACCGACTACGACTCCAGTGAGGAGGAGGACAATCCGGAGTACTGGTGAGTCGACGAATCGCAATAGCGATAGCCAGGAGGAGGATGCTTTAATTTTTTCTCTTCTCTAGAAACTCAAAGCACCTTAGAATCCATGACTACTTTTTTCAAGGTGGAAATCCATGGGGATATCATTTGAATAACCCATTTAGTTTTTTTGGAGGGTTTTCCATCCCTGGGCGTGCCTTCCCCTTGCTTCCTAATTATAGGTCTTAGTTCAAACATCTACAGATGTAGTCACACAAAAAAATCAAAAGTTGCAGTGCAATAAGCTGCAGCGAGCAGGTTTATTTTTTCTTTTTTTGGTAATCTTTAGCTGTCAAATTCATGGATCTTTTAATATTTTATTATTATCATCCTCTTTTAGTTTTATGTTTATTTATATTATGAAAAAATCAAAAAGGCAACAACTAAGGCCACCCGAAATTCTGGTCTCTACTGAGCAGACGGGGCGGTCTGCCCGCCTGAAAATTTGATTTCGCACCGCGCCGAGCAGTCCCGCCAATACGCACCAAAAATTAGATGTCTCTCTTTTGCCCTCCATGCAGAAAATAGGTTTACCATGCCATCTATTTCAGACAAAGGCATTTGTGGTAATGTGATGGCCACATAAAAGCACAAAGAGTCTCCGTCTCTGCCTCCATCTCCATTCTCCAGCCACACCGTCTCTCCTCCAAATCCTAGTCCCATGGCCCCCCTTTCCACTTTCTAGCCGCCCTCTCTGCCACCCTGCTCTGGACCCTAGGCGCCATCGGAGCAGCAGCTCGACTCCCTCTCCTCTCTCCAGCCGCACCCTATGTCATACATTTCTAAACCCTAGCCGGAGCCGGATCCCCTTTGATTCGTCTATAGCAGGTCGATCAGCTGACGGTGGAAGGACCATCTCGATGATGGTACAAGCAGGATTCGTATCCCCTACCTAGCTTGGCACCTATCACGACCGACCGGATCTGATCCCTAGCTAAAGCCAGATCTGGTACCCCTTCGTCAACGCCGGACGCACCAGTTCCGTGACCGCGATGACTGGATGGCGGTGCCGACGACAAAGCAAAGCCAGGGAACACGAAGAAAGAGGTACCCAAATTCCTTTTATGATATGTGCTCTACTGTAGTGGCTGAACCTAGGATATGTAGATAGCGTTGGGGTTATATATTTCCTATAGTTAAGTGTAGCTGACATGTGCTTTATTGGATTATGATTTCCGTATAAGCTGTAGTTACTAGTTAGGCGCTTATTTGCATACTCTTGATCTGCTGTGTTGACATTCCGTAGAAGCTTTAGTTAATAAATGCCTTTTTAATCTAGATGAACAACCACTAACTGCTTATGAATGAACACAGGATGCACAAATCGCAAGGAATCATAGAAAGATGGAAGAACTTGGGAATACGATGTGTGGGCCCAAAACCTGTGTCTCAAAAGGCAAAAAAGTCAAGCACAAAGGGTAGACAAGGTGAAGATTTGGAATATATCCCTAAACTAGGGGAGGTAGTTGAAGGATTTGATGATATAGATGAAACAGATTCAGATTTAGAAGATGAGCCAGTGCCCCTATCAATTGATGAGGTGCTTGTTCTATCTTGTATTAGTTCAGAGGGGGAGGGAGGCGAGGGGGGGGGGGTAGGTAGCCATGCAATGCTTTACTATTTGGATATCAATGGAATTTGTACATGCTTGCTGCTTAAGTTTGTATCTCTAATTTCAGAGTCTGGGTCGAAGAAGCCATAGAGGAGGCTCTACCAGCAGGATAAAAGGTGTAGCACCCTCGGTGTTACATCATAAATCATTTACTAAAACATGTCATAAGCATCATGTTTATGTGTTAATGCATGTAATAGAGTGTGTAGATCAATTTCTGTAACTCAAAACGATTGACAGAAATGCGAAACGAAAGTTGACTCGATAGTCATGTTATATCACCTTGGGTTTAAAACCAATTTTTATTAAGCAAAAATGCTGTAGAACATGTATGTGATACTTAAATAAAGTTTGAAGTGCAAACTTGGTAGATGACAATAAAATACTTGTTGTTCAAAAATAATATTGCTAAGTAATATTTCTATTAGCCAAGAAAATGCAATTTGAAATAAGACTTGGCTCAAAAACTTAGGAAAATTTTAAGTATGTTAACAGCTAGACATTGCCGTGTTTAGCAAATTATTGCAAGAGATTGGGTTAAGGAGTGATGAGGTGTTATAGCTCGATTTGGTAGTCTCATGTGCCATCTTAAGCATGGTGAAGATGGTTTAGGTCCTAAAGCAATCGTTTGGTCGTGTTGAACACTTTAAAATTCGTGCGTGTCACTATCTCGGGTTAAATGGCGCCGGGTGCGCGGGCACCGCGCGGCCTTCTCACACCGCGCACATGGCCGTGTCCCACGCGATCAACCGTGCCACCGCGCTTGGCCGGTCGAGCCGCCTGGGCTTGGCTGAGGCTGGCCACAGCGAGCCGCTGGCCCCGCGCCCTGCTGCTCTGCCTCATGCTGCCGTCTTGGGTGCCACCACGGCCGCGCTGCGCTGCCTTCGCATCCTTATTGCCGGCACTACTTGCGTCACAACGCTGCCGCTACTGTCGCATCATCGTCACGTCTGCGCTGATGCGCTGCACCTCTGCGCTGTTACCAGTCATGTGTGTGTCGTCTCTGACGCGCGCACGTGGGTGAGCCACCACCACCATGCCATTTATGGCACTACGGCGCGTGGGCCACGCCGATCGGTCATGGGCGCGCGTTGTCCGTAGCACCGATGCATGGGTCTCCCGGTCCCGCCGCTCGTGTCCCGCCAAGGCATGGACGAGCCGAGCCCACCTGCCGCGCCGTCTCTCTCTTTCCCTCTTTCTCCCTCTGTTTTCTGCCATCGTCGCGTCGTGTCACGGTGAAGCCAGAGAGCGAGCACCTCTCATCAATTCCTCGTGCTCACGTCTCTGCCTTCACGCCCCCTCTCTAGCCGACCCCACCCCGCCTTGACTCGTGTCACGCTGAGCTCCAATTTTAGAGCTTTGCCCGTCGTCGTGCCATTAAGGCCCGTCACCGCCTACATCGTGGCCAGCCTCCACCACTTCACCCCGTGCCAATTTCTCTACACCACTAGCTCGCCTTGGCTCCCTCTTCGTCGTGTGCATGCTAGTCGCAGCTCTAGTGCCACCTCCTCGCCGCTAATGTGGCCGTGCCTTTGTTGTCTGCCATTCACCTCGCAGCGCGCACGTGGCCTATCTCGCTCGGGTCGTCTTCGGCTGAGCCGACTTCTCGGTAAGGTCACTAGTGAGTTGTCGTTGCTCACCCACTACCCTACCACCTTGTTGTTGTTGCGGCTCACTAGAACGCCATCACCTTTGCTACAGGGTGCCCGCCATCGTGGAGAGGTCCTTCTACGGTGTCCTGGCTCATGCAACCGCCGCCCATCATCTCACGTCGAACCCTAGGTGAGCGTCGGCCTCATAGATAGGTCAGTGTGGGTCTCGTGTGGCCGGCGCAAGCGACAGTGCCACCGCTCGCCGTGCCGGAGCACACGGGGAAGGCCGGGGGCCTTGCCGTCGTAAAGAGGAGAAAGATCCGAGGGTTTCGTTGCAAAATCGTTGTCTATAGAAATAGTAACGTGGACTGCGGGTTGTTTTGCTCGTAGTCCAGGGGTGTTTTTGCTAATGTACCAACTCGCGTGGGATTTCCCCGTCGTGGGCCGCCTCGCGCTGTAGGCCAACCTCACGTGGGCCGCGCCTGTGGGCCGCGTTGGGCCGAAATCAGTTTAACTTTTTCGTGGAGAATAGAAATAGCTTTTCATTTGTATTTCTGAGCTAAACTTTGATAATTAATATAAAATAATGTAGATGTCCAAAAATTGTGAAACCAATTTTGTTAAGTTTATAAAATTATGCTCTATCTGTTAGTGTATTTATTTCATATATATACTTGTTGATACAAGGAGCTATTAAATCATTTGAGAGTGCTTAATATTATTAGGTTAAATATTGTAGGAGTATTTGTGGCAAAATGGTGATAGCTTTAGCATTGAAAATTTTATAGTAGCTTCATGGTATTATTATGTACTCACTGTAATTTTTGTAGCTTTAGAATAAACTTAACATAAGGGTAGTTAAATGCTCTTTGTTTCAAATATACATTAAATCATTAGTAGAAATAGAGATATATCCTTTATTTGTAAAGCTAGGTGTTTGTTAGTTGAACCCAACACTTTACTTGATAAAGATAATAGTTAGCTTAGTATCTTAGTCATTAGAGTTAGCTTAGTAGCTTGGTAGATGTATTGTTATTTTAAGAGTTGCTGTTGTCGTAATACTAAGTGTTGCATCATCATCGCATGCATGTAGAGAACGAGTTGGCAGAGATCATGACCATCGGAGATCACGAGTTCGAGGAGGTGATTGAGGAGTATGAGGAGGAGATCCTCGTGTAGGAGGAGGTCCCGGAGCCACCACTGACTGACTGAGCTGACACCACGCTTGCCCAAGGCAAGCTTCGGTGCATAACCCTTATTTTGAATGATCACTGGATATATGTGTGTGATGTGCATTTACGTTATAGGATTTATATTGAAACTGCATGCCTAGATAAACCTACCTATGAGTCCTACTAGCATAGGTCAAGTAGCTGCTATGTTTAGGCTATCGATAGCCTGGGTAACCTACTGTTACTCATAATAGGTGATTATTATTATCACTCTCATGATAAAATGGTAAAAGGAAATGGAGACCGAGCAGGGATATGGTACGGGTATTGGTGGGTGTAATAGGTTGTGTCCCGTGGCCAACGGCGCATAACTTGGTTACACTGTTTTCCCTGTCCGTGTCGGTTAAGGACTGGCCGTTGCATTGGATTCTAGTTAGGTCATAGACTTATTATCCTGAGCACATACTTGCTTATGAGAGCGAGAAGGCTCGTTGCTCTCTTGTCGCGGGTTCCGGCTCTTTCCGGACTGACTGATTGGAGGCGGGGATGGTGGAGGTCTAAACACCACACTGAGTCTGGGTCTCAGGAGTGGGGGTTTGGAGTCCAAGTTTGGACGGAGACCTTGACCCCTTAACAGGAGAGTGGTGGGTTGGTCTTGCTTGTGCCTATAGGGTACAAGCGGGGCATGTGTTTTGGGGTACCAAGCTAGGCTACATTGATTCATGAATCACCGTGTAATACGGTACGACTTGTCTATGATCTAGCACTATAGTAAGAACTGGAAGATGAAAGGGAATGAGTGGATCTGATTGCTCAACTCTTGCTTGAAAGTAGAACATGTGCTTACATAGAATGGATAGTTAACGAACTAATCATGACTGCTAAAAAAATACATACATAAGGATTCACTACTATTAATGCTTTTTGCAAAAAAAAGAAACCCAGCAAACCATAAAGCCTATCATATCCTTTGGAGTCGAGAAATTATTCCCACTAGTCGAATAAGTCTTGCGAGTACATTATGTACTTAGGGTTTATTTACCCCTATTGCAGGTGCAGCTTGAGGAATGGCTGTTGTGTGGAGGATTCTTCTAGTGGGCACAGATGGATCCTTGTATCTTATCGTTAGATGTTTATTTCAATTCCGTTGTTTAAATTTCGCACTCTGAACTTGGTATTGTAATAATGTATTTTTGAGAGCTGTTGTTGTATGAAATGGACTAAGTGATGTAAACTCGTTCTCATTATTGGATCCTGGGTGAAAAAAGTGGACTGTTCGAGTTCTCCCTTGGGTTTCCTCGACGGAACCGTCTGATATAGCTTACTTTCAGGGTGCTTAGCGTCTGGTGGAAGATGAGCGCCTCTAGAAGCGTGCTATTTTGGGCGGTTCTGCCATAAAAGGTAGCGCTACCATGAGTCCTAGGTGAAGGCTCTCCAAGCAAGTGAGGTCAACACCGCCAGAAGAGGTTCCTCATGGATTTTGTACTTGGAGGTTTTCCGCTGGCAAACGGGTGGAGGTAGCAGCAGTAGGTGAACATAATTCTCCATTACGACCGACACCCGGACCCAGGGATCAATTCCAAGTTCATCAATTATTGGAGACATTGGTCGGCACGGCACCCTACACAGCCCTAAGAGAGACTCCTCATGGCCAGATGATGATAGCCCTGCTAAAGAGGAGCCCTCTCAACAAACTCTCGTCTCCCCCACCCGCAGAACGATGAAAGTTGCCTAGGTTGGTATTACCTTACAGATGTCTATCAATCAATTTTCACTAGCTATTTGATATCCATGTAACTTTTCTAACAATCTGAATATATAAAAACTGTGTAGTACCATTGCCGGGAAGAGCGAGGAAGCTGAGGCCTCGAACTCGTGGAATTATGTTTGACAAAATGAGCAAATCACTAGGAGGAGCGAGGATGCGCATCTCTGTTGCCAAGGGGAATAGAAGGTCACATGATCCAGTGCAAGCTGCCAAGTTTGCCTCAGAGGCAGGTGTAGTAGTCAGGAAGGAAGTACCAATTTTGACGCATTGGAAAGAATACAAGGGGGAGAAGCCCGGTGCCGTCTATTGCACAAGATTTGTGGAAAGATTAAAAGTATGTATGGGTATACCCTCTTGACATTCAACTCTACTTTGAGCAACTTTAATGGATTTACTTTTCATTCACACTACTGTGTGCAGGGAAGGCGCGTTAACGGCGCTCACTCACCAACAAAAAAGCTTGTCAAAATGTAATGCAGTCTGTGGTACGGTAGGAACGCTACAGGTTGAAGAGAACATACTTTAATGGCGTCCCTGCTAATTAGATCCGTATGACCTCTCCTATCTCGTCCATGAATGATGCATAGTGGTGTGAACTTGTCAAGATTTGGTCTAGTGCTAAGAACAAGGTGTCCGAACTCATCGATTTCCTATCTAGTCTTGCTATGGTCTACTTGTGCTGCAGTCTAACACAAATGAAGCTATAGGAAATATCTAAGAAGAACAAGCGAAACCATGCAAGAGTGAAGTGCCACTAGGCTATAGGATCTCGCTCCTATGTTGTCCAGATGCAAAAATTTGTAAGTGAAGGTTGTGTTTTATTGTTCCTCTTACCTTTGTATAAATACAAACCGAAACTCATGTGCAATGTGAACAGAAGGAGAACAAGAGGAATGCAGCAGAACAACATCAATGACTTGAAGAAGAAAATGATCCACCTAATGAAGATGTTAATGTTGTGAAAGTCTTCAAGGACTTCCATACCGGTAGAAAAAATAGATTGAGCGATGCTGTAAGAGCAGCAGTTGTAAGTACTTTCTTTTGCTTCCCTTGAAATCTACTGAAGCCATTGCCATAAAAGAAGGAAACGTAGCAGGAGCCTAGTGTTATGGAAATCTACTGAAGCTTATGTAATCTCTATCAGTAGTAGGTTGAGGAAGACCTATGCATTACTTGTTATGAATCAATCTCATGGGTTTTCAATTGAAGTCCTCTTACACTATCTGTAACCTATTGTTTTACTGATTGAATTTCGCAGAAAGCTATGGAAACTATGCAAGCAGAACCTGTTGCTGATGGGCAGCAACTAATTACTAGTGCTGATGTTATTTACAAGGTCCTCTGCGTCCACCAGGGCAAGACCCCCTCCAGGGAAGCATCAACAACATTTTTTTGAAGAATGCTGGTATCCAGACAAGCTCCACCAGAACAGAAATATCGGAGGAGAGAATGCTTCGGGAACAGCTTGCTGCTGAATAGGAAAGTTCCGCTGCCCTCATCGATCAAGTGGATGAACTGAAGAGAAAGACAGAAAAGACTAAAAGAGAGCTTGAGGAATACAAGAAACGACAACAGGAGGAGTACAACAATCTCCGTGAGCTATGCACGCGCTTCAGCTCTTCTGATAACTCTTAGTCTTCCACTCTTGTGGCTTGATGCAGTGAATATTTGTGGTTTGATGTATGTACTCATATGCCAGTTTGATTTGTGGACTCGTATGCCAGTTTAATGTGGTGATACTCTATTAGTGGTTCGTTGCTGACGTGTGAAATGTAAATTGTTGTTATTTGATTGCCAGGCTAAATAGTTATGTAGTCAATATGTGCAGTAGTGACGATCTCGAATTACTTCTATGACGAATTGATTGTACTCCACGTGGTAGAACCAGGACAGGCCAGGTGATCAAATAAAAATGCGACACGTGGACGAACCAGTGTATGACACGTGAATTGGCTAGGTAACGACACATGGGCTATTAAAAATCCAACACGTGGAAGGAAATCATCAAGCCATGTGGACATATAAAAATACGACACGTGGACAGACAGCATAGTGACGCGTGGTCAAACAAGAAACGGACACATGGACCAATAAAAATACGACACGTGATCCAATGAAGAAGTGACACGTGATCCAACGGCAACACGACACGTGTGCTAGTAGAAAACTGACATGTGGAACAACAGGGAAAAGACACATGGTCCAATAAAAACCTAAAACGTGCAAGAACTAGAGATGGCCACGTTGTGCAATAAAAAGGTGACATGTACCCGAACCATCTCCAATGCAACTGACTATAGCATGTACACGTGGGCTATAACATATACACGTGGAAAGCATCTCCAACGGAAGCGCCCACCAGCATGGCAGCCCCCTGCCACATATGCCAAATCAGTTCTATGACGATCTGTTTTTCGTCACAGGTCAAGGCACTTCTATGACGATTTTGTCAGATTCATCATAGATATGCAAGAGTGACGCGACTTCTATGACGAACTAGTTTTCGTCATAAATTCATCATAAAACTGAAATTATGACGAATTTGGCTCCTTTAGTGACAAAATCTATTCGTCATAGAAGTGGAGATTTCTAGTAGTCGTTGCGATACGCACAAAGTTTCCATGCATGCCAACATAGAGCTGGTTGGAGCATACTGTGATGTAATTTCCATGTACTCGTAAGCCGACTGTATCAGCGCGTTGTGCACGAAGTTCATACACACGCTGATAGGAAGATGGATGGAAGCACGGTCAAGAAAAAATCAGGCACCAGAAATCTAGTCAAGAAATGCATGAAGACATATGTTTCAATGCATGCCAGTAGAAATGTACCAGATAGAACATGAGCAAGCATAAGGTTCCTACATGCGCAAACAAAAAAGCCAGCTAAGCTGCGACACACCTAAGTGACATCCTCGACGAAGATCAAAAAATTTAGCACGATGCCAATTTGATCGTAGCGTCATCCACAACATAGAGCTAGTTGGAGCATACTGTGATGGATTTTCATGTGCTCGAACAGAAAAGCCAGCAAGGGTATAGTGTGGCGCACACATAATTCCTATGTACGCCAACAGAAAGCTAGTTGGACCACTACACACGAGAAACATATGAAGAGGTATGTTTTGATGCAAAACACCAGAAATCCAGCCATATAAGGCATGAAAACACGTGGAATTCCTATACTTTACAATGGAAAAAGCCTGTTAGGCCGGCACACCTTGAGAGAGTTGTGAGGAGAGGTACGTGTAGGTGAAGCCCCTCTAGCACACCTTGAGGAACATGTAAAGAGGTAAGTTTCTATGTACGTGAACAGAAAGCTAGTCAATGTCATTGCAGCGTGCATAGAATTCCTATGCATTCCAACATAGAGCTGGTTGGAGTGCACTGTAATGTGTTTTCCATGTGCTCGGACACAAAGCTAGCAGTATCATCATGTCGTGCACGGAGTTCATGAATGCGCCCACAGGAAGCTGGTTGGACGGGCATGCTCGAGAAAAAACCGGCACTATGAATCTAGTCTAGAAACGCATGAAGACGTACGTTTCGATCCGCGCCATCGGCCAGAAAATCCTTCCAGATAGAACACGAGCAAGTGCGCAAGGTTCCTACGCGCGCTAACAAAAGAACCAGTTAAGCCACGACACACCAAAGTGACATCCTCGATGAAGATCCAAAAATTTAGCACGATCCCAATTGGATCATACTAGCATCCACAAAGTTTCTATGTGTGCCAAACACAGGCTAGTTAGTTGGAGTTTTCATGTGTCTTGTGATGAGTTTTCATGTCCTCTTGTGATGAATTTTCATGTGCTCCAAGAGAAAGCCAACAGGCTAGTGTGGCAAATTCCTATGCGCCCCAACAAAAAGTTAGTTGGACCAAGTCACACGAGAAACATACGAAGAGGTGTGTTTCGGTGCTCAACACCATAAATCTAGCCATATAAGGCGTTGAAAAGCATGGAATTTCTATATGTTACAGCGAAAAAGCGTGTTAGGCAAGCACACCTTAGAGAAACTTGTGAGGAGAGGTGTATGCGAAGCCCCTCTAGCACACCTTGAGAAACATGTGAAGAGGTAAGTTTCTACGTGCGCGAATAGAAAGCCAGCCTATGGCGTCGTGGCATGCACAAAGTTCCTATGCATGCCAATACCGATGGAGCCTACTATAATGTGATTTCTATGTGCTCGAACGGAAAACAGGAAGTATCAGTGCGTCGCCCATAGAATTCATACGCGCGCCCACAGGAAGCTGGTTGGACAGGGTAAAAACGGCCACAAGAAACCCAGTCAAGAAACACATGTTGCCGTACATTTTGATCCGCGCCACCGGCCAAAAATCTAGGCGGATAGAATGCAGGCAAGCACGAGGTTCCTACGTGCGCCCACAGGAATCTGGTTGGACAAGGTAAAAAATAGGCCACTAGAAACGTAGTCAAGAAAGACATATTGACGTACGTTTCGATCCGCGCCACCATCAGAAATCTAGGCAGATAGAATGCAGGCAAGCACGAGGTTCCGATGCGCGCCCATAGGAAGCTAGATGGACAGGGGTAAAAACCGGCCACTAGAACTACGATCAAGAAATACATGATGACGTACGTTTTGGTCCGCGCCACCGGATAGAAATCTACGCAGATGGAATGCAGGCAAGCACGAGGTTCCTACGCGCGCAAACCAGAAAAACCGCGGTTCACGTGAAAAAAAATCACAAAGAGAGACGTGTGTGAAGTCCGTCTAGCACCCTTCTCATCGTCACACACACAAAAAAAAGATGCAGCGCTTGGACCCGCGAACTCCTTCGTGACCTCCTCCATGGAGGTCCCGAAATTTAGCACGATTGGTTTCCCCTGTTCCTATTTGGTGGCCGTGGCCTGGTTTCCAATTCCGTCCCAGCCGTATGATGCCCATCCATCGCGCACGGGCACGGTAGCCTGGTGCGGTCGACCCCCACACGTGGCCACCGACTGACTGACTAACTAGTGACTACGACCGACTCACTGACAGCCTCGCTCTCGCATCGCATCTTTGAATTTTAATCAACAACAGCCAGCCCACCACGGACCGTTTCTCTCTCTACCCTACCCTGGAAAGAGGCAAAGGAAAAATATAAAAAAGAAAAGAAAAGTCACAGCACAGCACAGCACAGGCCACGGGGGAGAGGTGCTGCTAGATCCAAACGGGGGACGAGGCGGAGGCCCCACCAAACGGAGGAAGCTTAAAAAAACCGGCGGTCAAAGAGTCAAACCTGCCACCACGCCGGTGGGCCCCGCGCGGCCCCACTCTCCCCTCCCTCTTATACCCACCACCCCACTGACCCGCCCCCACCTCCAGCTCCTCCTTTTCTCCCCCCTCTCCGCCTCTCTTCCGCCAGCGCTCAGCTCCCACCGCCGCGATGAGGCAGTGGAAGTCCCTGGTCCCGGCGCTGCACCTGCACGGCCCCGCGGCGTCCTGCTTCCCGCACCCGCCGTCGTCGCCGTCGCCGTGCCCGTCGCCACCCCGGGCGGAGGAGACGGACCTCCTGCCGCCGCAGGCCGCGGCGCCGGCTCCGGCGGTGGTGCGGCTGGTGGGTTGCGACGGGCGCGTGCGCGCCTACGCGCCGCCCGTGACGGCGCGGGAGCTGATGCAGGAGCACCCGCGGCACCTGGTGTGCCGCGCCGACGCGCTGCTGATCGGGGAGAAGATCCCCGCCGTGGCGCCCGGCGAGGAGCTGCAGCCCGGGGAGGCCTACTTCCTGCTCCCCGCGCACCTGTTCCGCTCCGTCCTCTCCTTCGTCTCCCTGGCCTCGTCGCTGCTGCTGCTGCTGTCGTCGTCCGCCACCGCGGCCGCCGGTGCCGGTGCCGGTGCCGGGAAGAAGCCCGGCGCGGGGCGGCCGTTCGAGCTCCACCGCACGGCGTCCGGCACGCTGCAGATCAAGTTCTCCGACGACTTCCTCCTCGCGGACGGCGACGGCAAGGGCGTTGAGGACGACGACAGCGAGGCCGACGCGGCCGCGCAGAAGGAGCAGCAGCAGCCCGCCGTGCTGCTGCGCGGGGACGACCGCCTCGCCAAGGACTACGAGGAGCTGGTCGGGTACGGCAAGTCCCGCCGCTGGGCGCCCAAGCTGGAGACCATCGAGGAGGTGATAGCGCCCGCCGCCCCCGCGGCCTCCGACCCCGCCGGCGCCGCGTCCCCGAAGGCCCAGCGCGGCAGGAGGAGCCGCGCGCTGCCATTCCTCGGCCGCCTCGGCAGCCGCCGCCGCCGCGACCGCGACGCCTGCAGCGCCGTCGTCGCCTGCTCCGGCTAGTAATGCTGAGGGTCTCAGCGGTCTCGATCCGTCCGGTAGGGTAGTTTTTCAGGTCGCCGCGGCGCCCGACGGCGGCGTGCGTTGCCGGCCGGACTGTCCGGCGGTCCTGGTTTAGTGGCTGGTTTTTGTATGTACTTAGGGGAAACAAATTTTGGTGCTAATCTAATCTGTAAATTGGGATGGTGGCCGACAGATTTTCCTCCGCTGTTTCTTTCTTTTCTCGTGTTGTGCCTCGATGACTCCTCGATCACTCGCTAATTTTGCCGGCTAGGAGTAGCCATTGGCTGCGTTCGCCCAGCCGGCTCCTCCTCCTCGCAATAACGCTACAGGGCCATTACCGTCTGCTGCTGTTGCTTGCATTTGCATTTCCTGCTACTCGCGCACACAGAAACGGGCTGTGTGGTTTCAGGTGGCGCTGCTGCCAGTGCCACCTGATCCATGGACTAGTCACTACAGTCGACAGTAACCTGCTGGCATTACTACTCCTAGGTAGTAGGAGCAGTACCAACTCCTGGCAGTGCCAATCCTTTAACCAAAGCACAGGCAGACGAACAGCTTTCTTTCACTTGCCAGTCACAGCTACAGCATTCCGGGCGGGCATGTGTCCGAGTGAGCGAGTCTCACCCGTTCTTCTCTTCAGTCTCACAAAGCAGTCAAGCAGGTTTACTGCCGGTGACCTCATCAGTCAGCTAGCGAGGCAGTCCATGGTGGAGCAGAGTAGAGCAGCAAGTGCCAGTGACGGGTCAAACAAACAAACAAGCAGAAGCAGCGACGGTGAGCAGTAATCGAGTTTAGCCCGGCCGGGTCATCGAGTTAGGCGGAATAATCCTCATCCAAAGCCAGAGCAAAAGCAAAATGCTCCTGCTCGAGCTGGCGCATCGTCTTTCCTGTCCTGCCGCTCCTCGGGCTGCAACTGCAATGCAATGAAGAAAAGATTCCGGAAGACCCGAATATGCGTTGCATGATCCGCTGCGGCTGCTTCTGCTTGCTCCCATCGTCATCGTCATCGTCATCGTCATCGGGCATCTCTTTCCGATTCCGGACGGACGGCTTTCATGCTTGGACCAGCTGGAGTATTTTTACTGTAGCGGGGAGCGAAATTTGAAGGCCGTGTGTGTGGTTTTGGACCATCTGGCCTGAGTGAGCACGGTCAAATGACTGGCACAGCCCAACGCAGGTGATGACCGGATTAATTATTAATCAATCAAAGCGAGGGAGCGCCGGAAGGGGGAGGCGGGGAGCACGTTCTCCGAGGCGGAACAGATCGGGAACGGGCGTGATACTTCCAGCTCACTCGTCTCCGTCTCCGTCTCCGTCTCCTCCTCCATTGGACGCGCAAGCGCAAGCGCGGGCCATACGAGATCCCATCCACCATTCCACTTCCAGCCACGGCTCCATCAGCAGCGTCAGCGCACGAACACAGAGGAACACCCCCCGGGTCAAAAGGCCGGCAAGGCGGCAACCATCGCCACCACCACCAGCTCCCGCTCTACCGTCCCGCCCACCCGTGCTGCGACAGCCGATTCATCAGGCCTTCTCGTCGCCTTTGCTTGCCTTACACTCATCCGAAATTATACCGCTATGCAGCGATTGTTCGGTTGGTTTGGTTCGTTTAATTTTTGGTTCGTGAAGAAATCTTCTTTATTTGGTTCGTGTGAGAGAAAAAACTGCATTCAATTTGAAAATTTACGATCGTTCTGACAATTACGCGTACCAAACGAACACGCTAATGATCGACAGATCCTCTCATAACTGCTAATCAAGCAGATCATTTAGAATTTAAACTCTGTAATCTTTGACCAACTACAATTAGTCTAATCATATAAAGCTTGTGCTACAGAA
The DNA here is from genome assembly GCA_904845875.1 of Miscanthus lutarioriparius. Taxonomy (NCBI): domain Eukaryota; kingdom Viridiplantae; phylum Streptophyta; class Magnoliopsida; order Poales; family Poaceae; genus Miscanthus; species Miscanthus lutarioriparius. The sequence goes on from CAJGYO010000010.1 coordinate 52,921,390, forward strand.
GTAATTACATTAGAAATACACTCGCTATTGATTATACTCTAGTTATCATATACTAAAAGAAATAAACGGTTGAATTGTGATTTTGGAGATCGCATCTAACTTAATCGTGCCTTATACTTTATAGGACCCACGCTTGCCCCTGCCTTTTGTAATTGTCACTACTGTCAGATCGCAGATGCCCAAAATAAACAATCAAAACACCACTCCTACGTACTAACAAACGGCCGCTGCTGCCTGGGCCCACCTGTCGGTGTGGCGGCTTTTTGCATAGTCAAAGAAGCTCTTTGCAAGTCTAACCAAACTTGCAAGCACATGCTCCACGGTAAAGTTAAATGTGCCCTCGAGGGAGCACATGAACCACTGGATTCGCATTGACACACATCTCCATGCGAATTCGCACGTCCTGATACATCCACGGAGGAAAATAAAAAGGAGCAAGGAATTCGTGTCAGCAGCAACCGAAAGAATGTATGCATATGCATGCATGCTTTGCTTGCTTTGCTTTTAGAGTTTGATGATTTAGTAGGATTCGGATGTTTACAACTTTAGAATTTAGATTTAGATACTACTCCCTCCATCCCTAATAATCACCATAATTTGCATCTGGCGATAACTTTAACTCGATTTATAAAAAATACATACAACATTTTTATATCTAAATAAATTTATTAAAAAACTTGATTTAAATATCTATAATGATACTAATTATGTATTATAAATATTAATATTTTTTAATATATATTTAGTTAAAGTTTCTCGTGAAGCGAAGAGGACGAACATAGTGACGGGAGGGAGTAGATAGCACGTACGCAGCTTTGACCTGTGGGTCAAAGACGCAAGCAAGCACCGGATCCGGGCTTCCAGGATCCGCAATCTGCTCACCGTCCTCCGCATCATTTGTTTATTCGTTCATCTCCTCCTCCTACTAGTCACTAGTCATATGGATCGCTCCGACCTACTACTATGTCATGATTATCCAAATCCAATTGCATGCGTATGCTAGCTACTATAGTATACCAACAACTCGTATAGGCATTTAAACTCAAAATAAATATTGAGATATCTAAAATTAGTCTTCAACAGAGTATCTATATAAAAGAACCTATTTTGGGTTGTCTAAGAGGCATAACCCAAATATAGACATCCTCTCTCATGAAAACTAATTTGCAGAAAGGATTCTCTTTTATGTCTTATTGTTGAAATAAATGCTGAATATATATTGAACTTTTTATCTATAGTACTACTCAAATAACGAATGTATCTTATATTTTGATAGGTTTTGTCGGAAGATAGCCTTAGTAGTAGAGGCTAACAATAGGCTTGAATAACAGCCACTCAACCACTGCATCTTATCTGTTTTAGCTTAAGGCTGTGCTCGTCAGTGCTATTTGCAGGCAATTCTGTGGCTGCCGCTGCACACAAGCCAGCGCTCAGCGATACAGGCTGGAGGCTTAGCAGCGTTACGTATCTGGACGTTCATCTGATGGATTCAGCGATATATATCTAGGAATCGAAATCTTCGAGTTTTTTTTTACTGTCTCGACATGTGCTGCTCTCTATCTTGTACGAATACGAAAGATTTAACTATTCATCAACGATCACGACATATACGTTGGTCGATCGGTCTCAACAAATCTTGCTTCCTCCTTTTCTTCTGCTGTATAGACCTGTTCATCTAGTATTAAAGTCAGCTAATAAATCAGCTGAAGCTGATTTGTTATGAGAGAAAAAATATTATAGATTTTAGCTGATAAACCAACTGACAAGTTCAAGGAACATACCAGAAGTACTCTCCTTTCCACACGCACGCGGCGGCTAGATACTCCTTAACTCAGTCAGACTCGGACATATATGGCTGACCGGTCTACGATTCATTGCCCAAGGTATCCCGTATCCACTCGGAGAATTTTTATTTTTTAAACATTTTTAATTATTTGAATAATAACCGCTCCACAAAAAACATTTTCAGATCTCACCCTTTCAAACAACGCTGTCGCGACAATGTATGTGGCGTGGCAACATCTGCCATGTTGAATGGTGTTTCTGACGTAGAAAAGCTTATCGCGCCACTCCTGGTGGCGTGACAGTATAGTCTTGTCGCGCCACCGAGAGTGGCGTGATAAGACTAAATTTTTAAAAAATCATAACTCTTCGATACGACGTTGGATAAAAATGATTTTTATATGAAAATTATAGATCTCGACGAGATCTACAACTTTCTAGTTTTGAGTTTTTTCGTTTGACGACATTAAGATGCTCCAAAAAATAATATAAAATTTTAGCACTATAATAATTACATACCCGCGCTTGCCGCATTTAAAAAATAATATCTTTTTTGTATGATGTCAAATGAAGATACATTTTATATCAAAGTTGTAGCCATTAATAAGATATACATGTTTATAGTTCAAAACTTATCTTTTTAGAAAAATCATATATTTCTTATTTAATGTCACGTAAAACTACTTTTTAAATAAAAGTTCTAGATCTTATTGGGAGCTCCAATTTTGATATAAAAACACGATACAAAAATGATATTATTTTTCTAATGCGACAAGCGTTAGTACGCGATTATTATACTACTTAAATTTTATATTATTCTTTTGAGCATCTTAACGACTCCAAATGTTAAAACTCAAAACTATAAAATTGTAGATTGCATTGAGAGCTACAACTTTCGTGTAAAAAGTATCTTCATTTGTATCTTCATTTGACAACATACAGAAATGATATTATTTTTCAAATACGACAAGCGCTGGTACGCGATTATTATGGTGATGAAATTTTTTTTTAGTATCTTAACGTTCTCAAATGAAAAAACTCAAAACTACAAAGTTGTAGATCTCATCGAGAGATATAATTTTTATATAAATTTTATCTTCATCCGACGTCGTATCAAAGATTTACGATTTTTCAAAGATTTGGTCTTGTCACATCACTCCCGGTGGCACGACAGAACAATATTGTTACGCCAGCAGGAGGGTTGTGACAGCGTTTTTCACGTCGGAAATACCGTCTAACGTGGTGGATGTTACCGCGCCATTGCATGTGGCGTGACAACGTTATTTGGTCACGCGCCAGCGCTGGCGCGACCAAAAAGGGTTAGATTCGCAAAAAAAAATTAATAAGCGATTATTATTAAAATATTGAATAAAAAAGGTTTAGAAATAAAAAAAAAATCCGTCCACCTCTCCCTCACTGATTACTGGGCCGTGCGCGCCCCTCCTCCTCCCTTCTTTCCCTTATCAGACGGGTGGCACTTGTCTTCGGGAGCCCAGGTAAGGCCACGCAACTCGCCGTTCTACGGCCCGGCCCCGCCCGGTGGAACACGCCGGCCCATGCAGCGTTCGCAACTAAAAAGGATGCATGGCAGCCGGCATGGATCCAAAGGTCATCTTATCTGCGTATCTAGCCACCACTTGTCCTCCGCATTCTTTCTTTTATTTATTTATTTGCTAGTACTAGCAGTGGGCAATGGGCATTATCCAACTATGTAGTCAGTCAGTCAGTCAGTCAAACAGTAGTAGAGGTTTCTTTTTCGATAAAGAATATAATAGCAGTCAACAGTATGGATGAAAGTAAAATAGACGTAGACTAGCAGCTTGTTCGGCTGGGGTAAAATGGTCGTAAACGATCGTAAATTTTCCAGCCAAAACAATATTTTTTTTCACACAAATCAGTCCAGCAGTACTTCTTCATGAACCAACAACGAACCGGTCCAGCCAAACGAACAGGCCGTAGATCTGTACATATGCCTTAGTTTCTTTCCCATCATCAAATACCACTGCATTAGCATAGTACTATTCCCTCACTCCAAATTTTAAATTATTTTAGCTTTTCTAATACTCCTATATAGCTTTTGCTACATATATAAATATATACATTACGTCTAGGTACAGTACCTAGTAAAAACGATGTATGTATTTTAAAAAGGCAGAACGACTTACAATTTGATATGAGAAAGTAGCAAATAATTACTCCATCCAGAAAGAAAGACTATTTTAATATAGTATTGAGTCAAATCATTTTAAGTTTGACTAAGTTTATATAAAAAAATACAAGCATTTACGATACCAAATAAGTACCACCTGAATCTTCGTATTGAATATATTAATTAGTCCATCTAGAAGAGAAGGCAGTTTTAGTATAGTATGAGTCAAACCATTTTAAATTTGACTAAGTCTATATAAAAAATGTATCAACATTTATGATACCAAAAATTAGTACCACTACAATCTTCCTATTGAATATATTTTGATAGAATTCCTATTTAATTTGGTATCATAAATATTGGGCAAATTTTTTTCTATAAATAAATTTGAATAAACCATAGATAGTTGGACCAAGGAGAAACAAGAAATGCATCGTTTTTACGACGTGGGTAGTATATGTTACAATTTGGAGGACATCGTGGTGTGCCATATAGGATGAGGAGTGATAATGAAGTCAAAAGAAAAGATTTAGGACTGAAATGACCATTCTGATAGTTTTAGATAAAACAATCTAAAATGACCATATTGATAGTGCATGGACGAAATGGAGCCAAAAAATAAAACTTTATGGACAGAAACAACCACTTCCTAGTTCAAGGACAAAATGAGTAGTTCAATAAGTGTACACTTTACTACAACAAATCCGGCCTCCTGTAACGTTAAGAATTTAGTCATCAGTTAAATAGTAGTTCAAGAAGTGTATGCATACAAAAGTAGAGGAAAATAAAAAAAAAGGTTAGGGAGGAGAATCTGCCCCGAACCTCCATATCAAGCCTGGTCCACACCTTTTTTCTTCTCTCTCTTTCCCTCCCTTGCTGGCCCAACAGCCTAGCCGCCATGCCTAAAATGAACCACGATTTTCTCGTACAGAAATCCATAGAAAACAAGCAAATATATCGTAGTCCAAGGAATTTCACACTGTCACTTGCTTTATCATCCTGCTGGTTACAAAGTCATAGATTATGAATACCTGTTTTAGGGTACATGATATTTTTCCTAATATTACACACAACAATAACACCCCTGCAAGCCCCCACATGGCGCACAAACAATAAAGCTCTCCTCACAAACTAGACGTAGATGGGAGGTGATTCTGGTGGAGTTGAATATGGTGTAGTGAGGAGTGAGCTTATTTAGCTCTTAGTTCATGGTGTAAATTAAGAAGTGATTCTTGTGTGATCGTATACCCATGATGTCAACCAAACAGTATTCTTTTGTAACCAATACATAGCCTGCTTCCACTCATATAGGATATATGATATACGTTTGTAAACGCAACCAAACACGGCGTTCATGTCTACATGACCATGACCATACCTAATATACAACGAACATGAGAGAAAGAAGGTCGGACGGCTCTTTGATTTGGTTACGTACTATCAAATTGACTTTAGCCATTTCTTTGGAACCTGTCGCCTGAGCATTAGCCTCTCTTATCTAACTCTTTTTTTGGCTCACGGGCATTGGGAGGAAGGATAAAAAACAGATTTTTATGGGAGCTGCTGCTATTATTTGAGCAATTTGGTGTACTTGTAATGACGTAGTTTTTAATAAAAACAAAATATTTTTTTTATGCAGGCTATTTTCAGAGGAGCATATTGGTTGCGGTTCTAGGCGCTGCTGCAACGTGAAGATAAAAGAGAGATGTTTCGATGTTCAAGCAAAGCGTTGGAGGTTATCGTTTTAGATGTGTTTGCCAAGAATGGATGGCAAAGTACTAATAGACTTTGTTTATGATTTTCTCCTATTTGAGTATATCCTTTTTCTTTATCTCTGTCAGCAAATAAGCTAACAACATTATAAGACTTGGCCGTGTGCGGTCGCGGAGACTAGAAATTTTCCAATTTCTATAAAATATCTACTCTTTTTTGTAAGTGATAATTGGCGCGAAAACCATTCTGTTAACAAATTACGCATCAAACAAAAGGACTCAAATGCAAAAAAAAAGTATCAGTATTCACTTTGTTAAAAAAAAATCCTCCTGGAAATACTGAAAAACACTGTGAGGTTAAATGGTTAATTGACCCGAACAAGCCAAGTTGAAAAATACTGGAAATGGAAAAACACTGTTGGTGGTAGCTTGCAGAGCCTTGCACCCACCGCTGCAATCTGACTTGGCTTCAATGGTATGCTCATGGCGCGAAGCGGCGGACTGGAAACATCGTCGTCACTTGCCAGTTGTCACAGTTCCACAACGCTGCGAATTATTCCGCCGAGCTCCTCCTACGGGTATCGACTCCCCGGCGGTGGGTAGTAAGACGGCGTCCAGGCCGCGCCGTCGATCTCAGGGTGCCGTGTCCCCGGCGGAGGGTAGTACGAGGCGCCGGGAGGCGCCGGGTAGTACGGTAGTGCACGGTCCACTGTGCCTGACGGCAGCGGCGAAGGCGCTGATCTTGGATAAACTGGGTAGGCCGAGCCTGACTCCGGCGGCGGCGGGTACGTGCTGGTCGGAGGGGTCAAATTGGACGCCGGTGGTGGCGGGTACCCGCTCGGCGGCGCCGGTGGGTAGTTGGTCGACGGTGGCGGCGGGTAGCTGCTGTATTGTGCCGCCGGAGGCGCCGGGCAGGCTGCACACGACGACGCAGGCGGTGGTGGTGGGTATGCCGTAGCAGCCGCCGTCAGCGGCGGCGGGTACCTGGTGAACTCTGCCGGAGGCGCCGGACAGGCTGCACATGACGCGGGTGGAGGTGGGTATGCTGTAGTAGCAGCAGCCGGCGGCGGGTAGCTGCTGTTGCTTGGCGCTGGAAACTGTGGATAAGGCGGCGGCGGAGGCGGGTAGCTGCGTGGGGACAACAATTCTTGCAGTGACGGATAGAGAGAAGCGGAAGCCGGCGGCGGGTACCCGGCGCTCTGTGGCGGGAAGTTTGCAGCCGCCGCGGGTGGTGGATACGCTTCGCTTGGCGGAGGCGCGCAGCGAAAGCTCGGGTTTTGATCCGGCCGCGCACCGCCCGGCGCCGGGTAGAGCTGCGGCTGCGGGCGCAAGCCGGCGCCAGGGCCGCCGCTGATGGCGTATGCGAAGCTGAGCGTGCCGTTCGGCTTGCCGTCGGGGGCGCTCACCTGGTAGCTGACGTGGTGCAGCCCCGCGTCGTCTCCGGACGCCGCCGCCAGGTCGGCCACGGGCACGCTAGCCGTGCCGAAGAGCTTGTTGCCGAGGATCGGCACCTGCGCCTTGACCTCGAACTCCACCACCACCAGCTGCTGCTGCGCCTGCGCGCCATCACCGTCGAGGTCGAACGCGAACACCGCGTCGTCCCAGTCCGGGCTCTCGCCGCCGTCGGCGTCCGGCTGCGTCTTCTCCCGGCGGCCGCCGAGGGACACCGCGGCGTAGAGCGGCGGCTTCTGGAACGGGACAAACGCCCTCACGCCGCGGCAGGAGATGGACCTGATGGTGATGCGCCAGCCGCCGGAGCCGGAGTCCGACGACATGGCCGGCTTCTTAGTGGCTTTGGAGCTCAGCGCGGTGGGGAGGGAAATCTGTGGCCGGCTTGGACGATGGATCTGGAGCACGAGCGCAAGGCAGATGGATTTGAGGAATGATTTGACCTTGTGCTCTTTGGTTTATTGGATCTCGGTGCAATTAATTTGCTGATGTCTTTGTCTGTCTGATCATGGACAGATGGACAGAACAGTGTGACTCACCTGTTCCTGCTCTTGCCTGCATGGACTTTGTCTCCATCTTTAAATCTTCCTTTTGAAGATACTAGATAAATTGGATTTCATGTTTAGATTTGTTTTCTTGCACGTTGCTTCCACTTTGTTCTTGTTCAAGAAGAGGGGGGAGAGCGGAAAAATTGAAAGTTTGCCATCGATAATGGCTATAGATTGAAGCTGTCAAATGATAATTTAGATCAACTATGCTGGGAAAAAACAGAGAGTTCAGAGTTGTTTGGTGCAGAATTTGTTTGTTTATTGAAGTTTTTGAAACCAATGTTTATTGCAGGTAGCTTTAGGCCACCAGTGGGGAAAAAAATCCTTGCCTCAAGTCTTTTTACACTGAACATACTAATTTCCATTTTGGAAACAAATATGTTCAACTCATATATGCTCTGCATACACACTTTTGGACGAAATATATAGAAATCGAAGCAAAAACATGGCTATACCATCTTCCAGTGATGCATAACGAATTAACGATAACGTGAACCACACGAGCCGTGTCTGATGAGTCATGACTACTACACTTGTCCCTTTTTTCTTCTTGCTCAACTTTTTCTCATTAGCACACTCAATGATGCTGGTACAATGCGTGTGACACCGTGTGACTGCGAGAGCTCCGCCACACATGTACAAGAATACGAGTATTTGTCAACACACACACAAAGCATGTCTAAGCCGAAGCAAGAAATTCTCCTCGAGGAAGTTTCAATTTCCACGCTCCTTTGCAACACGGGATCTTTTTCTAAATCCTACATTTCTCCTATGAAAATTTTCTACATAGTTCATTTGAATTTTGAAATTTCTCATACACTTTTAACCGATGGGTGACTCTATTCTATGCTTGTCATTTTAAAGCAGGTTTTACACTTTTATTTTTTCTCTATTGTCGAATACAGTAACTATCACACCTATACTTTATACTTTATGTATTTGTAGATGCAAATATTTAAAAATTTCGTACAACAATTTCATATGACACGTTCAATGCTTCTTGCGAGAAATAGTTGGAACCGTATATCATACGTACACACTCGACGCTTTTATGAATCCTAACTAAACAATTTGGAAAAAAAAAATCAAAATTCTATCATCATTCTGGAGCAGTACGTAGCAATCGTGACTGCCTTCACGATGAGTAGAGATCGACAGTGTACACATACATAACAAGAATTGAAAAACATTCGAGCCATCTGGCTTCGAAGGAAACGATATACAGCAAAACATAGACGGCTACATATACATCCACCTTTATTTGCAGCAGGCTAAATCTGTGGTTGCCTTTAATTGCCTGATCTTACCAAATGCCCGTAAGTGTGTAGTTGTCTATTTGGCCCATCTTGCCCATGTAACAACGACAGACACATAGACTTTGTCAAATACTTTGTCGAAAAGGCGGAAGTAAGCAATCCTCCATGTTTTGTTGAATAAGATGACACAGAACACCATCCAGAGACCAACCACATATCCTATGCCAAGTCCAAAGGAAAATGTAAGTACCTCATCATCATGTTCATCTCCCTTTTGTTCACCATGCTTTGGTTCTCGGTTGTTTGTTGTGCAATTCTTCTGAAGAGGATATCCACAAAGACCAATGTTTCCATCATACATAAGTGGATTCTGCGTGTAGAGGGTGTCGAGCTGCCCCCCTGATGGGATTCTTCCTGTGAGATTGTTGTGTGATAAGTCCATGAAGCTTAAATATGATAGATTTGACAGACTTTGTGGGATTTCTCCACAAAGCTTGTTTTCAGAGAGGTCGAGAGATTCCAGTGAATTCATGACCCCAATCCTTTCTGAAAATTTTCCAGTCAGATTATTCCTTGATAAATTCAAATTTACAACTCCATCTAGTGATGTTATTTCTTCTGGAATTACTCCGGTCAAGTGGTTTGATGACATGTCAATGTTCACCATCTCATAAAGCACAGACTCGAAGTAATAACGTTCTTGTCCTTTTGTGGTCACAGACAAATTAATTCCTTGTACTACTGGAGATTGATGACTACGTGTTCCTTTCATTCCCATGAAATTTGACAAATGATGGGGTAAGGCACCTGATAAATTGTTGCCTGCCAAATCTAGATTAATTAGATCTCCAAGATTTGTAATCGTTTCTGGAATGCTTCCGGTGAACTTATTCCATGCCAGATCAAGAATTTGCAGTTCCGGGTATGTTTCTAAAATCGTATCCAACTTACCGGATAGCATATTGTTACTTAGTATTAGTGTTTGGGTCATTCTTGGCTCAGAACATTGTGGGAATTCTCCTTCCAAATGATTATCAGCTAAGTTCAGGTTATACACGTTCAATTCACAAATAGAATGTGGAATATGACCACTGATATGGTTGGAGAACAGGCTTAGGTATGATAGCTTCGGGGCTCCAAAATTCGATGGTAGTGGCCCTGACAAATAGTTCCTGGAGATGTCTAATGCAAACAGATTTGGTGGCAACCGAGGTATTTGGCCAGTTAGTTGGTTTGAATCCAAAGAGAGTGTAACTAATGATGTCATGTTCTCAATGTTTGTTGGCAATGTGCCGTTGATTCCATTGTTTGAAATATACAGCTCCCGAGCCTTTGAGAAGGTGGTAGAAAACCAATTTGGAAGCGAATCAAATATAGATGCACTTGATATATCTAACACATGAATATTGGTCTGTGACTGCAGCCAGGAGGGAAATGAAGGACCCAAGTGGCAGGATCGAAAAGATGCTTGATGAAGATTGAATGTTGGCAACCACTCTGGATCCACCTCAATCTTCATGGAATTTCTTGACAAGTCTATCATCGTTAATCTTGACAAGCCATCAAGGTGCTCATGGGTGATAACACCACTGAGGTTATTGTAGCTTAGGTCCATGCCAGTCAAATGACTTAACATACCAATCCCAGAGGGCAAAGTTCCAGTGAATCCGTTGTAAGAGAGATCAAGAGTGACTAAATTACGGAGCATGCCAATCTCAGAGGGCAAAGGTCCAGTGAATCCGTTGTAAGAGAGATCAAGAGTGACTAAATTACGGAGCATGCCAATCTCAGAGGGCAGTGGTCCTGTGAAAAGATTGCCATGGAGTCCAAGACTGGCTAAGTAATATATAGATAGATCAAGAGTGACTAAATTACTGAGCATGCCGATCTCAGACGGCAGCTGTCCAGTGATTTGGTTATTAGAGAGATCAAGAGTGACTAATCTGGCCCACCGCCCTAAATGATTCGGTAGCACTCCACTGAAATTATTGGATCTCAAATTCAGTTCCTTGAGTTTGTTTGACGAACATTGCGGTAACCTCTCAAATAAATCTGTTATGCTGCCATCAAAATCACTTCCCGAGAAGTCTATTCTTTCCAGTTCGCACAGATTTGTCATGTTTGCTGTCATGATGTCTATGCTTCCAGAAGTACAACGGCTAAACTCAAGGGCTTGGAGGGACATCATACCCCCCAGTGCATCAGGAACTGGACCATATAAGAAGGTTTCAGCAAGGTCGAGATATCCTAGGCTTGTCAAATTCCAAAACCAACAGGATGCAACTGGGTGGTCAAGGTAGTTGTTAGAGAGCGTGAGCTCCGCAAGGCCGGTAAGATTAAGATGTGGGAGAGATTGGTTTGCGCTCGTAAGCGAGCAACCATCAAGACGGAGGACCTTCATAGAAGGAACCATGTTCACCACATGAGCCCAACCAACTTTCCCGCTGAGGTTTACAGAGCCCATGTCAAGGTACCGTAGAGGCAGGCTTGATAACCATGAGATATCAGTGGAGTATAGGTCTGGGGAAAACATGAATTCATCACTACCAGAGAGGTCAAGGTAGTGCAGCTTGGAGAGGTTGCCGAGCTGAGGTGGCACGCTCCCTGACAGCGGCATGCCATAGAGGTCGAGATACCTCAGGTTCTTCAGAAGGCCTAAGAACTCCGGCACACCGCCGCCAGCCGGCCCCGAAAGGTTGTTCAAGCTGAGATCAAGGCTCTCGAGATGATGCAAGGAGAGCAAGGAGGGACTTATCTGGCCCGACAAAGCCGTGTCCTTGGGATGAAGCGGTGGATCACCAGTGTACATGTCACTGCCAAGACGGAGGCCGATGACATGGCCGGTCCGGTTGCTGCACCGGACGCCGCTCCACCGGCAGCAGTCTTCGTCACCTTCGTGCCACGAGGCAAGGCGCCCCGCTGGGTCGCCGGTGATGCCTCGCTTGAAGGCCAGCAGGGCGTCCCTCTCGCGGGGTATGCAGGCGCCAGTGCCATTGCGACCGGGAGCAGCTGGCGACAGCTGCAGTGCCTGCGACTGCGAGGCGGCCGCGGCGGCGAGAAGGAGAAGCAAGTGCAAGACGGCAGAGGGATGCATATGCATGGCCTTCAGTTCAGTTGATGATTGTTGGTTTGTTACTGTGTTTCGGTTGGGGTGAAATCGGAATGAGACGTGGATGCGCTGGTGTGGCCATCTGATCGATGGTGATTATATAAGCTAGCTATCCTCTTCAGTCTGCGGTCAAGTCACGGTCGTCGTCGTCGCCGCAGGTCCGTCAATGCCGTGTCCCCACGCACTGCCGCACAAAGACCGTACTTTTTGCATCCGTCTATACTGCCAGCACTGGGGTGGACAACACTCAACAGGGAGCCTTTAAAAAAAAAAACTTGAGGGAGCCTTTGAAGACCGATGAAGACCGTGCCAGGTCTGCTTTGCGTTAAAAAAAAAGAGTTACAGATCTGCTTTGCGTTCAAAAAAAAAGGTAAAGGTCTGCCAACAATATATGTTCCCTACTCTTTGGGCCGTTTCGATCTTTGAAATTAAATTTATTCTAATAATGGGGCAGTTCGCTGGTCTGGTTTGACCAGCCAGCCGGCTGCTCCCCCTCTCAGTTTACTGTTCATCAAACCAACCGAACAATATTTTTCTCTCATAGCAATTCAGCCGGAACAGTGTTTTTCAGCCAAGTTTCAGACCAGCGAACGGGGCCAATTACAATTTAAACATAGTTTAATTAAACTAATATAATTGTATATGAAATATATTTGTATATTATTGTTAGCCATATAAGAGAAATACTTATATGTTACATTTTTATTGTAAGGAAGTTAGTTGAAGAGTGTGCTATAAGTTGGAGAGTAGAAATATAACATAGTGATATATAGAATTCATTTCTATCCCACGCCCTATAAATTTGAGATAGGCTTATTTGTGGGCTTTGAAAATGATGGAATGTCAAATTCCATTCCAAATATCCTAATTCATGAACTGGATTCCAATTCCTCTAAAACGAGGGATCCAAACGGTCCCTTAGTAGAAAAATGTTGAAAGGCTACATGCATCCTAATGGGAATTGAGCTCTGTTTTCTTTTTCTCCGTGCGTGTGTGTACACGAGTACACGACGACTTGTTGTTTCACTTTATAACCGATGCTGGTACGGTGAGAACGTCTTACAAGCTGAGAAGAATCACTAGGGCCGCCGCTGATGGCGTATGCGAAGCTGGGCGTGCCGTTCGTCTTGCCGTCGGGGGCGCTCGCCAGGTAGCTGACGTTCCGCAGCCCCGCGTCGTCTCCGGCCGTCGCCAGGTCAGCTACGGGCAAGCTAGCCATGCCAACGAGCTTGTTGCCGAGTGTTGGGGGTTTTAACTTCGTCAAGAAAACTTAGCCCCTAGAACTTCAGAGTTGAAATTATGACTTCCATAACAAAGTTTACCCGCAGGGAACGAAACAAGGCGAAGATGAAAAATTAACTTCGACGAAAAGAGTTCGTCTTCGCTGGGAAACTTCGTCTTCGCTGAAAGAGAAGAGAAGATCTGAACAAGACTGAGCGAAGGTAAACATTTGACTTCGCTCAGTAATCAAAGGCAGAAAGAAGACGGAGCAAAAAACTGACTAAGTCCAAAAGACGAAGTCCTAAGGAAGATTGATGAACAAAGTTGAAGAATGAAGACTTAGATGTAATGATTTGAGTTAGGGGTAAAATAGTCATTTGTATGTAAAGTACGAAGGCTAGGGCCTCTATAAATACCTCCTCTGACATTTACAGTACGATCATGAAATGGATACAACTTTGACTTGTGTTTAGATTTCGATGCTTGTGTAATTGTTTTACACAACATCTGGCGCCCACCGTTTGTGTATGCTCGAAGATTCCCACGACCACGCGAAGCCCATGGGTAGACCAAACAAGAAAGTTGCCACTGGGGTAACCGAAGATGACCCACCAATAGGCAAAGGCCAAAGTCTTGAAAAAGATGTTCCCCAAGACCCAAACTCCTCAAAGGCAAGTGAAGCCGAAGAACAAAGACTCAACGAGCTAGAAGAACAAGTGTTGAGAAAGCAAAAAGAACTCGAAGAATGTTGCACAAGAGCGAGAGAAAGGTCACACAAACAAAGAATAGAAGAAGTCGAAGCCACCCTTCGTGAACTGAATAAGCAACTTCAAAGTGCAAGTCACGAAGTCATAAATGTAGAAGATCCAAATTCAGCAACTAAAGTTTCCCAGGAAAGAAATTCCCGAAAGTCATTTATATCAATCGATACATGCTCTCCTCTGTCAATAAACTTGCAGCTAGCACAATGGCCCTTGGGATATAAATTCAACATGATACCAACATTTGATGGCCAATCTGACCCAAGGCAATTCTTGATGAGTTTTGAAGCAGCAGTAATCTCTGGAGACGGTGATGAAACTACATTAGCCAAATCACTCGTCATGGCAGTCAAAGAACCAGCCCAACAATGGTACTCTTTGCTAAAAGCAAAATTCATACACTCAGGGGACCAACTCAAGGCAAATTTACTTGTTGATTTTCAAGGTTTCCAACCAACTGGTCTCACAACTATAGACCTATTCAATTGCAAGCAACAACTCAAAGAACCCCTGAACCAATACTTCAAAACATTTATCCAAATCAAGGCACAAATTCCAAATATCCAAGATGATGTGGTAGTAATAGCCGCAATCAAGGGGCTTTGAGTAGCCCAATGCACATCGCATTTTGCTCGAGAAAGACCAAACACAGTCACTGAGCTCTACGAAGTCATGAAAAAATTTTACAAGTCGGATGACGACCACAGGAAAAGAGTTGAAGAAAGAAGCAACTTCAGGGCACAATTCAAGACAAATAATAATTTCCATCCTCCAAGAGCAAACAGTTACGAGCGAAAACCATTTTCACGACATAATCAAGTGTGGGGGGTACGAGGGCTGCGCTTCTAGGGGCGGTCTAGCCCACAAGACGAAGACCTAAGGTGCACGATACTGCTCGGCGTGTACTACAAGACATCAAGGGCGATTTCCTGAAGATACTACGAGATCTGTTAGGATACGTTCGATCCCATGATTCTTGTAATCTGTTATTACTTACCGGTTATCTCTAAGATCTAACTGACTTGTAACCCTACCCCTGGCTATATAAGGCGGGTAGGGGACCCCCTCAAAACACACACAATATCATACGATAGTTAATACAATCCAACAGACCACAGGAGTAGGGTATTACGTCGTGCTGACGGCCCGAACCTGTCTAACTCTTGTGTCTCTGTTGCCTTCTTGTTCTTGATTACGCGCACCACTGCCGATCAATCTACTTTCGTGGGATACCCCTCGGAGGACTGCCAACGATATTCTATCGACATCAAGTCAATCAAATTGAGAATGACAACACTTCAACAGTTGAAAGTGATATTTCACAGCAAGTGGTCGGCCGGAAGGGTCCAAAGTTGGTTAGTATCACCGCCGTCGACCAGACCACATCATTGCCACCGTTGACGAGCCTCGCGCCAAATGTAACTACGATGAGTAGTACAAGAAAATTCTTGAAGGCCGATGCCCCCTCCACAAGAATAGCAAGCACAAGATGAAGGACTGCCTTGGCTTGGCTAAGGAGTTCTAGGACAAAAAGAAGGACGGCGACAACAATGATGGAGCCAGAGGTCGCCGACCACCTAGGGACAACAACAACGCCTTCTAGGATCATGACAAAGTGGTTGCCACTATCTTTGGGGGCCTCGCCGCCGTCGAGAGCAGAAGAGATTGAAAGCTCACCGCCCACCGGGTGGTCGCCGTCAACACAGAAGACGCCATCGCCAACCCCAGCTATAGCCCCTGGTCTGAGGTCCCCATCACCTTCAACAGGGCCGACCAATGGGCGGACATCCCTTACACAGGGCATTTCCCCCTCATTTTTGATGCCACCATCAAGAAAGTACTCTTTAGGAAAGTACTCGTCGACGGCGGAAGTACTCTGAACCTCCTCTTCGCCGGAGCCCTAAAGGAACTGGGCCTTGGAGTATAAGACCTCACTTGTTCCGACTCCACCTTATGGGGTGTGGTACCTGGCAGGGCATCCAAACTTCTTAGAGAGATCACCCTCCCGGTACAATTCGGCACGGCTAGCAACTTCCATGTCGAGCACATCAACTTCTATGTCATCGACTTCAACACCGCCTACCACGCCATACTTGATCGGCCAGCTCTGGCCAAGTTCATGGCCATACCACACTATGCCTATCTGGTATTGAAGACGCCTTAGCCTACAGGAGTTCTGGCCCTACGGGCCAACCTCTCCATCGCTTACGCCTACGAAACAGAGAGTCTCGCCCTCACTGAACCCACTGACCACTCCATCCAGATGGCTAGCGTGGTCACCGATGCCAAGACGGTGCCCGTCGACGACATGGAGATCCCAGCGTGGGAGCCTCCTCGCACCTCCACCAAGTCCAAGGAAACGAAGGAGGTCAGCCTTGGCCTCGATGACCCCACCAAGATCGCCAAGATTGGGGCTCATCTCGACCCCAAATAGGAAAGCGCGCTCGTCTCCTTCCGACGTGCCAACGCTGACATGTTTGCTTGGAAACCTGTAGACATGCTGGGGGTACCACGGGAGAAGATTGAGCACTCCTTGAACGTCTCGCCGACCGCCAAATCGATCAAGCAGAAACTCCGACGATTCGTGCCAGACAAGGAGGCTATTAGGGTAGAAATAAAATGGATCCTAGTGTCGGATTTATTAAAGAAGTGTATCATCCTAAGTGGTTAGCAAATCCAGTTCTTGTTCAAAAAAAAGAATAAAGAATGGAGAATGTGCGTTGATTACACCGATCTCAACAAACACTGCCCTAAAGACCCCTTCGGTTTGCCTCGGATAGACGAGGTTGTAGACTCCGCCGCCGGCTACGAACTCCTCTCCTTCCTCAATTGTTACTCTAGCTATCACCAGATATCCCTCAAAGAGGACGACCATATCAAAATGTCATTCATCACGCCTTTCGGTGCGTATTGCTATACCACCATGTCTTTCGGACTCAAGAACGCTGGGGCGACCTTCCAAAGGGCCATCCAGATGTGCCTTGACCAACAGATAGGCCGCAATGTCACAGCTTACATCGATGATGTGGTCATCAAATCCAAAACCGCCAACAATCTCATCGCCGACCTCAAAGAAATGTTTGCCAACCTGAAAAGATACAGATGGAAGTTGAACCCTTCAAAGTGCATATTTGGAGTTCCATCCGGCATACTCCTAGGCTACATCATCAGCGCCCGCGGTTTGGAACCCAACACCGACAAGGTCTCCGCCATTACCAATATGAAACGACCAACCTGCATAAAGGGTATAGAGAAGCTCACAGTGTGCATGGCTGCTCTCAGCCGCTTTATATCGTGCCTCGGCGAAAAGGGACTACCGTTCTTCAAACTACTTGAGGCCTTCGAGCGCTTCTCCTGGTTGGAGGAGGCTGGTATAGCTTTCGAGCAGCTCAAGTTGTTTCCAACAAAGCCTTCGATCATGACGGCGCCTCAACCAGATGAAACCCTATTGATCTATATCGCCACCACTTCTCGCGTCGTTAGCACAGCTACCATCGTCGAGCGTGAGGAATTTGGACATGCCTATAAGGTACAACATCCGGTCTATTTTATCAGTGAGGTTCTTAACGAGTCCAAAACTCGTTACCCTCAGGTTTAGAAGCTATTATAAGTCATTCTGGTCACGTCACGCAAGCTCCGCCATTACTTCGAGTATTACAAGATCACCGTGGTCACCGAGTTCCCTCTAGGGGATATCCTCCACAACAAAGAGGCCAATGGCTGCATCATCAAGTGGGTTGTTGAGCTCGGCACTTACTCCATAAAGTTCAAAAGCAGGCCTACCATTAAGTCACAGGCACTCGCTGACTTCATCGTTGAGTGGACCAGATCCAAGAGCCCATCCCCGCTGTTTACCCCGAGCATAGGGTGATGTATTTCAACGGTGCCCTCAACATCAACGGTGCTGGTGCTAGCATTTTATTCATTACTCCGACCAAGGACAAGCTCCAATACATCCTTCGAATTCATTTTCCAGCTTCCAACAATGCCATAGAATATGAAGCATGTCTCCATGGACTTCGTATAGCCATCGAGCTCGGTGTCAAACACCTCATAGTATACGGAGACTCCACGCTAGTCATCAACCAAGTCAATAAAGATTGGTCCTATTCCAGTGAGAAGATGGACGCATACTGCGCCGAGATCTAGAAACTCGAAGGAAAGTTCTACGGTATCGAGTACCACCACGTGGTACGAGACCAAAATCAGCTCACCGACCACCTATCTAAGATAGGCTCTTCTTGCGCTGTGATTCTGCCTAGGGTCTTCGTTCAAGACCCCTTTACGCCATCTTTTAAGGAAGAGAAGGAAGTTCAAGAAATCCCCCCATCGAGCAGCTGATACTTGCAGTACCTTTGCTGGCCGTAGATTGGAGGGAACAGTTCATCAAGTACCTCACCAGCATTGATGTACCCGTCGGTAAGACCGAAACTGAACACCTTATTCGTTGCAGCAAGCATTACGTGCTGGTAGACGGGAACCTGATGAGGAAAAGTGCCAAGGAAGGGATACTGCAGAAATGCATCACCCAAAAAGAGGGAGTGAAACTATTTCTTGAAATTCACTTTGGCTCCTGTGGCAATCACGTGGCCTCCAGAAACCTGGTCGGCAAAGCTTTTCGAGATGGTTTTAATTGGCCGACGGCCATTGTCGACGCAGAAGACCTCGTTCGTCGTTGTGAAGGATGTCAATTTTTTGCCAAGAAAATACACGTGCCGGCGTGGGAATTGCATACCATCCCAGCTTCTTGGCCTTTTGCATGCTGGGGACTGAACATGATCGGACCTTTCAAACCTGCGCCAGGCGGTTTTTGGTATGTATACGTCACCATTGACAAGTTTTCCAAGTGGATCGAATACAAGCCGCTTGTTTCGGCCACTGCAAAGAAGGCAATCAAGCTCTTCGAAGATATCATCCATAGATTTGGTCTCCCAAATAGCATTATCACCGACATCGGAACTACATTTACTGGTCACCATTTTTGGGACTTTTGCGAAAACCGATGCATCTCCGTCAAATACATCTCTGTTGCCCATCCTAGAGCCAACGGCCAGGTCGAACGGGCGAACGGCATGGTCCTCGATGCCCTCAAAAAGAGACTATACCAGAAAGAGGAAAAGCATCCGGGCAGATGGCCTAAAGAGCTTCCAGCTATGGTCTGGGGACTGTGCACTCAAGCTAGTCATAACACCGGTGTGTCTCCATATTTTTTGGTCTATGGCTCAGAAACCATACTTCCGACGGACATTGCCTTCCGAGCACCTAGGCTGGAACATTATAATAAAGAGTAAGCCGTAGCTGTTTGGACAGAGGACGTCGACAGGTCCAAAGAAGAACGCCTGTTCACTTGCATCCGCACAACCAAGTACCTAGAAGGCCTGCGAAGATACTACAATCGCAGTATCAAAGGTCATTCATTTGCGGTCGGCGACCTCGTTCTCCGTAGAAAGCAGAAAACTAAAGGGATGCACAAGCTCTCCTCCCCCTAGGAAGGGCCTTACGTGGTCAAAGAGGTTACTCAACTAGGGTCTTACTGGCTATGTGACATGGAAGGAATCGATATCCCCGATTCATGGCACATCGAGCACCTTATACGTTTCTATCCTTGAAACGCTCCAGATATGTACTCTTCACTCCATGATGAATAAAGTTCTCATCACCATGCTTTGTCTCCATTATTTCTCCACTCTGGTTTAATCTCCATTTATGATCACCAGCTCCAAGTTACACCTTAATAAACTCCAGCAATTATACGTGATCTCAATAAATGCTCCGCCCTATTTCTCCATACTAAAATATCTTTAAAATATTCCGCCAACCATCGAGCAGCACACGTTCCGTTCTATGTTCTTTGGAGAAAACCATATCTCCGATCTCTCCCTACATGTGCTACGGGCTCCAGCGCTCTGCGTTATGGGTGGTCAGCTGTGGTTCCTCAGTCATGTCTGTTCCTCCTACACGTGCAGGGGCTCCAGCACTCGACGTTATGGAATACGGGCTAGCCAAGGCCAAGAGCCCAGTAATGAACTAACTGCTCGGACGCTACTTATACCATGTATAAATGCGTTAGGGTTAACAACACATTTCTTTTTCACCGCAAGTGTTAGCAAGCCGCCTGAACATGCACATGCCATCTACATACAACATTTATACAAATACATAAATGTTTACTTATGCCCTCACGCATCTAACTCTTCTCTCTAGATGTCCCATACAAATTCCTCTCCACTCGGGTTACTGGGCTTGGCCCTCACCGTCTACCTCACAGAACAGATCGACATCGCCGGCCAGCCTCTTCGCCGCATCCTCCACCTCATCTTTCAGCTACTCCTGCTTCGTCACACCCGTCCCTTTAGTGAATCCAGCCCCTATCGCTCGAAGATTGATGGTAGGGTAGTGGGACCAGACCATCGCTAGGGCATGTGTCATGATGGAGACAGTGGTGTCTCGGTTGAAGCTCTTGAAGTTCTTCCACCCCGCCTTGCACCAGTCGATGATGGCGTCTGGACGTGGTGGCCTATCGTCGGGCTAAGGAGCTACCTCCATGTTGATACAGTCAAGCACCGGCTTGACTCTGGCCACCATGGCGTCAAGTTTTCCCCTCTAGGTTTGTGCCTCCAGCTGCAGCACGTCGAACTGTGCCTTGGTCCTTTGACGGTATTCTGTAGACACCAAAGGGATTCGTCAAATGAAGCAATCATATCAGCAACAACTCCGACCACGAATGACTCACCTTCCAGATCCTCGGCCAGTTTCTCTGCTCGCCCAGACGCCTTCTCCTTCTCCTCTTGGAGTTGACCGATGACTTGACGCAACTGGCCAAGCTCCGCATCTTGCTCTACAAACATAACGGTCGACAGCAACGTCAAGATTGTTCGGCAATGCAGAACAAATTCACCGATCCACAGTACCTTTCTTCTGCTCGGAGACGCTTTTTAGCTGCTCAGAGGTGCGCCCCAGCTGCTCAAAGATGGTCTACAACTGCTTGGAGGTGCGCTCCAGCTGCTCGGAGACGGTCTTCAATTGCTTGGATAAGATGCCCTTCTGGTACTCCAGGTCCTTGGCGTTTGATTCAGCAAGATCCCTTTCGCGCTGGGCCTTCCGGACGTTCTTCTCCATCAGTTTTACTGCCTCCTTTAGCTTCTCGTTCTCCTCGGCGAGGGGCTCCATCCTCTTGATCCGCTACTGCCATTGTACGGCAGTTCGCGCTATGCCCTGCAAAGCACCAAGATTATAAAGGACCATATTATCCAACGCCAACATGGACACCGCCGACGCAATACTAACCTTAATTTGCTTCATAGCTGTGGAAAGGGTGGACCGTAGCCTCTTCACCTCCCTGGTGGTTTCCTCCTCTTCCACGACCATGACTTCATCCCCTTGCTTGCGGAAGATGCGAACGGTTTGAGATCATGATCCTTCATGCTCAATCTCCTCGACCTTGTCCTCTTCCTCCACAGCTGGCAGCGCTCCCCGGGGGCTCAGTGGCCGCATAGAGCAACCGACCACGCCCTGTGGCATCTCAGGGCACGCCGCTTGCTCCTTCGATGCTGTCGGCCTCTGAGCCACCGATTTCGGCATGTCGTCGGCAGCTCTCGCCGTTGCTCCTGGCGTCTTCGTCGACTCACCCGTCGTGGTCGCCAACCGCTCTCCACCTCCGACTCCATCAGCAGCGGTGGTCGAATCCTCCGTAAACCGACGAGCGCCCCGGGACTCCAGGACGGAGTCTGCCGGCATTGTCTCTGCGCCGAGAATAGCCCTCGGCTGCTCGCCAGTCTAGCCTGAAGGATTCAGATCCTCCGCGTGCCCCGTTCTGCATCAGATTAGCTCATCGGTCATCGCAACTATAAAAATCGGACAGCTACTGATCTTAAGGCAGAGATACTTACACATTAGCTTTCCGGTAGATGGTTCTGAACCGATGCTGCCTCCCCGAGCACCCAGGTACTTCTCTAGGGTCAACTTGCGTGTCCTAGGCTGGAGGTCTTGTGGCCCCCGCTGTCCGCGTCTCCTCCGCTTGCTGCTCGGGTACTCCTTCCCCTCCCTTCGACTACACCTCCGCGCGCGTGTTGCGTGGTGATGCTTCGGTGCTCAGAGGGGGGCTACTAGAGCCCTGTCATCATTCGACCAATCAGACATCGCCGCACTCTACGTCCGAGTGGTTCGATCGCCACCAAGTGAGATGCCGCCTGGCTTGCGGGGAGCTACATCTGTCGTTCTCCTCTTCTTTTGGGCCGACTCATCTTTCGTCGCCCTCTTCCCCCAAACTTTCTCTGATACCGGGGGGACTGTCCTTCCGACCAGCACCTTCACCTTCGGATTCGGATGAGGCGCTGCCGGCACCTTCCTCCGACCAAGTGGTTGGCCTCACGTCCACTGCCTTTGGACAATCGTTCCTCGGCACGCCCAAGAAGTACGCCGCCTGTTTCTGCAAATGGATCTTTCCACAAGTGAATCAGTCCACTGCTCGGCGCCGGCACGGGATAAAAAGCACCAGAATAATAGTTGAGATTTTTACCTGAGGAGGTGGGTTCGTGCAGTTGAAGGGTTTTGGCTGACCTGGCACGGTGTATGGCACATTTGGGGCGAATAGCTCAGCGGCCTGGTGCAGCACAACCTCCTTCGCTAGTTTCTCCGTCCTCTCTCAGGTGTCGTCGGTATCTCCTTTGAAGTCAAAGCCCGCGTGGGCCCTCTCCTTGCAGGGCTGGACGCGACGCATTATGAAGTTCACCGCCACCACCACCGCTCATCTTCACGCCCCTTATCAGCTCGAGGAGCTCCTTCACCTGATCCATATCGGCACTGGTCGGCTTCTCCGACCAGCTCTTCTGGTTCTCCGGAATATGGTCAACATGGCATCGGATGGTAGGATGGCATTGCTTCATATAAAACAACCTACTATTCCACCCCTTCAGTGAGGTATTCAGTGGCATAGTAATGTATTCACCCGCCATCCCATTGCGAAGCTGTACATACACACCACCGACCGCTCTAGAACCGCCCCCTCCTTTCTTCTTCAGCTAGAAAAGGTGTCGGAAGAGATTGAAATGGGGAAGAATGCCAAGATAAACCTCGCAGAAGTGGATAAACATAGAAATGTGCAAAATGGTGTTCGGATGAAGATTGCACAAGCTCACTCCCCAATACTCCAATAGATTCTGCAAGAAAGGATGTACTGGAAGCCCTAACCCACGCAAGAAATAATCTTCGAATACAACGACTTCGTCGGTGTGTGGCATCGGATAGGGCTCACCGTTGGTCGGACACCATCCGACGGTGATACGATCAGGAAGAATGCCCGCCTCCACCATCTTGTTGAGCTCCGTCTCCCCCATGAGGGATGGTACCCATTCCTTGTCACGACTCGTCCCGGCAGCCGCCTTCTTCGTGTTACCACCTCCCCTCTTCGGCGCCATCCCTCAGATCTGGATTGCAATTGGCCTCTTTACGCAAGCTTTTTAGCCCTGGTGGCGGAAGCGCGTGTGAATGCGGATGGGGCAGCGCGAGGGCAAGGAGGAAGACGAAGTCGCAGAGTGGCAAAGGTGGGAGCGCGGAGTGCGGTGATGCAGTTATAAAGGCACCCTCTCCACTTTTCGCATTCAAGGGTTTTTGGAAAACCGCACCATGCTGATTTGCGCCTTTCTGAATTCCCCTTGAGCTTGGGTATTTGTTGTTGTTTTTTCTTATTAGGGGATATGACACAAGCTCACCCTTGCGCTGGGGCTGTTGTAGGGTTTTTGTCCGGTTTTCGAAAACTAACTGGACGAAAGGGTTTTGCCTCGGTTTTTCCCTAAAAGCGAAATTTGTTGATTCTATATATCAATATATATTCAGGTGGGATTATCTCCCCGGTGAGAGTTCAAAAAAATTCACACACTAGACTCAACCCCTAGGCGGTGGAGACCAGCATCCATGATGCTCGACGTTCCTACGTGGAGCTCAATGTACACCTCGACTGCGGAGCTCGATGTCCCTATGAGCAGCGCCATCTTTTTTTTAATAAGTCGATGGGGGTGGGGTGGGGTGGGTGGTTTGAGTCCCATATATTGCTTACATTCTAAATTATAAGCCGCTTTGACTTTTTTGCTTCATCCATTTTTGATATGTATCTGACGTATTATTATATCTAGATCCATAACATAATGGATATACTAAAAAAGTCAAAGCAACTTATAATTTGGAACAGATAGAGTATTATATTTATAGGTGGCTATTAAACAACCATGTAATGTTACAGAAGGTTTGTTTGAAATAGCCTCTAGTAAGCGTTGCTGTTACATTGCGCTAGATAATACCGAGCACCTGTGGGAATCGGGAAAAAAATTGGGTGCGGGAAGGCCACACGGTGTTTCCGTGCGCTCCTCCACTAGAACAACGACGGAGGAAGACGAAGTGGCAGAGGGATGCATATGCATGGCCTTCAGTTCAGTTGATGATTGTTGGTTTGTTACTATGTTTCGGTTGGGGTGAAATCGGAATGAGACGAGGATGTGCTGGTGTGGCCATCTGATCGATGGTGATTATATAAGCTAGCTATCCTCTTCAGTCTGCGGTCAAGTCACGGTCGTCGTCGTCGCTGCAGGTCCGTCAATGCTGTGTCCCCACACACTGCCGCACAAAGACCATACTTTTTGCATCCGTCTATACTGCCAGCACTGGGGTGGACAACACTCAACAGGGAGCCTTTAAAAAAAACTTGAGGGAGCCTTTGAAGACCGATGAAGACCGTGCCAGTAAAGAAGTTACAGTTCTGCTTTGCGTTCAAGAAAAAGTTACAGGTCTGCTTTGTGTTCAAAAAAAGTTACAGATATGCTTTTCGTTCAAAAAAAAGGTAAAGGTCTGCCAACAATATATGTTCCCTACTCTTAGGGCCGTTTCGATCTTTGAAATTAAATTCATTCTAATAATTACAATTTAAACATAGTTTAACTAAACTAATATAATTGTATATGAAATATATTTGTACCACCTACACGTTTGTTCCACCTACACGTGCCCGGGCTTCAGCGCTCGATGTTATGGAATACGAGCTAGCCAAGGCCAAGAGCCCAGTAACGAACTAACTGGTCGGACGCTACTTATATCATGTATAAATGTGTTAGGGTTAACAACACATTTCTTTTTCATAGCAAGTGTTAGCAAGCCGCCTGAACATGCACATGTCATCTACATACAACATTTATACAAATATATAAATGTTTACTTATGCCCTCGCGCATCTAACTCTCCTCTCCACATGTCCCTTATAGGTTCCTCTCCACTTAGGTTACTGGGCTTGGTCGTCACCGTCTACCTCGCTGAACAGATCGACATCGCCGACCAGCATCTTTGCCGCGTCCTCCACCTCATCTTTCAGCTGCTCCTACTTCGTCACACCCATCCCTCTGGCGGATCCGACCCCTATCGCTCAAAGATTGATGATAGGGAGTGGGACCGGACCACCGCCAGGGCATGTGTCATGATGGAGATAGTGGCATCTCGGTTGAAGCTCTTGAAGTTCTCCCACGCCGCCTTGCACCTATTGATGTTGGCGTCCGGATGTGGCGGCCTATCGTCGGGCTAAGGAGCTACCTCCATGTCGATATAGTCGAGCACCGGCTTGACTTCGGCCACCATGGCGTTGAGTTTTCCCCTCTGGGTTTGGGCCTCCAGCTCCAGCATGTCGAACTGCGCCTTGGTCTTTCGATAGTATTCTGCAGACACCAAAGGGATTCGTTAAACGAAGCAATCATATCAGCAACAACTCCGACCATGAACGACTCACCTTCTAGATCCTTGGCTAGTTTCTCCACTGGCCCAGACGCCTTCTCCTTCTCCTCTTGGAGTTGACTAACGACTTGATGCAACTGGCCGAGCTCTGTGTCTTGCTCTACAAACATAACTGTCGACAGCAACATCAAGACTGTTCAACAATGTAGAACAAATTCACCGATCCGTAGTACCTTTCTTCTGCTCGGAGACGCTTTTCAGCTGCTCGGAGGTGCTCCCCAGCTGCTCGGCGATGGTCTTCTACTGCTCGGAGGTGTGCTCCAGCTGCTCGGAGATGGTCTTCAATTGCTTGGATAAGATGCCCTTCTGGTACTCCAGGTCCTTGGCATTTGATTCAGCAAGATCCCTTTCGTGCTGGGCCTTCCGGACGTTCTTCTCCATCAGTTTCACTGCCTCATTTAACTTCTCATTCTCCTCGATGAGGGGCTCCATCCTCTTGATCAGCTACTGCCGTTGTATGACATTTCGCGCTATGCCCTGCAAAGCACCAAGATTATAGAGGACCATATTCTCCAACGTCAAAGGTGGACACCGCGGACGCAATACTAACCTCAATTTGTTTCATAGCTGTGGAAAGGGTGGACCATAGCCTCTTCACCACCCTGGTGGTTTCCTCCTCTTCCACAACCACGACTTCGTCCCCTTGCTTGCGGAAGATGTAGACGGTTTGAGATCATGATCCTTCACGCTCAATCTCCTCGACCTCGTCCTCTTCCTCCACAGCTGGCGACGCTCCCCGGGGGCTCGGTGGACGCGCAGAGCGACCGACCACGCCCTGCGGCATCTCAGGGCGCGTCGCTTGCTCCTCCGACACTACTGGCCTCTAAGCCACCGATTCTGGCATGTCGTCGCCAGCTCCCGCCTCTGCCTCTGAAGACTCGGTGGCTCTCGCCGTTGCTCCTGGTGTCTTCGTCGACTCGCCCGTCCTGGTTGCCAACCGCTCTCCACCTCCGACTCCATCAGCAGGGGTGGTCGAATCCTCCTCAAACCGACGAGCGCCTGATGACTCCGGGACGAAGTCTACTGGCATTGTCTCCGCACCGAGAATAGCCCTCGGCTGCTTGCCAGTCTATCCTGAAGGATTCAGATCCTCTACGCGCCCTGTTCTACATCAGATTAGCTCATCGGTCATCGCAACTATAAAAGTCGGATAGCTACCGATCTCAAGGCAGAGATACTTACACATCAGCTTTCCGGTAGATGGTTTTGAACCGGCGCTGCCTCCCCAAGCACCCAGGCACCGCTCTGGGGTCAACCCGCATGTCCTGGGCTAGAGGTCTTATGGCCCCCGCTGTCCGCGTCTCCTCCGCCTACTGCTCGAGGACTCCTTCCCCTCCCTTCGACTGCACCTCCGCGTGCATGTTGCGAGGCGACGCTTCAGTGCTCGGAGGGGGCTACTGGAGCCTCATCGTCGTTCGACCACTCGAACATCACCGCACTCTACGTCCGAGTGGTCCGATCGCCGCCGAGTGAGATGCCGCTCGGCTTGCGGGGAGCTACATCCGCCGTTCTCCTCTTCTTTCGGCTGTGGTTCCTCGGTCACGTCTGTTCCTCCTACACATGCACGGGCTCTAGCGCTCGACGTTATGGAATACGGGCTAGCCAAGGCCAAGAGCCCAGTAACGAACTAACTGCTCGAATGCTACTTATACGACGTATAAACGCGTTAGGGTTGACAACACGTTTCTTTTTCACCGCAAGTGTTAGCAAGCCGCCTGAACATGCACATGTCATCTACATACAACATTTATACAAATACATAAATGTTTACTTATGCCCTCGTGCATCTAACTCTCCTCTCTAGATGTCCCATATAGGTTCCTCTCCACTCAGGTTACTGGGCTTGTCCCTCACCGTCTACCTCGCCGAACAGATCGACATCGCCGGGCCAGCCTCTTTGCCGCGTCCTGCACCTCATCTTTCAAGCTGCTCCTGCTTCGTTGCACTCATCCCTCTAGCGAATCTAGCCCCTATCACTCGAAGATTGATGGCAGGGTAGTGGGACCAGACCACCGCCATGGCATGTGTCACGATGGAGACAGTGGCATCTCGGTTGAAGCTCTTGAAGTTCTCCCATGCTGCCTTGCACCTGTTGATGATGGCGTCTGGACGTGGTGGCCTATCGTTGGGCTAAGGAGCTACCTCCATGTCGATATAGTCGAGCACCGGCTTGACTCCGGCCACCACGGAGTCAAGTTTTCCCCTCTAGGTTTGGGCCTCCAGCTCCAGCACGTCGAACTGCACCTTGGTCCTTCGACGGTATTTTGCAGACACCAAAGGGATTCGTCAAACAAAGCAATCATATCAGCAACAACTCCGACCATGAACAATTCACCTTCCAAAACGGCCTTCTCCTTCTCCTCTTGGAGTTGACCGACGACTTGACACAACTGGTCGAGCTTTGCATCTTGCACTACAAACATAACGGTCAACAGCAACGTCAAGACTGTTCGACAATGCAGAACAAATTTACCGATCCATAGTACCTTTCTTCTGCTCGAAGATGCTTTTCAGTTGCTTAGAGGTGCGCCCCAGCTGCTCAGAGAAGGTCTTCAACTGCTCTGGGGTCAACCCATGTGTCCTGGGCTGGAGGTCTTGTGGCCCCCGCTGTCCGTGTCTCTTCCGCCTGCTACTCGGGGACTCTTTCCCCTCCCTTCGACTGCACCTCTGCATGCATGTTGCGCAGTGATGCTTCAGTGCTCGGAGGGGGGCTACTGGAGCCCCGTCGTCGTCCGACCACTCGGACATCGCCGCACTCTGCGTCTGAGTGGTCCGATCGCCACCAAGTGAGATGCTGCCCGGCTTGTGGGGAGCTACATCCGCCGTTCTCCTCTCTTTCAGTCCGGCTCATCTTTCGCCGCCCTCTTCCCCTGAACTTTCTCTAATACCGGTGGGGACTCTCCTTCCGACCAGCACCTTCGCCTTTGGATTAAGATGAGGCGTTAATGACACCTTCCTCCGGCTGAGTGGTCGGCATCGCGTCCACTGCCTTTGGCCAATCGTTCCTCGGCATGCCCAAGAAGGACGCCGCCTGTTTCTGCAAATGGATCTTTCCACAAGTGAATCAGTCCACTGCTCGGTGCTGGCATGGGATAAAAAGCATCAGAACAATAGTTGAGATTTTTACCTGAGGAGGTGGGTTCGTGCAGTTGAAGGGTTTTGGCTGACCTGGCACGGTATACGGCACATTTGGGGCGAATAGCTCAGCGTCCTGGTGCAGCACAACCTCCTTCGCCAGTTTCTCCGTCCTCTCTCGGGTGCCGTCGGTATCTCCTTTGAAGTCAAAGCACGCGTGGGCCCTCTCCTTGTAGGGCTGGACGCGGCACATTAAAGGATGTACCAGAAGCCCTAACCCACGCAAGAAATAATCTTCGAATACAACGACTTCGTTGGTGTGTGGCATCGGATAGGGCTCACCGTTGGTCGGACACCATCTGGCGGTGATACGATCATGAAGAATGCCCGCCTCCACCATCTCATTGAGCTCCGTCTCCCCCATGAGGGACGGTACCCATTCCTTGTCATGACTCGTCCCAGCGGCCGTCTTCTTCGTGTTACCACCACCCCTCTTCGGTGCCATCCCTCAGATCTAGATTGCAACTGGCCTCTTTACACAAGCTTTTTAGCCCTGGTGGCGGAAGCGCGTGTGAATGCGGATGGGGGAGCGCGAGGGCAAGGAGGAAGACAAAGTGGCAAAGGTGGGAGCGCGGAGTGCGGCGATGCAGTTATAAAGGCACCCTCTCCACTTTTCGCATTCAAGGGTTTTTGGAAAACCGCACCATGCTGATTTGCGCCTTTCCGAATTCCCCTTGTGCTTGGGTATTTGTTGTTGTTTTTTCTTATTAGGGGATATGCCACAAGCTCACCCTTGCGCTGGGGCTGTTGTAGGATTTTTGTCCGGTTTTCAAAAACTAACTGGACGAAAGGGTTTTGCCTCGGTTTTTCCCTAAAAACGAGGCTGTTGATTCTATATATCAATATATATTCAGGTGGGGATTATCTCCCCCGGTGAGAGTTCAAAAAAAAATTCACACACTAGACTCAACCCCTAGGCGGTGGAGACCAGCATCCATGATGCTCGACGTTCCTACGTGGAGCTCAATGTACACCTCGACTGCGGAGCTCGATGTCCCTGTGAGCAGCGCCATCTTTTTTTAATAAGTCGATGGGGGTGGGGTGGGGTGGGTGGGCTGAGAGTCCCATATATTGCTTATGTTCTAAATTATAAGCCGCTTTGACTTTTTTGCTTCATCCATTTTTGATATGTATCTGACGTATTATTATATCTAGATCCATAACATAATGGATATACTAAAAAAGTCAAAGCAACTTATAATTTGGAACAGATAGAGTATTATATTTATAGGTGGCTTTTAAACAACGATGTAAGGTTACAGAAGGTTTGTTTGAAATAGCCTCTAGTAAGCGTTGCTGTTACATTGCGCTAGATAATACCGAGCACCTGTGGGAATCGGGAAAAAAATTGGGTGCGGGAAGGCCACACGGTGTTTCCGTGCGCTCCTCCACTAGAACGACGACGGAGGAAGACGAAGTGGCAGAGGGATGCATATGCATGGCCTTCAGTTCAGTTGATGATTGTTGGTTTGTTACTGTGTTTCGGTTGGGGTGAAATCGGAATGAGACGAGGATGTGCTGGTGTGGCCATCTGATCGATGGTGATTATATAAGCTAGCTATCCTCTTCAGTCTGCGGTCAAGTCACGGTCGTCGTCGTCGCCGTAGGTCCGTCAATGCCGTGTCCCCACGCACTGCTGCACAAAGACCATACTTTTTGCATCCGTCTATACTGCCAGCACTGGGGTGGACAACACTCAACAGGGAGCCTTTAAAAAAAACTTGAGGGAGCCTTTGAAGACCGATGAAGACCGTGCCAGTAAAGAAGTTACAGTTCTGCTTTGCGTTCAAGAAAAAGTTACAGGTCTGCTTTGCGTACAAAAAAAGTTACAGATATGCTTTTCGTTCAAAAAAAAGGTAAAGGTCTGCCAACAATATATGTTCCCTACTCTTAGGGCCGTTTCGATCTTTGAAATTAAATTCATTCTAATAATTACAATTTAAACATAGTTTAACTAAACTAATATAATTGTATATGAAATATATTTGTATATTATTGTTAGCCATACAAGAGAAATACTTATATGTTACATTTCTATTGTAGGAAAGTGGGTTGAAGAGTGTGCTATAAGTTGGAGAGTAGAAATATAGCATAGTGATATATAGAATTCATTTCCATCCCACGCCCTATGAATTTGAGATAGGCTTATTTGTGGGCTTTGGAAAGTGATAGAATGTCAAATTCCATTCAAATAGCTTAATTCATTAAGTGGATTCCAATTTCTCCAAAATGAGAGTAGAAAAATGTTGAAAGGCTACATGCATCCTAATGGGAATTGAGCTCTGTTTTCTTTTTCTCCCTGCATGTGTGTGTACACGAGTACACGACGACTTGTTGTTTCACTTTATAACCGATGCTGGTACGGTGAGAACGTGTTACAAGCTGAGAAGAATCACTGGGGCCGCCGCTGATGGCGTATGCGAAGCTGAGCATGCTGTTCGGCTTGCCGTCGGGGGCGCTCACCTGGTAGCTGACGTTCCGCAGCCCCGCGTCGTCTCCGGCCGCCGCCAGGTCAGCTACGGGCAAGCTAGCCGTGCCCACGAGCTTGTTGCCGAGTGTTGGGGTTTTAACTTCGCCAAGAAAACTTGGCCCCTGGAACTTCAGAGTTGAAATTGTGACTTTCATAACAAAGTTTACCCGCAGGGAAAGAAACAAGGTGAAGATGAAAATTTGAGTTCGACGAAAAGAGTTCGTCTTCACTGGGAAACTTCATCTTCGTTGAAAGAGGAGAGAAGATCTGAACAAGACTGAGCGAAGGTAAACATTTGACTTCGCTCAGTAATCAAAGGCAGAAAGAAGATAGAGCAAAAAACTGACTAAGTCCAAAAGACGAAGTCCTAAGGAAGATTGATGAACAAAGTTGAAGAATGAAGACTTAGATGTAATGATTTGAGTCAAGGGTAAAATAGTCATTTGTATGTAAAGTACGAAGGCTAGGACCTCTATAAATACCTCCACTGACATGTACAGTACGATCATGAAATGAATACAACTTTGACTTGTGTTTAGATTTCGATGCTTGTGTAATTGTTTTACACAACATCTGGCGCCCACCGTTTGTGTATGCTCGAAGATTCCCACGGCCACGCGAAGCCCATGGGTAGACCAAACAAGAAAGTTGCCACTGTGGTAACCAAAGATGACCCACCAATAGGCAAAGGCCAAAGTCTTAAAAAAGATGCTCCCCAAGACCCAAACTCCTCAAAGGCAAGTGAAGCCAAAGAACAAAGACTCAACGAGCTAGAAGAACAAGTGTTGAGAAAGCAAAAAGAACTCGAAGAATGTTGCACAAGAGCGAGAGAAAGGTCACACAAACAAAGAATAGAAGAAGTTGAAGCCACCCTTCGTGAACTGAATAAGCAACTTCAAAGTGCAAGTCACGAAGTCATAAATGTAGAAGATCCAAATTCAGCAACTAAAGTTTCCCAGGAAAGAAATTCCCGAAAGTCATTTATATCAATCGATACAAGCTCTCCTCTGTCAATAAACTTGAAGCTAGCACAATGGCCCTTGGGATATAAATTCAACATGATACCAACATTTGATGGTCAATCTGACCCAAGGCAATTCTTTATGAGTTTTGAAGCAGCAGTAATCTCTCGAGGTGGTGATGAAACTACATTAGCCAAATCACTCGTCATGGCAGTCAAAGGACCAGCCCAACAATGGTACTCTTCGCTAAAAGCAAAATTCATACACTCACGGGACCAACTCAAGGCAAATTTACTCGTTGATTTTCAAGGTGTCCAACCAACTGGTCTCACAACTATAGACCTATTCAATTGCAAGCAACAACTCAAGGAACCCCTGAGCCAATACTTCAAAAGATTTATCCAAATCAAGGCACAAAATCCAAATATCCAAGATGATGTGGTAGTAATAGCCACAATCAAGGGGCTTCGAGTAGGCCAATGCACATCGCATTTTGCTCGAGAAAGACCAAACACAGTCGCTGAGCTCTACGAAGTCATGCAAAAATTTTACAAGTCGGATGATGACTATAGGAAAAGAGTTGAAGAAGAAAGCAACTTCAGGGCACAATTCAAGACAAATAACAATTTCCATCCTCCAAGACCAAACAGTTACGAGTGAAAACTATTTTCACCACATAATCAAGTGTGGGGGGTACGACCCCGGATACCCACGGCAGACTACATGGGCTGCGCTTCTAGGGGTGGTCCAGCCCACAAGACGAAGACCTACGATGCACGGTACTGCTCGGCGTGTACCACAAGATATCAAGGGCGATATCCTGAAGATACTACGAGTCCCATGATTCCTGTAATCTGTTATTACTTACCGGTTATCTCCTAGATCTAACCGACTTGTAACCCTACCCCCCGGCTATATAAGGTGGGTAGGGGACCCTCTCAAAACACACGCAATATCATACGATAGCCAATACAATCCAACAGACCACAGGAGTAGGGTATTACATCATGCTGACGGCCTGAATCTTTCTAACTCTTGTGTCTCTGTTGCATTCTTGTTCTTGATTACGCGCACCACTGCCGATCAATCTATCTTCGTGGGATACCCCTCGGAGTACTATCGACGATATTCTGTCGACATCAAGTCAATCAAATTGAGAATGACAACACTTCAACAGTTGAAAGTGATTTTTCACAGCAAGGTCAATACAATCAGCGAAGTCAATACAATGAAAAAACATTTGACAGAGGTGGCTTTGGCCCAAGAGGTCCTCCAAGAGGAGGAAGAGGAAAAGGAAGAGCTCCACTAAAACCAGAAGACATGTATTGTTTCATCCACGGCAAAGGGGCTGGACACACATCCAAAATGTGCCCGAAAGTAAAGTAAAGCATCGAAGAAGCCCAAGAAGAAAACTGGGCACCAAACCAACCAAAAATTGTCAACAATGTTATGCAAGAACACCAAAACAATCATCAAACTTACTATCCAGTGCATTATGGACATTCTCAAAGTAATGCTTCCAGGACCAACACCTACATACAGCTACAAGCCCATTGCAATGTATCACCCAATGCAAAATCAATGGAGACAAAATCAGTAGCAGCAATCCAATGTTCAATCAACGCAGCCAGATGCTTCGGTTACAAACAATAATCCACAAAATAACCAAGGCAAGCAAGAAAACAACTCGCCATCAACATCAATGGTGAACAACAATGCAGTCATTCCAAGCAGAGGAAGAATATTGACAATCATAGGAGAAAATATGGAACATGAAAATAACAGTCAAAGAAGAAATTACTTTCGAAGAGTAAATTCAATTTCAATGGAAGGCCCGTACAAGAAAACAAGATGGTCACATTTACCAATCACATTCTCTGAGGAAGACCTCCAGTTGAAAGATTACCCACATATGGATGCTATGGTAATCGAAGCAAACATTGATGGATGGGCAGTTTCAAAAATATTGGTTGATGGTGGTAGCTCCACGAACATTATATTCACATCAACAATAGATGCCATGAAAATTGATCGTAAAATATTGGGGAGAGCCAAGCACCTGCTTTATGGCTTCGGTGGTAAAAAGATCCACTCAATCAGGAGAATAGTCTTACCAGTCTCATTTGGAATAGTGAGCAATGCAAGAACAGAACAAATAGCATTTGATGTGGTTGACATGCATTATCCATACAATGCACTCTTCGGAAGGGGAACCTTAATCGCATTCGAAGCAGTAATAAGCTACTCTTATTTGTGCATGAAAATGCCAGCAGTAAATGTAGTAATTACAGTCCACGAAGACCAAACTGAGGCAAGAAACATTGAAAAAGAGTATACTCCAGGCCAAAAGAATGTTCACACAATTTCTAAAGAAGAAGAAGAGAAAGAAGAAACAGAAAACATGAAGCCTCAACCAAAAGCTCAAGCCTGCGAAGAGACAAAGAAAGTGCCCATTGACCCATTAGTTCTAGACAAACAAGTAATCATTGGAACAGGATTGTCTGAAGAAGAAGAAAAGCTCATGGAATTTCTTCGAAGTAACAAAGACGTCTTCGCTTGGTCATCCAATGACTTAGGAGGAGTCAGCAAAGACATAATTGAGCATAAGCTAGACATCAATCCAAAATTTAGACCCAAAAAGAAAAAAATAAGAAAACTAGCTGAAGACAGAGTTCAGGCTACCAAAGGTAAAGTTCAAAGTTTGTTAGATGCAAAAGTAATAAGAGAGGTACAATTCACAACTTGGTTGGCAAACATTGTCATGGTCAGAAAAAAGAATGGAAAATAGAGAATGTGCATCGATTTCACAGATCTCAACAAAGCATGCCCTAAAGACAACTTTCCACTACCAAGAATTGACACATTAGTTGATCAAGCAGCTGAAAGTGAAATGCTGAGTTTCCTAGATTATTTTTCCAGCTATCATCAATTTTGGATGAGAAAAGAAGATGAAGAATTCACAAGTTTTATCACTCCATTTGGAACTTACTACTTCGAAAGAATGGCAGAGGGGCTTCTCAATGCCGGCACATCATTTGTCACAATGACTTCAACTGTGCCACATGATTAAATCGACAAAAATCTACTCACCTATGTTGATGACATAGTAGTCAAAAGTAAGAAAAGAGAAGATCATATCAAAGATCTCCAAGAAACATTTGTGAATCTTTGGAAAGCAAATTTAAAGTTGAACCCTGAAAAATGCACCTTTAGAGTCTAAAAAGGAAAAATATTAGGCTACATTGTATCAGCACAAGGAATTGACCCAAACCCAGACAAAGTTCAAGCAATCCTGAACATGAAAGTTCCTAAAAATATAAAGGATGTCCAAAAGTTGATAGGAAGACTTGCTGCATTAAACAGATTCATCTCAAAATCAGCAGAGCGGAGCCTGCCAATATTTCATGCACTCAAGGGAACAAAAAGCGACTTCGCATAGGGACCTTCGCAGCAACATGCATTTGAAGAAATAAAAAAGTACTTATCATAGCCAAATACCCTAGCTACACCAACTCTAGGGGCTGAATTGCTCTTATATGTCTTAGTAACAGAAAGTGCAGTAAACACAGTCTTAGTTCAAGAGCAAGAAAATGAGCACTCAAAGAAACAAGTCCCGGTTTACTTTATATCAGAAGCTTTATCTAGCTCAAGAATTTACTACTCAGAGAATGAAAAAATAGCCTATGCAGTCTTAATAACAGCAAGAAAGTTGAAGCACTATTTTCAAGCTCACAAAATCAGTGTACCGACAAATCATCCTCAGAAAGAAGTCTTGCAAAATTGTAGATCGTCTGGAAGATTGGGAAAATGGGCAGCAGAACTGTCTTAGCACTACATCAAATTTGAAAAAAGAACATCAATAAAATCTGAAGTTTTGGCAGACTTCGTAGCAAATTAGACCCCATCTCAAAATCCAAGAGCAAAAAAGAGGCAACCAGACTGGATCATATATTGTGATGGAGCATGGGGCTTCGTAGGGGCTAGTGCAGCAGCAATAATCACATCACCTTCAGGGGTAAAAATGAAATACGCTGCAAGACTTGAATTCCATTGCAGAAATAATATTGCAGAATACAAAGCCATTTTACTCGGACTCCAAAAAGCAAGAGCAATGGAATCCAAAGGTTAATAATCAAAATAGACTCACATTTCATGGCTGGACACATCGAAAAAGATTAATAGGCAAGAGATCCCGGGCTAGCAAAATACTTGTAATTTTTAAGAGAACAAGAGAAATATTTTGAAGGCTTCACAGTCAAAAACATCTCAAGAACAGATAACTCAGATGTTGATGAAATAGCAAAAGCTGCAGCACAAAATACAAGTTTGCCTCAAGAAGTTTTCTTTCAAGTCTTAACTCAAGCTTCTATCAAGACAAAGCAAGAAGTTCCAAGACAAATTCACATAATACAAAGCGAAGATTGGAGAGCACCAATCATGGAATATCTTCGCGGACATTATGAACCAGAAGACGAGGTTAATGAAGTCAGAATGAAACACAGGACAAGGAATTACAAAATCATCAACAATTAGTTGTACAAGCAAGGAATTTGTGAGCCACTTCTCAAATGCTTATCAGCAAAAGAAGGAAGAGAATTTTTATCAGAAATACATGAAGGAATTTGTGGCACACATCCAGGCACAAGAGCCATGGCAGGAAAAGCATTCCAACAAGGATTTTATTGGCCCTCAGCCCAAAGTGACAGCAAAGAAATAGTTAAATCCTGTCACAACTGTCAAATGTCTGCAAGCAAGATAAAAGCTCCAGCAACAAACCTACAAACAATAGAACCAACTTGGCCACTCGCAAGATGAGGAATTGACATAATAGGCAAATTGCCTCCAGCCCAAGGAAATTATCAATATGTAGTTGTGGCTGTAGAATATTTCACAAAATGGATTGAAGCCAAGCCAGTAATAAACATGTCATCTTTCATAATGAAGACATTCTTATGGAAGAACATAATATGCCGCTTCGGGGTTCCAAGACACATTACAGTAGATAATGGGACTCAATTAGACAGTCAGGATTTCAGAAACTATTGTCAGAATATGGAAATCCAACTATGCTTTGCTTCAGTCAGACACCCACAGTCAAATGGTGCAGTTGAAAGAGCAAATGGAATCATATGCACTGCAATTTCAAAGTGCCTAGTGGGGTTTCCTAAGGGAAAATGGGTCGATGAATTACCAAAAGTTGTTTGGGCTCACAACACAATAGTATCAAGATCAACAAACTTTACACCATTCAAGTTGCTATATGGAGAAGAAGCAATGACACCCGAAGAGATAAAATTCGAAGGGCCAAGAACAAATGTTCAAATAAACAAGGAAGAAGAGCAAGTAAAGCTTCCCCGTTTTCTCCTCAAGATGGATATTTCAAAGGCATTTGACTCAGTGTCCTGGTCTTTCCTTCTTGAGGTAATGCAACAATTGGGTTTTGGGCAAATTTGGCGTGATATTATTAGTGGGCTGTTAGGCTCCTCATCAACTCGTGTTCTATTAAATGGAATTCCCGATGAGGTTATCTTGCACCGGCGAGGATTACGGCAAGGAGATCCACTTTCTCCAGTGCTCTTCATTTCAGTAATGGATGTGCTTGGCCAAATGGTGTCATTGGTAGCAAGAGATGGTTTGTTGCAGCCATTCTCCTCTAGATCTCTCCAACACAGAATATCATTATATGCTGATGATGTGGTCTTATTCCTTCTACCTGAGATAAATGACATTGAAATAACTATGGATATACTTGACCTATTTGGGAATGCATCTGACCTAAAGACAAATGTCTAGAAGAGTAGTGCTTATCCTATTCAGTGTGGAGAAGAGGAGATTCAGGTAATTTAGCATGCCCTTCCATGTGAAGTTTTAGAGTTTCCTTGCCGATATCTTGGTTTGCCCCTCTCTTTAAAGAAGCTCACAAAGGCTCAAACTCAGTGTATTATTTATTGGATCGCCGACTAGCTGCTTGGATGGAAAGCTGATCTTTTGAGCTGGGCAGGACGAGCAATACAAGTATAGTATGTGATGACTGCCATGCTTATTTATCTGATAATGGCAGTAGACTTATCGTAGTGGGCCATAAAGGCAATAGACAAAATCAGAAGAGGGTTTCTATGGTGAGGAAGGAAAGAGACAAGAGGAGGACACTGCCTAGTAGCTTGGGGCAAGGTGATGTGCCCTTGAGAGCTTGGAGGGCTGGGCATTTTAGATTTGAAGAACATGGGATGGGCACTTTGAATGCGTTGGCTATGGCTTGTTGACGGTAGTTAACAACCATTATAAACCATCAATTAAACATGTATAAGGACATAAATATAATCACCAATGAAGGTTTAGGGGTTTAAACTAATAAATTTCATGAGTTTTGGTGAATCTGTGTTTTCAACAGGGTTTAATCAGAAAATCGCCAAGGAGGATCTAATCGTCAAAGGAAATTACAGAATTCCACCGCGGTACTGACGTGGGAAGGATCTAGAAGACACCAGAAGACACACCACTGAAGGTTGGGCCATTTGGCCATGAAAGTGGGTTGGCCAGCCCAGCCCATAGGCCGGCCAGCCTACTACAGAGCCCAATCGCTCTTCCGTTTGACGTGGACTCTTCCACCGCCTTAAGGATTAGATTTACGCCGTTGCTTAATGTCGGTTTGATCTAAGGGCTCACGTTGGACCCTTAGGGCTATATATACCAGCCCCCGCCCCCTCCCTTAGCAGATCTTGAAACCCTAATTCATATCTCCCCTTCAGATCAGCATACACTAGAGGGATTAAATCCAGAGCTCTCCAATATAGTAGATTAGTAGCTCGGGAGTGAGGGTCGAGTGGGGCTCTTGCTCAAGTTCTGGATCTAGTCTTGGAGGCTTGATGAAGCCTTGTATCTTCACTTCTACATCTTGTAAGGCTTATTAATAATTCATCATATTCCTATTTACATGGCTATACTTACTTTGAATATATATCTTGCCTAGTTAAGATTATCATTGCTTTTGTGTGCGGGTTCATAGAGCGCTTTGCTTACTATAGTATATCGATTGGGCTAAGTAGCCGAGTCTCGTGTAAGCATGGTGCTTATACGATGCTCTACCTATGAGTACACCCTGTTCTCTGGTTGGATGGTAGCAGTGGGAGGTGACAACCCCATCTATCCTTTGTAGTCCACTCGAATTGAGCAGGTTCTTAAATTGTAGGACCGTAGTCGCGTCAGTAGAGTTATCTGTTGTGGGTGCTCTACCGTCTAAGCAGCGTCCTGAAATGTACAAGAGTAGAGTTAGTCTTAGCTATAGTTGGATATATATATATATATATATTGATCCTATAATAAGAATATCATAGGAATCTACCTCACCCGTTGTTCTCCCAAGTTGACTAGTTTACATTATCATAGTAATCTATCCCCTAAGTGTCATTATACTTAATTCTTATCAATACCTTTACCCCTTGCTTTAGCTATGCTAGTATGTTGATTAGTATACCTTCCTTTGTTATCCAATAAACCTTTACTTTATTGTTAACCTTTGGTAAAATATAAATAACGATACCTAGAATACTCCCGGTAAAATGCTACAATGGTATTCTGTGCGCTTGTGGAATTCTTTATATTCTATTTGCACTTATAAATACCAACAAGCATTTTTGGCGCCGTTGCCAGGGAAAAAATTAGCGTAAAGATTTAGATCATTAACATACCACTAGCTTTAGTAGGATTACCCCTATTCTGTTGAATTGTGGAATAAAACATGACAACAGATGCCGTTTTGACCTTTTGGCAAACATCCACAAGGAAAGAAGAACATTGAAGAACCCCAGGGTGCTTGAACATTCAAGATCCATCAACATTGGAAGCCTGCCATCTCACAGGTATATATATATATATATTCTCTAACCATGTGTAGATTGGAGAAAAAGGTCGACATCACAAGAATTCAAATCACATCTCAAGTGACGGAAACAGATGCTGCACTACTCATAAATTCCATCATGTGAGTCATGGTAAGTATGATCAAGAAAGGTGAGATAGTCTTGCTCATGGACTTTAAACTTGATGAGTAGTTATCTTTTAATTTTTGCATACCACTGCATGTTTACTTTAAAAGATCCATGCATTCACCTCATTTAGTTTAAATTATCTCATATCAAATTCACATCATATTTAGTTCCTTGCATACATTCATGCCACTTGCATCTTTTATTAAAAAAATCTCTCTCACCATGATCATGCTCTTTCATCTCTATTTGAATAAATTCCTATAATGCTTTAATGTTCCCTTTGTCTGCCATAGTATGCTTTGGTTTAGAAATACTGGACATACTTCTAAAGGTTTTTTAAATTAAGCGTGGTGCTTAGGTTAAATAGTCTTCCTTAATCAAATTAGACATGGAATTTAGTTTGGTTATTGAACTAAAAATTGGTTGTGTAGACACTGGATATTATGTTGGACTAACCTCTGCAGAAAACTCTCAGATTCAATCTAGATAAGTCAAGAGATGAATTCACATCGGAGATAAATCAAGGCATGCGATGAACTCCAACAACTCTGTGCAAAAGAAGACACAGCTCATACTTCATTAAAGGAAGAACTGTGAGTATCAAAATTCGTTCACTTTGTCTTTTGCTGTAAGTTACCTTTGGCTTGAACCATGCTAGAATGCAGCAAACAAATAAAATTTGTTATAAAACATGATAAATGAAATGTTTCAAATTTGTTGTATACCCCCGGGTATGTGTCCACTAATATTTTGCAGGAAAAAAATGAATATAATCTGTGTCTGTCCATTGTTTGGTATGAACATGCGAACCCAAAACAAACCACCACTTCAGCTATGGAACAAAGAGAAATAAGACAAGTGCCACAAAAAGGATCTACAATAGAAGCACTCACTCATAGGAAGTGGACGAACAAATCAACGGGCCTCAATGAAACGTCGAAGGCGACATAGCTTGAGCCTTTCCAGGACTCAAGCTAGGAGGTTGAGGAGAAGCAAGGTGCAACCCACCTCGTATTAGCCAGAATACACCTACTTTCATCATCTTCGAAAAGACCAGCTCGCATGTCGGCAATAAGGACCAAGATGACGGGACACCACCACATCATGGCGTACATTCTCGATCAATGGTCTGCCTATGGTGTCTCGTAAGGCTGTAAACGGCCATGAACACACAAAAGACACCCTAAGCCAT
This sequence comes from Miscanthus lutarioriparius, assembly GCA_904845875.1. Taxonomy (NCBI): domain Eukaryota; kingdom Viridiplantae; phylum Streptophyta; class Magnoliopsida; order Poales; family Poaceae; genus Miscanthus; species Miscanthus lutarioriparius. The sequence goes on from CAJGYO010000010.1 coordinate 52,962,893, forward strand.
CGGAGATGAAGCTTTCATGCAAATTCCAATGAAGTTCCTTCCTTAATCATCAAGACAGCTGGCATATCGCTAACAAACAAAGAAGAACTCTCTGCCATGCCATTAGAGGACAAAGATAGCCAAGGAGGAATTTGAGTTTACATCTCCAATGGACCCCAACTCGTCAACCAAGAATCAACGAAAATCAAGAAAGGTTGATGGAAGAACAGCATGCAATTGTCCATATCCTCATCAGATGGTGCAAAGACGAAGCTTAATGTAAGGAAAGGTCTTGCTCAACGAACTACGAGCTCTCACCAACAGGTAAATCGGATAAGCCTCCTTCAGAGAAGAAATAATGAGAGGAGCAGAAGGTCTGATCAAAATGCCAAGAAAGAACAAAAGACGACATGATGGAAGAGTGAGAAAGGAGTGCAACATATGAGACAAGATGCTCATGAACAACTAAGATGCCAAGAAGGAAAGGACCACCAAAAGTCATCTACCCTTCATCACATGGTGTCATCACGCTCCAATAATGAAGGTAACATCTTAAGGTAAGTGATCATTGTTTTCCTCATGATCTTGGTATGCACATAAAATTAGAAACAAACATGTTTGAGTTACAAGTTTGCTTAATCCGACCTGATTAACTCAACATGTCTTATTCCTTAAGTTGTTCATAGCACCATTTTCTTGATCTCATAGTCTTAACCAAATGAGCTAAACTATTGCATATCTTACCCTTGGAGGATGACAGTCATAGTCATATAAAGTTTGATACATTATAAAGATGGATGATCCTTCTATAGGTTAAGCAACTCCACACTTTTTGTCACAGTCAAAATGGTACATTCATGCTCATTCTTTTGATCTTATCACCCATGTTATAATTGAACAAAGCACACAACATCAACTTCATCTTGTTCAATATGCCTAAGGTTAGAAAAGAATAAGTAAAGTTTTGGTTATGTTGGTGTTTTCCCACCAACAGAGCCCATGCACTTGATCTCTACCTTGTCTGTATGAGCAGGACACACTTGAAGCAGAGTGTGGGAGAGTCATTGATTCTCCAATTTCTACAAGTGAAGGTTCTGAACCTGCTTAGCCAAAAATCAAAACCCAAACCCAAGACGGGTTTGGCGGAAGAAGGTAACATCATGATCAGAGACACCATCATAAGATATGCAGCCATCTAAGTCTCCATCGCTGAGATCAGATGATGCACCCGAAAGGTAAATGACTCTTCTCTAGCCGAGTCCGGTCCGGAAGACTTAAAAATTTGAACCCTGGCCGTGAGGTAACATCGGTAGTTTTCCATATTTACTTTTTAGCATTGCATGAATTATTTTCACTTTTAGCATACTTATTTTTCTACATTAGCATTGCATTAAGAAAAGAAAAATAATAAAAAGTTTTTCATTACTGCATTACATCATTGCATCATTAAAGCTTAAAGCCCCATGTGAATAAATATGTGGTATGTAAAAGCCCGTAGGAATATTCACCATGGTGGCATAAAAATATAAAAATACCATTCATACACGTTTCTATCTACATTATATAAGTAAGAAAATTCAAAAATATTAAATAGACATCCGGTTAGAATTTGGTCAATTAGGAAATCTTTCTAAACCTCCAAGGACAACAAATCTCTGAATGGTTGACCACTAACCCCTTATCCTAATATGTGCCATGAGTTTTGGTGTTCTTGTTAGAGTATTTTGCAAGATGATCAAGAGTAATGACATCCATCTGAAGTACATTGTTCCGAACCACTGCTACACCCGCAATGTGAGGAACACAACTTGTGGACGGATAAGAAAGACCACGACAACATCCAGCTTGGGGAAGGAGCATCCTCCATGTATCTAGCTCAGTATTTCTTTCTCTTTTTGGTTCTACTATTTTTAAGTTTGCTTCATATTTACAAAAGAAATAAAAAGATGCATAACTAAAACAAAATAAAAAATTATCTTAGCTATATATAATAATAAGGCATGATTTTAAATTTTGAAAACAAAATAAAAAATATGTGTCTAGTTTTCTGTTTTTAAGAGTTGAATAAAATAAAGAGGACTTAAGATAATCTCTTGCAATGGAAATGATGAATAGTTGCTCTATCATAATTCCATTCAAGTACCTAGTTTTCAGCCTTAAATTCTCCTGAGTTTTGGATACGACTGTTTTGATATAAGAATTTACTCTGAACTTGAAACTCGTGGGTGGCATATGCTTGAACTAAGTCTTGGTAATTGATAGATATGATATGAGAAGGTCTGAGCTGTTATTTATCTTGTTCCTAGTGACACTAAAATTCTGGAGATTTATCTTTGAAAAACATAAAAATATTACATGATGAGTTCCTGTATGACAAAGCTTGAATTACCAGCAGAGCCATACATGTTATTTAGGCTAGAAAAACTTTCACATATATGCTACTTGCTTTTGCATTGAGTTTTGTCAAGCTTCGTTGACCCTTATGAGAGGTTTATCATGCTCTTAAAATTAAGATCACGTACACACCACCCAAATATGTACTACTCCTACATTGGGGGTAGGCGCAAAAACATGCCTTCCATCTAGAACCATCCAAAAATATTTTACTCCTACACTGGAAGTGAATACAAAAAATATGCCCTATAGGATATCCACCAAATAAATGTTCCAAATTCTTGTTGCTATCTCTTAAAAGTTTTGTTGCAGAAAAGAGACATGGGGCTATGCAAAAGTTATTCATAAAAAAAGAGAGATAAGAAAAAAAATGGATAAGTGTCCGAGATATTTAAAACAATGGGTACTCAGATGCCCGTCTGAAAAAAGAGAGATAGATAAGATAACCCCTGTTCTCTAGTAAATGTTTCCAAGTTTCAAAAGAGAGATATATTTTCAAGGAGCATAGTAGAATTAGGTTAGCCATCATATATCCACCATACATCTTTGGATCCGTTGTTTGACTTTACAATATATGTATTGCAAGTTTGCTCTAGGTTTCTCCCTACCTATGAACTCCACATAAGCTTTAGTTGTAGGAAGAGAAATAAAGGGCATAACATCTTTACTGCCTTTGGTGAGTATCCACAAATACCACATATATTGAGAGACTTAAAAGTGTCATACAATGGAATCTCTGAGTTTTATTTTGAAAACTTATAAAAACTCTGGAACAATGGTGGAACAAAGAACTTGAGACATAGTGCTTGACTTGATCGTTCTGTCTTTCAATTGCTCAAGACCCAAGTGAAGGCTAAGAAGCCCTATGATCGAAGGTAATATAGGTAAGTTTGAAAGTTAGATCAATTATTTCTAATCCAGAGGAGAATTTTTGATTAAACACCTGTGTGCTTTTGAGGTGTGAAAGCATAGTAGCAACTCCTGATCCATTGTTGAGTTTAGCTTTGTTAAGGGACTAGCAAAGGGTTCGCTTGGGGGAGTTGTTGACGGTAGTTAACAACCATTATAAACCGTCAATTAAACATGTATAAGGGCATAAATATAATCACCAATGAAGGCTTAGGGGTTTAACCTAATAAATTCCATGAGTTTTGGTGAATCTGTGTTTTCAGCAAGGTTTAATCAGAAAACCGCCAAGGAGGACCTAATCGTCAAAGGAAATTATGGAATTTCACCGTGGTACTGACGTGGGAAGGATCTAGAAGACACCAGAAGACACACCGCTGAAGGTTGGGCCATTTGGCCACGAAAGTGGGTTGGCCAGCCCAGCCCATAGGCCAGCCAGCCAGCAACAGAGCCCAATCGCTCTCCCCTTTGATGTGGACTCTTCCACCGCCTTAACGATTAGATCTATGCCATTGCTTAATGTCAGTATGATCCAAGGGCTCACGTTGGACCCTCAGGGCTATATATACCAGCCCCCGCCACCTCCCTTAGCAGATCTTGAAACCCTAATTCATATCTCCCCTTTAGATCAGCATACACTAGAGGGATTAGGTCTAGAGCTCTCCAATGTAGTATATTAGTAGCTCGGGAGTGAGGGTCGAGTTGGGCTCTTGCTCAAGTTCTGGATCTAGTCTTGGAGGCTCGGCGAAGCCTTGTATCTTCACTTCTACATCTTGTAAGACTTATTATTAATTCATCATATTCATATTTACAAGGCTATGCTTACTTTGAATATATATCTTGCCTAGTTAAGATTATCATTGCTTTGGTGTGCGCGTTCATAGAGTGCTTAGCTTACTATAGTTTATTGATTGGGCTAAGTAGCCAAGTCTTGTGTAAGCATGGTGCTTATACGATGCTCTGCCTGTGAGTACACCCTGTTCTTTGGTTGGGTGGAAGCAGTGGGAGGTGACAGCCCCATCTATCCTTTGTAGTCTACTCCGAATTGAGCAGGTTCTTAAATTGTAGGACCGTAGTCGCGTCAGTAGAGTTATCTATTATGAGTGCTCTACCGTCTAAGCGGCGTCCCGAAGTGCATAAGAGTAGAGTTAGTCTTAGCTATAGTTGGATATATATATATATACTTTGATCCTATAATAAGAATATCATAGGAATCTAACTCACCTATTGTTCTCCCAAGTTGACTAGTTTACATTATCATAGTAATCTATCCCCTGAGTGTCATTATACTTAATTCTTATCAATACCTTTACCCCTTGCTTTAGCTATACTGGTATGTTGATTTGTATACATTCCTTTGTTATCCAATAAACCTTTACTCCATTGTTTCCCTGTGGTAAGATATAAATAACGATACCTATAATACTCCCGGTATTTTGTGCGGTTGTGAAATCCTTCATATTCTATTTGCACTTATAAATACCAACATGGCCGCATAAAACTAAGCCCCATCGGCCATGGAGCATGTTTCCGATTTAGGTGCCAGAGCAGGTTAGAGCCTTCTTTGCAATGGCCATATTCAGTGAAGTAGGGGCTGGTACTCGCACACTCTTTTGGGAAGATAGGTGGCTGCATGGACAACGCATTATAGATGTTGCCCCTCGTTTGCATTCTTTGGTGGCTAAGAAAACTATCAAGAAACGTACGGTAGCGGAAGCTCTCACTGAACACCTATAGATTTCAAATATAAGAGGAGCTTCATCGATTGGAGAACTGGTAGAGTATCTCGATCTTTGGGATCTTCTCACAGACTTCTCTTTATTGCCTAAAATGGAGGACGTTCATATATGGTGCGTATCCCCCTTAGGACAGTACTTAGCAAAAGAACATCTCTTTCAAGGATCAACTCCATTTAAACCGTGGGAATGGATTTGGAAGACCTGGGCCCCCGGAAAATGCAAGTTCTTATGGTTAGTTGAACATGATAGATGTTGGACTGCTGATCATCTTGCCCATCAAGGTCTGCCCTGTCCGGAATGTTGTCTTTTGTGTGATCAGGAGCAAGAGACAATTAATCATCTTCTAGTATCCTGTCCCTTTGCAAGGCAATACTGGTATTCCCTGCTATGTCAGGTTGGGTTGCAGCAATTTGCTCCTCAAGCAACTGATGTGGTGTTCGATGATTGGTGGGACAGATTATTGCATGCTGCTCCGGAACAGCAAAAGAAAGGTCTCAATTCTCTAGTTGTACTAGGTTCTTGGGTTCTTTGGACTCACCGCAATTCTTGTGTTTTTGATGGAGCTACTCCTAGCATTGCAAGGGCTCTTAATGCTACCAGTGAGGAACGACGTCTTTGGGAGATAGTAGGCACACGAAGCCTCTCTTCCTTGACTACATCGACACCTTTGCCTTAGAGTGGCCTGGTTGTTTGGTTTTTGTGGTCGTCTTTTTATGTTTAGCAGATGAGAATGTAATCTAAACCTTTAGTTTGGCGTGTGTAGAGTGTGTTTGTATGTGGGTGTTTCGGTTCTTATCCCGTATTTTCTTCTTAATATAATGAAGTGGAGCTCTCCTACATTCTTGAGAAAAAAAACAAGCAAAGATTTGCTTGAAGAAATAAGGATGAAGGCAATTCAGAACCTTGAAAAATATTAGAAAGAAACAAAAAGTTGGTACAACAAGAAAGTAAAGCCAAGGCAATTATCACCAGGCGACTTCGTTTTGAAAAGAAAGAGAAATGAAGCTACAGTTAGAAAGTTTCAACAGAAATGGGAAGGACCATATCTCATCACAAGATCCTACAAGCTCGAGGCATTTCACTTGGCAAATATGAATGGACAAGAAATTAACCACACTTGGAACATTGAAGCACTATGGAAATATTACCCTTAGACTTTTTTTTCAAAGTTGTATCTTAGAAGTAGATTAGCCTCTTTACATTCCAAAGTCTTGAAATTCAAATGTAAACAAGCTGCACTCTTTTTCCATTTAGGGGAAGCCCTTCACAGGGTGAGTGGTTTTCTAACGAGGCAGTCTCTATTGTAAATTCTCATCAAATATAAATGAGAAATAATTCCCCTAAGTCTTGAGTACAGAAAAACCAACAAAGCCGAAGAGTATACTTAAAATATACTCAAATATCGACTAAAAACAAAAAATAGGTAGCAACATCTTTTCGAACAAGAAAAAAGTAATGCTAACCTATCTAAACAAATATTTTATTTACTTTTAGCTTTTTAAATTCCCTAAGGTGAATTATGACTTCTAAGCGAAGTCTACATGTTGCTTTCGCAAAAAAAGTGAGGGGACGACGTTTTTTCAAATTCACTAGGGTGAATTACGACTTCTAAGTGACGTCTACGCGTTGCCTTCGCAAAAAAGTGAGGGGACGACATTTTTTCAAATTCACTAAGGGGCTGTTTGGATCCTTGGAATTGAATTCATTGTAATAAGTACAATTTAGGCATAGATTAATTAAGCTAATATATTTGTATATGGAATATATTTGTATATTTATTGTTAGGCATTCAAGGGACATATTTATATATTGCATTTCTATTGTAGGGAAGTGAGTTGAAGAGTGTATTATAAGTTGGAGAATAGAATTATAGCATAATGATCTATAGAATCCATCTCCATCTCCTACTGTAACACCCGGTTTTAAGAACAAAACCAGATATACACCATATGTGAGCCCAGGAAGTCAAATCTCACATATAGCTACAAATAAGGGTAATATCAATAGACAATGCTCAATACATAACGTACTTAGTATAAAGAATATAACCTTAGACAGCAAACAACGGAAAGACAACTCTGATCTTCAGGTGAAGACTCCAGTTCCACAGGGACAACAAGCCTATCTTCTTCAAACTCTAGCAATCTAGTACCCATCTAGGATTTTTATCCAAATAACGGACAAATAAAGCAAGCGTAAGTACATGTCGTACTCAACAAATATATCATGGGGTTCATGAGGCTCAAAAGGCTGACACTAGTTTAACTACGATTAGCTTTTAATGAGTCTTCTTTTAGAAATTGGGTGGCAACAAGTGTATTCACAGGCCCATATAAACACTTGATCAGGTAAACATGAATAATGAATAGCATAAACGGTAATCATTAGTGAGCATTTTCATCATCAGTATCATCTGTGTTCATCTATTCCATAAGGGTTCCAAGGCCGCTCGTGACCGTGAGCACGGCTGATATACCAGTTTTACACTTTGCAGAGGTTGTACACTTTCACTGTGAGTCATGATTTACCCTTTCGCCCAAGATAGCTAATCTCTTGACCCACTTCCAAGGAAGGTCGATAGGGTTCATTATGAAGCCTTTCAAAGGTTTGTCTAACAAGTTAGGGCCGTTAGACTCACTCGACAAACAGATGTAGAGCCCCCCTTCCTGATGGCACAATGACGCGCAACCTATATATATGGGGACAGAGGCCACACTATACCTGATTCGTCAAGCCATTCTTACGCCAATAAAGGTAACCTCAAACAAGATAGAAAATGTCCTCATACTGAGCTAAAGCCAGAGCCATATGACATTCACAGTTGTACTATAAGTCCCGGATGATCACTTACAGATAAGTCCTTAGGGAGAGGAATCTAGAGCACCATAAAATAGCCCAATGCTCTAGCCCCCTTGTTCCATGTTGCTAAAAAGCATCTTTTAATGTTCATTGCATATACCATTAGTCGAGTTACAAGATCATGGTTATAGTTGAGCACTAGCATCATACTACCGAATGCAATACCCCATAGATATCAAGGTATAGGGTAACAAAGTACTAGAAAATCCTTAGTGGTAGTCAAGGTAGACACATGTAGTATGAATTAAATGATTAAAGGTGTATAGAACAACAAGGAAGATCCCATGCTATACTTGCCTTAAACTCAGATCCTTCTTCAAGTTGAAACCTTCAATGAATTGCTTCTCGATTCACCACGTATAGCTCACTGACTGGACAAGATCATAACGCACCACACAAGCATCCATGCAATCATACATGATGCAAACAATAGAACTAAATTAGAACAGTACACCAAACATATGAAACAACAAGTGAAAAGGTTGTAAAACAAATCTACGTCACGCTATATGTCGGTGCAGAAAGTGACCAACACATAAATATTTGTAGTTTTGCCGTACATTGTGATCGAAGGTGGCCTAGCACTCAATGACACAGGGTTTATACTGGTTCAGGCAACATGCCCTACATCCAGTTTGGGTCGATCAGTGACTTTATTCCTTAGCCTAGGTGCTTGAAGTTTGCAATGGGGTTACAAATGAGAAGGAGAAAGATGGGGGTACAAGAGGTCCGGTCGGACTCTGGTAAGAAGGGCCAAGAGTGATGGGAGCTCTGCTATGAGCTAAGTGTTTGAGCGTGTGCTCGTGGTTTGAACCTGGTGGTTCTGTTGCTGTGTCCTAGTGAACTTGATCGATCTGAATGAATCTGAATCAACCTATCTGTTGGAAGAGAGCGCATCCCCTTTTATAGAGGAAGGGGATGGCTTTACAAGAGAGAGAGAGAGAGAGAGTATGTTTGCTGCTAAGTCTTGCTTTCCACGCTGGTGGGTACAAGATGATGGTAGGCGCCTACAACACTGTTGGATGTCAGATGCACATGGGAGGTGGCATCGCTTTCTTCAGGTATGGCAGATGTCAATACCTGCTATACTGTTGATGCCAGAGGCATGTGGGGGGTTCTACCATGTTCGCCTGGTACGGTAAATGCTGGCACCCACAACACTGTCGATGCCCAGAGGCATGTGGGGGGAGCCTTAACCGTATGAGAGTTAATGGCGCCCACAATACTGTAGGGGAAAATGTCAGCGCCTACAACACTGCTTGGGTTCTATCGTGTCAGGGAGGTCACAGAGTACTATTTCTACAGGTGTACAGGGTATGGTCCCTGTTATTGCGGTTTGACTTGTGCGCCCTACCTTACTTTCTCCGTCCATTTCCTGGTCCTTACCGAGCAGGCGTCCCCGGTCGGTTGGTCCCAGTCGGCTCTGATTGCGCCAGTCGGAGAAGAGCAGTGAGCAAGGGTTTGGCGCATCCCTGGTCGAAGATGTGGGGTCGGAGTCAGAAATGGTGTTTGGCCAGGCCTTCCGATCGGAGAGGCGGGCAAGAGTCGAAAGCGGGCATCGTTCCTCCTCGGCCAGGCCTTCCGGTCGGTGATTGGATTGCCCTTCTGGCCTATCGTTTAGGTACTTAGGCCAGCCCATGAGTTTGCGCATTGTCTGCTTGGGCCGAGCCTTTGCTGGGAAGCCGGTCCGCGAGGGACCCCGGGTTTATGAACCCGACAGGAGCTCCCGAGCCCCCAAGCGATTCGGGTGGAATCATCTGGGGGATTACTGTCTTGATGACGGGTGCGCGCGAGCGCACCTGTGGGTGTAGCCGCCGAGCCCCCGAGCGATTTGGGTAGAATCGTCTGGGGTTTTTTGTATTGCCAGCGGGGGAGGTTTTTGTTTTGTCAGCAGGTGCGCACGAGCGCACCCGCGGGTGTAGCCCCCGAGCCCTTGGGCAATTCAAGAAGAATTGTCCGAGGGGTTCTGCTTAGCGGGCGTGAGTGCTTGTATTTTCGTCGAGACGGAGTTGTTTTAACCAAGGCGTCGTTGCGTAGTCGAGGCGGTTAGTTTTAGGGATCGGTCGAGACGGAGGTCGTGGGTCCTGGCGTCGGTGCGCGCTAAGGGATCGAGGTAGTTAGTTTAGGGATCGAATGAGACGGAGCTCGTGGGTCCTGGTGTCGGTGCACTCCAAGGGATCAAGGTAGTTAGTTTAGGGATCGGACGAGATGGAGCTCGCAGATCCTAGCATCGGTGCACGCCGTGGGATCGGGCGAGTCGGACTTGTGGATCCTAATGGGGCAAGTTCGGGGTCACAGACCTAGGCGTTTGGTGTGCAATCGAGGCGTAGCTGAGGGATGGGGTGAGTTTAGGGTCGCAGACCCAGGTGTTTGGTGTGCAATCGAAGCGTAGCCAAGGGATGGGGCGAGTTTAGGGTCATAGACCCAGGTGTTTTGGTGTCTTGAGCCCCCGAGCCCCATTGGGCCTTGGTAGGGGTTGGTTTGAGTTGTGTGCGTTACCCCATCCTCGGTTTCTCACAACTAGAGGGGCTAAGCTTTGTCGCTTGCCTTGATCGCTCGGGCTCGAGTGACGCGCTCGGTGAGCTCGCTAACGGGTGTGATCGAGTGGAATCTGGGTTCATCGTTCGTGATGGGGTCAGCATAGCCCTCTTGTGACATTCCACTGCTCCTTTGCCTGCAACCCGGCAGATGCCTAGGTCGTTCCGGAGACCAACCTGGGTGGCCTACTGGCCTCCCCTCGATGGAGATTCTATGGGTTTGGCAGAGGCTTAGGATCGAACGAGAAGGTTGAGATGACCCTATCTGCTTTGGGACAGACTGGGCAAGGGCCGCACGGGGCTCATCTGCATTTTCTCCCTTGGCTTTGTTTGACATGGGGTGGCCTCGAGCCCTTCGTGGACCAGCCTTCAAACCCCGGTCGGTCATTGCTCATGTTGAATGAGGCAACTACCGCTTCGTGACGCAACACGGAGCGTTGTGATGCATTTCGCTGCACGTGCGATGGCTTAGTTCCCGATCCCCCGGGTGATTTAGGGCCCGAATCGTCTGGGGGTACGGGCGTATGGAATGAATGCGTGTATGAATGTATGAATGATTATATAAAGAAATAGCTAGGGTCAGTAGTGTTACCTTGATGACTCGAGTGATGGGGTTTGAAGAGCTCAATCGAAAATGTCAGACTGGGACCCATGCTCGTCGTTCGTGACAGAGTCGGCATGACCTACATGGGGTGTCCCTTTGCTCCTTACCTGTCTCTCGATGTGTTTTTCTGAGCCATTCGATCGACTTAGGAAGCCCGATGGTCTCTCCTGGCGGAGGTCCCGTTGTTTGGGTTTTTCCAAGTCCCACCTAGGGAGGCGGAGAGCCGCCTGCATGTGGTGACGCTTTGGTTTTTTGCGCCCGACATGCTGTAGTGGTGGGCCATACCCAGGCCACATCCTGTCTGACCAGGCACCGGTCCGTCTGACCCAGCGTCGTTCCATCGATCAGTGTGCGTCCCGTTGGTCAGGGTGCATCCCATCGTTTCCCATCCGCATTGAATGGGGGAAGGGAGAGAGTTTTTTGCTCTGATCTTTTGCCCTTCTTCAGCTATCGTGTTTCCTCCTTAAATAGGGGGAAAGAGGGCTTTTCATCGTAGTCCTTTGCCTATTCTCCAACTATTGCCTCTCCTCCTTCTTCCTCCTCACCGAGAGTGCCTGTATTCCGCGGTGGTTCCTAAGTGAGAGAGAGGGTAAGCGAGGGGGAGGACATACCGATCCTTTCGTGAATCTAGAGCATGATGTCGAGCTGGAGGCTGCCTGAGGTGGTGCTGGCCATCTTTGCCTGAGAAGGGACGGCTTCCGCCGAAGGAGGTGGCGCGCTGGATTCATCTACGAGGCCTTTTTCGAGATGGAGCCGTGTGTGGATTTTTTTTGGTTGATCTTCACCAGGCAAGCCTTGTCGGAGGGGAAGTTGCCCAATATCATGCTGGTGGAGGGTTTCATGCCTGTAGCTGCTTAGGTTGGCCAGTTCATAAAGTTTGATGAGATCTCTTCCAGCCATGGTGGCCATACCTCGATGGTAGCGTCCTTGCCTAGGAGCTGCTTTGACTGCATGAGAAGGTCAGGAGCTCCATGCTCTTCTACTGAGCATCTATGGGTACGACGCCCTTGAGGTACCCGTTGCGCTCGCCAAAGTTGAAGGAGCGGAACCGGATGGGCCCCTTGAGTACCTGTTGTGCTCACCAAAGTCGAGGGAGCGGAATCAGGCGGGGCTCCTATGGCGGTGGTCATGTCCGGTGGCATGTGCCATGGCCTCTCCCTTGGCATCAGGCAATGTCATCGAGCGGCCGCAATAATATTTGGAGTAGAAGTAGTTTAGAAAATGTAATAGTTGAGTTTATGGGTGAGTCCCCGTGTGAATAGTTTTTATATCAATGAATACATCAGTTTTGTTTTTGTGATAGAATCACTATCCGTTCCTTGTTTTTATCCTTTCTTTTTCGCACCTGCCCATTAGTTCCGTAGGCTGCAGCTTTTCAGAACCTGGGCATGGCCCGCGGGGCTCGGCTGCTCATAACCGTAGGTCATGGCGGGGTGCGTTCGGTTAGGAGTAAGAACAAAGTTACGTATGGCAATCAAAAGAATGGAATGTGCTTCCGTTTGGGGACAAAGTTGTTACCATGTGATTGTAAAAAAGAGAGGTAATATTTAGTATTGTACCCTCATGGAGCCCCCGAGCGACCCGGGCTGAAAGTGTTCGGGCTGGGGTGCTTTACAGGAGCAAGTGTTGACTAAAAAGCGGTAAGACCAAATTTAGGGGAAAAAACGACGTAGCTGTTCGATGTTCCAAGTGTTGGTGAGATGGTTGCCGTTGTCGTCCTCCAGTCGGTAGGTGCCCGGTCGGATCACTTCGGTCACCGTATAGGGTCCTTCCCATGATGGAGAGAGTTTGTGTTTTTTCTTCGTTGATTGGATCCTTCGGAGTACGAGATCACCGACTTTGAGTATCCTCCCCCTGATCTTCCTTTCATGGTACCTACGGAGAGTTTGCTGGTAGCGAGCGGAGCGGATGACGGTCGTCTCACGGGCCTCTTCGAGCAGGTCGACTGCGTCTTGCTGAGCCTCCGTGGCTCAGTCGTGGTCAAAAGCCTTCACTCTTGGGGCGCCGTTGTCGAGGTCAGAGGGTAGCACTGCCTCAGCTCTGTAGACCATGAAGGGTGTGAACCCTGTGGATTGGTTTGGGGTCATTCTCAGGCTCCAGAGGATCGCTGGGACTTCTGCAACCCATCGCCCGACGTACTTGTTTAGTCGATCGAAGATGCATGGCTTAAGTCCTTGGAGGACCATGCCATTGACACACTCGACCTGCCCGTTAGTATGTGGATGTCCGATCGAGGCCAAGTCGATCCTGATGCCGTATCCATCACTGAAGTCCAGGAACTTCTTCCCGGTGAAGTTAGTCCCGTGGTTAGTGATGATGCAGTTAGGAACGCCAAACCGGTAGATGATATCGAGGAAGAATTTGACCACCTCTTCCAAGCGAATGTTGGTGATGGGCTTGGCCTCTATCCAATTGGTGAACTTGTCGACTGCTACGAGTAGGTGAGTGAAACCACTCGGGCCCTTTTTGAGGGGTCCTATCATGTCAAGGCTCCAGACCATGAATGGCCAGGTGATGGGGACGGTTTGAAGCTCCTGTGCTGGCAAATGAGTTTGCCGAGCATAGAATTGGCATCCCTCACACCTGTGGATGACCTCCTCTACATCTCATAGTGTGGTGGGCCAGTAAAAATCTTGGCGAAAGGCTTTTTCGACCAGCGACCTTGGGGCCGCGTGATGTCCGCAGATCCCGGCATGGACGTCAAGGAGGAGCTGCTTCCCCTGGTTGGTGAGGATGCACTTCATGAGTACCCCTGATGGACTACGTTTGTAGAGTTCATCACCGAGCGTGATGAAGGTCTTGGCGCGTCGAGCGATCCATCGGGCTTCAGTCCTTTCGGGCGGGAGAACCTCCTTGAGGAGGTAAGCGAGTAGCGGCGCTCGCCAGTCGGTTTGATCGAGTGCCAATACAGCGACGTCAGCAGGTGACGTCGTCATAGAGGCACTAGGGTCGGAGTCCCCGAGCGCCGGCTTGGTATCGGGGTCGGAGCCCCCGGGCGCCGGCTTTGGCATCGGGGTGTGTCTGGATCGGTCCTTCTTGTATGGCTTGTTCTTTTTCTTCTCATCTTCATCTTCATTTCTTGAGTCATCTTTCTTGCCCTTGTTCTTGTTCTTGAACTTGTCTTTCTTGGACTGTGTATTGGTGAGCTAGATGACCAAGTTTGCCACAATTGTAGCAATCCATCTCGGAGATTGGCTTTTTTCTTGAGCTTGTGAAGAACTTCTTGTCATCGAACTTGATGCCACTCTTGTTTAGCTTCTTTAGCATCTTGACGGTTTTCTTCACTATGAGAGCAAGGCTTTCATCATCATCTTCATCATCACTTGAGCTCTCATACTCAAGCCTTACTTTGTCCTTCTCTTGGCTAGCTTTGAATGCTAAATCTTTTTCTTTCTTCTTTGTAGAGGATGAGCCATCTTGAGGTGTGATATGCATGTACATCTCATGAGCATTGATCTTTTCCAAGATTTATGTCGGTGTAGCGGTGGAAAGATCACCTTGATATAGCACGGTCACAATATGCCCATATTTGTCAATAGGAAGGACACTCAAGATTTTTCTTACAACATCGGATGGTTGCATTTGAGTGAGTCCAAGCCCATTGACTTTCTCTACAAGAACATTCAAACGTGAATACATTTCATTAGCACATTCTTTAGAAAGCATTTCAAAAGAGTTGAGCTATTTCATGACAAGATGATAGCGTTCCTCACGCTCATTCTTTGTTCCTTCATGGAGCGTACAAACGTCCGACCATAGTGCATGGACGTCTTTCTGATTCCTCACCTAGTTGAACACATCTTTACAAAGGCCTCTAAATATGGTGTTTCTAGCCTTTGCATTTCATTTTTCATAGTTCAACTCATCGCCTTGTGGGTGTGCGGCATCCCGAGGTTTTGGGAAACCTTGTGAAGCGGCTCTAAGTATTCCAACATCTAGAGTTTTTAGGTACGCCTCCATATGAATTTTTCAATAAGAAAAATTGTGCCCCTCAAAGATAGGAGGTGGTCTATCCCCATGAGACATCTTTCACTAGGCGGTTAAGCCTAAATATGTGAGCACAAGGCTCTGATACCAATTGAAAGGATCAAGATGCCCAAAAGAGAGGGTGAATTGGGCTAATTCTAAATTTCTTTCCAATAATTAAATCATACGGTTAGCCCAATTAACCCCTTGTGTATAAAAAGTGTTTCTAATTGTTCTACCGCACAAAAGACTTGTAACCTAGGTTCCAATCTTACTCTAGCATGACAATTCTATGAATTGTAAAGACAAGAATTGAATTGCTCAATGTAAATGCTCAAAGTAATTACTCAAATTAAATACTCAAAGTAAATGCTCACAGTAAATATAGAGGAGGAACGCGGCGATGTTTTACCAAAGTATCGGAGAGTCGCCACTCCCCACTAGTCCTCATTGGAGCACCCGCGCAAGAGTGTAGCTCCCCCTTGATCCGCGCAAGGATCAAGTGCTCTCTACGGGTTGATTCTTCGACACTTCGTCGCGGTGAATCACCCACAACCGCACACAACTTGAGTTGGGTCATCCACAAGCTCTCTAACCACCACCAAGCCGTCTAGGTGATGGCGATCACCAAGAGTAACAAGCACGAACTCTCACTTAACCACGACAAGCCTAGGGAGAAAGATGGATGCACATTTTGCTACTCCTAATCTCACTAATGAGGGCTCCCTTTGGGATTCTCAAATCTCAATCACCTCACTAGAACCTTGCTCTTCTTGGCACTCTCTAAGGTGTGTTTCAGCTGTTGGAATGAGCAAAAGTAACTCTACACACGAGTGGAGCTTCTATTTATAACATGGGCTGAAAAACGAACCGTTATATGCCTCTGCGGGGTGACCGGACGCTCCGGTTATGTTGACTGACACTCCAGTCAGTACACCCCGAACTTCAGTGATTACAGTGTGACCGAACGTTGCCAGCGTCCGGTAAGCACTGACCAGACACGTCCGGTCACGATTTTCCATCTCTAGAACCTTACTGGAAACGATCGGATGCTGGCTCTCAGCGTCCGGTCACATGACCTTCCAGCGTCCGGTCGCACCGAACAATTTCACCTTGGTCAAATGAACTGACCGGACTCTGCGCCAGCATCCGATCACACCGAAGCCAGCGTCCGGTCAGTATTTGACCCTCTATTCACTTCCAACTCTCGATCATACGTGAATGAAGTTTGCTACAAAGGATCTTAGGCATATGTAGGAGCTACCTAGCGCTAGTTTTAACAAGTGTGCACCACACCTAACTCACTAGACTCGTCTAGATCAAGCTACCTGTCCATACCCCTCTTAATAGTACGGTCAAAGGAAAAACAAAGTCCTAAACTATTCTAAGTGTCTCTTCAACTCTAAACGACACTTAGAACTAGTCCATCCTTAACCTTATCGTTCATCCTTTGAAAACCGAAACGATTTCCATCGTAGGGGCATGACAACCATGATTGCCCAATCGATCTCCATTACCGTGACCTAACTTAATTGCCTCTGCAAAACACACGTTAGTCACAGTAATCTTATATTGTCATTAATCACCGAAACCTAATTAGGGGCCTAGATGCTTTCAACGACAATTGGATTACTTGAATTGGTATCATCTCAAACTCAATATCAATTTGTTGTATTGCAACTACTATCTTTTATATGCTTTCTTCGTGCATTATATAGATTAAATTCCCTTTATGATTAATTGCCGGTCTATACATATGTTTTGCCATCCACCATATGTATGCATACACTTAGGGGGAGCTCAGTTTGTAATGTGAGTCAAGTTTTGTGATCAATTCCACTCCATATACAAAGGACCACAAAAATTGACCCTTTCTTGTGCTCCTAATATCTTCCTTTTCGGTGTCCGATTCTAAAGGAGAAGAATTTATGGGACCAAAAGCAAGCCCAATCTATAATAAATATCAAAGTCAAATTTAAATTTTTGGAATGGTATTGTATGGGGGAGTCTTTGATTAACAAGGAGAATTGGTCCTAGAAAGGGAGGAAGTGGATAGTAGAGTTAGGAGGAGGCTTAAGTCCATAATGCCACATAAGGGGACATATTACAAATGGTAAGAGCAAGTAAGTCATATGCATGTGGTATCTTGCATATTTCATTTAGCATTATATGCTCTTGCATTGCATCCAAGCAAGTAGATAGTTTGTAATTTTATTTACAACTGGTATTTATTTTTTGCTTGTTTTGGTCGTGTTGTCATCAGTCAAAAAAAGGAAGAGATTTTAAGAAAATGACACCTTGCATGGGCCATTATGTGGCTTTGGTGTTTGATTGACAACTTGACCATTTGGACTAATGATGTTTGCTAGTATACAAGATTTAGTTCAATAGATGCAAGGTTGGCATGGACTTAAGGCAACGTGAAGATCGGAGTAATCAACACCTCAAGCAAGACATTAGAAGACATGTTGAAGACCTACAAGACATGCTAGAGGTCTAAGACATCAAGAAATTGAAGATCGGACACCACAAAAGAAATTCAATCAATTGAAGTCGGGACAAAGAGATGGATGAATTGGTAAGTCTCATGATTCTGGATCTACTAAAATTTATATGATAATAGTTCACAGTTGTAGATCCCTTCATTAGCTTTTCAAAAATGTCCAAGATCATCAAAATCAGAATTTGGAGCAAAAAAATACGCCCAAAATATGAAAGTGTCATGATGAAAATTGAGTAGTGAAAAATTATGGTGCTATTCTTCGCGTGACCAGCAGAAAACTCTGGTGATGGACTCCGGTGACCACCAGAAAGAAGGGTTAAGACCATTGCTCCGGCGCTTCTTCTCGGGTGACCATTGGAATTCAGTTAGTTTTCAAATGGAGTCGACGTGGTGAAAAACTCTTATGGGGCACTAGAAGTCTGGTGCTACTATAGAAACTACAAATTCACACTAACGGCTAGTTTTGGATGCAGGGGCTATAAATATCCCCAACTGATCATTTGGGATGTGTAGGAATTAAGGAACATACCAAGGAAGTTGAGGCTCCACTCTAGTGCTCTTGTCACTACAGTGCTTAGAGAAATCACTCGGTCATTAGTGTAGGTGCTTTGAAAAGTGTTTAGGTTAGTTAGACCTCTATATACGCTTGCTCTAGGTTTAGACTAGTATTAGTGAGGTTTGCATATCTCTTATCGCTCGGTGTTTGCGCGCACCATTATTATACTCGGAAGGGCTTGGAGTCTTGGAGATCACCCCAATCGCGTTTATGGTGTGGCCGCCATCGATGTACTTGAGGGAACGAGGCCCATAGCATTTCAACTAGAAGCTCGATACTCAAGACAACAGGAAGGGAGAGGACACCTCAGAGACCAACTTACGTGTGGGAAAGGCCCGGGAACTATAGATGAAATTACCCGACTGAAAGCTTGGCTCTTGCGAGGGACTCCAATGAAAGCTAGGGGGAGTGAGCTTCTCAATATCTCGGAAGAAATACAAGTTGTCAACGAAAGTTTGCATTCTCTACTACTTAAGCTTCCACATTTATTTTGCGATTTACTTTCTTAGTTTAGTTTGCTAGCTAGGCTAAGTGATAGGTTTGGAAGGATGCTAAGTCTTTTTACGGTAAATATAGCAACATTTAGCAAAATTTTAATTGCACATCTGGATATATTATTTTCTTGCATAGGTTTTATAAATGAAATTAGAGACCAAGTTTAGAGTAGAAGTTTAGGGTTTAGAGTAGAAGCTTTTAGAAAGTCTAATTTACTCCTCTTAGGTGTGATCCCTAAATGACGAGAGACCTCGATACAGATATGGTCCATTCAATCACTTGTCGCACAAACAGATGAAAAAATCAATTGTTTTGCAAAGATAATTAATTCTACTTTCTGTGTCCATATTACCACTAATTAGTTCTAATAATATCTAAAAGAGATGGAAAAAATCTAAAATTTTGCGTAAGCATATCTTGCGTGTTTATGTCTACCATAGAAATTTTGCAAATATTTTTTAAAAAAGGGTATATACATTGGTCACAAAATAGATGCACCTCATGTAACAAGGGTCACAAATATAGGTATACTAGGGCGTTACATCCTCGTTATCAGTACACACCAATTCATCACTGTAACACCCAAATAAAGCATATTATTGTAGCACACGGCAGACAGAGAAAACAAATGTGCGCACAAGTACCGCACTTATTACATAAAACCATACAACATTATGGTTGAATGGAAAGCCACGCAACCATTCTGTTTAGCACATACATATACAGACATAGACATAACAAATATGCTCAACCACAAGCAGAATGCGCACGTTAGTGGAACATGTAACTGGACAGTCCAGCACACTCAGCCGAGATTTATGCTAGTTCAGCAAACATAGTCAGGCAGATCAGACAAACATAAACATGCAGAACAGATGGAAAACGACTTAAGCACACACACACACACAAACCACCATGCCATTCGATGATAATAATGGACGAAAAGAAGGCCCACACCTCCAGCGTCAACGCCTATGCTTCCAGAAGAATGAGAGTCTACCAACATTGGCCTCTGCTGGTGCATTTCCTTTTGTTTTCTGTTGTTTCTCTGGTTTATAGTGTATCAAATCAGGACTGTTTTTATGTACCTCAATGGCTTCCTTCACCTCATTTGTAACAACTTCTCCATAGATCTCAAGTTCCATCAATCTTGGAAGGTTCTTAATACCAGAGATAGAGCCCATGCTGGTGATAGACCATATAATTTTCTTGAGCTTTGGAGCAGATCCCTTGGAGAAGCTGATGTTGGCAATATCAGGGCAGTTGATGGCAACAAAGTTAAGATTTGGTAAGTCATCTTTATTGAATTCAAGCTTTTCTTTATCACAAGACTTGCCAGATAGAACTAGGCACAAAAGGCCTGTTCTCTTTGAGAGAATTTGTACATCGCTTTCCTTCAGCTTGTCATCACGAAGAGTCACTTTGGTTTTTTTTTTTTTTTTGGCATTGCCAAACAATGAAAGCAACTTGCTGCTGTTGTTCAACTCAAGTTCCTGCAACTTTGGAAGGTCATACACTCCACAAAGGGAGTTTATATTAGTGGAGAAAAAAACAATTTTCTCAAGTTCAGGAGGTGCTTCATGTTCAAACATGATGTCATTCATGTTGGAGCCGACAACAATAAAGTATCTGAGCATTGGGAACTCACCCGCCTTCATGTTGAGACTAGTATCCTTGTATGCATTGTGTCCAAGCTTCATACATTGTAGGTTGGTCGACTTGGAGAGGATATTCAGATTTTCCTGTTTGAGGAAGGTATTGCTTAGAGTTACCTTGGCAAGTTTATCACAATCTTTGGCCAGCAATGGTAGAATCTCCACATTTTGTGTGGTCCCGTTGATGCTTAGATTCTGAAGATTCTTAGGCATGTCATTCAGGAGAGAAGAAATTGCCTTTTGTAGTTCTGCACTGAAAGAACTTGTCTCGCCTGTGGGTATGGGAAGAGTGAGTGACAGAGAGTCGAGACACTCGCACAGGTCACCAATCGCTTGAAACAAATTGGTCAAATGATCATTTGTGCCCTTTATGGCCACACCAAGCTTCCTTAGCTGACACAGCTTTCCAATGTCCTTCAACTCTTTACCAGTCTTTGACGCATGCACATTGTGTAGTTCCTCCATGTTTAACATTTTTCCAATCTTGCGTGGAATCTGGACACTGCATATGATTTTGGTGCAAGTATGGCTTGGACTCTCAAGACTGGGCGTGAGTTCAGTGTCAGTATTACTTGGAACCAGATCATTGTAACCAGATAGTAGGCGCTTGATCTTCAGAAGCAGGACACGATTTGTTGCAGTCACAATATTCCTTGGCCCCTTCAGTGTTGTCTGTGGTTGTCACAATCACAATATTCCTTGGCTCCGACACATTCCAACTAGCTCAAAGCTTTTCTTGTACTCTTCCATTCAGGTAAATCGTTCTGCTCATCTTTGACAATAATCAGCGGGGGCCTTTGATATCCCATTTTATTTTTAATCTTATTCACGATCCCTTTGATGAACATGTGATCTTCAATCTCCCAGCACAATGCTTGGATCTTTTGTTTGGTTTCATCAATAACATTAGAGGTTTGAACCTGAGTTGTTGTACCTGTTGCCAGTTTCTTCACTGTGTCCTCCAATAGCTCTTGTATGATTTCACGTGTGAACTTGTGGACGATTTCTTTAATTTGATTCTCGCCAGATGTATTACTGTCGCCGGTAGTCACTGATTCTCGCTTGGTCGATTCATCTTGTTGTTTGGCCAGCAACTGCAACCGCTTGCTGTTGGGGAACAACTCAGACAGGATGTGTTTATATTTGGTAACATCCAAATCAGTGTTGGCCGGTGGTTCCGCCTTTTTGTCTGCTTCATTTTTCATTTGCATATATTGTAAAAGCTTTGAGGCAGTTTCATCAATGTCGTAGTTTTGTAGGGTACGCAGGGCCTTGTCCTTCTTTTTGACATGTTCAGAATTATCATTTCCATTTCCTTGTTGATTCTCATCCTTTCCATTTCCTTGTGGAGTCTTATCCTTTTCTTCGCTTGATTCAATCTTACTCTCAGCTGCTGCCACTAGTAGCTGCAGAGCATGGAGTAGTATGCCTAAGGGTTGAATGGAGCTTTGGCCTTCCTTGTGCATCTGGTCGACCTCAGGCATCATTTTCATTTCTTCAGTAATTGTTTCATTGATTTTTTCAATCTTGACCCAATTCTCCCTTTCTCTGATATGTCCCCTAATTTCATAACGCATTTCCCATCTTTCCTGCCAAGCTTGGGAACGAGTATGGTTCCGGTCCTCCTTGTCTTCACCCGTGCTGCCTTCCTGCTTGGATTGAGATTTAGGATGGTTGAGCAACCACATGATATGTAGCAGAGAACTTCCCAGGGTTGTAGTGATCCTAGAAATGGAAATGGGTCGCTGCCACATCCAATGTTTCTTGTGCGATGGCTCCGGCGTCCTCTGTGCATGGTGCAACAACAGAGACGCAAGGTATTTGTTCGTCTTGTGTGGACGTAGCTTCCTTTATCCAATCAACTAGCTTGTCTCTAAAGTAATCCTCCAGAGAGCGAACCTGAAAAGGTTCTCTTCTGCTGTGATGATGTGTTGTAGTTGCCAATTGATTGTCTTCGTCTTGTTCATCATCCACCCCAGCTGCATCATCACCTCCAGGAAGATAAGACGACGATGGTGTTATCGTCCCGGGCGCCAGTGAGTGCCCAGGAGGAGCAGGAGACTTCCCCGCCGTCACCTTCCCGGGCACCTCCACACCATACCTCAGTCGCCGCTCGCCAACATCACGCGCCCGGTTCTTGAGCTCACCCAGCTGGATGGCCGCGCGGTGCTGGGCGAGCATCTTCTGCAGGAACCAGGGTACCCACCAGAGGTAGCTCCAAAGGCCGCCCCTAGCGCGTTGAATATCAGGGTTGCCATGGTACAGGTACATGTCGATGCAGTTGTTGCAGTCGTGGGCGAGGAGCCGAACCTGGTTCATCCAGGTTCGCACCTGCTCGTCGTGCTCGCCGCCCGGAGGTGACGTCCTGGCTAGGTGTAGCAGGAAGCTGTTCATGCTCTCCATCTCCTCCTTGATGAACTGAATGTCACCCCGAACACGGCCCTGCAGTCGCGCCTCATCGCGGATGGCATTCAAAAGCGAGCTGACGGCGCCTGCCGCGAGCTCAGCCATCGTTGTGGCTGTTGCCCTAGCCTGGAGCTACCAGTTTGATCTAAGAGTTCAGCTGGACAAGGCTAGAGGGTTGCGACAGACTCTAGTCTCTGGATGCATGTCTGGAGGGTCAAGATAGATTTAACTACTACTACAGTTGTACTACCAAGGCAAGGCAATGTGCATGAAATTATTGTACTTTACGTGCAACGTGTATGAACCTGGGCAAATGAAAGCGCCAAGGCAAGTATCTAACCCCACTTAGCTTTGCTTGAGAACAACAGCAAAGCACCCAAGGGGCATGTAAGTCTCAAGCCTCAATCTGGCTCTTTTCTGTTTCTTCTCTTACATGCATGGGTGAAGGTGAAGCCTGTCGGGACTTCAATTCATGACATGTTCTTACGAGTGCAGGACCACCTGGTGGGTCGCTTTCTCTTTTGTAAAGAAAGTAGTAAACTGTGTTGGATGTGATCTCAGTTAACCAAGACCAGCTTGGCACACAAGTAAAGGTCCACCTGACATTGCCACATCTGTTAGATTATTTGCCATGATCAGCCACAACGCTAAGGGTTCTCAGCTCTCTAAATGTTTATCCAAATATCCTTCCTAAATGCTAGGAATAGAGATTTTAGTGAAAAACTATCTTCCAACAGCATCTCTAAATGTTTATCCAAATATAGCCATATTCTATTGCGGATTTTTCGCTAGCAAAAATAGAAGACGAGAATGGCTTTCTAGAGTACGCATTAGATATAGAAGAACTGTTGGAGAATGAAAAGATATAGAAAGCAATTCTTATGCAAATGACTATTCAAATGATGATTTAGAGAGTAAGATTTAGATAGGCTCTTGGAGATGCTCTCAGGAGTCAGCCCCTAACCCACAACATTGTATAAATAAGACCAAAGGTGATTTCGGATTAATGTTATACCCTCCAAACCTAAACCCATCTAACCAACCTATTACACGCTGCAAGGGGTTGGAAGTTCAGCTCCATGTTCCAGGAGGCTGCACGTCTACATCCACATCAAGTTCTTCATCAAGCAGAGCCATAGCTCTCAAATTGGTGAAGACAAGTATATCTAGTTCGTCTACATCAACTCCTACTACAGAGGCACACAGATGACAACAAGAAGCTCTGGTCAGTATAAGAGATTAATTTCCACATTAAGTGTATGTTTGTGATCATGTGTAGGCTAAGATTTAGATCCTGTTTATGTTTAAGATCAATTACAACAATTGGTATCAAGAACCTGCTTAGACCTAACATGACACTAAGCCAGAGTTTGATTAGTTTTATGCTTCTGTTTAGATTGGTTCAGATTGATCTATATATTAATATTAAGTTGGTGATTTGTTCCAAAAATAGATCTATTAAACATGCTCGTGTAATGATTAGTCTAAAGTAGATCAATTTCATTCATGCTTTTATGCCCATTAGACTGATCTAAGTTAGAACAGTAAAAATTTGACTCAATTAAGCATGATTAGTTAATGATTGATTATGCATGCCTAAGTCAAGGTTCAATCTGTTAGTCTCCAAGTGCCCTAAGGTTGAATAAGATCAAATTAAGGCCTAGGACTCACTGTTTCGTTGGAATTAGGCACGGATTAAGTTCATGATACTAAGGTGCTGTTTGGTTCAAATTTTGGGATGGTAACGTCAATGTAATCGATTAACATGGCAATCTGTTACAGTGCAATTCTTTACGCCTTTTGTTTGGATCAGGCGGGAGCTGCCTCACGCATGAGAATGCTCCGGGACGCAATCGATAACCTGAGAAAGTGGGCGGTATCACCTTTCTGAAGGCCGGTAGCCGATACAGCGTCGGTCAATTACACCTTTCTGAAGGCCGGCAGTTGATACCGCATCAGTCGATTACACCAGACCAACCAAACAATAAATAAAGTAATAAGGTGCCGCTGTTAATAGGTAACGGAGTAAAATGTCCGAACCAAACACGTTCTAAGCTCCTAAGCACCGATCAGACGCAGGATTAGATACCACAATTAGTTTAGCCTAATTCAAGCTTAAGTTGATAAATAACTATTTTAGGGTTTTCCCTGGTCCAGGCAATTGAGTTTGGATTAAGCACAAAAATCATGCGATTAGTGATTTTATTCACAACTCAGAATAAGCACAGAGAATAGGAGGGGACTCAGCTAATTATGAAACCATAATAAAAATCACCAGATTTTTGCTCAAATTGAAATTCCCAAAAAAAAAGGAAACCCCAACCATAAATTTTGAGCGAACTTACTTGCTGCCACGTGTAGCATAAGTCATCGTCGCACGTGGACGCCGACGAGCACCTCCGATGGTCTTTGTCGACTGGTAACCTCGATGCGCCATGAGCTCGGCTGACGTCGTAGTCGTCGAAGCCGGAGACGGACTCGAACGCCTGACCGGGTCTGCCTCGAATGCGCGCGCACCATCAAACGCGGCACGTGCGCCTCGGCAGGCCTCGGCTCGCGGCCTCCAGTCGGAGGCGCCATTGCCATTGCAGTGGTGGCCGTCACCGACGCCGCACCTTTTGATGCCTGGCGCCACCGTAAGAGCACCCCGGCGGGTCTCCTCGACAGAGCCGCGCGTGGCCTTACCGCACGCGCGCGCCGGCGAGAAGACCGGCCGAGGCGCCGGTGAGCTGCGGCGGCGGAGGAACGGTGTCGCTAAAGGCATGCGCGGGAGGAGCAGGGGAGAAAGAGACGGCTGATCGGCTAGGTTTCGCCGTTTGGGACGAGGTTTTTTTAGTCACCGGACGCCCTGTCCGTTTATCTTGCATCAACGGTCGACATCGACTGGCATTAGGGTTTGCAAAACCGGACTGCTGATGGGCTCTAAGTGGAGAACGGCCTGGCCCTCTGGATAAGGTGTTTACGGGCCGACCTAGGCCGCAAAGTTTGCGCTATGCTCCTGGCCTCTTGGGCTACGCTGGGCCTAACTAGATTATTAAGGGAGAAATAAGCCTAATTTTCCATATTTAAGTTCTGCTTTATATTTAGGCCGACACAGCTCAACTTTAATAGTGAATTAGCTTTTGGACTCAGCTTCACGAGCAGCTTTTTATTACCAGTATAATAAAGTTAAAACTGTTTTGGTGAACTATTTAGCAAAACAGTCCTGCATATAAATTCACCTAACACTTGTGTTGCTACGGATTTTTGTATAGTGTTGCACAGTATCATGGAGGAAGAATTGGTCAGTTTAAGCAACTATTAGAATGAGCATTACACCTCTCTTAGTGTCGAGAAAATTTCTCTCATTGTGGAATGTTCCTTGGTTTGTTCATGATTTTAGCTTGAAATATTAATGAAAGACAATGCTCTATCTTCAATAGATGAGAAGCCTGAAAATGTTTCTCTCTACAACTAAAACATTCGTATTGTCAACATCTACCCAGCAAGACCAAAACACTCATACGATCCATATCCGGCAGGTAAATAATCATCGCATCTCATGCAATTCATATCCGGCAGGCAAATAATCACCACATCTCATGCGATCCATATCCGACGAGCAAAATAATCACCGCATGGAGACACTGTAAGGCAAGTAAATAAAATAGAATAAAACTCACGGAATCACCGGCTAGACAAATAAT
The DNA here is from genome assembly GCA_904845875.1 of Miscanthus lutarioriparius. NCBI lineage: Eukaryota > Viridiplantae > Streptophyta > Magnoliopsida > Poales > Poaceae > Miscanthus > Miscanthus lutarioriparius. Next base: position 52,989,178 of record CAJGYO010000010.1, read on the forward strand.
CACCGCAAATAATAACATCTCATTCAATTTATGTTGCACTCATTGCAACACACATGCACTCATCTAGTCAATTAATAAGTGCATAACTAGAGCAAGGGCCTGATTGGTTTGTTGCCATGCCATGGATTTGGTAAGCCAAAGTTAGAAAAAAAAAATCATGGATTTGTCAAACCAAATGTGAGAGGTTGGCAAGTTTTTGTAGTAAACCAAACAATAGCCAAAATCATGGCTTGCCAAATTCTTAGTATGACAAATTTTAACCGTAAACCAATCAATCCCCAAATTCGTGGAGGTGTTGCTTGCCTTGTGGGAGCAAGGATTTACAATATGATGGTGCAAATATGATAAAAAAAATTAGCTTTTTTTAATGTTTATCTATTTTTTTGAGAGTGATGCTACATCCACTATGATGCATGTAGCTCCATCAGACCCTTGATAAAGAAAATATATGTATATGACAATTACTCATGTGGAAGCTATAAAAATAGGGCGCACTAATTCTCAAACGTTCATTGCAACTGAATCCGACGAATAAAATTCGGACACGCTGCTGCTTCCTTTTTTGGGAAAAAATAATTCCACCACTTTTTCATATTTGGTTGGTGTTGCGTGCGTGCTCATTCTCTTTACGCGTGCACGGCTGCGCACGCACGGGATCAGCGAATCAACGATCCAGCAGCCTACCAACTTCCTTTTCTTGGAAAAAAATATTTCTGGGTCTTTCCTTTTTGGAAAGTTAGAAGGTTATACTCACAACTTTCACATAACTCGTAGACAGTGTTTGCCTAAACGGTCTAAAAACGGCCAGTAAACGATTAGACTGTTTTATTTAGGAAGCAAACGAAAATTAAACGGTTGATCGTTTAAACGGTCAAAAAAAACGGAAAAAAATGGTCTAAGCGGTCTAAACGGAACAAAGATAAACAACATTAAATAGGCTAAATAGCTATTTAAATGGTTGTTTAGGCGAATACAAGGTAAATCTAGTTCGGTTTTGTATGGATAAATTTGTATACTTAAGTTTATCATACTTATAAATGTATACACTTGATATGTTACGTGCATAAATATATATATTTGATTCTTTTCACATGCATAAATATATATACATACCAAAATAATTGATTTTTACTCGAATAAATATATATAAATGCTAGAATACTTAATTTTTTACGTGCACATATATAATTATATGTATTTTTTTTAAATACAAAACTATTTAGACCGTTTAACTTCGTTTAAACACCGTGTAAACATCCTAAACGCTAAACGAAGGACGACCGTGTAAAAACCGTTTACCGTTTAGGAAAACATTGCTTATAGACAAACTTTAATGTATAACTTATACGTATAAATTATACACTTCAACATATACCTTCAACGTGATAAAGTTATGCACATAACTTATACATATAACTTACTACGTGATAAAGTTATATGCATAACTTTTATGTATAATATTTTGTGGAACAAACTTATCAACATAATTTTTTAAAAAGTTACAAAAATTATATATAAAACTTTTATGAATAACTTGTTTGTATAACTTAGATATATAATTTGATGAATAACTTAGATGTAAAGTTAGACGTATAAATTATATTTAAGAACTAAGATGTATAAATTAATATCATAACGTATTAGTAGAAATATAAACTATGTACGAAGATAACTATGTGGTACAACTTATAAATATATAACAAAAAAGAGAGAGAAAAAGTAGAAAAAAACAGAAAGAAAAAAAAGAAAAAAGAAACGGCCGTGAAGGTGTAGCCACGTCAACAGTAGGGATGAAAACGGATCGGATACGAACGGATATCACTAATATTATATTTATTTTCATATTTTTGTCCGAATTCGGATTTGAATACGGATAGTGTCAACCATATCGGATAGGATACGATTGGATATCGACATCATAAATATGTGATTTGAGTATTCGGATACGGATACGGTATCGGATGTTGAATATCCGGACTCGGATACGAACAGATCTGAACCCCTTTAAACGGATTCGATCTCGAATACGATCAGAAAATATCCGTACCGTTTTCATCCCTAGTCAACAGCATACACTAGATAGACCCGCACGGAATATATCATCACGCCACGTGATGGGGACATATATTTTAGAATGAGTAAAGGAAAGGACAGAAAAGAAACTGGACGGAAAAGGAAGTTACCAACCGACGCGCGTGGACACAGTCGATCTCTCGTTCGCAGCGTTTGATTTGCACAAACGACCGTGTACATGGATTGGGGATAAAAATATCTTCCGCGCCTTCTCAAACAGCAAGTGTTGACGCCGAATAAGATCTGAATCACACACCAGTTAGGGCTACCAAGCCCAAGTTCGACACATGACCTTGAATGCAACAAGGAACGTCACGAATTGACGAAACCGATCTAGAGACCGGTGATAGATCGAGATGGCGGATTAGAGGGGATGAATAGTCTTTTTAAAAAATTAAATACATCGACTAACCGAAACAAATACAGAATTAAAACTATTGGTCTAGCCATAAGTACACCCCTCTATCTAAATTTACAAGCACCTTACAGAGATCCTAATATGAGCAACTAAAGTGCCGAGCTAGATAGAGCTCACCTAAATAATTCTAGTTTGTAAGGTCACACAAACCAATACAAGTAGTCTGAGACAAACGAGGAGCGCCTACATATGCTAGTATGCAAAGTGCACAAAGCCTAAGCTCACTAGTAAGGCTACACAAGCCAAACTAGAGAGCTCAAATTACTTAGCTACACAAGCTAAGCAATATAACTAGTAAGGCTACACAAGTCAACTAGTTATGCAAGAGAGCAACTACTTTACTACAAAAATTAACTAGGTACACAAGAACAACAACACAAGCGCAATATATGAACAAGTAAATATAAGCTTGTGTTGGGAGTAAGCAAACCAACGAGATGAGCAATATGGGCATGGTGATTTTATTATGAGGTTCAGTGGCTTGCCAACCATCTACTCACTGGTGAGACAAGCTCAAGGTTGCCGCTGGTCCATTTGCTACTGGTGACTCTCAAGTCACACTCTCTTATGTGGAGTGCGCACCACGAGCTCTAGCACCTGACACGACCGGACCATTTGATGCTCTTCATGTCTTGCTCAATTAGAGTTGCTCAGGGTAAGCACAACACCTCTCACAAATCCTTCTCTAGAGCTCCCACAATCACCACACGGGCTTTACAACAGAGATAATAATCCACCAAGCCGTCTAGATGATGGCAATCACCAAGAGTAACAAGAAATCCTCAAATCACAAAGATTTTCTAGTGCCCCCAAATGCAATCCTCAAATGCACGCACTAGTCTCTTAAATCCCTTACTCAAATTAGCACCAAGCTTGAGAGGGAGAGGAAGGGGAGAAGGTGGATCTTCAAGCTCTCATTGACATCCAGAAAGGACACTCAATCTTTTCTCAAGATTTAGCACATAGCCATGGAGAAAAGAGAGGAGAGCAAGAACCCAATAACTTGCAACATCAAGAACAAGAATGGGGAAGAGCTCTAGGGAGAAGAAAGGGGGAGCTACTCAAATGTCCTGCACTCCCCAACGGTCGGAGGAGCCAGTAAACTTGACCACGCACGCCCCGACTCCCTCCGTGTGGGATTCACGCAATGAACGTTTGAGAATGCATGGCGCCCTATTTTTATAGCTGGCCACCACCAAAGCGGATGGTCATACCATATATTTTCTGCCCAGTCAACGTGCCCACTCTTCACGGAGACAACATGCCGCATAGTGGATGTAGCATCACCCTCAAAAAAATAGATAGACATTAAAAAAGCTAAAAGGCGATCATATTTGCAACCATCATTCTTTGAACTTGGCTCTCAAGGCAAGCAACATCTTGAACTACTACTTTGGGGGCTTGATTGGTTTACGGTTAAAATTTATCATACCAAGGATTTGGCAAGCTATGATTTTGGCTATTGTTTTGTTTACTACAAAAACTTGCCAACCTCTCACATTTGGTTTGACAAATCCATGAATTTTTTTTTCTAACTTTGGCTTACCAAATCCATGGCATGGCAACAAAACCAATCAGGCCCTTGCTCTAGTTATGCACTTATTAATTGACTAGATGAGTGCATGTGCGTGCTGCAATGGGTGCAACATAAATTGAATGAGATGTTATTATTTTGTGATTATTTGTCCGCCGGTGATTCCATGAGTTTTATTCCATTTTATTTACTTGCTTTAAGTTGTCTCCATGCAGATCGTGATTATTTCTCAACTCCATCGGATCATGGATCGCATGAGATGTGGTGATTAGCCACTCCAGATAGTTCGCATGAGATGTGATGATTATTTCGCCTGTCCGGATATGGATCGTGATGATGAGTGTTTTGGCACTCAGTGGGTAGATGTTGACAAATACTAATGTTTTAGTTGTAGAGAGAAACATTTTCGTGCTTCTCATCTATTGAAGATAGAGCATTGTCTTTCATTAATATTTCAAGCTAAAATCATGAAATTTTCTCGACACTAAGAGAGGTGTAATGCTCATTCTAATAGTTGCTTAAACTGACCAATTCTTCCTCCATGATACTGTGCAACACTATACAAAAAATCCGTGAGCAACACAAGTGTTAGGTGAATTTATATGCAGAACTGTTTTCCTAAATAGAGGACCAAGGGAGTTTGGACTTTATTATACTGGTAATAAAAAGCTGCTTGTGAAGCTGAGTCCAAAAGCTAATTCACTATTAAAGTTGAGCTGTGTCGCCTAAATATAAAGCAGAACTTAAATATGGAAAATTAGGCTTATTTCTCCTTAATAATCTAGTTAGGCCCAGCGAGCCCAAGAGGCCAGGAGCATAAGAAACTTTCGGCTCAGGTCGGTTTTGTGCTTATCCGAGAAACTCATGGGCCACATCGAGTTAGGCCGCATCGCATACATGGGCTGAGGCGTGTGTGTGGCCTTCTGCTTGTGTCCTGGTGCTGGATCAGAATCGAATTCCCACCGCTGGATCAGAAATGGATGGCATCGGGCGCCACTACGTCCCAGGACATAGTAGTTCAGTATGTTAGAGAAGCTGGTTCCGCTCTTTCCACTCATGCGCCAACTGCTAGGAGCCAACAGTGCCCCCTTGAATTGCTGGTTCGGCATAGATAAATGTACGGGTGGACCTGCTCGGCCCGGCGCATCCAACTGCTCCTATTTCTTATTTTTTAACCCTTTTCAAGATGCTAACTCTTCCCAAGATGGTAAAACAAATTTAGCACCTAAGTTAGCATTTTCACAAAGATTTGTCCAGCCCTAGGGTACCCTCATCGCCCGTATACCTGATCCATGCCTGTCTACCGGACCAAAGACAACGAGGGATGATGCTGAAAGGTCTAGGCCCTTGTTTAGGTTTTGGTAATTGATGACAACACTTGTGGACTAACCTCTCTATTAAGTGTGTAAGGACCGAAATGCCTAGAGGGGGTGAATAGGCGTACCTAAAGTTCTTAAACACAAACTTGAAACAACGAATTAGTGCCTATCAAAGTCCACCAGAGAACTTCTAACATCTACGAGTAGAGTGAAAATAGGTCAAATGAACTTCGAAATTGAATCTGCTTGTTACCCCACTTCCTAGTAGATAGATGAAGATGATGAACCACTTCCTTTCCCTTAGAACACCTCCAAATCATAGATCGAGCTTAGACCCTAAGAAATAGCTTGAGGGGAGAGAGACAATGAAGAACAAGTAATCTCAAGTAATCACAACAACAACAAGCACGTGGGACACAATGATTTATCCCAAGGTTTAGCTCTCCACTAAGGCTTACTTATGTCCTCATTGTCGAGGTGACCACTAAGGTCAGAGTCTCTTTCACCTCCTTGCCTCTCTCAAGCAACCACAAAGGTAACTTGAGTTCTTCACTAGAAAATGAGGGTGATACAAACTTCCCAAGGTTCTCCCATAGATCAAGAGCTCTTGGACAATGCCTTGTTAGCTAGGGGCAAAGCCTCAAGAGTAACAAACGCAAATCCAACTGGCTTGACGAAGAAATCGAGTGCTCAAGCTTTGAATCGATGTTTCTCTCAGCAAATCCCTTCTCTCAACTCAATCTCTTCCAAGATTTGAGGCTAGGAGCAAAGGGGAGAGAAGAGAGGGCCTTGAGAGCTAGAGAGGTGTTTTTCTGAAGTTTGGGGCATGTGGAATGAGTGGGTAACGGTTAGATTGAGAGGCACTACTATAGATTGGTATATCACTGTCGCCACTTTCATTGCCATAGCAATAGAAGCGACGGTGTTATACTTCCACCGCCGGTTGGACTGATAGGGAGGCCTACTGAAGAAGGAAATCGGTAGTTGAAAAGCTGAGCTAACTGGGATAGGCGTTATGGTAGCCGGTCCTACATGATCGTTTGAAGTACCGGTAGTAGTAAATTCAGCGTGAGTAAATTTCCCCATTTTCCAACTATCCACAACACAGTTGCATCACCGTTACTTCCACTTCTCCATCTTCAAGGTTGGTGCATTGTTCATCTCTCGCAAATTATGTGAGCCATTGGACGCCTCGCGCCGCGCCGCTGCTAGATCCAAAGGCAAGGGTAATTCTTTCGCACTTCACTGATGGATCTTTATTGAATTATTTTCCTCTTTAGTGATCTCATTACTAAGGAAGCTCTCATCCTACTACACACTGACGATCGCAGGCTCTTCGAAATGGAGGCAGCCCCTAACAATAGAAACGCACTGGCCATCCTCATCATAGAGGATGTTGTTCTAAAGATCCTCCACCGCCTCCCCGCCCGCTCCTTGTTCTGCTGCACATGTGTTGGTCACTCCTAGAACCGCCTCATCTCCGACAATCGTAAGGTATTGCCCCAAATTGTGGTAGGCTTCTTCTACGATGGCTAGAAAGGTGTGCGCAACTTCACCAGTGTCACCGGTGAACGCTCTGACTTGTGCTTCTTGCCCTTCTCCATTGACATAGTAGCTGTATTAGATTGATGCAATGGCCTCGTCCTATGCTTGTGCATTGAGGCTGCTGGATCTCGCTATGTCATTTGTAATCCGGCAATCAAGAATTTGCGGGTACTGCCGCCTAGCATCCATGCTGTTGGTCAGGCTCGATTGGGGTTCAATCCGACAGCCTCCTCGCACTTCCATGTGATTAAATTTGTGGAGGAGGAAGAAGTTGAGTGCCTAGGTGTGGAGATCTACTCATCTCAAGCTACAACATCGATCTATAAGGAATCTGAATGGGGCCGGGACATTGATGATGTGATACGTTCAAGATCAGCAAGTGTGTTTCTTAACGGTTGTCTGCACATTATGGGGTACTCTCTGATACTTGTTGTGGATATGGAGGAAAAAATATGGAGGAAAATTCCTAGGCCTCGTGGTACTCTACCCTCCATCCATCAAGCTCAGAGTCACTTGTGTGTATGTACTGTTGGTGGTGTTGGTGGTCACAATATGTCCTAGCTTTCAGTCTAGATCCTTGAAGACTATGCTACTAATAAATGGACATTGAAGAATACTGTCAGCACACTAAAGGTGTTTGGAAAGACTAATATTCAATTTGGTTACGTGGATTATGATTCGGACTACACAGCGATTACAGTTCACCTAGAATGGAATTTGATTTTCTTTGTTGGTGCGGAAAGAACAATCATCATGTATGACATGGACCGAAAAAGTTCATGTCATCGCTGCTAGTGTCGGACATAGCTATGGTAAACGTAAAGTCCTGTCACAGTTCATGAGCAGACCTTACTTTATTCTTTTTGTTCCCTTGTTCTTGTTCTTGGAGTCATTAGCGGAGCAGTGAATAAAGCTCCATTTGATATATCTTTGTGTCACGACATGTTCAAATGGACCAATGTTGTTTGATTGTCTATGGCCATGTAAATTTCGTCTAGGATGGATGTTGTCATTATTGCAGCTAAACTAGCGTGTCATCTTCGTTGTGTTTGCAAATTGGTTTATTTCTCTGGCGCGAACTATAACACCCCGGGTGTTAGTCACAAGTTAAGAAGTGGGTTTGAGCTCCAACATGGTAAGTTTAGTAGTAACCAAGAGCTCTAGTTCAAACTTGTAAGTGGTGACAAAGGTGTTGGGATCAACTCTCTAAGAATGAGGCCCAACTTAAACTTGGACAACACACCTTTACATATATGTTGGCCCCTTTTAAGATATATGCCTAAGTAATGTTGAAGATGCTTCTTTCATGTGCCTCACCTCAATTTTCACCCACATTGATGACTAGAAAAGTTTCACAAAGTTTGGAGCCAAAAAGTCACATGAAATGATGAGTTACATTCTTGCTTGAATTGCACTATTAAGTAAATAGAATTATAGGCCATCAACCAAACCTTGCAACCTAGCTTAAACAACTCTACTTACACTCATGAACAAAAGTTATGAAGGGCACAAAAAGGATAATTTAAGCTTTATCGTGATGCTACTTTGACTTGGTTTGAACTATGACTTAGAGTATTTGCATGGTAGTGGAACCTAAATAAAAGTTGTAGTTCATCTTATGTAGAACAAACTTTGTTTAATGGTCAAGAGCTAAATCAGTGCCTAACTTAGCCAAATAGAGCACACAAGAATCAACAAAATGTTGTTTTGGAATCCCGAAATTTGGCTAAGTCTGGGATGACTGAATCTTCATGTTTTCATTTTCAAGTACCCTGCTTTGGGAATTAATATCTCACAAACCTTTTCGATTTGGACCAAACTCCTTTAATAAAAGTTGTAGAAATCATGTAGCTATGTCACATGGTGCAATTGGTTGAACAAATCGCTAACCGGTTTGAGAGATATGAAGGGGAGAAAATAGAGTTTTAGCTTGTATTTTTGAGGTGGTTTTGATCCGTTCATTTAGATTTTGGAATAGGCCATGGCTGACCAACCTCAGAAGCCGGGCGTAGCGTGGCCTCCCATGCATGGGCAGCTCGCTAGCTCGCCTATTTGGAGGACCCGACGCTGCGTCTCTCTCCCTCCCACTCGCTCGCCTCCCTCTCCTTGTCTGCCTAGACGCCGAAGGAGAGCAGACCGCCGCCGCTAACTAGCACTAGCCACCTGCATGCCCTTGCCGCCATGAAATACACCGCTGTAGCCATGCCTCGCTGCAATCCACCGCCCTAGCAGTACCACCATGGCACCCTCTCGCTCGCTAACCTAGCTACGTCGGCCGTCGTCGCAAGGTGAGGGCCCTCGGGCCAATGCCGCCGCCATGGACGACCGATAGAGCGCTGCCACCGCTGTTCTTGCTTCCTTGAGTGCCCTCGCTCCTAGCCAGCACCACCACCACCTCCTCGTTGTTCCCCAAACCCATACCACCCATCCCTGGCCTCGCACGCCACCGGGAGCTCCGCCGCCGTAGTGCAGCAGCCCGCTGCGGCCGCCGTGCACATGGCCAGGCCAACTCGGGCTGACCTCGAGCAAAGCCAAGCTGCCCCTAGGTGCGCACGACTCCCCTAGTGCTTCCCCGCCACTTCTTCTCCACCGTCGTCAAACACCACGCCGGAAATCGGCCGTTCCCCGGCGTCCTCTGCTCCAAATTCACGTTAAGGGCTTCGCGCAGGAATTCGAAGAAAGGGAAGGGTCAATCTGCGAAGTCGTGACTCATATGAATAGTGTCTGCAGGGGCCTCTTTGCTAGAATCTATTTTATGAGAAGTATAGGGTCCCCAGTGCAATGTTGTTTTTCTTTTATGGCTACAACTTTAGAAAATTGTAGTAAATTGTAGAAAAATCCAAAAATAGCAAATGATGACTTTTTGGAATCCTTATGAGTAGATATACATAGTAGAGTCATAATATGATATGTGTTAGTAGAAAGATTTTGACATTTTTATTTATTCTTGCAAAGTGCTTTTAGAAATCCTTTTAAGTTGTTGGATGCATATATTGAGTTATAGAAGTCCAAAAATGGTAATTCCAGTTGTGTTAATCTTGTGATAACATGCTCTAGCTAAAAAAAATATTAAACATGCTAGTTGTGTACTGTTGTTATAATGTTTTGATTTAATCTTGTTAAATAGGCAATTTTAGCTTATTTTGCTTGTTATTTTCATATCTAAAGTTGTGTTACTCTAATTGATCTAAAATTTTTATGGTAGTCTACTAATGCTATTTGTCTACTGTGGTAAACATTTCATGGTCATTGGATTCAATATGATTGATTTAACTTTTTATTGCTTGATAAATGGTTTTAAATAAGTTATAAATTTTATGTAGTGTAAAAATGGAAAATGTGGTTCCACTACCTTTGCATGATGTTGTGATATCATAATAACATATAATATGGCTATGTGTTTATAGAAAATGATAATCTTTAGATTTATCTTGCTTTTACATGTTTTCTTACAATAGCAAATTGTCTTTTTCATAGTAATTAAATTATAAAACCTGAGCATGTGAAATTCGTGCAGTAGCCATGTTTTGATAACGTCTACCACTCATAAAAATCTCAGCACCAAACTAGTTGTTCTAATATGGCACTAAAAATAGCATATATATATATATATATATATATTGCATTATATACATAGAGGATGAAAGTTTGCTAATAGATCTATGTAGTTATTGTCCTATGATGTTTCTCATAGCTATTAGTATGTGCTATGATTGTTTAAATATGGTCACAAGCTGTTAGAGTAGCATGTATGTCAAGAACATGTTAGTTATAGCAACTAAATAAGAGATGAATGTGGTATGCCTTAGCTTTCTAGACTACAGGTACAGTTTTGGTTGTGCAATTAGTTTTATGATCAAATGATGTTTTCTTTGAATATGGTGAATACCAAAGTTGTAGGTAACTTCATAATATAGCTTGTGTTAAATTTTCATGACCATAGTCCTAATGGTTTATCAGTTATATATTTTAGAAGTTTGTTGTCAGGTTTTTGCATGCTCTCTGTAGAGACCTGAATGATTGTGTTGTTTTACTTAGCTAAGATTTGAATCATGTCTTTGATATAATACAAGAAGTGTAGTGCTTTTCATGAGCTTTCCAAATTGTTAAAGATCAGCCCTTTTGGTGGTCTAAATCTCTAGTTATGAGCTTGTGAATTGGAGTGACAAATTCGGTCCTAATCTGGATAGAGATGTTTTCTTTGTGATGTTTGACCTGGTTAACTTTGGAATTAGCTTGTGGTGTTTATAAAAAGTTGTGTATGGTTTGCTAATATTTTTAAAAATTCTATAACCACCTTGTTGTGAAAGCTAAAACTCAACTTATTGCTGTCTGAAGTTGCATGTCAGATTCTATCCATGTTTTGGACATAATTGTTGCTCTATGTGTTTAAGGCCAAATAACTATTGAATCACCTAAAGATGATAATAATAAAGTTGTATATAACTTAATAATATTTCTATAAAGTTAAGGATCATGCTTGTTGGATGATTAGAACTCTAGTTATATATTTCTAAAGTTAATGTCAGTTTTATATCCTTATCGATACAGACCTGAGATATTGGCATATTTGATCATGTTAATCTATGAGTTAGCTTTTGGAATGAATAACAAAGTTGTAGATAATTTTATTAGCTTTTCAAAAAGTCCAAGATCACTTTTATTGAATATTGTAACTCTAGTTATGGTTGAAACACGTGACTATTGTACTGCTGTCCAAATTCTGTGTATGCACTTAAGTTGATTGCCCATTCTTGATGTTGCTGGTGCATGCTCTAAATTATGTAGCCCTAGTTACTTAGCTGAATGACTTGCTCTCTAGTGCTTAAATCAATATGATATGACCATTCTTCATATTCATGCACTTGTATCTTGTATCTCATCTAGGTACGCTAGATGAACCATGTGAAGGACGTGATGATGGAGTCGAACCAGAAGACGGTGTTGGTGGACCTATCCCAAAGATGGAAGGACCCCTGGAGTACATGCTTGAACAGGAGATGCTCGCCAAGCGAGTGTCATCTAACAAACACTAACCTATTGTTGGATCCTAGGCAAGCCCCGGAGCATTCTAAGCCTCCTATGTTTTTTACAAATATCACTTGAGTCATTTATGTTTGATGCATTATGTTATAAGAGTTGATTGGAATCACTTGATGCATAGAACTACCTTGTTCAAAAATATACCTTGAACCCTATGTTGGTCCAGGATCGAATGTATGCTTAGCAATGCTTAGACCGGTAGAAGTCGGGTGGTTTCCTGTCACCTACGAGATATAGGTGGATACCAAAGAACGGTTGGCTATATTTGCTATCGTGGAAATAACCATGTGTCAATGAATAAAGGAGGCCGGGTGGGATCATGATAGAGAAGCAATAAGGCATGGAGGTCTTGGGTGCCTATCTATCACTGTCTATGTCGATTAAGGACCGATTCGCTGTACGTCCTCATGTCATGTTGAACGCATGTCTAGCACTTAGCTGGCCGGATCCGATGATACGACCACGAAGCTGAGTAGCTCAATTTAGGTCGGGCCCCAATAAGTGAAAGTGTGCACACTGGAGGTAGTAAGGATGTGCGGAGAGCTAATGGCATGAGTCCAAGGGCGGGACTGGGTCCCTATCTTCCTGACATATTGGTAGAATCTCTGAGGGTGAGGCGTTGATTGGACCCACGAGTTAGTCCTAAATTGTACCAAAGGTGACCTGAGGCTACCTTGGCGCAGGTGTGCCTCGGTTTGTGTTAGGAATAAATTCTCTAGCTGGGTAGTTATCGATTCGAATCGTCTCTCTCCCGGATAGTGAGAACTTGACTGAGCAGCGGCAACGTAGAGTAACTTAATGGAAACTTGATGGTTATAATGATGATACTCACACTACTACACCAGTTATGGTTACTATTGCCTATTACTAAATGATATTCCACATGTTTGGCACATGTTAGTTGCTAATCTAGAGATGAATAGCTATAATTAACTTGGTTACCAAATTATAAAATGTATAGCTCAACTAGTGGCTTTTATGCAAAATTTTGTCAAGCTAACTCCACCTATAAAGCCTTGCATACTCCTTGGTGTCACTTTATTTCTGGTTTATGATGGGTAAGTCTAGCAGAGTACATTCGAGTACTCAGGGTTTATCCCACCATGTTGCTGGTGAAGTTCTCGGCTGCTGAAGATGGTGGCTAACCGCCGATGGGCTCGGTGACTCTATATTTACACTCATCTATATGCTTTTGTCAGAGGATGTCACTTATGCTAGCAATGTATTTGGGACTTATATTAATGTAATCATTTGAAAGTTATGTTGTTTTCCCTTAATCGGTTTTGAAACCCAAACTTGTACTATTATTTGTGAACCCATTTGTAATATTATTTCCGCTGCAACTCTATGTATGTGATGTGTATTTGCTTAATCATGCGATCTTGGTTGTGAAGTTGATTTACCGAGGTCCTTTGTGACACTCGACGGACTACCGGGTTTATATAAGAGAAAGTATGTGCGTGTCAATGTGTTAGCGGAGACAACCATACTTGATCTTATATAAATTGGGCGGTTCTGTCACACAAACGGTATGTTATGGTGGTGTTATAGCTCCCATCGCTGTTTCATACGGTGATTTAGTGTTAGTGTGACATCGCCCTACTTTGAGAGGAGGAAGGCCCGCGTGAGTCGTGACAACAAAGAAGGAAGAAGCACTGTAGTAGTAGAATACTTATATTGATTTCTAATGTTATGGGTACATGGGGAATGCTGATGAGGGCACTCCAAAGTACAAAAAAGACACCTCAAAAGCACTACAATGCACCCACCATTGTACTACTGGGCTGCTGTTGGTATAAATTAATGCACATAGAATAATCCGTAAGCGCACGGATATTATACCGATATAGCACTTCACTAGGAGTACCCAATTTTATATCAAACTCGAGAAAAACGTGTGTGAGAATAACCAAATCTAACTTAACCCAACTTCACAATCAAAGCTAGATAATAGGAGCGTAGAGGAGATCGCAGAGGTCTTCTAGTTCTAACTTCGATAAGCTTTGTCTTCTATTGTTCAATTCTGGGGATATTACTAAAGAAAACACAGGCAGAGTATGTTTCCTATAGCAACAATGTCCTACTAGGCCTACAAATGGGAGGTGGACTACAAAGGATTCAACGAAGCCAATAAGAGTCACCCTGCGAACTACCACCGATCCAAAAAGTAGGGTACATCCACGAGTAACCGAGTCTAAGCACCACGCTTACACTATGAATACTACTTTAACCCAGTGAGCTACAAGGATTAAAGTACTCAAAAGAGAGTCGCAAACCTGAAGAATAATATAAACAAGATGATTGCTTAAATTAGAAGTTGATTACCAGAGAATCTCAGAAGCAAGCTCAAGAAGAACTTGATTCCACTAGGGTACAAGCCATAGAAAGAGCACCAATAGACCGAGATTCCTTCAAAACTCTTCCCTCTCACTCTATCTCTCTATTTCTAATACAAGATTAGATCCTATCAAGGACTAATCTTCTCTTGATTGCTAGCTCGGATCCTGGTGAAAATATGAATTAGGGCTTCTGGCCCTCAGGCTCTCAAGATCAAATGCATTGATTTTTCTAGAGGGGGTATAGGCAGGTATATATAGGGCCCTTCAAGCATCCTGGACCTTCAAATCAAACTAACTTAAATGGATGGCGTAGATGTGACCCTAGAGGCGGTGGAGAACTGACGTAGCAACAGGGAGGCTGACAGGAGGGCCCCACAGGCTGGCCCGCTTGACAGTGGGGTCGGCCAGCCACACATGGCAGTGGCTCAGGCCTTGCTTTGGTGGAGAGCCTCCTGGAGTCTTCTAGAATCTTTCCACGTTGGTTATCCTACGGAATTACGTGATTTCCTTTGATGAATATGTCCTCCTTAGCGGTTTTTTGATTAAATCCTGCTGGAATCACAGATTCACCAAAACTCATAGAAACTATCGGTTAAAACCCCTAAGTCTATGTTGGTGTCCATTTTAATAATCTATGCAAGGTGTATTGATGGTTTGTGATGAATTTTGACTACCGTCAATAAACTCCCCCACACTTAAGCTTTTACTCGTCCTCGATAAAAGGAAGGATTACTTAAGACATAACCTTGAGACAAGACATCAACATAAAACCATTCCCAGTTATTCATGCTCTGTAGGATTCAAAGTGTGCGGTTGAAGAATGGAACAGCTTGAAACAGATCACCATCTTCCTTCAGTCAAGTCAATTGGAGAAACATTTTGAGATTTTTGAAAACAAAACATAGCTCACCTTCTCCTTTTTGTAGTATTCTCAAGTCACTCTGTATATGCGGTATTTTTGGATCCTCACCAAGGCATTGATGACTTTGTCTTCTTTTTACCTACTTCTAAAAAGCTTATGTGGAGCTCAAGTAGGGATGAATATGAAAACATACTTGCATTGCATATATTGTAAAGTCAAAACAAGGATCTAAGAAGAAAAATGTCATACTCTTATATTAAGATGTGCATGTGTGATATATATATATATGGTGGCTAACATAATTCTACTATGCTCATTGAAACATGTCTCTCTTGTTGAAACTTGAAAACACTTCTGCAGGAAACACATGGGCTATCTTCTTCATCATCATTTTTTTCATGGCGAGCATATGAGGACCCATTGTTTTAGATATTTCGGACACTTGCCCATTTTTTCAATACTTTCTTTTTCTTTTTATGAATAACTTTTGCATAGCCCATGCCTCTTTTTCTACAATTGAAACTTTTTAAGAGAGACATTCACAAGAACTTGGAGCATTTATCCTAATAAACATATTTTTGTGTCTTTTCCCAATGTAGGAGTAGAATATTTTTGGGTGGATAGAAAACATGTTTTTGTGTACTCCTAGTGTAGGAGCAGCAGCTATATGTGAAACGATCTCAATTTCATCCAAGGGAAATCCATAGATTCAAAGTATAACGTGATAGTCCCAGGTGATCATCCCATCACATTATCAAATAATAGTCGATATCATAGTCATACATCGTATACCTGTCTTACAGAGAGTGCAAATAGCAAGGTTTAATCATTATTACATCTTCACTTGGTGGAATCACTCAGAGCATGCAGCATCCTGAATAGCATCAAGTAGAACGGCAGCGGGCGTCATCTCCATCTTCTCAACCAAACTTGAGCGTAGGGAATAGCATCAAGTAGAACGGCGGTATGGGCATCATCTCCATCTTCTCAACCAAACTTGAGCTGAGTATGCAGGGACAAGACCTCTAATCCTCCCAACCCAATGTCTCTGTTTGTGGCGGCTCTAATCCTTATTAATACATAGGGGAACGACCAGGGGGTAGTCATACTAATGGACCCAACTTGATACATGGGTCAAACCTATCAAACAATTATCGTTGAAACGACGACTGCAGAAGCATCGATATGGCCATGAGTTTAGATCCGTTGGAAAATAGACTTGATAAGCTTTCCAAAAGTGCTAGAACGTCCCAATCGGAGGCTCCCACCCTATGCAATTTTTTTGTAGTCCGAATGCAACTTGCTTTGTTGTACTTGGAGCAAAAGAACCAAAGCGACGTGGTGGCCTAGTGGAGGACGTTAGGAATACTTGGATTTGGTCCCCAATCAACTTCATTAACCTTCCATGCTTTTCATATGCAATCAAACCTTATAGTTGATCCATGTAAGTAATTCTGAAATGAGAATGAACACACATCATCAAGTCGACATCAATTCATCAAATGTATCAAATTTGATAAAGAATTGTTTAATAATCAAAAGTTGCCAATGTGGTTATATCAGGTGATGTCCTCATCATTGACCGATATGATTTAACCCATCTCATGGGATAACTCGATTGATTGATGGGTGGAGATGGCGTTCTTTCCCATCCCATACACACATATCTTACCATCTCTCACACTCTCTCGAGGAACGCAAGAACAAACGACAACTCAATTGCAAATATAGTACCTTGCCTCATTGGCCCTACAAGGAAAGCAATGGCTAAACTTTCAACAAAACAAAACCCAACCATCACAAGAACCAGGGGGTGTTGGGGGGAGAGAAAGAAAGGTCTCGGCCCAAACTCACTAATCAAAGGGAAAAGCGAAGGTCGGATAAGATATGGCCATGAGTTCAGATCCGTTGGAAAATAGACTTGATAAGCTTTCCAAAAGTGCTAGAACGTCCCAATCGGAGTCCGTATGGCTATGGCGACCGTCGCAATTTGGGACTATTTTGTAGTCCGAATCGACGTGTTGTACTTGGACTCTTTCGACGTGGTGGCCTAGTGGAGGACGTTAGGCTTGGATTTGGTCCCCAATCAACTTCATTAACATGCTTTTCATATGCAATCAAACCCTTGATCCATGTAAGTAATTCTGAAAATGAGAATCACACATCATCGATCAATTCATCAAATGTATCAAATACAATCATGATAAAGAATTGCTGTGAATCAAAAGTTGCCAATGTGGCTACCTTCCTCATCACATGGTGTGATGCCATCATACACATCTTACCACTCATCCCTCTCTAAACGACAATGATGCCTAGTACCTTGCCTCATTGGCCCAAGCCGAAACCAACACAAGAACCTAGGGGGAGAGAAAATTTGAGACTAATGAGACATAGGAAGTATCCGAGGACCCTAGAGATCGATCAACTCAGAGAGCGTGTACACTTAGAACCACAAGATCACCATTAGGAGGTAGTGCCGGCCTACCTTCCAACTAGTGTGATGCCACCCTACACTCATCCTAGGGCCACACCGAGACCACCGAAATGCTGAGACTATGAGACACTTCCAACCTATCTTAGTAGTGGCACCTCCCTACACTATCCACTTCCAACCTAGTAGTAGTGGCACCGTCCTAGCTAGTTAGGATCCATCCCCCACCCATTTAGGAACGAGTGGCGTGCACGTAGGGTCCTATGATCCGGTTCTCTTGACATACCAGTCCTTAGGAGAACCGGACAAGATATATTCTTAAAAGGGGTTAACCAACACCCCATGCCTCTGCGGCACCTCCATCCTAGGGCTTCATCCCACAAAGACACTCCACCCTGGGAGCTCCTCATCTCACATGCACCCGCCACAGTTACCTCTCGTAGGGGATGCCCAGGTCGCACCCCCTTGGCAAGACTCTTCCAACGACTCGTCGTAAGATCCTACCCGATCGACTCAACCCTCACCACACACCCACAACGCATGCGAAGATCTCCCTGGTTGTTACCACATTACCGGCACCAAGTGCCTTAACCACTCACACACAATCCACGACCAAGCATCACATCATAGATATAATGCATAGTAGAAGTAGTAGCAGGTAAGTAAGCGAGCGTCTAACCTAACAGTGGGTGTGCGGGGGTATAGGTTGCGACAAGGTAATGGCTCACAAGCAATTCTACCATGCAACCTATCACAGATCCTGTGCATAAAAGTAAAGCACTAGCATCTACATTGTAGCATGTCTAATAGGATTCTATAAGGTTGGGTGGGATGTGGCACCTGGCAAGTCGTCTCCAAGCTTCTCAGTGTAGTCGGGGTCATGCTCCTCAGTCTGCGGCTCCTCCGGGTCTGTCAAACGAGACATATAGCCACGATAAGCGACTCCTATAGATGATCACAAAGAAGCAACAGAAATTCAAATGATCCAAATGCACTCAAACACTAGCCTATGATGTAGAGCTCATTTTTAGAAAAATTTGGACACCGGTTTCATATTTTTCTGAGGTCGTATGAATTTTCTAAGCTTAAATCATTTTCTAAAAAAGAAAAAGAGTAGGAAAATCCAGGGCTTGACACATGGCAGCACGTGATTGGGCGTGGGAAATACAGTCACTGACAGGTGGGTCTAGGTCAATGGTCAATGGTTGATCAGGCTCAGGCTGGCTGGCGGGTCGGATAATGGGCCGGGTTGGCCGGTCTGGGTCGGGCCGGACACATGGCGATTGGCCAGGCTGGCCACGTGGCATGCGCAGGGCCGCTACTAGGCTCGGTCCATGGGGCTTGGCACAAGGTGGACAGCGTCATGCGGGTCCATGGACCGCAGGCGTGGTCCGAGGTGAACCACATCTATTCCCTCTCCCTCTCGCCTTGGTCTACTTGCACTAGGTGCATGCGGGATTAGGCGAGGCATGGCGGCTTCCTCTCTCCCTCATGGTGGCACTCTCGACGATGGCAAGCTTGGCCGTTCTTGCTCTAGGATGGCTTGGCAGGGTCGCTAGGAGGCTCTATGGCTTCGTGAGCTCATGGTGAGCTCACTGGTGGGCCGAAGGCGGCGCCTTGGTGGCTCTAGCGCCCCTGGTTACCATGGCGGGGTCCTACGGTGTGTCGGGAAGGCTCCAGCGAGCTTCGCTGGCTTCCTCGGGCCATGACGAACATGTCAGAGGCTCCAACATGGCGGTCGAGGCTCGACCAAGGCAGGCCACGATGGTAGTGGCACGTCAACGGTGGCGGACGGCGGCGAGGCGGCTACGACTGCAATAGGGGCCAAAGGTGGCCCTTTTCCCCGATTGAGATCACGGGGAGGCCGGTCAACTCGACGGCGGCGACCATACAACACGGCGGAGTCTGCACCACGACAAGGCACATAGCGGAACTCCGGTGAGCTTGCAGCTATGGAGGACTAGGGCAAGGCGGGGCTTTTCCTCTAACCGGCTTGTCGGCGGGGTGCGCGAGGTCACGGCAAGCATCATTGGCACCTCCTCGCTCCGCAAGGCAACTAGGATCGCGAAACATCTCTGACGCGGTGGCGGCTTGGGAGTATGACGGCTCCGGCAAGGCGAAGGCGGTCGGTGGCCCCCTGGGCTCTTCTCCAACCACCGTCTACATGGCGGTCAGCAGAGGTGGGGTGGTTGATGTTGCCTTGATTGAGAGGATTGGTCTTGTCATGATCACCTTTGCTCCCCATCTTACTAGTACGTAGATTGAATCTTGCTCTGCTTCTTCCCCAGCAGAGTTGCCAAAAAAGTGTGGTGATGCCGAATAAGATCCGGATCACACACCAGCAAGGTCTAGCATGCCCGTGAGTCGACACATGATCATGAATGCATCAAGGAAAGCGATGAATCAATGAAACCGATCTAGAAACCGGATGTCCTAGGACCAGCAAAGCCACCTAGAACGCCACCAAATATCACACATGAACAGCAAGGTAGAGAGAGGAGAGGGTAAAAAGGGGTAGTAGATGTGTTTTTTGATCGATTGTGAATTGGGGTCCACAATTACCCGTGATCTTCTCACATATAGAGAGGGGGTGGTCTTATCCTAGTAGGAAACAACTCCAAAACACGTTTGCTAAGTTTCCCACGTTAAAAACCGATTTGGAAATGAATCGGTTTGAAATCAGGAAAAGTCGACCTATCCGGGTTCAAACCCGATCAGGCCGGGATTAACGGGCTTGGGCACTGTGGTCGGGCGGGCACAAGCAACCCAGCCTGGTCGGCTTGGGAGGCCGGCCTAGCCGCCTTTAGCAGTGCAGTGCCGCCGTCTTCTTCTTCATTTTGCTTTGTGCTTCCAATTGTGTTGCGTTAAATATTTTGTAGCACCTCCTTTATGTTATGAACATGATGGTGCAGCCCAAACCGCACTTCGGGACACACTCTTGCATGTCAACATATGCCCCCTATTTTTAGGTGAATAAGCATATGAACATGAAAACATAATAAAGCACCAAAAAGCGACGATGCCCAACTTACCGGGTATCCCCGGTAAAGTTGGCAACGGGTAGAAAATACCCGCAAACCCGCGTGGATATGAAACCCGATGGGCACGGATATGGGTCTAAGTATGTGCCCGCGGCCACGGGCGCGGACATGACCCTAAACCCAATGGATATTTGCTCACGGGTGTGAAAAAATGATATCCGCACCCGCAAACCCACTAGACCCGCTCCAATACCTAACATGTGGCCCCAACCCAATACCATGTATATATTTGCTTGCTTAGAACTTTATCTAATGGTTTTTCTCTCTTGCCTGATGGTTCTTTAACGTGGTAAAAAACTAGAATTGAGAGTTCTATACTTGTATTTATGTGTTGCCTGTCTGTTGTATAAATGTTATGCGGGTACATGGGCATGCTCTATCCGCGGATAGCGGGCGCGGGCGAGATTTTCTGCCCGTGGCGGATAGCGGGTGCGGGCGCAGGCGTGGATTTTAGCTCGCGGATATGGATACCTGAACCTCGTATCCGCGCGGATTTTACCCGTTGCCATCTTTATATACCGGCTATATTTGTTCTAAGGACGATACATGTATTAGCCATTGTTTGGAGAGCACTATAGACTTGCCAAATATTTGAAAAATATTTTTTCAAATACCTCCCGCTAATTGCTCCAGGGAGACTATGCACTGCGAGTGAAACGCGGAAGGGATGTGAGGGGTTGACCTATGCCATGTCGGCAAATCTCCACACCTCGACAAATCTATCTCCCGCTTAGAAGGGATGCCGGTGAATCGGTGATGAGGTGGAGACGAAGATGGGGAGGAGGATTGCATGCACAGCACACCGTGGGTCTGTTTGGTTCCAACCCTAGAGCCAAACTGCCTGGGCGACGAGGAACACGACAAGGTTCATGGAGGGGTTGCCTTGAACCTATTTGGTTGGAGCCCTGAGATTCGTTGGAGCCCTGAGATCCTACCAAGTCCAGGCAATGATGTTTGGGTCCAGGCATTCTAAAGAGTAGAGGTGAAAACGGTATGAATATTTTTTGATCGTATTCGAAACCGAATCCGTTTAGAGGGGGTTCAGATATGTTCGTATCCGAGTTTAGATATTCAACATCCGATACCGTATCCGTATCCAAATACTCAAAATTGCATATTTATGATGTCGATATCCAATCGTATCATATCCGATATGGTTGACACTATCCGTATTCGAATCCGAATCCGAACAGAAATATGAAAACAAATGTAATATCAATGATATCCGTCCGATCCGTTTTCATCCCTACTAAAGAGGTCGCCTGGCTCAAAAGGTTGTTGTAATGGAGCAATTTAATCATGACAGTGTCCTACAAAAGCACAGCACGCTGATGCACGTGTAATAGCAACAACTCCAATTCAAAGGAGCAACTGCCAACGTCGCCGAATTCGAGGCCCTCCTGCACGGTCTTGGTGCAGCCGCATCCTTGGGTATCCATAGACTACAGTCCACGGAGACTGAGCTAGTCATCAACCAAGTGACGAAGAAGGACTCAACGTTTAAGGATCCGAAAATAGAGGCATATTGAGGAGAAGTGCATAAGCTTGAACACAGGTTCGACGGCAAGGAGCTACACGCCACGTTCCTTGACAGGCCAAAGACATAGCCAACACCTTGGCCAGGTTAGGATCTACTCGGGAACCCGTGCCTATATACCGGAGTATTTCTCCACGTGATCACAAAATCCTCTATTCGACTAGAGGGTGATCAACAGGAAACACATAAGCCACAGGAACCCACTGTTAGCAACCGTATAGCTGTGGCAGAGAAAGGGTAGAGAATCAGGGATCAGTAGGATTGGAGAAGAAGAACAGTAGAGAGTAGAGGAAGGAAGGAGTTCAGAGGAAGGGGAATGACCTTGGGTTCTGTATTGTGTTGTTTGATGCCTCCTTCCTGCTGCCCCTGTGTTCTCTTGTAGATGATGCCCAGCGTCATTCGGGAGCTGTGTGATGCGCGTGCTATGTTTAGGCATGGCGGTTCCCCTCCGCCGATCTATTCGATCTTTGCACCCCAATAACAACCAGGACGCGCTATAGCTTCTCCCTCCTATGGATAGCACAATGATGTCCGAAACGGGAAAACGAGGAGACGAGCTTCCCGTCCCTCCTCCCCCACCACCTCCATTCCGGCCGCTGCCGCTCTGCAGGGCCGGCCCATGCGCGGGTGAGGTGAAGGTGACGACGACGCGGCGGCGCGCGTTCACCGGACCGGCGGCGGCCCACCGGCGGAGACGATGAAGGGGAGGCCGCTGTTCAAGAGCCCTCTCCCCCGCAGCTACCTCTCCGACACCTCCAGCGTCTCGTCGGCCGCCGTCGCCACCCACCGCGTCTACCAAGTCTGGAGAGGGAAGAATGTACGTGCGTGCGTTCGTTAATTGATGGCTAATTGATTAATTAATTCATTACAAGCTGCCGCGATCGATCGTTGCTACGTAGTAATTAACAATGGCGATCGATCGAGGACTCTCGCGTGGCCGATCCTGATGTCGTTGTCTGATCGAGATGCATGGTTTGGTCTTTGGTGCTGATGTCGTTGGCAGAGATTCCTGTGCGGCGGTCGGCTCATCTTCGGCCCGGACGCGAGCTCCATCGTGCTCACGGTGGCGCTCATCATGACGCCGCTCGCGCTTTTCGTCGCCTTCGTCTCGTTCCGCCTCGCCGAGCTCATCGGGAAGCCGCTCGGCACCGCCGTCCCGGCGACGGCCATGGCGGTCGGCGTATTCGTGAGTCCGTGGCACACATACATACAATCAATCACGGACCAACTCTATCTAGTTGTAGCACGCGGCCGGCGGCATCGATCATGATATCATTGCGATGGTGCGTGCGTGCGTGCAGGACGTTGTGGTGCTGGTGCTCACGTCGGGTCGGGACCCCGGCATCATCCCCCGGAACGCGCGTCCGCCGGAGCCCGACGACGCGGCGACGGACAGCTCCTCGTTCGCGTCCCCCGCGACGGGCGCGTCGTGGTCGCTGCCGCCGACGCGCGACGTGTACGTGAACGGCGTGGTGGTGAAGGTGAAGTACTGCCACACGTGCATGCTGTACCGGCCCCCGCGCTGCTCGCACTGCTCCGTCTGCAACAACTGCGTGGAGCGCTTCGACCACCACTGCCCTTGGGTGGGCCAGTGCATCGGCCGCCGGAACTACCGCTTCTTCTTCATGTTCATCTCCTCCACCACCTTCCTGTGCCTCTACGTGTTCGCCTTCTGCTGGGTCAACCTGCTGCTCATCTCCCGGCAGTACGGCGTCAGCTTCGGCCACGCCGTCGCCGAGTCCCCGGTGTCCGGCTGCCTCATCGTCTACACCTTCGTCACGGCATGGTTCGTCGGCGGGCTCACGGCGTTCCATTCCTACCTCGTGTGCACCAACCAGACCACGTACGAGAACTTCCGGTACCGGTACGAGCGCAAGGCCAACCCCTTCAACCGCGGCGCCGGCAGCAACATCGCCGAGATCTTCTTCTCGCCGATCCCGCCGTCCAGGAACGACTTCCGGGCCAAGGTGTCCCCCGCCGACCCGGACGCCGCCGCGCTCTACTACCTCGGCCCGCTGTCGTCCGAGTCGCGGATCAGCTTCTACACCAGGGCCAGCCTCAGCTTCGACATGGCCAAGGCCAGCTTCGACCTCAACTACTCCGCCAAGCGCACCAGCGTCGCGTCCTCCGACTTCGGCGATATCTACGGCGGCAGCCACGGCGGGGCGGTCGACCGGGTCTCGACTACGCACCTGCAGCAGCCGCGGCACTCCATCTTCGGCGGGCCCGGCAGGGAGAGCAAGAAGGCGGAGGACGAAGCGGACGCCGTCACGAAGGAGCTCGGGGCCACCATGCACACGCACTACGGCGACGCCGCCGGCCGCCCGCGCGGGAGGGAGTTCGAGGTGGTGTGATCGAGCGCAGCGGAACGACGGGGGGTCGATCGAGAAGAAGCAAATGTTGTCATTCTCAGCTCGATCGTGAAAATGCGATTTGCGCGTGTGCTTTTTTGTTGCGTGATGTCGTACATACGTGTACGTAGCCTCAGCTTCGTCCTCCATACGTATGTTTGGAAATGGGATGGCTCACATCATAGCATTCTACTTCCCGCATGGTACACTGTAGTTCAAGGCTTCATGTATATATAGTTGTGTTATACATACATGTATATAGGCTGCCTATGCACATGTGAGTTGATGACTGGAAGTTGGAGTCCGATCGATGCTAGTAATTACGGAGCAGGAGATACACCATGTCATCTCTCTCTCATTCTCACGCACAGGAGTATGGCCCTATTCGGAACCGATTATAATCGGATTTCCGACCGTCCCACTGTGACATTCCAAAAAATTCCATCTACACCACGCGGTGAAGCCAGAAAAGGCCATATTTTTGTGGCTTCGGCTTCACTACTTTTTAATTAGTTTTAGCTTCAAAAGCCGTTTTCGCATGTGAGTGTTTGACAACGGCACCACTACCACCCCAACGTCCGGACGAATCGGATCCATCGGACGATCCATCTATCCGCAAAAGTTTGTTTCGTACTTGTTCTGTTAATTATTCGTATCCACAAAAATTATCTTCCTATGTGCCCCATTAATTATTCTTTTTAAATTTCGCGTCCTGAACACTCATACGATCGCATGTTTCACTTTCTCTACCTCCACAAGAGGATGGCGTCATCGACCTCTCTTGTTAGACGTTACGTAGATTACATTTTATTTTGTTGCCCAACTAACATTGCAACATCCAACTATAGGACTTGTATGGAAATGAAATACATGTACACACAGGACCGTCTTCGCCTGCGCCAGTACCTGCTCATGAAACACTTGCAACATGAAAGCACTTTTTGTAACATATGTTTAAGCAAATGAAATATTTGGAACATACGCTTGCAACATGTGTATAGCCACTAGAACATTTGTAACATCTAAATAAAAGCACTTACAACATATGTCTGAAGTAGATGAAACATTCTGAATAGATACTTGCAACATACGTGTGTACCCATTGCAACATATGCGACATCTAGATCTACTTTTGCAACATCCGTATCACGCACACAGGGACCGCCTTCGCCTATGGGGACCGCCTTCGCCTACTCATGAAACACTTGCAACATGAAAATATTTCCTACAACATAAGTTTGAAGCATATGAAACATTTAGAACATATGCTTGCAACATATGTGTATAGCCACCGCAACATATGTACTAGCCACTGCAACATATGCAACATTCAGATAAAACACTTGTAGCATACGTCTGAAGTAGATGAAACATTTTGAATAGACACTTGCAACATACGTGTATAGCCATTGCAACATATACAATATCCAGATCTATTTTTTTGCAACATCCATATGGAACACTTGCAACATACATTTAGAACAACTAAAATACTTGACACATATGTTTACAACATATGCTTTGAGTGCAATATGGGCGGGCGGCGCGACGAATTGGCGCGGTGGACGTGGCCCTGCGATCGAGAAGGCTGCAGCATGCAAGGCACGGGCCGGAGCAAGCAATGGCGCGGGCAGGCGGGGCACGGGGCACGAGGCGTGGGTGGGGCGCGTGGAGTGGTCCGTCCGGACGGACGGACGCCCGCTTCGTAGCATTACCGTTAAAGACAGTACATGATGAAATTTTGGTATAGTGTTGACTATGGTTAATCAGGCAAAATAAATTATTAATAAGTCGGCTATACAAATATTTTATAGGCCCATACGAAAATGGTTGCTATTTACGTGGAACATGCTAAGTTGACCCAATATGATCAGACTCACGTATATTTGTGGTCTATAATTATTTTTGGACCAAAGGCATTTTAGTGCACATGCATGCAAGTATAGACGGTGGCCATACGTTGCTCTAGCTGGTTATTCAGCACAGCTCTCTATGCATATCGATTATGTCCTCTTCTTGTATACATGCATATCACGTATTCACGTTCTGAACTTCTGATGAGGCCTCTGTACATACGTGTACATGCACATATTTGTCTTACATTGCGTCCATGGATTAAAATGTAACCAGGCCAACTGAGTAGCCGGTGCAACCTGGAGCAACGGTCCGGGCGGGGAGCCGCGCGCAGAGCAGTCCATCCGGACGTTTAAAACAAATCAACCCAATGGCTTATGGATTAAAAACATGGGTGCACGGAGCTGTCTATCCAGACGGAGGGACGAGCGTTCCCTAACATTACTAGCTGACAAGATTCTAATATATGGGTATGTTAAGTCTCAGGTCCAATGATTCCCGAACGAAGAAGACCCCCTGACCGACCCCTCCAGGATCGCCTAGGGGCTTGGGGCTATACCCACCGAGTACGCTCGCGCACACCCTCCGGAGAAGAAGCCCTGCCGAGCCTAACTACGCCACGACCCCCCCCCAGCCCTAAGGCTCCCGATCTACGCCAACACTCCGGCGTGGCACTTGGTTCCTACCCGGCTAACGATGCCAGCCAAGTTCCAAGCGTAAGAAGACGCGCCCCGAGCTACCGAGACTCGGGGGCTCCCCGGCGTTGCCCCTTAGGCACGGCATTGCTGGCCACTTTCCCTACAAGGTCACGCACAGGGCATGACACAAGAAGACAAAACGTCCCCGCGGCCTCTAGGGGCTAGGAGGCTCCCGGGCCCACGCGTCAGCCCCTGAAGCCGACCTCCTTCACCGCCAAGAAGACTTCAGAAGGTCCACCTGGGGGAGGCCGGTCCAAGTCCACTACTACAGGATGGCCTTGTTGTCCCGGGCGGTAACGGGCTTTAGTCCCGGTTACCGCGCCGGGACAACGATCCCGGGACTAAAGGTGGAACCTTCAGTCCCGGGTCATCGAGCCGGGACTAAATGCCCTCTAGCCGAGCAAACGTGGCCGCACCCTTTAGTCCCGGTTGGTAACCCCAACCGGGACTAAAGGTTCCTTTTCTTTTTCTTTTTTTTTTGTTTAATTTGTTTTCAGTTCAGCTACACATATTTGTTTAATATATAATATGTTTTTATATACGTATTCTACGCTGCTAATATAAATACACGCACGCATATAATTACATCTAATTCTCATCTCGAGCATTATTATATTTGAATAAAGTATGAAACTATATATATTATAGATATATATGTATATATACAACACTTTCATAATCTTATTCTCGAAAATAACGATATCAATAAACATTTAATTTACATCATTTATTCCTTAGGATCAAAGTAGAACTCATCGTTGGGATTTAGCACTTTTTCTAGAAGAAATTCTGCTATTGACTCTTGAACTGCTTTTAGATGGTCTTTTTGCATGACCCTTTGTTTCAACCATTCAGTCTTACATTTGAAATAAAAGGAAAAGTATTAATACATACATATATATATATATATATTCATTTAAAAATAAATAAAAAATTGATATATACGTACTCTGAGGACATCTTTAGAAGTTCTTCTTACGTGCGCAGTGATAAATTCACAAACGTAGTATCCACACAAATTATTACCTAGTTGCTGCCGCAAACACCATTGTACGAGAAGAAGATTATTCTCATCATCTCACACGTAAATTGAAGTACGATATAGTAATTAAATACGTGGGGAAGTATATATAGTACAACTTACTGGTATTTCAACTACATTAAGTGGTGCCTTGCAATCCTTGCGGTGTTGCCGAATAAACTCTTTCCAAACCTGTGCGACCAATAATGTACGATCATTAATAAATTATGGCAAAGTCTATTAATAATAGTTGTGCGCGAGAGATCGAAATTACCTCTGGATAATGTCTATCATATCTTGGTATAGTGCCCGCTCTTTTCTCAACGAGTCCAAGATTACTAACCGACTTGAGTTTAACTCAATGACAATGAGTATCCGGTGAAACCTACATTGGTTTATACACACACGTACATGCATATAAGTTGTATTGATATTACATAAAATGTGTAGACTACATTATTATTAACACTTACTCAAAGCTGTACGGGAAAAGTATTGTTGTCTTGTCGTGCTGCTTCACGAAGAACCTCATGATATTCTTCTGTGCTTCAGATACCCAATGTTCCTTGGCAATAATATCGGTTTTGAATACGATATAAGGATCAATGAAGCCAACACTGGTGTCTTGTATTCTTTGAAGCTCTGACATCTGGAATCTGTATATAAATATAAGTTACATGTGAGGATAATTATATACACGTACGCATGGAAGTGAGTTTATTAAATAAAAGTAAGAATCACTTCCAAACAAAATGAGCTAATGATTGATTTGTCCAGAGCGTCCATGTGATATAGTTGATGCAATTCTTCGAAACTAATATGTAAGATGTCATCGCCACGGAAGTAATGATGGTCTCTAAATCTGACAAAGATCCACTCCTCACCCCTGCCACATGCCTGCATGTACCACTTGTTGAGCAAGTACATTTACGTACCCAATTCATTCAGAGCCGCAGGGTTGTACAGACTTTTGCCAAATTTATAAGTCTTCCAGGTATCAACTTTCAGGTTATGGATTGGAGCTTTGCCCATCAATTGATCCAAGGTTAAACTAGTATCTTCAAAAAAAGCATTAAGGTCTTGAACCGACACTTCTCCAGAGTTGTCTGGTCGATAGACTTCTATGTTGGAACCATATTCATTAGTAACAACAAGATTTTGCATTGGTTGCTTCTGTTGTCCGAGCTGTGGGACATCCTTCCCTGATGCTCTTTTCCTTTTCTTATCTGCATCATGTGACTTCACAAGGGAGCGGTCATAGGCTGATAGTGGCGAAGGCTTATGAAGTTCAAGCATCTTTTTCTTGTGATCTTCGACCTTCTGCCTCAGCAGATCTCGTGGTATGTAAAAGTACGGCTTCTCCTTAAGCTTCGCTTGTCTCTGCTTTTTTATATCTATAAAATAATCTTTCACTTTTTTGTCTTCTTCAGCTGCTATTTGCGCATCAGTCTTTTCAGGAAGTATTTCTTGAGAAATAACTCTTTTTTTGGGGTCTTCTTTGCCGCCGGGACCTTAGACGTCTCTGTAGTGCAACGCTGTAGAGGGGGTGGGGGCGGTGTTGGAGACCGGCGTGGAGGCGTTGGAGATCGTTGTGGAGGCGGTGAGGCCGGTGTAGGAGTTGGAGATCATTGTGGAGGCGATGGGACCGGTGTAGGAGTTGGAGATCGCCGTGGGGATGAAGTCGTCTCGCCCCCCGCGACGCTGTGATGAGATGGGGAATGAATGATTGGGCTAGGCTGGGGGGAGACCCTGCTACAAAAACAAGTTGTGAGTCAATTATTTTTGAAGCTAATATAAAATTAATGGAAAATAATATTTCATTCACTTTCATTCGTACCTAGGGTAAGGTAGGGGAAGCGGTGGCGTCCCAGGAATGATGATGAAGCGTTTCCGCCATTGAATAAATGTCTTCTCTGCTTCTCCTAGTGTCTTCTCCCCATCACCGCCTTCAATGTCAAGAGGAACATTGTTGTAACCTTTGAGCACTCTATCGACCGAGACGCTAGCATATCCAGGTTGAATAACTGACCCATGGATTCTTGGTGTCTTCGTTCGGTCTATTGGAGATACAACCCCGACAGCCACCATGATTGATGCATTATTACCATCTGGAATGTGCAGCTCACATATTGTTAGAGGCTTGGTAATGTCATCAACAGGGAAGAGCAACCCAGCGTCATCTTGAATAACTAGCAGCTCTGTGGAAGCAGAACTGCTTTTCATCTGACCAACGGGGCTAATGGTGACTCTCGGCATTGATTGCGATTGCATTTGACTCATTGCTAGCTGCACTTGCCTCTTGATCTCCTCTTGCATTCTTGCCTCAAGAGATTTTTCTCGTTCACGTGATTCAAGCAATGCTTGTCGTGACTCATTAACAAATTGCTCCAATACACAGATTCGGTCTGCCTCCTCATCCTTCTTTCTCTGGCGGCTTCTGTAGGTATCCTTGTCTACTGGGAATGCTTGTAGCCACGGAACCGCCCCATAGCCTCTTGTTCGACCACCGTGTTTGGAATTCTCTAGGGCATATGTCAATTCATCCTTCTCTCTATTGGGCTTGAAAACACTGTTATCAGCTTCTTCCCTAGCACGAGCTAGTCTTTGTGGTGCTCTCTCAATTTTTTAGCCGAAAATTAGCTTGCTAGTGTCTGGGTCTAGGCTTCCCCCATGAGCGTAGAACCAATTCTTCACGCGTTGAGGCCAGTTCTTCTCTATTGTTTCAGGTATGATTCCCTTGGCAGTAATCTCTGCTTCTAGGTTCTGCTACTTGGGAATAGCACTCCAATAACCACCTGATCCCATGCGATGATGGTATTGCTTCTGTTGGGCATTCTGCCGATTCCTCATCACACGTTCATCACTCTCTTGAGATGTCTTGTATTGTACGAAGTCATCCCAATGGGACTCCAACTTGACAAACGCCTTAGCATTGAAATCCGGCGTTTCATTCTTCAAGATAAACTTTTTATACAATGTCTTCTTCCAACTCTGGAACAATGTTGCCATCTTCTTCATTGTCCAATCCCTCACTAGCTCCTTCAAAGCATCATCTGCTTGTAATGTGAAATGTTGAGTGATATCTCTCCAAGTTAGGTTCTTGTCACGATCAGATACAAAACTAACATTAGGAGCGGATATCTTCTGCTTCCATTCATGAGCACTAACTGGGATCCTATCTCTTACAATGACCCCGCATTGATTGACATATGTCTGAGCATGTGGTCCCAATGATTTGCCGGTGTCGGTGTCGAATTCTGATATTATGAAACGGCCCTCTAATGGCTTTTTTGGCCCTCGGATTTTCCTACTCTTGCCGGTGGTTGATGTAGATCCAGAGACCGGCTACATGAGTAGAAACACAACGATTAACAACAAATATACGTACGCATGCATCTATAAGAGATGATAGATAATCGAATATACCTCGCCAGTATTTTCTTGCGTGACAATTTGTTGATCTTCAACCACCAGGATATTCAGGATATCCTCATAATCAGCAAAGTACTGACTCGTGTCATCTACATCCGCATTGGTGCCGATGTTGATAATATCGGCCATTATGTCATCATTCAAGTTATCATCCGGAGCAGCCATTTGTATCTTCAAGATAACACATAGATAGAATTACTATGGCACATAACATAAGTACATGTGATAACACATATAGAATTACTAAATCCAATTAAATATAATAACACATAATATTTCATAAGGATAAACAATAATAAGGTATAGGCTTTGGAATCGAATCAAAAACACTTTTGATCCAAAAACATGGAAATAAGTACATGTATATATACACATAGAATGATACAATTTTTTCTCTCTCTCTCAACACATAGAAATAAGTGCATATGTATATATCTCTAGATATGCATGTGATAACACATAGAATGTCTCTCTAGATACAATTTTCTCTCTCTCTCTCTCAACACATGGAAATAAGTACATGTATATATACACATAGAAATAATTAAGTACATATGTATACATATAGAATCTCCCTCTAGATATGCATGTGATATAGATAGAATTACTAATAAAATATCCAAATGATATATAGATAGAATTACTAAAATAAAATTAAATCTAATTAACATATATAGAGAGAGATAGAATATATAATTACTAAATCCAATTAAATAAATCTAACATGAAATTAGATAAACTAGTAATAGATAATACATTTTAATCTAACATATATCAAAAACTATAATAAAAAACTATATAAAAAACTATCTAAATAAAGTACTAATTAAATTTTAATACATTTAAATCTAACATATATCAAAAACTATCTAAAAAACTAACTTAAAAAACTAACAATAAACTACTAAATAAATTTTAATACATTTTAATCTAACATATATATCAAAAACTATCTAAAAAACTAGTAATTAAATTTAACATATATTTTAATCTAACATATATATATGAAAAACAATCTAACAAAACTAGAAACTTTGTAAAAAAAATGGCCGAGAGCAACTAGCTAACAGGCTAGCTGGGGCGGATGGCGGGCTGAGCAGGGCGTGCTGGCCGGCCATGGGGCCGAGCTGAGCACCTCGCGCGAGGACGACGTACGGCGGAGACGGCGAGATCAATGCGGCGAGGGATGACGACGGTGCAGCGCGACAGACGAGCTCGACGGCCGCCGGGCGGGGCTCGACGACGAGGCCGGGCGGGAAGCGGTCGGCGACGGAGGGTGGGCTCGGGTGCGGCGGCGGAGACGAGATGCGGCGGAGAGACGAGCTCGACGACCGAGCAGGGCTAGGCGACGGAGGCGAGATCGAAGATGGCGGTGGCGGCGGCGAGGATCGACGTGTAAATCGTAAAGTAGAAGATGAACAGAACAGAAACCGTTCGATATATATAGGCCGGGACCCTTTAGTCCCGGCTGGTAAGCCGAACCGGGACTAAAGGTCCAACCCTTTAGTCCCGCCTCGGCTTACCAGCCGGAACTAAATGGCGTTTGTCCCGGTTGGTGTTACCAGCCAGGACTAAAGGTATTTTTGGGCGGACACCGAAATTGCCGCCCACCCTTTAGTCCTGGTTCCTGGCCTGGGCCGGGACTGAAGGCCTGAAAATTTTGACAGCCCGCCAGAGTAATTGGAAAGGCCTGGGATTTTGATTTTGTTCTCCTTATTTAATACTAGGTTAATCAATTAATTTTATAGCAACTTCAATACTTTGCAATATTTATTTTAAAAAATACTATTGATTAACTATTTATTTATTGTAAATAGGAAAATTTTGTAACCTAAAGTTTTTAATTTCTTTTATGAATATAGAATATAAATGTTCCTAATACTAAGTATTTTGTTAATGCAAAAACATATTTGTAACTTAAAATTAATAAAACTAATATTATTCGATAGGAAATTTATTATCACATTATTGTAACGTCAATGTTTCAATTTTTTCTCGGTTTTTGACCAAAATGACAGGAAATTTTTCTTGAACCTATAAAAATAAAGAAAATATAGTATTTTTGTTCTATAATTTTTTCAACTGAAAAAATGGCCTATATAAGGATTGTAGATCTTGATGGGCTGAACAAGCTTGGTATTCAAAACTTTTTAATTTGAGACAATCTAGGGTTCCGAAAACTAGTTTGTAGGCGTTGAAATTTAAAAATCATAAATTTAAACCGCCCAAACTATCTCAAATGGAAAGTTGACCAAAACAACAATTGTAGATCTCGATGAGTTTAACAAACTTGGTATTCAACACGTTTCAATTTGAAGTCATTTAGAGTTCATAATACTAGAGTCAAAGTGTCGTTTTTTCATTTGACCAAATTTGACTTGGTCAGACTTGCTCAAATGAGACACTAAATGACCTCAGATGAAAAAACTCTGAATAACAAGTTTGATCATCTCAGCAAGATCTACAATTGTTACATAGTTCATTTTCTTATTTGAGAAAGTTTTATCAAACACTAGTCACAAATTCTTGAATCTCAGACTTTCTAAAATTATGTCACACACTTGTGAAATTTGAACTACATTTTGTTCAAACTTTTTCAAATGAAAAAATGGCCTATAAAAGAATTGTAGATATTGATGAGCTGAACAAACTTGGTATTCAAAACTTTTCAATTTGAGACAATCTAGGGTTCCGAAAACTAGTTTGTAGACGTTGAAATTTAAAAATCGGAAATTTGAACCGTCAAAACTTACTCAAATGGAAAGTTGACGAAAAAAATAATTGTATATCTTGAGGAGCTGAACAAACTTGGTATTCAAAAACTTTTCAATTTGAGACAATTAAGGGTTCTGAAAACTAGTTTGTAGGCGTCGAAATTTAAAAATCACAAATTTGAACCGTCCAAACTATCTCAAATGGAAAGTTGACCAAAACAACAATTGTAGATCTTGATGAGTTTAACAAACTTGGTATTCAACACGTTTCAATTTGAAGTCATTTAGAGTTCATAATACTAGAGTTAAACTGTTGTTTTTTCATTTGACCAAATTTGACTTGGTCAAACTTGCTCAAATGAGACACTAAATGACCTCAGATGAAAAAACTCTGAATAACAAGTTTGATCATTTCAGCAAGATCTACAATTGTTACATAGCTCATTTTCTTATTTGAGAAAGTTTTATCAAACACTAGTAACAAATTCTTGAATCTCATATACTTTCTAAAACTATATCACACACTTGTGAAATTTAGACTATATTTTGTTCAAACTTTTTCAAATGAAAAAATGGCCTATATAAGGATTGTAGATATTGATGAGCTGAACAAACTTGGTATTCAAAACTTTTCAATTTGAGACAATCTAGGGTTCCGAAAACTAGATTGTAGGCGTTGAAATTTAAAAATCAGAAATTTGAACCGCCTAAACTTTCTCAAATGGAAAGTTGACGAAAAAAACAATTGTATATCTTAAGGAGCTGAACAAACTTGGTATTCAAAACTTTTCAATTTGAGACAATTTACGGTTCCGAAAACTAGTCTGTATGCGTCGAAATTTAAAAATCACAAATTTGAACCATCTAAACTTTCTCAAATGGAAAGTTGACCAAAACAACAATTGTATATCTTGATGATCTGAACAAACTTGGTATTCAACATTTTTCAATTTGAGGTCATTTATAGTTTATAATACTAGAGTCAAAGTGTTGTTTTTTCATATGACCAAATTTGACTTGGTCAAACTTGCTCAAATGAGACACTAAATGACCTCAGATGAAAAAACTCTGAATACCAAGTTTGATCATCTCAGCAAGATCTACAATTGTTACATAGCTCATTTTCTCATTTGAGAAATTTTTATCAAACACTACTCATAAATTTTTGAATCTCATATAGACTTTCTAAAACTATGTCACACACTTGTAAAATTTGAACTACATTTTATTCAAACTTTTTCAAATGAAAAAATGGACTATATAAGGATTGTAGATCTTGATGAGCTGAACAAACTTGGTATTCAAAACTTTTCAATTTGAGACAATTTACGGTTCCGAAAACTAGTTTGTAGGTGTCGAAATTTAAAAATCACAAATTTGAACCATCTAAACTTTCTCAAATGGAAAGTTGACCAAAACAAAAATTGTATATCTTGATGATCTGAACAAACTTGGTATTCAACACTTTTCAATTTGAGGTCATTTATAGTTTATAATACTAGAGTCAAAGTGTTGTTTTTTCATATGACCAAATTTGACTTGGTCAAACTTGCTCAAATGAGACACTAAATGACCTCAGATGAAAAAACTCTGAATACCAAGTTTGATCATCTCAGCAAGATCTACAATTGTTACATAGCTCATTTTCTCATTTGAGAAATTTTTATCAAACACTACTCATAAATTTTTGAATCTCATATAGACTTTCTAAAACTATGTCACACACTTGTAAAATTTGAACTACATTTTATTCAAACTTTTTCAAATGAAAAAATGGACTATATAAGGATTGTAGATCTTGATGAGCTGAACAAACTTGGTATTCAAAACTTTGCAATTTGAGACAATCTAGGGTTGCGAAAACTAGTTTGTAAGCGTTGAAATTTAAAAATCACAAATTTGAACCATCTAAACTTTCTCAAATGGAAAGTTGACCAAAACAAAAATTGTATATCTTGATGAGCTGAACAAACTTGGTATTCAAAACTTTCCAATTTGAGACAATCTAGGGTTCCGAAAACTAATTTGTAGGCGTCGAAATTTAAACCATCCAAACTATCTCAAATGGAAAGTTGACCAAAACAACAATTGTAGATATTGATGAGTTTAACAAACTTGGTATTCAAAACTTTTCAATTTGAAGTCATTTAAAGTTCATAATACTAGAGTCAAAGTGTTGTTTTTCATTTGACCAAATTTGACTTGGTCAAACTTGCTCAAATGAGACACTAAATGACCTCAGATGAAAAAACTCTGAATACCAAGTTTGATCATCTCAGCAATATCTATAATTGTTACATAGCTTATTTTCCCATTTGAGAAAGTTTTATCAAACACTAGTCATAAATTTTTAAATCTCATATAGACTTTCTAAAACTATGTCACACACTTCTGAAATTTGAATCATGCGGGCACAACAGTGAATTTCTTCTTGACATATGACCCTTGGTTATGATCTTGTCGTAACCATGGAGTGTCTTCATCATTTAACATGATGCTTGGATCTTTCTTCACTATGAAGGGTGGAATTCGGATATTTCTTTCATAATCTTCTGACATGTCTGACTTGTCTTCAATTCCGACTATATTTATTTTCCCAGAAAGAACTATGTGGCGCTTTGGCTCATTGATCATTGAGTTGATGTCTTCGTTTTTTTCTCTCTTTGATTTTGTAGACATGTCTTTCACATAGAACACCTGACTTACATCGACAGCAAGGACGAATGGTTCGTCTTTGTACCCAATATTGTTGAGGTCCACTGTTATTATTCCATACTCTTTGTCAACTGTTACCCCTCCTCCGGTCAGCTTCACCCATTGGCACTGGAACAAAGGGACTTTAAAATTAGGTGCGTAGTCTAGTTCCCATATCTCTTCTATGCGGCCATAATATGTTTGTATATTCCCATTTGGATCTGTGCCATCTATGCGAACACCACTATTTTGATTGGTGCTCCTTTTATCTTGGGCAACTGTATAAAATATATTCCCATTTATCTCGTACCCTTGGTATGTGAGGATATGCCACGATGGTTGCCTAGCCAACAAATACAGTTGCTCATCAATATTGTCATCGCCTTGACATTCTTTTCGCAACCAACCACTGAAACTTTCCATGTGCTGATGCCTAATCCAAGCTTCAGTCTTCCCTAGAAACTTGGATCGTAAGAACTCCTTATGTATCTCGATGTACGGATGCACCAATGATGAGTTCTGAAGAACTGTGTAGTGTGCTTTATTGAAATAATCGTCTTCCATGCCGATATATGTTTTCTTCCCTAAAGTTCCTTTACCACTGAGTTTCCCCTCGTGTCGTGATTCGGGAACGCCAATCGGGGCAAGGTCGGAAATAAAGTCAACACAGAACTCAATGACCTCCTCTGTTCCATAGCCCTAGGCGATGCTTCCTTCAGGCTTAGAACGGACTTTCACATATTTCTTCAAGACTCCCATAAACCTCTTAAAGGGGAACATGTTATGTAAGAACACAGGTCCAAGAATACTAATCTCCTTCACCAAATGAACTAGGAGGTGTGTCATGATATTAAAGAAGGATGGAGGGAACACCAACTCAAAGCTGACAAGACATTGAACCACATCATTATGTAGAGTAGCTAGTTCCATTAGATTGATTGCCTTCTGAGAAATTGCATTGAGGAATGCACATAGCTTCACGGTGGCTAGATGTACATGTGGAGGTAGAATTCCTCTTAAAGCAACTAAAAGCAATTGCGTCATAAGCACGTGGTAGTCGTGGGACTTTTAAGTTTAGGAATTTCTTCTCTGGCACATTTATTATACCCTTTATATTGGAGGAGAATCCCGATGGGACATTGATGCTGCTTAGACATTTGAACATGCTGTCCCTCTCTTCTTTGCTAAGCGTGTAGCTAGCAGGACTTAAGTAATGACGTCCATCATCTGTCTTCTCTGGATGAAGGTTGTCTCGTTCTTTCATGCCCTGCAAGTCTTGGCGTGCTTCAAGTGAATCCTTTGGCTTCCCGTACACACCCATGAATCCTAACAGGTTCACACAAAGATTCTTTGTCAGGTGCATCACGTCGATTGCGTTGCGGACCTCTAGCACTTGCCAATATGGTAGCTCCCAAAAGATGGACTTCTTCTTCCACATGGGTGCGTGTCCCTTAGCATCTTTGGGAACAGATTTGCTGCCTTGTCCCTTTCCAAATACTACTTTCACATCCTTGACCATTGCGAGTACATCTTCCCCAGTTCGGTTATGAGGCTTCTTACGGTGGTCTGGCTTATCTTTAAAATGCTTCCCTTTCTTTCTTACTTGGTGATTCAAAGGAAGGAATCGACGATGGCCAAGGTACATGACCTTTCGACATCTTTTCAAATATATACTGTCAAGGTCATCAAAACAATGTGTGCATGCATTATATCCTTTTTTGTCTGACCTAAAAGATTACTTAAAGCAGGCCAATCATTGATTGTTACGAACAACATTGCTCGTAGGTCAAAGTGTTCTTGTTTGTACTCATCCCAGACACGTACACCTGGTTTGTTCCATAAAACTAGAAGTTCTTCAACTAATGGCTTCAGATAGACATCAATGTCGTTGCCAGGTTGCCTCGGACCTTGGATGAGGATCGACATCATAATGAACTTCCGCTTCATGCATAACCATGGAGGAAGGTTGTAGATACATAGAGTAACTGGCCAAGTGCTATGACTAGTGCTCTGCTCCCCAAAAGGATTCATACCATATGTACTTAAGGCGAACCTTAAGTTTCTAGCCTCATTTGCAAACTCTAGAAATTCCCTGTCTATCGCTCTCCACTGGGACCCATCAGCTGGGTGTCTCAGCATATTGTCTACCTTACGGTCTTTTTTATGCCACCGCAACAACTTTGCATGGTCTTTATTTCTAAACAAACGTTTTAAGCATGGTATTATAGGAGCATACCACATAACCTTGACAGGGATTTTCTTTCTAGGACGTTGTTCACCCTCGACGTCACTAGGATCATCACGCCTGATCTTATACCGCGATGCTTTACATACTGGGCATTCATCCAAATTCTTGTATTCATTGCCATGGTAGAGGATGCACTCATTAGGACATGCATGTATCTTCTGAATTTTTAATCCCAAAGGGCAAACAACCTTTTTTGCTTCGTACGTAGTGGTGGGCAATTCATTTGGCTTCGGAAGCATCTTCTTTATGAGGTTAAATAAATTCCCAAATACCTTATCGGATACACCATTCTTTGCCTTCCACTATAGCAATTTCAGTGTTGTACCCAGCTTTTTTTGCCCCTCTTCGGCCATCGGGTATAGCAACTTCTTATGATCCTCAAGCATGCGCTCGAACTGAACTCTCTTTTTCACTTTCGCATTCTTGTTGTGCATCACGAATGGCATCGCCAAGAGCATCACCGAGATCATCTTCTGCCGCTACCTCATCTTCATCTCCCCCCATTGTAGTATCATCAAAGGCACCATACTGAGCAATAATATCATCAATGTCTAAATCTTCTCCTTCACCTTCTTCCATCATGACCCCGCTTTCTCCATGCTTAGTCCAACATATATAGTTTGACATGAAACCTGACTTAAGCAAATGTGAATGAAGACTCATTGAGTTTGAATATTTCTTTAAATTCTTACATAGGGCACATGGACAGCACATGAAATCATCCCGCTTATTTGCCTCGGCCACACCTAAGAAATAGTGCACGCCCTCAATAAAGTCTTGGGAGCGGCGATCGGCATTGTACATCCAATGGCGTGACATAATCTGCATTACGACAAATTATGAAAACCTTGAACATAATTAAGTATTTTATTACACAACATAGATGACACACACACGGTTGATTAATTAACTAAGTTCGGCTACAACATAAGCAATCCCAACTATCACTAAACAAACTAAAACTACAATGCACTTTAGTAACATAATTATTTCGTGATCAGACGTTAACTAAAAAGCAGATAAATCATTCGTCTGTTGAATATCAATAAGCTTCTCCTCTTTGGCTCACCGCCTCATCATCAGCACCGCTACCTCAAGCGCACCAAATTACGCACGTATGTAGCATAATCTTCCTCCCGGTACCAACTATCGCATCCATTGCCCTCCCAATTGAAATTAAAGCCAAAAATATTTAGTCAAAAATATTCAAGAAAAGCAGTCAATTAGCCATAATAATCAAATGCGTAAGAAACTCACATCGCGATCCGGGCACTTGTAGAAAACACGACCCTTGTTGGGTCCCCTGTCTCTTGACTCGGTACTCCATCACAATCTTACGCTTACACTTGCCGCAGATAATGAGAGGGAGTTCGCCCTGAATAAGCCAAGAACCCAACCAGAGGCCGAGGATCCGGTGCAGATTGTCATCTACTTTCTATACTTATTTTTGCAAACTAGTATAAATTTCACATTTTCTAAAATAATATATTTAAACAAAACTAAAATTATTTATTTATCTAACTAAACCATGAAATATGTACTATGTATAATAGTAAAATACCAAACTATCAAGTGATTTTACTATTGTAAATCATCATGTGATTTTGAGTTAAAAATGACATAGAAATCACATAGCTCAAAAACATGTTTCAATAAATAACCATCCGTACTAGTTGACCTTTGCTTATGTGATCATCTCGGCGAGCATTTCTCCACCGGACGGCATCAGTGCTTGGCCAAGGAAGAGCTCCGATTCTACGAGGAAGGGAACACGGTCTTCCACGACCGTTGCCGCTCTCCCTCGTAGAATCAAAGCTCCTCCTTGACGTCCGTTACCACTCGGCAGAGAACATGCTCGCCGAGATAAACACGGTCCGCAAGTTCAACTAGTACGGATTTTCTATAATTTTCTAAGTATTTTCTAAGTTTTTCATTTCATGAAAAATTTAATTCTAAGATCACGTAAGATTTTGATGAACTAATTTAAATTTTGTTTATCCAAACATATATGCAAATCATCATGTGATTTTGAGCTAAAAATGACATAAAATCATAATAAAGTCCAACATATAAAGTTATACATGCATCTACATCGCAAAATAAGATAAGCTACTGATAAAACATAAGAGGATTAAGTTTGTTACCTCCAAAATCGAAGAGCAACACCAATGGAGGGGGAGAGAGCAAGAACAACAGCAAGCTGAAGAACAGAGGTGAATTTGAATTTGAATGGAATGGCTTGGGCTCGGGGAGGAAGAAATGAGCTGGTTTATAGGCCGGGATAATTAGTCCCGGTTAGGGGGGCAAACCGGGACTAAAGATTAATCTTTATTTCTGGGACATCACCCAAACCGGGACTAAACGATTTAGTCCCGGCTGGTGTTACCAACCGGGGCTAAAGGAATGTTACCTTTAGTCCCGGTTGTCCCGGTTGGTAATACCAGCCGGGACTAAAGATCACTGCCCCGCGGACAACCGTTGGGCGGAAACTTTTAGTCCTGGGGGCAAAAAATGCCGAGGCTAATGCCAATTGGGACATCGTTCTAAAGTCTGTTCTCTAGTAGTGGTCGACACAGCATGACACGCAAAGTGTCAGAACAGAGTAGCCGGACTGAAAGGTCCTAATGGCTAGAGGAGGGGTGAATAGCCTAATAAAATTCTACAACAACACTTAACAAAATGTGTTAGACAATTTTGCGGCGAAGCGAGTGTTGCGCTAGCCTACTAAAATGCAAGCCACCTACCACAATTCTATTTCGAATAGTGTATGTCCACACAATAGCTATGACACTTAGCTAAATTAGTGTGCTCTCAAAGACTAACTAAAGAGCAACACTAATCAAACAAACAAGCTCTCACAACTAGCTACACTAAAGAGCTTGATAACTAGTTTTATGTAATGTAAGAGTAAGCAAAGAGTTATATCACTGTATTGGTAGGAACCAATCAATCACAATAATAAATACCAATGTAGACCAATCACCTCGGAATCAAATGATGAACACAATGATTTTTACCGAGGTTCACTTGCTTGCCCGGCAAGCTAGTACTGCTGTGGCGATTCGCTCACTTGGAGGTTCACGCTACTGATTGGCATCACTCGCCAAACCCTCAATAGGGTGCCGCACAACCAACACAAGATGAGGATCACACAAGCCACAAGCAATTTACTAGAGTACCTTTTGGCGCCCACCCGGGGAAAGGTCAAGAACCCCTCACAATCACCACGATTGAGTCGGAGACAATCACCTCCTCCACTCAACGATCCTTGCTGCTCCAAGCCGTCT
The DNA here is from genome assembly GCA_904845875.1 of Miscanthus lutarioriparius. Lineage (NCBI taxonomy): Eukaryota > Viridiplantae > Streptophyta > Magnoliopsida > Poales > Poaceae > Miscanthus > Miscanthus lutarioriparius. The sequence goes on from CAJGYO010000010.1 coordinate 53,031,622, forward strand.
AGGTGGCGGCAACCACCAAGAGTAACAAGTGAAACCATGCAATGAAACACAATCACCAAGTGCCTCTAGATGCAATCACTCAAGCAATGCACTTGGATTCACTCCCAATCTCACTATGATGATGAATCAATGATGTAGATGAGTGGGAGAACTTTGGCTAGGCTCACAAGGTTGCTATGTTAATGAAAATGGCCAAAGATATGAGCCACAGCCGGCCATGGGGCTTAAATAGAAGCCCCCACGAAATAGAGCCGTTGTACCCCTTCATTGGGTACTTTGCGCTCTGACCGGACGCTCCGGTCCACTTGACCGGACCTTGGACTCAGCGTCCGGTCCACAGATGGACGCCACATGTCATCGGCTTCAAACGCTGTTCGTCAGATTCCAACGGCTATGACGCTGACCGGACGCTCCGGTTAAAACTGACCGGACACTGGAACCTCAGCGTCCGGTCGAGTACAGTAAGGGTCAAAACCTGGTTTTCCTCGACCGGACGCGTCCGGTCCACCTCGACCGGACACAACCCAGCGTCCGGTGGTAAACCCTAGCCACTGTACCGACAGTCAACACGACCGGACGCAGGCAGTCAGCGTCCGGTGCTTCTGGATTCAGCGTCCGGTCACTGGACCGACGCTGGCATCAGCTCTGTTCTCACTTCTATCTTCTCCACCCTTGCTCCAATGTGCCAACCACAAGAATTTGCATCCGGCGCAATAGAAAATAAGCATTCCATTTTTCCGAAAGCGTCGAATCCCACCTCGCAAGCTCGGCGGGAGGGAGAGAGGGACCCAAACCCATCTCAACCCTGCAAGCACCACCTCCTTTGTAAATGTGCTAACACCACCAAGTGTATCACCTTGTGCACAAGTGTTAGCATATTTTCACAAACATTTTCAAGGGGTTTAGCACTCCACTAGATCCTAAATGCATATGCAATGAGTTAGAGCATCTAGTGGCACTTTGATAACCGCATTTTGATACGAGTTTCACCCCTCTTAATAGTACGGCTATCAATCCTAAATGTGATCACACTCTCTACGTGTCTTGATCACCAAAACAAAATAGCTCTTACAAATTATACCTTTGCCTTGAGCTTTTTGTTTTTCTCTTTCTTCTTTCCAAGTCGAAGCACTTGATCATCACCATGCCATCATCTTTATCATGCTATGATCTTCATTTGCTTCACAACTTGGAGTATGCTACCTATCTCATGATCACTTGATAAACTAGGTTAGCACTTAGGGTTTCATCAATTCACCAAAACCAAACTAGAGCTTTCACGGACGACGCCCGAGGCTTCTTCGGCTCCACAACACCGCCACGGTCCACAGCGCGCTACTGCAAGGCCCTCCTAGACTCTGGTGAATGTAGACCATAGACTCACTCCCCCAAACCGTCATGTACCTGACCTGTCTCGTTATATAAAGGATAAGGTTGAACCTAGGGGAGAGGGGATCATTAGAAGACAGACCATTCCACTCCATTCCATTCCTTGACCTCTGCTCAGCACCGAGAGCAAGGCAACCTAGAGAGGGGCACCGAGAGCCCCTCCACCGCATCACGCCGTCTTCCTCCTCTCCAATGAGGGGAAGACTCCACCGACAGCGAGGCAACCTTAGGATTAGCACCGAGCTAACCCCTACCAAATCTCTCTACAACCCTATTGTAACCCCCTGATTTTGGGTGCTTTTGAGTATAAGGATCAACAACTGCTAGACGTAGGGCATCGATTGGCCCGAACCAGGATAAACCGTTATGTCCTCTCTGTGATTCTTGTGTTCTTGAGTCCACCCGAGCCACCGAAGACCCGTACTCTGACACCGACTCGAACAACAATGCTTTCCACGGTTTCGACCCCGCAACACCAGCCATTCTCAAAAAGCCACAAAAGCCACAAATGAAGCCTCCCAAAGAGGCATGTGATGCTCACCTTCTCTTTATCTGACAGCATTGTCTGGTCCACAAAAGCCACAAATGAAGCCGTTTTGGGCTCACCCTCTCTCAAATCCCTCAATTCAGTAGTAGTGGCCTCTAATAGCCCCAGGAGATGAAGGAATCGACCGATTGGGTGGAAAAAGGGGGGAGTGGAATGACTTGATGCGTTAGCGCAGTAGCCTGAACCGCCAGGGATGAAGAACTATGGGGGTGGGGGTGATAGACCGATGACATTGTGAAAAATAAATCCTTGAGGCCTTATTTAGATGCATGTGTATCCACTCAATACACACGTGTTGGAGTCTATTCGAAATGGAATTTAGTTTAGTTCCACTCCAATCCACTTCAATACATGTGAATTGAGACGAATACATACGCATCCAAACAAGACCTGAGGAGGAGGAAGGGGTGATGGCAGAGTTCATTAAAATGGCATGTTGAGGTTAGATGCAAGGTGCACGTGCCATGTTGCCGGCAGCGGTGGAGCTGTGGCTTGGGTGGAGGCAAAAGATGACTTGGGGTTGTTGTTATGTCAGACTTGGAATGAAAACAGATCAGATACGGACGGATATCACTGATATTACATTTGTTTTCATATTTCTGTCCGGATTCGAATTCGAATACGGATAGTGTCAACCATGCCGGATAGGATACGATTGGATATTGACATCATAAATATGCGATTTGAATATTCGGATATGGATACGGTATCGGATGTTGAATATCCGGACTCGGATACGAACGGATTTAAACCCCTCTAAACGGAGTCGGTCTCGAATATGGTCGGAAAATATCCGTAACATTTTCATCCCTATGTCAGACTAAATTAATCTAAGCCGTCCGATCTTCATGTAATGGGTGGAAAAATCGAGTGTTTCGTGGTCCTAGAAAACACGATTGTTTCCTACACTGACCCTCCATCATTCACTATTTACTTAAGGCTTGTCTAGATACACTCGTATCCACCTCAATCCATGTCTTGGAGTAGATTAAGATGAAATTAAACTAAGTTTCATTCTAATTCACTCCATCACACATGGATTAAGATGGATACGAATACATCCAAATAAGGCATAAGAATAAGAAGTTAAGAGGCGTGTCCCCTAGGTTCACAATGATAGCATACGTATGCTGCTCACTATGATGTGCTTTTATGTTACAAGGATGAACAAATTTTATTTCCCAAGGGTTCCTACTTCCAAGTTTACGGTATAGCCTGTACAATCATCATGGACCACAGTCACAAACGAAATCTGCAAGCACATGCACGAAGAGTATTGTATTTCTGCACTGTAGACTGCGTGGGTGTCCCATTTTGTGCTCCCTCGAGCTCCATCAAATGCATCAAGAATAAGAGCAATATTCATCTGGATGGAAATTACTGAGCTACTAAAAACCTATAATAAACTGACGGGAAGAGAGAGGAAGCTTATCAAACGTGGCGCAAGAGTCGCCTGCAATATTTTTATTTGCATTAGTTGCCTTGATCAAACCTTAGCTCGAGACATTTTGCTTTGATCTCACAGTGAGCTGCATACACTAACCATAAAACTTAAGCTAGTAGAAAAATATGGATTCAATCATATTTCAACAAAGAAAAACGACATAAAACCTAAGTTGATGGGGAAAAAAGTATGGACAATTCACTCCATAATTAACCAAGAATGACAGTTGACAACAAATAAATCAAGCCTTTCGACTGTGGAATAAAGAATGACTGGCTTCACTACCAGTTAACAAGTACTAGCACAAAACAAGGAATAGATTAATCGACTTCATCTGTGGTTGGTATCTGACTCTGTGCTCAATCAACAAAAGGTCTATTTCATGATTGATGCAATCTGCTAAACTGGCGGTTTGGCAAGCACCCATAAAGTCATATCCAATTGTTGCTAATGAATGCATCTATTAGGAAAGTTGAGCATGCGCAACAACAGTAAACCTTCGTCTGCAATACAACAACAACATCGGTTTGAGTCCCAAGCAAGTTGGGTACGCTAGAGATAAAACCTAACATGAGGACAACCAACTGAAAGGAACCATATGAATCTACACTAGAAAAAGTAGGAAAATGTCAGCTTTGTACAACTCAGATACCAGAAGAGACATTTATCAGGAAAAATATCGTTAAAAAGAATTACACTCAAAATATTTGTTCTTAGGAATGTTTTGAAGCCCAAGACCAGGAGAACATCTCGTGCATTTCCGTAATCAAAGACCCAAAACTCATCCAGCTCCTACAAAAAGAATTTTTTGTTGCCAATATTATGCCAGGTGCGCAGCTCCTAATTTATGCAAGATGTTCTTTTAAGGAATTTCTCATGCTTAATGCTAATAAAGCTTCTTGAAATTGTTCGATCTTTATTGTGATGACAATGCTCATACCTTTCCTTGTGTACGTGCAGCTTTCAGTTGTGTTGAGACCGTGAGAGCTCCAAGAAAAACTTGGCAACCTACCCCCAATTCTCCTTACCTGGATACAAGTGAGACAGATGATCAGTAATGCCCACTGCCTGTAAAGATAAGAAGCATATTACTCGCCCACTGTACATTTCTCATACATCCGTTGTCTGATTTTGATTGGGATTAGCTATCATTTCAAACAATCAATACAACAAATGATTAACCAAGTTCTCATATAAACAAACAATGAATTAAATACACAAATAACTAAACAGTACACATCTTGGCTGCTGGGCACAGGCACTGTGGCTCACTTGGATCCCCCCCTCCTGAAGGCTTTCTCACAAAGATCTGGTGGAAATTCATTGTGCAAGCCAACCAGATTTGCCAGAGAAAGCCTTCAAGGGAGAGAGGGACCAAGAGAGCCATGCCATTTGTCACTCTTAGCTCTAGGTGGTTCAGACAACATTGGAGTTGTAGGCACAAGGGATGATTGACAGAACTTGGTGAACATTTATATAGTGTTCAGAACCTACTATATATGCATGATGCAGTTAACACATACTATTAAACTAATCTGACCAAGACAGGCAACACCTGAGGTATAATTAAAACAATAAGGTGTTATTGGATTGTAGACAGGTAAGATAAACATAGGCTCAACCACCTAGAAGGAGACCAGATACTTTACCATAGTGGAACTATCTTTTTTAAGACAACTTTTGTCCAATGGCATCTGACTGTGCCTATCAATTGGTCCAACTCATGGTTATGTTTGATTCCCATTTGCTATTTAACCACCATCTTTCATGCTTGATCACCTAGTATCACAAGGCTACCACAAATTAACCAGCTTTGTATCAAGAGAAAGCTAAATGCTCACTTTCCTGTATATATGATGTTCACCAGTCTTTATTCATAGTCTTGACACCTATGCATAAGAAAAATAACAGTACATGCCAGCAGAAGTTCTTGATAAGTTGGGTAGAGCTAACAGTTTAGCCGCATCACAAGGTTCAGTAGCCTCTTTGAAGATGAGTCACAATTTTTACCCGTAAAGCATGCAAGCACTTCCATAATTAATCGAATTGCAAAGGAGTGGATGCGCTGCCCTAATCAAAGTAGCATACTTGGATAGCCATATGAAATGGTTTGGTGCAAGGAACTATCTTTAGTATCTTATAAATCTCACTCGCTACACAAGAATGCAACCACGAGAAATCACATAGCAGATATTCATACACAGTTGAAGATGTTCTGAACCAGGCAATTCAGTTGTCACATCTACATAAGTTCAACCATAGTCCAGCAGTATTCACCCACAGACAGACTAAATGAAAAATGACAAGAATCACCTATTGGACAGAGATATAGAATATAGATGTCCTAAGTGACCTTTGCTTTAAGGAGTAGCCAATTCGCTTTTCCTAAAGAAGCACTAAGCGAAAGATTTACAAAGGTGTAAATATGGATCATAGTTGGTACAACAAGTAGTTAATTGTCAATGTCAGAATCTCTAGAGGACATCTTTTGCAGCCCAGCATATCACTGATAAGTCAATAGAAGATTTTTGCAGCTACCAAATAATATTTGGCAGCACAGTGACATGAGGAAGCATATGGAAAAATTGAAAACACACCATTACTTGGATTTGCTTTATTATTTAATGAGCAGAAGAAGAATAGCTTGCCAAAACCATAAAATAGTTCAGAAGGAAACAGCACATATTTGCCACTCTTGGCTATCTAATTCAGTTATATAAGATTTTTAACAAAACAAGGGCATAAAGATACAAATAGTAAAATTCATTTGCAAAATTCAAGGATAAATCTAAAAGCAAAAAAATCATCTGGCTAACTCCACGAAGGAAGAATATGGTCGTCATTTAGTAGCATTTAAGTTTGACATTGCCACATCATTACAAACCTACTACTAGCAGACTGCGGATATACTCCTTTGAACTAGTTGGGTGTAGTCTCAATAAGATTCAGTGAATCACAATAAAACTGAGTATGGTTCTTGTCAACCTTTCCAAATTAGCTTCAGTATGCTGGATAACCCCTTCACTTTCTAATCAAATAATTGAGAAGTAAAGATATCAAATTTAACAAATCATGAGATGAGAACCCAGAAGAGGTGTCCCTACAACCTGAGGTTCTGATCCTAAATAATCTCTTGGTGCAAACTGCAAAGGGATTCTACATTCTCCGACTTCTGGTTCCACAGTTCATTTGCTACACCACTTAGACTTATATAACATCTAATTCATGGAACTATCATCATCATGAGGTCATCCATGCAATTCCTTCAGCTTCTCTCAATATCTCTCTTCGAAAAGTGTAGCACAGGCGAACAAATATAGCTAATAAATCCCTAAATGGTACTATGTGAATGTAAGAGTCAGTATAAAAAGCACAAGAGCTCACTAGCTAGTTATATGTGTGGGCATAGAGATTTGGCATATGTATGCTTCTTCACAAGTGCTACAAATGAACAACTACAACTAAGAATCAAGTAATAAACAAAAAATATTGCAAATTAAATTCCCCTGAAGTAGACAGAACTACCAAATACCAAACTGTGGACACAAACAAAGCATTGAGATCAGTACAGCAACCTACAACAATGGTCCAGCCATAGATTGGGCTCCAACGGCCAATCAACAATGCAATTTGTCTGCAGCAGCAGCGACTAGTGCCCTCTCATTTCAACTAAAGATCAGTGTTCCACTTCCACAGAACAATTCTGCCACCATTTTGACTGGCCAAATTCCCCACCCATTCGGCCATTCCAGGGGTTCACATCTCTAACATATACTTGAGTCATTTGAAATGTACCTAGTTAATCCAATACATTGCACATATTTCACTCCTGCGCCACGCTCTTGCCAACAACACCCTTCCCCTGCAAATGCTCCATCTCCGCCATTGCCCCAGCAGACGCCACTGTGGGCAATGCATCATAGGAGGATCCATTATGCCTCCTCCCCACACCAGCGCTGCTGTCAACCCCGAACCACCTCGCCACCCCGAGGAGCACCCCGGCCACGACGGCAGCCACGACGACGCAGTGCACGGACAGGGCGAGATCCATGACGGCGACGGCCCTGAGCCTAGCCTCCTCGACGTCGCACCGCGTGGTGGGCGGCGCGGCGCCGCCGGCGTCCAGGAGACGGTGGCACCCCGCGGGCACGCACGCGTCGACGTAGAGGCTGAGCCCGCTCTGCGCCGCCCAGAGCCCGCCCACGGCGCCCGCGCAGGCGAGCCCCGCCTCGGCGACGAAGTAGGCGCCGGCCGCCGTCGAGCCCCTGGGCGCGGCGGCGGAGAGCGACGAGGCGAGGGAGGCCGCCGCCGCGGCGAGGAGGAGGAGGGCGCGCGGCGAGCGACGGCGAGGTCTGAGGCGGGCGCCTGGAGGTCGCGAGGCCAGGAGGAACGAGGCGGCGGGCGGAGGAGGTCGGGAGGCGCGGGAGGGAGGAAGGAGCGGAGCAGGGGGCAGGGAGGAGGAGGAGGGCGGGAGGAGGAGGAGGCGGGAGGAGGGAGGGAGGAGGGCGGCGGGGAGGGGGAGCAGATGGGGAGCAGAGGAGTGGAGGAGGAGGGAGCAGGGGGCGTGGCGGCGGCGAGCGGGAGGAAGGCAAAGGGGAGCGCGAGGGGCGGCGGGAGGAGGCGGACGAGCGGGTGGCGGAGCAGGCGGATGAGGCGGTGGTGGGGGAGGAGGAGGGCGATGCCGGAGGTGGGAGACGGCGGGCAACGACGAGGTGGGAGAAAGGGAGGCGGCGAGCCCGCGAGAGGGCGAAAGAGAGGGCGAGGTGGCACGAAGCACACAGCAGCAGAACGCCTCCGCCATTGGGTCTCAGTTGGAGCACGGCCGGGGTTCCGAGGAGGAGGAGCGGTCGATGCCGGAGTTTTTGGGCAGGGTAAGAAATAGAAAGGGTAAGAAATAGGAAGGGCGATTTGTCGCCACACCTTCCGCTCATCTCTCTGGAGTCTGGACCCAAAAAAAAAACCTCCATACTGATAGAAACACTTTAATTAAGATCTAAAACGTAATGTGATTCTTGACTCTTAAAATAATATTCAATTCCAAGAAAACATATAGGCCTTTAGAGTTTTCTTGAATCACCTAGATTAGTCATTAGTCCCAACTCGGTCAAGTAAAGTTTAGTCCTATATTTTGAATACGTAAACTATTATTGAAATCGACTGAATCGTTCGATTTGTTGTGAGAGAAAAATACTATAGACTGGACCAAATAGTAGTCACCTTTTAATTTACCCGTTTAGATGGCCTAGGACTAAACTTTAGGTGATTACAGAGTTTAGTACAGTGATCCAGTGATCCAAGCAGATCCTTAGACATGCTTTGCAATGAATTTCATTTGCACCATTTTGTACATTTGGACAGAAGTGTTGCTTAAATGAAGACCGAGACCCCACGATTTGATTTCACATCGGATATTCAGATGTTATTTTCAATTCACGTTTTCGTGAACTTATCAAGCAGGATGTTTCTTCTAACATATCAGAGCTTTCCTGAGATATTATTACTTTTTTTCTGTCTTCGGCTAAACTATGCTAAGCTTCAAATGTTAAAGCACAAATCTTAAACTGTTACACAACTTAGTTGTACAAAACCAATACATCAAGTTTCACATAACTACTTTGACAAATGAGTTGATCAATAGTTGGCATGTACCATAGAACTACTTTGGCACTTGTTACCACAAAGCTACAGTTTTCTTGCAAACAAATACCAACTATTTAGGGACCAGGTTCTGTGGTCCAAGTGCCAAAAGGCCCAAAATAGTTGAAGTTCTGTGATACGTGTCAAATATTATGGATCTGCGTGTATTATGTAAAAATACTTGTAGTTCCGTGAAATTTTGTCAACTAATATGGTCTCTGTCAGTCTGTCACAATCTGTTTGAATAGGCATTTACAACAAATATTAACTCACAGACTAACTGGCCCCAAATTTCCTAATGATTTTTGTCAGACAAATGGTGTATGGTTAACGCCATCCCTAGTTCCCTACCTACCATTTTATCGAGCAATATTTCGATAGTTCATGTCAAAAATCCTAGAAGAATTTTTAACGTATCTATTGTCAGGTATTCTGAACTAGTTCTCTGAGCTTCCTGATTTCATGTTTCATACTTGCACTGCACCTGAATTTAGCGATTATGCATCAGGCAATCATCCCGTCAGCGAATGTAGAAAACTGCAATGTGGCTTTGTGTTGAGCATTCTCCTGAAAGAATTGGCAGGACGACAACCAATAAAGGAGATAGTGTGAGAAGGATTTATTGAAGAACTGCAAAAAAGGGAACTTTGGGGCTCAAGATAATACCAGTTTGTGTATAGGACTAAAGTATGCTCGTTATGTTGACAATTTTGACAGACCTTTTCCTAAATCAATAGTGCATATGGGCTTGCTTTGGCCTGCCAGAGCCTGACTGCCAATACCAACATAATGAAGAGCCATCCTTCGCAGATGAATCAAATAGCCAAGACTGCTTTCTCGGACAGACCATTCTCTTCAAGCATGGATAAATTGTCCCCTTTCATGGTGGCGGGAAAAGCCTTCAGTTCTTATGAAATAATAATAATCTAGTACTTCACAAGGGCTGGTATTACAGTATAGCAGTCTGATAAGTAATGGAAAAGCCAGTTCAGAAGTAGGGTATCTGGCAAGCTCACGAGGAGTTCAGCCTGTCGAAAAGAGTACAATTGTAAGAAAGGCGACACATGGAAATTTTTTTTTCTTGAACGACACAAGAGAGACGTGCGTCCAGGCACATGGTTTATGGTTAATAGAAGGATTTGCACTAAGCCACTAAACCACTAACCACTTGGCTGTGCACGAACACTAAAGATCACATTAATTTATGCTAATAGATAATAGACAAGGTCATGTACTTTAGGAATATTGTTTGATTGGATTTTGGGCATAAAACCTACAAGATCCCAAATTTAATCCTATCCATCACAACTAAAATACTGCTTTGCTTATAGTATTTCAAAATCATTACTAGGACTGATTTTCCTCAGCTTCATCTGCTCCAGGAAATTGCATACTGGGGCACATGGACCCTTACCTTAATTTCCTTTCCAGCAAATGATAGGGAATTCCGATGTGTTTCAGAAGTCATTGCTTCTGTCATGAGCCTAAATACCTTCTTGTTCATGTTTGTTTTCATGAATATCATCTTGCCAGATGGATATATCCGACTGATACCAAGATCTGCAGCCATCCGTCTTACATAGAGCTTTTTCAGTAGTAACTGCAAGAGAAAGCACATAACACAACAAAGTAAGCCACTAAACTGAAATCATGAGCCCTGATCATAGCACAAAGAAGAACCTCCATATCACGGGGCTCCTTTCCGTATCGTCGACGGAGGTCTTCTGTAAACTGTATCAAGGTCCATAGGTCTTTCTCTGCAGCTTTTGCCGCTTCATTGAGCAACTCAACAGGATTTTCCAGATAACTTATGTATTCAGAGGGGAGACGTGGAGAAATGTTTATATCCAGCTGCCCCAAGAAAAGATTCACTCAAACAATGCTCGTACAAAATTGCAAAATATCATTATGTAATGCTTGCATTAGAAAGCTATGCAACTCAAATTGAGAAGTATTTTCAGGTTCACCTGAACATCTTTGTACGGAACGGGAACAAGGCAAAACTGATCAACCTGAAAGAATTAGAGTAATCCTATCAGAATTATCATGGGCAATAGCATGTCATGCAGAGCTTATAGCTAGAACTTAGCTAAGAAATTACTCGATTGCTTTTATAAAGGAAAGTGAAGGGCAGGCCTGGTGCAGTGGTGAGAGCTCTCACTGAGTCACCAGGTCGTGGGTTCGAAGCAGCCTCTCCGCAGATTTTGCGGGGGGGAGGCTTGCCTCGGTTTTTCCCTTCCCTAGACCCCACTCATGTGGGAGCCTCCAGCACTGGGTCTGCCCTGCTTTTATAAAGGAAAGCAATCATCCCCAATAGTTGTACTGTTGGAAACTGAAATAGCAAAATACAAATATTCTTAGCTATCCTTTCAGTAATCTGAAGGACTAGCCAAACTGCTTTAACTATCCTTCAAGTAATCTGAAGATTCTAAATACAATAATGTGCACCCGTGATGAATCAAGCAAAGAATAGACTGTCTTGCAAAGGGGAGGACATGATAAGGAGACTTGTACACAAGCTAGTAGTTCAGAACAGGAATTATCTTCTCAGCCATGTAAGATGCATCTCACAATTCTGAGAAGCAGTTAGCTCTACTGATGCAAATTTGCAAATGTGTAGCAGATGATTAGATGAATTATTAGTGAAGTTTGTCATATCAGACTTCAGTGTTACCAATGTGGTAAGAGATACCTTTCAGAAGTTGGTAGCCAGGTAGATGTTTCTACCTTCTCTCTCCCAAAAAAGCTCAATTACAAGTGCATTTGCACCACCATATTGTATCAGTAACACTATTTGTAAGAAAGAAATTTCTTATGCAGCAGATTTAATAGCTTAAGGCTCACCATAATATTAGATAACCAATGCCATGATTACTAAGTAGAAAACAAAATGAGAAGAAATCATTAGTAAATGTGTTCGAATGAGTGAAGATACCTTTGACAAGCTATCAAAAAGCATATCAAAGAATAGATCAATGCCAACATTTGCAACATCTCCAGACTGTTGATCACCAAACAAGCTTCCAAATCCCCTGATACCCATATCCTTCTCTGCAACATGGAAACCTTGTCCAAGCTCTGAATGCTCCTCAATAGCTCCAAGTCTATCCTGTAGACGAAAATGTTAAATGACAAATGTAGAAGTCCATGATCTGCTGGGTATACATGAACTCTTTTGAAGTTCATTTGTGCATGATTCTATCAACCATAAACCTCCTCCTTGTAGAGTCTCCCAAACACATAGTTCTCCCCCTGGCGTGTTGCCTCTTTATTTCTTAGCCTTAAGTCTCTATAAAATGTACTCTGTATCCAATCTCTCAATTAGGAATAACAACAGATGCAATTCCCATCTGCTCTCACCAACTAAATAGCCTGTCTCTATCTTAATGACATCACATCTTGCCTAAGCGGCTGCAAGAGGGGTTGTCACAGTGTCAGTATTCTACCGATTGTGAGAGTAGGTCTCATCTACAAAAATGCCCAAACAGCTAATAAGGTAGTACCACCTGTACTGTGAATTGGCCTTAGTAAAATACAAGTAACAAGCACAAACTATCTTGGCATAATCAAAAGTCAGATTCTGTTTCTTATTGGGACTTCAACATCTTGTACAACATCCCCAAATATGCTTTCAGCATCACATACAGTAAAACGGTATGAGACAAAATAAATTAAATGATGGATACCAATAACAAACTATAAGGTGTACTGTAGAGCTCACCGTTGCAACTCTCGAGAGCAAAGACTTATCAGTGTAGAAAAGGTATGCGAAGCCTTCTCTACCCGATCTTCCTACTCTTCCTCGTAACTGAAGCAAAGGCAAAACAATGAACTTGAAATTTAGAGAGTAGATACATGCATCTTATATTCTTATTAGAATATTTGTCAATTGAGCATGACTTAGTAATTAATGAATTAATCATATGCATTAAAAAATTCTACTAACAAGGCAAAGAAAAAACATACAAGGAAATAAAAGCTACCTGATACAGCTGGGCAAGTCCATATAGTTCAGCAAACTGGACAATCATTGTATTGGCATTTGCAATATCTATTCCACTTTCAATGATATGTGTGCAGACAAGAATTTTGACTTCCCCGCTAGCAAAATCCTCCATAGCAAGTTGTATGTTCTTTGACATTTTCTGTAGGAAATAAATTTTAACAAATAAGATTAGTCAATGAGGTTAATGCTTCATTCATCTATGCAACTGGAATATAAACACATTTACAGGCAATATTTAATAATTTAAGATAATGACTTCAAAAAAGTTGGCATGTTATGCTGAAGTAAATGAATTAAGCATAAAATGATATGAACTATAGGAGCAGACAGAATCTCCACTTGAATTAATTTGGACAATAACCAACCACACAGGTAATGGTGGGCCCAAGAATTTTCAGAAGCCCATACGATTTAATGGGCTAAGCAATGAATTAGACCTTATCTCCTTATATGTGGGCTACTTAATAATTGGACCTAATAGACACGAACTGCGAGGAGCCCAGGTGGAGACCCATGGTCACCAGGCCCTGGGTCCGCCAGTGACACAGGGTTTGTGCCCACAGTGGAATATGTTAAATCAAATAGTAGGAAATTCTCATTTGCATCTTGGTTTTTAATACAACACAAGATACACAAATATAGATAATGTCTACTGAGAACTAAGGAGTTACAAAATGGCACAGTGAAATGGATGCCCAACTTCTTGAACAACTTAGTCAACCTACCTTTCCATGAGCAACAGCAATTGGTACATCAGGCAGAGAGTCCTTGAGAAACTGCAACACATCGTCTATTGCTGTTGAATGATGAATTAAATATGAGACATGCATATGTGTTTTAAAATGTAATAGTGCATTGTTTATCCAAAAGGACCATATAGAGACAAATCATATGCGTAGTTGTAAGACTAGATTTCTAGCGATTCAGCTGAAACGGCTAACCAAGCGTCAGGTTCATACTGTTCAACCATTCAAATGAGATATTTATTAAACAGGCTAAATAGTAAATACAATTTAACCAAGCCAGATTTGTAGCCAGAATTTATCTTGATAACAGCATAATTCAGTGAATTTAGCTAGGCTTAGTCTTGGTCAGGTCGCTTTGACATGTGTCATCGGCGATCTATGTAACCTTGTCAACGGAATACGTTTTGGTGTGGGTTGGTGTGTGTTCATGTGTATGTGTGTGTAGTAAAGGTTCTCACCCCTTGTTCTTAATACAAAGAAACGCAGCTCTCCAGCGTTTCCGAGAAGGAAAAAAAAAGAATTTAGCTCAAGCAGGTCAAATGTTTACAGAACAAACTTAAAGAAAAGTAAACTGAATTATTAAGAAACATACTTCGTGCATCATGAGGATCTATCATGAAAAAAATCATATGAAGCTAACAAAATTGTGACCTTTTATTCGAGGCACAACATAAAAGACTTGACCACCACGTTGCAGCTCAAACTTGATAGCTGATAGGGCCCTTTCTTTACTAAATGCTGACACATATGTCTTTACAGCAACTCTTTCAGGAGGTGGTGTAGACATCAAACTGGAAGTAGAAATACACTTCAATAAGAAAAACAGAAAATAAAGTATACAAGTTGAATGCAACTAAAGTGTTTACATTATGGAGAACCATGCAAGCATAAAAACTACTAGTCTACTATAGGATAACACTAATTTGTCAAGCATATAATCTACCTGCACCACAGTAGCATTAATTGTTTATTAATCTTTTGCAAGCTATAATAGTCCATTCGTCCATGGAATCTAATATGGCAAAAGAAAATCCATAGATGGTAGAGGTTTCTTATTTTGAGCAATAAGGTCGAAGTGCTAGCTATTACTCATATTTTGAACAAGTGCAAATAAAATACAGTAATATCATTAAGCCACGTCCTTTATATTTTTATGTTGTTATTAACAACAGATGGATGTCACTCCAGTGAGCAGTACCAGCAGAGTGGTACAGACTAAATAGAGCAAAACTAGAGCAGATAGCATGTAATATCCAAGAAGCTGAATTTCGTGTTGGCGTCTAGTGATAACAGTTTTTTTCTTTTTCTCCTATTAATATAATTTCTAACAGTGGGGGACTCCCCTGCTGTATTTCCCATTCAAAAAAACGTCTAGTGGTAATCATTAGCTGATAATGGTCTTAAAGTAGTGGTAGCGATTACCATCACGTTCTGCAATAAATCATCTATATTTAAATTCTAGATGACACAATATCTTATCTCAACAAGATGGACGAGGTACAAAAGAACATGCTACTGTAACCACACCTTACCTTGCATCACGGAAACCAGTCAAAGCCACATACAGAGTACGTGGAATGGGTGTTGCAGAAAGTGTAAGAACATCAATAGAAGACTTGTATGAGGCAATCTTCTCCTTTTGTTGAACACCAAACTTCTGTAAATATTTTAAACGGAGTATATGAAGATATATGCATAAAAAGAAAATATATATATGATAACTTTGATTTGACTCAAACTTTCTTGCAAGATGCCAATCACAGCATTAAGCTATGACAACTTAACATAGTAGACTTTGAAAAGAATGGAACTAATTTAGCTTTCAAAATTCTATTCTTCTCTAGGCACTTGCCCTTCACCCACAACACCACCAGACTAGAACAGATATTACACACACACAAATGACAACAAAAGAAGACAGATAATTTCAAGGATTGAAAAAGAAAATGTAGCAAGATTCACAGAGGTACTTGTTCTTCATCCACCACTAGGAGACCAAGATTGCTATAGACCATCCTTTCCGTAAGAAGAGCATGAGTGCCAACAATGATGTGCAAATCTCCATTCTTAATCTTTGTTATTAGCTCATCTTTCTCCTCTTTGCTCTACAAAGAAGAGATCACCATGTTATACAGTGCAATTGACAGAGTTGATATGTTAAGTAAATTAATTTCAATATGTAATAACTTTTTGATAGCTGGGCGTCAGCAAGGCTGAAACACACTTGACATCAACACAACTCTATATACATTCCAAAAGTTATAAAATCACTAAAGAAAGGAAGGATGAGTAAAATATTCTTCTTTAAAACAAGTTTGTACAATAATCTGACAACTAATAACATTAAGTTGCAAGACAGTACTGCCACAGCTATGCAACCCATTACATATCTTATCTTTGCAAATGATACAAGTCATATATATAAGGATTCTTTTCATGCTAAATGTTAGGCTATTAAGAATCAGGAGATCAGGGTGCAACATTTCTTAGGGTCAAGAATTAAATACAAACATAGATTGTTCTGAAAGAAAGGGGGAAATATGAAATGTGTTGCATTGTGGGCTAAACTGCGTTCAAGAAAAATTGTAGGCTAAATTAACTTCTGCCACGGCATACCTGAGCACCACTAAATATGGCGACCTTTATCTCTGGATAGTTCGCAAAACGCTCAGTCATTACATCATAATGTTGCTTGGCAAGTATTATTGTTGGAGCAAGAACCATAGCTTGAAATCCTGCAGACACAACAATGAATATAGCGCGCATTGCGACTTCTGTTTTGCCAAAGCCCACATCTCCACAGATTAATCTATCCATTGGTGTTTCCCTTTCTGTCAGATCTTTCTCAACATCTATAAAGGCCTGTCATCAGAATGAGCACCATTTCAGCCAGCATTCAAGTTTATTTAGAATGTATTGTACTGTGGACCATATAATGTTTTGTAGTGTGTGTACATGCAACAGAATCCTGAATTTCTGATCTTCCAGGCAGTTTTTCAAGTTAATAGGACTGGGATAGAAGAATCATGGGGAGAAGTACAGTGATCAGAATGAGTTGGTTCTATCTCTTTTGGATCCCACACAGATCCGCATCTGAAGAGCTCTACAATTACTCCCTCCATTCCAAATTATAAACGTTTTGGCTTTTCTAGATGCATTGATTTTACTATGTATCTAGACATAAGTGTATATCTAGATATGTAGCAAAATCTATGTATCTAGAAATGCCAAAATGTCATAATTTGGAACAGAGGAAGTAGAATTCTAGGATATAGCAAGTGAGACCCTCAACTCTGACAACAAGAACTAACAGAGCAAACAGAGCAGTAGTGCATACCATAGATTATGCCATACATCATCTCTGAGCTAGTCACGCAATGAGTCTCACAGGTATGGAAAGCAAGTATAAAGGGAACTGAAAGACTTCTAAGCCCAGACCATATAATGCCAGTAGATGTGTGTCATATGCAAGGAAACAATCTAACTGCGTATTAATGGGGCATGAAGAGATTTCATGTACAATTGCCATACATTTCACCCTTGGTCTATGCATCCACCAGGAAGGAGACAGTTTTTGCTCAGAAAATACTATGTGATGTTGAACTGGATCTAAAATAGTACATACACACATCGCAGCAGCTATCAGGGTGTAACTCTGTCTATCAATCTATCATGCATGTCAGTGAAAAGGTAATTGCAATATTTCTATTTGTATACATCTTCAAAAACATGAGGGATGTGAGTAGCATCTTTTTATTTTAGAAGAAAAAACCATGGTAGTTGATTCAAGTTGACCTGGCATTGGTCTGGAGTAGGCTCATAAGGAAATTCAGTGGCAAAGTCATCCATGGATGCCGGCTTTGGGTACGGAGGTCTTCCCAACCTCATCCTTTGCAAATACAATTCCATCAGGTTGACAACCATCTTCTGAACAGCAAGCTTCCCTTTCAGCCTCCGCTTCTCCCAGGTGGAAGGATCGTTCAGTTTGCTCAAATTCCGTGGCCTTGTCTTCTCGTGAGGCCTGCAAAAGAGATCAATCTGAATAAATGGTTAACGTGAAATTTTAATTTCCAGTTGAGATCGAGATAATGGCTCATATAATAAGTCATAACATAGCATGCAAAATTGAAGCGAATGTGTATCGAAATTGCAAATCCGCATCCATCACGAAAGTGACAGTTTCAAATTTTGGTTCCTAGGACAAATCAGGATTTCCAATTGGAGCACAGTGATTGAAGGAGCGCAATTTCATTTTTCCAATTGGAATGGTTGCAAAGCACAGAAGTCGTGTATGCAGAGATGGTGGGTGGGTGAGGACTGAGGACCAAGGAGGAGGCCATACAGGTTGTATCTGTAGAGCATGCGCGCGGCCTGGTCGACGGCGAGCTTGGCCATGCCGTCAGCGTACTGAATGAAGACGTAGTCGACGCCGTCCTCGGCGCTGATGCAGGCGAACTTCCCGACGCCGACCTTCTTGTGCACGACGTACTCGCCGGGCTCCAGCTCCCGCGGGTCCACCCGATGCCCCAGCGAGCTCCCCGCCGCCACCCCCTTCCTCGCCCGCTCCTCGTCGCCGTCGTCGCTCTCGGCTTCCTCCCGGCGGAGCTGGCGCAGGCCGAGCCGCTGCTGGTCGCGGATCATGCGGAGGTACGCCTCGGCCTGGGCCGGGTCGACGGGGGAGGAGGAGGCTTCGCGGCGGCGGGCGATGGCGCGGAGGCGGTAGTTGAGCTGTGAGATGTCGTCGGGGGCGACGGAGGCCGCGGCTGCCGCCGTGGCCGTGGCCGCGGGCGCGGGCGCCCTCGCGAGGCGGAGGCTGCGGGGTCGGAGGCGGACACGGAGGACCAGTGCTGGCGGGTGGTGGTGGTGGAGGAGGAGGGGCTGGGGAGCCGCCGCCGGCGGGGTGTGAGGCGGTGGGGCGGCCATGGAGGGACGGGGACGCCGAGGCTACGGGGAGGCCCGGGGCATTGGAAGGGGAAGGAGGGGTTTAAGCCGAGGGGTTGTGTGGATACTGGATAGTGACCGACGGGCGACGGATAATTCTTGGGGGGTTTGCGTGGACCGGTTGCACGGGCAGGGGAGATATTTGCCGAATTTTGGCTGCTGCCTGCTGGTATGCGGGGGTCGGCTGGACGCAGCGACGGGGCCTGGTGGTGGTGTCTAGCACGTCGACGGAGTCGGCGGTGGCAACGCTAAACGCTCGTTGTTGTTCGAGACAGCCGTACTCTTCGCCACCGGTGCCTCAGTCATGAACATGCACACCATGTGCTCGATGTTTTGCCTAGGAGCAAGACTGGTTACTGACAAAAACCGCCACTGAGATTCTCAATGGTTAATGACACCTGACAAAATATTCTACTCGATGTAAAAAGTAAGAGAGGACAACAAGAAAATTTGAGCTACTGTATTTGCGTCAGAAATTATTTCACTACAAAGCTTGAAAGAGAAAAAAAATCAATGGACAACACTTTCAGAAATGGCTCTGTTCGTTTGAATTTATCAGTTATCAGTATAACGTTTTTTTCTCACAGCAAAACAGCATCAGCCGGTTTATCAGCCGTAAAAACCATGAGCCGAACAGCTTCATTATTTTGATTTCTACAATGTTTCAATCTAGCGGCCAACAAAAATTGAGTTCATTATTGTGACAATATCAAGGCCAAGTGGCCAACAATTTGTCAATTTCGATGGACATTGCTGCTAAGGCTACAACTCTTTCACTCCTGAATAGATGCGTATGTACGGATACACAAATTTTGATGTCAATTTTAGATCCTGTGTCTGCCACAAGGACATAGTAAATGCATAGATTATATAAATTGAAATTAATCCACTAATAAGATGTTCATAATCTTCAATCACATGTTTGATCTCACTACGTCAGAGCAGGAAATCACTACCGAGTTGTAACTCCCGTCACTACCACATGGGCAGTGATAACTGATAAAAATGAAAAAAAATATATGTTTTTAAGATTCGAACTCGAGACATCTAAGTTCGCGATATACGTGATTACATAGCTAACGCTATTCTTTTAATTATACAATTTAAATCTTATATTGTGTATTTAACACTCCAAACGATCTTAGATGAAAAGGTTGTTAGCGGTAAAGTTGTAGATCTCGTCGAGTACTACAGTTTTGTTGTTGACTTTGTCTTCATTTGACATCATTAATCATCTCAAAATTGATACATGTAAACCATCTCAAATTTAAAAGTTATCAACTATAAAGTTTAGGTTATATCCCTTTAAACTCTACAATTTTATTAAAGTTTATATTTATCCGACTTCATATAAAAAAGTTATGATATTATTGTCGGTTCATGGCTCCTAGTGATAATATATAGTCTATCATTGTTGGTTGCAGCCGGTTCATATATAATCTATTATTGTTGGTTGCAGTCACCATCGATATTACTGCCGGTGTCCTATTACTGTGGATTAAAGCCACTAATCGGCAGTGACACTCTTATCACTGCCGGCTCCAAAACAACCAATAGTGAAACTCTAACCGTATCGGCCCAATAGTCGACTATCATCGGCGATGGAGACTATCATCAGGTCGCGCTGGCTCAAAAATCAGCCCGATAGACCGTGCCTAGACCAACAGCCAAGCATGAAACCCCCTTCGACACGACCTAGTGGCCCGACGTGGCATGCCTGGCCCGGTCTCATCAGGCCATGCTTTCACCGGGCTGGGTCTAGGCAGCCCATTTGGGCATGCTTTCACAAGGTCGGGGCCAGGCAGCCCGTTTGGGCATGCTTTCACCAGGCCGGTCCAAGCAGCCCGTTTGGGCATCTATATGGTTTAGGCCATGATCTAACTACATAGTTAAAAGGGTAATGCTCGGAAGTAGACGTCCGTTCGCGTCGGACGCCCCTGTTGGTGGACCCCGACGTCCAGAAAGCCATCCTATCTCTTCCTATCCGCTCCTCTCCGGTCACCGCAGTTTATTAAAAAAATCACGCATTGATGCGACTGCGCTACGCCGCGCCTCCCGTCCGCCTTTCTCTCCACCCCGCCTCCCACCCACCTTCCTCTCCACCGTCGCCACGCCCATCCTCTGCATCCCCATCCTCCATCTCCATCATCCATCCTCCATCTCCACCGCATCGTTCATCTCCACTTGCAAGCGCCCGCCGCCGTGTGTGGCTAGGCAGCCAAGAGAGGGGACCGTCGTTGGCCGGGCCCAGGGCAGGCGCAGTTGGCCACTGCTAGGCCGTGCCACCATCCTCGGCCGCAGGCTGTTCGAAACCGACCGTTCCCCGCTCGCTCTACGTCGTCCGAAAGAACGGATGAAAAACACATGTTGCAATCGAATATATCAAGTGTTTCAGTGTGTTTCATATGTATGTTTCAAGTATTTCATATAGATGTTGCAAAAATAGATTAGAATATTGCATATGTTTCAATAGTTGTTATGAATGTTGCAAGTTTTTGTTCCTAATGTTTCATCTGTTTTTCGTATGCATGTTGCAAGTGTGTTTATCTCGATATTGCATATGTTTCACACGTTTGTTGCAAGTATTTATCTAGATGTTTCGTATGTTTGCAATAGCTCAAGTGTTTTTTAGATGTTTTTCAAATATTTCAGACACATGTTTCAAGTGAAAATGTTTTAAAAATAGATCTGATGTTGCACGCACGTTGCAATGCGCGTGAGAAACAGAGACATGAGCGGTCTCCCCACGCGGTCCGGCGGAGCGGGCGGCATAGGCCCCACTGCTACATATCCTCTGTATAATAAACTGCACTAATTGATTTACTTGGTATATCCCAAACAACGTAAGTTGGTATATATCAATAAAAAGAGCCAATGACGAGCTACAAATGATAAGAATTTCAAAAAAAATACATCCAATATTATAAACACAGTCATCCCAAATGCATCCTAGTAATCTTTTCATGATGTATACATTTGACACCAACAAACTCAAACCACCAAGTTAATAATAAAAGTATTTTACGCTATACTATCATAATACTGAAACTCTAAAACACGGTGGTCTGTATAATTGTTTGCTTAAATGTTGTAACCATGTTCTCCTTTGTTTTGGAGGGCTTCAGAAGTTTGAGAAACAAGTTTGTATCCTCTGTTTTCAGTACATCGTACCTTTTTTATAAAAAAAACTATTATACTCGGCACATAATTTACATAATTACATTTTGATTCCTCGACTAACGGTACTTTTATTTATATCATTGCACTTGTAGGAACTACTAAGTTGGGTGAGGAAATAATCATAGTGCTAATTGCCACAGATCAATCCAGCAACATAAACCAGACATTGTCAAAAAATGAATGGATAGAGGATTTTTCGTTGGGATCTGTTGTGAATTTGCCAAGCTTGTCTAAAGACTCCTCCAATAAGCTAAGTAGAGAACCCACATGGATGCCTTCATTCTTATATAAACTGCATTCTCATGTGTTATTTCTGTTTGCATGTGAAAAGTAGCAGAAAGTGGGATTTGATGTTAGCTGAAATTATCAGCATAAAAATCAGAGGCCTTTGTCCGTTTCGCTGAAATAACACATATGTCGTTTTGTCCTAATTGCCTAACTCCTCTTTGGCTGCTACCGCACTCTTACCTGTTTGAAAGTACATATGCCGTTTTGTCCTAATTTCATAGTTTACTCGAATAACAGAGCACAAGTTACCCCTACAATTCTAGAATGCCATAACAGCTGAACTTATCTCTCCTCCATGCTATCTATTAAACAAATTTTGCTTGGTTGTAATCATATTATTATGTTTTATAAATTTGCCAATATATAAAACTCCATATCCTGTGTAACTTCCACGTAACCAGAGCTCTTATCTATTAAACATTTTTTGCTTGGTTGTAATCATATTATTATGTTTTATAAATTTGCCAATATATAAAACTCCATATCCTGTGTAGCTTCCACGTAACCAGAGCTCTTATCTATTAAACATTTTTTTGCTTGGTTGTAATCATATTATTATGTTTTATAAATTTGCCAATATATAAAACTCCATATCCTGTGTAGCTTCCACGTAACCAGAGCGCTTGTAAGGTACGTTGCTGAGCTACAATGTATGAAAGATGGATTGGTAGGGCGCGGCAAAGCCGTGCCAGTGTTTCTAGTGATAGCTTCTAAAACTATTTGCGCTTGTAAGGTACGTTGCTGAGATACAATTTTGAAAGATGGATTTTTCTCTCGCGGCAAAGCCGTGCCAGTAAAGAATAATCTAGTACGATACAACCTAAAACTATTTGATTCCCTGATTAAAGGAGGGTGAATAGGGACAAGACTGGTATTTGATCTCTAAAAGGCAGATAATTACAATGTTTTAAGCCTTGTTTAGATTGCAAATTTTTACAATCTAGACACTATAACATGTTTTGTTTGTATTTGACAAACTTTATCCGATCATGGACTAAGTAGGCTCAACAGATTCGTCTCATGATTTATAACCAAACTGTGTAATTAGTTATTTTTTTACCTATATTTAATACTCCATACATACGTTCAAAAATTGATGTGATAGAAAAAAAGTGAAAAAACTTAGAATTTTGAGACAATCTAAAGGCCTTAGAAGTTCTCTGAAAGCGAGAATATATACCAGCAATATATGCATGACAGCGCCACCGTCCTCATATATCATCAGGGGTCAAGCTTAACTTCCCATACGTGATGAACTTTACAAGAGTGTTATCGATTACTCCTATGTACATCACATCAGAACACATCGACCTTTCAAAAGTACAGCAGCTGATTTGACCCAAAACTAATACTCCGTCGTGCTAAAAAAATAAAATCATTTTGGACCCGACTTAGTCAAAAGTAAATCATAAATAATTTTTAAGTCGTTGAGTTTAAAAATATAAAAACCATATAAATAGATTTATCTTGAAAAATACTTTCATAAAAATATACATATATCATTTTTTGATAAATATTTTTATAAAAATAAGGAGTCAAAGTACGTATTACTCTAGAGACTGTGTGGCTGTCACAACGACTTTATTTATTTTTAAGCGTGGAGAGAGTACTAAACTCCTAAAGTGAAGGGATCGTTGCACTTAATTAAGCGTGATTCTTCTTGAAGATCTTGTCGAGGACGCCCTCCCTGCTCCGCTCGATCCCCGGCGTCTCCACGCCCACGTCCTTGAGCGTCACCGCCTTCTTCGTCCTGCACGCACGCGAACCATAGAGAAGCCTCAATGATTATGCACTCACTCATAAATCTAGGCCTGGTTTAGTTCATTTAAGTTTACTTCCATGTCGCATCGTATAACATATGCATAGAATATTAAATATAGATTAAAAAAATAATTAGATGTACACATTATGACTAAATTTGCTAGACGAATTTTTTAAACCTAATTAATGCATGATGTGACAATACGGTGCTACCGTAAACATGTGCTAATAATGAATTAATTAGACTTAATAAATTCTAACTAATTTGCTACACGTATTTTTTAAATCTAATTAATCTATAATTTGATAATATGAAGATATCGTAAATATAAACATGTACTAAACATGTACTAGTAACGGATTAATAAGATTAATAAATTGTCTAATAGAATACTTAAAACTTCTATAATTTATTTTATTATTACTATCCGAACTCTCACCTGCGACACCCTATATATTACTAAACTTTACTCCCGAATTACTCCCGAATTTAAACACCACTGAAACCTCGCCTACAACACCCGATATATAACTAAACTTTACTCCCAAAATTAAACACCACTAAGACTCGGTTCATATGTGCATGAATGAGAGAGACGACGTACGGGTACTCGGCGACGGGGTCGGCGACGCCGGCGGCGAGGCTGCGGTCGTCCTGCACGTGCGCGACCTTGCGGAAGAGCGACCGGTCCACGAAACGCTCGGCCTCGTCCAGCGCGAGCTCCGGCGCCACCACCTCGGGCACCGTCTCCCGCTTCTTCTTGTCCATCCACACGTTGGGCGCGTGCGCCAGCTGCTGCCGCGCCGTGTGCAGGCCCAGCGTCACCGACAGCGCGATCAGGCCCAGCGCCACGTACACCGGCACGTAGTCGCCGCGCGGGAGCTTGCCGCCGGTGCCGGCCCTGTGGTGCTCGGCGGCGGTGGCCGCCGTGGCGGCGGAGCGGGAGGAGGCGGGAGCGGTGGGGCGGACGTAGCGCCGCAGCGCGGTCGCGCGGAGGCCCGCGGCGGCTCGGAACGCCATGACGACGACATGGCTGGCGCGCGGCGGCGACTGGTTCGGTGAGCGAATCTGAGTGTGACGGAAGGATGAAAAGGACCAGGGCGTGCAGCGGACGCTTCTCCGTGCGTGGACTGTGATGGTTCAGGTGAAGCAGAGTGAGCTCCCGGTAGCGGCTTTTATGCGGAGCGGGGAGAAGCGTCTGGAACCGGGCGGGAGCGAGGTGGCGCTGGAGGCAACCGGACGTGGCGCGAGGGTGGGACACGCGGCGAGGCGGGGACGCGCCGGCGTGGACTAACACCTCCACCACTGCTCCACGAAGCGGCTAGAAGACCACAGCCTCGGCACTGTAGGGGCGCCGGCGGTGGTGGCGCCTGGCCGTTGGATTGGATTGGAACGGTACGGTCACGGGTCACCTGACCATGTGCGATGCGACCGTGCGTACCTCCACCGACCGCAACCGCGGTTCAATGGGAACTGTTCTATTTTTTCAATTGAAAATTAACTTGCAACTTTTTACGGGAACAAATTCAAATCTTCGGCATGTTTGTTTTGGCTGGATTGGCTTATTGGCTTTATAAGAAAAAAATTGGTTGGTTACCGATAAAGCCAAAGATTACAGATACACCCTTTGAACAGGCTGCTTTTAGCACATCAATTTCAGCGAAAAAATGCAACAATATATGTTCACGTTCCAAATCTTTTCTTGAGTGTTTGATTACGCCGACAGTGGCGGACCTTGAGGCAAGCAACCACAGCAGTTCTGTTTGTAAGCGCATTCATCGGAGTCACTGTCACTGAGAGTTTCCAAAACCCACCCAGTCTAGATTATTTTGACAAGATTAAAAAAACTATTCTCCAATAACTTCCTATGTCAAAACTTCTAATATTTTCGCACTGGAAAGTCGACTCAACCGCGTGGATAGATGCGCACGTTTCATCAGCAAATTTGCACGTTTCATCAGCAAATTTGAAGGTCGAACGACGTAGGAAAAAATAAAAAGTAGGATAGGTTCTTGATGCAAATATACAAGAGAGAAAAGAGAAAATATGAGTTGTTAGGATGATTTATTAATAATCTAATATTTCTAATGCAAAACTGTTTTCTATATTTTAGGACTGAAATATTATAAAGACCCTATTTGGGTAGGCTTTTCACGGGCTTCAGGAGCCGTTTGGAGCCGTTTTGTGCTAAACAGAATAAAACAAAATGGCTTCACGCAGAAAGCCCCTAAAATCGTGCTTTCACATAGGTTTGAGGTGGGATAGAGCAAAAATAGTGGTTTTACCCGGTTTCACCTCATCTTGCATGGCGTTTTGTGAGAGCATATTTTAAGAAACTATATGTGGAGTTGTTTTGTCAAACGATTTATCAAAACGGCCTAGCTCTCACTGATAGAGCTGTTCATGGAGCTGAAGCCCAAAAAACGGTTTCACTAGTGAAGTGGAAGCCATGCCAAACAGACACAAATTGTTAGAGGAATCCAACAAATATGCTCCCAACTTTTTTTTAGCCACTTGAAAAACTCATTGATTTACCAATTGCCTTGTTGAAACTCTCAGGATGCTCTAAATGAACCACATAGCCGGTCAGTCACATGCTCCCTCCGTTCCAAAAGAAGTATCATGTATACTGATTAAATTTTTTAAATTTGATTACATCTAGTATATAAAATATATTCAATAATTAACCTAATGATATTTATTGTACACCATAAATATTGATACTCTCTGTTATATATTTAGTTAAACACTCATTGGGAAGTAAAAATGACTTTTTTGGAGGGAGTAGTAGTCAACCCTACACGAGAGTCGTGGCATAGTATTTAGGATCACAATTGACCTATAGCGAAATTCATACTAAAAGATATCAAAATCAAACATTGTTGACCTATGATTTGTAATATGCTAGCAAAGTCATACATTTTGACATGTTTCACAGTATTTTTCCCTTTTTTACCCCGCTGTCTAGAATTACTCACGGTGCAAACTTACTGTCGACATTCATCGTCATCTATTAGAAGCATTGTGAATTGTGACTGCACTAGGATAGTTTGGGCGCGTTTGGTTTACAGCCGCTACATGCTACAACTAATCTGCGGCTGCGCCAAAACTTCGGCCCCAAATTTGTTCGCCACACTTGTGGCACATTTTGCCGTGAAAAATGAACCGGTGAGCGATGGCGGGGCCACAGCATGCCACAACTCATGCCACGAACCAAACACGAGCCCAAAATAGGCTTGGAAGGTTCGGCACGATGCGGCAATGCGTGGATGTGAACCAAATGCGCCCTTAGCTTTTAGAACGAACTCAGAAATTAAACAATGTTCATGAAATGTAGCATTTATTTTTTTTCCATAAATATAAGCATTTTTTGGGTAATCCACTCTCATCCCTCATTATTTAGGCTACTGAACAAGCATATGTTAATTGGTGCGATCGAGGAGCATTACGTTCATTTCCTTTCATTCTTAATCCATCCTTAATCTAGAATGCATTATAAACGTTTTTGACTTTTCTAAATACACTATTTTTATTATACATCTAGACATAGTGTATATATCTAAAAATCTAAAAAAGTTAAAACATCTTATCATTTGGAACAGAGGGAGTATGAACGTAGTTCAGAGAGCTCAGTACTTTTCTCTTGGCAGCTATAGAATGAGACTCTGTTTGGCACAACTTCACCAACCACTTTAATGAGCTGTTTTTTGCCAAACACTTTTTTTTAAAACAATTTCATGTGTGAAGATCCTTTTTATGCTCTCACAAGATGGAGAGAGGTGAAGCTAAAAAAGTAGTTTTTCATGGCCCTCTTCCTTATTTCCCTCTCCAGTAATGAACTGGTGAAGCTGTTCTGCTAACCAGTCATCGAGAAAAAACTGCTTCGTGAAGCTGTTAAAAAAAATAGCTTCAATGGTGAAAGCTAAGCTGTAGTAGATAGGACCTAAATTTCACTCTCGATAGTCAACTCTGATGTTTTTATTTCATTTTATTAATATAATTCATATATATATATATAAATATAGGGAAATATTATTAATTAATATATGTAATAAATATAGATATCTATATAGATAGAGATATATATGGACAGATAAAACAACGGTACTGATTGCTGTTTTATTCGGACAAGGAATTGGTCCAATGGACCTCTGTGAGAGCCTTGGCGGACTCTTTGTTTCAAAAAAAAAAAAAAGAGCCTTGGCGGACTCCGTCTCCGTGCGCCGTAGATATAGCCTGTTCCAACGTCATCGTCCGCATCGCACAGCCGTTGTTTACCGTTGAGGAGCAACTCCGTTTTCCTACCGTTGAGGCGCAGGGCTCGCTCTCTCCCTTTCCTGGCGATCGTGACTACCCTGGATTTTGGCCCCGTATCATGCAGCCCAAGAAAATTTTGGCCCAGCACTCGGTCGTCTCCTGGCATTCAGAAATCCAGAGTCGGCGCCTCCCCTCGCGACTCCGCGCCCGCCCGTCCCTGGCCGATTCCTCGCGGCTCCGGCCCCGCCCCTCGCCGGTAGACGTCCACCCGCCCCACCCACGCCGGCCGGCGTCCGCCGCCCCCGCGGCCCCGCCCAAATTCCCCTGCGTGGTGCCGTGGTCACGGCCTCGCCGAGACCCTCGCCGCCCCACGGCCCTGCGACCTGCGTGAGCGCGCTCCGCCTCCGCTAGTCCGGTGGCGCGCGCGGTAGCCGGCAAGCAGCAGGCCGGGTCGGCCGGGGGCCGCCCAGTCCGCCGTGTGCAGTGCTCCGCTCCCTGTCCGTCCCTGGTGGCTGGTGAGTTATTGTGTCTTCTAAGCTTTATTAGGGTTTGGGGATTGTGGATTTGTGAGATTATAATTAAATGAAATATGTTGTTATTTTTCCAGAAAAAAGAGAGTCTAAGTTTCGAACCTTTTGAATGTATTATTGCAATTTGGTTAATTATAGTCATTTACATCAATTTTTTTTACCGTATTGCATATAATTTTTTTTGGCGTATTGCATATAAAATTTTTGACTAGGACTACCCTGGATTCAAATCCCAGCTCCGCCACTGTCGACGACCATAGCGGCCGCCCTACGCCAGGTGCCCAGGTTTTCGTCGGGCCCTTCGCCATGTCTTCGCCGGACCCTTCGCCGGATCCTTTGCCGTCGACGAGCAGCCAACAGGTATGCCCACCCCTTCTTTGCTCTCCCTTCTGTGCGGTGCCGAGGACCCAAACCCTAACTTAAGCTATTTGGTGCACTCGGATCTGATCTAATTACAAGCGTGTACATACGAAATTCGGTTTTGCTGCGAAAGTTATCGGATCCACCGCTGCAGTTGGTCTTGGTTTGTTGGTTTGCTCTGTAGAGATGGAGGGTTAGGGAGGAACTAACTTGTTTTTGTTTCTGCATTGGTACCTGGACTTGCGAGTCCAGCAGAAGCAGTTGGGGAGTTTGACAAATCTACTGGCAGAGGCAAGCAGGTAATGTTGCTATGCACTTTCTGCTCAGTTTATTAATAGCAAAATTGCTGGTAATTTTGTCTTGTCGATATGTGATGCTCATAATTTCTATCGGTGTGTTACTAATAACAGCTACTGATATAGTGATATACAATCCGTAACCGTTTAGTTTGTCTATTGGTTCATAATTTCATATGGTATTATAACTCTTACTAACGTTCTCATGAAATGCCAGGTTCTACCGCAGAGCATATAATGAACTGTTCTCAGGTGTAACTACTGAGCAGGAGCCTGAATCATCGACTAATACTCCTGAGTATATGCTTTTTGGGTGGCATCTCTTCTTAATGCTTCGTTCGAGATCACCAGAATTGTTCAAGGACCTGGTGTCCTGCATCCATGGATTAGTTGCTGTGTTGGTCAGTTTGCTTATTTCGCCTTTCTTTTGTTTCATTACGGATTTTTGCACTATGACTCCTTTAGTGCTGTGAGCTGCTACTTGTATTTTTGATTGATCACAGAACTGCTTACTGCAATGCAGGCCATACTTTTGATCCACGTGCCAGTTAAATTTAGGAGCTTCACGGTTGAAGGCTCTTCTCACTTAAGTAATGGTTCCTTCTGAATCTATTTTTTAATTTATTCATTCAGCATATGGCCCATAGTTATGTTTTTTTTTCATTGCTCGAATTCAGTCAAACAAACTGAGAAAGGCGTGGATCTTATTGCTTCGTTATGCCATAATTATCATGCCTCTGAAGAACGTTTGAAAGAAATGATGGACAAGTCTCACAAGGCAATAGAAGACGTTTTCGGCATGAAAGCACTAAATGCTTCAGAGTGCAAAACAGAAAATTTGGATAAGATAGACACAGGCATGGAGCCCTTCCTCACATGTTTGTGCATGCAAACCTAGTTCTGGTTATGCCGCATGCTTGAATTAGCTGAATTGTTGTCAATGTTCTGTTGCAGATGGCCTGATGTATTTCAAAGGTCTCATTGATATGGAGTCTTTCCAATCTAATCTGGAAAAAATGGAGAAACTATGTAATTCTAATAGCTGTGAAGGGGAGCTTGATTTTAAATTAATTTTGATTAATAATGATTATATCCCCTGTGCTGAGAACTCGTCTGGGGAATCCACCAATTTAGGACGTTCAAAGGTATCCAGAATGGTTCGTAAATTTCAGTAGGTTGAGTTTCTTTTTGCAGATTGTATCAATCGATTCCTTTTCTTCTTTTGCAGTGTGTCTTTGAAATATTGGCATCCCCCACAAAGACAATAAAGAACATGCTGACTGTTCCTAGTTCCCCTTTGTCACCCGTCACCGGTGGTTCAGTCAAGATTGTGCAAATGACACCAGTAACTTCTGCCATGACGACAGCTAAGTGGCTTCGTGAGGTGATATCTTCATTGCCAGAGAAGCCTTCATCTAAGCTTCAGCAGTTGCTGTCATCATGCGATAGGGATTTGACAAATGCTATCACAGAAAGGGTCAGCATAGTTTTGGAAGCAATTTTTCCAACCAAGTCTTCTACTGATGGGGGTGGCTCATTAGTCCTCAATTGTGCAAATGGCTTTGATATTCCATGGGCAGAAGCCAGAAAAATGGAGGCTTCCAAGTTGTACTATAGGGTATTAGAGGCAATCTGCAGAGCTGAGTTACCAAACAGCGATGTAAATAATCTAACTCCATTGCTGTCAAATGAGTGTTTTCACCGATGTTTGATTGCATGTTCAGCGGAGCTAGTGTTGACGACACATAAGTCAGTCTTCATGATGTTTCCTGCTGTTCTTGAGAGTACGGGTCTAACTGCATTTGATTTGAGCAAAATAATTGAGAGCTTTGTGAGACATGAAGAGACCCTCCCAAGACAATTGAAAAGACACCTAAATTTCTTAGAAGAACAGCTTTTGGAAAGCATGGTATGGGAGAAAGGTTCATCATTGTATAACTCACTGATTGTTGCCAGGCCATCTCTCGCTTCAGAAATAAAATACCTTGGTCTTTTGGCTGAACCAATGCCATCTCTTGATGACTTAGTGGCAAGGCAGAATATTCATGTTGAGGGCTTGCCTGCTACACCATCTAAAAAACGTGCTGCTGGTCCAGGTAATTTGCTACTCAGCCTTAGTTTGATGTTTCACATTTAGGTAGCAGTCATTATATTCAGTGCGTTAGTAACTATAATTGTTGTCACTGCCATTTTATCAGCAGAAGCTTGAATGAAATATCGGTTCAGTATCAGCATTGTGTCCTGAAGGTTAAGATTAGCTTTATTGCTGAAAGGCAAAAAAAGTAAAGGGTAATGTGGTTGAAAATTATGGTCAGGAAAGATGAAAATCAGCATTAATGATGTGAAACTTCTGCACCAATGAAACTTCACCCTGAATTTGTTTGTTTGTAGCAGTACAAATGTACAATGTATTCTTAATAAATGTACAATGTATTAGTGTAAAGTATGGTCCTTGTCACTTATTAGTGCAGAAGGTAACATGAACTCAAGTTGCGGTGAAGGATCTATTTTCCTTTATAAATTGTGTAACAGTTCTGTAGAAGTGACTTTTTGAACAAGGAATCTATGACAATACGGTGCCTTTCCAATTGGGTACCATCTAAAAATTTGAAGGTTCAATAACCTTAAAGATTAAACTGCAATATTTTTGAAACAAGTAATTCTATTTGGTACTCCTCTTTGTTCCTTTTAGGCTTTTGGCTCTCTCTATTTTATTCATCACATGTTTCTTGCAGATGACAACGCTGATCCTCGGTCACCAAAGAGATTGTGCAATGAATCTAGGAACACAGTGGTAGAGCGCAATTTGCAGACACCTCCACCCAAGCAAAGCCACATGGTGTCGACTAGTTTGAAAGCAAAATGCCATCCACTTGAGTCCACATTTGCAAGGTTTAGTCACCTGTTTCAGTTGTACTAGTATTTACACATTCTACTTTTCTGTTAACGAAACAGAAGTATTGTTTTACCATTTGTCTCCTTTGCAGTCCAACTGTCAGTAATCCTGTTGGTGGGAATGAAAAATGTGCTGACGTGACAATTCAGATATTTTTTTCCAAAGTATGGATCTTCTCATAATCAGAACTTCACTTCTATGATTTATCTTCTTTCCTACAGTTTTGATTTTGACCTGCAATTTCTTCAGATTCTGAAGTTGGCTGCTGTTAGAATAAGAAACTTGTGTGAAAGGGTTCAACATGTGGAACTGACAGAGCATGTCTATAATGTCTTCAATCAGATTCTTGATCAACAGACAACATTATTTTTTAATAGACACATCGATCAACTTATCCTTTGCTGTCTTTATGGTGTTGCAAAGGTATCATTTACTATATTTAATGAGCTTCCTGTCATTACTTCCCTTTTATCTAGGCTGGCTGACCATGCCTTCTCTGACAGGCTTGTAAATTAGAACTCTCATTCAAGGAGTTACTCAACTATTACAGAAAAGAAGCACAATGTAAACCAGAAGTTTTTCAAAATATCTATATTGGGAGTAGGAATAGTAATGACGTATGTACCTTTATTGCACCTTTATTCTGACAGTTCTTTCTTCATTCTTCGGGTGCTCCTTATTGCTTGTTTTTCTGAAAGTTATTTGCTATCGACAGGTATTAGTATCACACCATGTTGGTATCATTAGTTTTTACAACGCGGTGTTTGTTCCAGCAGCCAAGCCTTTCCTGGTGTCACTAATATCATCTGGTACTTGTCCAGAAGACAAGAAGAATGCTAGTGGTATATGCTATACCCACTTTCTCAGTTTGAACTGTTATTTCTTTTCCTATGTGTCAATGATGTCATTACTCTTGCTTAGGCCAAATTCCTGGATCACCCAAGCCATCTCCTCTCCCAAATAATTTACCAGATATGTCCCCGAAGAAAGTTTCAGCATCTCATAATGTATATGTGTCTCCTTTGCGGCAAACCAAGGTTTTTTTCTCATTCTTCGCTTTACTTTCTACAGCACACTAATGTGTCAACAACAGCATCAATAACAAAGCCGTTGAGTCCCAAGCGTGGGGCAGGCTAGAGGTTAAGTCTCACAAGAGCCATAACACAGTAGTGTATCGTGTTGATGAATACCCAGAATTTTTCTAGGCCGCTCCTTACATTTCATTAGATGCTGGGAATAATTCTTAAGAATTGAGATGGAGATTACCTAAGTTCCTTAGGGTTGGCATACCTTTCAATACTACAGCTTGTTGTCACCACATTTCATTTTATTGTAAGTTATTTTAAGACTAGTCAATGCTGCTATGAGGGTGGGTGGTACTGCTTCCACCTTATTGTCCACTTCATATCATAATAGTAATGCTGTCGAATCATTAGCACTTATCTCTTTACTGCATTCCCTTTTCCAATAACACATTCCTCTATGCCACTTGTCAGATGGATTCACTTCTGTCACCAAGTTCCAGGAGTTTTTATGCATGCATTGGTGAAGGCACCCATGCTTATCAGAGCCCATCTAAAGATTTGGCTGCTATAAATAGCCGCCTAAATTAGTATGAATCTCAAAATGACACTTTCTTTTCTACAACATGGTTTCATGTCTACAACACTAATTTATACCACTCCATTTCTTGTTAAATTTGCAGTAGCGGCCGGAGAGTAAACAGTCGATTAAACTTCGACATGGTGAGCGACTCAGTGGTAGCTGGTAGTCTGGGCCAGCCAAATGGTGGTTCTACCTCCTTCGATCCTGCAGCTGCATTTGGCCCCCTTTCAAAGAAGAGAAAGCCAGATACTTGATCAAATATAAATGGCGACATCTCGTATATAGCTCACAGCTCCATGCTCCATAGCAGTCTATTCTTCTGAATAAGTGGGTTAACTGGAGTGATTTAACTGTACATGTATGTGTTAGTGAGAAGCAGCAGTTTATAGGCAGCAAACTGTTTCAAGTTAGCTTTGAGGTTGTATCACCATTTCCCTGTTGATTGATCATATTAGACTGTAACATCCGCTGTGTAGAATGCTAATGAATCTTTAGTTTTCACACCCTGTTCGCTTGATCGTTTTTGTGGCTTATAAGCCGGCTGATGCTGTTTTGTTGTGAGAGAAAAACACTGTATCATGGCTGATAAGCATGGCTAATATTTGTTGTCAAATAGTACTGTACTTAATTCATATCTTTCATATTTTTCACTAGCATTGGCAACCCCAAATTGCTTTCCTGACTAGGCTCATATTCTTCACAGGTATAAGTATGCCAACTCTAAACTATTTGAATCCTTTTATATTATAATTTTTAATTACTTTCTCAGTTTCTGCTACTTTTGTACTGTGTATTTCCAGCTTCTCCATCAGACTGATGATTCCATATTCAGTAAGCTGCAAGTGATTTGACATATGTGGCTTATCCTTCAGGTATGTCTCATGTTGACTTCATTGCTTTTGTAATGGTACTGTTGACTTTATTGCTGGTTACAATCAACCTTCACTTGCTTTATATTGTTCTACTATTTTTGGCTTGCACAGCCAGGATGATTGGTTTTCTGCATCAATCAATCCTTTTCTCAGGACACAAGATAATTCTTGTATTGCTACACTTCCCAAATTGCAATTAATTCAGAAGTCTACCTTCTTTCATTCAGTTAGTTCTCAGCAACACTGAATGGATATGAATGAGTCATTCCAATAGATGCTCATCTGGTTATTCCAAACAATCTGACATCACATCTCTTTCTGCAGGTGAGATAAGGAAAACCTGAAACACTATCACCATTTAAAACATTGGCTCCTGGAAGTTCAGGTGATTAGCAAAGCTCCATCTACATCTGACATTGGCATGTACGGTAGAGTGCAGTGACTCCTGTGATGGCAGGAGTCGTTCTTAAACAGCAGCTGCTCCTTCAGTTTGTTCAGCGCTTCTCATATCTGATTGTATTGACCGAGAGCACCCACCTTGCCTTCTGGTACCAACTGAATGAGCTGCTGACGCCGACTCATCTGCATAATGGTAGATTAGGCGTGCCTGTAGAATGAGATGCTTACCCATCTTTACGAGCTCAGGCCATGATTCCAGCAGCACTGTGACCTGGGGTGCAAGCACTTTCCAGGCCACACCAATCCTGCCGCTTCTTGAAGATCCATTTTTCCTATGGTGCCACCTATATAAAAGCCATTTCTGGTTGTTATGTCTATCCTTGACATGTCAACAGATTAGTGTTGGGCTGCAGTCATGCGGTGTTTAAGTCTCTGAGAAGGCGAGAAGTCATTGCTGCCAGCATTGTGATTGTCAGGCACAAAAGTACTCAAAAGTGAGAGCTACTTGTTGCCAGCAAATGGAGAAGGGCGATATAGGTTGATAATCAAATTCAGTTCTCTGTATACAAGCCGCAGATTTTGTTTAGAGTTAGCTTTTGAGATTCATCATTTCATTCTTCTGAGATTCATCATTTCATTTCACAGCTGATTCTGTGTGTTGTAACTCCTGAGTACGAGTAGAAATTAGAATGCTAACTGACCTTAATTTTCACCGAATAATTTGCTACCATTTTCAGTATGAAGTCCTTGTCCTAAATTTTGGGATGTATCTGTCATGGGTATATTTTGTCTTAAATACTTGTCCTGCTGGTTTTATAGCATTTGATTTTTACATATTTTTAGTTTTGCACTAGCATTTTCTCTACCAAATCATATTTCTTGCTTTTGGAATGTGTTCCGGTTTTATAGCACTTGTCAGTTGTCACTGAATAGTGCATTGGATTCATGTCCTTCTAAATTTCCTCTTGTGCGTACTTTCTCTAATGCTCCTTTCGTACTGTATTCCTCCAACTTGTTCATGGGAGTGGGACTAACGGTTCCATATTCAGCGCACTGCCGTGACCGTGATTTGACAGACGAAGCTTCTCCATCAGTTATGACACTCATGCCCTCTGCCGTGTCTTTGGGATGAGTATGGATTTTGTATGTCGCATGTTTAAGGAAATTACTTTTGCGATGAACAAATGTAATGGAACTGTGATCCCATTGCCTGGGGCCATTAATTCATTGTCATCACAAAGAATGCTGAGTTAGAGAATGCCATCCAGTATGCAAACTGAGCTATTTTGTATTGCCCTGCGCATCCAGAGCAATCTATTATCTTTTCTGCACCATTCAGTTGTGTTCTCAGGACACTGCATAATGATTCTTATAGTAGGCTTCAAGAACAATGGTACAGTTTTCAAAATTGTTTTTCATTCAAAAGGATAAAAAAATTCCACAAATAGAACTTTAAATTTGTTAGATTGTTTCTTCCAATTAGTTCTCGGCAACATGAAACGGTCATTAATTAAACACTAGAATTTGTTCTGGTGATTCCGCAAGGTTCTGACACTGCAACTCTTTCTGCAGGTGAGATTTGAAGCCTTGAAGCACTGAACCATCAACGACATCTGAACCATTTGGCTCCTGGAACTCCAGATGGACGAGCAAAGCCGCTGGCCACTGCCATTGGCGTGTGAGATCATCATCAGCATCAGCACAGCGCTACTGCCCCTTCGGCGGCAGCCGGCATCACCATGTACAGGCTCGACGAGTCCACCAGCTCTGGCGATGGCAGAGGCCTGAATTCGTTGCTCTCGAACAGCAGCTGCTCCTTGAGCTTGTCCAGAGCTTCCCGCATCCAGTCGTACCGACAGAGACCGTACGCCTCCTCTAGGGGTACCTGAACATGTATGTGCAAGAACTGCATGAGCTGCTGCTATGAGATCACAATCTGCGAAATGGCGAGCTGCTAGTTGTTGCAGCAGAATGACATGCATGCATGCTCACCCATCTCCTGCCATGGGTGACCTGCTCAGGCCAGATTTCCAGCAGCTCTGTGACTTGTAGTCCGAACATGAAGCCCTTGCAAGCCCCTTGCAGACCACAGCTGTTCTGTTTGCTCTTGCTCTTGAAGACCCATTCTCCCAGCGGCGTCGCCTGAACGAAAGCCATATTATTCAGCTGTTAGCTATTTATTTATGCACTGACAATCCATCCCGTGATTTTCAGTTATTAAAGTTACTCAGAAGTAAAAACAATGCTGCTTGTTGCCAAGGAATCGATCCAGTGGAAGTGGAACAGATGTCTGTTTTTTTTTACCAAGAAAATCCAATCTATTGATT
Source organism: Miscanthus lutarioriparius (assembly GCA_904845875.1). Lineage (NCBI taxonomy): Eukaryota > Viridiplantae > Streptophyta > Magnoliopsida > Poales > Poaceae > Miscanthus > Miscanthus lutarioriparius. The sequence goes on from CAJGYO010000010.1 coordinate 53,069,104, forward strand.
CTCCCATGCTCTCATTTATTAGTTATATCTCTCTTTCTCTGAAGTACATGTGAAGTACTGCTGGCAATAATGCTGATTATCCCCATGTCAGCACATGAAACTCATGAGCTCGGATTAAGCATGATGGTGGCCGTGCAGCATATGGGGTTGTTGGCCACCTAACCATTGCCCATTGGTGCATTTGTTCCTACTGGATGTAGCAAAGAAAACTACAATTTTGGCCATGCTCATCATGCTGAGCATCTTTTTCAATGGTTTGAAATCTTACATCTCACACTTGAATAGTTGAAGCGTGCATCACATTTTTTTTTCTTCACCAAAAAGAAAATTTCCTTGCTACAAAACACCATTATATAGGCATGTAGCTAGCTAGCAATCTATGGCCTATGAGCTATATATAGAGGAGCACTAGCTTGAGGCACTTCTCTTAGGAGCCTGTTTAGTTCCTAAAATTTTGCAAAATTTTTCAAGATTCCCCGTCACATCGAATCTTTGGACGCATGCATGAAGCATTAAATATAAATAAAAAATAAAATTAATTACACAGTTTAGACGAAATTCACGAGACGAATCTTTTAAGCCTAATTAGACTATGATTGGACACTAATTGCCAAATAACAACGAAAGTGCTACAGTACCATTTCAAAAAAAATCGCCAACTAAACCACCCCTAGGTGCTAGCCACTTAAAATTTTTTAAGGAAAGCTAGCCACTGAAAATTGACCGTTCTATCGCGCCCATCACATACCGAAATGACACGCATGAAAATGACTCGGAAGCATCCTATCGTACTAGTCTACTACCATGCATATCTAATCTGATGCTCTAGAAAGGCAACAACAAAAATCCAAACATACCACGGCACTAGAGCCAACAGACTCCCCTATCATGCATGATGCAAGCATAGATAAAATATATATTATGCTCCACTAATCCACCAGCTAATGTTATAATAGTATACACTAATAAATAAACCGGGAAACATTGCCACGTCAAGAATAGGTCATCAAGCTAGGCACCCACGCTGATAATGCCCTTGACGCCTGCTTCCTCGAAGGCCTCCCTGCAGGCAGCTTCGTCGATGCTCTCGTCGTTCTCCCATCCACCCTGCAGCAGCAAAATACCAGCCAACGCACATGATGTTACATATCACAAATAAAAACTTTTCATTTGCTCCTGATCTGATGAGAGCTCATATTCAGCATCATATACATAATTGAGCAATTGTTCGTATTCTTTGCATGCATGCATGATTGATTAAAGGGCGCATATCGTATGGCCATCTGATCTTGCTGTCTCACCTTTGGGAAGATGAGATCGCTTCGCTTGGGCGTCGAGATCATGAGCACTTGCAGCCTGCCTAGCACGTCCTGCTGGCAGCTTTTCTCCCCAACATCCTCCTCGAGCATGTAAGGAACGCATCTGGTATAGGAATCAAGAACATATATACATGATTAACTAATGTAACAGGAGTACTATTTCATTGAATATACAAAGAGAAATCCTCGCTAATTCCTATGTATAATGTTATTGTGCATCATCGTCTACTCATTTTGGATCCAGCACTACACCTTCGGTAGCAAGTGAAAGGCTATATAACTACATGTTCTTTCCTGTTCTTAAACTGTCCAGTTGTGATTTTATGTGACCCTGTGAGTATTGGAGAGATTTTTATATATTTATACCTTCTTGTCAAATTGCTAATCAAATGCATGTAGACCATGATATGCTTAATGAACAAGGTGTGCGTGCGTGGTGTTTATAGCAAACTAGTTAATAGGTACCCTGAGACAAGGCGGTAGCATCCTTCGTAGCGCTGCCGGAGGCGCCCCTGCCTCGCGCAAACCATGGCGGGCGTTGGCGGCGATGGCGACGATGATGCAGGAGGCGCCGTCTTCTCTCTTCTCCACAGGAACAATCTCCTTGTTAGCTGAACAAGAACCTACGCAAACAACTACAAATCCAGGTCACAACCTATTCATGCACACATGTACATCGTCAAAACAAAACCTCCAAGTTAACATATATATATATATATATATATATATATATATATATATATATATATATATATATATATAGGCAGATATGTATCTATACAGATTAGTAAGCTCACCTCAAGAAGACAAATCCAAGAGCGATTCAACCTCTCTCTCATCACACCCACAGCCTGCAGAGAATGGTATCCTTGCTGATGATGATGCCACAAGCTTCTCCCAGCTGCATGCCACTGACCCAAAGAATCTCTCCCTTTGCATTAGTCCACTGGCCCTGATGCAATTGGATGGAGGCTCTAGATTTGGGAGATATATGGCTGCAAGATAAGCCCAAATGGCCAGAGGATCGGACAGACTGATGACCGGAACCCAATTCTCCTGGAATCTAATCCTTCTATCTGCTGCCTGTGCTGCCTAGACCTTAATTTATATAGCTAGCTAGATATACCAGCTAGAGCTTTGGAATTGAGCCGATTGGGGATTATATGCAAAGTACCCAGAGGTGGCCTTTCTTCCTGATTCTACTGGTTCTTGGACCTATTTATAAGGAGAAGATGTAGGGCGTAATATGCGTTGAACTCCCTTGGTTTCTGTCTAATCTCGGATGAATCCCTGCTTTTTCTTGTGTTTCCTCAGCTGGTCAATGGGTTGCTAGGTTTTTTCTTATTGTGTCAACCAAACCGTGTTACTAGGAAACCGCCAATATGGACGAAGGATAGATCTTGGTCATACATGTTGTCTGTTGGAGTTTATTTACGGATCTGTTTGTACCTAGAACAACCATTTCCTTTGGCCGTTGCAACTAATTCTCTTATTATAAACAGAGAACGAATAATGAATATAATGACCTTTGTTTCCACTGAACTACCCACACACTGTTTGTACATTAATGTGTATGCTGAGTTACCTACCCAAGTAGAGCGTTACTTTACAACTCTGAGGTTTATTTTTTTCGATAAAGGAATCTTTTATTATGTTTCAAGATTATTACATTGAGTTGATACAATCAACTGAGGTTTGTTTTGACACGACTTCCGTAAGTGTTTATTTAGTTTCTTAAAAAAAAAAGAAGTCACAGGCTCCCCAAACCGGCCTCTATGTAGCAGGGTGCTCAGTTTAATGGAATCTAATTCTTTCATTTGGTGGATTGATAATTTGATATGCACCAATTTGGAGGAAAACAATAGACTAAAATATGCAGTGGTCTTATATATGCAAGTCATCAGCAAGTCATCTTCTAAGCAAACAGGTCCACTATTCTCTGCTGTCACTTTCTACAAATACTAGTCATATGCATGCCAAGTGCTTTGCTAGTGAAGTGAAATATTTTATCTTTGATGTAAATAAATTTAGTGGAGGAGGAAACTACTCGACACCTTCCTCCACCCCATTTTCTCTTTTACCAAGCTAGCCACCAAGAAGTTGCAGGTTATATTTAAACTCGGTTGTGCTCTCTGATCCCCTTCATATTCTACTATTCACGGACCATTAGTTGGGAGGGTACATTACTATTTCTCCCTAAGTTCAAGAGATGAATGACCAGGTTGCTTCCTTGCCTCATATCAACCCTGAATGTAAAAAAAAAAAATGGAGGGTCCATGTCTACATATAACGTGACAAGAAAACACACATTATGCTAATCAGATTGCGCGATCCCTTGGACCAAAATATAGTTAAGTTTGTATGGGATTGTCTTTCCCCAGACCATTGCTCTAAAACACTATCATATAAAATATCTGAACCGTTCTATTTCAAAATAATATGTTTATGTACTGTTGGTCAAAGTATCATACTGAAGACTGTGTATGCAGTCAATACTCGATACTCTAATACTAATATCTATGGTTAATTATAACTCTATGTCTAGGGGTTAAAAATACTTAATTTAAAACCACATTGGCCTGATTGAGAGGCTTTTGGCTAGATGGCTATGATCACCTTGACATTTTTGAGCAACCTCAAACTAAGAGCCACATGTCCTCGTTTCTAATTAAGGCCCTCTGTTTCGTACGGTTTTGAACAGCTCTAGCTCTTTGACATAGTCTATACTCCGAGGAGGAGTTAGAGCCCATGAAGTAAAAAATAGTAGTTTTATTAGCTCCTCCTGCTAATTCATTTTAAGAGGAGAGAGAAAAATGGCTCTTCACCACATTGCACTACCGTGCACGGAGGAGCCAGAGTTGCTCGGACCTACCTAGATGAGAGGCATCATGATAATAAATTTAAACGCCACATTGCCACAAGAGGATCCACGCCTAGGTTTGAGTACATATGTTTGGGGGTAAATACTGCTAGTAGATATTAGATCTTCTCAAACCAACATCGACATCCACATATGTGCTGAGGCCATCTTTTCAGGGAGCCAGCGCTGGCTCTCCCTCTCCAGGAGAACAAGACACGGAGACGCAAGTGACAATGTACAAATTAAGAGGATCCACCAGGATCGATCGATCGAGTTGGTGCCTGCTGCAGCTTGGCCACTGCTAGGCAAAACGGCAGTTCTTTTGACGGCTTCTGGCTGCTGGTCCATGTCCATCCACTAATCCGTCTGCACCCTCACGTGTCCTCTCGTGGTGTCTGTATGCTTTGACTGCCCAAAAATTGTCCTGGAACGGACAGAGGATAGGCTCGGTGAGAAATTTCGCGCGGCAGACCGGTTCAACCCAAAACCCATGATGTGCACGGCTCTCGATCTCCGGGTGGATCTGTTTCAGCACATGGACAGGAAAAGGACACCGAGTTCCTGCCTTTTCTTGAACTTTGGCTCTTTGTCGCACTTGACAGCAGGAAAGGGACACATCAGGGGTCTAACACTGTGGCCTTCAATTACATCTGTTCACTTGAAATAATAAGAGAGGAGGAATAGTGTGCTAGTTAAAATGCATAAGTTCTCTCAATTCCTCGATGTTCTGGTGGCCTTGTTGTGCCCAAACGAGCTTATTATCTGCTTTCAATAGCAGCAGGACCAAGAGGTCTCTGGTCTAAAAAGACTTCTCACAATTCCTCATGGGGCCAGGGCTGCTGTTTTCATAAAAGCCTTTACATATGTCTTGGAGTCATCTTAATCTAGGGATCACTTTTCAGTGTGGTGGCGATATGATTCAAATGTATATCAGGATTCAAATTCTGGTGCCCGCAATCTTAGGAATATTTGAGTGTCTCGAATGGTTATTTGCAGACGACGTTGCATTTGAGCCACACTTCAAACTATGTGCATTATTGGAGCCGCACTTCAAATTGTGTGCGTCCATTCCAAAAATAATTAGGACTAAACAGATTAGGTAAATGTATTCGTGAAGCCATTTATAGCTATTATGCTCCAAAAAAGCATTCCAACAACTTGTCTATATTGTTTTTCATTTTTCCCAGCTGGGTATCCCACCATCCTCGCTGACCATATTTCCCTAGCGAGTCCTGCTTGCTATATGTGTTTTCCAATTTAGCTAGGCTGTTGTAAAACTCTACATTTTAGATGGACTTTCTGTTTTACATAATGGCTAAATCTCACAATTTAGTATCTAATTTTACCAAGTCTCTTCGAGTTGCTCTAAGATTCTTAATCCAACTCAATCTATCTTTCAAATTGTGGATAGGGGAATGTTGATGGTGCTGCCGGCGTCATTCTTACCGTAAGGCTCCACATTTTGGATACAAAGTATTTTGGAATATTAATACCAGATAATAATATGGTTTTGTAAAAACTTTGTTTTTCTAAAGATGCTAGATATATGGGTGTTTAGACATAACATGCATCGTAGTTTCTAAAACCACGATTTTGTTAAAAACCATATGCTTCTTTTTGGACTTTCCAAAACTCCACTCTCGATCTCTCTTTTTAAACCAGGTTTTGTATGTCTCTAGATAATAAAAAACGGACTTGCTAGCGTTCGGACATCCGTCCGGACGCTACCACGCAGAGGGCGCAAATGAGCGTCTATGCGTCGGGCTCTCACGAGGGAGCGCACCAGCAGTGGGCCCGCGTCGCGCTGGACGTCGCCCACACCATCCCGAACATCGTCCGTGCTGCCGGCAGCTTCCCACGCACATCCCATATGTAATACCCGATCTACTTTTAAAACATCCAGATCCAATAGTTGCAACATACAAAAGATGCCACTACTGATCCAAGGGCCAAGACAACCTAGGAATGACATCGATATGCTTCTGGAACTAGTGATCGATGAACTAGTGGAGATGTTTGAAAAGGGTGTGCCGGATGTTTGGGACGAGTACAAAAAGGAACACGTCACGATTAAGGGGGTACTTATCGCTACAATTACCGACCTGCCAGGTCGAGGTTTCATTGTCCGGAGAGAAGACAAAAGGCTATACTAGATGTGTCGAGTGCTTGGACGACACCGATGCGGTAAATCTACCAAATAATTCAAAGATAGTTTATATGGGACATCGTAGGTTCCTACCTAAGGATCACCCTTACCACAGAAACAGAAAAAATTTCAATGGTACTATTGAGAAACGCTTAGCTCCAAAATATCGAGACAGGCCTATGATATTTCGAGAACTCAACAAACTGGATGTTGTCATTGGGAAGGGGGACAATGCAGTAGCAACGCCTGATGGGAGCGTTTGGAAGAAAAAATTGGTTTTCTAGAAACTATCTTACTGGCCATTTCTACGTGTACGCCACTGTCTTGATCCCATGCACATCACTAAAAACGTGTGCGCTAACACGCTTAACACCTTGATCGACACCGAGGGGACATCGAAGGATTCACTAGCCACATGCCTAGACATGCAACACTTGAGAATTAGGAAGGAGCTGCATCCCATAGAGCTAGAGAATGGCTAGTTCGAACCTCCAGTTGCGTCATGGACATTGAAGAAGGAAGAAAAGTGTGCGCTTATTTCTTTCTTCAATGAACTCAAAATCTCGATGGGCTACTGTGCGAACTCGAAGAGGCTAGTGAACATGAGAGAACTCAAGTTCAACTATGTCCCTATGAAGGCCCATGACTGTCATGTCATTATGACTCACTGCTCCCTATTGCCCTACGTGGTATCCTCTCCCAAAGGTCCGTGCCCCAATCATAAAGCTACGCTCGTTCTTCAACGCGATCTCAAAAAAGGTTATTGATGTGTCCATGCTAGAGCAGCTGCAGCGGGACATAGCCGAAACTCTCGTTAGGCTTGAGATGCATTTCCCGCCGACTTACTTTGATATCTCATTGCATCTGCTCATTCATCTTGTTGACCAAATTAGAGCCCTTGGCCCAATGTACCTGCATTGGATGTTCCCTTTCGAAAGATTGATAAAGGTTTTTATGAGGTATGTTAGGAACAGATTCAGGCCAGAAGGGGGCATGGTTGAAGGATGGTCAACGGAGGCACAGTTCACTGTTCTCCTGCAAGCCGAGGGTGTGATGCCATACATTGACGAGCACAGACAATCACTACAAACTATGTATCCAAGCAGGTCACAGGCTTGGCTGGATAAAAAACAAAAGGAGGAATTTGTCAACTGGTTGCGACGCCGCTTGCTTGGAATAAAGTTGGGTAATCAACTGGATGCCTTAGCCAAGGGACCTTCGAGTACATATCTTAAGTACCAAGGGTATGAGATCAATGGATTCATATTTTACACAAAAAAGTAAGATGAAAAGAGCACATACCAAAATTGTGGTGTTCGTTTTGATGCTCATGACGAAAACGACAACGTGCAGGCGACATACTATGGTTTCAAAGAGGAGATATGGGAGCTAGCCTACGGTCCATTGAAGACAACTCTTTTTCGCTGCCAGTGGGTACGGCTCGAGGAAATCAACAGTGACAGCGAAGGGTTCACTACTGTTGATCTCACTAAGACCGCATACAGAGACGACCCCTTCGTCCTTGCAAGAGATGTTATGCAAGTCTTCTATGCAAGGGATAATAAGACAAAAGGAAGGCTAAAAGTAGTCTTAGAAGAGAAAAGGAAGATTGTCGGTGTTGATGGAGTGACAGACGAAGAAGACTACAGGGGCTATTAGGAAATGCCTCTATTCGGGGCGAATGTACCCCTACCTATCCTTCAAGAGGGTGACGGACCTGCTTACGTACGGCTTGATCACAGTGAGGCCCTCGTTGTTGATGCATCTAAAGATAGTTAGATTATTGTTAACTATGTAATCATTACTCGGACGTTGTTCACCAACTATGTAATCTAATTTATATTTTGTGCGTTTCTCTAAAATTAAATAATTGACTATGTAATCAAATATTGAGATAATGTTCAGAAACACTATTATTTGATAATTATAGACCATTAATTAATTATCATAGAATTAAATAATTGAGACACAAATATTTGTATTATTTTACAATAAATTATATGTATTTACATGCACTAGACGGATAAAAGAAAAAACATAACCTAAACTAACATAATCCCTAATGCTAGCGCAGCGGTTAAGGCCCTATAATCTGGACCTTGACTTAATTAACTCCGGTTCAGAGGATAAAACAAAAAAGAAAACCTACCTTAACGTACTCCCTATCATAGCACAGCGATAAAAGCCAGCTATTGTGAAGCTTGGTTCGAATCCTAGGTGCGGTAAACTTTTTTTTTATATTTTTACAGAATTAAATGAAACTCAACTTAAACTATAAAAATGGTAACAAAATATTTCCTAACATAAATCCTCCTTTAACGCAGCGGTTAAGACACTAATTCCTCTTTCTCGCTCCCTCGGTTCGAAACCCAGGCGGGACAATTTTTTTTATTTTTTTTATCCAGAGCCCGCGGCAGTGGCTCTGATTTAAAAAAATAAAAGCTGAGCACCTGCGGCAGCGGCAGCTGCTTTGCCAGGCCTATCACTGTTGGTTTTTGCATAAAAACCGACAGTGATACATGGAATCACTGCCGGTTTTAAAAACCGGCACTAATGACCCCTATCACTGCCGATTTTTTATCAAAATCGACAGTGATAAGAATATTCTCTCCACGGGCTAGCAATGCTCACGCTGATCACCACAGTAGGAGCGCTGTTCCACCTACCATGATAGCTAGCCTATAAAATAGTGCCATGCTAGGAAGCCTCTCTATGGCTAGTACTTGTGTTTATTTTACAACTCTGTTTGTTTGCTGTTTATTTCTCCAGTTCGTTCTCTGCTTGCTAGTTTCCACATACATGGCCTCTATGTGGAAGAAAGCCCTCCACGTACAGATATCATTATGCGTCGTAGTCCACCAAAATGGTGCATACAAGAGGTACTAGAAAAATGCTACTGAAGATGAGCAACGCTAAAGATTGGAGACACCGTGAGGTTCACAGAGCCATCCGCTGCGGTGCGCTCTGGACTGTATGTGTAGAGAGACCTGGTGTGCTCTAGGCAATTTCCTGTCCCAGAGCGGCATTGGTTCATCGGTGCGGTGATGAGCTAAATCCGGTGTGCTCTAGACTGTACCGAGAAAAAGGCCATGTACAGCAGAGGCATTGATTCATCGATGCCACCTTGTCAACTCCAACTGGTATAGCTCGTAGACCACCTCGGCGCTGCTGTTTGACACTAGTTGGTGCTAGAAGAATGCTACTGAGGTGGTTAAATTATAATGTGTTGATACACATTGATTGTAACATTGACTTGTACACAAATAGGTCTTTGTTATCATATATATGTAATTTTAGTGTAAGGTCTTTGTTATCGTATATGTAATTTATTTCTAATATTTTTGTTATTTTTTGATGTATTTCTGTACTCTATCTAAATAAATATATCGTTGTTGTTAAAACTTTCCCACGGTCCTTTACATATATGCACCTTCACTATCGGTTCTATTTAAAAACCAGTAGTGATATTCACTTTCACTGTCGGTTGTAACTGAAAACCGACTGTGATGTCCATGCCCCCCTATATAAAACAAACCGCCGACGACATACATCGATCCCACCCACCCACGAACTCTCATTTTTGTTGGGCAACTAAAAATCTACATTCCGGTGTCGCAATGGTCTCAAAATTATTCTCAGGCTTGCACGTGCCATGGGTGAAGGAAACACCAAGTTTGGGATTTTCTGGAGATGGTTTGCTACTTTCTGAGGTTTAATTGAATTTACACGCGACGACACCGATTAATTATAGGTTGAACTGAGTCTATCCACGAAAAGATCTGGAATAGTGCCAAACTTTTACATAGGGTCTCATGTGCCCTAGGGATCAGAATTTTGTTTAGGTCAATGAAAAAATCTAGTGGGTCGAAGATGTAATTCATCCTCTTTTGTCTCATTCAGCACAGAGAAAAATATAATAATAAAAAAATGCACAGAAAAACCTAAAATCTTGTGTGGGGCCTTAATTTAGGTATACATGCTTGCCAAAAAAATTTCAAGCCATTTCGACATAGACGGAGTATACATGCTTCACAGAGGTATATGAGCCCTTTCATCGAACCATGACTATACACATAGGTTATCAAGGTTTCTGTGGTTCATGTGCATTCCGGTGTCGTATTGGTCTCAAACTTTTTCTTAGGCTTACACATGCCACGGGTGAAGGAAACACCAAGTTTGGGATTTTCTAGAGATGGTTTGCTAGTTTCTGAGGTTTAATTGAATTTCCGCGCGACGTCACCGATTAATTATAGGTTGAACGGAGTTTACCCACAAAAAGATTCGGAATAGTGCCAAACTTTTACACCGGCTCTCATGTTACCTAGGGATAAGAATTTTGTGGAGGTCGATGAAAAAATTTATTGGGTCCAAGATGAAATTTACCCTCTTTTATCTCGTTCAGCACACAGAAAAATATAATAAATAAAAAAACTGATCAGAAAAACCTAAGATCCTATGTGGTGTCTTACTTTGGGTGTACATGCTTGCCAAAAAATTTTTAAGCCATTTTGACATAGGAATACACATGCTTCTATTTATTCAGTATATAAAATGATATATATATATATATATATATATATATATATATATATATATATATATATATATATATATATAAACATCACTGTCGGTTTCAAAAAACCGACAGTGATGAGACGAAACTGACAGTGATGCTGGTTATCGCTGTCGGTTCATTTTGAAAACCGATAGTGATTTATAAAAATTAAAAAAATTGTGCTAGCCCTCGGGTTCAAGCTCGGGTCTTGAGGACCAGGGTTCTGAGCCTTAACCGCTGCGCTAGTATAGGAGGTGTGTCAAGGCGTATTTTATTTTTTCTTTTTGACCATTTAGAGCGCTTAATAATTTATAAAGTTAAACAACAAAAATAGTCCGCCTAGGACTCAAACACGGGTCTCGGGGGCTATATTACACGGTCTTAACCATTGCGCCAGTCGGAGGATTTCGAAAGAAAGGAAAAGATATGCTACTTAACCCGTAACTGTTGCACCCCCATCACTATTGGGTCCAGGAATGGCCCGACAGTGATGTTGCCTCATCACTGTCGGTTTAGACCTTGCAACCGGCAGTGATGAGCCATTGGGATAAAAGCAAGGCGTGGGGTGAAATTTTCCAAAGTCATTTCAACCCCGCGCCGCCGGAGCACCACCCCCCGCGCAACCGTCCAACGCCTCCCGCGCCACCGTTCCCAGCCCCGCGCTCCTCTTCTTCGACGCCAACGCCCGTGCGTCCCCTCGATGCATCCCCATAGTCCCGCGCCAGCGTCCGCGACATCATCCACCGCTCCACGCCGGAGCACCACGCCGTCCGTGCCCTCGTTCCTCGTCCACAATGCTAGTCGTGCCCCCCTCCTCCATGCCTGCACTCCCACCGCCGAGGCCTTTAGGAGCGCACAGACAGCTGCTTCCCCACCCCCATGGTGAGTGCGTGGCTCACTGCCCGCTATGTGTTTGATAAAATGCCCGTTAGGTTAGCCGAGGCCAACCTGGGTTCTGCCCCCCCTTCCTTCTTGCATACGAGCTTCAATTGCATACGAGAGTAGATTGTAGTGGAATGAATTGTGCATGTTTTCATACCGTGGTGTGAAATGGAAGTAATAGTTTGTTAAAATTTGTTGCCCGGTTAACATGCATCGAATTCGGGTACGGCAGTTAAATCAAAGCCGCTTGGTATAATATAGAAGGTGTAAAATTGCAGTACATGTATTAATTTGCAACAGCGTGTGTTATCTCGTGATGGTTTTGTTGATGTTGTATCCTAGTTGGTGTCATTAGAAGACTGGGTAGGAACTGGTTTTGTACCTTTTTTTTGTGACTTGGGTGACCACTTGCAATGAGTTAGTTTTCTGTGTAGCTTCCCCAATTAGGTTCCATCTTATTTTTGGAATTGTTGCATCATTTTGGTGTTTGTGTTTGATGCTAAGTTTCTGTTTTCTTTATTTTTGCATGTGCTATTAGTAGTTGTCCGCAGCCAAAACTAACCACGATCGTGTCACAGCCATGACTCGTCGTCGCCTGTTACCCCATCGTCGAAGAACAGATCAACAATAAGAACCGACTGATATCGCTGGGACGGGAGAGCCGCATGATCTGACAAATGGTGATGGTGTTAATCAGGACGGTGAGAACGAGCAGCCATGGACCCCGTCCGCCTACTCGAGCTAGGTCAAAATGACAAAGATGGCCAGGTAACTTTGGTACCATGTGACTATGTAGCCACATGTGACCATGTGACTAATCAATTGAGAGGGTCATAGCTTACTTGGAGTCTCCAGCAGGAGCCTCTGCCGGCCTAGGAGCCAGAGGGTTTGGGTAGTAGGAAGGCTAGATCCAGGAGAGGCGTGTCAAAGCTTCCTGTTGGTAGGAATGCACACTGACACATCACTGAGTTCGATGAATTTGGGGATCCACTCTCACCGCCTATAGCTTTGACCAAATACAAGACTATCCTCGGGTTACTTGTAAGGGACTTCATCCCAATTAGATACAGGAAGTGGATTGGGAAAGATAATGACTCGTGGAGGGTTCCCGAAAGTGAGAAGGATTACATATGGGATATCAAGATCCCAGAGTATTTCACTTTCCCAATGGAGTATGACAAGGGGGTAGTCAAGAAAAAAGCAAAAGAAATCATGGGGACATGCTTCAAGAATTTCAAGGGGACATTGTACAAGCATTTTGTCCTCCAAAATAAAGAGTCAGATTTCGATGGTGGACAGTTTAGCAAGCAGAAGGACTTCTGGCAGGATTTCAAGGAATACACTTTATAAGAGGAGTACTTATAACCGAGCAGGAAGAATAAGGAGAACTCACAGAAAAGTGATGAATCCTCATCATCTCGACTCTCGTGGCTACACCAAAAAGATGTCGGAATTTGAAGTAGAACTTGAAAAGATGGATCGCCTTGTTGAGGAAGGTGTTTAGGTTGAGATTGCCCATTGGGAGTCAAGATCGGTAAAATACTATATGGGGAGGAATGTACGCCACACCGAGGATGGGAGCTTTAGCTCCACAAATCCACCCATGAGTGAACTCATCCAGAGGATCTCCCAGGTAACTAAGGAGGTGAGGCAAGGGACTCACACTTCTAATAGGGAGAAAGACGTGCTCACCTAAGCACTCAGAACTATGGAGCACCCTGGTCGCACTAGAGGAACCGGTGTTGTTGCTTGGAAACTAGCATTCCCCGAAGAATCTCACACTTACCATAGCCGCTCGAGGAGTAGAGCGGAACAGGAGGCAGAGTGTTTGAGGCGACTAAAAGAGATGGAAGATAGAATGGACGCACAGATTGAGGCGACTGTTGAAGCATGAGTCTAGCAAATTTTGCTATCCAAGGGGTCAGGAGTACCACAAAACCGTACTCCTACTGCCTTTAGTCCACAGTTCAAGGGTCACAGCAACTGCGAATCAACCTCGCACGTCGAAGAAGATGCGAATGTGCTCATCCGGTGGACGGCATCACTAAACCCATCAATGTCAAGTTGTACATCTGTTAGGAATGGACAAAGGACAAGGTGGCACTCAGCCAGGCCTGGCCTACGGGAGACATGACCATTAATGGCCGCCCAATTCCATCCATAGGGGTACGCTCGCGTCACCATTGATAGAATACTTGATAAGAAGTATAACAAGATACAGATTAAGTACCCCACAGCAGAAGACATGCCGAAACTTGGTCATAACAAGGGCTCTCAAGTGGCCTGGCGCAAGCGCTTCATTAAGCTTGACCACCAATTGTCCTCCGATGATGAGGACGACTGCGAGTCTTCGCCCACCCATGATGATCACTCACCATCTCCCAACAGAGATCACTCCCCTCCTCATCCCTTGCCATCACCCCTGAGAAGACAGAGGTCTCCTTCTATTCCTCCTCATCCGACTCCATCTTCATCAGCCCCAAGAAAATAAAAGGACTCCTCCTCCTCCTCCTCCTCCATCTTCATTAGCCCCAGGAAAACATAATTCTCGTCGTCATCCTCCTCCTCCTCCTCCACCTCAGCGTAAAACAAGATCAAAGGCATTTGTGCAGTCGCAGAAAAGATCCTTGGATTCGGTCGCTCATGCTCCCAAAGTGGACCAACAAAAAAACAAAAGGCCGTTCAGTGGCAGCGTTACAAACTTGATGAAAGAAAAATTTACAGCACACATCTTGAAGGAAGATTGTGTTAGTTTCTTCAATCTTTGTGCCTCACTACCTCAGTGTTTGTTGAAGTCTGAATTCGAAAGGCAAACATAGAATCAGTACGCTACAATAAGAGCCGAAGAAATACACAATGAAGATTTAAGGAAGATATAGAAGTACGTCGAAGACAACCCTGAATTAACCATGTAAGAGGCCGCGAACATCTATTATGATGTACAAAGGATGGGAACACCGACAATGAAGTATGAAAGGGGCAATCTTTTGGTTCTCGATGACGAGTATAAAATTTTGACAACATATATGCGCTAGTTGCATGAATATTACATGGCTCAAGCAACAGAGACGAAGGACTTTAGTTTTGAGGTTATTATCCATTCGCCACATGTTTTTCATTATCCTAAAGAAGAGAAGTTCGATGTCGAGTGGGAGTGCTTGTTCCAGCTATACCAGAAACGCTCTCTCGATTCACAATTGTTCACGCTGTGGACTTGTAAGTACCCTACATGCACGATATTACAATTAACTACTCTCTTGAGACACAAATTGTTAACTTTTGAGCACTTCCCATGATTTTATGTAGGTGTATAGCAAAATTTTGCATACTAAAAAGCAAATGGGATAACATAGGCTTCTTGGACCCCTTGCGAGTCAATGAGAAGACATGTTTAGGCCTCCATGGATGTGACGTGGAAGACCTGAAAGAGAGATTGATTGCTGTTTTCGATGAATTCAAGATGAAGAACAAAACCCACATACTTCTAGCCTACAACTGCGAGTATGTGTTCTCGGCTTTTAATTTTATGCTTCTTTTTTCATTAAGATTATTTGATAATTAGGATTATGTGATTGCAGCAACCATTTGGTCTTCATTTGTGTCAATCTTGCTTAAAATCTGATTGAGGTGTGGGACTCAAAGTAAAAACATTTCATCATCTGGATGCACCGGTGGCAGTGCTGAATTAGTAAGCGATCCTAATAACATATTATTTTCTAATCACACATACTGCTTTCTAATGTTTGTCTTTTTAATGTAGCATAGTGTCTGAAGAAGATATATTGGTGGGAAGCAGGTCCCATTCAAGGTTATCGAAATGAAGGGGAAGTACCTAAAACAGCCGGCGGGAAACAATGAATGCGGGTTTTATATAATGTGGGCAATGCTTCGCTACATCGGCGGGAAATCAGAAGAAGCAGATAAGTTGGTGTGTATAATACCCATTTCATTTATGTTTGTTAATAATTCAACAAAATGATTTTCTGATTCCTCTTTGGATATCATCTTTTTTGAACGACAGTGCAAGAAATATAACCACAAAAGGCTGTTAGACATGGAGATCATCGCACTACAATCAGAGCTAGCAAAATTCATCTTAGCCAAGGTATTGGAAAAAGATGGAGTATTTTTCATTGCATAATCCGTGAAGTTGAAGGACTAGTATGACCCAGAGCGGCTCACTAGATTATTGTAAGAAGTCCGAGAAGCATGCTTCATCTTATCGAATAATTTCTTTTTTATTTTGAGGGATCGAGATCTTGATAAGAACATTTGAACTGTAATCATAACATTTGTAATGTTTAATATTGATGGACTGTCGTCTACGTAGCATATATAAAGCGAAACCCAATTCCACAAAAAAATATAAATTAAAATAAATTATAAAACAATAAAATATGAACGGGCCATCACTACCGATTAGCAACAAACTGGCAGTGATGGCAAAGATGGCACTGCCGGCTTGAGCCACAAACCGGCAGCGTTGGCTTAGACATCACTGCCGGGTCTTGTCCCAAACCGGTAGTGCTGGTTACGACAACACTACCGGCTAAAGAAACAAAACGACAGTGATGTTTGAGGTTGCACTGCCGGGTGGTCTCATGAACCGGTTGTGTTGTAGGAACTGAACTCTGTCGGGTTGTGTAAAGGACATCGTCCGTGCCGCCGGCAGCTTCCCACGCACATCCCATGTGCAACACCTAATCTACTTTTGAAACATCTAGATCCAATAGTTGCAACATACAAAAGATGCCACTACTGATCAAGGGCCAAGACAACCTGGGAATGACATCGATGTGTTTCTGGAACTAGTGATCGATGAACTAGTGGAGATGTTTGAAAAGGGTGTGCCAGATGTTTGGGACGAGTATAAAAAGGAACATGTCACGATCAAGGGAGTACTTATCGCTACAATCACCGACCTGCCAGGTCGAGGTTCGTTGTCCGGAGAGAAGACAAAAGGCTATACTGGATGTGTCAAGTGCTTGAATGACACCGATGCGATAAATCTACCAAATAACTCAAAGATAGTTTATATGGGACATCGTAGGTTCCTACCTAAGGATCACCCTTACCGTGGGAACATAAAAGATTTCAATGGTACTATTGAGAAACGCTTAGCTCCAAAATATCGAGATGGGCCTACAATACTTCGAGAAATCAACAAACTAGAGGTTGTCCTTGGGAAGGGGACAATGCAGTAGCAGCGCCTGATGGGAGCATTTGGAAGAAAAAATTGGTTTTCTAGAAACTACCTTACTGGCCATTTCTGAGTGTACGCCACTGTCTTGATCCCATGCCCATCACTAAAAACATGTGTGCTAACATGCTTAACACCTTGATGGACACCAGGGGGACATCGAAGGATTCACTAGCCACATGCCTGGACATGCAACACTTGGGAATCAGGAAGGAGCTGCATCCCGTGGAGCTGGAGAATGGCCAGTTCGAACCTCCGGTTGCGTCATGGACATTGAAGAAGGAAGAAAAGTGTGCGCTTATTTCTTTCTTCAATGAACTCAAAGTCCCAACGGGCTACTGTGCGAAACCGAAGAGGCTAGTGAACATGAGAGAACTCAAGTTCAACTATGTCACTTTCGATGGTGGATAGTTTAGCAAGTAGAAGGACTTATGGTAGGATTTCAAGGAATACAGGTTATCGAAGGAGTACTTAGAACTGAGCAGGAAGAATAAGGAGAACTCACAGAAAGCGACGAATCCTCATCATCTCGGCTCTCGTGGCTATGCCAAAAAGATGCTAGAATTTGAAGCTGAACTTGAAAAGATGGATCGCCTTGCTGAGGAAGGCGTTCAAGTTGAGACCACTGAAAGGTCCTAATGGCTAGAGGGGGTTGAATAGCCTATTAAAAATTTCTACAACAACACTTAACAAACCGGTTAGACAATTATGAGGCGAAGCAAGTGTTGCGCTAGCCTACTAAAAATGCAAGCCGCCTACCATAATTCTAGTTTCTATAGTTTCTATCCACACAATGGCTATGTCACTACACTAAGTTAGTGTGCTCTCAAAGACTAACTAAAGAGCCACACTAACCAAACTAACAAGCTCTCACAACTAGCTACACTAAAGAGCTTGATAACTAGTTTGCGGTAATGTAAAGAGAGAGATTAAGATGGTTATACCGCCGTGTTGAGGAATGAACCAATCAATCACAAGAATTAATATCAATGAAGACCAATCACCCCGGAATCAAATGATGACACAATGATTTTTTACCGAGGTTCACTAGCTTGTCGGCAAGCTAGTCCTCGTTGTGGCGATTCACTCACTTGGAGGTTCACGCGCTAATTGGCATCACACGCCAAACCCTCAATAGGGTGCCACACAACCAACACAAGATGAGGATCACACAAGCCATGAGCAATCCACTAGAGTACCTTTTGGCTCTCCACTGGGGAAAGGTCAAGAACCCCTCACAATCACCACGATCAGAGCCGGAGACAATCACCAACCTCCGCTCGACGATCCTCGTTGCTCCAAGCTGTCTAGGTGGTGGCAACCACCAAGAGTAACAAGCGAATCCCACAGCGAAACACGAACACCAAGTGCCTCTAGATGCAAACACTCAAGCAATGCACTGGGATTCACTCCCAATCTCACAAAGATGTTGAATCTATGATGGAGATGAGTGGGAGGGCTTTGGCTAAGCTCACAAGGTTGCTATGTCAATGCAAATGGCCAAGAGAGTGAGCTTGAGCCAGCCACGGGGCTTAAATAGAAGCCCCCACGAAATAGAGCCATTGTACCCCTTCACTAGGCACTGCTCGGGGTTACTGGACGCTCCGGTCATATTGATCGGACGCAGGACCCCAGCGTTCGGTCACCCGAAGCTTGCCACGTGTCATCGGCTTCAAACGCTGATCGCCTGATCTCAACGGTCATTAGTACATTTAAGTAGTGACCGGACGTGCTGCTCAAAGTGACCGAACGCTGGACCCCAACGTCCGGTCGTTTCCAGTAAGGTTCCACTCGCGACCGGACTCAACCAGTGTCCGGTCACTCACTGTCTCCTCTGTGCGCTGCCACGCCAGTAGGACCAGACGCACCCTGCCAGCGTCCAGTCACGAAGTGACCCTGCATCCGGTCAAAGACCGACGCCAGCATCTTCACTACTTCCATTGATCGGACGCTCCGGTCCAGTTGAGACCAGCGTCCGGTGCACTTTGTGAAACCCTGTCTTTTCTATATAGGGCGCCGGTGGCACCGTCGGACTATCCGCACTCTATGGGCGGACACTCCGCTGGTGAAGTTTCGAACCCTTGCTCCCAAGTGCTAAACACAATGTGTATCACCTTCGTGCATGTGTGTTAGCATACTTTCACAAACATTTTTAAGGGTGTTAGCACTCCACTAGATCCTAAATGCATATGCAATGAGTTAGAGCATCTAGTGGCACTTTGATAACCGTATTTCGATACGAGTTTCACCCCTCTTAATAGTATGACTATCGAACCTAAATGTGATCACACTCGCAAAGTGTCTTGATCACCGAAACAAAATGGCTCCTACCACTTATACCTTTGCCTTGAGCCTTTTGTTTTTCTCTTTCTTCTTTTCAAGTCCAAGCACTTGATCATCACCATCATCATGTCACGATCTTCATTTGCTTCACCACTTGGAATGTGCTGCCTATCTCATGATCACTTTGGTAAACTAGGTTAGCACTTAAGGTTTCATCAATTCACCAAAACCAAACTAGAGCTTTCAATCTCCCCCTTTTTGGTAATTGATGACAACCCTTACACAAAGATATGAATTGAATTTAAATTGAATCCATGTTGCTTGTCCAAGCATATTTACCAAGTGTAAAAAGGATATGGACAAGTTTTATGAACCCCGTATGGTAGCAATTGCTCCCCCTACATATGTGCTAAGAGTTTGGATTGAAGCTTGCACATATGCTTAGATAGAAAATATAGGAGACATTGTCTACCAAATGATGCTAAGGTATAAAAGATGGACTTTTGAAGCGTGATACTAATCGGAGTGCACCAATATACCATCCTTAGCACCATTAGTAACTAGACATACACAAAAACTAGAATACCCCATGAGATCAACATTGGAAGTAAGGGTCTAGTTTTCATAATGTGAGCATGAGTCTAGTTACTTAACCTATGCATGCTAGTTTTTTATTTCATCACTCAAACCTACAAAGTTTTCATAATGTGAGCATGAGTCTAGTTACTTAACCTATGCATGCTAGTTTTTTATTTCATCACTCAAACCTACAACTAGCATACATCACACAAGCATGGATATTGAAATTAAAAACTTATGCCATGCAAGCAAACATATGAAATGCATATTTTAAATGCACCATACAAGTTCATGAGCTTGCTCCCCCTACTTATGTGCTCAAAATTTTAATTCATCCCTTTCCTTTGTCATATCTCTCCCCCTATGTCAAATTCTCCCCCTATCACTTATATATGTTTATTTCTTTCCCCTTTGTTGTCTTAGTACAATATTTCTATTTCTCCCCATAGCACTAATATCTTTATTTTTCTCCCCGTTTGTCATCAATGACCACAAAGGTTCAAAATGTAGATAGGTTGAGATTATCAATGTCAATCAATGGGGTGAGGATCATTTTCCTAAATTTGGTCCAATCTAGATCATTTGCCAAAGATATTTAACTTGGTTTGATCCAAGGACAAGCTTCTTCACACCTCCAAATAAGGGTTATCTTGTACCATGTTGAGTTAAACACTTAGAGCTCATTTTCTAGATCAAACACTAGGTTTACAAGCCCACAAACATGTTATATGCTACCACTAGATTAAGTCAAGCATAGAAGCAATAGTGATACCATACAAACATCAAAAGCATTTGATTTTCATGAATGAGCCTATTAAATGTGAGAGATGACTAGATGCACTAAACATGTACTTAGCAAGGATGTATGCCATGCCAATCAACTTTTACCTTGGATTGCTCGAAGGAGAGGCATGTCATATGAGTGGGGGGGGTGCATCAACACATATTTATGAAATCCAATATGTTCAACTCATTCCTTAGCTTTGTTCTTGCATGTTGAACCGGATTGTTGGTCAACTTGATTGCACTCTCATTGTCACATAGCAATGGCACTTTCTTAAACTTGATTCTAAAGTCACTAAAAGTGGCCTTCATCCAAAGTATTTGTGCACAACAACTACTAACGGATATGTATTCGGCTTCGGCGGTTGATAATGCAACACTATTTTGCTTCTTTGATGACCATGAAACAAGTGATCTTCCCAACAATTGACATGTGCCCGAGGTGCTCTTCCTTTTAACCTTGCATCCCGCATAATCCGAGTCGGAGTAACCAACTAGCTCAAACTTTGCTCCTTTGGGATACCACAAACCAACATTTTGTGTATGCTTCAAGTACCTCAATATTCTCTTTGTAGCCTTCAAATGACTTTCTCTTGGTGAGGCTTGAAATCTTGCACACATGCATACACTAAACATGACATCCGGTCTTGATGCGGTCACATAGAGTAGGCTTCCAATAATAGACCAATACAATTTTTGATCCGCCATATTTCCACTTGCATCACTATCTAAGTTGTCATTTGTTCTCATTGGTGTACTAATCGCTTTGCTATCACTCATGCCAAACTTTTTGATCATGTCCTTGATATATTTGCCTTGACTCACAAATGTACCATTCTTCAATTGCTTGATTTGAAGACCAAGGAAGTAACTTAACTCTCCAATCATTGACATCTCAAACTCATTAGCCATCATCTTTCCAAATTCTTCACAAAAGTCTTGATTGGTTGATCCAAATATGATGTCATCAACATAGATTTGCAACACAAATAAATCTTTTCCAATCTTCTTAATGAAAAGAGTGGTGTCAACCTTGCCCATCATGAACCCTTTAGAGAATAGGAAGTCCCTCAATCTCTCATACCATGCTCTAGGTGCTTGCTTCAAGCCATACAATGCCTTCTTCAACTTGTACACATGGTCGGTCTTCTTGTCATCTTCAAAACTGGGAGGTTGCTTAACATATACTTCTTCATTGATGTAACCATTGAAAAATGCACTCTTGACATCCATTTGATAGAGTTTGATGTTGTGGGCACAAGCATAGGCTAGCAAGATTCTAATTTCTTTCAATCTAGCAACCGGGGCATATGTTTCTCTAAAGTCAAGACCTTCATCTTGTGTATATCCTTGTGCTACTAATCTTGCTTTGTTCCTTACTACTATCCCATCTTGATCTTGCTTGTTTCTAAAGACCTATTTGGTTCCAATCACATTGTGTCCCTTTGGTCTCTCTACTAATTCCCATACTTGATTTTTTGTGAAGTTGTTCAATTCTTCATGCATAGCATTCACCCAATCAACATCCTTCAATGCTTCATCTATCTTCTTTGGTTCAATGGATGAAACAAATGAGAAATGCTCATAAAATGAAGCTAATCTTGATCTTGTTTGTACACCTCTAGAAATATCACCAATTATAGTGTCCAATGGATGATCCATTGCAATATTGGTTGGTTGGAGCATTGGAACTTGATTGCTTGCACTTGCTTGATCATTGGGTTGAGATGATGTACTAGCCACTTGATATTATTCATTATCATGAGAGCCACTTGTACTAGCTTGATTTGTATCATCTTGCACATTTGAGTTAGAAAGCAATTGCACTTGATCATCTTCATCATCATTCACTTGCCTAGGCCTCAATTCACCAACATCCATGTTCTTCATGGCATTTGAAAGTGGAATGCCTCTAACAGCTTCCAAGTTCTCATTCTCTTCTTGTGAACCCTTGGTTTCGTCAAATTCAACATCATGAACTTCCTCAAGAGTACCACTATCCAAATTCCAAACTCTATATGCTTTGCTAGTAGTGGAGTAGCCAAGTAGGAATCCTTCATCACATTTCTTGTCAAACTTGCCCAATCTAGTGTCTTTCTTCAAAATATAGCATTTGCAACCAAAGACCTGAAAATATGCAATGTTGGGCTTTCTACCATTCAAGAGCTCATATGGTGTCTTCTCTTTCAATGGGTGACAATAGAGACAGTTGCTACAATAGCAAGCCATGTTGATAGCTTTGGCCCAAAAAGATTGACTCACATTATATTCACTAAGCAAAGACCTTGCCATATCAATGAGTGCTCTATTCTTCCTCCCAACAAGGCCATTTGATTTTGGAGTGTACTTGGCCGAGAATTGATGTCTAATTTCAAATTCATCACACAACTCATCAATTCTAGTGTTCTTGAACTCACTACCATTGTCACTTCTAACTCTCTTGATGGTTGTTTCAAACTCATTATGAATGCCCTTGACAAATGATTTAAATGTTGCAAACACATCACTTTTGTCCACTAGAAAGAATACCCATGTGTATCTAGTATAATCATCCACTATCATAAAGCCATATTTGTTACCACCAATGCTAGTGTATTGAGTTGGCCCAAACAAATCCATGTGCAATAACTCAAATGCTTTACTAGTGCTCATCATGCTTTTCTTAGGATGGGTGTTTCCAACTTGTTTGCTGGCTTGACAAGAGCTACAAAGCTTATCCTTCTCAAACACAACATCTTTCAAGCCTCTAACCTAGTCATGCTTAACCAATCTATTCAATTATTTCAGTCCAACATGACCAAGCCTTCTATGCCATAACCAACCCATGCTAGACTTAGTGAACAAACATATAGATAATTTAGCTTCATTAGCATTGAAATCAACCAAGTATAGATTCTCATATCTAAAGCCTTTCAAGCTTAGGTTAGAGCCATCTACACTTATGATCTCTACATCATCTACCCTAAATATGCATTTGAATCCAAGATCACACAATTGAGCCACGGATAACAAGTTGAAGTTCATGCTCTCTACTAGCAACACATTGGATATGCTCATGTCATTGGATATTGCAATCTTACCAAGCCCTTTGAACTTGCCTTTGCCATTGTCACCAAATGTGATACTATCATAACCATCGTTGCCATTGGTGTTGATTGAGTTGAACATTCTTGCATCACCGGTCATGTGTTGAGTGCACCCACTATCAAGAACCCAATGCCTTCCTCTAGCTTTGTAATTGAGCTACAAAAGTAGATCAATTCCTTTTAGGTACCTAAACTTGCTTAGGTCCTTGAAGGTTAGTCACTAAGCTCTTAGGTACCCAAATGACTTTCTTCTTCGAGCCCATCCATGGTTTACCAATGAACTTAGCCTTGACACCATTTGCACCCTTGGTAAGCATATAGAAAGAATCAAGCTTAATGGAGGATACATTAGCTTGTGACTTCTTGTTCATGCACTTTTGCTCCACATGACCAACTTGCTTGCAACTAGTGCAAAACTGACCATTGTTCTTCACAAAACTAGTCTTGTGAGGAGCAAAGGCCGCCTTGCCTTTCTTGGGGGTATAGCCCAATCCCTCTTTGTAAAGGGAAGCTCTTTGGCTACCCAAGCACATAAGCAAGTGGTCCTCACCACCATAGGCCTTAGCCAAGGTGTGAGTGAGTTTATTGACCTCCTTGTTGAGGTTCTCATTCTCAACCATTAGTGAGGCATCACAAGTGAAACCATCACTACTAGATAAGGTGGAAGTAGAAGTACTACACGAAGGGTTAGTGGGAGCAACAATGGTAGGCATAGATAATGATTCATCAATTATATCACAAGTTAAGCCTACATCACAAGTCTCAACATGCTTTTCTCATATTGTTCATTAAACAAAGAGGAATGAGCTTTTTCAAGCTTCTTATGAGCCTTACCAAGCTTCTCATGGGCTTCCTCTAGCCTCTCATGAGTTGCTTTGAGCTCATCAAGGGCTTGCTTAGGGGCTTTTACTTCCTTATTCAAGCTCTTGCACTCCCTTCTCTTAATGTCAAAGTGTTCTTTAGCATCTTCTAGCATGTCAAATAATTCATCTTTAGTGGGTTCATCATCATCACTATCACTATCATTTTCATTATCATGTTCATCATCACTTCTATCATCACAAATTTGTACCTTAGTAGCCTTAGCCATGAAGCATGATGGAGTGTCGAAGAGAGAAGGCTTCTCATTGATAGCAATGCTTGCAAGTGCCTTCTTCTTGGTGGTCTTGTCATCATCACTATCATCATCATCACTTGAGGAAGCATCACTATCCCAAGTGACCACATATGAACCACCCTTCTTCTTCTTGAAGGTCATCTTGTCCTTCTTCTCTTTCTTTTCCTTCTTGTCCTTCTTCTTGTTCTTCTTGTCATCATCTTTGTCACTATTGTATGGATATTGAGCAACAAGATGACCCTTGCTTCCACAATTGAAGCACCTTCTTGACTCTTCCTTGTTCTTGGATGAAGACTTCTTTCTTCAGCACGGTAGCCCTTCTTCATCATGAACTTGCCAAATCTCTTAACAAAGAGAGCCATCTTTTCATCATCCATCTCATCAAAGCTCAAGTCTTCATCTTTACTTGATGATTCTTGCTTTGCCTTGCCCTTGGATGATGTGGCCTTGAATGCCACACTCTTCTTCTTGTCATCCTTCTTCTCATATTTCTTCTCCTTCTTTTCTTCTTTCTCATCATCATCTCTATATGTGTCATCGGTCATTATATCTCCCAATACTTGGTTTGGTGTCATGGTGTCCAAACCACTCCTTACAAGAATAGTGACCAATGTGCCAAATCTTGAAGGTAAGCATCTCAAGAACTTGTGGGAGAACTCCTTGTCCTTCACCTCTTCTCCAAGTGCTTTGAGATCATTGATAAGCACTTAAAGCCTATGGAACATCTCCGGCACACTCTCATCCTCCTTCATCTTGAGCTTGCAAACTTCTCTTTGAGAATGTGTCGATACAGAAAGTGACCAACTAGTGAATATTTGTAGTTTTGCTGTACGTTGTGATCGGAGGTGGCCTAGCACTCAATGACACAGGATTTAAACCTGGTTTGGGCAACGTGCCCTACATCCAGTTTGGGTCAGTCGGTGACTTTATTCCTGAGCCTAGGTGCTCAATGTCTATAGTGGGGTTATAAATGAGAAGGAGAAAGGAGGGGTGTACGAGAGGCCCGGTCGGGTCCAACTGGAAGGCCGAGGGCGACCGGAACTCTGCTATGAGCTAGGAGTCTAAGCGTGTGCCTACGAGGTTGTGAGCTATTGATCTAGTGAATCTGAACTTGAAGAAGTCGACCCCCTTTGTTGGAGGGAGCGCACCCCCTTTTATAGATAAAGGGGATGGCTTCATAGATGAGAGGGAGCGAGTACGGATGTTTCTAAGCCTTGTTGCCCACGCCGACGAGGGTAGCGATGATGGTAGGCGCCCACAATACTGTTGATGTCACTGTAGAATGTCAGGTGCACATGGGAGGTTGCGTTGGCTTCTTCAGGAAGGGTGGATGTTGGTACCTGCAAAATACTGTTGGTATGTGAGGAGCCCTACCATGGTACCAGGGATGGTGAATGCTGGTGCCCACAGTACTATCGATGCCTAGAGGCATGTGGGGGCTTTTTGCCGTGCGGGAGTCCAACGACGCCTACAATACTATAGATACAAATGTCGGCGCCTACAATACTGTTTGTGTCAGGGCGGTTGTGGAGCACTGTTCCCGTAGGCGTACAGGGTATGGTCCCAGTATTGTGGTTTGACTTTGTGCGCTGCCTTCTCCATTCGCCCCTAGTCCCTTCTGAGCGGGCGAACCTGGTCAGATAGCCCTAGTCAGCCCTGGCCGCGCCAGTCGGAGAAGAGCGGCAAGCAGGCTTCCTACGGGTCCCCGGTTGGAGTCGCAGGGTCGGAGTAGGAAGCAACGTTTTTGGGCCAGGCCTTCCAATCGGAGAGACTGCCTGGAGGCGGCTGGTGTCTGAAGCGAGTGCTCCGGTCGGAGAGGTGGGCCGAAGAAGTTGAAGAGCAGGCGTTTGTTCTTTTGGGTAGACCTCCCGGTCGACGACCGGACTGTCCTCCCAGCCTGTTGTGTTTTAGACTCTTGGGCCAGCCCATGGACTACATGCTATTTTTTGAGGCCGAGCCCTAGCGTGGAAGTCGGTCCCCGAGGGACCCTGGGTTTATGAACCTGACAGGAGCCCCTGAGCCCCCGGGCAATTCGAGCAGAATCGTCCGAGGGATTTTTTGTCTTGCCGGCGGGTGCGCGTGAGCGCACCCGCGGGTGTAGCCCCCGGGCGGTGCGGGCTAAATCGGCTGGGGGGTTTTTCTGTGTTGTCAGCGGTAGAGGTTTTTTGCATTGTGTCGGTGGGTGCGCACGAGTGCACCCGCGGGTGTAGCCCCCAAGCCCCCGGGCGGTTCGGGCAGAACCGTTAGGGGGGTGTTTGTTTCAGTGGGCGTGTGTGCATGCTTTTAGTTTGAGACGGAATTTTGTTAACCACGGCGTCGTTGCGCGGCCGAGGCGGTTTCTAGGCACGGAGATGAGATAGAACTTACTGATCTCGGCGTCGGTGCGCGCCGTGGATCAGGTGAGGAGGTTAGTTCGGGACAAACCCTAGCGTCGGTGCGCGCCACGGATGGAGATAGCTCGGTTCGGACGTGTCAGAGCTTACTGATCTTTGGCGACAATGCACGCCATGGGATCGAGCGAGGCGGAGCTACGAATGGACCTAGGCGTCAGTGCATGTCGTGGATCGAGAGAGTTAGTTTGGTTAGTTGAGGAATCAGACGAGCCGGAGCTTGTGGATCCTGGGAGGGTCAGGTTGATTGGAGCGCAGTCAGAAGTGAAGCCGTTATGTGAGTTTAGGAGTCATGGTCCTAGGGTGATTGGAGCGCAGTCGGAAGTGAAGCCGTTACGCGAGTTTAGGAGTCGCGGTCCTAGGGTGATCGGAGCACAGTCGGAAGTGAAGCCGTTACGCGAGTTTAGGAGTCGCGGTCCTAGGGTGATTGGAGCACAGTCGGAAGTGAAGCCGTTACGCGAGTTTAGGAGTCATGGTCCTAGGGTGATTGGAGCGCAGTCGAAAGTGAAGCCGTTTTCAAGCCGAAGCGTAGTTAGTTTGGTTAAAGATAGGACGAGGCGATGCTCGCGGATCCTGGCATCGGTGCACGCCGTGGGACCAGGTGAGTTGGAGTCGTGGATCTGGCGAGTTCGAGGTCGCCGTCCTTGGCGTTTATCTTGAGCCCCCAAGCCCTATCGGGCCTTTTGTGGGTGTCGATGTGAGTATTGTGCGTTACCCCATCCTTGATTCCTCACAACCGGAGGGGCTGAGTTTCGTCGCCTGTCCTGATCGCTCGGGCTCGAAGACTAGCTCGGTGAGTTCGCTAACGGGTGTGATCGAGTGGAATCCGGGTCCGTCGTTCGTGACGGGGTCGGCATAGCCCTCTTGTGACATTCCACTACTCCTTTACCTGCAACCCGGCAGATGCCTAGGTCATTCTAGAGACTGACCCGGGTGGCCTAATGGCCTCCCCTCGATGGAGATTATGTGGGCCTGGCGAGAGGTTTAGGATCGAACGAGAAGGTTGAGATGACTTGGTCTGCCGGACCGAGCGAGGGCCGCATGGTGCTCATCCACGGTTTTCTCCCCTAGCTCTGTTGGCTGCCCATGTCGAATGAGGCAACCGCCGCTTCGTGACGCAACACGGAGCGTTCTGGTGCATTTCACTGCACGTGTGATGTTTAGTTCCCGAGCCCCCGGGCGGTTCAGGGCCCGAATCGTGCGGGAGGCGCGGGCGTATGGAATGAAATGCGCGTATGGATGTATGAATGATATAAAGAAATAGAGGGGGTTTTTATAGTGTTTACCTTGATGACTGGAGTATCGGGGCTTGGAGAGCTTTCAGTCAGAAACGTCCGACCGGGACCCATGCTCGTCGTTTGTGACGGAGTCGGCATGGCCTACATGGGGCGTCCCTTCGCTTCCTACCTATGTCTCGATGTGGATACTGAGCGACTCGATCGACTCAGGGGGCCGGTTGGTCTCCCGATGGAGGTTTCGTTTTTTGTCTCCCCAGGTCTGTCCTAGGGAAGTGGGGAGCCACCCACGTGTGGTGACGCTTCGGTTTTCATGCCCTGTCGTGCGATAGTGGTGGGCCATACCCAGGACACGTTTCGCCTTGCCAGGCGACGTTCTGTCTAACCTGGCGTTGCTCTGTCAGTTAGTGCGCGTCCCCTCGGCCAAGGCATGTCCCGTCGTTTCCCATCCGCATTGAATGGGGGTAGAGTTTAGCGCTCTGATCGTCTGCTTTTCTTCTTTAAATAGGGGGAGGGAGAGGGCTCTCTGTCGTAGTCCTTTGCCTGTTCTCCAACTAATCTCTCTCTTCCTTTTTCCATCTCATCGAGAGTGCTTGTGCCACGGCGGTTCCTAAGTGAGAGAGAGTGAGCGAGGGGGAGGACTTACAGATCCTTTTGTGAACCTGGAGCGTGATGTCAGACTAGAGGTGATGCTGGATATGATCTGCGAGGCCTTCTTTGGGATGGAGCCGTGTGTAGACTTTCTCTAGTGGATCTTTATCGGGCGAGCCTTGTTGGAGGGGAGGTTAGTCACGATTGTGCCGGTGGAGGGTTCCATGCCTACAGCTGCTCAAGTCGGCCAGTTTATAAAGTTTGATGAGATTTCTTCTAGCCATGGTGACCATACCTCGGTAGTGGCGCCCCCACCCGGGAGCTGCCTTGACTGCATGAGAAGGTCAGGAGCTCCATGTTCTTCTGCTGAGCATCTATAGGTGCGACGCCCTTGAGGTACCCGTTTGCGTTTTGCCAAAGTTTTGAAGGAGCGGAACCGGATGATTTCTGGCATTCAAGTGAAGTCGTTGAATGGCCGCAATAGTATTTGTAGTAGTAGAAAATGTAATAGTTAAGTTTTGTGGGTAAGTCCCCATGTAAATAGTTTCTTTGTATCAATGAATACAACCGCACTGCCCCTGTGACGAAACCATCATATCTGTTTCCTTGTTTTTGTCCTAGCATAACCTTTGTTTTTATCCTTTCTTTCTCGTACCTGCCCGTTTGTCCCGTAAGGTGCGATCTTGGGAGCCCGAGGCATGGCCCGCGAGGCTCGTTTGCTCGTACCTGTAGGGAAAGGCGAGGTGCGTTCGGTTTGGGAGTAAGAACGGGGTTACGTAGGGTAGTCGAAGGAATGGAACACGTTTCCATTCGGGGAGAAAGTTGTATAACATGTGATAGTAAAGAGAAAGGGAGGTAATACTCTATATTTGTACACTTATGGAGCCCCCGAGGGACCCGGGTTGAAAGTGTTCGGGCGGGGGCGCTCTTACAGGAGCTTGTGTTTTAAGCGAAAGTGTTTAGACCAAATTTAAGGGAAAAAACGACGTAGCTGTTCAATGTTCCAAGTGTTGTTGAGAACATTGCCGTTGTTGTCCTCCAGTCGGTAGGTGCCCGGTCGGATTACTTCGGTTACCATATAGGGCCCTTCCTAGGGTGGAGAAAGCTTGTGTTTTTCCTTCATCGACTGGGTCCTTCGGAGCATGAGATCGCCAACTTTGAGTATCCTTCCTCTGATCTTCCTTTTGTGGTACCTGCGGAGGGTTTGTTGATAGCGAGTAGAGCGGATGATGGTTGTCTCATGGGCCTCTTTGAGCAGGTCGACTGCATCCTATTGAGCCTCCGCAGCTCGGTCACGGTCGAAAGCTTTTACTCTTGGTGCGCCGTGGTCGAGGTCGGAGGGCAACACGGCTTCTGCTCCGTAAGCCAGGAATAATGGTGTGAATCCCGTGGATTGGTTTGGGGTCGTTCTTAGGCTCCAGAGGATCGCTGGGACCTCTACAACCCATCACCCGACATGTTTGTTGAGTCGGTCGAAGATGCGCGACTTGAGTCCTTGGAGGACCATGCCATTGGCGCGTTCGACCTGACCGTTAGTTCGTGGATGTCCGACCGAAGCTCAGTCGATTCTGATGTCGTATCCATTGCTGAAGTCTAGGAAATTCTTCCCAATGAAGTTAGTCCCATGGTCAGTGATGATATAGTTAGGAATGCCGAACCGGTAGATGATGTCGATGAAGAATTTGACCGCCTCTTCCGAGCGGAGATTGATGATGGGCTTGGCCTCTATCCATTTGGTAAACTTGTCGACTGCTACGAGTAGGTGAGTGAAACCGCCTGGGCCTTTTTTGAGAGGTCCTACCATGTCGAGGCCCCAGACTGCGAATGGCCAGGTGATTGGGATGGTTTGGAGTTCTTGCGCTAGTAAATGGGTTTGCCGAGCGTAGAATTGGCATCCTTCGTACCTGCCGACGACCTCCTTTGCATCTCATAGCGCGGTGGGCCATTAAAAACCTTGGCGAAAGGTTTTTCCGACCAGGGACCTTGGGGCCACATGATGCCCACAGATCCTGGCATGGACCTCGAGGAGGATCTGCTTCCCCCGGCTGGCGGGGACGCACTTCATGAGCACTCCTGACGGACTCTGTTTGTAGAGTTCGTTACCGAGCACGACGAAGGTCTTGGTGCGTCGAGCGATTCGTCAGGCTTCAGTTCTTTTAGGTGGGAGAACCTCCTCGAGGAGGTAGGCGAGTAGTGGTATTCGCCAGTCAGTTTGATCAAGTGCCAATACGGCGACGTCAGCGGGTGACATCGTTATAGAGATACTGGGATCGGAGCCCCCGAGCGCCGGCTTGGCGTTGGGGTCGGAGCCCCCGAGCGCTGACTGGGCGTCGGGGTTGGAGCCTTTGAGCGCCGGCTGGCCATCGGGGCGTGTCTAGGTTGGACCTTCCAGGATGCGGGCGGATGGCTCGTGGGCGTCATTGATGAAGACCCCGCTCGGGGATGGATCCCGCCTGGCGGCTAGTTTCGCGAGGAAATCAGCGGCGTCGTTGTCCCTTCGAGGGACGTGATGCAGTTTGATTCCCTAGAATTTGTCCTCGAGCTTATGCACCTCTTGGCAGTATGCTGTCATGAGGGGGCTTTTGTAGGAGGACTCCTTCATGACCTAATCAACGACTAGTTCCGAGTCGCTGCGGACGTAGAGTCGTGTAGCACCGAGCTCGATGGTGATGCGTAGTCCATTGATAAGGGCCTCATATTCCGCGGTGTTGTTTGAAGCCAAAAAGTGGAGGTGGATGGCGTAGCGGAGCCTACTCCCGCCTGGGGAGATCAGAACCACTCTAGCCCCTGAGTTGGGCACCATTATGGACCCGTCGAAGTACATTGTCCAGTACTCATGGGAGACATCCAGGGCCGGTAGCTGGACCTCCGTCCATTCGACGACAAAATCCATGAGAGCCTGAGACTTAATTGCGGTGCGGGGGGTATACCTGATGTCATGGCCCATGAGTTCAAGGGCCCACTTAGAGATTTGTCCCATGGCATCGCGGTTGCGGATGATGTCTTCGAGTGGGTATGAAGTGACGACTATGACTTCGTGGTCGGTGAAGTAGTGTAGGAGCTTCCTAGTGGCCATCAGCACGGAGTATAGGAGTTTTTGCACCTAGGGGTACCAGACCTTGGGGTCGGTAAGTACTTCTCCGATGAAGTATATAGGTAGCTGTACCTTGAGCTGGTGCCCTAGTTCCTAACTTTCGATGACCAGGGCGGCACTCACCACATGGTTACTTGCCACGACGTAAAGGAGGAGGGGTTCTCCCCATTCGGGAGCGACGAGGATCGGGGCTGACGTCAGGGATGTTTTGAGGCTTTCGAGAGCCTACTGGGCTTCCTCAGTCTAGATGAAGGCGTTCGTCTTTTTGAGGAGCTTATAGAGTGGCATCCCCCATTCGCCGAGCCAGGAGATGAAGCGACTAAGGGCCGCCAGGCAGCCGGTGAGCCTTTGTATGCCCTTTACATTGTGTATGGGGCCCATGTTGGAGATGGCTGTGATCTTTTCGGGGTTGGCCTCGATGCCGTGCTCGGATATGATGTATCCAAGCAGCTTCCCCTTTGGAACCCCAAAAACACATTTTTTGGGATTTAGCTTGATGTTGAACCTTTGGAGGTTCGTGAACATCGCGGCCAAGTTTGCGATCAGGTCGCAAGCTCGAGCCATTTTGACCACTATGTCATTGACATAGACGGCGATTGTTGGTTTTGGCCGTTCAGCCTGATCAGGCAAGCATTGCTGCATGCACCTTTGGTAGGTGGCGCCAGCGTTCTTTAGACCGAAAGGCATGGTCATGTAGCAGTACGAACCATACGGGGTGATAAACGACGTCGCGAGCTGATCGGAATCTTTCATCTCAATCTGGTGATAGCCTGAGAAGGCATCCAGAAAGGAGAGGATCTTGCAACCCGAGGTGGAGTCAATTATCTGGTCTATGCATGGTAAAGGAAAGTGATCCTTCAGACACGCTTTATTAAGTCCGGTGTAATCGACGCACATTCTCCACTTCCCAGTCTTTTTTCTGACAAGGACGAGATTGGCGAGCCAGTCGGAGTGAAAAACCTCCTTGATGAATCCAGCTGCCAGGAGCTTGGCGATCTCTTCGCCTATGGCCATGCGCCTCTCGTCATCGAAATGACGCAGGCGTTGCTTGGCGGGCTTTGAGCCCGGGATAAGGCATAGTGCGTGCTCGGTGACCCCCCGTGGTATCCCCGGCATGTCAGAGGGCTGCCATGCAAAGACATCACGATTGTCGCACAGGAAATTGACAAGCTCGCATTCCTATTTGGCCGGGAGCTGGGTTCTGATTTGCACCATTTTGGCTAGGTCGGTGGGGTCGACACCCACCACCTTGGTTTCCTCGAGCGGACGGAAGGCCGTCGAGGAGGTCGATTTGTTGCAGTCTGGGACTACTAGGGTTGATGACTCCCCGAGCTGCAGGAGCTCGGAGGAGTTGACGACCACGGTGGCGAGCTCGTAGTGCTCGCGGTCGCACGCGAAGGCGTGCGAGAAGGCGCTACTCACGGTGATGACGCCGTTTGGACCCGGCATCTTCAGCTTGAGGTAGGTGTAGTTGGGGATCACCATGAATCTTGCATAGCATGGTTGTCCTAATATGGTGTGGTAGGACCCTAGAAAGTCCACCACTTCAAAGGTGAGGACCTCCGAGCAGAAGTTGGCCCGGCTGCCGAACGTGACGGGCAGATCGATCTGTCCAAGGGGGTATGCCTGCGCTGCCAGGATTACCCCATGGAAGGGGAGCCCGCTGGGTGGAGCTCCGATCAGGGGATGCGCATGGCATCAAGGGTGTTGATGTACAGGATGTTGAGGCCTCTCCCCCCGTCCATCAGCACCTTGGTGAGGCGCTTCTTGCGGACGATGGGGTCGATGACGAGCGGGTAGCATCCCGGTCTTGCAACGCAGGAGGGATGGTCCCTCTGATCAAAGGTGATTAGGGACTCCGACCAGCTGAGAAAGGAGGGGACGGCCATCTCAGCGGCGCACGCCTCCCTGTAGCGTACCTTATGCTGGCGTTTAGTCTAGATGGCATCGGATCCACCGAAGATCATGATGCACTCCTCAAGTTCGGGGAAACCGTCTCCGTCCTTGCATGCCGCGCCTCCCCTCTTGGCTGCTGGCTCCTTGCCGTCTCCCTCCTTTGACCCACTGGTCTGTCGGAGGAAACATTTGAGGAGCTCGCACTCCTTGTAGAGGTGTTTGACAGGGTAGGCGTGGTTGGGGCACAGACCATCCATGAGTTTGTTGAAGTGGTCAGGCAGTCCCTATTGGGGCTACCTGGGTGTGCGATCAGCCGCGGCGACCAACGCGGTGTTGTCCGACCAATGCCGATCCTTCTTGTTCTTCTTGCCCCTCTGGGTGGAGGGGCATTCCTCTGGATCCACACGTTTGGGCTTGCCTCGGTCCTGGCCTCTGCGGAAGACCGCTCCGACCACCTCCTCACCAGAGGCGTGGTTGGTGGCAACATCGAGCAGATCGCGGGTGGTGCGGGGGTTTAGGTAGCCAAGCTTTTGGATTAGGGACTCGCAGTTTGTCCTAGAAAGGAATGTGCTGATGATGTCTGTGTCAACGACATCAGGGAGGGAGTTGCATCATTGAGAGAACCTATGGATGTAATCCCATAGGGACTCGCTGGGCTCCTGCTGATAGCTCTTAAGGTCCTAGGAGTTCCTCGGGTGGACGTATGACTAATGTGCCAAATCTTGAGGTCTGCCTAGTCACGGATGCTGTCGTGTGGAAGGAATTCAAGCCATGCCCGAACATGTTCCCCCACGCAAATGGGAAGATATTGGATGATGAAATAGTCATCATCCACTCCTCCGGCTCGACAGGCGAGCTGGAAGTCTTCGAGCCAAATGGCTAGGTTTGTCTCCCTAGTGTATTTGGTGATGTTGGAGGGAGGCCGAAAACGCTGTGGGAATGGTGCTCTCCGGATGTGCCGGCTGAAGGCCCGTGGCCCTGGGCCCTCAGGGCTGGGGCTCTGGCCGTCCGACTAGCGACCATGCCTGGGGCACGTTTCACTACTTCCCTCGAAGGTTTGGCCGGGTCCATGTCGCCTGCTGTCGTATGGCGGACGTTGTTGCCATGTCAGGCCCGATGCCGGTCGCTGATGATGCTACGAGTGTCCTGGTGTGCATCGGGCCGCTTGCGTGCCGGTGGTCGGTGTGGAGCAGGCGCCCGGTTGGACCGTGGCGCGGCTGCCACACCCCGAGCCGAGCCTGATGGCTGCGGCGGCGAGTGAACGGAGCGATCCAGCTGGCGCACCCCATCCCCGGTGGGAAGAGAGGGCACGGGTCAGAGTCGTGATGCGGAGCTTTCCGCCTGTTGGACGGCGGTGGCCTCTACTAGAACCTAGAGATTCCGGTAGACTGCCCGCTCCTGAGGGTCGATGGGCTCAGGAACACCGCGTAGAAGCATTGCTGCAGCAGCGATATTCTGGCCGGCCCGGGTGAACTGTGGGACATCGTTCCCCTCGTTCACGATGTCGTGCTGGACCTGACGAGTGCGACCCCGGGCGCCACCCGCTAGGCCATGCGCATGGGGCGCAACGTGCCGCATCGACCGTGTTGGCACAGGCGGTGGCTGGCTCTACGGCCGTTGTTGTAATTCCTTGGTGTGCGCTTGAGCAGACGCGAGGGCCTCCACACGCGTGTCCAGAGGGGTGTGAGTTTGCGTAGACTCCGCAACCACCGGTGGCTATCCTAGTCCATCCGCCATAGCGCACTCCCGGGATGGATGGTGGCGGGGTGCCACATCACTGATGCTGGAACCATCGCTCTCGCCCTCGTTATCCGAGAGTTTGTGGGAATCGACAGGAGTGAAGCCTGCCATTCCTATGAATTCGGACGTGAGTGGGGATGGTGCCAGCGCCCTTCGGAGCCCCCGAGCGTAAGCATCCGCAAAGGATGCAAGGT
Source organism: Miscanthus lutarioriparius (assembly GCA_904845875.1). Lineage (NCBI taxonomy): Eukaryota > Viridiplantae > Streptophyta > Magnoliopsida > Poales > Poaceae > Miscanthus > Miscanthus lutarioriparius. The sequence goes on from CAJGYO010000010.1 coordinate 53,105,054, forward strand.
CATAAGGGAACCAACCGTATGGTGTTTGTGGTGTAGGCGGTGCAGTCCCTCCGGGTGATCGGCAGGAGATAGTAAATAAAGGGCGAATAAAAGTACACGTATTACTTACAGTGGGGTTTGAGCAGAGAGTTTGCTCGGAAAGAAGTGCAGATGCCACGCCGTTGAGGTCGCGCGTCCTAGAGTCGATGGAGGACGTCTCTCCGATGGGTGCCGGGTCACGAGTCTCCTCACGGAGGTGGAGTACGCCGAGCCGGTCGGCGACGAAGTCCATGCTTCCAAAGAGGAAGGCCTGGGATGGCTCGAAAATGAGTGGAACCCGCATCCCCGCAGGCGAGAGTGCGGGATACTCCAATGAGCCAAAGCGAATCATATCACCCAAGCCCGCCATGGTAGGGGAGGCGGAAAAATGGGCCATCCGATGACCAAAAAGTGTTGAACGTACAATGTCTTCCCCATCGGACGGCGCCACCTATCGGTATAGAAAGTGACCAACTAGTGAATATTTGTAGTTTTGATGTACGTTCTGATTGGAGGTGGCCTAGCACTCAATGACACAGGATTTATACTAGTTCGGGCAACTTGCCCTATGTCTAGTTTGGGTCAGTCGGTGACTTTATTCCTAAGCCCAGGTGCTCGATGTCTGTAGTGGGGTTACAAACGAGAAGGAGAAAGGAGGGGTGTACGAGAGGCCCGGTCGGGTCCGACTAGAAGGGCCGAGGGTGACCGGAACTCCGCTATGAGCTAGGAGTCTAAGCGTGTGCCTGCGGGGTTGCGAGCTATCGATCTAGTGAATCTGAACTTGAAGAAGTCGACCCCCCTTTGTTGGAGGGAGCGCACCCCCTTTTATAGATAAAGGGGATGGCTTTACAGATGAGAGGGAGTGAGTACGGATGTTTCTAAGCCTTGTTGCCCACGCCGATGAGGGTAGCCATGATGGTAGGCGCCCACAATACTGTTGATGTCACTGTAGAATGTTAGGTGCACATGGGAGGTTGCGTTGGCTTCTTCAGGAAGGGTGGATGTTGGTACCTGCAAAATACTGTTGGTATGTGAGGAGCCCTACCACGTGTACCAGGTATGGTGAATCCTGGTGCCCATAGTACTATTGATGCCCAGAGGCATGTGGGGGCTTTTTGCCATGCGGGAGTCCAACGGCGCCTACAATACCGTAGATACAAATATCGGCGCCTACAATACTGTTTGTGTCAGGGTGGTTGTGGAGCACTGTTCCCGCAGGCGTACAGGGTATGGTCCTGGTATTGTGGTTTGACTTTGTGTGCTGCCTTCTCCGTTCGCCCCTAGTCCCTTCTGAGCGGGTGTCCCCGGTCGGATGGCCCCAGTCGGCCCTGGCCGCGCCAGTTGGAGAAGAGCGGCAAGCAGGCTTCCTATGGGTCCCCGGTCGGAGTCGCGGGGTCAGAGTAGGAAGCAACGTTTTTGGGCCAGGCCTTCCGATCGGAGAGACCGCCTAGAGGCGGCTGGTGTCCGAAGCGAGTGCTCCGGTCGGAGAGGTGGGCCAAAGAAGTTGAAGAGCGGGCATTTGTTCTTTCGGGTAGACCTCCCGGTCGGCTACCGGACTGTCCTCCCGACCTGTTGTGTTTTAGACTCTTGGGCCAGCCCATGGACTACATGCTGTTTTCTGGGGCCAAGCCCTGGCGTGGAAGCCGATCCCGGAGGGACCCTGGATTTATGAACCGACAGAATGTATGCCTTTGCACCCTTCATGGCTTGAGTGCCTCAAATGATTCCTCCAATTTCTGCCATGCCTCATGAGCTCTCTCAATGTTCTTGATTTGCTCAAATGTTCTCTCATCCAAAGCATCATGGATGGCACTAAGAGCAATGTCATTATTTTGGAGTAGCATTTCTTCAGCGGCGGTGGGAGCCTCTTCATCATTGAAAGCATCTAGGCCCCTAGTTGGGTTTCGGTGATTAATGACAATATGTAATTACTATGACTAACATATGTTTTGCAGAGACAATTAAGTTAGGTCATGGTAATGGAGATTGATTGGGCAATCATGGTTGTCATGCCCCTACGATTGAAATCATTTCAGTTTTCAAAGGATGGACGACATGGTTAAGGATGGACTAGTTCTAAGTGTCGTTTGGAGTTGGAGAGACACTTAGAGTAGTTTAGAACTTTGTTTTTTCCTTTGGCCATACTATTAAGGGGGTATGGACGGGTAGCTTGACCTAGGTGAGTCTAGTGGGTTAGGTGTGGTGCACACTTGTCTAATCTAGCACTAGGTAGCTCCTAAAAAGCCCTTAGATCAGTTGGAGCAAACTTCATTCACATATGATTGCGAGTTGGAAATGAATGGAGGGTCAAATGCTGACCGAACACTGGTTCCGGTGTCACTGGACGCTGGCGTAGACTCCGGTCAGTTCATTTGATCAAGGTGAAATCATTTGGCGCGACCAGACGTTGAGAGGTGAGTGACCAGACTCTGGGTGCCAGTGTCCGGTCGACTCCAGTAAGGTTCCAGAGAGGGAAAATCATGACCGGACGCGTCCGGTCAGTGCTGACCAGACGTTGTCGTGCGTCCGGTCACAACTTAAACACTCGGTTTTAGGGAGAACTGACTAGAGCGTTCGGTCAACTTGACCGAAGCGTCCGGTCACCCCACAGAGGCACATAACGGTTTGTTTTTAACGGGGTGTATAAATACTTCCTCCATTCGTGTGAGGGGGCACTTTTGCTCATTCCAACAGCTGAGAAACACCCTTGAGAGTGCCAAGAAGAGGAAGGTCCTAGTGAGGTGATTGAGATTTGAGAATCCTAGAGAGAGACCTCATTAGTGAAAGCAAGAGTAGCAAAGTGTGCATCCACCCTTCTCATTAGGCTTGTCGTGGTCAAGTGAGAGTTCGTGCTTGTTACTCTTGGTGATCGCCATCACCTAGATGGCTTGGTGGTGATTGGGAGCTTGGTGATCATCCGGTGGAGCTTGTGGTTGACCCAACTCAAGTTGTGATCGGTTGTGGGTGATTCACCGCGACGGAGTGTTAAAGAATCAACCCCATAGAGAGCACTTGATCCATGCGTGGATCAAGGGGGAGCTACACCATTGTGTGGGTGCTCCAACAAGGACTAGTGGGGAGTGGCGACTCTCCGATACCTTGGCAAAACATCGATGCATTCCTCCTACTCTCTTTACTTTGAGCATTTACTTTGAGCAATTCAATTCTTGTCTTTACATTCATAGAATTGCCATGCTAGAGTAGGATTGGAACTTAGGTTGCAAGACTTTTTGTGCGGTAGAACATTAGAAACACTTTCTAGGCACAAGGGGTGAAGTGGGCTAACCGTAGGGTTTAATTATTGCAAAGAAATAGAATTAGCCCAATTCACCCCCCTCTTGGGCATCTTGATCCTTTCAATTGGTATCGGAGCCTCGTGGTCACAAAATTAGACTTAACCATCTAGAGAAAGATGTCTCACGGGGATGGTCCTCCGGCTATCTTTGAGGGGGATGATTTTCCTTATTGGAAAATCCGCATGGAGGCGTATTTAGAAGCTCTAGATGTTGGAATACTTAGAGCCGCCTCACAAGGATTCCCAAAACCTCAGGATCCCACACACCTTCAAGGCGATGAAGTAAATTACAAAAAATGGAATGCAAAGGCTCAAAACACCATCTTTAGAGGCCTTTGCAAAGATGTGTTCAACCGGGTGAGGAACCACAAAGACGCCCATGCACTATGGTTGGATATTTGTGTGCTCCATGAGGGAACTAAGAGCGAGCGTGAGGAACGATATCATCTTGTTATGAAAAAACTAAATTCATTTGAGATGTTTTCCAAAGAGAGTGCTAATGAAATGTACTCACGCTTGAATGTTCTTGTAGAGGAAGTCAATGGGCTCGGACTTACACAAATGCAACCATCCGATGTTGTAAGGAAGATCTTGAGTGTCCTCCCCATTGACAAATATGGGCATATTATGACCGTGCTTCATCAAGGAGATCTTTCCACCGCTACACCAACACAAATCTTAGGAAAGATCAATGCTCATGAGATGTACATGCACATCACACCACAAGATGGCTCATCCTCTACTAAGAAAAAAGAAAAAGACTTAGCATTCAAAGCTAGCCAAGAGAAGGGCAAAGCAAGAATTGAGTATGAAAGCTCAAGTGATGATGAAGTTGATGATGCAAGTCTTGCTCTCATGGTGAGAAGAACCGCCAAGATGCTAAAGAAGCTCAACAAGAGTGGCATCAAGTTCGATGGCAAGAAAAAGAAGTTCTTCACTAGCACAAGAAGGAAGCCAATCTCCGAGATGGATTGCTACAATTGTGGAGAACTTGGTCATCTAGCACACCAATGCACCAAGCCCAAGAAAGACAAGTACAAGGGCAAGAAAGATGACTCTAGCAATGAAGATGAAGATGACAAAAAGAAAAATAAGCCATACAAGAAGAAAGATGGCAAGAAGGACTTCCACAAGAAAAAGAAGAATGACAAGGCATACATCGTCGGTGATTGGCTCACGAACATTGATTCATCTAGTTGCTCATCCGATGATGAAAGTGATAATGAGAAGGTGGCCGCCATTATGATTGACTCTTCATCATCTTCACCGACACCACCTCCATCATCCTCTACACACCTATGCCTTATGGCCAAAGGTGAACGCAAGGTATCAAATGATGATGATAGTAGTGGTGATGATCATGCTAATAATGATGATAGTGATAGCGATGATGATGAATTTGAATCACCTTCATATGATGATCTTGTTAAATTGCTAAATCAATACACTAAGATCATTAGAAAGACTAGAGCTATGAATGACAAGCTAGAAGCTAAGAATGATTCTCTTTTAGCTAAATGTGATATAGTCGAAAAGACTAGTGTTGAGCTTAGAGAAGCAAATGAAGCTATGTCATCCAAACTCAAGGAGCTCAAATCTTCTAAGAAAGAGCTTAAAGAAAAACATGATAAACTTGAGAAGATACATAATGAGCTCATCACTAGCCACAACATGCTAAAAGAAGAGTATACCAATCTTAAGATCAATCATGATAATCTTGTCATTACTCAAGAATATTTATCCAATGAGCCACATGATGCTACTAACAATGTTGTTAAGATTGATATAGCCACATCATGTGATGATTTGATCATTGAGAGCATTGAGCAAAGTTCTAGTAGCAAGGGCAAGCAAGTGGTTGAGACCGATAATTATGATGAGTATGTCAAGCTCAAGAATGATAATGAAAAGCTCAAGAAAGATCTTGAAGAGATCAAAACCCACAACACTATTGTGCTAGAAACTCTTGATCATGATGGTGATTTGATTCTTGAGAATGAGAAGCTAAAAGAAGAGAACAAGAAACTCAAGGAAGAGAAAAATAATGATGCACTCAAGGAAGAGAACAAGAAGCTCAAGTTGGAGAAAGAGCATCTCAAGATTGGATTGAGCAAATTCACAAGAGGCAAGTATCTTCAAAGTGAGCTACTAATGAACACCGTCATGAAGATGGATAGAAGTGGCATTGGGTACATGGCAAATAAAGATAAGAAGGCTCAAGCTCAACAACAACAACAAAAGCCAAAACCAAAGAAGTGTTTTGAGTGTGGACAAGAAGGCCACTTTGCCCATGAGTGTCAAACTCCACCACCACAACCCTTGCCCAAGCATGCTTGACCCTTTGCTTTCAATGCTCATTACATGCTTAGAAAGGACTCTAATGGAAAGATGAAAGTTATGTTCTTAGGACCTCCCAACAAGAATAGGCCTAAGAAAATTTGGGTAGCAAAGTCACTTGTTGAGAAGGTGAAGGGTCTCAACAAGTTTGGGTTCCTAAAGCTTGATCTCTTGTGTGTAGGTGAACTACAAGACCGGTGGAAGTCATTGAGTAATTGATAGTGGTTGCACACAACATATGACCGGTGATCCTCATATGTTCACCTCACTAGATGAACAAGTAGATGGGCAAAAAAGAATCACATTTGGAGATAATTCAAAGGTCAAGGTTAAAGGATTGGGCAAAGTGGCAATATCAAATGATCATTCAATCTCAAATATGCTATATGTTGCTTCATTGAGTTTCAACTTGCTATCCATTGGCCAATTGTGTGATCTTGGCTTTCAATGCTTATTTACCAAGAAGGAAGTGGTTGTATCCAAGAAAGATGATGATCAAGTGATATTCAAGGGATTTAGATATAACAACCTATATCTAGTGGACTTCACCTCCGAAGATGCTAATTTGAAGACTTGCCTATTCACCAAAACAACACTTGGGTGGCTATGGCATAGAAAACTTGCTCATGTTGGGATGAGCTCACTCAAGAAGCTAATGAAGAATGATTTGGTGAGAGGGTTGAAGGATGTGTAGTTTGGGAAGGACAAACTTTGTAGTGCATGTCAAGCCGGCAAGCAAGTTGCAAATACTCATCCTACAAAAGCTTTCATGTCAACCACAAGAGTGCTAGAACTCCTTCACATGGACTTATTTGGACCAACAACATACAAGAGTTTGGGAGGAAATATTTATTGTCTTGTGATTGTTGATGACTATTCAAGATACACATGGGTATTCTTCCTTCATGACAAATCCGAAGCTACATCATGCTTCAAGAAGTTTGCCAAGAGAGCACAAAATAAGTTTGAAGTGAAGCTCAAGAAGATTAGAAGTGACAATGGGAAAGAATTTGACAACACAAACATTGAAGCCTATTGTGATGAAGTTGGGATCAAGCATGAGGTCTCCGCAACATATACTCCTCAACAATATGGTGTAGTTGAGAGAAAGAACTAGACATTGATCACACTAGCAAGAACAATGCTTGATGAGTACAACACTCCCAAAGCTCTATGGGAGGAAGCTATCAACACCGCATGCTATGCATCCAACCACCTATTCCTTCAAAAGTTTCTTGGCAAGACACCTTATGAGTTGCTCAATGGAAAGAAGCCGGATGTCTCCTTCTTTAGGGTGTTTGGTTGCAAATGCTACATCTACAAGAAGCGACAACACCTAGGGAATTTTTAAAGACGTTGTGATATTAGTTTTCTTGTTGGTTACTCATCAAAGTCCAAAGCATATAGAGTATTTAATCATGCCACCGGCTTGTTTGAAGAAACATATGATGTGGAATTTGATGAATCTAATGGCTCCCAAGGAGCACATGAGAATCTTGATGATGTAGGTGATGAACCATTGAGGGAGGCTATGAAGAACATTCCGGTTGGAGACATCAAGCCTAATGATGATGAAGATGATGTGCAAGTGATCAATCCACCTTCTTCATCAAATGTGCCACAAGATGGTGATAAAGATGGGAGAGTAGAAAATGAAGACACTCATGTCTCCCATGAGCAAATGGTGGTACAAGCACAAGATGTTGATGCTCCACAACCTCCCCCTCAAGTGGTTGGTAGAAGAAATTCACCTATACTACAAGCTCATCCATAAGATCTCATCATAGGGAGTCCATCAAAGGGAGTAATGACTCGCTCTCAAAAGCTTGCTTCGTTTATTGAACATCACTCTTTTGTCTCTTGCTTTGAGCCTACTAAGGTAGAAGAAGCTCTTCAAGATTCGGATTGGATAAATGCCATGCATTGTAACGCCCCAGAGTCCAAACGGCTCAGATCCACTCTGCACGCTGAGCAAACCACACCTACCACCATCCCACTTACGCTTTCGTCCTCGCTTCGTGTAAAAGGATTAACCCGGGGATGATCGGATGGACTCTAGAAGCCTTATATGTTGGTCTATCCCACCTTTAACAACCAAGGTGGGACTAAACTCTCCACAATATCTCATTAACATGCACATGGGCCACTATGGGCCAAATTCCAAACTGGTCCGGATGTCACATGCATGAAGAGTTGAACAACTTCACCCGTAATGAAGTTTGGACTCTTGAAGAGTGACCACAAGGTGCAAGAGTCATTGGAACAAAGTGGGTGTTCCAGAACAAGCAAGATGATCAAGGTGCTGTTGTGAGGAACAAGGCAAGACTAGTTGCAAAGGGGTTCTCTCAAGTTGAAGGGTTGGATTTTGGAGAGACCTTTGCACCGGTTGCAAGACTAGAAGCCATTCGTATCCTTCTTGCATATACATCACATCATGAAATGAAACTATATCAAATGGATGTGAAAAGTACATTTGAAATGACTTTATTAATAAACTAGTCTATGTTGATCAACCTCCCGGGTTTGAAGACCCTAGATATCCTAATCATGTTTATAGGTTGTCCAAGGTCCTATATGGGCTTAAGCAAGCCCCAAGAGCTTGGTATGAGCGCCTTCGGGACTTCCTCATAGAGAAGGGCTTCACCATTGGGAAGGTCAACACCACACTATTCACCAAGAAGCTTGATGGACATATCTTCATTTGTCAAGTGTATGTTGTTGATATCATCTTTGGATCATCAAATGAAGATTCTTGCAAAGAGTTTGGTGAATTGATGTCAAAGGAGTTCGAGATGTCAATGATTGGTGAGCTTACATTCTTTCTTGGTTTTCAAGTCAAGCAAATGAGAGAAGGGATTTTCATCTCTCAAGAGAAATATACAAATGATCTTCTCAAGAGATTCAAGATGGATGAATGTAAGCCAATCAAGACACCAATGCCAACTAATGGACATCTCGACCTAGATGAGGGAGGTAACATGGTTGATCAAACTCTCTACCGCTCTATGATTGGTAGCTTGTTATATTTAACCGCATCTAAGCCCGACATCATGTTTAGTGTGTGTATGTGTGCTAGATTTCAAGTTAATCCTAAGGAAACTCATTTAAGTGCCGTTAAAAGAATCCTTAGGTATCTTAAGCAGACACCAAGCATTGTCCTTTGGTATCCCAAAGGAGCTATATTTGAATTAGTTGGCTATTCCGATTTGGATTATACCGGTTGCAAAGTTGATAGAAAAAGCACATCTGGAGGGTGCCATTTGCTTGGTAGATCACTTGTGTTTTGGTCCTCGAAGAAACAAAATAGTGTGGCCTTGTCCACCGCTGAAGCGGAATACATTGTCGCGGGTGCTTGTTGTGCACAAATACTTTATATGAAGCAAACTTTGCTAGACTATGGTGTAGTTCTAGAAAAAGTACCTCTTTTGTGTGACAATGAGAGTGCAGTAAAACTTGCTAATAATCTGGTTCAACACTCTCGCACTAAGCACATAGATATCCGCCATCACTTTCTTAGAGATCATGTTGCAAAGAATGATATTTCATTAGAAGGTGTAAGGACCGAGGATCAATTGGCAGATATCTTCACTAAACCGCTAGATGAGGCGACTTTTTGTCGATTGCGAAATAAGCTCAATGTGCTTGATTTTAGCAACTTAACTAGAAAATGAGCTTGTGTTGTCTCTTGCATTGCATTGTAATATACAACATGGTTAAGATAACTGCCGGAAAGCGTGTGAAGAAGCTTAACCTTGGATCAAACTTGACAAGCAACTAGAATTACTTTCAAGTATTGCATTGCATATGCATGAATGTTGTTTTGTCGTTTCTCTTCAATCACCATTTTATTGCCTATTTTCTTAAAAAGAATTATAGCCTAAGGCAAAATACTTTGAAAAAAATTTGAGTGTTTGAGAGAGGTCACTCACATCAGTCCCAATTGGTGTTTATTTGGGTCTTATTGAAGTTGGGACTTGATTAGGAACAGGCAGCGTGAAGGAACTTTGAAGATTTGCTGGAAAAGAGTGACCGGACGCTGCACCGGACTCTGAAGTCCAGCGTCCGGTCAGTTCACAGGAGCTGAACCGATGCTGCGATGGAGTGACCGGACTCTGCTATTCAGCGTCCGGTCAGATGGCGTTCCTGCATCCGGTCGAGCGAAGACGGAGACAGGTTGGACTAGACTCTGGCTGCGTCCGGTCAGTTGTGATCGAACGCGTCCGATCGTGGCTCCAGGGGTTTTGGACCTCTCTGGGGTCGACCAGACTTTGGATGACAGCGTTTGGTCGTTGCCACCGGAGCGTCCGATCAGTTGAAATCGTGCGGGATTCCAACTCTTCTCAGTTTCCTATTCTATCATTGGTGAGCCACCATTTGACCGACGTGCCGCTGACCTAATCCGCATCTCACCGTCGCAACCCGTACCAACCCGCGCCGACTTCGTCGAGTCTCAAGCCGCCGTGCCGTACCCTGCTCCACGCCGACGTGCCACACAGCAAGCGCCGCCACGCCCATGCCACCGCGCAGCCGAGCAGCGCCTTCACCGCTCGCCTTGCGCCCGTGCCCTAGCCACGCGAGAATGCCGCTCCTGCTCATCTGCGCCCATGCCGCCGCCCTAGCGCCACCGCATCTCATAGGAGTCTACGCTCCCAAGCCCTAGCTCCACTGCGTCCACGTCTCCGTAGCGCGCACCCCTGCTCCAGAGCCTACATTGCCAGCATTACCATTGTAGCACCCACATTACATTGATCGGCCACTTCTTCGAACCCTAACCCTAGACGTCAATTGCTCCCGGTGGTTCTCCGTGATCCGTTCCTTACTCTTCGGTTCGCCGGTTCGTCAGGTAGCAAGCTCTCATTTCCAATTTCGTATCTAATGCTTGCTTCTTAGGGTTTCGTATCTCTAGATGTATATTGAAATTATTCATATCCGATCTATTCTAACGTGCAGCGAGTCGGTGTTTCTGAGGTCACTTTGGCAGTTGTCAGTCAACTTGGGGCCAAGATCGCAAGTATGGATCGAGGCCAAGCCTCGAAAGTGACAGTTGGCAGTTGATTCTTGTCAGTGCAATTGTTCTTTTTAGCTCCATCAGATGGCTCATGTCAAGAATATCGGAGGTGGTCCGGTGATGAGGATCCGAGGCCCCCGCCTCATCTGCCTTCTGAGGCAAAAGGCAAGGCGACGAAGAAGCTTGCAATGAAGAAGCGCAAGTATCCAGATGCTGACACAGAGAGAGCAGCAGCAGTTGCAGCCACTGCAGACCGTGCAGAAAGAGGAGGTGCTCGGGGTGGTGTTGTCATTGCAGATCAGCTTTCACCAGCTCAGAGGGCCGCTGTCCAAGAGGTTGAGCATTGTCATGGTGGTCCAGCTGGGACAGCTATGGTTGGAGGACGGCGTGTCGCTATAGATGAGAGTCAGTCTTAGGGGGAGTCACAGCAACAGCCATAGCCAGCAGAGTAGACTCAGGAGGGAGAGCAGGGCGAGGAGACAAAGTAGGCACCTCAGCCACAGCTTTGCCGCTCTGGTCGTACTCGCACCCAGGTGACACCGAGGCCATAGACACAGACGAGGGGTTCTCATCCGCCTCCTAGACCATAGGGTCCACCTCTAGTGACTCATCTGGATTTGAGGGTCGCCACGGCCAAGCAGGTGCAGCAGCTCAGGTTCGTTCAGTTAGAGGAGTGGTTTCTGTCGAGGTAGGATGAGTGTGCATCAGAGGGCTTCTACACACCACTGCAGGAAGATTTTTATAATACATATCTTAACAGTGGGGCAGCATTTAGGTCTCAGAGGGTGTGCAACAGTGAGTCCATTGTAGCAGCAGCTAGAGAGCATATTCGCCCTTACCTATCTTACTTGCCAGGGCTGACAGACTTACTCAGACGGACATGCTTATATGTTCCATCTTGGGTCCGTGAGTTCTATGCTACACTTTGGATTGACCCGCAACACAGATTTATACACTTTGCATTCAGAGGCAGAGATTACAGGCTGATGAGTTTTAGGGTCAGAGAGATTCTCAGGCTTCAGGAGCAGCCTGTCCGGCTACATGAGGTTTGCTATGGATAGATAGCGCCTCCCAGACGCCCTCATGGCGGTATGGTGCCTCCTACAGATTTGGTCCACCATTGCTTCATAGAGCCATTCGGTGAGGGGTCGAGCAGGATACCCAGTGACCTCACTCCTACAGCTAGAGTGCTTGATGTTATCATGAGGAGGACTCTACTTCCAAGAATGGGATATCGCGAGGGGTTGACTCACATTCAGTTATGGCTACTGAACTCTCTAATGCAGCAGACTATATTTGATATTTGGGATCTACTACTATCAAAGATGGAGGATACTATTGCAGAGGGGTTTAGAGGTCACCGACAGTTGCCCTATGCTCACTGGATTACATTCTTGATTCATAGAGCAGTTATAGTGAGGCCACCTGAGATGCTAGCAGAGTATAGTGGTGCTACTACAGAGTTCGCTGCATACAACATGACTTAGATGCTCCGCTATAGTGTAGTGAGGACACCTAGCCAGCCACGCCGTCGCCCAGAGGTGCCGGAGACTGCAGCCCAGCAAGATGAGACCATTAGGGGCATAGCAGCTACAGAGGAGGAGCAGTTAGATGCTCAGCAGGAGGGGATGGTCGAGAGCGACCCCAGCGATAGTACAGATGATGACTACTAGGATATCCCTCAGATGCCTCCATGATGACATGGCCATGAGGCCGATAGCTCCAGTTCAGCTCCACCTGCACCACAGACAAACCCTGCTCTAATTGCTATACTACATTTGTATAGTTTTAGGCCAGACAAGATGAGTTTTAGCGACAGCAGCAGACGATCCAGCAGCAACAGCAGGTATACAGTAGCAGCAGCAGGCCATGCATCAGCAGCAGCTCCTCATGCAGCAGCAGTTACTCGAATTTATGTAGCATGTTGTCGCTGCTATTGGAGCTCCACCGCCACAGCATACACCTCAGATTGGTCAGCCCGCCACTACTTCACAGACTCCAGTTGTACAGCCCAGTGGGCTTCAGAGTCAGGGATAGACTGCTACTCAGTTTGCTTCACCTAAAAAGTAGGTGTCCCAGTGGTTTGCCTCGCCAGTGCCAGCCCCGCAGTTCACACCTTTTTAGACGGGCTTCACACCGGCTCAGACTTCCTCTCTACTTGTGCCAGATACTACAGTCTCTAGGAGCCTTGGTGCTACCTTTAGTGAGTTGATAGAGAAGCCTACTCCGCCATATCTACATGTGCCTGGTCCTTCCATAGTTGCACCAATTACCGGGACTATAGAGACACTCCCTTCTTCGGTTGCATCATCAGAGCCGCCTGCTACAGTCATACCTACAGAGTCTCAGGCCGCACCAGTCCCTGATCCGACCCAGACTACTTTAGCATCGCTTCCAGCTACAGAGGGTCAGACAGCTCAGAGCTCAGGATCAGATGATGATGGCACACAGTTCCAGCTCGCTCCTCGCACCTCAGCGCCCAACTCGTCCGCTGTAGCCCCGCCGACCGACCCTTAGGTTTTGGTGTTTGACGCCAAAGGGGGAGAGGGATTGAGTATGTTAAACTTAGGAGGAGCGATTCATTTAGGGGGAGTCTATCTATTATATTTGGTTTTTTATGTGTGATACACTATTATGCATTCATGTGTTACTTTCATGCATCGAACTATATTTATGTGATAGTGATATCTACGTGATCATGATATTTATGTGATATGTGACATGTGTGCTCTCTACTTTGAATTATTTATATGTCATATCACTTGTGTTGTGCTCATTTGCTTTGCTTCCATGTTTTACTCCAATGCAAATGAGCTTTATTACTTGTACTCATGCTTATTTCATATCTATTGAGTACATCATGTTGGCTTGGGTCATATAAGCTTGCCTAACTCTTTTGTTCTTATTGCCAAAAGCTTATATGAACCAAGCATGTTGAAAACCTCATCTCTTTTACATAGTTGAGGTGGTATTGTCATCAATCACCAAAAAGGGGGAGATTGAAAGCATCTAGGCCCCTAGTTGGGTTTCGGTGATTAATGACAATACGTAATTACTATGACTAACGTGTGTTTTGCAGAGACAATTAAGTTAGGTCATGGTAATGGAGATTGATTGGGCAATCATGGTTGTCATGCCCCTACAATTGAAATCATTTCGGTTTTCAAAGGATGGATGACAAGGTTAAGGATGGACTAGTTCTAAGTGTCGTTTGGAGTTGGAGAGACACTTAGAGTAGTTTAGGACTTTGTTTTTTCCTTTGGCCGTACTATTAAGGGGTATGGACGGGTAGCTTGACCTAGGTGAGTCTAGTGGGTTAGGTGTGGTGCACACTTGTCTAATCTAGCACTAGGTAGCTCCTAAAAAGCCCTTAGATCAATTGGAGCAAACTTCATTCACATATGATTGCGAGTTGGAAGTGAATGGAGGGTCAAATGCTGACCGGACGCTAGTTCCGATGTGACCGGACACTGGCGCAAAGTCCGGTCAGTTCATTTGATCAAGGTGAAATCGTCTGGTGTGACCAGACGCTGAGAGGTGAGTGACCGGACGCTGGGTGCCAGCGTCCGGTCGACTCCAGTAAGGTTCTAGAGAGGGAAATTCATGACCGGACGCATCTGGTCAGTGCTGAACGGACGTTGTCCTACGTTCGGTCACAACTTAAACACTCGGTTTTGGGGAGAACTGATAGGAGCGTCCGGTCAACTTGACCGGAAGCGTTCGGTCACCCCGCAGAGGCACATAATGGTTCGTTTTTAACGGGGTGTATAAATAGTTCCTCCATTCATGTGAGGGGGCACTTTTGCTCATTCCAATAGCTGAGAAACACCCTTGAGAGTGCCAAGAAGAGCAAGGTCCTAGTGAGGTGATTGAGATTTGAGAATCCTAGAGAGACACATCATTAGTGAAAGCAAGAGTAGCAAAGTGTGCATCCACCCTTCTCATTAGGCTTGTCGTGGTCAAGTGAGAGTTCGTGCTTGTTACTCTTGATGATCGCCATCACCTAGATGGCTTGGTGGTGATTGGGAGCTTGGTGATCATCCGGCGGAGCTTGTGGATGACCCAACTCAAGTTGTGAGCGGTTGTGGGTGATTCACCGCAACGGAGTGTTAAAGAATCAACCCATAGAGAGCACTAGATCCTTGCGCGGATCAAGGGGGAGCTACACCCTTGCGTGGGTGCTCCAATGAGGACTAGTGGGGAGTGGCGACTCTCCGATACCTCGACAAAACATTACCGTGTTCCTCCTACTCTCTTTACTTTGAGCATTTACTTTGAGCAATTCAATTCTTGTCTTTACATTCATAGAATTGCCATGCTAGAGTAGGATTGGAACTTAGGTTGCAAGATTTTTTGTGCGGTAGAACATTAGAAACACTTTCTAGGCACAAGGGGTGAAGTGGGCTAACCGTAGGGTTTAATTATTGCAAAGAAATTTAGAATTAGCCCAATTTACCCTCTTGGTCTCCACCACCTTCCAAACCTTCCTTTTGATTGACTTCATATAAGTTGTCATCTTAGCCTTCTAATAGGGATAGTTTGAGCCATCAAATTGGGGTGGCTTCTTGGTGTTGTTGATTGAGCCATTTTTACACCGAAGGTTGTTAAGCCTTAAATCACGGTGATCTCAGCTGTGATACCACTTGAAAGGTCCTAATGGCTAGAGGGGGGGGGTGAATAGCCTATTAAAAATTTCTACAACAACACTTAATAAACCGGTTAGACAATTATGAGGCGAAGCAAGTATTGCGCTAGCCTACTAAAAATGCAAGCCGCCTACCACAATTCTAGTTTCTATAGTTTCTATCCACACAATGGCTATGTTACTACACTAAGTTAGTGTGCTCTCAAAGACTAACTAAAGAGCCACACTAACCAAACTAACAAGCTCTCACAACTAGCTACACTAAAGAGCTTAATAACTAGTTTGCGGTAATGTAAAGCGAGAGATTAAGATGGTTGTACCGCCATGTCGAGGAATGAACCAATCAATCACAAGAATCAATATCAATGAAGACCAATCATCTCGGAATCAAATGATGACACAATGATTTTTTAGTGAGGTTCACTTGCTTGCCGGCAAGCTAGTCCTCATTGTGGCGATTCACTCACTTGGAGGTTCACGCGCTAATTGGCATCACATGCCAAACCCTCAATAGGGTGCCGCACAACCAACACAAGATGGGGATCACACAAGCCACGAGCAATCCACTAGAGTACCTTTTGGCTCTCCTCCGGGGGCTATATTACGCGGTCTTAACCGTTGCGCCAGTCAGAGGATTTTGAAAGAAAGGAAAAAGATATGCTACTTAACCCGTAACCGCTGCACCCCCATCACTATCGGGTCTAGGAATGGCCCGACAGTGATGTTGCCTCATCACTGTCGGTTTAGACCTTGCAACCGGTAGTGATGAGCCATTGGGATAAAAGCAAGGCATGGGGTGAAATTTTCCAAAGTCATTTCAATCCCACGCCAACCCCTCCCCCCGCACCGCCGGAGCACCACCCCGTGCTGACGGGCATCACCGCCCCTCGCACACCAGTCCACTGCCCCCCCGCACCGCCGTTCCTAGCCCCGCGCTCCTCTTCTTCGACGCCGACACCCGTGCGTCCCTGTTAGTCCCGCGCCAGCACCCACGATGCCATCCACCGCCCCACACCAGAGCACCACGTCGTCCATGCCCTCGTTCCTTATCCACAACGCCAGCCGCACCCCTCCTCCTCCACTCCTGCACTCCCACTGCCGAGTCCTTCAGGAGTGCACGGACAGCTGCTTCGCCACCCCCACGGTGAGTGCGTGGCTCACTACCCGCTATGTGTTTGATGAAACGCCCGTTAGGTTAGCCGAGGCCAACCTGGGCTCTGCCCCCCTTCCTTCTTGCATACGAGCTTCAATTGCATACGAGAGTAGATTGTGGTGGAATGAATTGTGCGTGTTTTCATACTGTGGTGTGAATTGGAAGTAATAGTTTGTTAAAATTTGTTGCCCGGTTAACATGCATTGGAATTCGGGTATGACAGTTAAATCAAAGCCGCTTGGTATAATATAGAAGGTGTAAAATTGCAGTACATGTATTAATTTGCAACAGCGTGTGTTATCTCATGATGGTCTTGTTGATGTTGTATCCTAGTTGGTGTCATCAGAAGACTGGATAGGAACTGGTTTTGTACCTTTTTTATGACTTGGGTGACCACTTGCAATGAGTTAGTTTTCTATGTTGCTTCCCCAACTAGGTTCCATCTCATTTTTGGAATTGCTACATCATTTTGGTGTTTGTGTTTGATGCTAAGTTTCTGTTCTCTTTATTTTTGCATATGCTATTAGTAGTTGTCCGCATCCAAAACTAACCATGATCATGTCATAGCCATGACTCATCATCGCCTATTACCCCATCACCGAAGAACAGATGGGCAACAAGAAGCGGTTGATATCGCTGGGACGGGAGAGCCGCATGATCCGACAAACAGTGACGGTGTCAATCAGGATGGTGAGAACGAGCAGCCATGTACCTCGTTCAGCCTGTTCGAGCTAGGTCAAAATGACCAAGATGGCCAGGTAACTTTGGTACCATGTGACTAATCAATTGAGAGGGTCATAGCTTACTTGGAGTCTCCAGCAGGAGCCTCCACCGGCCGAGGAGCCAGAGGGTTCGGGTAGCAGGAAGGCCAGATCCAAGCAAGGCGTGTCAAAGCTTCCTGTTGGTAGGAATGCACACTGGCACATCACTGAGTTTGATGAATTCAAGGATCCACTCTCACTGCCTATAGCTTTGACCAAATACAAGACTATCCTCGGGTTACTTGTAAGGGACTTCATCCCAATTAGATACAGGAAGTGGATTGGGAAAGATAATGACCCATGGAGGGTTTTTGAAAGTGAGAAGGATTACATATGGGATATCAAGATCCCAGAGTATTTCACTTTCCCAATGGAGTATGATAAGGAGGTAGTCAAGAAAAAGCAATAGAAATCATGGGGACATGCTTCAAGAATTTCAAGGGGACATTGTACAAGCATTTTGTCCTCCAAAATAAAGAGTCAGATTTCGATGGTGGATAGTTTAGCAAGTAGAAGGACTTCTGGCAGGATTTCAAGGAATACATGTTATCGAAGGAGTACTTAGAACTGAGTAGAAAGAATAAGGAGAACTCACAGAAAGCGAGGAATCCTCATCATCTCGGCTCTCGTGGCTACGCCAAAAAGATGTCAGAATTTGAAGCAGAACTTGAAAAGATGGATCGCCTTGCTGAGGAAGGCGTTCAAGTTGAGACCACTGAAAGGTCCTAATGGCTAGAGGGGGTTGAATAGCCTATTAAAAATTTCTACAACAACACTTAACAAACTGGTTAGACAATTATGAGGTGAAGCAAGTGTTGCGCTATCCTACTAAAAATGCAAGCCGCCTACCACAATTCTAGTTTCTATAGTTTCTATCCACACAATGGCTATGTCACTATACTAAGTTAGTGTGCTCTCAAAGACTAACTAAAGAGCCACACTAACCAAACTAACAAGCTCTCACAACTAGCTACACTAAAGAGCTTGATAACTAGTTTGCAGTAATGTAAAGAGAGAGATTAAGATGGTTATACCGCCGTGTTGAGGAATGAACCAATCAATCACAAGAATCAATATCAATGAATACCAATCACCCCAGAATCAAATGATGACACAATGATTTTTTACCGAGGTTCACTAGCTCGTTGGCAAGCAAGTCCTCGTTGTGGCGATTCACTCACTTGGAGGTTCACGCGCTAATTGGCATCACACGCCAAACCCTCAATAGGGTGCCGCACAACCAACACAAGATGAGGATCACACAAGCCACGAGCAATCCACTAGAGTACCTTTTGGCTCTCCGCCGGGGAAATGTCAAGAACCCCTCACAATCACCACGATCGGAGCCGGAGACAATCGCCAACCTCCGCTCGATGATCCTCGTTGCTCCAAGCCATCTAGGTGGCAGCAACCACCAAGAGTAACAAGCGAACCCCGCAGCAAAACACGAACACCAAGTGCCTCTAGATGCAAACACTCAAGCAATGCACTTGGATTCACTCCCAATCTCACAAAGATTTTGAATCTATGATGGAGATGAGTGGGAGGGCTTTGGCTAAGCTCACAAGGTTGCTATGTCAATGCAAATGGCCAAGAGAGTGAGCTTGAGCTAGCCATGGGGCTTAAATAGAAGCCCCCACGAAATAGAGCTGTTGTACCCCTTCACTGGGCACTGCTCGGGGTGACCGGACGCTCCGGTCATATTGATTGGACGCAGGACCCCAGCGTTCGGTCGCCCGATGCTTGCCATGTGTCATCGGCTTCAAACACTGATCGCCTGATCTCAACGGTCATTAGTACAATTAAGTAGTGACCGGACGTGTTGCTCAAAGTGACCGAACGCAGGACCCAAACGTCCGGTCATTTCTAGTAAGGTTCCACTCATGACTGGACTCACCCAGCGTCCGGTCACTCACTGTCTCCTCTGTGCGCTGCCACGCCAGCCGGACCAGACGCACCCCGCCAGCGTCCGGTCACGAAGTGACCCTGTGTCCGGTCAAAGACCGACGCCAGTGTCTTCACTACTTCCACTGACCGGATGCTCCGGTCTAGTTGAGACCAGCGTCCGGTGCACTCTGTGAAACCCTATCTTTTCTATATAGGGCGCCGGTGGCACCGTCGGACTATTCGAACTCTACGGGTGGACACTCCACCGGTGAAGTTTCGAACCCATGCTCCCAAGTGCTAAACACAATGTGTATCACCTTCGTGCATGTGTGTTAGCATACTTTCACAAACATTTTCAAGGGTGTTAGCACTCCACTAGATCCTAAATGCATATGCAATGAGTTAGAGCATCTAGTGGCACTTTGATAACCGTATTTCGATATGAGTTTCACCCCTCTTAATAGTACGACTATCGAACCTAAATGTGATCACACTCGCTAAGTGTCTTGATCACCGAAACAAAATGGCTCCTACCACTTATACCTTTGCCTTGAGCCTTTTGTTTTTCTCTTTCTTCTTTTCAAGTCCAAGCACTTGATCATCACCATCATCATGTCATGATCTTCATTTGCTTCACCACTTGGAATGTGCTGCCTATCTCATGATCACTTTGGTAAACTAGGTTAGCACTTAGGGTTTCATCAATTCACCAAAACCAAACTAGAGCTTTCAATCTCCCCCTTTTTGGTAATTGATGACAACCCTTACACAAAGATATGAATTGAATTTAAATTGAATCCATGTTGCTTGTCCAAGCATATTTACCATGTGTAAAAAGGATATGGACAAGTTTCATGAACCCCGTATGGTAGCAATTGCTCCCCTACATATGTGCTAAGAGTTTGGATTGAAGCTTGCACATATGCTTAGATAGAAAATATAGGAGACATTGTCTACCAAATGATGCTAAGGTATAAAAGATGGACCTTTGAAGCGTGATACCAATCGGAGTGCACCAATATACCATCCTTAGCACCATTAGTAACTAGACATACACAAAAACTAGAATACCCCATGAGATCAACATTGGAAGTAAGGGTCTAGTTTTCATAATGTGAGCATGAGTCTAGTTACTTAACCTATGCATGCTAGTTTTTCATTTCATCACTCAAACCTACAACTAGCATACATCACACAAGCATGGATATTGAAATTAAAAACTTGTTCCATGCAAGCAAACATATGGAATGCATATTTTAAATGCACCATACAAGTTCATGAGCTTGCTCCCCCTACTTGTGTGCTCAAAATTTTAATTCATCCCTTTCCTTTGTCATATCTCTCCCCCTATGTCAAATTCTCCCCCTATCACTTATATATGTTTATTTCTTTCCCCTTTGTTGTCTTAGTACACTATTTCTATTTCTCCCCATAGCACTAATATCTTTATTTTTCTCCCCCTTTGTCATCAATGACCACAAAGGTTCAAAATGTAGATAGGTTGAGATTATCAATGTCAATCAATGGGGTGAGGATCATTTTCCTAAATTTGGTCCAATCTAGATCATTTGCCAAAGATATTTAACTTGGTTTGATCCAAGGACAAGCTTCTTCACACCTCCAAATAAGGGTTATCTTGTACCATGTTGAGTTAAACACTTAGAGCTCATTTTCTAGATCAAACACTAGGTTTACAAGCCCACAAACATGTCATATGCTACCACTAGATTAAGTCAAGCATAGAAGCAATAGTGATACCATACAAACATCAAAAGCATTTGATTTTCATGAATGAGCCTATTAAATGTGAGAGATGACTAGATGCACTAAACATGTACTTAGCAAGGATGTATGCCATGCCAATCAACTTTTACCTTGGATTGCTCGAAGGAGAGGCATGTCATATGAGTGGGGGGGGTGCATCAACACATATTTATGAAATCCAATATGTTCAACTCATTCCTTAGCTTTGTTCTTGCATGTTGAACCGGATTGTTGGTCAACTTGATTGCACTCTCATTGTCACATAGCAATGGCACTTTCTTAAACTTGATTCTAAAGTCACTAAAAGTGGCCTTCATCCAAAGTATTTGTGCACAACAACAACCAACGGATATGTATTCGGCTTCGACGGTTGATAATGCAACACTATTTTGCTTCTTTGATGACCATGAAACAAGTGATCTTCCCAACAATTGACATGTGCCCGAGGTGCTCTTCCTTTTAACCTTGCATCCCGCATAATCCGAGTTGGAGTAACCAACTAGCTCAAACTTTGCTCCTTTGGGATACCACAAACCAACATTTTGTGTATGCTTCAAGTACCTCAATATTCTCTTTGTAGCATTCAAATGACTTTCTCTTGGTGAGGCTTGAAATCTTGCACACATGCATACACTAAACATGACATCCGGTCTTGATGCGGTCACATAGAGTAGGCTTCCAATCATAGACCGATACAATTTTTGATCCACCATATTTTCCTTTGCATCACTATCCAAGTTGCCATTTGTTCCCATTGGTGTACTAATGGCTTTGCTATCACTCATGCCAAACTTTTTGATCATGTCCTTGATATATTTGCCTTGACTCACAAATGTACCATTCTTCAATTGCTTCATTTGAAGACCAATGAAGTAACTTAACTCTCCAATCATTGACATCTCAAACTCATTAGCCTCATCTTCCCAAATTCTTCACAAAAGTCTTGATTGGTTGATCCAAATATGATGTCATCAACATAGATTTGCAACACAAATAAATCTTTTCCAATCTTTTTGATGAAAAGAGTGGTGTCAACCTTGCCCATCATGAACCCTTTAGAGGGTAGGAAGTCCCTCGATCTCTTATACCATGCTCTAGGTGCTTGCTTCAAGCCATACAATGCCTTCTTCAACTTGTACACATGGTCGGGCTTCTTGTCATCTTCAAAACTGGGAGGTTGCTCAACATATACTTCTTCATTGATGTAACCATTGAGAAATGCACTCTTGACATCCATTTGATAGAGTTTGATGTTGTGGGCACAAGCATAGGCTAACAAGATTCTAATTTCTTCCAATCTTGCATCTGGGGCATATGTTTCTCCAAAGTCAAGACCTTCAACTTGTGTATATCCTTGTGCTACCAATCTTGCTTTGTTCCTTACTACTATCCCATCTTGATCTTGCTTGTTTCTAAAGACCCATTTGGTTCCAATCACATTGTATCCCTTTGGTCTCTCTACTAATTCTCATATTTGATTTCTTGTGAAGTTGTTCAATTCTTCATGCATAGCATTCACCCAATCAACATCCTTCAATGCTTCATCTATCTTCTTTGGTTCAATGGATGAAACAAATGAGAAATACTCACAAAATGAAGCTAATCTTGATCTTATTTGTACACCTCTAGAAATATCACCAATTATAGTGTCCAATGGATGATCCCTTGTAATATTGGTTGGTTGGAGCATTGGAACTTGATTGCTTGCACTTGCTTGATCATTGGGTTGAGATGATGTACTAGCCACTTGATATTGTTCATTATCATGAGAGCCACTTGTACTAGCTTGATTTGTATCATCTTGCACATTTGAGTTAGAAAGCACTTGCACTTGATCATCTTCATCATCATTCACTTGCCTAGATCCTAAATGCATATGCAATGAGTTAGAGCATCTAGTGGCACTTTGATAACCGTATTTCGATACGAGTTTCACCCCTCTTAATAGTACGGCTATCGAACATAAATGTGATCACACTTGCTAAGTGTCTTGATCACCGAAACAAAATGACTCCTACCACTTATACCTTTGCCTTGAGCCTTTTGTTTTTCTCTTTCTTCTTTTCAAGTCCAAGCACTTGATCATCACCATCATCATGTCATGATCTTCATTTGCTTCACCACTTGGAATGTGCTGCCTATCTTATGATCACTTTGATAGACTAGGTTAGCATTTAGGATTTTATCAATTCACCAAAACCAAACTAGAGCTTTCAACCGCCCATTGGGAGTCAAGATCGGTAATATACTGTATGGGGAGGAATGTACGCCATGCCGAGGACGGGAGCTTTAGCTCCACAAATCCACCCATGAACGAACTCATCTAGAGGATCCCCTAGGTAACTGAGGAGGTGAGGCAAAGGACTCACACTTCTAATAGGGAGAAAGATGTGCTCACCCAAGCACTCAAAACCAAGGAGCACCCTGGTCGCACTAGAGGAACCGGTGTTGTTCCTTGGAAACTAGCATTCCCCAAAGAATCTCACACTTACCGGAGCCGCTCGAGGGGTAGAGCAGAACAGGAGGTAGAGTGTTTGAGGTGACTAAAAGAGATAGAAGATAGAATGGACGCATAGATTGAGGCGGCTATTGAAGCACGAGTCCAGCAAATTTTGCTGTCCAAGGGGTCAGGAGTACCATAAAACCCTACTGCTACTATCTTTAGCCCACAGTTGAGGGGTCCAGCAGCTGTGGATCGATCCCGCTCGACGAAGAAGATGCGAATGTGCCTCATTCGGTGGACGGCATCACTGAACCCGTCAATGTCAAGTTGTACATCTGTCAGGAATGGACAAAGGACAAGGTGGCGCTCGGCCAGGACTGGCCTGCGGGAGATGGGGCCATTAATGGCCACCCAATTCCATAGGGGTATGCTCGCATCACCATTGACAGAATACTTGATAAGAAGTATAACAAGATACCAATTGAGTACCCTGCAGTGGAAGACATGCCGAAACTTGGTCATAACAAGGGCTCTCAAGTGGCCTGGCGCAAGCGCTTCATTAAGCTTGACCACCAATTATCCTCTGATGATGAGGACGACTGCGAGTCTTCGCCCACCCACGATGATCACTCACCATCTCCCAACAGAGATCACTCCCCTCCTCATCTCTTTCCATCACCCCCAAGAAGACAGAGGTCTCCTTCTATTCCTCCTCGTCTGACTCCATCATCATCAGCCCCGAGAAAAGAGAAGACACCTCCTCGTCCTCCTCCATCTTCATCAACCCCGAGAAAACAGAATTCTCGTCGTCATCCTCCTCCTCCACCTCAGCCCAAAACAAGATCAAAGGTATCCTCGCAGTCGCAGAAAAGGCCTTTGGATTCGGTGGCAGTGTTACAAACTTGATGAAAGAAAAATTTACAGCACACATCTCGAAGGAAGATTGTGTTAGTTTCTTCAATCTCTGTGCCTCACTGCCTCAGTGTTTGTTGAAGTCCAAATTCAAAAGGCAAACCCAGAATCAGTACGCTACAATAAGAGCCAAAGAAATACACAATGTAGATCTAAGGAAGATACAGAAGTACGTCGAAGACAACCCCGAATTAACCATGGAAGAGGCCGTGAACTTCTATTATGATGTACAAGGGACGGGAACACTGGCAATAAAGTATGAAAGGGGCAATCTTTTGGTTCTGGATGATGAGTATAAAAATTTGACAACATATATGCGCCAGTTGCATGAATATTACATGTTTCAAGCAACAGAGACAAACGACTTTGGTTTTGAGGTTATTATTCGTTCGCCATATGTTTTTCATTATCCTGAAGAAAAGAAGTTCGATGTCGAGTGAGAGTGCTTGCTCTAGCTATACCAGAAACGCTCTCTCGATTCACAAATGTTGATGCTGTGGACTATGTAAGTACCCTACACGCATGATATTACAATTAACTACTCTCTCGAAACACAAATTGTTAACTTTTAAGCACTTTTCATGATTTTATGTAGGTGTATAGCAAAATTTTGTATACTAAAAAGCAAATGGGATAACATAGGCTTCTTGGACCCCTTGCGAGTCAATGAGAAGACATGGTTAGGCCTCCATGGATGTGACATGGAAGACCTGAAAGAGAGATTGATTGCTGTTTTCGATGAATTCAAGATGAAGAACAAAACCCACATACTTCTATCCTACAACTGCGAGTATGTGTTCTCGGCTTTTAATTTTATGCTTCTTTTTCGTTAAGATTATTCGATAATTAGGATTCTGTGATTGTAGCAACCATTTTGTCTTCATTTGTGTCAATCTTGCTAAAATCTGATCGAAGTGTAGGACTTAAAGAAAAAACCATTTCATCATCTGAATGCACCGGTGTAGTGCTGAATTAGCAAGCGATCCTAATAACATATTATTTTCTAATCACATATACTGCTTTCTAATGTTTCTCCTTTTAATGTTGCACAGTGTCCGAAGAAGACATATCGGTGGGACGCAGGTCCCATTCAAGGTTGTCGAAATGAAGGGGAAGTACCTAAAACAGTCGGCGGAAAATAATGAATGCGGGTTTTATGTAATGTGGGCATATAAAGCTTACAAGATCGCTACATCAGGGAAATCGGAAGAAGCGATGATAAGTTGGTGTATATAATCCCCATTTCATTTATGTCTATTAATAATTCAACAAAATAATTTTCGATTCCTCTTTGGATATCATCTTTTTGAACGACACAGAACATACACATATAAGAAATATAACCACGAAAGGTGTTAGACATGGAGATCGAGAGATTTGCTTAACACGTGGAAAAGAAACTAGGCTTACGCAATGAATCATATACAAAAGATGTTTATAAATAATATAGATTATATTAAGTCAACTTTAGGCAAAAGTAAAAATTCATATTTTAGCGAGATATTGAAAAAGATGGAGTATTTTTCATTGCACAATCCATAAAGTTCAAGGACCTATTTCGGAGTTAGAATGAATGATGACCCTTTAGAGGCCCGCTAGATTATTGTAAGAAAAGTCCGAAAAGCATGCTTCGCATCTTTTAAGAATAATTACGTAAATTTTTATTTTGAGGAATCGAGATCTTGATAAGAACATTTAAATACAGGTCCTAACTGTAAAAACAGGACGGATTTGTAACATTTGTAATGTTTAATATTGATAGACCTTTGTCGCTCACGTAAGCGTATATAAAGCGAAACCCGATTCCACGAAAAAATATAAATTAAAATAAATTATAAAACAATAAAATCTGAACGGGCCATCACTACCGGTTAGCAACAAAACGGCGATGATGGCAAAGATGGCACCGCCGGCTTGAGCCACAAACCGGCAGCGTTGGCTTAGAACATCATCGCTGGAATACCTAATGGGGACGGGGACCACGCCGGGCAACGATCATGGCGGCGCCATGGCGGCGGCTCGGGTCTTGTCCCAAACCGCGGTCTGTTGGTTACTGAGGAACAACTTGAGTCGCTAAAGAAACAAACCGGTGAGGGCGAATGATGTTCGAGGTTACGCTGGGGTGGTCTCATGAACGGCGATGGTTGTTGGAACTGAACGAGGAGGGGCTCTGCGGGTTATGTGGAAAGGACCCGGGAGAGAAAGGCCTTCAAGTGCAGTTCTAGCGGCGGCTTTCCGCCGGTTGGGCAAGAGGAAGGAACCGAAAGGGAGACGCGGGATAGCTAACCCTCGGGAGAGCGGACTGCCGGTTTAGTTATGCCGAAATTCAAAATCAGGAAGAAAGAAGCGGGCGGTGATCGGGGGGTGTTTTGAATCCTTTTCTTTTCTTAATTCAAAACAATTTCAAATATGAATCGATTCAAAATACACGAGTTCAAACATAAATGGGTAGTGATACCTAAGCTAGAGCTTTGGAATTGAGCCGATAGGGGATTATATGCAAAAAGTACCCAGAGGTGGCCTTTCTTCCTGATTCTACTGGTTCTTGGACCTATTTATAAGGAGAAGATGTTTGGCGTAATATGGGTTGAACTCCCTTGGTTTCTGTCTAATCTCGGATGAATCCCTGCTTTTTCTTGTCTTTCCTCAGCTGGTCAGACTGATGACCGGAACCCAATTCTCCTGGAATCTAATCCTTCTATCTGCTGCCTAGACCTTAATTTATATAGCTAGCTAGATATACCAGCTAGAGCTTTGGAATTGAGCCGATTGGGGATTATATGCAAAGTACCCAGAGGTGGCCTTTCTTCCTGATTCTACTGGTTCTTGGACCTATTTATAAGGAGAAGATGTAGGGCGTAATATGCGTTGAACTCCCTTGGTTTCTGTCTAATCTCGGATGAATCCCTGCTTTTTCTTGTGTTTCCTCAGCTGGTCAATGGGTTGCTAGGTTTTTTCTTATTGTGTCAACCAAACCGTGTTACTAGGAAACCGCCAATATGGACGAAGGATAGATCTTGGTCATACATGTTGTCTGTTGGAGTTTATTTACGGATCTGTTTGTACCTAGAACAACCATTTCCTTTGGCCGTTGCAACTAATTCTCTTATTATAAACAGAGAACGAATAATGAATATAATGACCTTTGTTTCCACTGAACTACCCACACACTGTTTGTACATTAATGTGTATGCTGAGTTACCTACCCAAGTAGAGCGTTACTTTACAACTCTGAGGTTTATTTTTTTTCGATAAAGGAATCTTTTATTATGTTTCAAGATTATTACATTGAGTTGATACAATCAACTGAGGTTTGTTTTGACACGACTTCCGTAAGTGTTTATTTAGTTTCTTAAAAAAAAAAGAAGTCACAGGCTCCCCAAACCGGCCTCTATGTAGCAGGGTGCTCAGTTTAATGGAATCTAATTCTTTCATTTGGTGGATTGATAATTTGATATGCACCAATTTGGAGGAAAACAATAGACTAAAATATGCAGTGGTCTTATATATGCAAGTCATCAGCAAGTCATCTTCTAAGCAAACAGGTCCACTATTCTCTGCTGTCACTTTCTACAAGTACTAGTCATATGCATGCCAAGTGCTTTGCTAGTGAAGTGAAATATTTTATCTTTGATGTAAATAAATTTAGTGGAGGAGGAAACTACTCGACACCTTCCTCCACCCCATTTTCTCTTTTACCAAGCTAGCCACCAAGAAGTTGCAGGTTATATTTAAACTCGGTTGTGCTCTCTGATCCCCTTCATATTCTACTATTCACGGACCATTAGTTGGGAGGGTACATTACTATTTCTCCCTAAGTTCAAGAGATGAATGACCAGGTTGCTTCCTTGCCTCATATCAACCCTGAATGTAAAAAAAAAAATGGAGGGTCCATGTCTACATATAACGTGACAAGAAAACACACATTATGCTAATCAGATTATGCTGATCCCTTGGACCAAAATATAGTTAAGTTTGTATGGGATTGTCTTTCCCCAGACCATTGCTCTAAAACACTATCATATAAAATATCTGAACCGTTCTATTTCAAAATAATATGTTTATGTACTGTTGGTCAAAGTATCATACTGAAGACTGTGTATGCAGTCAATACTCGATACTCTAATACTAATATCTATGGTTAATTATAACTCTCTGTCTAGGGTTAAAAATACTTAATTTAAAACCACATTGGCCTGATTGAGAGGCTTTTGGCTAGATGGCTATGATCACCTGACATTTTTGAGCAACCTCAAACTAAGAGCCACATGTCCTCGTTTCCAATTAAGGCCCTCTGTTTCGTACGGTTTCGAACAGCTCTAGCTCTTTGACATAGTATATACTCCAGGGAGGAGTTAGAGCCCATAAAGTAAAAAATAGTAGTTTTATTAGCTCCTCCTGCTAATTCATTTTAAGAGGAGAGAGAAAAATGGCTCTTCACCACATTGCACTACCGTGCACGGAGGAGCCAGAGTTGCTCGGACCTACCTAGATGAGAGGCATCATGATAATAAATTTAAACGCCACATTGCCACAAGAGGATCCACGCCTATGTTTGAGTACATATGTTTGGGGTAAATGCTGCCAGTAGATATTAGATCTTCTCAAACCAACATCGACATCCACATATGTGCTGAGGCCATCTTTTCAGGGAGCCAGCGCTGGCTCTCCCTCTCCAGGAGAACAAGACACGCAGACGCAAGTGACAATGTACAAATTAAGAGGATCCACCAGGATCGATCGATCGAGTTGGTGCCTGCTGCAGCTTGGCCACTGCTAGGCAAAACGGCAGTTCTTTTGACGGCTTCTGGCTGCTGGTCCATGTCCATCCACTAATCCGTCTGCACCTTCACGTGTCCTCTCGTGGTGTCTGTATGCTTTGACCGCCCAAAAATTGTCCTGGAACGGACAGAGGATAGGCTCGGTGAGAAATTTCGCGCGGCAGACCGGTTCAACCCAAAACCCATGATGTGAACGGCTCTCGATCTCCGGGTGGATCTGTTCCAGCACATGGACAGGAAAAGGACACCGAGTTCCTGCCTTTTCTTGAACTTTGGCTCTTTGTCGCACTTGACAGCAGGAAAGGGACACATGGGTCTAACACTGTGGCCTTCAATTACATCTGTTCACTTGAAATAATAAGAGAGGAGGAATAGTGTGCTAGTTAAAATGCATAAGTTCTCTCAATTCCTCGATGTTCTGGTGGCCTTGTTGTGCCCAAACGAGCTTATTATCTGCTTTCAATAGCAGCAGGACCAAGAGGTCTCTGGTCTAAAAAGACTTCTCACAATTCCTCATGGGGCCGGGGCTGCTGTTTTCATAAAAGCCTTTACATATGTCTTTGGAGACATCTTAATCTAGGGATCACTTTTCAGTGTGGTGGCGATATGATTCAAATGTATATCAGGATTCAAATTCTGGTGCCCGCAATCTTAGGAATATTTGAGTGTCTCGAATGGTTATTTGCAGATGACGTTGCATTTGAGCCACACTTCAAACTATGTGCATTATTGGAGCCGCACTTCAAATTGTGTGCGCCCATTCCAAAAATAATTAGGACTAAACAGACTAGGTAAATGTATTCGTGAAGCCATTTATAGCTATTATGCTCCAAAAAAGCATTCCAACAACTTGTCTATATTGTTTTTCATTTTTCCCAGCTGGGTATCCCACCATTCTCACTGGCCATATTTCCCTAGCGAGTCCTGCTTGCTATATGTGTTTTCCAATTTAGCTAGGCTGTTGTAAAACTCTACATCTTAGATGGACTTTCTGTTTTACATAAAGGCTAAATCTCACAATTTAGCATCTAATTTTACCAAGTCTCTTCGAGTTGCTCTAAGATTCTTAATCCAACTCAATCTATCTTTCAAATTGTGGATAGGGGAATGTTGATGGTGCTGTCGGCGTCATTCTTACCGTAAGGCTCCACATTTTGGATACAAAGTATTTTGGAATATTAATACCGGATGATAATATGGTTTTGTAAAAACTTTGTTTTTCTAAAGATGGTAGATATATAGGTGTTTAGACATAACATGCATCATAGTTTCTAAAACCACGATTTTGTTAAAAACCATATGATTTTTTGGAGTTTCCAAAACTCCACTCTCGATCTCTCTTTTTAAACCAGGTTTTGTATGTCTCTAGATAATAAAAAATGGACTTGCTAGTGTTTGGACATCCGTCCGGACGCTACCACGCAGAGGGCGCAAATGAGCGTCTATGCGTCGGGCTCTCACGAGGGAGCGCACCAGCAGTGGGCCCGCGCCGCGCTGGACGTCGCCCACACCATCCCGAACATCGTCCGTGCCGCCGACAGCTTCCCACGCACATCCCATGTGCAACACCCGATCTACTTTTAAAACATCCAGATCCAATAGTTGCAACATACAAAAGAAGACAAGTGAAATACTTAAAGCAAGCATCTGAAACACTTGCGGAAACGTCTGAAAAACATTTGAAAACCATAGCAAACATATGCAGTATCCAGATGAAACACTCGCAAACATATGTATGAAACACCTGAAAACACTTGAAACATATGCTTGCAACATGCATGTATATGCAACATCCAGATCTACTTTTGCAACATCCAGATAAAACACTTGCAACATTTGTCTTGAACAGATGAAACATTTGGAACATACACTTGAAACATATTTGTATAGCCATTACAACATGTGCAACATCCCGATCTACTTTTGCAACATCGATATACAACACTTCCAACATACCATGAAAACATCTAAAACACTTGAAACATACTATTACAACATGCGCTTTTAGTATAGCATCTGCTTGCTGTTTGGACAAATGGAGGCTCGTCGACACGGAACTCGATGTCATTGAGTAGCACGGAGGTCGCCGGTGTGGAGCTCGGCGGCGGCACAGACCTCGGCAGGAGCAGGGGCAGGCGGATGGAATGTGGCCATGACGAGAGGCGTGAGTCTGGGCTAGGGCACACGACGTGGAGGGGCGGCGGGTCGCGTGGCGCGAACGAGGGCGACGTCTGTCTCAGAGCATAGGCGCGCAGCGCACCGAGCGAGCAGGCGAGGCACAAAGTTAGCTTGCGACTTATTATACGGGTCCGTCCGGATGGACGAACGACCTATAAGCAGCATTTTACTGAATAAAAAAGCATAATTTCGTGGTGCAACACCCGATCTACTTTTGAAACATCTAGATCCAACAGTTGCAACATACAAAAGAAGACAAGTGAAATACTTAAAACAAGCGTCTGAAACACTTGCAAAAACGCCTGAAAAACATTTGAAAACCATAGCAAACATATGCAGTATCCAGATGAAACACTCGCAAACATATGTATGAAACACTTAAAAACACTTGAAACATATGCTTGTAACATGCATGTATATGCAACATCTATATCTACTTTTGCAACATCCAGATAAAACACTTGCAACATTTGTCTTGAACAGATGAAACATTTGGAACATACACTTGAACATATGTGTATAGCCATTACAACATGTGCATCATCCCGATCTACTTTTGTAACATCGATATACAACACTTTTAACATACCTCGGAAACACCTGAAACACTTGAAACATACTTTTACAACATGCGCTTTCAATATAGCATCTGCTTGCTGCTTGGACAAATGGAGGCTCGTCAACGTGGAGCTCGATGCCATTGAGTGGCACGGAGGTCACCGGTGTGGAGATCGGCGGCAACACAGACCTCGACAGGAGTAGGGGCAGGCAGATGGAGCGTGGCCACGACGGGAGGCGTGAGTCTGGGAGAGGGCACATGGCGTGGAGGGGTGGCGGGGAAGCGGACGGGGCCGCG
Organism: Miscanthus lutarioriparius; assembly: GCA_904845875.1. Lineage (NCBI taxonomy): Eukaryota > Viridiplantae > Streptophyta > Magnoliopsida > Poales > Poaceae > Miscanthus > Miscanthus lutarioriparius. The sequence continues at coordinate 53,137,092 of CAJGYO010000010.1, forward strand.
CGGCACGAGCGAGGGCGGGGTCTGTCCCGGAGGATAGGCGCACAGCGCGCTGAGCGAGCAGGCGAGGCGGGCGGGGGCGGCGCGGGCGAGGCACAAAGTGAGCGGGCGACTTATTATACGGGGTCCGTCCGGACGGACGAACGACCTATAAGCAGCATTTTACGGAATAAAAAAACATAATTTCGTGGTGTCACATTTTTCTAAAACTGCATCCATCCAAACATGGCCTAGTTAAGAAAAAGCATGAGTTTTAGGTAGTTACAAAACATTTTCTGTCTTTTAAATATTATTACGTTTTTTTGGGAGTTGTTATAGGTATTTCCTGTACCATATTGAAATGTCACACACTCGGAATTTTAAAATCTGTATACGATTGGAGATGATTTCTTTTTCAAATAACTTATTACAACCAGAAATATGGAATTGTGGTAAAAAAGAAAGAAAGAAAACGTTGCAGTGTGTATCTATCAAGAGTACTGTGCCACGTGTGAGTGTGTGTGATACGTCCAACACGTTGCTACCACGGTAGTCAAAATTCAAACCGTCGAAGTACGTAGCAAGTTCATGCTTTATTCCCAGTTCATGATCTGACGATGGAGAGCCAATAATAGAGCTCAGGTTTTCTAGTCCACTTTATCTCTGTCTGTCCTGCTCGATCACTCAAGATCGAGGATGAATTGAAGGTGACTAGATGATGGTTCAGGGATGTTCTTTCTTTACAAAAGGCCCTTCCATTTTCTACATATTAATTCCACATTGAAACGCAGCTGCTGCTCTGATCTCTTCTTGCACCTTCCTGCATGCCTTTTCTAGCTCTTTTGTCAAATTGCGGTGGGTTGAAGAAAAACTACAGCCGATCCTTTTCGCGGCGATGAAGTTTCCAAACGAATGTCCTAATGCTGGTGTCATAATCCACCTACACTGCAGATGATAGTATTGTTTCTAACCAAGGGAAAAGCCCCTTGCCTAGGTTCCTTAAGTATCCACAAATAGAAGATGTAAGTTGGTGACAATATTAATGTCACGTATATCCAATCATAGTTAGGCGCTGCCAAGGTTCTAGACTCTAGAGCCTCTCATTAGTAGTTTTGGAGCTCAGGCTTCCTAACACTAGTACCTTGAAATCCTGATTCTTGAACAAAGAACTAGTATTATATCTTTTCTTTTCATGTTCTTTTCTAAAGAGATGGAGTACATAGCCATAACGAAGATTAAAAAAAGGAGAGTAATTCTAAAGGGAACCATCGTTGTTGTTTTTCAAATGAATCATCGGTACCATTAGTTTTGTAAGCATATGGGCTCCTAGGTTGCTGAGGACTACAACGTCAGCCTGTTCGGGAGGCCGTATCGTATCGTGGATTATTTACTGCTGGCTGGTTTGGTGTGAGAGAAAAACACTGTTCCCGGCTGGAAATTTACGATCATTTACGAGCAAGCGAACAGGCTGTGTGTCGCGTCTCCCTCTTAGGGAAATCTCTTCATGATGCCTCCTCGATGCTCGAGGCAAATCCATGACTAGAGCGGTGAGTTCAGGGAACTAGCTGCCCCCTCCAGCGCTTTCCCATCAACTTCTCCCGATTATTGTTCAGTAATAAAATCTCTCCAATATTGTGAGAAGCCAACGTGCTGCAACACATCCAAGAGAAACAACCAACTTACTAAACAAAAAGCCTTGGCGAAGGAGTAACATCCAAATTGAAGTCAATAATGATAATTATGGGCGAATTGAGCGTATCTTAGATCGTTACGTTCTGTGGTGGAACCTGCCATATGGGTTCAAATCCTCGACTTGTGTGGGTGCTAATATTTTCTATATTTGTTATGAGATTTTAACGACATTATTATTTCAGTGGTAGATGATGTGCGCGTCAATAGTAATGCATCTATGGTGCTTTCATCACTCTCAATAACCGCCGTTTTTCGAAGGTGCACATAAGATTAGGTTATAAGTACATCCTTCCAATATAAGATCTTACAACTAGTTTATTACAAGTAAGACTTCTCAAAGTTTAATTAAGAAGTAAAATTGTCTCTAAATGTGTACAGTGGTTTCATTCGGATCTCTAGTTCTTTATTATATTTTTTTTTTTGACATCTGGGCCTCTAAAAACTTATATGACGGTGTCATTTAAGCGTCGAACTCTTGACTTTGTTTAGGTCCCAAACTTGTATTATTATGGGACACAGACTCATAACGCATCGCTCCTTCTAGACTCGCAATGATTTCTGCTTGCGAGGCGTCGATCAGATGCTCAATCCTCTCCCTACCAGAGCAGAACCTCGCTGTCTGGCATCCATCAGACGACGACAATAAGCCCCAGCCGTCCACCTTGGTTTCAGGGTTGAAAGCACCATCGCAGTTTACTTTAAACAAGCTAATATTAACATATGCTCCAAACAGAGATGATTAGACAGGAAGTTTCTTTTCGTGAAAGGTTCAGGATCTAAAAAGAAGGAACTTGGATTTTTAGCCTAAAGCGCTTCGAAGTCTTCACGTTTTCGCCAATGCTCATCAGACTTCAGACATGATATATATACAGAACATTTGTTTAAACAAGTGTGTCGTACGTGCCGTCACATTTAAAACGCCTACTAACGCCTTGTATGCTTGATTCAGTTGGGTGGGGACATGTGTCGATGAAAAGTGTTGGCACGTGCCAAGCTCCTTTCTTCGTCCTTTCACATGTGAGACAAGGCCATCACCCTTTTGCATTTTAGCACTTCTTTTTACTATAAACACCCGACTTGGTCTTCTGCGATCCCTAAAAAGTAACCCCCTTTTACCTCTAATTATCATCATTTTTTTCGAATCACGCGGTACAAACAAACATTTATATACATGCAAACATTTCACCCCTATGAATGCAGTCCCTGCGAATCAAGCTACCTGATGTAATCCATGCACTAGGCTATAGTAATTACCGTCCGCGTTCAGTGTTGTGCTCCTCATCTGTTCACCGGATAGCATAGCATTTAATAAAAAGATGTAACTATAGGATTTGTGCAAGCAAAATTAGCTTATAACTTTAATTAAATTTATAATAAATATTAATAATATTTATGTCTTCAGGTTTATTATGAGAATATATTTCATAATTAATTTAATAAGTAGTATTTTTAATATAACTTTAGCTAAACTTTTAACCATTTGATTTTTATTAAAAAGTGATAACCGCATACTTTTATTGACGTTGAAGTTCTTTGGCACTGCTCTTCGCACGTGCTCGTGGAAATGTCCGCATGTGCGAAAAGTAGGCACGCTTGCGTTATCCTGTACGGGAGCTCTTTTGCAAGGCACGCAATTGTACACGTGGCACAGCGAGCATAAGATAAGTTTAGTTAAGCATCGTCCCTAATCCCTATATTAGCAAATGTATATGATGATTTGGACATCAAACACGTTTTTAGCCAGCTACCACTACGACTTCATCCTCTATTTGTTATATGTAGAGTAGGACAGTAGGAATTGTGCCAGAGCGCGGCTCCATCGTCCGGTGGACCTAAGCCGCCAGTACCAGATTATGGGGAAAGGGGATTGAGAAAAACTTATGGTTTTCCACTTGAGCCTTTTACAATGGTTGGAGACGCTTCCTGATGCCTACCTAAAATACCTATTTTTGTTGATTTTATTCATCCAAGGGCATTATGGTCATTTCGCACATCTCACTTCCGACCCCCCCCCCCCGCCCCCGACTCCAATCCCGCATGGACCTCGCCGAACTCCCCCACCCCACCCACGCCGAACTCCCCAATCCCGCACGCACCTCGCCCTAGCTAGCCCTCGCACGGCGTCGCGCCGGCGGCCCTGCCCCGCCGCCGCCCCCGCCCCCAGCGCGAGGCACGTGGTGGTCGCCTCTGTCCCCGGCGGCCCTGCCCCGCCGCCGCACCTCTCCCCCAGCGCGAGGGCAGCGGTGGTCGCCTCTGTCGCCGCGTTCCTCGAGTCTGCCGGGTTCCCGCGCACCCTGGCCGCCGGCCTCGAGGTACCCTCTCCCCTGTACGCTTTTGGTGTTGCCGTTTTGGTGCGCTGTCGCTGAGGCGCCGGATTGGGGAATTTCTTGTTTTTTCATTTGTACTGAATCATCACATGTTATTTGCAGCTGTGTAATCCTTAATTTGTCTTGTGATTTGATATCTTGTATGAATTCATCTTCCATCACTAGTCACTGCCTAAGTCTTATGGATGCCTTAAATATTCAAACCATCAAGTTGTACCAGTGCTTTCTGTGAATACACATGAATACATGAGCATGGAATGATTTGTGGTTTGCTTAGGTGTTTATATTGTATATAAAAATGTGTTTAGACTCTGTAAATTGACCAAAAATCAGGTTAAATATATGAGTTCAGTGACAAGTCATGTAAATTCCTATTGACAATATATTGAAAGAGAAGTTTATGTTCAAATATACATCCTAGAAATTGTGCCATGTGAAAATTGACACACATTATCACATCAATGCATTTTTTTCTTGTTCCATGCTAGCATTGTGCGTAGAGGGCTTTATCTATTTTTTCTAGGTTTTTAGTGAAGTTTCAAATCCATGTTCCTGTTTCAAATGGTGGCAATTATTTTTGCACAATACACGTATGGTATGTTTGGGTGAGCTCCGGTGGATCTGGGTGTCTCTAGCTCCATTTTTTCATGGAGCTTGAGCTGTGGGATAGATTGGGGGTATTTGGGTGAGTCACCTGCTTCCTGACTTAGGTTAGCTAATGTTAAATGCTTAAACCACTTTATTTCAGCCTGCAAACTCCATAGCCTGAGAATTCTGGACCTGGCGCTCTCCCAGATAGGGCTTCACTTGAAAATGATGCATTGTATTGTTGATATTATTCTTTCTGGACATGCTTTATTTCATTTTAAAAGAATGGTTGACCTTTTATCTTAGTGTACTATCTTTGAGCTGTGCTTTGTTATTCTATTGTTTATCTACTTGCTAACATCTGTAGTCCTGAATATTTTTTGACATTGCCGTATGGATGCTTGCTGCTGCTAGTTATAATTTTTTTTTGCCATTACTTTGTTTGCTATATTTAGGCACTTCACCATCAGCGCTACTAGGTAGAGCAACTGAATGACTTGTATGTGAAAATGTAGCATGAAATCGTGCCTTTACAGAACTATTCCTTCAGACTTTCTCAAATGTTGCTGATTGATGCAGGAGGATATGGCATATCACAGCAGTATATCTCCCACAAACAGATCCCGAAGCTATAAACTGGGGAAAAATCAAAGCTGTTGTTAATTACATAGCTGACAAACAAACAGACTACTGAAGAAACATGGATCTTGATAGGTCGATTCTACCCCATTTTCTCTAATTCTAGAACTATCACCCAGCTTTTCGAAAATGAAGAAACATGTCAGCAGAGTACTGAAAAAAACATGAATCTTGATAAGTCTATTTGAACATGTAAAAATTGAGATTTTCTTCATCTTTATCGTGACTAGAGAAATAGTAATCATGGATGTATAATAGCATAACATATGGGAAGCTGCTAGATTGACTTACTTAAACTACGGTTCAAGCATTCGATTTGGATCAGATATCTGATTTTGTGCACAGCAATTACTTAGACAGAAAAGCATGGCAGACTGTTCTGCCCCTACAATGAGAATCATTGCATTGTTCCCCTTTGATGTGGATATATTGCAAGGAGTGGTGAAGGAAACAAGCATCATAAAACTTGACAAGATTGGAATGTCCAGATAACGCCTTCAAAATTTTCACCTCTCTGCGCACATCCTCAATAGATATTGCTGTCGTCATCTGCAAGAGAAAACCAAAGGATTGAGGTGACTTTTGCAAACTAAAATATGAAATCTAGGCCAAGAGATATTTTCCCCACTGATGTAATGAGCTAGGAAAGTGAATTTAGCGCTAACTGATGGGTTGTCTAAGAGAAACCTTAATCTCTACAATGTACTTGTAACCCTGCGAGGCAATGCCAATGCCAATACCATCGCAAAAAACCTGATCACCGTGCAAGGCAGCCAAGAAACAAATGATGAACTTATGATTGCAACATCTGTGCTAGTGGCACTGCAGAGATACTGAATTCTTGTTGCGAAACTAACAACCAAAACATGATCTACTAAATGAGAGTTAAAAAGATCACAACAGGATGGCAATTATGTACCCCCACATAGTTGGTTCATGATCCACTGGAGGAACCGAACCGATTGAAACAGGTAAGATCGTGCGTTCAGTAAAAGAGGAGTGTGAGATCACGAGTAGCAAGACCTTGGCTTTGGAGATGACCTTGACCGCCAGGACCTGGCCTCTCATGTCTCCCTTGCGGGCGCCCACGAGGCAGGTGTGGCCGAAATGGCTGCGGCCCACCTCCTTGCCCAGCTCGTACTTGGCGGCGAAGTGGCGGTCGTAGCCGAAGCTCTTGTCAAGCTCCCACTCCACCTGCCCGGCGCCGCCGGAGCCTCCGGCCCCGTGCTCCGGGATCGGGACCTTGACGGGCGGCCTGGGCACCTGCGACGCGGAGGCCGGCGAGCGGCGGCCGAGCCGGCGCGCGAGGGACTCCTTGATGTGCTTGGCCGGGGACGGTGGCGGGAACGGGAGGTGGAAGAACCGGCGCGGCGTGGACGCCGAGGTCGCCGGAGACGGCGTGATGCCGGGGAGCCCGAAAGGGCTCCCAGCCCAGGGGCTGCCGGCCGCTGACGACCGTGCCGGCGTCGCCCCGACCCTGCCCCCGCGCGGCGTCCCAGCGGGAGACAGCTGCGCACTCTGCCTCCCGACGCCGCATCCTCCGACCCGACCCTAAACCCCTCCGAGACCGTGATGACAACGGTGGCGGACGACGGCGGCAGAATAGAGACGGCGGCGAATGAACTCTAAGGCAAAAATATTCATCTTTTTTTAAATAAATATTCATCTAACTATAGTAAATTCCAACTATACTACTCCAAACATTATTTTTACAATTATAGATTTACCGTTTTACCCTTGATTAAAAAAATAACAACGAAAAAAGAATTGTCACTCTTTTATTTGAAGTCCCAATCCTCTTAACTTTGAAGGCGTTGCGAGGCGTTACAACCATATGGGCCCACCGACCATAGACACATCTAACGCCTCCCGACGTCTGTCTCATTGATGTCTCTCAACGCCTTCCCTCTTATGGGTCCACCAATCATAGATACAGCCAACGCTTCTTGATGCCTCCCCAACCATAGTAAAAAAGTTGTTTCCACTTTATTTGAGGGTTCGAGGGATTGAAAAGAGAGAGAGAATTGAAAAGGGATCTAGTGGAGCTCTTTTTTTTTGCATCTGATCTCTAATGCTACCAATTTATGTTCATTTCAACCTTGTTCACTAGCATTCTTTTGCTTAAAAACTTATTTGTTTCTCATAAATTGGGAAAAAAAACATTTCAACCTTGTCATTCACTAGCATTCTTTTGCTCAAGAACGCCTTTGTAACACCCTAAAAATGACATTCTTTTTAAAATAGTAAATTTGATTTAAATATGCAATTATATGTGCATTTCAAATTTAGGAAATAATATTTCTTTTATGAAATTAAAAGAAAATACAAGAATAGAAACATGTTGATGCATTCATGCTATTGCATATTTATTTCTGTGACGGGTGGTTTTGTTCAAATGCTAGAAGATTTTAAAAACCTTTTGAAAATGAGTTTGAAAATTTTATTTATAAAAAGAAAAAGGAAATTTCCTTCCATCTCCTCCCCTTCCTCACATTCGCCCAAAGACAGCCCCACCCCAAATTTCGCCTCCCCTTTTCCCTTGGCCTTGACCCATGACCAGCCTTCAAGAACCCCGCCACCAGCTTTGCACCGCTTTAGCAGACAACATTGACAAGACCAAGACCAGTACCTGGCTGCCCAAAGATTGACAGTGACAGCCGATCCCCCAAAGAATTGACAGTCTGACCCCACCTGCCGCGCCCTCGGAACCGCCCGGCCATGTCGCTGAATCGCCAGCATGCATGAGGTCTGGCGTCGTGGGGCAAGGGCCCTGGAGGCGTGCCTCGGCTTCTTTTTAAGCGAAGCCGAGCCCCCCCGCGTGTCTCTCTCTCGCTCCCCGCTCCATTTTCGCCTCGTCCCGGCCACAACTGCCGGGAGGGAGGAGCTCCGGGGACTGCCGTCCGCCGTCCGCGTCGCCGTCTTCCCCGAGCCACCGTCGACTCCATCCTTCCCCGCTGTGAGCTTCGCCTTGTTCCCCTCTCTCTCCCAGTGCAACTTATTTCCCGTTTCGTTGGCCGTAGACCTTGTTTTGGGTGCGTCCGCGAGCTCTCGGCCGCCGGCCATGGCGCCGCCGCCCCGGCCTTCCCCTCCGGCCGTCTTCTCGACCTAAGCGCGACCAATTTTCTCCCCGAGCTCTGGGTGCCCTCGATTCCCGTTTGGCGGACCCTAGCCCCCTAACCGAAAGCTCGTCGGCGTGCTCTTTTGCCGCCGCCATCATTTGAGCCTCGCCGGTAGCATCGTTCCGTATACCGAACCCCCAGATCCGTTGCTGACCGTCCATTTCTAATCCGACGGCCATCGTTGGCCGATACCCCTTCGTGGGTCAAATTGCTAAAGAGCCCTCCTGTTTTCGCGTAAATGAACCCGCCGTCCTTAGCGTATTTCCTCGAGTACGCATTCTCGTTTTGAAAGCGTATAGTTCACTGGTTTAGTCTAAAGTACGCTTTCAGTATTTACAGAAATGCCATTCGAACTGTTTCGCTTATAGAATTGTCGTTTTAACTCCGAATTGATCCATTCAAATCGCGTTAGCTTCGTAATTTCATAAGCTACATGTTAGAACTACTGTTAGTCAAGTTTGGAACTTTTTAATTTCATGATTAGATTTAATTAAATATATGGCTATAGGAAAACCCGTTTAAATCATAACTTTCGCATTTTAGCTCCGTTTTTCGTGAACTTCGCGTTGACGTGATCGTAGCGAGACGTAGAATATGTTTACAAATATTTTATCTTGTTTTCAATACTGTTGGTGTACTGTTCTAATGATAGGAATGTTTGCTTTGCATGAATGCTTTTGGAATGTTGTATGTTGCCGTGTTGGTCGCGTTCAGACGGTGAGGAAAACGTTGGAGACCAAGAACTCTTCGACGACCAGCAGGACCAGCACGAGTTTGTGAACCAAGGCAAGTATAGCATGGGCCTTCCTTGATGTCCTATTCACCTTAATCAATTACTCATTTGTATGTGTCTAATTTTGAATACCCGTAAGGATATCCTAGTGATTGTTTATCCTGTTCCTTGTCTCCTATGGGTTAAATGCATATGGGTAGATTGCTAGTGCTCTAACTGAACTTGACATACATGTTGATGAATGATACTATGGAACAAAGTGAGTAACATGATTTATAACAACTGTTCCATAGGGCGAAAGTGCAAATGACCTTTGTTCATGTTGCTCTCGGCCCACCATAAGGACTTATCTGTCGGCAAAAAGTGGGGGTGACAAAGGCAACCGTGAGGGTCATATGGCTCGACTTTAGCTCGATAATAGGACCTTTTCTAGCTTGTTAGAGGTTACCTTTATGGCATAAATGGGGCTTGCCACGTTGGGTATAGGACCGCCTCTGTTCCTATGTGTATAGCCGCTGATGGATATGTGCCATAGGAAAGGGGGTTCTACATCGCACTGCCAAGGAAACCTAGCGGCCCTAACTTGTTAGAGAAACCTATGAAATGGCTTCATAGTGTACCTCGCCTGCTCACCTTGGAAGTGACATGGGAGTAATTAACCTTGGTATATGGGGATCATGACTCATGGTGAATGTGCACCACCTCTGCAGAGGGTAACAAACTGTTATAACAGCCGTGTGCTCACGGTCACGAAGCTGTCCGGAAAACTCACATAATAGATGGCTACTTATAATGTTGTTTATACGAGATGATTATGATGATGTCACATGACTCAATTGGATCGGATATATGATCACGTGGGTTTAAAAGGAGCTTAAGCATAACTTAATAATAGATGAGGATAAAATCTTGAATCTACTAAAAGTGCTAAGCTGCGAGAAAAAGTGTCATCCTTTTTGAGCCTCATGAACCCCATGTTATCTTGTTGAGTACGGGACGACTTACGCTTTGTTTAATTTTCAATATTTGGATAAAAATCCCGGATGGGTAACAGATGACAACGGATATAAGGAGTTTCACGAGGATTATTAGGCTTGTGGTCAACCAAATCGATGACCGTCTCCTGTGATGGAGTTCCACGAGAGAGTTATCTTTTATCTTCCGCTGTGTTATGTAAGTCAATGTGATGCTATTATTCGTTATGTAAGATACACCGTGATGATACTTTTTATAATTTGTCAACTTATGTGTGTGACTGATCCCTGGGCACACATGAGTTTAGTGCATTCAATTTTATCCTTAAAATTGGGAGTGACAGCCTTGAAAAATATTATCTCATTGTACATCAGAGACTACCTACTATAGATAATCAGATGCTTCTGTATCTCACTGTGGTCCAAATATTTATTAGCGTATATGGCTAATAAAGGAACAAAAAATCCATTCATGCTTTAACATGATGACCAGTATGTGCGCCTTATGATTCAGGTGTGTTGACCTCCATGCACATCTCATATGTATTTCAGAATTGTTAACCGTTTTCTTTATAATTTGCAATTGGCAGAGCTTGATCATAAGAGCAAGGCTAATAATACAGCTAACCGGTGTCTATAAGGGTTCTTTGCAGCCTTCTCTTAGTCCACCCATATGATAGTTAGTTCTTCACTATTAATACATGACTCATTTGTATCTCTCACAAAGTTTCTCGATTCTTGTGCCTAAGCCGGCTGTAAGCTTATTACCCGCTTCTCCTCTCTCCTCCACCTTAGTATTTAGCCAGCTTATAGTCTCTTATTATACTTGCTCTAAATATGCTTTTGGAGACAGACCAAAGCTTTACTTAAATGATACATGCTCCGTCTTTATGGTATATGGTACATGCCTATCGTTTCAGTACATGATACATGCTTCTGTGATGAAGCCACTAGCCAGTATATGACATTAAACATTTTAGGACCATCTCATATGAATACATACATACTCTCTCCGTTCGAAGTCGCTTTGACTTTTTTGGTATATTTATTTTGCTATGTATCTAAATACGATGTATGTCTAAATGCATAGCAAAATAGATGTATAAAAAAAGTCAAAGCGACTTATAATTTGGAATGGAGTACCATTCATTTCCTTAACTAGTTGTACAAACATCAGAGGTTATTGCTTTTTATCAGGTTATACTCAACTATGACTTTTGAGCTCTTTTTGCAATGTTGAAGATTATTTCTAAAATTTTCAATGCTCTTTTTAGTGGCAAAACTGATGCAGAGGTGTCTCAACATGGAGCTGAGGAGCACCCGAGGAACGAAACGTGGAGCTGGTGGAGATGCGAAGGCGGACAGGAAAACTGATTTTATTTGAATTAATTTATAACTTAAATACTCTGCTAACCATCCTTGAGAATATAATGCGTGGACAATTGGACAAGGCTGTGATCTATGTTTTGCATATTGGAATCACGATCCAATTATTTTCTTTGATTATGCGAGTTCCATTGTGTTGCATTATGAGAATAATCATGAATGGTTAATATGATTTTTTTATCACATATAATTGTGTCACCGTTGATGCATGAATATCGCCCATCGCAATGCACAGGCAATCACGATATAGACACGTGCGTATCCCACGTGCACGTCCACTAGTTACAGTAATTAAAAAGGATTGGTTTTGTTCATTATTGTGGTGGAGGGAAGCTGAAAACGGAGGATCAGCCCAGCGACGGCGATGGTGGTACGCTGAGAGTATACAAGTCAGTCCAGCGCATCACATCTCATCTCGATCGTCCACGGAAACGCATCCGGCTGGGATTTTTTGTTGCACCGGGGCGCACGAGTGTACAGAAACTAAAGGGGCCCAAGTCATCTAGTCTTTCCACGACAGCTATGTTCAACTAGAATGGCAATGACGTACTCGTACATGTACGTATATATATGTGGGCGCCCACGCACGCTTCACATTTCATGTAAAAACAAACGGATACTCCAACTCCAACTCCAACAGGCGTTGCGTGAAGAATTCAGAGTCAAAGCGAAGAAGTTTCCGGCCATCCTTCATCGCCGGCCCAGCTCCATCCAGCTCTGACCGTCAGCTCCATTGGCTGAACCAGACTGACCTCGGCGGCGACGACGACGACGACCATCCGAGTCGGTCTCGGGTACGGTCAAGTCGGAGCCAACAGGGAGGAAGAGTCCCTGACCGCGCACATGCCCGTCGTCTGACCGTCCCTCACTCAACGACCCTCTGGCACTGAGTGATCGGATCTGAAACCGGAGGAATTCAGAAGCGGCCAAAGTTCAGTCGCAAGGATTTGACAAGGGCTTTGGGCAATTTCTGTGAAAATCGCTGCAATCCGTCCGTCAGAAATTCAGAGTTGCAATGCCACAAGGACAGGTTTACGACAGATGGGAAAACCTTTTGCTTGCCCAAGAGCTGAGCTGCAAACCCACATGCTCCAGAAAACACTCCATTCAGTAGTTCCCAACACAACACCAACCATGCAGAACCAGCGTTCTGGCACTCTAACACCAGTTGCTAGTGAAGCAAGAGGGGTCAAGGACACAAGCGAAGAACAACAAGCAGGGATTTAAGGATGCACCTTACATTACAATTAATTGGTCCTCAGTTCATCCCATTCTTGAAGGGTACTGTAACACCTCAGTGTTATGGTTGCACTAAAACACTTGCATCACATGAGCATGTGCATTATCATCTCATTCATAAGCATCATACCATGATGAATGTATCATTTCATGTGTGTTTCATTTGAATTGTTTGGTTCTATGCTAGCAATTGTGGGTGCTCATGTGTGGTTTATGCAATTGTGTGTTAAATGTCCTCTTAAACAACTTAGCTATACTTAGAATGCCATTATGAACAATGTTCATGTTGACCATATTGCCTAATTATACTTCCAAGTAATGGTTTGACTTGTGTTGACCCCTAGAGCTCTGTTGTTTGACCGTTTAAAAGTACAGTTTAGAATGTTTGCATGTCTGAGCAACCTAAAGAAAAGTTGTATCAAATTTTATATGGAACAAACTTTGTTTAGAGGTCAAGTCATGAAAATGTGTGGAATAGTCTCAAACATGGCCCACAAGTCAGATTTGGGTGCTGACTCTACACTTAGAAAATTTCCTAAGTCCCTTGCTGATTTCCAGTTTCGCAGGCTCGACTTTGGCTTGATTTTACTCTCTATCCATTGCGAATTAAACCTTGATCTCTAAAGGAGTTTTTGATATGGTACATAGTACTTCAACTTTCGTTTTGATTGTTTGCGCTAATAATCAACAGATTCGGCGTTTTATCATCTCCAACTCTCGTTGTCAGGCCGGTTCATTTGCTCTGTTGATCGAACTGAATCGGCGCTACAGTGCCGACCGGCAGCAGGCCGTTGCCGCCGCGTGGCCGCCACGCACCGTGGCCGGCCTGGCGCCGCTAACCTGCTGTCGATCGCTGGAGGCCGCGCCCGCCTGCCCTCCCACGCGCTCTCGTTCTCTATCTCCCCCTCGCGCACGTATGAGGAACCGTGAAAACAAAGCCGCCGCCGCGCCATTGCTCTGCTGAGCCATGCACCTCGCCGTCGTGTCGTGGCTCACTCTAGCTAGCCCATAGCTTCACCGTAGTTCCCTGTTGCTCGTCCACCTCGCCGTTGAGCCAGAGAGTCAAGGTAGAGGTCACATTATTCTTCCCGCGGCGGAGCTCCATTGCCACCGAGAGTTCCGTCGAGCTCTCGCGCTCTCGCCACCGCGTCTCGCCTCGTTCCATCTCACCCATAGCTCTGCCTTGAGCTCCTCTATCACGTCGTCACATCCGCGCAGCTGCTCGACCTCTGGTGTGGCCACATTGTCATTTTCGCCGCCGTCCGAGGCTCGCGCGGAGTGGTGCTCACCGTGGCCGACCACCACCGGAGCCCTCTCACTCCCCGTTCTTCCTTCAATTAGCTTCCCTGTGAGCCCTAGAATCTCATACCGAGCTTAGCAGTGCCTACATAGACGGACTTCGCCAGAGCGCCGTCGCGTCCTTGCCGCCGTCCGCCATTGCCGACGCCGTCGTAGCTAGGGCTTGGTAGTGGTTGCGGGAAGGGCATAGATAGGTGCGGTTCGTCGCGTGGAACACGCTGGTATCCTTGGCCTCGCCGGAATCCTCGCCGCCGGCGAGGTAGCGCCGAGCAGCGTAGCGTAGAGCCACCTCCTCTGTTTTGGTGTGACTGACATGCGGGCCCGACTGACCGGAGGGCCCCAGCTGTCAGCGTCTATTGAGTGAAAAGCTAGTTCATTATTTCAGATGTTGATGCTGTTTTGTAAAATTTGTATCTCAAGTTTGGTAGATCCAAATTGGGTGGTTCTAATTTTTTTAGGATCTTGCTGAAGTGTAGTATTTAGGAAAAATATAAAATGAGCACTTGTAGTAAAGTGTCTGGGAGAATTAAATTGGAAATTAAAATGTGTTTTTAAATGATTGAAAACTTGTTTAACTCATATCTAGAGTTGCAGTGCTCCAAAAATTATTAAATTTGTATGGTAAGCTTTACTTGATGAGTATAAGCTCTGGTAAAAATTTGAGTCATTGCATGGATAATTTTTGAGTTATTAATTTCCCTTTTATAATTAGGAGATTCTTGTGCTATTTTTCATGGTAAAAATATGTATCCAGTGAGCATGAAACTTTTTGTACAGTGTTATGGTGTTATGATGAACCTAAGAAAAATATAAAATCTGTTGCTTGACACTTTTCACTAGGGTTTTCTATTTATGCTATTTTAAACCCTGCGGGCTTGTCATTTTTGTGTAGGATGTTATGCTTGTTGAAATGATGTGAAATTTATACAGTAGCCTATTAGGAACATATATAAGCTACTGTAATTTTTGTAGAATTTTCTGTGCACTTTGGATATGTGTTTATTATTTAACCTAATGATCTAAATAAATTAATAAAGGCATGAAAATAATTTATTTAGGAATGGTCATTATGTTTTCTAGTGTTCATTTGATGTATGTTAACTGCTGGTAGAATTGGTAGTACTCGTAATGCTATTCTTGTATGTAATGAAATATTATTTCCGCTATAATTCACTTATAGTGGTTTTCTGGACAGATTTTTTAGTTAAGCAGATTAACTGGTGAAGATGATGTTTCCTGTGAATTTGGTCAATAACAAAGTTGTAGGGAACTTATTTATCTAGCTTGTGTCAAAATTTTAAGGCATTTGGCCTAGTAGTTTGAGAGTTATGTCAGTTGGAAGACAGCACTCCCAACTGCCTGCTCTCTGGAATCCACAGACAGTTTTGAAAGATCAGTCTGTTTGATCAAGTTGGAGTTTGAATTAGACTTTGGTGATTAAACAAAAGTTGTAGATAATTTTATAAGCTTTCCAGAAAGTCTTAAATCATGGTATTTGGATCTGTAGAACTCTAGTTATGGGTCAAACTTGTTGCTGCTGTTTGCAGCCTGAAAACTGTGATTTCAGTGAATAACTTGTTTGCTTGATATGAGTTGATATGATGAGTTAGATGCTAGGCTAATTAAGATAACTTGTTAGTTGCAGGTGCTAGACCTCTTACTGAAGATGAACAACTTTATCTTAGGTTGTTAGAGCTTGGTGAGTGTGCAATTCTTGTTTTCTAAAAGAGATATGCTCCTACTCGGTAAAATAGATGTTAATCTTATATCATCATGTTGCCATGCGTCCATCTATACATGGCTGTACATTTCATCATCATCTTCCATCTCTTGTGCATGCATGATTCTTATATTATGTATATGCATGCAATAGGTGTTCCGGAGGGAGTCGTGCTTCTGGAATTTGAGCAAGTACTTCCGAAAGATCAGCAGCAAGCTCAGGAGCAGGAGGTACAGGCCCCCGAAGAAGGAGCCAACGAAGAAGTTCTTGAGTGCACCGATCACCAACCTTCATCTTTTCTGAAAGGCAAGCCCCGGAGCATTCTAAGTCTCCTATGTTTTAAAAATGGTTACTTTGAATATCTTTATTTATTGATGCATTAAGTGATAGGAATTGGATGCAAACACTTGCTGCATATATCTATTCCTTGTCCAGTAAATGTACCCTGAATCCTATTTAGGTCCAGGAGCGACTCAAAGCTTAGCCTTGCTTAGACCGGTAAAAGTCAGGTGATTTCCTGTCACCTGCAAGTTATGATGATGTCTGGTCACGGTTGGCTATATTTGCTACCGTAGAAAATAACCATGTGTTAATAATGAATTGTGACCGGGCGGGATGTCGATAGAAGAAGCAACAAGGCAAGGAGGTCTTGGTGTGGATCTATCCCCATCTGTGTCGGTTAAGAACCAATTCGCTGTACATCCTCATGTCATGTTGAACGCATGCCTATCACTTAGTTAGCCGGATAACTCGTTCCGACCGCGAAGCCGAGTAGCTAAACTCAGGCCGGAAGACCGAGAAGTGAAACTGCGCACCCTGGAGGTAGTAAGGATGTGCGGGGAGCCATTGGCGTAAGTCCTAGGTGAGATTGACCACCTGGCTGAGTGGACTCCCTGAGGGTGCGGAGCTGCTCGGAGCCGCGATTCCTGAGCTGTACCAAAGGTGACCTAAGGCTGCCTTCGTGCGGTATGCCTAGGTTTGTGTTAGGAATACCCCTCCAACTGGATAGGAATCGATTCGAATCGCCGTCTCTCATGGATAGTGAGAACTTGACTGAGCAGCGACAACGTAGAAACACTTAATGGAACTTGATGGTTAAATTGATAATGATGATGATGTTACAACAAGATACTGGCTATGGTTACTAATGTTTGGAGTCTAATCAATTGCTTGCTCTAGTACAAGTGCTAATCTAGTTGACAGGTTAATATGGATAACTCACTGCTTATTAATAAATTAAATTATACTCTCATGTCACTAAAGCTTTTATGCAAAATGGTTGTCGAGCAAAATCCACTGATAAAGCCTTGCATACTCCTTGGTGTCATTTATTTTTGGTTTACGACGGGTAAGTCTAGCTGATTACATTCTCGTACTCAGGGTTTATTTCCCCCTTGTTGCAGATGACGTGCTTTATAACGGCTACTGCAAGTATTGTCTCCGCCCTGCTCGGGATGAAGACTAGATCATGGGCATGATCATCTATGTTATCTTATCATGTTGCTTTTGCTGGATATGACTATGGAACTGGCTTGTATTTGAACTAAGTGTATATGTGATGGTCCCAAACTACTTTGCTTCCGCTATTTGTGAACTCGTTTTGTAATAACTATGTGAACTCCGATGTATGAGGTACTTGTGAAATGGATGTAACATGTGGCTTGTTATGTTGAATCACTACGATCTTGATTGTATGCAAGTTGGTTTGAAATCCTTCGTGGTTTCAGTTGACTACCGGGTTTATATGGGTTCAAGTGTGACAAGTTTGATCACTCCGGTGATTGCTTTCGTACTTGTGCTCTTATAAATTGGTCGGTTCTGTTACAGCTGGCATCAGAGCTAGATTCAACATTGAATATGTCATATGTGTATTTAAAACAAAGGTTTTTGTTTGCAAAAATCAGTTTTGACAACTTATAGCTACTTATATATAGGTGTGTTCAAATCTGAAATTTTATCTAAGTATGCCAGTGGTCATATCCTCTATGCCCGAATAAGGACTTTTAGGTGGCTTATTTAAGTACTGACTTTGGGGGTAATTGCTTGCATTTTGTTTCGTCATCCATACGGCGTGCTATTGTATGGATACCATCCGCTTGGGTGGTAATGTATGGATCAATTGCCTTTACGCCCAGGTAAGTATGAGTTGAGAGAGCATGATCGTCCAACAGTCGATCTAGGGAAGAGTTAGTTGTGGTTACTGAAATATTTACATGTTACGCACATGTATATATGAAGGTACTTAATTGTGGGTACATCTGTTGGGTAGCTTTGGATACCAAAGTATGTACATATGGGATGTATATATGGAGCGTATCTTAGTTTACTGCTTTCATTGTATGCTTATTTATCTCTTGTGGGATGGGCTGCAATGAATTTGTTTGCAGGTACACTAACAACGCAACGTGTATCTCGACTAGATACGTTTATGAGAGAACGTATGTATGCCACCATGTATGTCGCTAGAATTTTAAGTTTTCCTAAGATTCGTGAGGACGTACAGAACATGCATGCATCATGTTCACTCATGCCATTACATTTTTGCATCACTCCCTCCCTTATCCTTAATTCTTTCGTTATATATTTCTCATCCTATAAGATAATCCTCTCACACCCAAACTATAATGTTGCTACAGATGGCTGCACCAGCACTACCGCCCAGGAGCGACACATTCCTGCACGTGTTTGGCACTCCAACCCTGTTGTGGAGGGTGCTACATTCAGTGGGATATGTGGAGCCGCCTCGCTATACTTGGAAACAAGGGGAGACTGAAGGAGGGATGCTGTGGTATGACATTGAGGTGGTTGTCCCGCCTCACGCGAATAGACCTCAGTGGCTTGGCTGGAGCTAATGGACAAACCCCTTGGGAAGGGGCACTGTTGGCAGCTTTGGAAGTTCTACTTGATCTTTGTTAGGAGTTTGGTGACGAGTTGATCAACAGACCCGCTGAGTCCATTCCTCGAGTAGCCCTGTCTAATGCAGAGTGGCTGAATTTGAAGGATAATTCCTTGGTAATGGCTGAGGCAGAAAGGGCACAAAGCTCAGGGCCAGCCATGAGTGCTATGATGGCTGTTCTGAAGCTGTTTTAGGATCACCAGGGCACTTATGTTAGTGCCATGACAGCCCTTCGGCAGGCACTGAAGGAACAGCTCACGTGGAAGAAGCGTGCGTGCAAGGATGGTAAGGAGCTTAGAACAGCTCGAAATGATATTGGTGGTCTTATGAGTGCTTTGGAAAATCGTAGGCAGCAGTTTGTATGTGTTGTCAGGGAAAGAGATGCTAACCATGAGCAGATCGTGCAGTTGACTCGTGAGCGAGATGACGCACTCTGTCTGGCTCAAACCAGGGACCATGCTAGGATCGTGACTGGAATCCGAGCTAAAATCAGAGAGAATGAACTCCTCCACCAAATTGAAGAACTCCAGATTGATGTTCACCGTCTCAACAATCAGCTCGATCCAATTCCTCATCATATTCCAGTGTACCCCGTGGTGGGAGGACCACAGGTGATCTTCACTGATGATGATGGCATGGACTTAGATGCCAATGTCATCGCAGTACCTGAAGCCGAAGAAGAGGAAGAAGAGGAGGAACTCGAGCCTATCGAGGATGAAGATGGTGAAGGAGTGATCGATGCGGACACTAACGAAGATGTGTAGTTTAGCTGTAGCACCAAGCTAGATGCACTGGTGCTTATCTTTTGCTTTCTTCTGGAAGAACTTGTAACTTAATTTCAGTTAAGTGACTTGGATGTAAGCTTTGGAACTTGCATGTTGGCTCCATATGGATGTGAGCTTTAAATAAAAGTCTAGCTTTGATGTTGGCAAAATTTGGCATGTAAGCGTATGCATCGCGAGAATGTGCGGAGTAAAGTTATTGGCGATGTTATGAGGGTGAATTGTTATGCCTCTATTTATTGTATGAAATTGTTCTCTCCAATAAGATCAGTTTGGCATGATTCTACAATTCATCTGTAATGTTTCTGACATCATCCATCATTACTCACGATTGCACTTCTACAGATGTCGCACAATCTGCGTTCAGGCCGTGCTGGGGGTAGTGGCGATGATGATCTACCACCACCGCTGCCCACACCGTCTGATCTGTTGGCCATGCTCGTGGAAGGTCGGCGTGCGTTGGGGGACGCCATGCGTACCCTGGCCCAGCATCAAGCACAAGGCCACAATCAACGACAGGGACCAGAGCCCAACCAGTTTAGTGATTTCAAAGAATTCCAAGATACCAAGCCGCCCATCTTCAAGGAAGCTGAAGAGCCACTCTAGGTAGAAGAGTGGCTCAACACGCTTGAGCACAAGTTCCGTTTGCTCAGGGTGACAGAGCAGATAAAGGCGGAGTATGCTTCGCATCAGCTACAAGGACCAGCAGGTATATGGTGGCGTCATTATAGGTCCACCTTACCTGAGAATGCCCAGATTACTTGGAATCAATTCTAGGAGGCTTTCAAGAGTCATTATATTCCTCCTGGGTTGATGGCCATAAAGTACAATGAGTTTATGAAGCTGGTGCAAGGCACCAAGACACTTACTGAATACCTTCATGCATTCAATCATCTGGCAAGGTATGCTCTAGAGTTTGTTGATTCTGAAGCAAAGAGGATTGCTAGCTTTAAGAGAGGGCTTAGTCCCAAACTGATGAAGTCCATGGGGAACAATAAGAGTGCCACTTTCAATGAGTTCGTAAGTGATGCTCTTACCCAAGAGAATAACGATAATGTCTACGCGGCGTCCAAAAATCACAAGAGGGCCTTTGAAGCAAGTGCCTCTCAAGCAAAAGCCCCAATGGCTAAGACCCAGTTTCGCCCACCGGCTACAGCTGTTAGGTACCGGCCGCCACAGAAGAAAAATCAGGCAAAGACTGGCTTTAAGAAGGCCTTTACTGTTCCTCTCCCAAAGGGCACCACAGGACTAGGAAATTCTTTTGTTCCACCAGCCAACAGGCCCTGTTGGAATTGTGGCAGGACAGGTCATTGGTCCAAGAATTGTCCATATCCTCAGAAGAACAATCAGAAGCAGGGGAATTCTGGTGCTCGTCAAGGGCATGTTAACTACACCAACGTGACAGAGATACCCTCAGGAGAGGTGGTTACTGCGGGTAAGTTTCTTGTGAATCAACATCCGGCAGTTGTACTATTTGATTTCGGTGCTTCGCATACATTTATGAGTCCAGCTTTTGCATCAAAATACAATAAGGTAATTACAATATCCATGGGTAGTTATTGCATTAGTGCAGCTAGAAGTAATATTTCTACCAATCAAATAGTACTGGGTGTGAGTATTGAAATAGAGGGACGAGTGTATACGGCCGATATGGTAGTTTTGCCAGGATTAGGTATAGATGTAATCTTGGGAATGAAGTGGATGAGCGGTCATGGAGTGCTCATTGATACTTCCACTAGGGTCGTTATGTTGAGGGATCCTATCAGCAAGGAGGCTTTCCTAGTGCCGCTTCCTAGAGAGTTGGAACTCCACAACACTGCTAATGCTATCTAGACCCCGAGAATTTAGGATGTTCCGGTAGTTTGTGAGTTTCCAGATGTGTTTCCTGATGATTTACCTGGTTTACCGCCGGATCGAGATATAGAATTCAAGATTGAGTTAGTGCCGGGCACTGCACCTATTTCTAGAAGGCCTTATAGGATGCCATCCAATGAGTTGACAGAGCTTAAGGTTAAGTTACAAGATCTATTAGAGAAAGGTCTTATCCGACCTAGTGCTTCTCCCTGGAGTTGTCCTGCTATATTTGTGAAGAAGGATAAGTCACTGCGCATGTGTGTGGATTATCATCCACTCAATGCTGTGACTATCAAGAACAAGTACCCATTGCCCCGCATTGACATTTTGTTTGATCAGTTGTCTAAGGCAAAGGTATTCTCCAAAATTGATTTAAGATCTGGTTATCATTAGATAAAAATTAGACCAGAGGATGTGCCTAAGACCGCTTTTTTCACCAGATATGGGTTGTATGAGTATCTTGTTATGTCGTTTGGTTTGACCAATGTTCCTGCATACTTCGTATACCTGATGAATTCAGTATTCATGGAGGAACTGGACAAATTTGTAGTTGTCTTCATTGATGACATCTTGATCTTTTCCACAAATGCTGAAGAACATGCCGAGCATCTGAGAGTTGTTTTATCCAGGCTATGAGAACATAAGCTTTACGCCAAGTTCAGTAAATGTGAGTTTTGGCTTAGTAAAGTACCTTTCTTGGGTCATGTGTTGTCTGATGAAGGAATTTCGGTTGATCCGTCTAAGGTGCAAGAAGTCTTGGATTGGAAAGCACCAACTTCAGTGCATGAGGTTAGAAGTTTTCTTGGTTTGGCTGGATACTATCGTCGATTCATCCCGAATTTCTCTAAGATAGCCAAGCCCATGACCAGGTTGCTTCAAAAGGATGTGAAGTTTCTCTGGACTCTGGAGTGTGAGGATGCTTTTTGCACTTTGCAGAATTTGTTGACCTCAGCTCCTGTTTTGGCACAACCTGATATCGAGAAACCTTTTGATGTTTTTTGTGATGCATCAGGTACCGGTTTAGGATGTGTCCGTATGCAGGAAGGTCGGGTTATTGCTTATGCCTCACGGCAGCTAAGGAAGCATGAAGCCAATTATCCAACTCATGATCTTGAGTTAGCTGCTGTTGTTCATGCTTTGAAGATTTGGAGGCATTACCTGCTCGGTAATGTGTGTCATATCTATACCGATCATAAAAGTCTCAAGTATATCTTCACTCAACTGGAATTGAATATGAGACAAAGAAGATGGCTAGAGTTGATCAAAGATTATAACTTAGAAGTCCATTATCATCCGGGTAAAGCAAATGTTGTTGCTGATGCTTTTAGTAGAAAGTCTCATTGCAATTCTCTCTTAGAAGCAGATTATCATGTGGCACATCTATTACATCTTGCTGTGTTGCACAGTATTACTCTTAGTTGCTCTCTGGAAAGTAAAATCATCGAGCTTCAGAAAACTGATGTGGGGGTGTTCCACATAAAAAGGAAGATGAAAAAGCAAGAAACAAAACACTTTCGAGTTGATGAGAAGGGTGTCCTATGGTTTAAGGACAGACTTGTGGTACCGAAGGACAAAGAGCTTAGAAACCAAATCTTAGAAGAAGCTCAAACATCCAAGTTATCTATCCACTCGTGAAGTAGCAAAATGTATCAAGATTTGAAATCTCGCTTTTGGTGGACCAAGATGAAGAAAGAAATCGCATCCTATGTTGCAAGGTGTGACAATTGTTGTAGAGTCAAAGCAATTCACATGAGGCCTGCTAGACTTCTTCAACCATTGTCTATTCCTGGATGGAAATGGGAAGAGATTAGTATGGATTTCATTGTTGGACTTCCCCCTACCCAGAAGAATTTTAATTCTATATGGGTAATAGTGGATCATTTAACAAAGTCTGCTCATTTCATACCAGTTAGAATTGACTATCGACCAAGTGACTATGCTGAGTTATATTTTAATCAGATTGTGCGTCTCCATGGTGTTCCTAGAACCATTGTATCTGACAGAGGACCTCAGTTCACTGCTCGTTTTTTGGAACATTTGCACAAGATGTTAGGCACCAACTTAGTTAGAAGTTCTGCTTATCATCCACAAACCTCCGGACAAATAGAGCGGGTGAATCAAATATTGGAAGACATGTTGAGAGCTTGTGTCATATCATCCAAAGGTTCATGGGATAAGTGGTTACCCTTGGCTGAATTTTCCTATAATAATAGTTATCAAGAAAGTATCAAGATGGCCCCGTTTGAAGCATTGTATGGCCGCAAGTGTAGAACTCCTTTGAACTGGGTTGAATCTAGAGAAAGGAGATACTACGGCATTGATTTTGTCAAAGAGGCTAAACAACAAGTCCGTACCATCCAGAAACATATGGAAGCCGCTCAGGCTAGGCAGAAAAGCAATGCGGATAAAAGAAGAAAGCCCATTGAGTTTGAAGTGGGTGATCAAGTTTATCTGAAAGTATCACCGATGAAAGGTGTGCAGCGATTCGGAGTAAAGAGGAAGCTTGCACCTAGATATGTAGGCCCATTTCCGATCATAGAGAAGAGTGGGAATGTAGCCTACAAGATAGAGTTACCTTACGAGATGAGAGCTATCTTTAACGTTTTTCATGTCTCTCAATTGAAGAAATGTCTCCGCGTTCCCGAAGAAAGAGTTTCGCTTAGAAATATCAAGTTGAAATCAGATCTATCCTATGAAGAAAGGCTAGTGCAGGTTATTGATACAAGAGAGAGAGTAACCCGGAACCGTGTGGTCAAGTTTTACAAGGTTATGTGGAGTAACCAGGGTAGTGAGAGCGATGCAACGTGGGAGCGGGAAGATTATTTGAAGGATATATACCCTACCTTTTATTCAAAATGGTACGCTTTTCAAATCTCGGGGCGAGATTTTTATAAGGGGGGAGGGCTATAACACCTCAGTGTTATGGTTGCACTAAAACACTTGCATCACATGAGCATGTGCATTATCATCTCATTCATAAGCATCATACCCTGATGAATGTATCATTTCATGTGTGTTTCATTTGAATTGTTTGGTTCTATGCTAGCAATTGTGGGTGCTCATGTGTGGTTTATGCAATTGTGTGTTAAATGTCCTCTTAAACAACTTAGCTATACTTAGAATTCCATTAGGAACAATGTTCATGTTGACCATATTGCCTAATTATACTTCCAAGTAATGGTTTGACTTGTGTTGACCCCTAGAGCTCTGTTGTTTGACCGTTTAAAAAGTACAGTTTAGAATGTTTGTATGTCTGAGCAACCTAAAGAAAAGTTGTATCAAATTTTATATGGAACAAACTTTGTTTAGAGGTCAAGTCATGAAAATGTGTGGAATAGTCTCAAACATGGCCACAAGTCAGATTTGGGTGCTGACTCTACACTTAGAAAATTTCCTAAGTCCCTTGTTGATTTCTAGTTTCGTAGGCTCGACTTTGGCTTGATTTTACTCTCTATCCATTGCGAATTAGACCTTGATCTCTAAAGGAGTTTTGGAGATGGTACATAGGACTTCAACTTTCGTTTTGATTGTTTGCGCTAATAATCAACGAATTCAGAGTTTTATCGTCTCCAACTCTCGCTCTCACGCCGATTCATTTGCTCTGTTGATTGAACTGAATCGGCGCTACAGTGCCGACCGGCAGCAGGCCGTTGCCACCGCATGGCCGCCACACGCCATGGCTGGCCTGGCGCCGCTAACCCGCTGTCGACCGCTGGAGGCCGCGCCCGCCTGCCCTCCCACGCGCCCTCGTTCTCTATCTCCCCCTCGCGCGCGTCTAAGGAACCGTGAAAACAAAGCCACCGCCGTGCCATTGCTCTGTCGAGCCATGCACCTCGCTGTCGTGTCGTGGCTCACTCTAGCTAGCCCACAACTTCATCGTAGTTCCCTGTTGCTCGTCCACCTCGCCGTTGAGCCGGAGAGTCAAGGTAGAAGTCACATTATTCTTCCCGCGGTGGAGCTCCATTGCCGCCGAGAGTTTCGTCGAGCTCTCGCGCTCTTGCCACCGCGTCTTGCCTCGTTCCATCTCGCCCATAGCTCTACCTTGAGCTCCTCTATCATGTCGTCACATCCGCGCAGCCGCTCGACCTCTGGTGTGGCCGCATTGTCATTTTCGCCGCCGTCCGAGGCTCGCCGGAGTGGTGCTCACCGTGGCCGACCACCACCGGAGCCCACTCACTCCCCGTTCTTCCTTCAATTAGCTTCCCCGTGAGCCCAAGAAGCTCGTACCGAGCCTAGCAGTGCCTACATAGCTGGACTTCGCCAGAGCGCCGTCGGGTCCTCGCCGCCGTCCGCCATTGCCGACGCCGTCGTAGCTAGGGCTTGGTAGTGGTTGCGGGAAGGGCATAGATAGGTGCGGTTCGTCGCGTGGAACACGCCAGTGTCCTTGGCCTCGCCGGAATCCTCGCCGCCGGCGAGGTAGCGCCGAGCAGCGTAGCGTAGAGCCGCCTCCTCTGTTTTGGTGTGACTGACATGTGGGCCCGACTGACTGGAGGGCCCCAGCTGTTAGCGTCTATTGAGTGAAAATCTAGTTCATTATTTCAGATGTTGATGCTGTTTTGTAAAATTTGTATCTCAACTTTGGTAGATCCAAATTGGGTGGTTCCAATTTTTTTAGGATCTTGCTGAAGTGTAGTATTTAGGAAAAATATAAAATGAGCAGTTGTAGGCAGTTGTAGTAAAGTGTCTGGGAGAATTAAATTGGAGCTTAAAATGTGTTTTTAAATGAATGAAAACTTGTTTAACTCATATCTAGAGTTGCAGTGCTCCAAAAATTATTAAATTTGTATGGTAAGCTTTACTTGATGAGTATAAGCTCTGGTAAAAATTTGAGAGTCATTGCATGGATAATTTTTGAGTTATTAATTTCCCTTTTATAATTAGGAGATTCTTGTGCTATTTTTCATGCTAAAAATATGTATCCAGTGAGCATGAAAATTTTTGTACAGTGTTATGGTGTTATGATGAACCTAAGAAAAATATAAAATCTGTTGCTTGACACTTTTCACTAGGGTTTTCTATTTATGCTATTTTAAACCCTGCGGGCTTGTCATTTTTGTGTATGATGTTATGCTTGTTGAAATGATGTGAAATTTATACAGTAGCCTATTAGGAACATATATAAGCTACTGTAATTTTTGTAGAATTTTCTGTGCACTTTGGATATGTGTTTATTATTTAACCTAATGATCTAAATAAATTAATAAATGCATGAAAATAATTTATTTAGGAATGGTCATTATGTTTTCTAGTGTTCATTTGATGTATGTTAACTGCTGGTAGAATTGGTAGTACTCGTAATGCTATTCTTGTATGTAATGAAATATTATTTCCGCTATAATTCACTTATAGTGGTTTTCTGGACAGATTTTTTAGTTAAGCAGATTAACTGGTGAAGATGATGTTTCCTGTGAATTTGGTCAATAACAAAGTTGTAGGGAACTTATTTATCTAGCTTGTGTCAAAATTTCAAGGCATTTGGCCTAGTAGTTTGAGAGTTATATCAGTTGGAAGACAGCACTCCCAACTGCCTGCTCTCTGGAATCCACAGACAGTTTTGAAAGATCAGTCTGTTTGATCAAGTTGGAGTTTGAATTAGACTTTGGTGATTAAACAAAAGTTGTAGACAATTTTATAAGCTTTCCAGAAAGTCTTAAATCATGGTATTTGGATCTGTAGAACTCCAGTTATGGGTCAAACTTGTTGCTGCTGTTTGCAGCCTGAAAACTGTGATTTCAGTGAATAACTTGTTTGCTTGATATGAGTTGATATGATGAGTTAGATGCTAGGCTAATTAAGATAACTTGTTAGTTGCAGGTGCTAGACCTCTTACTGAAGATGAACAACTTTATCTTAGGTTGTTAGAGCTTGGTGAGTGTGCAATTCTTGTTTTCTAAAAGAGATATGCTCCTACTTGATAAAATAGATGTTAATCTTATATCATCATGTTGCCATGCGTCCATCTATACATGGCTGTACATTTCATCATCATCTTCCATCTCTTGTGCATGCATGATTCTTATATTATGCATATGCATGCAATAGGTGTTCCGGAGGGAGTCGCGCTTCTAGAATTCGAGCAAGTACTTCCGGAAGATCAGCAGCAAGCTCAGGAGCAGGAGGTACAGGCCCCCGAAGAAGGAGCCAACGAAGAAGTTCTTGAGTGCACCAATCACCAACCTTCATCTTTTCTGAAAGGCAAGCCCCGGAGCATTCTAAATCTCCTATGTTTTAAAAATGGTTACTTTGAATATCTTTATTTATTGATGCATTAAGTGATAGGAATTGGATGCAAACACTTGCTGCATATATCTATTCCTTGTCCAGTAAATGTACCCTGAATCCTATTTAGGTCCAGGAGCGACTCAAAGCTTAGCCTTGCTTAGACCGGTAAAAGTCAGGTGATTTCCTGTCACCTGCAAGTTATGATGATGTCTGGTCACGGTTGGCTATATTTACTACCGTAGAAAATAACCATGTGTTAATAATGAATTGTGACCGGGCGGGATGTCGATAGAAGAAGCAACAAGGCAAGGAGGTCTTGGTGTGGATCTATCCCCGTCTGTGTCGGTTAAGAACCGATTCGCTGTACATCCTCATGTCATGTTGAACGCATGCCTATCACTTAGTTGGCCGGATAACTCGTTCCGACCGCGAAGCCGAGTAGCTCAACTCAGGCCGGAAGACCGAGAAGTGAAACTGCGCACCCTTGAGGTAGTAAGGATGTGCGGGGAGCCATTGGCGTAAGTCCTAGGTGAGATTGACCACCTGGCTGAGTGGACTCCCTGAGGGTGCGGGGCAACTCGGAGCCGCAATTCCTGAGCTATACCAAAGGTAACCTAAGGCTGCCTTCGCGCGGTATGCCTAGGTTTGTATTAGGAATACCCCTCCAACTGGATAGGAATCGATTCGAATCGCCGTCTCTCATGGATAGTGAGAACTTGACTGAGCAGCGACAACGTAGAAACACTTAATGGAACTTGATGGTTAAATCGATAATGATGATGATGTTACAACAAGATACTGGCTATGGTTACTAATGTTTGGAGTCTAATCAATTGCTTGCTCTAGTACAGGTGCTAATCTAGTTGACAGGTTAATATGGATAACTCACTGCTTATTAATAAATTAAATTATACTCTCATGTCACTAAAGCTTTTATGCAAAATGGTTGTCGAGCAAGATCCACTGATAAAGCCTTGCATACTCCTTGGTGTCATTTTTTTTTTGTTTACGACGGGTAAGTCTAGCTGAGTACATTCTCGTACTCAGGGTTTATTTCCCCTTGTTGCAGATGATGTACTTTATAACGGCTACTGCAAGTATTGTCTCCGCCCTGCTGGGGATGAAGACTAGATCATGTGCATGATCATCTATATTATCTTATCATGTTGCTTTTGCTGGATATGACTATGGAACTGGCTTGTATTTGAACTAAGTGTGTGTGATGGTCTCAAACTACTTTGCTTCCGCTATTTGTGAACTCGTTTTGTAATAACTATGTGAACTCCGATGTATGAGGTACTTGTGAAATGGATGTAACATGTGGCTTGTTATGTTGAATCACTACGATCTTGGTTGTATGCAAGTTGGTTTGAAATCCTTCGTGGTTTCAGTTGACTACCGGGTTTATATGGGTTCTAAGTGTGACAAGTTTGATCACTCCGGTGATTATTTTCGTACTTGTGCTCTTATACCATTCAGAGACGTGCTTACTGTTACTGCATTTTGTGTGCACAATAGATATTACGACCTAACATTAAGTTAATTAACTAAACTAAGCAGATAATGGGCCCAATTACAGACCCTTTTCACAGCTGTCCCACCCTACCTCTCAACATATATTATTGTCTCTCTATATTATTATATATACTTAGGTACCATGCCAAAGCCGATTAAGGTTACTAAGCAGGAACATTAGCACTACTCCTGAGCCCTGATTGCTTATGAGGCACATACCCCAAAGCAGCATGAGATGAGATCATCAGTTCACATGCTTCTAAGACCCTCTCGGCTGGGGACAATTAGCCTGCCTGTGACCGACCAAGCCGCAACGGAAACAATTATTTCAGGAAGATCGTTTAGGGCAGGCACTGATCCAATGCCCTTCCTCACCGCATCTGTAGCAGGGGCGCCCGGTCATGGGGCTGCGGCAAGATCGTTTAGGGCAGGCACTGATCCAATGCCCTTCCTCACCGCATCCGTAGCAGGGGCGCCCGGTCATGGGGCTGCGGCAAGATCGTTTAGGGCAGGCACTGATCCAATGTTTAGGGCAGGCACTGATCCAATGCCCTTCCTCACCGCATCTGTAGCAGGGGCGCCCGGTCATGGGGCTGCGGCAAGATCGTTTAGGGCAGGCACTGATCCAATGCCCTTCCTCACCGCATCCGTAGCAGGGGCGCCCGGTCATGGGGCTGCGGCAAGATCGTTTAGGGCAGGCACTGATCCAATGCCCTTCCTCACCGCATCCATAGCAGGGGCGCCCGGTCATGGGGCTGCGGCAAGATCGTTTAGGGCAGGCAGTGATCCAATGCCCTTCCTCACCGCATCCGTAGCAGGGGCGCCCGGTCATGGGGCTGCGGCTACCAAAAGGCGTCATGGGCGAGGTCACGGGTGTTTTCGCCATGGCAGTCGGCTGGCGCGGCGTGCCTGGTGAATTCTGGTGGACTACAGCACGGGGCGTTGCCTGACCTGTGAGCACGATTTCATTGTTGATGACGTCAAATGGGATTGGCCACTCATCGTCATTAGGTTGAGCAGGATTGGCTGATTCATTACCATTGTTGTCTCCGACTCCAACTGCAGTGTTCCCATGGGCTTCCATTGTATTGTAGTCCCCAACCTGTGGTGGTCCTTTAACAACATCTGTTACTGGCACCTTGAAACTGCATGCACCTTGTCCCTGCAGAATAAACAGTAATCCAGCTGGTCAATTGCATGTAGCAGGAAACATAAAGTTAAAAGTAGCTTAGAGACTCCAAAATATTGGATTGTGATCCCAACATCAAGTTACTAATCCAGAATATGGAAAAGCTAAAAAGTCAAGACAGTATCTCTGAATCAGATCGAAGGAACTGAACCAAGTTTCAGTTGGTGGGAGGTGTGGATGTACACTCCTACCATCCAGGTTCAAGTCCTGTTTGGCTCAAATGTGTGTGCTTATTTCTTCTTGTTTCCAACGCCATCTTTTTCCTCCTAGGTTGGCCAAATCTCAGATGCAAGTTGCGGTTTTGAAATGGTTTAACAATTCTTCACTTTCATAAACAATAATTTGAGGGAATGTGCACACAATAGTAAACAAATCAAAGGGGCAAAAATAGATGATTTTAAGAAAAACTACCTGCCAATTACATCTCAGAGTTATTTCAGATATAGATATCCGTAATTTAGTAATTTATTTTCTTGATGCTGTCATCTATGTCGTAACACATTGGACAAAAACTGGACTAAACTTGTAGGACACTTAAGAAGTTTTTTCAACAGTATCTAACTTGACTATTATAACAGTGCAAAAGTCTTAGGATTCAGTATTGATAAATAAGAAATAAAGTATAATATTGTAGCATTCCTATTGGCAGAAAACATAAACTTTTCCTTAAAACAAAAATGGATAACAAACTATTGTAATTTTCCGTGGTGGAAAAAACAAAAATTCGGTTCGTCCGTGGTGGAAAAAACAAAAATGGATAGGATTTCTGGCAAACATTCCTAGCGCTCAAATCTGAGTGGGTGGGTGGGGAGATAGGTTAAACAGGCTCTCCACAACCTTAGCTGCTAACTTGCACGTTATGCTACATTGTGCAACTGTAGGATTGCTGGAGCAACTTCACTGAAATATATATTGCTAGGCTGCTAGCAACTTATCTATCTTCAAATTCTCACAGGAAGAGAATCATTCATGCTTTTCTCATTATTTATTTGACTTCTCTTGGGACAAATAAACAAAAGAAAAAACAGTATGATAGTATGATCTCAGGAGCTAAAATATCTAGTTAATAAAAGAACAGCATACCTGATCATAGTTACATAATTTAACCACTAAAACATTTCAAGAGGAACAAAAAAAAAGAACAATTACCACAAAAAGCATTACCTTGGGTATAGGACAAACATAGCAGTCTTCGTTGCCCACTCTCAATCTTTTGCACTTCCCTGCTGTACATTGGCAGATTAGCTGTCCATCATTATATCTATGCCATCGGGGACTAGCTTTAACTGCTGCTGTAGTGCCTGCACCTTGTGGACTAACATGAACTGGAGTCGTAGCGCCAACACCTTTTGTGTCATTAAATGGAGTTCTAGCAACAGCAGCCTGGGGACTGACATTAACTGGAGTTGTAGCACCAGCACCTTGGGGATTAACATTATTAATTCGTGTTCTAGCATCATCCACGGGAGTCCTTGGAATGCTGAACACACAAGGATTGCTTGGTTTAGGATCACTCCTAACAGCAGGCGGTGATTGTGGATTCTGATCAACTTCCTCACACATGGCAACATGTTTGCACTTCTGAAAAGCCATGTTCAACAAGTAAATACGTTGTCAATTATATGTTTGTGAGACAAAAATACTTTGCAAGTTCATTGAAGTTCATTGCATAATGAAGAATAAAACACTCAATTTGTAGATGACTAAAGAAGTAAATACAATGGGATTCAAAGAAACATGCCTGAACAATTGATGAAACTTGAACAAACTTGTATACACAAAGACAAAACCTGCTGCTTCAGGAAAGGTCGAAAGGATATAATGCAAAAAAGAAAAAAAAAGTGAATGCACCTAGAAACGTCACCAAAAAAACCATTGTCTAGGAAAAATACGGGTTCTGATTGCATTTTCCCTAAGTTATGTGTGGGAGCATATTGTAGAAAATGTGAGGATAATGGTTATGAGTTATGACACTAAACCTTAAGTCATAAATATATATATTTTGAAAACCTAATGTGATGACTTACGGATGCCACTGAAGCAGTACAAACTCCAAATTAAGGTTTTCAGGGATTGATTTGTAGTGTATACACTGGGCACATAGAAAACTTGCAACAAGTTCCAGGGTCTACAAAGACATATTCGGCTGAATTCCCCTGCGTGTTCAATAAAAACATATTTGGCTGATTATTACTGCTTTATGTGCATTACATGCATGACTACGGCAACCCCAAGCGGCCAAGCATCTATCACATATGGTTGGGTGGTGGTTTGTTAGATGACCTAATATTCAGTGAACAGTGCCACATGTTTTGCTAATTATGGGCCATTAAGCTTCCATGAGAGGTTCTTACAAAAATAGACAGGACGGCACTAGAGACTACATTTCATCTAACAATATACCATATTGTTGGTTCTTACGCATACTAGAAACCTAGAATGCCTCCAACATATAAAAATGATACCTTTTACTTCATATTTTAGGAGTAAAAATTTGATGTCATGTTATAGAACTGCAAGAGACACTGTCCAAAATGCTTATATCTCACTGGGACTGGGTACATACTAAACTACTAATACAGTGTCTCACAAGACAGAAATGTGCTCAAATCAGTACAGTACGATAGATAGTTCCGGAGACAAATAGATAGTTCGGGAGACAAACGATTCTGATGAG
Organism: Miscanthus lutarioriparius; assembly: GCA_904845875.1. Taxonomy (NCBI): domain Eukaryota; kingdom Viridiplantae; phylum Streptophyta; class Magnoliopsida; order Poales; family Poaceae; genus Miscanthus; species Miscanthus lutarioriparius. The sequence continues at coordinate 53,169,919 of CAJGYO010000010.1, forward strand.
TTAGCAAAAGACAAAAATTCAGTAGGGCCATGCATCTTGTGATGTTTTTAATAAGTGTGCTGCTGATCAAAAATCTCTTCTCTGAGCAAAGATTCCATGTGGTCACAAGCAATAGTAACAGATTCCAAATCTTCTGGGATGAAGTCATAAGAGGGTACGGGCATTGACACAGGAGACACACAAGGTGTTCTGTTCAATGAGTATAGTAGTTTAAAGTCAGCCAAGGTTGGATAATTACATGATGCAGTTTTAGTGTTTCACCAACTTGACTGCTATACAATAGACATGACAGACACTATGATTTTTCAGCCAGAAGCATGAATAGAGTGATTCTCATACCCACTTGCAAACTTGTAATAATAGCAGAAGACACAACAAGAACTTCCTCCATGTTAAAGTGACAGACTATTGCTCAAAATTGTGCCAGACAGCTAGCTGGCCAAACGGACAGATCCTTTGCTAAACTTAGTAATAACTATGGTCACAAAAATGGTTGCCATAATCTGCACAAGGAAAATTACTTTATCCAAGTTGTACATTAAAATTACTACACTAGTACATAAAACGGGACAGTGATGGTCTGATGGACGGGTAAATTCTCCAGCAGGCTGAAAATCACATCTGAAGTTCTGCTTGCAGGCAACAATTTCACCCAAATTGGCCGAAAGCGACAGGTTACTACCAAATTGGGGCCAGGCAAACTGCAATTTCCCCTGGAACACTACATTCCATACAAGTCACCAACCAGAACCGCTGTTTACTCAGAAAAATGAAGCAGCTTGGGCATCATCAAGCCAAGCATACCCCTGCAAGAACTCTTGAAGCCAAAACATGGTCCCTGCAATCCAGCATTCAACTCCCCCAGACTGTAACATCTTCAAATCCGTCTCTTCTATCCTAACACATTTCACTAACACGATTCAAGAACCGAAATTTCCCCCCATCTAAACAATAAAACCCCCGCATACCGCATTTTCCATCCCAAAGCACTCAAAGAAACCGTCTTCAGCACCCACCCACACCCCACCACCAAAAAAGGAGGAAAAAAAGCTAGAAGCGGAGAAAAAAGTTGGAGGTGGGTGGGGAGGCTGACCGGTTGCGATGAGCAGACGTACATCCACCGGCCGCGCTTGTTGTCCCTCTGCACCGCGCAATCGCCGCGCCCGCAGACGCACGGCGGGGCACGTCGCTTGGCCTCGTTATAGCCCTGATCAATGTCATCCACTTCGCGGATGATGAAGTCGTCGTAGTCGTCCAGGTCGCCACCGGCGTCGGCGTCCGCGAAGTCCAGCTGCCGCCTCACCGGAGCGCCGCGGAGGGCCGCCGCCGGCTTCGGATGAGGGGGAGGGGAAGTGGGAGGGGTTGGAGGGCAGCAGGAGCCGACGCCCTCCGGGTAGGTGTCGGCGGTGGTGCTGCTCATTGCCGCCTCGCCGTGGCCTTCTTCTCTCGCCCCGTTAGCTTGTAAGCCAAGCGAACAGGGCGGGAATATGCGCAACAACAACGCTAGCACTAAAATACTTTCCCAGAAATTGGCTTTTCTAGTCACACACACACAAAAAAAAAAAAAAAAAGGTATTGGGTTTCCAGGGGTTTTTTCCCCACAACTCCTATGCATCAGTCGCCTGACTTTTGTAGTCCGTTCAGGCGAGTCCCTACTTACTGCTGTGTCAGCCTCAAACTCAAGTGCATTGATTTGTTAATTGTTTTGTGTCATAACATATTATTTTTTCCTTGTTTTACAATAGAAATAATTGTTAATTGCCTTTGTGCCAATATAAATTTTATTTTGTTCGATTTGTGATTTTGTCTAACACGTTTTTTTTAAATCCAAAAATTACAGATTATGCATACATAAATTATAACGAATTGAAACTGCAATTTCAACAGAAAATATGTATAATAACCGTTGCCTGAAAGGAAGCTAAAATTCAGGCTGAATTTTAGCAAGTCCCTTCTTTCTGTTTTTATCACCAACATCCATTTTGTGTACTTCGAGAAAAAGTAACACGCTGAATAGCAGGAAATAAACAATCATTTTTTGAACATGACGTAAATATTTCGGAAATGGATGGACCCGACTGCCCCACTCCGCTCGCGCTGCACGCCGCACGCCCCAGCCACCCACCACGCCCCGCTCGGAGACGTGCCTCCTGACGCGGCTACGCTCCGTCCGCCGGCGAGATGCCCGCGCCAAACCTCGGCGCCGCCGCGAGCTCCACGCGTCGCCGCCGACCTCGGTGCCACCACGAGTCCCCGCCCAGAGTCACACCTCCTGCCGCGGCTGCGCTCCATCCGCTGGCGAGATGCCCACGCTGGACCTTCGCGCCACCGCGAGCTCAATGCCCCGGCGCCGACCTCCGATTGCCGCGAGCTCCATGCGACGTCACCAGCTCTATGCGCCGTTGCTGACCTCCGCGCCGCCGCGAGCTCCATGCACCGCCATCGACCTCCACGCCGGCGTCAAGCTCCTCAACGACGAGCCTCCATTCGTCCAGGCAGCAAGGTGACAGCATTGCACTGAAAGTGCATGTTGCAAGTGTTTTATATTGATGTTGCAAAGTAGATCGAGATGTTGCACATGTTGCAATGGCTATACACGTATGTTTCAAGTGTATATTCTAAATGTTTCATCTATTTCAGACGTATGTTGCAAGTGTTTCATATGGATGTTGCAAAAGTAGATTTGGATGTTGCATATATACGCAAGTGTTTCAAGTGTTTTCATATGTATGTTGCAAGTGTTTTCATCTGGATTTTATAATATTTGCAATTGCTACACACGTGTTTTCAAGTTTTTTGGTGTTTTGCAAGTGTGTCAGACGTATGTTGCAAGTGTTTCAGCTATTTAAAACGTATGTTGCAAGTGTTTTATCTCAATGTTGCAAAAGTAGATCAGATGTTGCACATGTTGAATGGGACCACTTGTCACAGCCGCCTGCTGCAGCTGCTGGAGCGCCACCGAGCGGGCAGACGGTCCTCACCTACGATCGGGCGGCGCGGGAGACATTCGGGGCGACGTGGGCCCTGCGTGGGCACGTGTAATGAGCTAGTGCGGGAAACATGGTGCATGAAAATAGGCTAGCACACGCGGGATCCGGACGTGGGCGTCTATTCGAATGCCCGAGTGCTAGCATCGCCATAAATATTTTCCCAAGTTGCTTGTGCTTGTTTTGTATGTAAATTTGTGATCTTATAGGTAATAGGTCAACATTCGGACTCAAGATTTATACTAGTTCCAAAAATGCTTTTGACCAAAGAGGTATAACTCTACCCCTGTTTTTTTGGCGAAAGCTGCTTTTGTGGTAGTACAAAGGTTCACAAGAGGGGTAAGAGGTGCTTCCACCCGCTCTAGAGTTGTGAAAGTTCACGATATTACCCTTTGTCACTGGATATGAAGCTATTGTTTCGTATTTTTTCCTCATTTCCCTGTCCGGTAGGAATCAAGAAGGTCCGCGAGCATCTCCGGCCTCCCCACTCTGCCTGCTGCCCCAAGCTCGACCGCCACCGTCGTCCAAGCTCCAAGGCGCTGGCGAACGCTAGCTCCACCAGTGCACGGCAGCATGGACGAGTGGTAGCTTCACCGCTCCTCGCCGAAGCGCTTGAGGAAGAAATGCGTAGGAAAAAGGACAAATATGTATTGGGTGGATGATATGTGGAGCCTAATGATAGCATTTTTTTTGTGAAAGCCACATCGGCTAACCAAACAGCTTTGAGGTTTTTCACAGCCCATAACCAATAATACCTTTTTCACAGCCCACATCTTAGCGAGAATGAGTGTTGGTAGTGCCCAGAGAGCGTCTGGCCTATCTTGCATAGGTCTAACGTCTAGAAAGTCCCCAAAAGAAGTCTAGATCCTTACTTATATAGCTAAGGTGGCTGGGTTAAAAATATATAGTGGGAGTCCTACACATCGGCCGATCTTGATATAGCATGCCCAACCTGGCATAGGTTATTGTTAGCCTTGAGGAAAAGATGCACTCCACCTAGACGATCACTAGATAAAGCCAAATGAGCCTCAACGCAGGACAACGTTTCCTATTTTTACCACAGTACACACCTATCACTTTTCACCGTCCTTTCAATCAGATAGTCCCTAACATAAAGCTTTGTATTGAGCTTTCTTCCTCTGCCAACACATGCTCCATTGAGTGCTTGAAGTTCTAGGTGCCTCTACAAGCTACTCTGAACCCTTACAGAGCGACCAGCCGCCACTACGTCAGATTTGCACATCACTGCCAGCTTCATCACTGCCGGATTTGTGAGAACCGACAGTGATGTACCTTCACTACCGGTTATGAGCTTGAAAATGAAAAAAATGATTGGGGCTGGCCTAAAATCGACAGTGAAGGACCACATCACTGTCAGTTTGTGGCTTAAACCGGCAGTGTTTTGGCGGCCACTCATCACTGCCGGTTTAAGCCAAGAGCCGATAGTGATTGGGCACTATCACTGTCGGTTCTAGCCAAGAACCGACGGTGATAAGCCTACAACACAAAAAGGCTGCAGCCGTCCTCTCCTTCCTCCTCTCTTCCATCCCGAGAACAAAGACGCGCGTTTAGACCCTTCCCTCCATCGTTGCAGCTTCTCTTTACCATGAAGCTAGTGCTTGGATTTTGAAGAATGGCTTGATCTTTTTGTTTTAAGGTTAGTAACAAACATCCACTTCTTTGATTTTGTTGCTTAATTAGCTTCATTTTGATGGCTATATTGCTTGATTCTCATTCTAGTTCTTTCTCCATTCTAGAGAGCACTTTTCCAATTGGACGTTTGTGCAAGGCTCAAATTATGGTGAATCCATCGTCCAAAAGGTTGGTGTCTATGAACACATTTAAATTTCTAGCTTATTATTCCATGGTGGTCAAGATCATCATTGTTAGTATGTGATGCTATAATTAGTTTTTAGAAGTAGAGTAGAATAGTTGTTCTTCAATATTGTGCAATAATTGTTTTTACTATGATTGTCAATTTACAGGGCCGGGGCTACCAATTTCAATTTTTCAATAATTAGTATACAATAATGTTTTCCAAAAATGGTACTTTCGAGCTACAATTGTTGTTCATGAATCTCGATTTCTTATTAATTCTTTGTAATTATTATCTCTGTATTTTTTTGTGCAGAGATGGATCGAGAGTGGATGCATCTGTCCCAAACGGACAAGCGGTACATGCATGGCGTCAGCCATTTTATCACTGATGCCAAAGCCCATGCTGGGAATGGGAACCCTATCTTCTGCCTATGCAAAGATTGCAAGAATCATAGAAACTTTCATCAAATTGAGTCTATACGATCGCACTTGATTACCAGGGGGTTCATGCCAAACTATACGATATGGACTATGCATAGCGAGGTTGGTGTGAATGTTCTGTAGGAAAATGATGATGATGTGGACATGCCTGACATAGACATCCACGATGCTGACGAGGAACCCGGTGTCAACATGGAACCTATGGCCACAGTTAATAATGTGTTTAGGAACACGCAAGTTGATGACACCGAGGATAACGATGGCATTTCTCAGCTGCTACGTAATGTAGAGACCGGATGCCTTAGTGAAAGACAGCTGAGAAAGCTAGAGAAAATGAGACAAGATGGCAAAACACCATTGTATAGGAATTATCCAATGAGCAAACTGGAAGCTGACATCATGCTATTAGAGTTCAAATCGACAAATAGATTGAGCGATAAAGGCTTCGATCAATTGTTAGATACAATAAAGAAAATGCTCCCAGAAAAAAATGAGTTGCCAGAAAAGACATACTTGGCCAAGCAAATGATCTACCCCATCAGCCTTGAGGTTGAAAAAATCCACACGTGTTCCAATGATTGTATATTGTACCGTGGAGAAAAATACAAAGACTTGGGCAAGTGCTCCAAGTGTGAAGCTCCACGGTACAAGAAAGGGCCGTCAGATGAGGGTACTAAGACCAGAGGAGGTCCCGTAAAAGGTCGTTTGGTGTTTTCCTATAGCTCCCTAGGTGCATAGGCTGTTTGCATGTGCAAAGTCAGCCAAGCTGTTGCGCTGGCATGGCGAAGAGCGTAAGAAAGATACAATGATGAGGCACCCCACCGATGGGTATGACTGGAGGACTATCAATACTATGTTCTATAAGGACATCGGTGGAGAGGTAAGGCACCTTTGATTTGCTTTGAGCACAGATGGGATAAATCCTTTCGACCAGGTTAGAAGCAATCATAGCACCTAGCCAGTGACGCTCTGTATATACAACCTTCCACCTTGGGTCTATATGAAGCGGTTGTACATCCAGATGCCACTACTGATCCAAGGGCCAAGACAGCCTGGGAATGACATCGATGTGTTTCTGGAACCAATGATCGATGAACTAGTGGAGATGTTTGAAAAGGGTGTGCCGGATGTTTGGGACGAGTACAAAAAGGAACATATCACGATTAAGGGAGTATTTATCACTACAATCATTGACCTACCAGGTCAAGGTTCGTTGTCTGGAGAGAAGACAAAAGGCTATACTGGATGTGTCGACGCCCCAATCATAAAGCTTCGCTCGTAAATCTGCCAAATAACTCAAAGATAGTTTATATGGGACACCGTAGGTTCCTACCTAAGGATCACCCTTACCGCAGGAATAAAAAAGATTTCAACGGTACTATTGAGAAACGCTTAGCTCCAAAATATCGAGACGGGCCTACGATACTTCAAGAACTCAATAAACTGGAGGTTGTCCTTGGGAAGGGGACAATGCAGTAGCAGCGCCTGATGGGAGCGCTTGGAAGAAAAAAATAGTTTTCTGGAAACTACCTTACTGGCCATTTCTGAGTGTACGCCACTGTCTTGATCCCATGCACATCACTAAAAATGTGTGCGCTAACACTCTTAACACCTTGATGGACACCGGGGGGACATCGAAGGATTCACTAGCCACACGCCTGGACATGCAACACTTGAGAATTAGGAAGGAGCTGCATCCCATGGAGATAGAGAATGGCCAGTTCGAACTTCCGGTTGCATCATGGACATTGAAGAAGGAAGAAAAACGTGCGCTTATTTCTTTCTTCAATGAACTCAAAGTCCCAACAGGCTACTGTGCGAACCCAAAGAGGCTAGTGAACATGAGAGAACTCAAGTTCAACTATGGCCCTATGAAGGCCCATGACTGTCATGTCATTCTGACTCAGCTTCTCCCTGTTGCCCTGCGTGGTATCCTCCCCCCAAAGGTTCACGCCCCAATCATAAAGCTTCGCTCGTTCTTCAACGCGATCTCAAAAAAAGGTCATTGATGTGTCCACGCTAGAGCAGCTACAGCGGGACATAGCTGAAACTCTCGTTAGGCTTGAGATGCATTTCCCGCCGACTTACTTTGATATCTCATTGCATCTTCTCATTTATCTTGTTGACCAAATTATGGCCCTTGGCCCAATGTACATGTATCAGATGTTTCCTTTCAAAAAATTGATGAAAGTTTTCAGGAGGTATGTTAGGAACAGATTCAGGCCAGAAGGGGCATGGTTGAAGGATGGTCAACGGAGGAGGCCATTGAGTTCTGCACATATTATCTAGACATCAAAAGGGTCGGAGTCCTAGAATCTCGTCATGAGGGAAGACTACGTGGCAAAGGAATCTCGTCATCGGAACCATATCCACAGGACGGGAATACAGAGCCCGGACGTGATAAGCGCCCAATTAAGTGTCATGTGCATCTGTTTAAAGGCACTTCGACGTATTTGCTATGATGTGCCTGATTTCTCGCACTTCAAGGCACTTGCTTTGAATGCTGGTGATATCCCCGTTCCGCAAGCAAGCGAATGGTTTGTGAGCTACAACCATGCGGATGTGGTAAAATGGTCACTTATATCAGAGTCATGGTTATTTGTTGTTTATTATTGTAATAACGTTCTCTAATTTTTTTTTTCTTTTTTTCCGCATGCAGATTGCGCTACAGCACCTTACCTATGCTGCATGTGGCTTGTGGGTCGTTCTAGACCAAGCTACAGAGTCACTCGGGTATGATTGGGACTTCTACAATGGAAACCTCGGCCATCTCACTACAGAAAGACGCCAGTACTGCATAAGGATTACTAACAGGGGCAGTGGTCATTCAGTAGGTTACATCTATGACCGACCATTCTTTTGGTATTGTGAGGCACGAGAGAGTGCACTCATACGGGCATTGGACTTCATCGATACAAGCGGATACATAATCTGTGACATCAATTACCATATATGGCTACAGAGGTATGTTAGTGTGTGTGGCCCGATCGATCTCGGCAGTGATTCCGATAGTAATTAATGTTTATTTAGCTAGGTTTTCAATGTCGTAGTTTAATTGGGTTCTAATTTTAATATGTTCGGTTTTGTGTGTTTAATTATTGTCATGCATGTAATTCGTGTAACATTTGTTCGGCAACTAGAAATATACATTCCGGTGTCGTATTGGTCTCAAAATTATTCTCAGGCTTGCATGTGCCACGTGTGAAGAAAACACCAAGTTTGGGTTTTTCCGGAGATGGTTTGCTACTTTCTGAGGTTTAATTGAATTTCCGCGCGACGAGACCGTTTAATTATAGGTTGAACTGAGTCTACCCACGAAAAGATCCAGAATGGTGCCAAACTTTTACACAGGCTCTAATATACCCTAGGGATAAGAATTTTGTGAAGGTGGATGAAAAAATCTATTGGGTCCAAGATGAAATTCACCCTCTTTTGTCTCGTTCAGCACACAAAAAAATATAATAAATAAAAAAATGATCAGAAAAACCTCAGATCCTGTGTGGGGTCTTAATTTGGGTGTATATGCTTGCCAAAAAACTTTCAAGTCATTTCGACATAGGCGGAGTATACATGTTTCACAGAGATACATGTGTCATTTTATCGAACCATGACTATACACATAGGTTATCAAGGTTTTTGTGGTTCATAGGCATTCTGACGTCATATTGCTCTTAAACTTTTTCTTAGGCTTGCACGTGCCACGTGTGAAGGAAACATCAAGTTTGGGATTTTCGAAGATGGTTTGCTACTTTCTGAGGTTTAATTGAATTTTCGCGCGACGAGACCGTTCAATTATAGGTTAAACTGAGTCTACCCACAAAAAGATCTAGAATGGTGCTAAACTTTTACACAGGCTCTAATGTGCCCTAGGGATAAGAATTTTGTGGAGGTGGATAAAAAAATCTATTGGGTCCAAGATGAAATTCACCTTCTTTTGTCTCATTCAGCACACAAAAAATATAATAAATAAAAAAATGATTCGAAAAAACTAAGATCCTGTGTGGGGTCTTAATTTGGGTGTACATGCTTGTCAAAAAAAATTCAAGCCATTTTGACATAGGAATACATATGCTTCTATTTATTCAGTATGTAAAAGAATTTTTTTAATATATATAAACATCACTGTCGGTTTCGAAAAACCGACAGTGATGAGAAGAAACCGACAATGATGCTTGTTATCTTTGTCGGTTTATTTTGAAAACTGGCAGTGATATATAAAAATTAAAAAAAAATTGCCAGCCCTCGGGTTTGAGCTCAGGTCTCGGGCTACAGAGTTCAGACACTTAACCGCTGCACTAGTATAGGATATGTGCCAAAGTTTATTTATTTTATCTTTTTAACCTTTAGACCGTTTAATAAATTATAAAATTAAACAAAAAAATTGGCCCGCTCGGGATTCGAACGCGGGTATCGGGGGCTAAGTTTCAGGGTGTTAACCGTTGAGTCAGTAGGAGGAATTCGAAAGAAGTGGAAAAGATAAGTTACTTATGTTGTGACCGCTACACAGCAATCACTGCTACCGGTTGAAAGATTGGCCCGACAGTGATGTACCCCCATCACTGCCGGTTTAGACTTACAACCGGCAGTGATGTACCTCCATCACTGTCGGTTTATAATTAGAACCGGCAGTGATGAGCTCTGGTACAAAAGCCCACCGCGGGTTGAAATTATTCAAATTTCAACCCCGCGCCAACCGTTCCTAGCCCCGCGCTCCTCTTCTTCGACGTCGACGCCCGTGCAACGCCCCACGCCGAAGCACCCATCCACCACCCCCCGCGCCGCCGTTCCCAGCCCCGCGCTCCTCTTCTTCGACGCCGAGGCCCGTGCACCGCCCCACGCTAGAGCACCCGTCCACTGCCCCCCGCGCCGTCGTTCCTAGCCCCGCGCTCCTCTTCTTCGACGCCAACGCCCATGCACCGCCCCACGCCGGAGCACTCCCCACGTCGTCCACCGCCCGATGCCGGAGCACCGCCGAGGCCTTCAGGAGCACGCGGACAACTGTTTTCCCACCCCCACGGTGAGTGCGTGGCTCACTGCCCGCTAAGTGTTAGATGAAATGCCCCACGGTTGTTGTATTGCCAATAGCAGCTGAAATGGACTTTACATTGACAAACAATATGAGCAAGTTGTCCTGTACACTTTTTATTGTTTTCGGAGGAACAAGAAATGGACTTAATTTATTTAAATAGTTTTAAAGATGAAGAATGTATGCAACTCTATCCATTGCAGGCTATGCAATGTCACTGATCCAAACACATTTCTGTTGTAGATGTTTTGCTTTGACCTTTCATCTAATATTTTCTTATATATACTACAAGAAATTATTTATTTCTTGTATAAGTTTTAGTATATTTTAAAAATAATGCTATTTTGATGGAATGTATAGCATGATTAAAAAAAGGCATCTATAGATGTTTGTTCTAGAAAAAAAAGTTAAAAACAACTTTTAAAATTGGCTCGACAGCAGCGAGTATGATTACTAAACCACATTGATCTCCGAATAATAAACAGTCCAATTATTGAGGTAATTTTTTATCATGTCAAGGATAAAGAACATTAAATAGATTTAGTTTGGCCATGTAATGTGGGCAATGCTTTGCTACATCGGCGAGAAATCGGAAGAAGCCGATAAGTTGGTGTGTATAATCCCCATTTCATTTATGTCTGTTAATAATTCAACAAAATGATTTAATGTTTCTTTTTGGATATCATCTTTTTTGAACGACAGCGCAAAAAATATAACCACCAAAGGCTGTTAGACATGGAGATCGTCGCACTGCAATCGGAGCTCGTAAAATTCATCTTAGCTGAGGTATTGGAAAAATATGGAGTATTTTCCATTGCACAATCCGTGAGGTATAAGGACCAGTATGGCCCAGAGCAACTCGCAAGATTATTGTAAGAAGTCCGAGAAGCATGTGTGAAGTCCAGGAACATTTCTTTTTTATTTTGAGGGATCGAGATATGGATAAGAACATTTGAATTGTAATCGTAACATTTGTAATGTTTAATTTGATGGACCTGTCGTATACGTAGCGTATATAAAGCCAAACCCGATTCCACAAAAAATATAAATTAAAATAAATTATAAAAAAATAAAATACGAACGGGCCAGCACCGCCGGTTAGCAACAAATCGGCAGTGTTGTCGTAACCATCACTACCAGTTAGAAATAAACCGACAGTGTTGGCTTACTCAACACTGCCGGCTTGAACCATGAACCGACACTGATAGTTACGACATCACTGCCGGTTTGATTCATGAACCGACACTGATATTTACTACAACACTACCAGTTTAATCCATGAACCGACAATGTAGTCTTGCTCAACACTGCTGGCTTGAGCCAAGAACCGATACTCTTGAAGCAACTGTCACTGTCGGTTGGCACTACAAACCGGCAGTGTTGTTCAACTGGACACTGTCGGATGGAGCCAGGAACCAACACTGTTTCCTGTAGATCAGTGTCGTTTTTAAGGACCGGCAGTGATGTCAACCCCCATCACTGCCGATATGCCACTGTCGGATCAAAATCCGGCAGTGAAGTGGATTTTTGAACCAGTAGTGATGTTTAGATCTGGGCTAGTGCGCAATGTCATGGAAACTCGGCGTCGGTGTGGAGCTTGGGGCATATGGACAGTGTGGTGCGTTGGGGCTGCTCTAAGGTACCTTGCTTGCGTCATTCAGTCCACCATGTCCGTCGTTTGTTGTTGTATTTGCGTAGGGTGGGGTTCTATTAGAGATTGTGTGCAAAGTGTTTTTGTCCATAAAAGAATGTAATTTGGAGTTTAGAGTCACTGGAAAATATATCATGAAAATAATAGGTGTACTTATAAAATATATTCTATAATTTTTTTTATGATAGAGAGAGTACAAATCTCTAACAAGTCATTTAGACCAAGGACCTCGTGGCCTCGCTTTGCATAAAGCATTATGGTCTTGCTAGGATTACTAGCTTTACAACACAGAGTTCCAACGAAAAAAAGCGCGAAAAGAAACTGAAGCTGACTCTAGCTAAGTCATTTAGACCAAGGACCTCGTGGCCTCGCTTTGCATAAAGCATTATGGTTTTGCTAGGATTACTACCTTTACAACACAGAGTTCCAACAAAAAAAAGCGCGAAAAGAAACTGAAGCTGACTCTAGCTAAGTCATTTAGACCAAGGATCTCCACTACTAGAAAATAGATCTTTCACCCACTTCGATTTTAGTCTTTAGTCTCGATATTTTTTGCGTTAGGGACTAAATGACTTTTAGTTCTGGTTCGTAATACCATCTGGGACTAAAAGTCATCTTTAGTCCCGGTTGGTGTCACCAACCCGGAGTAAAAGTTCACCAACTTTTAGTCCCGGTTAGTAACACCAACCGGGACTAAAGGTCTTTTACCTGGGACGAAAGGTCTCCCACGAGTCTATTCAAAAAGAGAGCACACATGACTCTGTCACAAGTGGTGTGCAGTGGAGTTGGTAATATACCTACGCATGAGGAGAGAGGTGTTGGGTTCGAATCTCACGTAGAGCAAGCGAGGCCTCGAGGATTTTCTTTATTTTTTTCTTCCGTGGGTGACCTTTAGTCCCGATTCCTTAGACCCAGGACTAAAGGTGTGGATCTTTAGTCCCGAGAATTTAGTTCCGGTTGGGAAAATCAGGACTAAAGGGCCTTTCCAACCGGAACTAAAACCCGTTTCTCTAGTAGTGCTCGTGGCCTCGCTTTGCATAAAGCATTATGGTCTTGCTAGGATTACTAGCTTTACAACACAGAGTTCCAACGAAAAAAAGCGCGAAAAGAAACTGAAGCTGGCTCTAGCTAAGTCATTTAGACCAAGGACCTCGTGGCCTCGCTTTGCATAAAGCATTATGGTATTGCTAGGATTACTAGCTTTACAACACAGAGTTCCAACGAAAAAAAGCGCGAAAAGAAACTGAAGCTGACTCTAGCTACACATCTCTCTAGTTCTCTCTCTAAACACCTCTAAACACCAACAGAAGGCTCACACCGCGTTACGCAAAACAGGAAACAACTTAGGGCACGATTTGGTTACGGACCAGAGTATGCCAAGTAAAATTAGCTTACTCAGAAAAAATTGGCCACCGTTTGGTTCTACACTTAGATTTGATCATCTAGGAAATTTTTGCATGCGTTAGCTACAGTCGACTGTGGACACGGGCACTCGCGCGGACAAGGCAATCAGCGGAAAGTGAGCGGGGTAAATGGAAGAAGAGAGTGGCCGCAGGAGGAACAATAAGGGAGATGAGCCTCTCCATGAACCAGCGGCGCCACTTCATCCTTTGGCGTTGCATCCCGTTTGAGAGGCGAGAATTCTTTCAAGCTATTGCATATGAAAGTTGAATGGTTTCCTCTGGAAATCCTGGGAAAATGCTTTTGACAGGATGCATGGAAATGATGTCCGTGTAACTAGCAGATGTAAATGGATAATGGATTCTCATTGTTCATGTTAATACATTTCTGAGTAAGCACATAGCTAAAAAGTTGGTGGGTGTTACCCTATCAAAGTCCAAGTAGCTAATGATGGGTTATTATCGTCAGCACCTCTGAATTAGCTGCTGGTGCTTGGAGTATTTAGAATTATCAGTTTCAGTTGCTACTGGATGGACCGTGCTAAATCCATCTGCCTGAAACTCTGAATGCTGAACCAGAATAATTCAGAGAACCCACACGCTTGAAACTCTGAATGCTGAACCAGAATGCTGAGTGTTTCAGAAGTTGCCAGAACAGTTGCAACTATCTGACCAGAGTTTGGGAATTTTTTTTATGAAAATAGCAGTGATCCATCCATCGCAATTGCCAGAAGGACAGGTTTACACAAGTTGGCAAAACTTCTCTTGCAGAAAAGCTGGAAACATACTCCAGAAAACACTCTATTCAACAGTTAAACATCACAGTACTAAACGTTAGTTCGGACACGTTTAACACCTGTTGCCAGCCAAGCACGAGGGGTCATGGAGAAGCGAACAGGCAGAGATTGAAGGATACACATTATAATTAATCCGACCTCAATTCATTCAGTTCTTGAAAGGTACCTTTAAGAGACATACAGCCTGTTCGTTTCGGCTGAAACGATCGTAGATTATTACTGCTGGCTGGTTTGGTGTGAGAGAAAAATATTGTTGTGGCTTATAATCCACATTCGTTTACGACCAAGCGAACAGGCTGATACTTACTACATATATGTACAATGATATTATGAATTATAACCTACATTAAGTTATTAACTAAGCAGGTAATGGGCCCAAACATATTACAGACCAGGTTGAGTACTTTCCAACCACCATAACAAAGGTCCTCTATATTGTATATTTCACTACCATGCCAAAGCCGATTACGGTTAGTAAGCAGGAGCCCTGACTGCTTATGGGGGACACAGCCCAGAGCAGCATGAGATGATCAGTTCACCACATGCTTCTAATATCCTACCAGTTGGGGACACACTGTTTTCTGAGCGTGGATTAATGGGACTGCTGGTATCATAAGGTGGCACGGGTGATTCTGTGGGTGCTTCTGATGCCATGGCAGTCGTTTCGCACTTCATACTTGGTGATGCCTGACGAACTTCAGCACTTGTCCTTGTTTGGGCTGTGAGTACAATTTCATTATCGGCGACTTCAAATGGCCATTCATCATCAGATTGAGAATTGATTGATCCATTTGCACTGTTGTCTTGTGCTTGAACTAGATTGTTTCCATGAACTTCTTTCTCATCAGGTTGAGGATGATTGACTGATCCATTTGTATTGTTGTCTTGTGCTTGAACTAGATTGTTTCCATGAACTTCTTTCTCATCAGGTTGAGGAGGATTGACCGATCCATTTGCATTGTTGTCTTGTGCTTGATCTAGATTGTTTCCATTATCTTCCTTCTCAACAAGATTGTCCTTCAAATGCTTGTCCCCCCTTGTTCCAGTTTCTGTTGGTTCATTAACAGCAGCAACTACAGGTGCCATGTAACTGCATGCGCCTGATCCCTGCAGAATAAACAGTAATGTGACGAACATTCATTCCTAACAGCAATACCATACGGGATGTTACTGTGGAGATCCTACAGTGGATTCTGATAAAAAAGCAAGTCAATGCAGATTTGGTGCCTAGGGGGTTAGCGCCCTCGTTAGCATATCATGTTGTAATGTTTTGAAAAATCATCACAAAAGCATGTATGTCGTAGTATACATTAAGTTAAGTATAGTTGCAACAATTCAGTTGAAATTCATCCTAGGGCTGAAACTCAAGTGAGTGAAAATTTAACTAGGCTCTCCGCTACCACCGACTGTTAGCTGGCTTGGTATGCTATGTTATGCAACTGATATGATTACAGGAGCAACTTCTTCACTAAATATACTTTGCTGGTAGGCAGCAGCACATGTTACTTGAAAATTTCACAAGAAGACAAGCATTTGAAGCTTTTTCTCACTTTTTGGGGGGACTAATACCAAGTTACTAGCAAAAGAAAAAACTGCATTATATATTATATAAAGTATCTAGTTAATAAAGGAAAAGTATATCTGACTACTATTGAAAATAATATCAAGGTGCACGAAACCATTTCAAGATAAACAGAAAACTGAATGTGTTTACCATAGGAAACATTACCTTGGGTATAGGACATACATAGTAGTCTTCGCTGCCCTTTCTCAATACTATACACTTCCCTGCGTTACACTTGCAGATTGGCGATTTATCATTAGATCCAGCTCCTTGGGGACTAATTTTAACCACAGCTGTAGCGCTTGGACCTTTTGGAATAACATGAAGTGGAGTTGAAGTACCAGCACTTTGGAAGGTGGAATTAAGTGGAGTTTTAGGAATAGTAGCCTGCGGGCTGACAATATTTGGAGTTGTGGCACCAGCACCTCGGAGATTAACATTATTAATTGGTGTTCTAGGTTCAGCTACATGATTGCTTGAGATGTTGATCACGCAATTATTGCTTGGTTTAGGATGGCTCCTAACAGCAGGTTGTAATTCAGGATCAAGACCTACTTCTTCACACACGGAAACACGGTTGCACTTCTGCAAAGTCATGTTCAACAAGTAAACACTTTGTCAACTGTATACATGAAAATCAGTGTAGTTACATGAAAGAACATAAATATTTGTGAGTCAAAATAATTTTCAAGTTAGTTGAAAGACATTGCATAACTGAAGAATGTAAACTTCAATTTAAAGAAGATAAAGGAAAAGTAAACACAGTGGGATTCATACAGGAGCATCTCTACACAATTGAACAAACTTGTACAATCTTATATAAGGAATAAGCCTGCAGCTTTAGAAAATGATAATGCAAACAAAAGGCAAATTTATCCAGAGACATCAACAGAAAGCTACTTATCTTGGAAAACTAGGGGTTCTAATTGTATCTTCTACTCCCTCTCTGTTCCAAACTCTAAGACATTTTGGCTTTTCTAGATTCATTACTTTAAAGTCTTTAACTATGTATCTAGACTTAGTGTATATGTAACTGCAAGATATGTGTGGGGCATATTACAGAAAATGCGAGGACATGGTTATGACATCAAGCTTGTAGCTATAAATTTATGAGTTTTGAGGAACTGACATTATGATATTTGGATGTAATGGGAGCACTACCGTTGCAATTAAGGATTGGAGACTGATCTGTAACAAACAATATAACAGCAGGATGGGGTAAACAGAGAGCTTTCATAAGTCATAGAGTCTACATTGTATTACTTGACATCATTTTGGTTGTAGTTGTGACAAAACCTACTACTTTATGTGCCCTACATAAGTGGAGTACACCAAACATTTAGACAAGTAGTGCATATGGTTGGGGGGTGGATAGGTTACCAAAATAGTTATTGATTTAATGTTTTGCTGAAAGGAAGAAAGGAGGTTAATGGTGGCTGTTGCTTGGTAGCATGGGAAAAGGTGACAACCAATTGATCTAGGTGGCCTGGATATTCCTAATTTGCATGTTATGGGCTGGGCATTACAGAGGAGATGGCTATGTTTGAATAAAACTGAGGAAGGACGTCCCTGGTCAGGTTTGGACATCCCAATTCAGTGACCACATATGTTGGGAGCGGCACAAACACCATGTTTTGGACAGATCGGTGGTTGTGTGGGAGTTCTTTACTTGATCTTGCTCCAGCAATAGTGGCTTGTGTATCCAAAAGATCCATAAATCTTCATACAGTAGCAGAAGCTTTGGAGAACTAAGTTTGGATTAGAGACATTCAGGGGGCTTTAGTATTTGCAAGTTTGGCATGTCTAGAAAAATGTGAATTTAACACTGGAGGCTGATGAACATGTTTGGAGGCATGAGGCAAGTGGGTACTTCACATCTAAATCGACATATAGAGCTTTCTTCTATGGTTCAATCACTTTTGAACCGTGGAAATGCTTGTGGAAATCCTGAGCGCCATCAAATATAAAATATTTTTATGGCTTGCCATTTGGAACAAATATTGGACAGTCAACCTACTAGCAAAAATAGGTCTACCACACCCGGATCAATGTGTTCTATGTATGCTATGTGATTAGCCTTTTTTGACTCATGATGTACAGAAATGCTTCCTTGTCCCAAAGTTGATAAGGGAAGGTTGTTTGTAAGGGACCGTTATTTCTTCTCTATATAAAGACGTGCACCTCTCTTTCGTGTTCGAGAAAAAAAAATGATTCAGTGAACAGCGCCACACGTTGTATTGAATGCGTGCCATTAAATTTCCATGATAAGTGATTGTTCACTGGTCAAGGTTTCCTTTTTTGAAAAAAAATGGTGAAATCTGAGGCCATATGTATTTCTAGTAAAGAGAAGACTTGTATCATTATATTGATTCTTACACATGCTGAAAGACTGGAATATCTTCAAAATATATACATGATGAGCATTTTTGTTTATCATTTTAGGAGTGAAAAGGTGACCTTTCTATTTGTTGCTATAGGATTGCAAGAAGAGATATGGATAAGTCTTTCTAATTTCTAAAGTGCCTCTACCTGATTAGTTGTATACTAATACGATATCTTACATGATACGCAGATACTTGCTCAAGTCACAAAAAGAAGATGTTGCTTGGACGCAAATGATTGAGATGCATTAAGGAGTCAAATGATTGAGGCAAGTAAACAAATTTAGTGGGGCCACGTGATCATCTTGTGATATTTCTTAATATAAGTGTGCAGAAGTCATGGAAATAGAACACCAAGGACAATGGTACTTTCCCATTAGAAATCTCTGCGTTGAACAATGGGGTATATAAAATCATGCAGCAACAGGCAAAGACAACACATTATCAACATTCTAGGAAGAACAATTAGTCAAAAGAGAGCACAGGCACAGGAGATGCATTAAGGAGTTTAGGAAGTGTAGTAGTTTAAATTAGGGAAGGCTGGATAATTACGACAATGTAATTTCACCAATTTGATAGCTATACATTAGACAAGACCTGGAAAAAAAATGAGAACCAATTTTGGAACTAAAAGCATGAATGCTCAATTGCTCATACCCTCTTGTAAACTTGTAATAATAGCAGAAGACATAACAAGTACTTATTCCATATTGAAGTTACAGACAGCTAGCTGGCGAAACACACTGAACCTTTGATAAACCCTGTCTGAGACCTCTGCTAAACTTAGTAATGACTACTGTCATAGAAAGGGTTGCTATAATCCACATAAGAACAACTACTATATCCAAGGTGTATACAGTAGAACAAAACAAACATGATGATCAAGATCCTCTAAATTTCCTTCTATAGAAAATTAGTAGAGTGATGGTTAAGATTCTGCAACAAACTGGAAATCACATATAGGAAGATCTATTTGCAGGCAATTGGAAAAACTACTACCCCGCAATTTCATCCGAAAACGTCAGGTTACTGCCAAATTGGACACGGAAAAACAGCAATTTCACCTGGAAGTCTGGAACCACTACAATACATTCCATCCAAGTCGTCAACCAAAACCACTGCAAAACCCCTCCAAGAGCTTTTGAACCCAAGAAACGCTCGCTGCAATCCAGCATTCTGCTCCCCCAGATTCTCTAGCATCCTCAAATCCACCTCTTCTATCGCAGTAACAGGTCTCACCGCCATGCTTCAATCAAAAAACTCCCCTCGGATTGCGTTTCCCACACCCAAAGCAGTACAAGAAATTTTAACTAAATACTGCAGTGGTTAAACCGTAGGGTAAAAAAAACAGAGAGAGAGAGAGGATCTTTTCGGAGGTGAGTGTGGACTGTGGAGGCTCACCGGCTGCGACGGGCAGACGTACACCCACCGGCCGCGCTGCTCGTCCCGCTCCACCGCGCAGCGGCCGCGCCCGCATACACACAGCGGGGCCCGCTCAATGTATTCCACGACGCGGATGAAGTCCTCGTCCTCCTCCGCGTCGCTGCCGGAGCTGGCGTCGGCGAAGTCGAACGGCTGCCTCAGTTGGGCGCCGTGGATGGCCGACACCACCGCCGGTGCCGGATGAGGGGGAGGGGAAGAAGGCGGGGTGGGAGGGTGGCAGGAGCTGACGCTCTCCGCCGGGTTGGTGGCGGCGGTGGTGCTGCTCATTGCCGCGTCGCCGTGGGCTTGCTCTCTCCCCTGCATGCTGCAGCGGATGATCTCTCTCTAGCGAAACTGGGAAACTCTTCTCGTCACCAACGGCCACTTTGTGTACTAGGTAGCTTGTAGAAGAAGCAGCAACACGGGCATGCACCCACACCACAAAAGTAAGCACAAAAGTAAGCTTGTTGCCACCCATTGAGAGAGGAAAAAAGATTCGTATTCTTCCGGTCTGGGACATGGAGATTAAAGATGTGAGGTTCGCCAGGCAGGGGAGGAATCAGATTTTCTGTCGAGGAAAAAGTCTACCTAACCACTGATTATTTATTTAGGATAGATTACTTCACCTCTAAACTATAAAATCAAATTTTCTATTCCTTAAACTTTCTAAAACTGATCAAATAACCCTCGAGTGGTTTTGGACGGTGGTTTTGCTACATTGACGATGGTTTTGTCTTTTCTTTTTTATTTATTTCCGCTGAATCTTTGAAAAATCATAAATATAAAATCCAATTTTGTTGGACTCCACATGAGTAGATCTACACAGTGAACATATAATATGGTATACTTTAATACAAAGTTTTTACTGTACCTTTACATCTATGCTTTTCTGTAATTAATTAGAATAATTCATAGCTGCAGATTCTATGGTCTAATTGTGGTGAAATTTTTATGGTGAACTAATTATTGTATTTTTCAACTGTAGTAAAAATTTTATACTCATTGGATCATGTATAACTTAGTTATAGATTTATTTAGGTTTCTGCTTGTTAAATCTATACTTTATCTATAACTAAGTTCTACATGATCCAATTAGTATAAAATTTTTACTATAATTCAAGCATACAATAATAAGCCTACCATAAAAATTTCACAATAATTAAACCATAAAAGCTGCAGCTATGAATTATTCTATTTAATTATAGAAAAGTATAGATCTAAAGATACAACAAAAACTTTGTACTAAAGAATACCATATTATATATTCACTGTATAAATCTACTTATTTGGAGTCCAACAAAATTAGATTTTTTATTTTATGATTTTCTATGATTTACTATGCTTTTTTAAAGATTCAGTGGAAATAAATAAATAAATAAAAGATAAAATCATTATCAATGTAGCAAAACCACCGTCCAAAACCGCTTGTGGCTTATTAGACCAGTTTTGAAAAGTTTAGGAAATAAAAAATTCGGTTTTATAGTTTAAGATGAAGTAGTCTACCTTGCATAATTTTAGGAGTTAAAGTAGACTTTTCCTTTCTCTTGACCCAAACCAAGACGTAGGCCTGCTACATGCCATTGCTACTGGCAACATATACTACTGGGATGGCAAACCTCTCCCCACCGGTCTGAATCCACTCAAATTCTTGAGCCTTTCCGCTGTGTTGCGAGATCGGTGTTCGCCTCGTTGACAGATTATTGTCTTGTTGCTGCTACAGTTACAAGGTACGTACGTAGCCGTAATTATTTATTTCCTTAGAGCCGATGTTTTAATGCCAGCGGTTGATCGTACAAGGACATTGGCACATTGCTCCCTCCTGGTTCTCATGGATGTGTTTGGTATTGAAGACTGGTTAGTCTTAGTCTTAGTCTGCTCTCACTGAGTCAATCCATGGTTATTTGGTTGTCTATATTGTCTGAGTCTGGCTAACGTACGGGTGTGTTTGGTTGCCTAATTTGCATTGCATAGAGTCACCTCTTCTTCGAGTGGGTAAGTCTACCCCTTTATGGCGTTTTGTCGAACATGTGGTGGGCAGCAAGAAGCAACAGCGAGCACCTCGACGAGCCGGCGAGCCAGAGAGCACCTCTGCACGTGTCTTGCCGTAGACCTCGCTGCCGCGCCTCATGACCCCAGCTGGACCACCGGGACGAGCACAGCATGACCCTCCTCTACCCCAGAAAAACACGCAGCACCTCTGTGTTAGGGATATGGGCTAGTATTAATAATAAATATGGGCTTCGGACATAGCCCCGTTCGGCTGGCAGAATTTTGGCTGAAACTGGCTGAAAAACACTGTTTCTGACTGAATTGTTGGGAGAGAAAAACACTATTTCAGCTGAAAAAAGAAGCCGAACAAGTCGAATATGGGATAAGCAGAACGGGGCCTATTGGCTTGCGTGCCTCTACTGGTTGGGTTGGGCTTGGCCCGTGTATGGAGTGGTATATATTTACCTTTGGCTGTGGAGAGAGGGGTATGAAGAATACTATAATCAATAATCAGATATATCCTAATTTGTTCTAGCTACTCCTCTCGTGTTCATCTTCTTCCTCCCAATTCTCCTGCTCTGCTGCTAGTTCCTCTCCAATCTCTGATCTCTGATGCTTCCCTACCTATCCCTGCTACCCTGCTGCTAACATCTGGTATTCAGAGCCAATCCTGGAATTCCACCGAAATCCCTCACCAACCGATTCCGATTGCAATTGAGCGTTATGGGTCTCTATTTCCAGTTGATCCTGGCCGAGCTTCGCGATTATCGCAAGGAGTTGGCGTCCACGAAGGAAGCTGTCTCCTCGACCATGCAGCTCCTCCACGCCGACCAGGGCCACGCCACGGGCCCCACCGTCAACGACCGCCCCACCATCGTTGATCCCAACATTGACGTCAGCCTCGACGCGGATGACAACACCAACGGCAGTGGCTTCTCCGTCCCCAAGCTCGACTCCGAGGCCGACCCGCCCATGTAGAGCCACGTTCCCATCAACACCACCCTCTTCTCGGCCGACCAGGATGAGATCCCCAACAACCTCGCCGTGCACCCGGGCTCGTTCCGCTGCGTCCGCTCCAACTCTGACGACGTGGAATTCTCGCCTCGCACCTATGCTGCTCCGATGCCTTCCTTCGTGCTCTGCTCTGCCCTGCTCCCCACGCAAGGACCTCCACGCACCGAAGCCCTTCCCAGGGTGGCGCCGCAGCGTCCCTGGCCTGGCCAGCAGCCGTAGCTCGCGCGCATCAACACGATGAAGCCCTCCTAGTACCCCGCCGAGGATGACGGCCCCGACGACCTCACGCCGGGCGACCCTAGTCCCGAGTTCGCG
Source organism: Miscanthus lutarioriparius (assembly GCA_904845875.1). Classification (NCBI taxonomy): domain Eukaryota; kingdom Viridiplantae; phylum Streptophyta; class Magnoliopsida; order Poales; family Poaceae; genus Miscanthus; species Miscanthus lutarioriparius. The sequence continues at coordinate 53,192,724 of CAJGYO010000010.1, forward strand.
TCGCAGACCAACTTCCGCATCCATGGGGGTGTTGAGGACATCGCCATCTACCAAGGCTTCCAGCCCCCTGACAGCGGCATCGTGCTCACCTGCTTCCTTCGCGGCGACGCGCTCCACCGCTTCGAGTATGGCGTCCCCACTGCGGCGTTCCTCGCTAAGCTTCGTGGGGGCACTTGTACCACCGGCTGCCCGGACCCTCCGGACGCCACCATGCGACGCGCCAAGTACCTTCTCCACGACAACGACTTCGCCGACGAGCTTGGTCGCGAGGAGGCAGACCTAGACGTGAAGCTGCTGGGCCCCGTGAGGTACTGCGCCACCAGCGACCAGTTGGTGATCGAGTGCAAGGCCTTTCTGGACGCTCGACTGGTGTTTGAAGAAATGCCAAGCAAGTACACCACCATCGTGCACTCTGTTCATTCTCTGTAGCATTCCATTCTTATTTTCCTTGCTGTGCCTGGTATGCCACCCTTACCCACGAGCATGTTGGGATCTAAGTCCATTGCCTCAACCAATTTGTGCATCCAATAGTTCAAGGACCTTGTGGTGGCGAAGCATTGGCTTGTCTTTGGATGGGTATGAGTTGGCGAAACAACCGCTTGATCAATGATTATAAATTTGGCCGAGGAAAATGTTTTGCACCTTGTTATTCGGTGTCTAATCTACGTGTGATCAACGGTGAGGCGCCCTTTCGGAGAAAGTTTACATTTCAGGAGGAGGAGGCTCCCAACACCTTGCCCAACAGTGTGTCGATGAATTGCCTCATCGATGCGAGCTATTTTCGCTTCCATTCGGATGCAGCTCGGATGCGAGTGCTATCAGACAAAGACTGAGCCATGGCCTCCACCTTGAACTCCGTTTGGTGAGCTGTGAGGCCAGTGCGTCCTCTACCATGGTCGTTGTTCAACATGGTTGAGAGGTATTCATCTTGTGTCACTTGGGTCGACTCTGGAAACCCCATGGTTTCCATCACTTGATATAATCGATCAGGTGTGTACCGGCTACTACTCATCAAAAGCTTTTGACATGTATGATGGTGCTATCGGTGAATCTGACTAGGCTGGTAATCGATTCCAGAAGCAAGTACAGCAGAAGTGTGGTGGCAATTGTCAGTGTTTCTTGCTTGAAGTGACAGGACATAAATCTCGAGTTGCAGGAGGAAAAGCCAAGGATCGTTGGGCGACTAAGCAAGATTTGTTACAGCAAATTTTGTCTTCTGGTCCTAGCTTAGATCTTGGAGGGGCTTGGCATCAATCAGTATCTCTCAAGTTCTTGCAACTCTCATGGATGTCATCTGTTTGGACATGCGATTCGGTGGTTTGGTGCTATCACTGCATTTGCCGATCTCGTTAGTGGTGCTAATGGTTACGATGGTGTCCATCTAACCGCCGTGATGTTTCTGATGGTGCCTGACAGTCTCTCCTATGACATATCGTGTGGAGTTCAGCATACTAATTCTCTATAGCTGGACTACAATCTGACCTCAGTACATGTGTTGGACACACATTTGGCAGCTCCTTGTTTACTTGGAGCTGGACTAAATTGGACTACAGTCTACTGCATTGTGTTCCAACCTTGCTTCGTTGCCAGCAAACTGATTGTTCTTGATTGGATGCTCATGGCCGCAATTCAACTAGAGATCGTGTGTGATGGAGCTCAGTTGCGACCAACACCATGGCCCTCTTTCAGTACAGTCCATGAAGCTACTGCAGGGTGGTGTTTCAATTTGCTCGTGCTGCCAATATGGCTACCTTCAGCTTGGTGGAATTCTGGGTACCAAAGTGAGGTGCCATGGCATAGTTTCCTCTCATCCCATTCAGACCCCTCGGCCACCACCATCTCCAATTCTGTTGGTGTGCTTCATTTATATCCTCAAGCGGCAAGTTCATGCAAGCACTCTGCTGTCCTTCGTGGATTGGTGATCAAGTGGCCTCAAGTGTTGGTGCTCACGGTAATTACAAATGACCTACTAACACCATGGGATCCAGGAGCCAAACATGTGCTGTTTTTCTGCAGTAAGCCATTTCGAGTTCTAGAGCTGCAGCATGAGTCGTATCGTCTTGTGTTGATTCCTGGGAATGTTTCTTGTTTGGGGACCACACTTGTGTCTATGCAAAGGTCTATGGTGAGGACCTTACACTGGAATTCTGGTGGTGACATGGCTGCTACGCTCCGAAATCAGCATACCAGCTACCAAGTTGCTAACATTGATGATGCCAAAACATCCAAGATAATACTCACCGGACAGAGTTTATGGTTGACGGAGCTTCCATTCTATCACCAGCTAGTTGAGGACCCTTGATGGCTTTGGTCGCTCAAGGAGACTAATTGTTCATTCCTCTACCAGGTATCATCGGTGCTTATCCACGGTCAACTGAAGATGTGAGTTTTTAACAGCTAGGGGCAAGCTGTTGCTTAAGCTGGGAAGAATGTTAGGGATATGGGCTAGTATTAATAATAGATATGGGCTTTGGACATGGGTCTGCGTGTCTCTACTGGTTGGTTGGGCTTGGCCCGTGTATGGAGTGGTATATATTTACCTTTTGGCTGTGGAGAGAGAGGGTACAAGGAATATTGTAATCAACAACAATTAGATATATCCTAATCTCTTCTAGCTACTTCTCTCGTGTTTATCTTCTTCCTCTCAGATTCCTCTGCTCTGCTGCTAGTTCCTCTCCGATCTCTAATCTGTGATGCTTCCTGCCTATCCCTGCTAGCCTGCTGCTAACACTCTGCTACTCTGCTCCAAGGACAGAGCAGCTCTGCTCCTCCTCGGCGACGCACGCACGGACGCATCCAGCGCACACACCTCGTCTCCCATCCCACGCACGCACGGACGCCGGCCAGCGCTCATGGAGGTCGCCCCGCTGCAGCAGCACCTCGGCGACGCACGCACGCATGAGGCCGAGAGGCGCAGTGGCCGAGCGGCACCGCCGGATCGTTCGCGCTCGTGGAGAAGCCTCGCGGCACGGCCGGCTCATCCTCCTGCCGAGCTCGGCGCTGGCATGACCCAGCCTGCTGCCGAAGTCCTTCCCAGCCTGACCGACGGAACAGCGGCGGGGGAGGGGAAGTCCGTCCCAGTACGCCGCGGAGGCCACCGGCGCCGAAGGAGACGACGGGGAGGTCGATGTCGAAGGGGATCTGCTTGTGCCTCGCCGGCAGCCACGGGGATGAGGAGCGGCGCGGCTCGAGCATGGCGCCTGAAGGAGAGAAGACGCACGGAATCAAGACGACGGGAGGTGACGGGAATGGAGACTTGGCCTAGCCAAGCCTGGCCACGAGAAAACGAGACGCTCCCACGTTCCAGCAAGCCAGGCCAAGGAGTGGTCGGTGGCTGAGTTGGGCCTGGCTAAAGGGTCCATACGGGAAACTAAACAACTTTAAGGCCACGTTAAGTTGGTCCCCAATTCGGCGTGGCTGAGTACAGTAGCCTGGCAAATATTGACTAAGGGTCCATCAGAAAGTACAACCAAACTGTGTAATTATTTTTTGATTTCATCAACATTTAGTACTCCATATATGTACCACAAATTTAATATGACGGGAAATCTTCTTTTTACATAGTGCCAAAGTTTGAATTTTGAATGAACTAAAGAGGGCCTAAGGTGGCTTCTTAGAGCTCAGCCTGAGATTGGCCACGCAACCAAACAGGTCCGTGTGTCACGTCACTATGCCCTGCGCCAGGAAGGGGCGCTGGGGGAGGCCGCTGCGCCCAGCAGCACGCCGACGTGAGAAGCCGCCACCGCGTCTTGCCGCACCTGGTAGTGGCGTGCTGCCCTGTGCCCTGTGTCAGGAGTCGGGAACGAGAGAAAAGAAAGGAGAAATATGTTTTGTCACTGACATGCCGAGTCTCACTTGATAAAGGGGATAATTAAGACTTCCTCAATCTGCTGGAGCACGTATCCTCTATAGTCTACAATTCAGTTTTTTGAATCCTTATTGCTGGATTTTTAAAGTAAAGGAAAAAGGAAATATGCCCGTGCGTCGTAACGGGAGAACGATTTATCGCATTGTCGGTGGCACGAGTACAACTGCACGGTCAAGTCATGTGTGGGCACAATGGCCATGACAGCACGCGCGCCTAGTGTCACTGGGCATGGTCAGGCGATCTAGAACGTTGGTGTGCCAGCCAGCGAGAAGACATGGCTAGCACTGCACAACGACGCGATGGGGCGGTAGGATGCCCGTGTGGGCGTGGCTCTGGTGGTGGCTGATCAGACGCTACTGCCTGCGGTGGCATAGGCGTGGTTTGACGGTCGCGGTTGAGCAAGCACGCAACCCTTACGGTGCCCTTAACGATCGAGAAGAGTGGCATGCATGGGAGACCTGATTGTGCCATTAGTGTACACGACGACGCAACACTTGGTGGAGATCATCCTGGCAAGGAGTAGTTGGATCACGTGAGGTCAATCGATTGCTCCGCCTTTGGTCTTCCCAACAGCAAGTCCTCGTAATTTCAGTTTGCTTGATGTGTCCTCTGTCTACCCTCAGCAATAAAACATATAACTTACGCCATTTTGTTCTAGCATGCCTTAGAATCAGACTATGTATCGTGGCTTCATGTGTGGTACTCTAACTTGTATAAATATGAGTTATGAGTTTAAGTCATAGATAGGACAGTAAAAATTAGGAATGTCTATTTTATCTCTAATTTATCACATACTAATCCTAATAAAACCAGCTAGAACACTTATGCTAGGGAAGTGGAGTGACAAATGAGCCACGAGAGTGGAGTGTGACAAATGAACCAGGAGAGTGAACAAAAATTTAGAGGAATATTTTTTTCATTTAATTTAATCTTAGGATAGTAAAGATGCCTATATGTTATCATTTTTTTAGCATGAATATATGTTATAATTGGATAAATAAAATTCTTGCATACCTCTACAACCCAGTGTAGATAAATCCTAAGGTCAAAGAAGAAATAAATATGAGTAATTTATGAATTAGTGAAAACATTTAAAAGGTCTCACGACATCTATTTTCTACCATATTTTGGATTTTCTTAATTAGTTTTTTTAGTTCTAAATTAGTTAGTCTATGCAGTCCATCCTTCTTCCGGTTTTACAGCTCTTCATAGATAATCGCTAAAAAAAGTGCTCTTCATAGATGGACCCCAAACGCCTGGGCTTTAGGTCTATAGCTGATTTTATTATGCCTCAATATTGAGCCGGATTGGGCTTTAGATAGCAAATAAAAAAATTCCATCTCACCCAACCGTCCATCCACCTCCCTCCACGATACTCCAGATCGAGCCTCCCTCCCGTTCGTCTCTCTTCGCGCGACCCTCGAGTCCGTAGGCCGCCGCCGCCTCCTCCTCCCTTCCGTTTCTCTCACTCCAAAATCCAGATCGAGCATCCTCCCTGCCCAGATCGAATCCTAGACGCTCAGATGGACTTCACCCCAAAACCAAATCAACCTCAGAGTGCTTGAATCCAGTGGTGGTGGCGGCGGTCCGTCGTCGCGCCGCTGCAGATCACGGTGAGGGAGCTGTGTACATCTGTTATGGCAGGAGGCAGCTCCAAGGTTGATCCGATCACGGCAGGGCGGCTTGATGCATTGGCGGCTGTGTCGGGACGGTGGCAACGCCGCCATCTGCCGTCTTGCCTTCGCCGCGGGAGGAGCGGACGTGAGAACTGCAGTTGCGACGCCATGGGAGGGAGAAAAGCTGTCCTGCATGCAAAGCAGGAGAGAGAAAATACTTGTTTAGTTATCCCAGGCGGGCACAGGGAAAGGACTAAGGCTGATAACGAGCCGGCTCCTAGCAGCTAGCTAGAATGCCAGTTCAGCTCGACTCGTTAAAAGCTCGAGCTGATACGTTAAGCTCACGAGCCTAAAATATAATGTTTATATTTATCTAAAATTTAAGAATAATAATAATACAAAAAAAATAAATTTAACAACCTTAAATCGAATAAAAAAATAATATACGCTAATATATATACAAGTATAATAAAATATTATAGTATTCATGCATCTAACTATCTTAAATGATACTTTTTTTTCCTAGAAGCTTAGCTCGTTTAGCTCGTGAGCGGCTCACGAGCATGCTTGAGTTGGCTCGTTATAGCTAACGAGCTAAAATCTTGGCTCGGCTCAGCTCATTATCTTAACGAGCCGAGCTGAGCCGAGTCGAGCCAGCCACGAGCCGAGCGAGTTAACGAGCTTCGAGTTTTTCGTCCAGCCTTAGAAAGGACCCTGGCCGGTGTAGGTGTACTGAGAAAGAAGTAGGAGGAGGAGACGGACACGCACGCAATGTAAGAGTCCGATTTGGAAGATGAGTTTTTTTCTTTCTGTTCCTGTTGCGTCCCAAGCAATTTTTTACCCGATCATCATCCTTATAGGTATCCAGACTAAAAAAAATCCAGACAAAAAAATCAGCTAAAATTTTGCCTCTTTATTAATACTAGCAAAAGCGCCCGTGCATTGCAACGGGAGAAAATGTTTAGCATCATCCAAAGTTTTGACATCTATGTGTTGTTTTGCGTTGAAAGCTATAGTTTTTCATTTACATCATTATATTTTTATCGTACTTGACATTATGCTAAAAAATGTATATATAATTAATTTTGACACCATATATTTTCTTCTACTTAAGTAATCAATTACAGCTATGCCATAGCGTAGGCGAACACGAAGGGTCAGGTGCGCATATTTTCACCTCCACTTTCAATTATAGCATCAAAGAATCAACGAGTACCAATAAATTTACATAGTGCATAAACACTTCATCGTGCAACTTTTTGTTAAAGTTGAGACCAATAACACATAATTAATCAACTCTGAAAGCATCTAGGCCCCTAGTTGGGTTTCGGTGATTAATGACAATACGTGATTACTATGACTAACGTGTGTTTTGTAGAGGCAATTATGTTAGGTCATTGTCGACAGAATATCATCGGCAGTCCTCCGAGGAGTATCCCACGAATGTAGATTGATCGGCAGAGGAGCGTGAGATCAAGAACAAGAGGGCAACAGAGACACATGAGTTAGACAGGTTCAGGCCGTCGGTACGACGTAATACCCTACTCCTGTGGTCTGTTGGTTTGTATTAGCTATCGTATGATATGCCGTGATTTTAGAGGGGGTCCCGCCCGCCTTATATAGTCCGAAGGGGTAGGGTTACAAGTCAGTTAGATCTGAGAGATAACTGAAAAGTAATAACATATTACAAGAATCATGGGATTACACGTATCCTAACAGATCTCGTAGCATCTTCAGGATATCTTCCCCATGTCTTGCGGAAGGCGCCGAGCAGAATCATGCCCCGCAAGGCTTCATCTTGTGGGCTAGGCCGCCCCTGGGGGCGCAGCCCATGTGGTCTGCCGTGGGTATCCGTGGTCGCACCTCCCACAGCTAGTCCCCGAGCACCTTGTACCCGTTATGCAACGCCGTCTTGAGCTTGTCCGAGCAGGTGCGAACCAAAGCCGAGCAATCCATCTCATGGTCCGACCACCGCGATGAGTCGCCGAGCAGTTGTGAGCAGTTGCCGAGCAGCGTGCACCATCGCCTAGCAGCATGAAGCGTAGCTGAGCAACATATTCCAAGTACGGCTTGCCATAAGGGTGTAAGGAGCTCAAGTCTAGAATTAAAAATTTCTTCGCAGTGGACCAAGTGTGCCCACTTAGTGTCCGACCACGAGAAAAGGAGTCAATCTTCTTCAAGAGGCATGTAGTCTTAAAAAAAATCCCGCACATTCACCACAAGGTGAAGTGTGCCCACTTAGTCCCCGAGCTTGACAGTAGATGATGTAGTCATGTGGTGCCAGGGTTAGAAATTAGAAGAATAGTAAAAGACTAGCAAAGCAGGCAGCCAGTCCCCGGGCGTGGCCCCAGAAAGAGATAAAGCACATTCACCGCTAGGTGAAGTGTGCCCACTTAGTCCCCGAGCCTGACAGTAGATGACGTAGTCATGTGGTGCTAGGATCAGAAATAGAGAAACAGCTAAAGACCAGCCGAGCAAGCAGCTATTCCTCGAGCTGCAAGCGGAGATATCGGAGAAATCAAACCGTTGAGAAAAAATCAGAGTAATGGCTGTACAGTAACGGTTACCGAGCCTCAATAAATGGCGGAGAAGGCGGCGATTTTTCAGCGAGTAGCAACTGACAGCAGCGATAAATTGGAGACGCGCAAAAGCCCAGGTAACGGCCCATATGCCGCATCGGAGAAATCGGAGCGGCATAGATCACGGGAACGGTTCCCCAAAAACCCTTGAATGCGGAAAGGTGAGGAAAGTGCTTTATAACAGTGCCGCCGCATACCCCGCGTTCCCACCTTTTCCACTTCTTCTGCCTCCTCATCTCTCGTATCGTCGAATCCGCAACCACATTTGCCTCCGCCGCCAAACCCTAACCAGATTTGGGAGATGGCGTCGAAGAAGGGAGCTGCGAAATCGAAGAAGGCTAGTCCCAAGAAGACGGGCGCTGTGGCCCAACGCGACGAGGAGTGGGTGCCGTCGTGAACAGGAGAGGCAGAGCTAAACAGATTGGTGGAAGCCGGCGTTCTCTCTGACCGTGCTACCGCCGGATGGCGGCCGGCCCTCGGTGAGTCCTTCCCAACACCCCATACTAACGAAGCAGTGGTATTTGAGGATTATTTCTGACGCGGGTTAGGATTTCCTGTTCATGCATTTCTGAGGGATCTGTTGGAGCTCTGGGTGGTTAGTTTGTTCAACCTCCACCCCAATACTATTTTGCACATTTCAATCTTCATCCATTTCTGTGAGGCATACCTCGGAATCCTACCCCACTTCAATCTCTTCCGTCACCTATTCTGGCTGAAGAAGAGAGGCAGCACTGGTTCCAAGGTGGTCGGCGGGGTGTACCTTCAGCTGCGCGATGGGATGGTGAGCCAATATCTTACTGTGCCGCTGAACACATCACTGAAGGGGTGGAACGCCAGGTGGTTCTACATGAAACAAAGCCACCCAGCAGTCCGCTGTAACGCCGACCACATCCCAGAAAGCCAGAGGAGTTGGTCGGAGATGCCGAGCAACGACGATATGGAGCACATAAAGGAACTCCTCGGCTTAATAAAGGGCGTGAAGACCAATGGCGGATTAGTAGCGGCGAGTTTCATAGTGCGCCGCGTCCAGCCCTATAAGGAGAGGGTGCACCCAGACTTTGAATTCAAAGGGGAGACCGACAGTACCCGAGAGAGGCCAGAGATACTATCCAGGAATGTTGTTGAAGAGCGGACTGCCGAGCTGTTCGCTCTGTTTGCCTCGTTCAGCTTGTCAGGGTACACAAAACCCTTTAACTACAAGAATCTGCCTCCTCAGGTGAGTATCCCAACTGTATGTTTCTGAGAAGTTTTTTCTTTTGTAATTGCCAAGCAGTAGACTGATAAGCTCATGTGAAGATCCATTCGCAGGATAGGACGGTATATTTCTCGAGCGTGCCTAGAGGCGATTGGCCGCCGTCAGTGGATGCACGACCACCAGTTCAACCTAAAGAAAGCTCCATTGGCGTCTCTTCAGAATCCAGAGGTATGGATGTTGGTCGGACGGAGAGTCCTCCCCCGGTATCGGAGAAAATTTGGGGGAAGAGACCGGCGGAGGATGAGCCGGCCTAGAAAAAGAGGAAAATAGCAGATGCTGCTCCCCGCAAACCAGACAACATCTCGCTTGGCAATGATCAGACCAATCGAACATGAAGGACCGCGGTGTTCGATTGGTCTGATGACGATGAAGTTCTGACGGCCCCTCCACCGAGCATAAAGGAGCCTCCGCGTAGCACGCGCGTGAGGGATCAATCAGGAAGAGGTGAAGAAGTCCGTGAATCGCCGACGAGGAAAGTCCCTGAGCAACGGGCAGTGGAAGTTTCTGCGCAGCAGAAAACGGAAGTCCCTACGGGGCGAGCGGCTGAAGTCCCCGAGCAACAAGAGATGGCGAACCCAGAGCAGCAGGCAGAACAGAGGTCGACTGAGGAGGAGCCAAGAATTCCGCCGCAGAGCATGAAAGTCGACCCTGCGGTTGCACCTGGAGGCTCGGGCAGGCATCGCCGGTTCAAGAAATTAAACCATCTGACCAAACCATAAGTGTCCTTGTGTTGAAGTTACTTTGCTGTAGCTTCTTTACTTCTGTGGTTATTGATGAACTGATTTGACGCAGTGCAAGGCAAACGACGGATCTAGCCCTGCCCGCTCAGACTGAGCAGCAGCCGAAAGCTGGTCCCGGGGCGGGGGAGATGCCAGTGGACCCCATCCTGGAGTCCCAGGGTGTCCGATAGCACACGGAGGGAGCCAATTGCTGCCCCTGCTGGACTTGGCGGCAGCGAACGGTTGTCGACGACGATGAACGAGTCGGCGACAGCACCGTCGGCAACAGCGGAGTATGGAGCGGGAAATCTTGCGATGTCGAGGGAGCAGACGGCACTCCGCGATGCTTCGGAGGGCATGGTCGGACCCGCTATCCAACCACCAAGCCCCCAGGTGGTGCGCCCAGCTTCAACGGAGGAGGACGAGGTGGAGGAGATCGTCTGTGACGAACCTCAACCCCAATCAGTTCGAATCCTCTGAAAGCGTGGTGATGATATAGTAATTGTCGAAGAGGAGGACACCACCAAAGAATTTAGGAGACTAGAGACATCCCTTACCGGGGTGATGAAGCAGATCAAGGTTAGTACTGCGTCTCGAGTGCTCCTCTTTGACGTTAAGAATTGGATTTCAACATTGTCATTGTGCGTGAGCAGGAGATAACTCGGATTGCTGAGCAGCGCCGCCAGATGATAAAGCGCATGGAACCCCTTGCTGAGGAGAACAAAAAACTCAAAGAGGTGATGAATCTCTCGGAGAGAAATATCCAGAGGGCCCGATCGCGAACGAGACCTTGCAGAGTCCAACACGCGGGACCTAGAATACCAGAAGGGGGTCGTGACTGAAAAACTGGCGGCTATGTTCGAGCAGGTGCGGATCCAGTCTGAGCAACTGGCCGCTGTCTCTGGCCAATTGAAGAGTGCTTCCGAGCAATTGGAGAAGAAATCCGAACAGCTTAAAAGTGTATCCGAGCAGAAAGCAGGTACGGTATATCGTTGAATGTACTTTTGCATTGCTGAACAACCATATTTTTGGTGCTAATTGTTGCGCTTGTAGAGCAAGACGCAGAGCTCAGCCAACTGCGCCAGGCCTTCGAACAACTTTGCCAGGAGAAGGCGAAGGAGTCAGAGCGAGCAGACAAACTGGCCGAGGAGCTGAAAGAGGAATACCTCCTGGTCGGAATTACTATTGAAGTAATACCCTTGTATGATGGAACATTATAACACTTGCAGGCTACCGTCATAAAGTCAAGGCGTAGTTTGATGTGCTGGTACAGGAGGCCAAGACCCAAAGGGAGAACTTCGACGCTGTAGTCGCTGCAATTAAGCCGGTACTTGACTGCGTCGACCTAGAACCGACCACTCAGCGCGATGGCAGGCGGCAATGTTCAGACACAGTCATCCAGAGGTGCAAGGCAGCATGGGAGAACTTCAAGATCTTCAACCGCGACGCCATTATGTCTGTCACTACTCGTGTCCTTGCGATTGTTCGGTCCCATTACCCAGCCATCGATCTTCAGTCGATAGGGGGTGGGTTCACCGAAGGACTGAGCGATGCGGAGACCCAGCAGCTGGAGGATGAGGTGGAGGACGCAACGAAGATGCTAGCCGGTGATATAGATCTGTTTGGTGAGACGGATGGTAATGGCGGAGCTCAGTAATCTGCTCATAGACTATCATCTGTAAAATCTTGATAGTGTAGTTAGAACGCACGAAAGCGCAAGAAACACTTATTTATCGAATAAATGTTACAAGGTGCATGTATATGTAGTTTGCTTGTATTTTGGCGAAAAAATCTTCGTAGTTTTAATCCTGACGCGATTATGCGTAATTGAAGTAGCGTCCAAGCAATTGGTTTGCTACTGATCCCTTTGGCCTTGGCCAGCCCATAGTCCATAACGTCGAGCGTAGAGCCCATGCACGCATAGGAGTAACGGGCGTGACCCAGGAACCGCAGCCGACCACCCATGACGCAGAGCGCGGAGCCCGTGGAACGTGTAGGGAGAGATCGGTGACTGGGTCTTCTCCATAGAAAACAGCGCGGAACGTGTGCTGCTCAGCGGTTGTTGTACTAACTTGGAGATAGAGGTAGTATAAGCGGCGACCTGGCAATTAGTTCTATGCTGAGCTCTCGGCCTTAGATAGCCCGTAGTCCATAACGTCGAGCGCGGAGCCCGTGCACGTGTAGGAGAAACAGGCGTCACCAAGGAACCACAGCCGACCACCCGTAACGCAGAGCGCGGAGCCCGTGGCACGTGTAGGGAGGGATCGGAGACTGGGTCTTCTCCGAAGAGAATAGAAAAGAAAGTAGGTTGCTCGCTGATCGGCAAAAATAGTAAAGTGTTCGGCGATTTGGAGAAACTTGTTTGGCGAAAGTCTTTGGAGATTTGGAGGAGAAAGTTCGGTGGTTTGGAGAAAACGTGTGGTGTAATACGTTGGCGATTTGGAGAAAATGTGTTCGGCGACTTGGAGAAAGCGTATTCGGCGAATTTCGGTGAAAATGTTTCGACGATTTGGAGAGATCGTTCGGCGACAACTTTGGAGGTTTGGAGAAACTTATTCGGCAAAATCATGGTCGGTGGCTTGGAGAAATCGTTCGGCGATTTTGGAGAAAACCATTCGTCGATTTTGTATTGGAGCTCATTATGGAGTATCGTAATGCTCGGCGACCGTATGTGGAGATTGAGAAGTAATGGAGAAAAAATGGAGACAAATTATGGAGATCAAAACTTTATTTATCATAAAGTGGAGAGTACATGTCTGGAGCGTTTCAGGGGTAGAAACGTATAAGGTGCTCGATGTGCCATGAGTTGGGAACATCGATCCCGTCTAAGTCACATAGGCAATAAGACCCCGGTCGGGTGACCTCTTTGATGACGTAAGGCCCTTCCCAAGGGGAGGAGAGCTTGTGCAACCCTTCGGTTTTTTTGCTTTCTACGGAGGACGAGGTCACCGACGGTGAATGAACGACCTTTTACGTTGCGGTTGTAGTATCTCCGCAAGCCTTCTAGATATTTGGCTATACGGACACAGGAGACCAAACGTTCCTCCTCGGCCCTGTCGATGTCCTCTGTCCGAATAGCTGTGGCTTTTTCTTCATTATAGTTTTCCACCCTAGGTGCTTGGAAGGCAACATCCACTAGTAGAACGGCCTCCGAGCCGTAAACTAGAAAATATGGAGACACACCAGTGCTGCGCCTAGCTTGAGTGCATAGTCCCCAGACCACAGCTGGTAGTTCCTTGAGCCATCTGCCTGGATGCTTTTCTTCTTTCTGATAGAGCCTCTTTTTGAGGGCATCAAGGATCATGCCGTTCGCCCGTTCGACCTGGCCATTGGCTCTAGGATGGGCAACGAAGACATATTTAATGGAAATGCACTGGTCTTCGCAGAAGTCTCAAAAGTGATGGCCAGTAAACGTAGTTCCGAGGTCGGTGATGATGCTGTTGGGGAGGCCAAATCTGTGTATGATATCTTCAAAGAGCTCGACTGCTTTCTTTGCAGTAGCTGACACAAGCAGTTTGTACTCGATCCATTTGGAGAACTTATCAATGGCAACGTATACGTACCGAAAACCTCCTAGCGCTGGCTTGAAAGGCCTGATCATATCCAGTCCCCAGCATGCGAAAGGCCAGGAAACTGGGATGGTCTGCAGTTCTTGTGCCGGTACATGTATTTCCTTGGCGAAAAACTGGCATCCTTCACAGCATCGGATGAGGTCTTCTGCGTCAGAGATGGCGGTGGGCCAGTAGAAACCAACTCGGAAAGCCTTGCCGACCAGTGTTCTCGAGGCCGCGTGGTTGCCGCAGGAACCAGAGTGAATTTCGAGAAGTAGCTTTACTCCCTCCTCTTGGGTGATGCATTTCTGCAGTATCCCTTCCTTGGCACTTTTCCTCATCAAGTTGCCGTCCACCAGCACGTAATGCTTGCTTCGACGAATTAAGCGCTCGGTTTCAATCTTGTCGGCAGGTACCTCGGCGCTGGTGAGGTACTTGATGAATTGCTCCCTCCAATCGGCGGCCGGCGAAGGTACTGTAAGTACCAGCTGCTCAGCGGGGGGAACTTCCTGAACTTTTTTATCTTCTTTGATGGATGGCGCTAGGAGATCCTGAACGAAGACCCCCGGCGGGATCGTAGCGCGAGAAGAACCCAATTTGGATAAGTGGTCGGTGAGCTGATTTTGGTCACGTACCACGTGGTGGTACTCGATGCCGTAGAATTTTCCTTCAAGCTTCCTGATTTCAGCGCAGTATGCGTCCATCTTATCGCTGGAGCAAGACCAGTCTTTGTTGAGCTGGTTGATGACTAGTGCGGAATCCCTGTACACCATGAGGCATTTGATGCCGAGCTCGATGGCTATACGGAGTCCATGGAGACATGCTTCATATTCGACGGCGTTGTTGGAGGGAGGAAAGTGTATCCGGAGAACGTATCAGAGCTTATCCTTTGTCGGCGTAATGAATAGAATGCCCGCACCAGCACCATTGATGTTAAGGGCGCCGTCGAAGTACATCACCCAGTGCTCAGGGCAAGTGGCAGCGATAGGCTCTTGGATCTCGGTCCACTCAGCGATGAAATCAGCGAGCGCTTGTGACTTGATGGTAGGCCTGCTTCTGAATTCGATGGAGTAAGTGCCGAGCTCAATGACCCACTTGATGATGCGGCCGTTGGCCTCCTTGTTGTGGAGAATGTCCCCCAAAGGGAACTCAGTGACCACGGTGATCTTGCAGTAGTCGAAGTAGTGTCGGAGCTTGCGTGACGTAATTAGAATTGCGTATAACAACTTTTGTACCTAAGGATAATGAGTTTTAGGTTCATTAAGAACCTCGCTTATGAAGTATACCGGACATTGCACCTTGTAGGCATGCCCGACTTCCTCGCGTTCGACGACAATAGCTGTGCTGAGGACGCGAGAAGTAGCGGCGATGTAGATCAGCAGAGTTTCATCTGGTCGTGGCGCTGTCATGATCGGAGGCGTTGTTAGGAACAACTTGAGCTGCTCGAAAGCGGTGTCTGCCTCCTCCAACCAGGAGAAGCGCTCAGAGGCCTTGAGGAGCTTGAAGAAAGGTAGCCCTTTTTCACTGAGGCATGATATGAAGCAGCTTAAGGCAGCCATGCATCCTGTAAGCTTCTGTATATCCTTGACACATGTCGGCCGTTTCATGTTGGTGATGGAGGAGACCTTGTCGGGGTTAGGTTCGATACCTCGAGCACTGACAATGTAGCCCAACAATATACCGGATGGAACTCCAAAGATGCACTTTGAAGGGTTCAACTTCCAATGGTACTTGTTCAGGTTGGCGAAAGTTTCTTCAAGGTCGGCGATAAAGTTGTCGGCGGTCTTGGTCTTGATGACCACGTCATCGATGTAGGCTTCGACATTATGGCCGATCTGTTTGTCAAGGCACATCTGAATTGCCCTTTGATAGGTGGCCCCTGCGTTCTTAAGTCTGAAGGACATAGTTGTGTAGCAGTATGCACCGAAAGGCGTGATGAACGACGTCTTGATCTGGTCTTCTTCCTTAAGGGAAATCTGATGATAGCCGGAGTAACAGTCAAGGAAGGAGAGCAATTCACAGCCGGCGGTGGTGTCTACAACCTTGTCTATCCGAGGCAGGCCGAAGGGGTCTTTAGGGCAATGTTTGTTAAGATCAGTATAATCAACACACATTCTTCATTCTTTATTCTTTTTTTGAACGAGAACAGGGTTTGCTAACCAATTTGGATGATACACTTCTTTAATAAATCCAGCAGTTAAGAGCCGTTTTATTTCTACCCTAATAGCCTCCTTGTCTGGCGCAAATCGGCGGAGTTTCTGCTTGATTGGTTTGGCGATCGGCGAGACATTCAAGGAGTGCTCAATCTTCTCCCGTGGTACCCCCGGCATGTCTGTAGGTTTCTAAGCAAACACATCGGCGTTGGCACGTAGGAAGGAGACGAGAGCGCTTTCCTATTTGGGGTCAAGGTGAGCCCCAATCTTCATGGTTTTGGAGGGATCGTGGAGGCCGAGGCCGACCTCCTTGACTTCCTTGGACTTAGCAGAGGCGTGAGGAAGCTCCAGCTCTAGGATCTCCATGTCATCGGCGGGCACCATCTTGGCTTCGGTGACCACGCTAGCCATCTGGATGGAGAGGTCAGTGGCTTCGGCGAGAGCGAGACTTTCTGTCTCATAGGCGTAAGCAACGGAGAGGTTGGCCCGCAGAGCCAGGACTCCTGCAGGTGAAGGCATCTTCATCACCAGATATGCGTAGTGCGATACGGCCATGAACTTGGCCAGAGCTGGCCGACTAAGTATGGCGTGGTAGGCGGTGTCGAAGTCGGCGACGTAGAAGTTGATATGCTCGACGCGGTAGTTGCTTGCCGTGCCGAACTGTACTAGTAGGGTGATCTCTCCAACCGGTCTGGATGCCCTGCCGGGTACCACACCCCAGAAGGAGTCCGAGGGTGTGAGATCTGTTATCCCGAGGCCCAACTCCTTTAGGGCCTCGGCGAAGAGTAGATTCAAATCGCTCGCACCATCGACGAGGACTTTCTGAAAAGCACCTTCTGGACGGTTGTGTCGAGGACGAGGGGAAAACGCCCTGTGTATGGTATGTCTGCCCACTGGTCGGCCCTACTGTAGGTAATACGAACTTCGGACCATGGGTGATAGCTGGGGTTGGCGGTGGTTTCTTCTGAAGTGACGGCGAGCACTTGTCGGGCGGCGAGCTTCCGTTCTCTTATGCTCTCGGTAGAGGCGAGGCCTCCGAAGATGGTGGCGACCACCTTGTCATGGTCCTAGAAGGCATTGTTATTGCCCCCAGGTGGTCGGCGGCCTCCATTCCCTCCGTTGGTGTCGTCGTCCAGCTTTTTGTCCTGGAACTTCTTGGCCAAACCGAGGCAATCTTTCATCTTGTGTTTGGCGTTCTTGTGGAGGGGGCACAAGCCGTCGAGGATCTTCTTGTACTGCTCGTCGTAGTTGCGCTTGGCGCGCGGCTCATTGACGACAGCGACAAAGTGGTCTGGCCGGCGCCGGTGATTCTAACCGGGCTTGGATCCTTCTGGCCGATCATGGCCGCTGTCCCGGTGGAAACTGCGGTCATCGTAGCGGCGGTCGTTGTGGCATCGGTTATCGGAGCGGTCATCGTAGCGATGAGATGGGCGATTTGTGCCCGTATGTTCTTTGAAACGCACCTCAGCTTCCTCCGCGTCAGCGTACTAGTTGGCGGTCGTGATCATCTCGTCGATGCCCGTGGGTGGCTTGCGGTTGAACTTGAAATGGAGCTCGTAGTGATGAAGTCCTCGAACGAAGGCGGTGATGACCTCAACTTCCGTGATGTTGGGAATAGAATTCCTCATCTCCGAAAAGCATCTGATGTAGCTACGGAGGATCTCGGACGGCTTTTGGGTGATGCGGTTGAGATCATGCTTGGTTCTCGGCCGCGTACGCGTAGCCATGTAGTTGTCAGTGAAGACTTTCTTCAGCTCTTCCCAAGATCCGATGGAATTCGGGGCAAGGCTTGTGAACCAGCTCATGGCGGCTGGCGTGAGCATGACAGGGAGGTAATTCGCCATGACGTTAGCGTCGATCCAGCGGCGTGGATAGCAGTGGCGTAAGCCTGCAGCCACTGAGTTGGGTTCATCCTTCCTTCATAGGGCTCGACCCCAGTGATTTTAAAACCACGGGGCCACTAGAGCGTTCAGAGCGCCCTGGTGAATGCCGGAGGACCTTCCGGATTGTCGGTGCCGTTGTAAGCAGCGTTGCCGGCGGCGATCGGCTCCAAGGCTGAGTCTGGGTTACCGTGCTCATGCTCGTACTCCTGACGGCGGCGCACTTCGTCTTCATGGCGACCGAAACAACATTGCTCGATGCGCCGTCGTGCATCCCGGAGGTTGCTGAGGTGCACTCGAGCGTCCTGTTCAACTTCCTGGTCGTGCTGGCGGTGGTGCTCGGCGCGGTGGCCCCCGGCTCCTCCCTGGAGAGGTAATGACTGGTCGGCAAATTGGGTTTGACTAGGGCGGTGATTGGATCTAGGCGCAGCAGATCGGCGAATCGTGCTCATCGAGCACGAAGGCCTCTGATCCTCGCGAATCTCATTAACCTGACAATGTGCAGCTTTAAGCATGGCGGCGACCTTGGCGAGCTCGAGCGTCTGTGGGAGGTGAGCGAGTTCATTGGTGGCCACCGCTAGATTGGCGCTTGGAGTCATGAAGATATCGTGGCCGTCAACACGGAGAAATTCTTCGTCGAGGTCGCGGTGGAGCGATCTTCCCTGTGAATCGAGCTGATTATTCTGAGCAGCCTCGGCCCTCGCAATGGCTACCTCGTTTTCTCGACGCTGCGCATGGTTGACGTTTCGGTTTTTCGGCGAGGGTCTCGAATCCTAGGGCTCCATGGAGACCCTCGCCCAAACCTTTCATGGCTACCTCGTTTTCTCGGCGCTCGCGACGTCCACGGAGTCCAAATTTTCCTCTAGGATGGTTTGGAGGGATGCTCCGGGGCATCGGTTGGCGTGCAGCATGTTGACCGTCGGCGGAAGCTGGTCGGCGAACTGGTCGGCGAGAGGATGGATATCCCCCACCTGGTCGGTGAGTTTACCCCTAAGGGCGTCTTGGAATGTATCGGCGGCGTTGGTGAGCCCGAAGGGTAGGGGCATAACCCCCAAAGTTTGCCGAGCAGCCTCCGACAGATCCAGATCGGAGGGTGGTCGGCGCTGAACGAGAGTGTCCAGAGCTGACTCAGCGATGGAGAGTCAATCGGTGAGCTTCAGATCGACCCAATCAATGGATTTGATCAGATCATTATTGCTGACGTGCCTCCTCTAGTAACGAGGAAGCGGGTGGTGAGTCGTTGAAGAAAGAGACCTTGGAAGTGGTTCCAAGATCAAATCTGTAGTTGCAGGGGCAGGGGTGATCGGCACAGAACAGATTTGCACCGACTCGAGGAGCTCTCCGACCCCATCAGCGTTGATGACCGATGAGATGGATCCGACTATGAAGATCTGGCCGGGCTGCGGAAGGAACGAAGAGTCTGTGGAAAAAGCCATTTTGTTCGGCAAGGAAACAACACGCACACTCCTACCTAGCGCGCCAACTGTCGACAGAATATCGTCGATAGTCCTCCGAGGGGTATCCCACGAAGGTAGATTGATCGGCAAAGGAGCGTGAGATCAAGAACAAGAGGACAACAGAGACACACGAGTTAGACAGGTTCAGGCCGTCGGTATGACATAATACCCTACTCCTATGGTCTATTGGTTTGTATTAGCTATCGTATGATATGCCGTGATTTTGGAGGGAGTCCCTGCCCGCCTTATATAGTCCGGGGGGTAGGGTTACAAGTCAGTTAGATCTGAGAGATAACTGGAAAGTAATAATAGATTACAAGAATCAGGGGATCACACGTATCCTAACAGATCTCGTAGCATCTTTAGGATATCTTCCCCATGTCTTGCGAAAGGTGCCGAGCAGAATCGTGCCCCGCAAGGCTTCGTCTTGTGGGCTGGGCCACCCCTTGGGGCGCAGCCCATGTGGTCTGCCTTGGGTATCCAGGGTCGTACCCCTCACAGTCATGGTAATGGCAATTGATTGGGCAATCATGGTTGTCATGCCCCTACGATGGAAATCATTTTGGTTTTCAAAGGATGGACGACAAGGTTAAGGATGGACTAGTTCTAAGTGTCGTTTGGTGTTGAAGAGACAATTAGAGTAGTTTATGACTTTATTTTTCATTTGGCCATACTATAAAGGGGGGTATGGACTAGTAGCTTGACCTAGGTGAGTCTATTGGGTTAGATGTGGTGCGCACTTGTCAAACCTAGCACTAGGTAGCTCCAAAGTAGCCCTAACATAAATTGGAGTAAACTTCATTCACATATGATTTCGAGTTAGAAGTGAATGGAGGGTCAAATGTTGACCGGACACTGGTTCCGGTGTGACCGGACTCTGGCAGTAGAGTCCGGTCAGTTCATTTGATTAAGCAGAAGTCATCTGGTTGCGACCGGACGCTGAGTGAATAGTGACCGGACACTGGGTGCCAGAGTCCGGTCAACTCCAGAGAGGTTCCAGAGAGGGAGAATCCTGATCGGACGCGTCCAATCAGTGGTGACCGGACGCTGGTCAGGTTCTGGTTACTGACCGGACGCTGAGTAGCGAAGTAACTGGACTCTGGGTTCCAGCGTCTGTTTAACATCAGTAAGGTTCCAGAGAGCAGTTTTTGTGATCGGACGTGTCCGATCAGTGCTGACCGGACGCTGGTCAGAGTCTAGTCACAACTTAATGGCTCAGTGGCAGGGAGAACTGACCAGAGCGTACGGTCACCCCGCAGAGGCACATAATGGTTCGTTTTGAATGACAGTGTATAAATACTTCCTCTATTCATTTAAGGGAGTACTGTTGCCCATTTCAACAGCTAAGAAACACCCTTGAGAGTGCCAAGGAGAGCAAGAGCCTAGTGAGGTGATTGAGATTTGATAATCCAAGTTTAAGGCCTCATTAGCAAAAAGAGAGTAGCAAGTGTGCATCCACCCTTCTCATTAGGCTTGTTGTGGTCAAGTGAGAGTTCTTGCTTGTTACTCTTGGTGATCGTCATCACCTAGATGGCTTAGTGGTGATTGGAGTTTGGTGATCATCTAGTGGAGCTTGTGGATGACCCAACTCAAGTTGTGAGCGGTTGTGGGTGATTCACCACGATAGAGTGTCGAAGAATCAACCCGTAGAGAGCACTTGATCCTTGCGCGGATCAAGGGAGAGCTACACCCTTGCGCGGGTGCTCCAACGAGGACTAGTGAGGAGTGGCGACTCTCCGATGCCTCTACAAAACATCGCCGCAATCCTCCTTCTCTTTTTACTTTGAGCATTTACTTTGAGCAATTCAATTCTTGTCTTTACATTCATAGAATTGCCATACTAGAGTAGGATTGGAACTTAGGTTGCAAAACTTTTATGCGGTAGAACATTAGAAACATATTCTAGGCACAAGGGGTGAAGTGGGCTAAGTATAGGGTTTAATTATTGCAAAGAATTTTAGAATTAGCCCAATTCACCCTTCTCTTGGGCATCTTGATCCTTTCAATTGGTATCGAAGCCTCGTGCTCATATATTTAGGCTTAACTGCCTAGAGAAAGATGTCCCATAGGTATGGACCTCCTCCTATCTTTGAGGGAGATGATTTCCCGTATTGGAAAATCTATATGGAGGCGTATTTAGAAGCTCTAGATGTTGTAATTCTTAGAGGCGCCTCTCAAGGTTTCTCAAAACCTAGGTATCCCACGCACCTTTAAGGCGATGAAGTGAACTACAAAAAATGAAATGCAATGGCTAGAAACACCATCTTTAGAGGCCTTTGCAAAGATGTGTTTAACTGGGTGAGGAACCACAAGGACGCCCATGCACTATGGTCGGACATTTGTGCGCTCCATGAGGGAACTAAGTGCGAGCGTGAGGAATGCAATCATCTCATAATGAAAAAGCTTAATTCTTTTGAGATGCTTTCTAAAGACAGTGCTAATGAAATATACTCATGCTTGAATGTTCTTATAGAGGAAGTCAATGGGCTCGGACTTACACAAATGCAACCATCTGATGTTATAAGAAAGATCTTGAGTGTCATCCCCATTGACAAATATGGGCACATTGTGACTGTGCTTCATCAAGGTGATCTTTCCACCGCTACACCAACTCAAATCTTGGGAAAGATCAATGCTCATGAGATGTACATGCACATCACACCACAAGATGACTCATCCTCTACCAAGAAGAAAGACAAAGACTTAGCATTCAAGGCTAGCCAAGAGAAGGGCAAAACAAGAATTGAGTATGAGAGCTCAAGTGATGATGAAGTTGATGATGCAAGTCTTGCTCTCATGGTGACAAGAACCGCCAAGATGCTAAAGAAGCTCAATAAGAATGGCATCCAATTTGATGGCAAGAATAAGAAGTTCTTTACTAGCACTAGAAGGATGTCAATCTCCGAGATGGATTGCTATAATTGTGGAGAACTTGGTCATCTAGCACATCAATGCACAAAGCCCAAGAAAGACAAGTACAAGAAGAAGTACAAGGGAAAGAAAGATGACTCAAGTAATGAAGATGAAGATGAGAAGAAGGAAAACAAGCCATACAAGAAGAAAGATGGCAAGAAGAAGAAAAACATCGTCGGTGATTGGCTCACGGACATTGATTCATCAAGTTACTCATCCGATGATGATAGTGAAAATGAGAAGGTGGCCGCAATTATGATTGACTCTTCATCATCTTCACCGACACCACTGCTACCATCCTCTACACACCTATTCCTTATGACCAAGGGTGAATGAAAGATATCAAATGATGATGATAGTAGTGGTGATGATCATGCTAGCAATGATGATAGTGATAGTGATGATGATGAATTTGAATCACCTTCATATGATGATCTTGTTAAATTGCTAAATCAATACACTAAGATCATTAGAAAGTCAAGAGCTAAGAATGAAAAGCTAGAACTTAAGAATGACTCTCTTTTAGCTAAATGTGACATAGCGGAAAAGGCTAGTGTGGAGCTTAGAGAAGCAAATGATACTATGTCATCCAAACTCAAGGAGCTCAAATTTTCTAAGAAAGAGCTTAAAGAAAAACATGATAAACTTGAGGGGATACATAATGAGCTCATCACTAGCTACAATATGCTAAAAGAAGAGTACTCCAATCTCAAGATCAATCATGATAATCTTGTTATCTCCAATGAGTTTTTATCCAATAAGCCACATGATGCTACTAATGATGTTGCTAAGACTGATATAGCTATATAATGTGATGATTTAATTGTTGAGAGCATTGAACAAGGATCTAGTAGCACAGGCGAGCAAGTAGTTGAGTCCAATAACTATGATGAGTATGTCAAGATCAAGAATGAGAATGAGAAGCTCAAGAAAGATCTTGAAGAGCTAACAACCACCAACACTATAGTGATAGAGACTCTTGATCATGATGGTGATTTAATTCTTGAGAATGAGAAGCTCAAAGAGGAGAACAAGAGACTCAAGCAAGAGAAAAATCATGATGAACTAAAAGAAAAGAACAAGAAGCTCAAGTTAGAGAAAGAACATCTCAAAATTGGTTTGAGCAAATTCACAAGAGGCAAGCATCTTCAAAGTGAGCTACTCATGAACACCATCATGAAGATGGATAGAAGTGAAATTAGATATTTGGCAAATCAAGAGAAGAAGGCTCAAGCTCAACAACAACAACACAAGTCAAAACCAAAGACAAAGAGGTGTTTTGAGTGTGGACAAGAATGCCACTTTGCCATGAGTGTCAAACTCCACCACCACAACCCTTGCCCAAGCATGCTAGACCTTTTGCTTTCAATGCTCATTAAATGCTTAGAAAGGACTCTAGTGGAAAGATGAAAGTTATATTCTTAGGACCTCCCAACAAGAATAGGCCTAAGAAAATTTGGATATCAAAGTCACTTGTTGAGAAAGTGAAGGGACCTCAACAAGTTTGGGTCCCTAAACAAGCTTGATCCCTTGTGTGTAGGTGAACTACAAGACTGATGGAAGTCATTGGGTAATTGATAGTGGTTGCACACAACATATGACCGGTGATCCTCGTATGTTCACCTCACTAGATGAAGATGTAGATGGCCAAGAAAGAATTACATTTGGTGACAACTCAAAGGGCAAAGTTAAAGGATTGGGTAAAGTGGCAATATCAAATGATCATTCCATATCAAATGTGCTATATGTTGCTTCATTGAGCTTCAACTTGCTATCTGTTAGACAATTGTGTGATCTTAGCTTTCAATGCTTGTTTACCGAGAAGGAAGTGGTTATATCTAAGAAAGATGATGGTCAAGTTATATTCAAGGGATTTAGATATAGCAACCTATATCTAGTGGATTTCACCTCCGAAGATGCTAACTAGAAGACATGTCTATTCACCAAAACATCTCTTGGGTGGCTATGGCATAGAAGACTTGCTCATGTTGGCATGTTGGGATGAGCTCACTCAAGAAGCTTATGAAGAATGAATTGGTGAGAGAATTTAAGGATGTGAAATTTGAGAAGGACAAGCTTTGTACTGCATGTCAAGCCACAAGTTGCAAACACTCATCCTACAAAAGCTTTCATGTCAACAAGAAGAGTGCTAGAGCTCCTTCACATGGACTTATTTGGACCAACAACATACAAGAGTTTGGGAGGAAATCTTTATTGTCTTGTGATTGTTGATGACTACTCTAGATATACATGGGTGTTCTTCCTTCATGACAAAACCGAAGTGGCATCATGCTTCAAGAAGTTTGCCAAGAGATCACAAAATGAGTTTGAAGTGAACCTCAAGAAGATTAGAAGTGATAATGGAAAAGAGTTCGACAACACAAACATTGAAGCCTATTGTGATGAAGTTGGGATCAAGCATGAGGTCTCCGCAACATATACTCCTCAACAAAATGGTGTAGTTGAGAGAAAGAATCAGACACTAATTACACTTGCAAGAACAATGCTTGATGATTACAACACACCCGAAGTTCTATGGGCGGAAACTATCAACACCACATATTATGCATCCAACCGCCTATTTCTTCAAAAGTTTCTTGGTAAGACACCTTATGGATTGCTGAATGGGAAGAAGCCGGGTGTCTCCTTCTTTAGGGTGTTTGGTTGCAAATGCTACATCTACAAAAAGTGGCAACACCTAGGGAAGTTTCAAAGACGTTGTGATATTGATTTTCTTGTTGGTTACTCATCAAAGTCCAAAGCATATAGAATATTTAATCATGCCACTGGCTTGGTTGAAGAAACATATGATGTGGAATTTGATGAATCTAACGGCTCCCAAGGAGCACATGAGAATCTTGATGATGTAGGTGATGAACCATTGAGGGAGGCTATGAAGAACATTCCGATTGGAGACATCAAGCCTAAAGATGGTGAAGATGATGTACAAGTGATTGATCCACCTTTTTCATCAAATGTGCCACAAGATGGTGATAAAGATGGAAGAGTAGAAAATGAAGACACTTATGTCTCCCATGATCAAATGGTGGCACAAGCACAAGATGTTGATGCTCCACAACCTTTCTCTCAAGTGGTTGATAGAAGAAATTCACCTCTACTACAAGCTCATCCACAAGATCTTATCATAGGGTGTCCTTCAAAGGGTGTAATGACTCGATCTAAAAAACTTGCTTCTTTTATTGAACATCACTCTTTTGTCTCTTGTGTTGAACCTAAGAATGTAGAAGAAGCTCTTCAAGATTCTGATTGGATAAATGCCATGCATGAAGAGTTGAACAACTTTGCCCGCAATGAAGTTTGAACTCTTGAAGAGCGACCACAAGGTGCAAGAGTCATTGGAGCAAAGTGGGTGTTCCACAACAAGCAAGATGATCAAGGCGTTGTTGTGAGGAACAAGGCAAGACTAGTTGCAAAGGGGTTCTCTCAAGTTGAAGGGTTGGATTTTGTAGAGACCTTTGCACCGGTTGCAAGACTTGAAGCCATTCGTATCCTCCTTGCATATACATCGTATCATGAAATGAAACTATATCAAATGGATATTAAAAGTGCATTTTTAAATGGCTTCATAAATGAACTAGTCTATGTTGATCAACCTCCTGGGTTTGAAGACCCTAGATATCCTAATCATGTTTATAGGTTGTCCAATGCTCTATATGGGTTTAAGCAAGCCCCAAGAGCATGGTATGAATGCCTTCGGAATTTCCTTATTGAAAAGGGCTTCACCATTGGGAAGGTCGACACCACACTATTCACCAAGAAGCTTGATGAAGAGATCTTCATTTGTCAAGTATATGTTGATGATATCATCTTTGGATCATCAAATGAAGATTCTTGCAAAGAGTTTGGTCAATTGATGTCGAAGGAGTTCGAGATGTCAATGATTGGAGAGCTTATATTCTTTCTTGGTTTTGAAGTCAAGCAAATGAGAGAAGGAATTTTCATCTCTCAAGAAAAATATACCAAGGATCTTCTCAAGAGGTTCTATATGGATGAATGTAAGCCAATCAAGACACCAATGCCACCTAATGGACATCTCGACCTAGATGAGGGAGGTAAAATGGTTGATCAAACTCTCTACCGCTCT
Organism: Miscanthus lutarioriparius; assembly: GCA_904845875.1. Taxonomy (NCBI): domain Eukaryota; kingdom Viridiplantae; phylum Streptophyta; class Magnoliopsida; order Poales; family Poaceae; genus Miscanthus; species Miscanthus lutarioriparius. The sequence goes on from CAJGYO010000010.1 coordinate 53,218,820, forward strand.
ATAATTGGTAGCTTGTTATATTTAACCGCATCTAGGCCCGATATCATGTTTAGTGTGTGTATGTGTGCTAGATTTCAAGCTAATCCTAAGGAAGCTCATTTGACTGCCTTTAAAAGAATCCTTAGGTACCTTAAGCATACACCAAGCATTGGCCTTTGGTATCCCAAAGGAGCTAAATTTGAATTAGTTGGCTGTTCCGATTTATATTATGCCGGTTGCAAAGTTGATAGAAAAAGCACATTCGAAGGGTGCCATTTGCTAGATCACTTGTGTCTTGGTCCTCCAAGAAGCAAAATAGTATGGCTTTGTCCACCGCCGAAGCGGAATACATTGCCACGGGTGCTTGTTGTGCACAAATACTTTACATGAAGCAAACTTTGCTAGACTATGGTGTAGTTCTAGAAAAGGTACCTCTTTTGTGTGACAATGAGAGTACGATAAAGCTTGCTAATAATCCTGTTCAACACTCTCGCACCAAGCACATAGATATCCGTTATCACTTTCTTAGAGATCATGTTGCTAAGAATGATATTTCACTAGAAGGTGTAAGGACCAAGGATCAATTGACGGATATCTTCACTAAACCGCTAGATGAGGCGACTTTTTGTCGGTTGAGGAATGAGCTCAATGTGCTTGATTTTAGTAACTTCACTAAAAAATGAGCTTGTGTTGACCCTTGCATTGCATTGTAATATACAACATGTTTAATTTTTGGTAATGCATTTAGGACTTGTCTAACATGGTTAAGATAACCACCGTAAAACATGTGAAGAAGCTTAACCTTGGATCAAACTTGACAAGCAACTAGAATTACTTTCAAGTATTGCATTGCATATGCATGAGTGTTGTTTTGTCGTTTCCTTTAAATTACCCTTTTATTGCCTATTTTCTTAAAAAGAATTATTGTCAAAGGCAAAATACTTTGAAAAATTTGAGGGTTTGAGAGAGGTCACTTACATTAGTCCCAATTGATGTTTATTTGGATCTTATTGGAGTTGGGACTTGATTGGAAACAGGTAGCACGAAGGAACTTTGAAGATTTGCTGGAAAAGAGTGACCGGACACTACACCGGACTCTGAAGTCCAGCGTCCGATCAGTTCACAAGAGGTGAACATAAGCGCGAAGGAGTGACCGGACGCTGAAACAGTTCTTTCCATGCGTCCAATCAGATGACGTCCCTACGTTCGGTCAAGCGAAGAAGAAGATCTAAGGATTGACCGGACTCTGGCTGTGTCCGGTCAGTGGTGATCGGGCATGTCCGGTCATGACTTGGGAGATTTTGGACCTCTCTGTTATCGACTGGACTCCGGGTGGCAGCGTCCGGTCAGTAGAAGTTGTGCGGATCTACAACTCTTCTCTGTTTCCTTATCCATCATGGGTGGGCCACCTCATATAACATTGCCACGGTTTGACCTAATCCCCACCATCACCCACACCCGCGCCGACATCGCCGCCGTGTCTCCACCGCTCGAGCTCACCTCGCTCCTATGCCCTAGCTCCACCACTCCCGTGCAACTCCAGCGCAGCCGCTTGCTCCCGCGTCCGTGCCACTCCCACGCCGCCGCACTGTGGCACCGAGCCCGAGTCACCCGTAGCACTCCTGCGTCACCGCCCGCGCCTCCCCTGCCGCACTGCTCCATGCCGTCGTGCTCTAGCGCCGCCAGCAATAGAGCCGCCGTGCACTAGCACTACCTAAGCATCGCCGGTACCCTAGCTGCCATCACCAGCACCGCATTGCCTCGCCGAAACCCTAACCCTAGGTATTTTCCCTGTGGTGCCCTCATGTTCCATTCCTTTGCTCTTCGGATCGTCGGTTCGTCAGGTAGCAAGCCATCGCCTCTAATTGCATATCTATTGCTTGCTTCTTAGGGTTTCATATCTCTAGATGTATATTGAAATTATTCATATATCCAATCTATTCTATCGTGCAACGAGTTGGTGTTTTTAGGTCACTTTGGCAGTTGTCAGTTATCTCGGGGCCAAGCCCACGAGTACGGATCGAGGCCAAGCCTCGAAAGTGACAGTTGGCAGTTGATTCTTATTAGTGGCAGTTGTTCTTTTTAGCTCCAGCAATGGCACATGTCAAGAACGCCAGAGGCGGTCTAGGTGATGAGGATCTGAGGCCGCTGCCTCGCTTGCCTGTTGAGGTTAAAGGCAAGGCGAAGAAGCTTGCGACGCAGATGTTGATATAGAGAGAGCAGCAGCAGTTGTAGCCGCCGTAGAGCATGCAGAGCGAGGAGGTGCTCGGAGTGGTGTTGTTATTATAGATCAGCTTTCTCTAGCTCAGAGGGCCACCGTCGAGCAGGTTGAGCGTCGTCATGGTAGTCCAGCTAGGACTGTCATGCTTGAGGGATGGTGTGTCATTTTGGAGGAGACTCAACCTCAGGGGAGCTACAGCAACAGACAGAGCAGACTTAGGAGGTAGAGCAGACAGAGGAGACAGAGTAGGCACCGCAGCCACAGTTACGCTACTCATGTCGTACTCGTATCCAGGTGACACCAAGGCTAGAGACACAGAGGAGGGGTTCTTGTCCGCCTCCTAGACCACAGGGTCCGCCTCCAATGACTCACCTAGACTTGAGGGCAACCACGGCCAAGCAGGCGCAGCAGCTCAGGTTCATGCAGTTTGAGGAGTGATTCCTACCGAGGAGGGATGAGCGTGCTTTAGAGGGTTTCTATACACCACTGTAGGAGGACTTCTGTAATGCATATCTTAACAGTGGGGTTGCATTCAGATCATAGAGGGTTTGTTCCATTAAGGCCATTATAGTAGCAGCTAGAGAGCAGATCCGCCCTCATCTCTCTTACTTGTCAGGGCTGACAGACTTACTTGGATGGACTGGCAGATATGTACCATCATGGGTCCGTGAGTTCTACACTACACTTTGGATTGACCCGGGGCATAGGTTCATTCACTTTGCATTCAGAGGCCGTGACTACAGGCTGATGAGCTTTAGGATCAGAGAGATTCTCAGGCTTTAGGAGTCACCTATCCGGCTACATGAGGTTTGCTATGTTCATATAGAGCCTCCTAGACGCCCTCACGGCGGTCTTGTGCCTCCCACAGATCTCATCCGACCTTGCTTCATAGCCATTCGGCGAGGGGTCGAGTAGGACACCTAGAGATCTTACTCCTATAGCTAGACTGCTTGATGCTATCATGAGGACCCTGCTACCGAGGATGAGATATCGTGAGGGATTGACTCACATTTAGTTGTGGCTGCTGAACTCTCTGATGCAGCAGACAATGTTTGATATATGGGATGTCATACTATTAGAGATGGAGGACACTCTTGCAGAGGGGTTCAGAGGTCACCGACAGTTGCCCTATGCTCACTGGATCACTTTTCTGATTCATAGGGTAGTTACAATGAGGCCTCCTGAGATGTTGATAGAGTATTCTTGTGCTACTATAGAGTTTCCTGCATATAACATGACCCAGATGCTCCATCACAGCAGGCCGAGGACTCCTAGCCAGCCGAGCCGTCGCTCAGAGGTGCCAGAGACTGTAGCCCAGCAGGATGAAATTATCAGGGACGTAGCAGCTACAGAGGAGCAGCTAGATGCTCAGCACAAGGGTATGGTCGAGAGCAACCCCAGTGACAGTTCAGATGATGACTACCAGGATATCCCTTGGATGCCTCCTTGACGACATGACAGTGAGTCTGGTGGCTCTAGCTCAGCTCCACCATAGCCACCATAGACAGACCCCGCTCTACTTGCTATTCTTGAGCGGATGAGGCATGATCAGACTCGCCAGGCCCAGGAGACGACAACTGCTCTAGCACAGGTTCTGGCCAGACAGGACGAGTTCCAGCGACAGTAGCAGGCCATACAATAGCAACAGCAGGCCATGCAGCAGCAACAGCTCCTGATGCAACAGCAGTTACTTGGATTTATACAGCATGTTGTTACTGCTATTGGGGCTCCATCGCCACAGCTTACACCTTAGCTTGGCTAACCTGCCACCACTTCACAGACTCTAGTTGTATAGCCCAGTGGGCTTTAGAGTCAGGGACAACTAGCGACACAGTTTTCTTCACCTACAGAGCAGGTGTCCCAATGGTTTACTTCTCTAGTGCCAGCCTAGGGTCTTTCATTCACATCGCTTCATATGGGCTTCACACCAGCTCAGAGTTCCTTGTTGCTTGTGACTGACACTCCAGTTTCCAAGAGCCTTGGTGCCACTTTCAGTCAGTTGATATGGCAGCCTACACCGCTAGATCTACATGCCCCTAGTCCTTCCATAGTTACTCCTATTACTGGGACTACAGAGACGCTACCTTAATCTATTGCATCATCAGAGCCACCTGCTTCAGTGATACTTGCAGAGTCACAGGCAGCACTAGTCCCACAGCAGACCTAGACCGCTTCAACGTCACTTCCAGTGACAGAGGGTCATACATCTTAGAGCTCCGAATCAGAGGATGATGGCACACATTTCCAAATCGCTCACCACACCTCAGTGCCCGACTCGTCTACTCCAGCCCCGTCGACAGACCCTTAGGTTTTGGTGTTTGACGCCAAAGGGGGAGAGGGATCGGGCATGATTAGATCTAGGGGAGCGATATATCTAGGGGGAGCTTATTTATTACATTTGATTTTTTATGTGTGATACATTATTATGCATTCATGTTTACTTTCATGCATTGAACTTCATACGTGTGATCGTGATATTTATGTGATATGTGATATTTATGTTATATGTGACATGTGTGCTCTCTAACTTGATCTTTATATATGTCATGTCACTTCATTATGCGCATTTGGTTTGCTTCGCATTTTTACTCCGATGCAAATGAGCTTTATTTCTTGTACTCATGCTTATTTCATATCTATTGAGTACATCATGTTGGTTTGGGTCATATAAGTTTGCCTAACTCTTTTGTTCTTATTGTCAAAAGCTTATATGAACCAAGCATGTTGAAAACCTCATCTCTTTTATAAACTCGAGGTTGTATTGTTATCAATCACCAAAAAGGGGAGATTAAAAGCATCTAGGCCCCTAGTTGAGTTTTGGTGATTAATGACAATACGTGATTACTATGACTAATGTGTGTTTTGCAGAGGCAATTATGTTAGGTCATGGTAATAGCAATTGATTGGGCAATCATGGTTGTCATGCCCCTACGATGGAAATCGTTTTGGTTTTCAAAGGATGGACGACAAGGTTAAGGATGAACTAGTTCTAAGTGTCATTTGGTGTTGAAGAGACACTTAGAGTAGTTTATGACTTTATTTTTCCTTTGGCCATACTATAAAGGGGGGTATGGACTAGTAGCTTGACCTAGGTGAGTCTATTGGGTTAGGTGTGATGCGCACTTGTCAAACCTAGCACTAGGTAGCTCCAAAGTAGCCCTAAGATCAATTGGAACAAACTTCATTCACATTTGATTTTGAGTTGGAAGTGAATGGATGGTCAAATATTGACAGGACGCTGGTTCTAGTGTGACCGAACGTTGGCAGTAGAGTCCGGTCAGTTCATTTGATCAAGCAGAAGTCATCTGGTTGCGACTGGACAATGAGTGAATAGTGACCGAACACTGGGTGCCAAAATCTGGTCAACTCCAGAGAGGTTCCAAAGAGGGAGAATCCTGATCGGATGCGTTCGGTCAGTGCTGACCGGACACTGGTCAGGTTTCGGTTACTGACCGGACGCTGAGCAGCGAAGTGATCGGACTCTGAGTTCCAACGTCTGGTCAACATCAGTAAGGTTCCAGAGAACAATTTTTGTGACCGGACGTGTCCGGTCAGTGCTAACCGGATGCTGGTGAGAGTCCGGTCACAACTTAACGGCTCAGTGGCGAGAAGAACCGACCGATGCGTTTGGTCACCTTGATCGAAGCGTCCGGTCACCCTGCAGAGGCACATAATGGTTCATTTTGAACGAGGATGTATAAATACTTCCTCTATTCATTCAAGGGAGTACTCTTACCCATTTCAATAGCTAAGAAACACCATTGAGAGTGCCAAGGAGATCAGGAGCCTATTGAGATGATTGAGATTTGAGAATCCAAGATTAAGGCCTCATTAGCAAAAAGAGAGTAGCAAATGTGCATGTACCCTTCTCATTAGGCTTGTTGTGGTCAAGTGAGAGTTCTTGCTTGTTACTCTTGGTGATCGCCATCACCTAGATGACTTGGTGGTGATTGAGAGTTTGGTGATCATCTGGTGGAGCTTGTGGATGACCCAACTCAAGTTGTGAACGACCCAACTCAAGTTGTGAACGGTTGTGGGTGATTCACCACGACGGAGTGTCGAAGAATCAACCCGTAGAGAGCACTTGATCCTTGTGCGGATCAAGAGAGAGCTACACCCTTACGCGGGTGCTCCAACGAGGACAAGTGGGGAGTGGCGACTCTCCGATACCTCGGCAAAACATCACCGCGTTCCTCCTTCTCTCTTTACTTTGAGCAATTCAATTCTTGTCTTTACATTCATAGAATTGCCATGCTAGAGTAGGATTGGAACTTAGGTTGCAAAACTTTTGTGCGGTAGAACATTAGAAACACATTCTAGGCACAAGGGGTGAAGTGGGCTAAGTGTAGGATTTAATTATTGCAAAGAATTTTAGAATTGGCCCAATTCACCCCCCTCTTGAGCATCCTAATCCTTTCAAACTCCACGAGTAGCTCCAGTGATGGAGATGAAGCTGTTTTGGTGAAGCATTTGATTAATCGACTCCTTATGGTAGTTACAAACTATAAAATGTCTATAATACCCTATCTTTTCTTTCATTTTTCTTTTTTTTCTCTTCATTCTTTCTCTTCTTTCTCATCCATATATACTAGCTCGGACTCAGAGTCACGTGGCCTCACTTGCACCCGAGGCCTCCAACTTCGTCTACCTGAGCCTTGTCAAGGTGGTCATGAAGCCCAGACAGGCTGACGGTCATAGCACCTCGACGACCACGAAGCTCGACGCGACCACGCCTCGGTAGCTCCACATGACGGCTTCCCGGCAGTGTGGCAGGTCCATGTGATGGAGCCCTGGCGGCAGCATGCCCGAACGACTTAGCAGCCCCGCCTGCATCGCTGTCTCCTCGACCTCGCCTCGCATCATCACCGTCGCACATCCTCGGCTCGTTCTCGCTCATGTCGTCGTCTCGTCAGGTTGCCCCTCTGTTGGCCGACCTCGCCGTCGTTTCCGCGCCTCGCGCCATCTTCGTTCGAGCCTCAGCATCTTTTTGCGCCACCTCACCTGCGCGATATGGTGTCTTTCTTATATGGTTTAATTGGTGTTCAATTTAACCCTTGTATTCAATTTATTTACTAAGTCGATTTATCCTATTAGATTAGTATGGAAGTCCATCACGTTGGAGGTGGGGACACAAACCAAGGAAGGAAAAACTATTAAAGATTAGATCCAAACAGAATGGGACTTTTAAAAGAGGATTACCGGACAAAAAACCAGAATCCGAATAGAGATCGGAGTTGGACGAAAACAATTGTGGCAGAAATTTTGCCTCTTTATTATTAGGTATAGAGTATAGATATAAAGTATCTAGTTAATAACGGAAAAGTATATCTGACTACTATTGAAAATAATATCAAGGTGCAGTAAACCATTTCAAGATAAACAGAAAACTGAATGTGTTTACCATAGGAAACATTACCTTGGGTATAGGACATACATAGTAGTCTTCGCTGCCCTTTCTCAATACTATAGACTTCCCTGCGTTACACTTACAGATTGGCGATTTATCATTCGATCCAACTCCTTGGGGACTAATTTTAACAACAGCTGTAGCGCTTGGACCTTTTGGATTAACATCAAATGGAGTTGAAGTACCAGAACTTTGGAAGGTAGAATTAAGTGGAGTTTTAGGAATAGTATCCTGGGGGCTGACAATATTTGGAGTTGTGGCACCAGCACCTCAGAGATTAACATTATTAATTGGTGTTCTAGGTTCAGCTACATGATTGCTTGAGATGTTGATCACGCAATTATTGCTTGGTATAGGATGGCTCCTAACAGCTGGTTGTAATTCAGGTTCAAGGCCTACTTCTTCACACACGGAAACACGGTTGCACTTCTGCAAAGTCATGTTCAACAAGTAAACACTTTGTCAACTTTATACATGAAAATCAGTGTAGTTACATGAAAGAACATAAATATTTGCGAGTCAAAATAATTTTCAAGATAGTTGAAAGACATTGCAAAACTGAAGAATGTAAACTTCAATTTAAAGAAGAAAAAGGAAAAGTAAACACAGTGGGATTCATACAGGAGCATCTCTACACAATTGAACAAACTTGTACAATCTTATATAAGGAATAAGCCTGCAGCTTTAGAAAATGATATAATGCAAACAAAAGGCAAATTTATCCAGAGACATCAACAGAAAGCTACTTATCTTGGAAAACTAGGGGTTCTAAATTGTATCTTCTACTCCCTCTCTGTTCCAAACTCTAAGACATTTTGGCTTTTCTAGATTCATTACTTTAACTATGTATCTAGACTTAGTGTATATGTAACTGCATAGCAAAATTTATGTATCTAGAAAAGCCAAAACGTCTTATAATTTGGAATGGGGGGAGTAGAAGATATGTGTGGGGCATATTACAGAAAATGCGAGGACATGGTTATGACATCAAGCTTGTAGTTATAAATTTATGAGTTTTGAGGAACTGACATTATGATATTTGGATGTAATGGGAGCATTACCGTTGCAATTAAGGATTGGAGGGACTAATCTGTAACGAACAAGATAACATCAGGATGAGGTAAACAGAGAGCTTTCATAAGTCATAGAGTCTACATTGTATTACTTGACATCATTTTGGTTGTAGTTGTGACAAAACCTACTACTTTATGTGCCCTACATAAGTGAAGTACCCCAAACATTTAGACAAGTAGAGCATATATTTGGGGGGGGGTTGGATAGGTTACCAAAATAGTTATTGATCTAATGTTTTGCTGAAAGGAAGAAAGGAGGTTAATGGTGGCTGTTGCTGGGTAGCATGGGAAAAGGTGACAACCAATTGATCTAGGTGGCCGGGGTATTCCTAATTCGCAAGTTATGGGCTGGGCATTACAGAGGAGATGGCTATGTTTGAATAAAACTGAGGAAGGATGTCCCTGGTCAGGTTTGGACATCCCAATTCAGCCACAAGCTAAAGAAATGTTTGCAATTTCAGTGACCAAATATGTTGGGAGTGGCACAAAAACCATGTTTTGGACAGATCGGTGGTTGTGTGGCAGTTCTTTACTTGACCTTGCTCCAGCAATAGTGGCTTGTGTATCCAAAAGATCCATAAATCTTCATACAGTAGCAGCTTTGGAGAACTAAGTTTGGATTAGAGACATTCAGGGGGCTTTAGTATTTGCAAGTTTGGCATGTCTAGGAAAATGTGAATTTAACACTGGAGGCTGATCAACATGTTTGGAGGCATGAGGCAAGTGGGTACTTCACATCTAAATCGACATATAGAGCTTTCTTCTATGGTTCAAGTTGAACCATAGAAATGCTTGTGGAAATCCTGAGCGCCATCAAATATAAAATATTTTTATGGCTTGCCATTTGTAACAAATATTGGACAGTCAACCGACTAGCAAAAATAGGTCTACCACACCCGGATCAATGTGTTCTATGTATGCTATGTGATTAGCCTTTTTTGACTCATGATGTACAGCAATGCTTCCTTGTCCCAAAGTTGATAAGGGAAGGTTGTTTGTAAGGGACCGTTATTTCTTCTCTATATAAATATGTGCACCTCTCTTTCGTGTTCGAGAAAAAAAATGATTCAGTGAACAGCACCACACGTTGTATTGAATGTGTGCCATTAAATTTCCATGATAAGTGATTGTTCACTGGTCAAGGTTTTCTTTTTTGAAAAAAATGGTGAAATCGGAGGCCATATGTATTTCTAGTAAAGAGAAAACTTGTATCATTATATTGATTCTTACACATGCTGAAAGACTGGAATATCTTCAAAATATATACATGATGAGCATTTTTGTTTATCATTTTAGGAGTGAAAAGGTGACCTTTCTATTTGTTGCTATAGGATTGCAAGAAGAGATATGGATAAGTCTTTTTAATTTCTAAAGTGCCTCTACCTGATTAGTTGTATACTTTCCCATTAGAAATCTCTGCGTTGAGCAATGGGGTATACAAAATCATGCAGCAACAGGCAAAGACAACACATTATCAACATTCTAGGAAGAACAATTAGTGAAAACAGAGCACAGGCACAAGAGATGCATTAAGGAGTTTAGGAAGTGTCTATTAGTTTGAATTAGGGAAGGCTTGTGGGGGGTACGACCCTGGATACCCATGGCAGACCACATGGGTTGTGCCCCCGGGGGCGGCCCAGCCCACAAGACGAAGCCTTGCGGGGCACGATTCTGCTCGGCGCCTCCTGCAAGACACCGGGAAGATATCCTGAAGATATTATAAGATCTGTTAGGATACATATGATCCCATGATTCCTATAATCTGTTATTACTCTCCGGTTATCTCTCAGATCTAACCGACTTGTAACCCTACCCCTTGGACTATATAAGGCGGGCAGGGACCCCCTCCAAAGACATGCAATATCATATGATAGCTAATACAAACCAATAGACCACAGGAGTAGGGTATTACGTCATACTGACGGCCTGAACCAATCTAACTTGTCTGTCTCTGTTGCCTTCTTGTTCTTGATCTCACGCTCCTCTGCCGATCAATCTACCTTCGTAGGACACCCCTCGGAGGACTGCCGATGATATTCTGTCGACAGTTGGCGCGCCAGGTAGGGGCTTGCATGATGTTTCCTTGTCGAACAAGATGGCTTTTTCCGCAGGCTCTTCATCCCTTCCTTAGCCCGGCCAGATCTTCACGGTCGGATCCATCTCGTGGGTCATCAACGCTGACGGAGTCAGAGAGCTCCTCGAGCCGGTGCAGATCGGTTCTGTGCCGACCACCCCCGCACCTGCAACTGCGGATCCGATCTTGGAACCACTTCCAAGGTCGCCTTCATCAACGACACGCCGCCTGCTTCCTCGCTATCAGAGGAGGCAGATCAACAATGACGATCTGATCGAATCCATCGATCGGGTCGGTCTGAAGCTCACCAATTGCCTTTCTGTCGCCGAGTCGGCTCTGGACATTTTCGTTCAGCACCGACCACCCTCCGATCCGGATCTATCGGGGGCTGCTCGGCAAACTCCAGGGGTTACGGCCCTACCCTTCGGGCTCACCAACGCCACTGCTACCTACCAAGACGCCCTGAGGGGCAAATTCGCCGACCAAGTGGGGGATATCCATCCTCTCACCGACCAAATCGCCGACCAGCTCCCACTGACGGTCAACATGCTGCACGCCAGCCGACGCCACAGAACATCCCTCCAAACCATCCTAGAGGAAAATCCAGACTCTGAGTCCTAGGGCTCTACGGAGACCCTTGCCGAAACCTTCACCGAGCAACTCCCTCTCCTACCTTTCTGGGGTGGCACGATTTTCAACGTCAGCCATGACAGCCCCCCTCAAAATGGTGAAACCGATGAGGAACGTGCCGCTTGCGAGAACCAGAACGTCAACCACGAACAACGCCGTGCAAATGAGCACACCCTTGCGATGGCCGAGGCTGCTCGCAACAACCAGTTCGACTCGCAAGGAAGGCCGCTCCATCGCAACCTCGATGAAGAGTTCCTCCACTTTGATGGCCACGACATCTTCAAGACTCCAAGTGCCAATCTGGCAGTAGCCGCCAATGAGCTCGCATGCCTCTCGTAGATGCCAGAGCTCGCCAAGGTCGCCGCCATGCTTGAAGCGGCACACTGTCAAGTCAATGAGATCCGCGAGGATCAGAGACCTTCGTGCTCCACGAGCACGATTCGCCGATCAGCTATGCCGAGATCTAATCGCCGCCCCAGTCAAAGCCGTTTTGCCGACCAGTCATTGCCTCTCCAGGGGGAGCCGGGGGCCACTGCGCCGAATACCTTCGCCAACACGACCAGGAGGTCGAACATGACGCTCGAGTGCACCTCAGCAGCCTCCGGGATGCACGGCGGCGTATCGAGCAGCGTCGCTTCGGTCGCCATGAAGACGAAGTACGCTGTCGCCAGGAGTACGAGCAGGAGTACAGAAACCCGGACTCAGCTCTCGAGCCGATCGACGCCGGCAATGCTGCAGTCGACGCCAACCACAACCCCGAAGGGCCCCCAATGTTTACGAGGGCGCTCCGAACACTTCGGTGGCCCCGTGGTTTCAAAATCACTGGGGTTGAGCCCTACGAGGGAAGGATGAATCCAACACAGTGGCTACAGGCTTACGCCACTGCTGTCCGCGCTGTGGCAGAACCTCCTAAATTATAGGGCCCACATACACCTGTCACTGTCCAACGACCTTTGACATCAATGCATATGTTACCGATAACTTAAGAAGACTGTCGGGTGTCCTCGAAGAACCCCGAATCATCCACGATTTCCGAGCAGGATCACATTACAGAGTCATTGCAGTATTACAACAGTTTATTCAAATAGATATATCAGAGTAAAATATAGCGGAAGCATTATAGCAACTTAGTTTACAAACCAGTTGTTTCAAACCTTACAAACTAAGTATAATTATTAATACAAAACGAAGTAGTGGAGTAGCATTATAATATAATACAAAACACACAATAAAACTGCCCTGCCCAAGGGCCACACATTTACTTCTCGTCATCAGATCGAACTATAGTCATGCAGCACGATCCAAAACAGATCGACTCATGAGGCGCACCTGCAACAAGGGTCAACGAACCCTGAGTACAAAAGTACTCAACAAGACTTAACCGAAATAACAAATAAGAATCAGGAATGCAGGCTTAGGAATTCAAGGTAGGGCTTTAACAATAATCAAAGTTATTTTGCGTAAAAGCTTTGTAACAAAATTCTTTTTATCAACATTTAACATTTCATAAGATCTTATACAAATCTGACACGATCCGTAATGAGATCATGAAACTTCATATCCAACACTTTCTCAAATTGTCCTCAAGTTACCAGTTATTAAACTACGATGATGATCAGAGAATTGAGTCTCCATAACCGAGGAGCAACGACGATTGAACCGATTATAAACCCATTTGGGAATTCCAGACCACCACGACATATGTAGGTCCCCGACCTACATATATCAACCTACCCTCGGATCCTCTACACAAGAACGGGTCCGCGCCACCCGAGAATACAAGATACTCACACTCCGGCCCATTGCCATGTGGGTACATGCTATTTCCGCCATCTCTCCACTCCCGGTCTTGCGAGTAGCCATTCTCGTAATAGAATAGCCAAGTTAAGGCTTATCGGAGTATGTGGTTAGTACTACAAATTCTCAACTCACATAGGTCAACAGCAGTACGGACCTTAATCGACACAAAGCGGAAGAACCCGCTCACAAGACCTCCATGTCTTGTGGCTCACACCACCGAGTCCATGCCCGGTCTAGATTTATTACTTCACATGCTCATATTTCATGATAACATAAGTAACCAAAGTTCCATATAAAACTCATGGTGTGGGTAATCACCCGACTTTTATTATCTAAGCAAGACTAAGCATAACTAGCCATATACGAATTAAAATGGTTAACAAGGTAGATAAGGAAAACAAGGTTGGTAATGCATCAATTAGGTTTCCACTTGACTTCTAATCACTTAATGCAGTATTGAAAAGCAAAAGCGAAATCAATTTGTAAAACACAAGGTAGGTTTAAATGCATCTGGGGCTTGCCTTCGTTGACGGAAAAGTCCGATTCAGGAGTCGGTCCACAGATATCCAACCCGACCTCAACCGACGGATTAACCTCCTCAACCGCTTGATTAACCACTACAGGTTCACCTTCGTTCACTACACGTAGTAATAATACTATGCTTAACATGATGCGAGATACCAAATATGATGCTCGATGATGGATGCAAAAGTTAGCAACTTGAATACAACTTTCCTTCACGGTACAGTTACAAGCTAATCTAACTAAATCATTTCGTAATACACACATCAATTGCCAAAGATCATTATCCACTAATGACCCAAGGACATCACCCAATCAAAAATTCAATCAAAACCTAAATCATTAAAGGTTACTATTTGCTTTTATGAATTAATTATTTAATTAAGAATTATGAAATAAATCAACCTATTCCAATTGGGCTCAAAATTTTTGTAAATGTTCATTACATGATAACTAAGTGGCAAAACAATTTTCATAATTTTTGGATAATTAATTAAGCCTAGAAAAATCATGGAAAGTCATTTATTAATTAATTGAGCAATTTTTATCATACCCCAAAAATACTTAAAATCAATATTTCAAATTTTTGTCACATAATATACATCACAAAGAAGTCACACAAAAATTTTCAAAATTTTTGGAGCTCTAAATAAATTTACACAAAAATAACAAATTCCAGCACTATTCATATAAATCTGAAAAACAGAAAACTCATTTGAACGCTGAGTCACTGACATCGGACCCCACATGTCATCTTCAACCTTCGCGCGTTGACTACGACGACGACGGCGCTGACCGGCGCAAACTCGCCGACGGTGAATCCAAAGGCGACGGTCAAGGTACCAAAATGACCACATCATCACGGCGCATCGATTGAAGGCACTAGCTAGACGAATTACTACGAGCTATGAGCTTGGCATCGGCCATGGCGGACGCGGCGGCTCGGCGGCACTACGCCGGCGACAGGAGCTCGGTAGCGATTAAATAAACGGTACAGGAAGCACCAGTAGCTCACCACGAACACGACGGAGCAGAGAGCAAGGCTGGAGAAGCAGCGTAGACGCGGGTCGACGTGCACAGCAACGGCGGCGGAGCAAGGATCGTCGGTGATGGTGTGCCGGTGACTGTGGTGATCAAAATGAGCAAGCAACAACGGATTAAGCATCACAGCATCGAGACGAAGCTGGAGCTACGCTAATCAGAAGCAACAGCTCACCGGAGGGCCCTGACCACGGTGAAACGGGATCACCGAAGCTGTTGCCGGCCGCGAAGAAGAAGTACGTTGCGCGGCGTTTCCCGGCGAAATCAGACTAAATTGAGGGGTTAGCTGGACGCGCAAGGAGTAGGCGGAGCTGGAGCTAGCTTATCAGCGATGGCGGAGCACGACAGTGACGGCACGGGCTCGCCGGAGATGAGCAAGGTGACGGGAAGAAAACAGAGCAAAGGAAAAGAAGAACGGCGACGACTCCAGAGCTTTATAGGGCAGCCAAGGAAGCGCAAGGAAGCCACGACGAAGCCTTCAGCGCGCCAACGCGACGCCCGGACGGCCACGCGCGCGACTGGAAGCAAATCGAAGTTCGCCGGCATGTAGCAAGAGCGGTGAACACTGTTCATCAATATTACAGAATTGCCATTCTCCAAAATTCACAAATTACTCTCAAAATTTCATAACAACTCAAAAATCTCCAAAAACAAAAGTTGTTCAAAATCAAAAGTTCTACAACTTTGCTTTTGAAACCATATCCAAATTCATTTTACATTTTGAAATTCAAATTTGAATTCAAAAGGGGACACTTTAAAGAATTATGCCTTTTCAAATTACTTCAAATTTTACTAAACAACTTTGAAAACTCCAAACACCAACTTTGTACAACTTGACAAGATCTACACTTTTGCTTTTAAGCTCAACCCCAAAATATGCTTAGATTTTGAAATGAGTTTTTAGGGTAGAATTTAAATACTGAAATTAAGGTTTTCGGAATTTCAAAACAATACAGGTATTTCAAACTTGATTCAAACAATACAATTCAACACTTATACATGA
The DNA here is from genome assembly GCA_904845875.1 of Miscanthus lutarioriparius. Taxonomy (NCBI): domain Eukaryota; kingdom Viridiplantae; phylum Streptophyta; class Magnoliopsida; order Poales; family Poaceae; genus Miscanthus; species Miscanthus lutarioriparius. Next base: position 53,234,570 of record CAJGYO010000010.1, read on the forward strand.
ATGTAAACTTGTTTTAGTGAATGCATATCAACGTTTGCAATATGACCAAATGCTTTGCAATGCATATGATGACATGACAGTTTTAGTATTTAAAATACCCGGGGTGTTACAATCCTTCCCCCTAAAAGAAATCTCGTCCCGAGATTCAAAGCCATAGGTTAAGTAATTGAAAAGGAAATGTGTCAACCCAAAAATATCCAAAGCTTCTTCATAAAACAACTGAGGCCCCGTTACAATCATGATTCACAATCTCATAGTAAACTACCATCATACTAAATCGATGCAAGAAACTCTGGAAACTTTTCTAACAAGTAATCTTCAGATTCCCATGTAGCTTCTTCTTCTGAATGTTGATTCCATTGTATCTTGTAGAACTTTATTGTTCTCCTTCGAGTAACACGATCTTTCTGATCCAACACTCTGATAGGATATTCTGAATAGGTTAGATCCGGTTCAAGTTCCACCCCTTCAACTTCAACATTCTGCTCAGGCACTTGGAGACACTTCTTTAATTGAGAAACATGGAATACATCATGCACTGCTGATAGATGTTCTGGTAATTTCAAGCGATATGCTACCTTTCCATACCTCTCTAAGATTTGAAATGGTCCAATATATCGTGGTGCCAATTTGCCTTTAACACCAAAACGGGTAACTCCCTTCATTGGTGATACTTTTAGATATACAAAATCTCCTTTGTTAAACATCAATGGTCTACGCCGTTTATCTGCATAACTCTTTTGTCTGGACTGAGCTATCTTCAAATTACCTTGTATCTGTCTAACCTTGTCTTCTGTTTCTTTTACCAGGTCAACTCCAAAGAATCTTCTTTCTCCGGGCTCAGACCAACTCAACGATGTTCTGCATCTACGACCATATAGTGCTTCAAATGGAGCCATTTTAATGCTTTCTTGATAACTATTATTGTATGAAAACTCAGCCAAAGGCAAACACTCATCCCACTTTTTGGAATAGTTAAGGACACAACACCTTAACATATCTTCAAGTACTTGATTGACTCTTTTCATTCATCCATCACCTGGGTGGGTGATAGGTGTACTAAAATGTAAGCTTGGTTCCCAACGAAGAATGCAATTGTTTCCAAAAGCTGGAGACAAACTGTGTACCCCTATCTGACACTATGGTCCTCGGTACTCCATGCAGACTCTCACAATCCGCTCTAAGTACGACTTGGCATATATATGACATGGGACATGCATTCGAATGGAAGAAAATGTTGACTTGGTTAGTCGATCTACAATAACCCATATTGAGTCATATCCCTTTGATGTCTTGGGTAGACCAACAATAAAGTCCATACTAATGTCCTCCCATTTCCAAGCTGGAATAGGTAATGGTTGTAGTTCTCCAGCAGACCTCAAATGTATAGCTTTTACTTTCTGACAAGTATCACACTTTGCTATATATCTTGCAATTTCTATCTTCATTTTAGTCCACCAAAATCTTTGTTTCAGGTCATGGTACATCTTATTACTCCCCGGATGGATAGATAACCTAGTAGCATGTGCCTCTTCAAGAATTATTGTCTCAACTCAGGAACTTTTGGTACTACTAGACGATTCTTGAACCAAAGCACACCTTCATCATCTATGCTGAAGCATTCCGCTTTTCCATTTCTGACTCTATCCTTGATATGGGCTATACCCTTGTTTTCTTTCTGAGCAGCAATAATCTGATCATGAATAGTGGCTTCAACAATAATGTTGGTCAAATTGCCCTGTTGAATTACATCTACATTCAACTTCTCCATTTCTTGACATAAAGTCAAACCCATTGTTCTTACTGCCAGACAATTGCAATAACTTTTGCGACTTAAAGCATCTGCAACTACATTTGCCTTTCCAGGGTGATAATGCACTTCCAAATCATAATCCTTAATTAGTTCTAACCATCGTCTTTGTCGCATGTTCAATTCTGACTGAGTGAAGATATACTTTAAGCTCTTATGGTCTGTGTAAATATGACACGTATTACCAAGCAGGTAATGTCGCCAAATTTTCAGAGCATGAACAACAGCTGCTAACTCCAGATCATGAGTCGGATAATGTACTTCATGTTGCTTGAGTTGCCTGGATGCATAGGCAATGACTCGACCTTCTTGCATCAATACACATCCAATACCAATACCCGAAGCATCACAATAAACATCAAATGGCTTCTCAATATCAGGTTGGGCTAATACTGGTGCAGTGGTTAATAGTCTCTTCAAAGTCTGGAAAGCCTCTTCACAATCAGTTGACCAAACAAACTTGACATTGTTCTTCAATAACTCAGTGATGGACTTTGACACTCTAGAGAAATCTGGAATAAACCGACGGTAATACCCCGCCAATCCCAGAAAACTCCGAACCTCATGAACTGTAGTTGGCAGTTTCCAATCAAGCACATCCTTAACTTTGCTTGGGTCAACTGCAACTCCTTCAGCTGACAAAACATGACCAAGAAACTGTACTTCCTTAAGCCAAAACTCACACTTGCTAAACTTGGCATAAAGCTTATGTTCTCTCAAGCGGTTCAGAACAATTCTGAGATGATCCGCATGTTCACTCTTGTTCTTGGAGTATACTAAAATATCATCAATAAATACCACTACAAATTTGTCTAGCTCAGGCATGAATACTGAGTTCATCAGGTACATGAAATGAGCTGGAGCATTTGTCAAACCAAAAGACATTACCAAGTATTCATATAATCCATATCTTGTGGTAAATGCCGTTTTGGGAATATCTTCAGGCTTAATCTTGATTTGGTGATAACCTGACCTCAAATCTATCTTCGAGAAAACTTTGGCTCCGGCCAGTTGATCAAAAAGTAGATCTATCCTAGGTAAGGGATACTTATTCTTGATAGTCACTTCATTCAACGGACGATAGTCAACACATAACCTTAAGGTCTCATCTTTCTTCTTCACAAATATTGCTGGACATCCCCAAGGCGATGAACTAGGTTGGATAAACCCCTTATCAATCAGTTCTTGCAACTGAGTTTTCAACTCGGCCAATTCCTTTGGTGGCATCCTATAAGCTCTCCGAGAAATCGGAGCTGTTCCGGGTTTTAACTCTATGTTAAACTGTACATCTCTATCAGGTGGTAGACCAGGTAAATCTTCAGGAAACACATCTGGAAATTCACATACTACCGGGATATCTCTAATCTCTTTGACCGCAGTTGCACAAATTTTGCCCATTGATCTTCTTAAGGTTGGAAGTTGGATGAGAAGTTGAGAATTACTATCTGGCAAACTCACCCTTATAGTTCTATTCAAAGCATCTATATATGACCTTTATTTGATGCATCCAATTCATTCCCAAAATTACATCTATATCCCGATCCTTTAGGATAATCATGGTAGGGAAAAATATGCCCACCAGTTTACGGTGCACTGGTATACCATCTCCTTAGTACGAGGCGTCCCCAAAGCGATTTGTATAAAGAAATTTTCCTTTGTTGCCCCAATTGAAATTTCATACTTCACAACAAATGCTCTATTGATGAATGAATGTGATGCGAGAATCAAAAGTATAAGCTACTTAGGGTGATCACGATGTGAAACGTACCCATCATTGGCTCTCCCTCTGGAATCTCTCCGGCTTGAATGTAGAACACTCACCGATCTTCTTTTCACCATTACCCTTACGAGCACTCGATTGTTGTTCTTGTTCGTGGTGACCTGTTGTTGATTGGCGGGGTTCTTCCGGACATTGGGATTGTCTTTGTTTGGGATACGGGCATTCCCTTGAGAAATGACCGGAGCTTACCACAGTTGAAACAGGGATACCGTGACTGGTGATGTTGGAGTATTAACACCAAGTATTCTCGAGGTGAATTACGATAAGTTGTAGCAGGGACGAACATTTGATTGTTGCCCAGATTGAAACTCTGCGGTGGGACGATAAGGAGGACGATAATGGTTGATGGATGATAGATCACCCTCGCCTCTTTTGATTTCCTCCAAAAGGTCCAGATGGCACATTCTTTTTCTTTTTTGATCTCCTTATGTTGTCGATACTTTTCCTCTGAAGCAATTGCAATATTCACTGCCTCATGATAAGTAATATTGGTACAAGTTGTCATCATTGTCGCAATTTAGTATTCAGACCTCTCATGAACCATTTCCTTCTTTTTAGCATCAGTGTTGACATGTTCAGGGTGCATATTGTGACAGGTGATTGAATCTTCCCACATACTGCATAACCGTCTGATCCCCTTGCTTCAAAGCAAGGAATTCATCCAGTTTCATAGCCATCACTCCCTCAGGGATATAATGAGCTCTGAAAGCAGTACGAAACTCCATCCAAGTTAATGGAACACCTACGGGCTGCATGGCCATAAGATTTGCATACCAAGCACCTGCTGCTCCCCTAAGTTGTTGGGCGGCAAACACCGGTTTCTGAAACTCTGTGCATGGAATAAGATCAAATTTCGCTCCATGGTCCTAAGCTACCATCGACCTCCAGTGGGTCATCGGCCTTGGTGAACTTTGGGGTTTTGTATCTGTAAAGTCCACATATGTAGCCTCATGCCTATTATGATTACGTCCCCGGTGTCCATGCATCTGATTCTGGTTACTTTGAGCCATCTCATGAAGCAAACGAGAATTTTCAACTGTCACATTGACAAGTGCAGCTATAGCATCAGCCAAATTGGTTGGAACGGTGGCGGATTGGGGATATCATCCTCATCTTGTGAAGTACCAGAATCATGCGAACCTCGCGTACGACGCATCTGTTCATAACAAACCAAACTTTATTCACAAGTCTTTATTGAATTGCAACTAAGCTTACTACAACGCATTACATCGGTTTCTTATTTAAATACAAACCGCATCTAAACAAAAGGCGCTTAACTTAAACTAGAACTAACTATTACACAACTCTACTTCTTTCCTTTATCACTTCAAACTTGGGCTCGGTATCCATTCCGAGAAATATTACCGCCCTCATTATCACTTTCATCAATCATTACTAATTCTTCCGGATCTTCTTCTTCTTTCTCTTCCGATTCACTATCATCGGCAAGGATCACACCTGGGTCCATTGCATCAACTTGGGGTTCATGATTAGGATTAGGGAGATTGCTTAGCCTATGAACTTCCTCATGTAGAGTGGTATTATGCTCCTCTAAATCCTCTACATAAAATTCTAGCTCATGAGTTCTAGCTCTAGCTTCATTTCTCCCATCCACCATATGAATTAATGATTTTCGCAGAGTTCTGTGAGCGGTGGTGAGACGTCTTAATCGCTCCTCGTAATCGCCCACTGGATGGCGCCCCTAGCCCTATCTCTAGTAGCTTGGGCTAACTCTGCAGAAATCCTCTCTGTATCTCTGCCGAGGATCGACCTAGATGCCATCGCTAGCACCGTCATTCCTAGGGGCAAGTTGATGGCGAGGAACTCCTTTAGGTCCGGTGGATTTACAGGCGTCTTCTTGGTACGAGCCATCTGCATTTAACAGGGTTAATCCAATTAAAACAATCTAACAACAGTCTCAAGAGCAGTTGGGATGGACTACACAACTCAACCCCATACACACTACTCACCCAGGCTCGAGAGAGGCGAAGGAAGTAACAAGTGAATTAATCATGATGCATGAATCGTTCTTACGAACCAAAAACATCAAACTTATAAAGCACATAAACAACAGTTGTTATTACATAGGGCATAATAGAATTACTACTCCACCACACAAAGCCTTTTTCTCAAATCAGGAAGGGTGAGAATGAAATAAGATAAGTCGGAAGCAATTTGGACCAAATTAACAAGTTATACTTCTTTGTCCCAAATCATTTTGAAGTTTTTGTAAAACAACACAACAAAGACTTGTAACGATCGCTCTGATACCATTCTATGGTAGAACCTCCTAAATTATAGGGCCCACATACACCTGTCACTGTCCAACGACCTTTGACATCAATGCATATGTTACCGATAACTTAAGAAGACTGTCGGGTGTCCTCGAAGAACCCCGAATCATCCACGATTTCCGAGCAGGATCACATTACAGAGTCATTGCAGTATTACAACAGTTTATTCAAATAGATATATCAGAGTAAAATATAGCGGAAGCATTATAGCAACTTAGTTTACAAACCAGTTGTTTCAAACCTTACAAACTAAGTATAATTATTAATACAAAACGAAGTAGTGGAGTGGCATTATAATATAATACAAAACACACAATAAAGCGCCTCGCCTTAAGGGCCACACATTTACTTCTCGTCATCAGATCGAACTATAGTCATGCAGCACGATCCAAAACAGATCGACTCATGAGGCGCACCTGCAACAAGGGTCAACGAACCCTGAGTACAAAAGTACTCAACAAGACTTAACCGAAATAACAAATAAGAATCAGGAATGCAGGCTTAGGAATTCAAGGTAGGGCTTTAACAATAATCAAAGTTATTTTGCGTAAAAGCTTTGTAACAAAATTCTTTTTATCAACATTTAACATTTCATAAGATCTTATACAAATCTGACACGATCCGTAATGAGATCATGAAACTTCATATCCAACACTTTCCAAATTGTCCTCAAGTTCTGAGCTTATTAAACTACGATGATGATCAGAGAATTGAGTCTCCATAACCGAGGAGCAACGACGATTGAACCGATTATAAACCCAAATTGGGAATTTGCAGACCACACGACATATGTAGGTCCCCGACCTACATATATCAACCTACCCTCGGATCCTCTACACAAGAACGGGTCCGCGCCACCCGAGAATACAATACTCCACACTCCAGCCCATTGCCACGTGGGTACATGCTATTCCCGCCATCTCTCCACTCCCAGTGCGCGAGTAGCCATTCTCGTAATAGAATAGCCAAGTTAAGGCTTACCGGAGCATGTGGTTAGTACTACAAATTCTCAACTCACACAGGTCAACAACGGTACGGACCTTAATCGACACAAAGGAAAGAACCCGCTCACAAGACCTCCATGTCTTGTGGCTCACACACACCGAGTCCGCCGGTCTAGATTTATTACTTCACATGCTCATATTTCATGATAACATAAGTAACCAAAGTTCCATATAAAACTCGCAGGTGACAGGTAATCACCCGACTTTTATTATCTAAGCAAGACTAAGCATAACTAGCCATATACGAATTAAAATGGTTAACAAGGTAGATAAGGAAAACAAGGTTGGTAATGCATCAATTAGGTTTCCACTTGACTTCTAATCACTTAATGCAAGTATTGAAAAGCAAAAGCGAAATCAATTTGTAAAACACAAGGTAGGTTTAAATGCATCCGGGGCTTGCCTTCGTTGACGGAAAAGTCCGATTCAGGAGTCGGTCCACAGATATCCAACCCGACCTCAACCGACGGATTAACCTCCTCAACCGCTTGATTAACCACTACTGAGTTCACCTTCGTTCACTACACGTAGTAATAATACTATGCTTAACATGATGCGAGATACCAAATATGATGCTCGATGATGGATGCAAAAGTTAGCAACTTGAATACAACTTTCCTTCACGGTACAGTTACAAGCTAATCTAACTAAATCATTTCGTAATACACACATCAATTGCCAAAGATCATTATCCACTAATGACCCAAGGACATCACCCAATCAAAAATTCAATCAAAACCTAAATCATTAAAGGTTACTATTTGCTTTTATGAATTAATTATTTAATTAAGAATTATGAAATAAATCAACCTATTCCAATTGGGCTCAAAATTTTGTAAATGTTCATTACATGATAACTAAGTGGCAAAACAATTTTCATAATTTTGGATAATTAATTAAGCCTAGAAAAATCATGGAAAGTCATTTATTAATTAATTGAGCAATTTTTATCATACCCCAAAAATACTTAAAATCAATATTTCAAATTTTTGTCACATAATATACATCACAAAGAAGTCACACAAAAATTTTCAAAATTTTTGGAGCTCTAAATAAATTTACACAAAAATAACAAATTCCAGCACTATTCATATAAATCAAAAAGCAGAAAACTCATTTGAAATTTGAGTCACCGACATCGGACCCCACATGTCATCTTCAACCTTCGCGCGTTGACTACGACGACGACGACGGCGCTGACCGACCGTATAAACTCGCCGACGGTGAATCCAAAGGCGACGGTCAAGGTACCAAAATGACCACATCATCACACAGGCGCATCGATTGAAGGCACTAGCTAGGCAATTACTACGAGCTATGAGCTTGGCATCGGCCATGGCGGACGCGCGGCGCTCGGCGGCACTACACGCCGCGACAGGAGCTCGGTAGCGATTAAATAAACGGTACAGTAGCACCAGTAGCTCACCACGAACACGACGGAGCAGAGAGCAAGGCTGGAGAAGCAGCGTAGACGCGGGTCGACGTGCACAGCAACGGCGGCGGAGCAAGGATCGTCGGTGATGGTGTGCGGTGGATCGTGGTGATCAAAATGAGCAAGCAACAACGGATTAAGCATCACAAAGATCGAGATGAAAGTGGAGCTACGCTAATCGAAGCAACAACTCACCGGAGGGCCACGACCACGGTGAAACGGGATCACCCAAGTCGCTGTTGCGCCGCAAGAAGAAGAAGTACGTTGCTTGGCGCTTCCCGCGAAATCAGACTAAAATGAGGGGTTATTTGGACGCGCAAGGAGTAGGCGGAGCTGGAGCTAGCTTATCGGCGATGGCGAGCACGACAAAGGATGGCACGCAGGCTCGCCGGAGATGAGCAAGGTGACGGAAGAAAAGCAGAGCAAGCAAAAAAAGAACGGCGACGACTCCAGAGCTTTATAGGGCAGCCAAGGAAGCGCAAGGAAGCCACGACGAAGCCTTTCAGCGCCAACGCGACGACGCCCGGACGGCCACGCGCGCGACTGGAAGCAAATCGAAGTTCGCCGGCATGTAGCAAGAGCGGTGAACACTGTTCATCAAAATTACAGAATTGCCATTCTCCAAAATTCACAAATTACTCTCAAAATTTCATAACAACTCAAAAATCTCCAAAAACAAAAGTTGTTCAAAATCAAAAGTTCTACAACTTTTCTTTTGAAACCATATCCAAATTCATTTTACATTTTGAAATTCAAATTTGAATTCAAAAGGGGACACTTTAAAGAATTATGCCTTTTCAAATTACTTCAAATTTTACTAAACAACTTTGAAAACTCCAAACACCAACTTTGTACAACTTGACAAGATCTACACTTTTGCTTTTAAGCTCAACCCCAAAATATGCTTAGATTTTGAAATGAGTTTTTAGGGTAGAATTTAAATACTGAAATTAAGGTTTTCGGAATTTCAAAACAATACAGGTATTTCAAACTTGATTCAAACAATACAATTCAACACTTATACATGAATGTAAACTTGTTTTAGTGAATGCATATCAACGTTTGCAATATGACCAAATGCTTTGCAATGCATATGATGACATGACAGTTTTAGTATTTAAAATACCCGGGGTGTTACACGCGCTGCCGGAGAAGACACTAGCATCATGGCGAACTATCTTCCCGTCAAGCTCACACCAGCCGCCATGAGCTGGTTCACAAGCCTCGCCCCTGACTCCATCGGATCTTGGGAAGAGCTGAAGAAAGTCTTCACCGACAACTATATGGCTACGTGTACACGGCCGGGCACCAAGCATGATCTCAACCGCATCACCCAGAAGCCGTCCAAGCTCCTCCGTAGCTACATTAGACGCTTCTCCAAGATGAGGAATTCTATTCCTAACATCACGGAAGTCAAGGTCATCACCGCCTTCGTCCGAGGACTTCATCACCGTGAGCTTCATTCCAAGTTCAATCGCAAGCCTCCTACAGGCATCGGCGAGATGATCATGACTGCCAACTAGTACGCCAACGCCGAGGAGGCCGAGGTGCGCTTCAACGAAGATACGGGCACTCATCGCCTGCCTCGCCGCTACGACGACTGCATCGACGACCGACGCCATAATGACCGTCGCTATGACGACTGTAGTTTTCACCGGGACAGCGGCCGTGACCGGCCAGAAGGATCCAAGCCTGGTCAAAATCACCGCCGCCGGCCAGACCACTTCATCGCTGCCGTCAATGAACCTCGCACCAAGCGCAACTACGACGAGCAATACAAGAAGATCCTCGATGGCCCGTGCCCCCTCCACAAGAACGCCAAGCGTAAAATGAATGTAACACCCAAAAATTTTACTACAAATTAGCAATTAATTCTTAGCCTTTTATTACATTTTCTAGGTATTTTTAACTTAGGCTAATTAATAAATATTGGATAAATAAAATAAACTATAAGGTTTAGAAACATGTTTGTTGCATTCATGCCGGAGCATATTTTGTTTTGGTTGAATGTAGGGCTAGTTGATTTGAAGTTCAATTCAAATTCTATTTGAATTTGGCTTAGAATTGAAAATAGAGGAAATAGATTTGGAAAATGATTCAATTTTGAAAAATTCATCTTCTTCCATTTTGGCCCAACACCAGGAATCAGCCCAGACCCCAATTTTTCTTTCCTTCCCGCGCTGGGCCCGCTGGCGGCCCAGCCGCGCCTCCCCTTTCCTCTTTTCTTTTCCACAGTGCGCGGCCTTTCCTTTTCCCCGCACCGGCCCGCGAACCGTGCCGCACAGCCCACTCGGCGGCCTACTGCACCGCCTCCTCCCGCGCGCACACGCCCGCCAGCACGCGGCCCAGCCCAGCACCACGGCCCGCAACGTTGCGCTCGCCGCTCTCTTTCTTCTCTCCCTCACTGCCCCGCGGGACCCATCTGTCAGCGTCCTTCTTCTTTCCTTTCTACTACCCCAGCTTTCCGTTCTTGACTGTCGGCGCCTTCCTTTCTCTCCCGTCACCACTGATGGAAAGCGCCGCGCCGTCGCCCCCAGATGGAAGGCAACCCCCTCCGCCCGAATCCGCCGCTTCCCTTCCCTATTTCCCCCACCGGCTGGCCTATATAACCCCGAGCAGAGCCCCGCCTCGATCCCCATCCTCTGCTCGCAGCCGAGAGCCACCGGCGCCATAGTTCCCCTCTTCCGCGCCAAAATCACCGACGCCGACGCGACTCCGAGCTCCGCCGTCCTTTCCCGCAGCCGTAGGTACCTCCCTCTCATCGATTTGGTCATGAATTCCTTGGATTGAGCCTCACCCGCATGCTCTTTCTCTCTCCAGAGTTCTGCCGCCGTCGACCAAGCTTCTGGACCCGTACCGAACGCCGAGATCACCTCCGACCCGCATGCTCTTTCTCACGTGAGCTCCTGACCATGCCCGTACCATCCGTTCGCGATTTGGTGCCCTGGAAAGCCGTACCGACGATTCCAGTTCACGCCGGCCATGGCGTCGCCGGCATGCGCATCTTCCCCGGCGACCCGCTGCCCCACACTCACCCTGCGCCGTCAGATCATCAAGGAACGGTCCAGATTAGACGGTACCGGTTCGGTCTACCGTAAGCCGTGGACTCGATCCATAGGGCTACGTCAGCGCCCACGTCAGCACGCCCACGCCTGCGTGGTGCACCGTGCTTATCAGAAGCCGCCACGTGTTGACCAGTCAGCACCCAGGGTCAAACCCGCAGTCAAGCCGAGCACTTTTGCGGTTTAGCCCTTCGGTTTTCTCAGAATAAACCCGCAGTCCATTTTAATTCAAAATAGTTATTTTTCAGTCCTATTTTTATTCGGTTAGACCCCTGTACTTTTCATATTTAATGCCCGCAGTCCTGTGACCGTGATAATTTACATTTTTTATTGTTTTAATTCAAAAATAGGTTCAGTTTATTTACAGAATTGCCATTACATCTTATTTTACGCATAACTTTCACGTTTTAAGTCCGATTTGAGTGATTCTTTCGCTCACGTGTTCGTAGCAGTACGTAGAATAGATTTATAAGCTTTTCAACTTATGTTTTCACTGTTTGGTGTACTGTTCTAATGAAAGTCTATCTTGTATGCATGTAATGATTGGTATGATGCTTGATTGATGATTGGATCACGATTAGAGGGTGAGCCAGTTGAAGTGACTGAGGACCCCCAGCAGGATCAACAATACTCCCAGGACAACTTTGAGGAAGGCAAGTGTACCAAAGGCCCCTTGTTACCTATGAACTATTACCACTTACATTCATGCATGTGTTTAATTTGAAATGCCTTTAAGGACTTTATCTAGATGAATTCTTGTACCACATATCCTTGATACCTGGGGATTTTGGGTAGGCATTTTGGATAGATGCTGCAGCGCTTAACATAAATTAATTGTTAAACATGATTAAAGGCTATATACACTGTGATAAAATGGAGCTTTTTAGCAACAGATAGGGGGCTAGAGTACGGGGTTGAGTACTCTAGTGCCTCTCTATAAGGACTTAATCCTAAAGCGACAACCCAGGAGGGACCGTACAACCCCGAGTGTCATATGGCTCTAACTTTAACCTGTTAACTAGATTGTACTAGCTCATTCGTAGCTCTAGTAAGGGGTAAGAGGGTATCTTTCCTTTTTCTGTTAAGGTGTGCACCGTGCTGCGATGCCCACGTGTGCCATTCCTTTGTAGCTATGACCTATTAGTGCAACTAGCTAAGGGTTTCATAGTGAAACTCTGCCACACTTCCTGGGAAGAGGTGTAGTGGGTCTCGCGAACCCCGGCATTGGGAATCATGGCTCGATGGGTAAAGATGTACAATTTCTGCAGAAATAATTAACCTGTTATAACAGACGTGCTCACGGATACGAGCGGTCTGGATCCTTCGAGATTAGTGGTTACTGGGAATGATGGATGGTTGGGAATTGAGATGAATATGACTATACTTTAATATCACTTGGGATTTGGGACTATTCATTAAAGTAGTGATTCAGGATGTTAAAATTTGATTAACTAAAATTGCGAACCGCAGTCAAACAGTGTCAAGCCTTTTTGAGCCTCATAGATCCCTTTGATATACTTGCTAAGCATGGTGAGCTTACACTTGCTTTACATCCAATGAAAATCCCGGATGGGTAACAGATAATGGATATGAAGAGTTTTCGGAGGATGTCCAGGACTACTAGGGAGACGTTCACCGGTTGGAGTCCCTGTGGCAGCTGGGCTAGTTATTCCGCTGTGATTGTAATAATATTGCCATCGAGCAAACTTTGTATTTACTTTATGATGAGATATGCGATGTAATAAGTACTTTACTTTGGTACTATTGCAATTTGTGATATATGTGCGTGTTTGGACATCCTGGGCACACATATATGAGTACTTGGTTTTGCTATGCAAAATTGGGTGCGACAATGAAGGACTGCCTCGGCTTGGCCAAGGAGTTCCATGACAAAAAGCTGGACGACGATGCCAACGGCGGGAATGGAGGTCACCGACCACCTGGGGGCAATAACAATGCCTTCCAGGACCATGACAAGGTGGTCGCCACCATCTTCGAAGGCCTCGCCTCCACCGAAAGCAGAAGAGAATGGAAGCTCACCGCCCGATGAGTGCTCGCCATTACTTCAGAAGAAACCACCGCCAACCCCAGCTATCGCCCATGGTCCGAGGTCCCCATCACCTTCAGTAGGGCCGACCAGTGGGCGGACATACCCTACATAGGGTGTTTTCCCCTTGTCCTCGACGCAACCGTCCAGAAGGTGCTTTTCAGAAAAGTGCTCGTCGACGGTGGGTGCGCTTTGAATCTACTCTTCGCTGGAGCCCTAAAGGAGTTGGGCCTCGGGATAACAGATCTCACACCCTCGGACTCCTCCTTCTGGGGTGTGGTACCTGGCAGGGCATCCAAACCACTTGGAGAGATCACCCTACCAGTACAGTTCGACACGGCAAGCAACTACCGCGTCGAGCATATCAACTTCTACGTCGCCGACTTTGACACCGCCTACCATGCCATACTTGGTCGGCCAGCTCTGGCCAAGTTCATGGCCGTACCACACTATGCCTATCTGGTGCTGAAGATGCCTTCGCCTACAGGAGTCTTGGCCCTAGGGGCCAACCTCTCCATCGCCTACGCCTGCGAGATAGAAAGTCTCGCCCTCGCCGAAGCTACCAACCTCTCCATCCAGATGGATAGCGTGGTCACTGAAGCCAAGACGGTGCCTGCCAAAGACATGGAGATCCTAGAGCTGGAGCCTCCTCGCGCCTCCGCCAAGTCCAAGGAAGTCAAGGAGGTCGGCCTCGGCCTCAACGACCACTCCAAGACCGTGAAGATTGGGGCTCACCTTGACCCCAAATAGGAAAGCACACTCGTCTCCTTCCTACGTGCCAACGCCTATGTGTTTGCTTGGAAACCTGCAGACATGCCGGGGGTACCACGGGAGAAGATCGAGCACTCCTTGAATGTCTCGCCGACCGCCAAACCAATCAAGTAGAAACTTCGCTGATTCATGCCAGACAAGAAGGAGGCTATTAGAGTAGAAATAAAATGGCTCTTAGCTACCGGATTCATAAAAGAAGTGTATCATCCAGATTGGTTAGCAAACCCTATTGTCGTTCGAAAAAAGAATAAAGAATGGAGAATGTGTGTTGATTATACTAATCTTAACAAACACTGCCATAAAGACCCCTTCGGCCTACCTCAGATAGACGTGGTTGTAGACTCCACTGCCGGCTGCGAACTGCTCTCCTTCCTTGACTGTTACTCCGGCTATCACCATATTTCCCTCAAGGAAGAACACCAGATCAAGACATCGTTCATCATGCCTTTCGGTGCATACTGCTACACAACTATGTCCTTCGGACTCAAGAATGTCGGAGCAACCTATCAAAGGGCCATCCAGACGTGCCTTTACCAACAGATAGGCCGCAACGTTGAGGCCTACATTGATGATGTGGTCGTCAAGACCAAGACCACCAACAATCTTCTCGCTGACCTTGAGGAAACTTTCACTAACCTAAACAAGTACCAATGGAAGCTGAACCCTTCAAAGTGCATCTTTGGAGTTCTGTCCGGTATACTGCTGGGATACATCGTCAGTGCTTGAGGCATCGAACCTAACCCTGATAAGGTCTCCGCCATTACCAACATGAAATGGCCGACATGCATCAAGGATATACAGAAGCTTACAGGCTGCATGGCTGCCTTAAGCCGCTTGATGTCATGCCTCGGTGAAAAAGGGCTACCTTTCTTCAAGCTCCTCAAGGCATCCGAGCGCTTCTCCTAGTCGGAGGAGGCAGATACAGCTTTCGAGTAGCTCAAGTTGTTACTAACAAAGCCTCCGATCATGATGGCACCACGACTAGATGAAACTCTGATGATCGACATCGTCGCCACCTCTCGCGTCGTCAGCACTGCTGTTGTCGTCGAACGTGAGGAAGTCGGGCATGCCTACAAGGTGCAACGTCCGGTCTACTTCATCAGCAAGGTACTTAATGAGCCCAAAACTTGCTATCCTTAGGTACAAAAGCTGTTATACACAATCCTGATTATGTCGCGCAAGCTCCGACACTACTTCGAGTACTACAAGATCGCTGTGGTCACCGAGTTCCCTCTGGGGGACATTCTCCGCAACAAAGAGGCCAACGGCCGCATCATCAAGTGGGTTGTTGAGCTCGGCACTTACTCCATCGAATTCAGAAGCAGGCCTACCATCAAGTCACAGACGCTCACTGATTTCATCGCTGAGTGGACCGAGATCCAAGAGCCCATCGCTGCCACTTGCCCCGAGCACTGGGTGATGTACTTTGATGGTGCCCTTAACATCAACGGTGCTAGTGCGGGCATTCTATTCATTATGCCGACCAAGGATAAGCTCAGGTATGTTCTCCGGATACACTTTCTAGCCTCCAACAACGCCGCCGAATACGAAGCATGTCTCCACGGTCTCTGTATAGCCATTGAGCTCGGCGTCAAACGCCTCATGGTGTATGGGGACTCCGCGCTGGTCATCAACCAGCTCAACAAAGACTGGTCCTATTCCAGTGAGAAGATGGACGCATGCTGCGCCGAAATCAGGAAGCTTGAAGGGAAGTTCTATGGTATCGAGTACCACCACGTGGTACGAGATCAAAATCAACTCGCCGACCAGCTATCCAAGATAGGTTCTTCTCGTGCCACGGTTCCACCTAGGGTCTTCGTTCAAGATCTTTTGGCATCATCCATTAAGGAAGAGAAGGAAGTTGAAGAGACTCCCCCCACCGAGCAGTTGGTACTTACGATGCCTTTGCCGGTCGCCGATTGGAGGACGCAGTTTATCAAGTACCTCACCAGCGCTGAAGTACCCACCGACAAGACTAAAACCAAACACCTAATTCACCGAAGCAAGCATTATGTGCTGGTAGACAGCAACCTGATGAGGGAAAGTGCCAAGGAAGGGATACTGCAGAAATGCATCACCCAAGACGAAGGAGTGAAACTACTTCTCGAAATTGACTCTGGTTCCTGCGGCAATCACGCGGCCTCGAGAAACTTGATCGGCAAAGCTTTCCAAGCCAATTTTTACTAGCCCACGGCCATCTCCGATGCAGAGGACCTCGTTCGATGTTGTGAAGGATGCTAATTTTTCGCCAAGCAAATACATTTTCCGGCGCAAGAGCTGCAGACCATCCCAGCTTCCTGGCCTTCCACATGCTGGGGACTGGACATGATCGGGCCTTTCAAGCGAGCACTAGGTGGTTTCTAGTATGTATACGTCACCATCGACAAGTTCTCCAAGTGGATCGAGTACAAACCGCTCGTCTCGGCTACTGCAAAGAAAGCAGTTGAGCTCTTCAAAGACATCATCCATAGATTCGGTCTCCCGAACAGCATCATCGCCGACCTCGGAACTACATTTACTGGCCATCACTTTTGGGACTTCTGCGAAGACCAGTGCATCTGTGTTAAATATGTCTCTGTTGCTCATCCTAGAGCCAACAGCCAGGTCGAACGGGCGAACGAAATGATCCTTGATGCCCTAAAAAAGAGACTATATCATAAAGAAGAAAAGCACCCGGGCAGATGGCTCAAGGAGCTACCAGCTGTAGTCTGGGGACTGCGTACTCAAGCTAGTCGAAGCACCGGTGTGTCTCCATACTTGGTCTACGGCTCAGAAGCCATACTACCAGCGGATATTGCCTTCCGAGCACCTAGGGTGGAAAATTACGATGAAGAGCAAGCCACAGCTGTTCGGACAGAGGACGTCGACAAGGCCAAGGAAGAATGCCTAATCACCTGCCTCCACATGGCCAAATATCTGGAAGTCTTGCGGAGGTACTACAACTGCAACGTCAAAGGTCGTTCATTTACTGTCGACGACCTCGTTCTCCGTAGAAAACAAAAAACCGAAGGGATGCACAAGCTCTCCTCCCCTTGGGAAGGGCCTTACGTCGTCAAAGAGGTCACCCGACCAGGGTCTTACCGCCTATGTGACTTAGACAGAATCGATGTTCCCAATTCTTGGCACATCAAGCACCTTATACGTTTCTACCCTTGAAACACTTCAGATATGTACTCTCCACCTTATATTGAATAAAGTTTTGTTCTCCATAACTTGTCTCCACTTTTTCTCCATTATGGTAACCCCCACTTTCGGTCATTGAGCAGTATGCTACTCTATAACGAACTCCAATACAAAATAGCCATAACTGCGCCGACCATGTTTCTCCAAATCTCCAACGATATCTCCGAACTATTTCTCCAAATCGCCGACACGTTTTCGCCAAAAATCACAGAATAAGTTTTCTCCAAATCGTCGCACAGTTTTCTCCAAAATCGCCGAACGATTTTCTCCAGATCGCCAATGTATTTCGCCACATGTTTTCTCCAAATCGCCGAACACTTTGCTCCATATCTCCAAGATACTTCGCCGATCAACGAGCAGTACACGTTCCGCTCTGTTCTCTATGGAGAAGACCCAGTCTCCGATCTCTCCCTACACATGCCACAGGCTCCGCGCTCTACGTTATGGGTGGTCGGTTGCGGTTCTTTGGTCATGCATGTTCCTCCTACACATCCACGGGCTCTGTGCTTGATGTTATGGACTATGGGCTAGCCAAGGCTGAGACCTCAGCGCAGAACTAATTGCTCAGACGCCACTTATACTACATATGTCTCCAAGTTTTTCTGATAACCGCCAAGCAGTACACGTTCTGCTCTATTCTCTATGGAGAAGACCCAGTCTCTGATCTCTCCCTACACATGCCATGGGCTCCGCGCTCTGCGTTATGGGTGGTCAGCTGCGGTTCTTTGGTCACGCCTGTTCCTCCTACACGTGCACGGGCTCCACGCTCGATGTTATGGACTATGGGCTAGCTGAGACCTTAGGGATCAGTAGCGAACTAACTGCTCGGACTCTACTTATACTCCGTATAAAACCTTATGGTTAAAACTACGAAGATTTTTTCGCCGAAATACAATCTAACTGCATACGCATGCACCTTATAACATGTATCATATACATAAGTGTTTTTTACGCTTTCGTGCGTTCTAACTACACTGTTTAGAATTTACAGATGATATCCACCAAGCAGATCATTGTGCTCCACCATTGCCGTCCGTCTCGCCGAATAGGTCTATATCGCCGGCCAACTTCTTCGCTGCGTCCTCCACCTCATCCTCTAGCTACTGGGTATCCGCCTTGCTCATCCCTTCGGCGAACCCGCCCCCTACTGCCTGAAGGTCAGTGGCTGGATAGTGGGACCGAACCACAACAAGGGCGTGGGTAGCGGCAGTAACAACGGCATCGCGGTTGAAGCTCTTGAAGCTCTCCCACGTCATCTTGCATCTTTCGATGACGATGTTCGGGCGTGGTGGCCTGCTGTCGGGCTGAGGAGCCACTTCTGGATCGACGCATTCGAGCACTGGTCAGATTCCAGCAACTACGGCGTCAAACCTATCCCTCTGGGTCCAGGCATCCTTCTCCAGCACATCGAACTATGCCTTGACCCTCGGACGGTAGTCTGCAAGCATTACAAAGTTCCATCAAGCAAGAAAGTTACTTCAGTAGTAACCTCGACCAGGGAGTACTCACCGTTTAGCTCCTCAGCCAGTTTGTTCGCTCGCCCTGTCTCCTTCGCCTTCTCTCGAAGTTGCTCGAGGGCTTGGCGCAGCTGGCCGAGCTCCACATCTTTCTCTACAAGTACAAAAGTCATCACCAAAAGTAAGCATATCCAACTATGCAAAGCACTTTCACCGATCACATGTACCTTTCTTCTGCTTAGAGACTTTCTGCAGCTGCTCTAACTGCTCGGAAGCATCCTTCAGTTGTGTGGAGACAGTGGCCAGCTGCTCAGACTTGCCCCGCAGCTGCTGGGACGTAGTCGCCAGCTGCTCATATAGGACCCCCCCTCTGGTGTTCTAGGCCCCGCTCATTGGATTCAACGAGGTCTCGCTCGCGCCGGACCCTCTAGGTGTTTCTCTCTGAGAGTTTCATCGCCTCCTTGAGATTTTGGTTCTCCTCGGCGAGGGGCTCCATCCTCTTTATCAACTGGTGCCGGTGCTCGGTAGTCCAAGTTATCCCATGAAAATGCACAATGACAATGATGGAATTTGATCTCCAACATCAAAGACGAATACTCAGGATTCAATACTAACCTCGATTTGTTTTATTACTCGGCGAGGGCGGATTTTAGCCTCCTCATCTCCTTGGGGGTATCCTCCTCCTCGACAACTACCACCTCCTCATCGCGCTTGCGGAGGATTCAGACAGATTGAGGTCGAGGTTCAGCACGAACGATTTCCTCCACCTCGTCCTCTTCCGCAGCAGCTGGAGACACCACTAGGGGGCTCTGTGGCCGGACAACGAGTCCGACCATGCTATGCGACGCCTCAGGGGGCGCCATTAGCTCCTCGGCTGCCACTAGTTTCGCCGACCCAGACTCTGTTGCATTACTGGCAACTCTAGCTTCAGCTCCCGAGGGCCCGCCAGTACCCATCGTTGCTTCGGGTATTATTGCCGACCCATCCTCTGCCGATGCCGACCTCTCTCCATCTCCAAGTCCACCCGCAGCGGGAGCTGCCGGTGTTACCTCGGCCTCGGGATTAGCTCGAGGCTGCTCGTTAGTCTGGGCGGACGGGTCCAGACCTTCTGTCTGCCTCACACTGCATCAGATCATTTGGTCAAGCGCCAAAAAGCAAAGATAAGACAACAAAGTAACTCCAACACGAAGATACTCACCGTTTGGTTTGCCAGTGCACTTTTTTGAATCGACGATGCCTGCCCGTGCCCCCAGGCGCAACTGTGGGGTTGGCTCTCGTGCTTTGGGGTGGAGGTCTCGCCTCCTCCACAATCGGCCTCTGCTCCGCCTGCTGCTCCGGTGCTTCCTCTGCCCGTCGATCCAGATTTACCTCCGCCTGTTGCTCGGGGACTCCCGTCGCCTGCCCAGTGGGGACTTCTATCGTCTACTGCTCGAGGAATCCCCTTGCCTACTGCTCCGAGACTTCTCCGCTTCCCTTTAATTGCTCCTCCACGTGTGTGTTGCGTGGAGGGGCTTGCGTGCTCGGAGGAGGAGCAACTGGATCTTCGTCGTCATTAGACCACTCGAGCACCGCGGTCCTTCACATTTGAGTGGTCTGGTCACCACCAAGCGAGATGCCACCCAGTTTGAGGGGAGTGGCAGCCGCCATTTTTCTCTTCTTCTGGGCCAGCTCGTCTGTCGCTACCCTTTGTCCCCAGACTTTCTCCATCACCGGGGGCGAACTCTCTGTCCGACCAACATCGGTGCCTCCGGATTCTGATGAGGCACTGGCCACATCTTCCTCAGGCCGAGCCGGTGGCCGGGCATCTACTCCCCTCAGCCAATCACCCCTCGGCACGCCGGAGAAGTACATCGCTCTTTCATGCGAATGGATCTTTGCATAAGTGAATCAGTTCACTGCTCGGCAATGCTTCAGGATTAAAAGTACCGGGAATAAAAATCGAGATGGTTACCTCAGGAGGCGGATTGGTGCAATTGAAGGCCCTCGTTTGCTTTGGCCAGGTGAACGAAATGTTGGGAGCGAACAACTCTGCGGCCGGCTCTACGACATTCTTCTTCATCAGCGGTTCCGTCCTTTCCCGGGTCCCGTCGTCATCACCTCTGTAGTCAAAGCCTGGGTGGGCCCTCTCCTTTTGTGGCTGGACACGACGCACTATAAAGCTTGCTGCTATTAGTTCGCCTCTAATTTCCATGCCTTTAATCAGGTCGAGGAGCTCCCTCACTTGTTCCATGTCAGCACTGTTCAGTTTCTTCGACCAGCTCTTCTGGTTCTCTGGGATATGGTGGATGTCGCAACGGATTGCAGGGTGGCTCTGTTTCATGTAGAACCACTTGGAATTCCACCCTTTTAGAGAAGTGTTCAGCGGTATGTTAATGTACTCGCTGGCCATCCCATCCCAGAGCTGTAGATATACGCCGCCGACCACCTTGGAGGCACCGTCGCCTTTGTTCTTCAACCAGAATAGGTGTCTAAAGAGGTTGAAGTACGGCAGAACCCCTAGAAACGTCTCATAGAAATGAATAAAGATCGAGATGTGCAATATGGTGTTGGGGTGGAGATTGCACAGACTAATCGACTAGAATTCCAGCATGTCTCGAAGGAAAGGATGAACAGGGAACCCCAACCCATGCTAGAAATAATCCTTAAAGACTACAACTTCATCGGTGTTAGGCATTGGGAAGGGCTCACCACTGGCTAGCCACCATCCGGCGGTGACGCGGTCAGGAAGCACGCCTGCCGCCACCAATCTCTCGAGCTCCACTTCCCCCGTGCGCGACGGTGCCCACTCTTCGTCACGACTGACTCTGGCACCTGCCTTCTTTGGGCTCGCTTTCTTCGGGTTCACAACTCTCCTCTTCGGCGCCATCTCTTAGATCTAGATCGGGACTGGCGCCGGCAACATGTGTGGGTGTGAATCTGGAAGTGCGATGGCTAAGCAGGAAGATGAAATGGCGAAGTGGCAAAGGTGGGAGCGCGGGGGGTGGCGGCGCCGTTATAAAGCATTTTCCAAACCCTTTCGCATTCGAGGGTTTTTGGGAAACCGTTCCCGCGATCTGCGCCTCTCCGGATTCTCCGACGCGGTTAAGTGGGCCGTAATGTGGGCTTTTGCGCAACGGCAGCCCATGTCACTCATTTATCGCTGTCGTTGGTTGTTACTCGCCGATTAATCGTCGACATCTCCACCATTTATTGAGGCTCAATGACAGTTACGGTACAACCATTACTTTGGTTTTTTCTCCACGGTTTGATTTCTCCGATATCTCCGCTTGCAGCTCGGGGACTGGCTGACTGCTCGGCTGGTATTTCACTATTTTTTCTGTTTCTAACCCTGGCACCACGTGACTGTGTCACCTACTATCAGGCTCGGGGACTAAGTGGGCACACTTCACCTTGCGGTGAATGTGCTTTATCTCATTTTGGGGCTACGCCCGGGGACTGGCTGCCTGCTCGGCTGATCTTCTACTATTTCTTCTACTTTGGACCCTAGCACCACATGACTACGTCATCTACTGTCAGGCTCAGGGACTAAGTGGGCACACTTCACCTCGTGGTGAATGTGCTTGTTTTTTTCTGGAAGACTCCGTGCCTCTTGAAGATGAAGAAGACTAACTCCTTTTCTCGTGGTCGGACTCTAAGTGGGCACATTTGGTCCACTTCGAAAAAGTGTTTGATTCTGGACTTGAGCTCCTTACACCCTTATGGCAAGCCGTACTTGGGTTATTCTGCTCGGCCGTGGTTCATGCTGCTCGGTGGCTGCTCACAACTGCTCGGCAACTGCTCACAACTACTCGGCGACTCTTCACGGTGGTCGGACCAAGAATTTGACTACTCGGCTTTGTTCGCACTTGCTCGGACAAGCTCATGACGGCGTTGCACAACGGGTACAAGGCGCCGGGACTAGCTATGGGGAGTACGACCCCGGATATCCATGGCAGACCACATGGGCTGCACCCCCGGAAGCGGCCCAGCCCACAAGACAAAGCCTTGCGTTGCATGATTCTGCTCGGCGCCTCCCGCAAGACACTAGAAAGATATCCTGAAGATACTATGAGATATGTTAGGATACGTATGATCCCATGATTCCTGTAATCTGTTATTACTTTCTGGTTATCTCTCAGATCTAACCGACTTGTAACCCTACCCCTCGGACTATATAAGGCGGGCAGGACCCCCCAAAGTCACATAATATCATACGATAGCTAATACAAACCAACAGACCACATGAGTAGGGTATTACGTCATACTAATGGCCTGAACCTATCTAACTCGTGTGTCTCTGTTGCCTTCTTATTCTTGATCTCACGCTCCTCTGCCGATCAATCTACCTTTGTGGGACACTCCTCGGAAGACTGCCGACGATATTCTGTCGACAAGGCTGGATAATTACTACAATGCAATTTCACCAATTTGACCACTATACATTAGACATGCAACAACAACAACAACAAAGCCTTTAAGTCCCAAATAAGTTAGGGTAGGCTAGAGTTGAAACCCAGCAGAAGCAGTCAAGGTTCAGGCACGTGAATAGCTGTTTTCCAAGCACTCCTATCTAAGGCTAAGTCTTTGGGTATATTCCATTCTTTCAAGTCTCCTTTTATTACCTCTACCCAAGTCAATTTCGGTCTTCCTCTACCTCTCTTCACGTTACTATCCTGGCTTAGGATTCCACTACGCAGGTGCTACCCCTAATCTATCATGTATATTATCGTTCCGAACTCGATTCCTTCTTGTATGACCACAAATCCAACGCAACATACGCATTTTCACGACACTTATCTGTTTAACATATCGTCTTTTCATAGGCCAATATTCTGCACCATACAACATAGCAGGTCTAATTGTCGTCCTATAAAACTTGCCTTTTAGCTTCTGTGGTACCCTTTTGTCACATAGAACACCAGATGCTTGGCGCCACTTCATCCACCCTACTTTGATTCTATGGCTAACATCTTCATCAATATCCCCGTCTCTCTGTAGTATTGATCCTAAATATCGAAAGGTATCCTTCCTAGGCACTACTTGACCTTCCAAACTAATATCTTCCTTCTCCCGAGTAGTAGTGCCGAAGTCACATCTAATATACTCAGTTTTAGTTCTACCGAGTCTAAAACCTTTGGACTCTAAAGTCTCCCGCCAAAACTCCAGTTTCTGATTCACTCCTGTCCGGCTTTCATCAACTAGCACTACATCGTCCGCGAAAAGCATACACCAAGGGATGTCCCCTTGTATGTCCCTTGTGACCTCATCCATCACTAAGGCAAACAGATAAGAGCTCAAAGCTGACCCTTGATGTAGTCCTATCCTAATCGGGAAGTCATCTGTGTCTCCATCACTTGTTCAAACACTAGTTACAACATTGTTGTACATGTCCTTAATGAGCCCGACGTACTTCGTTGGGACTTTATGTTTGTCCAAGGCCCACCACATAACATTCCTTGGTATTTTATCATAAGCCTTCTCCAAGTCAATAAAAACCATGTGTAGATCCTTCTTCTCCCTATACCGCTCCATAACTTGTCTTATTAAGAAAATGGCTTCCATGGTTGACCGTCCGGGCATGAAACTAAATTGGTTCATAGAGACCCGCGTTATTGCTCTCAAGCGATGCTCGATAACTCTCTCCCATAGCTTCATAGTATGGCTCATCAACTTAATTCCCCGGTAATTAGTACAACTTTGAATATCCCATTTATTCTTGTAGATCGGTACCAATATACTTCTCCTCCACTCATCAGGCATCTTGTTCGATCAAAAAATATGGTTGAACAGCTTAGTTAGCCGTACTATAGGTATGTCCCTGAGGCATCTCCACACCTCGATTGGGATACCATCCGGTCCCATCGCCTTACCTCTTTTCATCATTTTCAACGCTTCTCTGACCTCAGATTCTTGAATTCTCCACACAAAGCGCCTATTGGTGTCATCAAAAGAGTCATCCAACTGAAATGTTCTGTCTGTATTATCACCATTGAATAATTTATCAAAATACTCTTGCCATCGATGTCTGATATCATCCTCCTTTACCAAGAGATGCTCCATTTCATCCTTAATGCACTTAACTTGGTTGAAGTTCCTTGTCTTTCTCTCACGAACCCTAGCCATTCTATAAATGTCCTTCTCTCCTTCCTTCATACTCAAATGTTGGTAAAGATCCTCGTACGCTCTACCATTTGCCACACTTACAGCTCGCTTTGCAGTCTTCTTTGCCACCTTATACTTCTCTATGTTGTCCACACTACTGTCATGGTAGAAGAGTCTATATCATTCTTTCTTCTCTTTAATAGCCCTTTGGACTTCCTCGTTCCACCACCAAGTATCTTTTGCCTCGCCTCCATTTCATTTGGTTACTCCACACACCTCTGAGGTTGCCATCTTCTCCCACATATTGTTTATGTCATCTTCTTCCTTCCAAGAGCCCTCTTCCCTTTCCTTGAATACCTCTGACGTCTCCCCTTTTATTTTCCACCACTTTGTACTGGAAGCATGAATGCGCATACCCTCTTGTAAACTTGTAAGAATAGCAGAAGGCATAACAATAACTTGTTCCGTATTGAAGTGACGGACAGCCTAGCTGGCGGAACACACTCTGCTAAACTTAGGCCTCGTTTGGCAGGGCTTCTCCACCGGCTTCAGGAGCTATTTGGAGCCGTTTTCTGCCAAACGGGGTAAAGTGAAATAGCTTCACTGGTGAAGCCCCTAAAAACATTCTCTCACAGTGATTTGGGGTGGGATGGAGCCAAAAAAAGTGGCTTCTCCGGCTCCTCCTCCAGGCCCCTAAAAACATGCTCTCACAGGGAAGCCATTTTGCCAAATGGTTTACCAAAACCGCGTCAGCTCCACTGGTAGAGCTGTTCGTGGAGCTGAAGCAAAAAAAAATAGCTTCACTAGTAAAGTGAAGCTCTGTCAAACGGGGCCTTAGTACTAATAACTATGGTCATAAAAAGAGTTGCTATAATCCGCATGAGAATAACTACTATATCCCAGGTGTACTCAGTAGAACAAAAGAAACATCATGATCAAGTTCCCGACCTGTTTGGTGCGGCTCCGCTCCGCGTGCTCCCATGCCGAAGCCGGAGCCCTTTTGTCGAAGCCCGAAATCGTGGCTTCGCCTGCCGTACGAGAAAACAGCTCCTCCTCACTCATTCCACGCTGGAAGCGCTCCTACAACCTGCATCGTTTGGTGCGGCTCCACTGCCGGAGCCGGAGCCAGAGCAGTGCAGGAGCCGCACCAAACAGGTCTAAATTTCATATGAAAAGAAAATTAGTAGATTGATGGGTAAAATTCTGCAACAAACTCAAAATCACATATAGGAAGATCTATTTGCAGACAATTGAAAACCTTACTAGTCTACTACCCCTCAATTCCATCGAAGCGCGACAGGTTACTGCCAAATTGGACACGGACAAACAGCAATTTCACCTGGAAGTCTGGAACCACAGCATTCCATCCATGTGGTCAACCAGAACCAATGCAGAAACCCTCCAGGAGGTTTTGAACCAAAAAAACGCTCCCTGCAATCCAGCATTCTGTTCCCCCATATTCTCTAGCATCCTCAAATCCACCTCTTCTATCGCAGTAACAGGTTTCACCGCCATGCTTCAAGAACAAAAAATTCCCCATCTAAACAGTAAAACCCTCCCCACGGATTGCATTTCCCACACCCAAAGCAGTACAAGAAACTACTATCATCATTTTAACTAAGTAATGCAGTGGTTAAACCTGGGGGAGACAATGCTTTTGGAGGTGAGTGCGGAGGCTCACCGGCTCCACCGGGCAGACGTACACCCACCGGCCGCGCTGTTCGTCCCGCTCCACCGCGCAGCGACCGCGCCCGCAGACACACGGCTGGGCCCGCTCAATGTATTCCACGACGCGGATGAAGTCCTCCTCCTCCTCCTCCTCCGCGTCGCCGCCGGAGATGGCGTCGGCGAAGTCGAACCGCCGCCTCAGTTGGGCGCCGTGGATGGCCGACGCCGGCGCCAGATGAGGGGGAGGGGAAGGAGGCGGGGTGGGAGGGTGGTAGGAGCTAACGCTCTCCGGGTAGGTGCCGGCGGTGATGCTGCTCATTGCCGCCTCGCCGTGGCCTTGCTCTCTCGCCTGTAGCGGATGATCTCTGTCTAGCGAAAGTGGGAAACTCTTCTCTCTCTCTTCCTTGCTGCCGTTGCAAATGGACAGAAACGCTTGTACAAAAATAGTAGTAAAATATACTTTCCCAAGTGTATAGGGTAGGCTATTTTTTTTTGACCTGTCTCGTCACCAACGGCCACTTTGAGTACGTAGCTTGTAGAAGAAGCAACACAACTGATTCACATTTTTTTTGATTCACATGAACTTTGCAGCATAGAAAATAACTCTATATTATTTATGTGAAGTATGACGCAATATTTTGCCAAAGGCACAGCACGAAGAGAATTTTGTCCTTGTGTTGTAGACAGAACGCGGGAAGGAAATAATGCGCACACAGAAGTCGTGTTTGTAACGTGGAAATTTCGCATGAATTTTACTAGAATATATGAGAGAAACAAATTTAACTCTCAGATGATTTTGGAAATTGCATGAGCTTTGAAAACCCCTATAAATGAAAGTACCAAATTGTGTTGCAAAGAAATAACGATACAAGTTGTCGTGCAGAAAGTGACCAACTAGTAAATATTTATAGTTTTGCCGTACGTTGTGATCGGAGGTGGCCTAGCACTCAATGATATAGGGTTTATACTGGTTCAGGCAACGTGCCCTACGTCCAGTTTGGGTCGGTCAGTGACTTTATTCCTGAGCCCAAGTGTTCGAAGTTTGCAGTGGGGTTACAAACGACAAGGAGAAAGATGGGGTTTACAAGAGGTCCAGTCGGCTCCGGTCGGAAGGGCCGAGAGTGACAGGAGCTACGCTATGAGCTAAGTGTTCAAGCGTGTGCTTGAGGTCCGAACCCGGCAGTTCTACGATTGTGGACTAGTGAACTTGGTGGATCTAATGAATCTCAAAAAAGGCTCTCCTCTATTGGAGGGGGCGCATCCCCTTTTATAGATAAATGGGATGGCTTTACAAGTGAGAGGGTGAGGGTACGTATGCTACTGAGCTTTGTTGCCCATGCCGACGGGTACAAGATAATGGTAGGCGCCCACAATACTGTTGATGTCACTGTAGAATGTCAGATGCATGTGGGAGGTCGCGTTGCCTTCTTCAGGAATGGTAGATGTCGGTACCTGCAAATGTTGTTCGATGCCTAGAGGCATGTGAGGAGTTTCACCACGTTTACCTGGTACGGTAAATCCCGGCGCCCACAACACTATCGATGCCTAGAGGCATGTGGGGGGCCTTATCGTATGGGAGTTAACGGCGCCTACAATCCTGTAGAGGGAAATGTCGGCGACTACAATACTGTTTGTGTCAGGGCGGTTGCAGAGTACTGTTCCTGCAGGCGTACAGGGTCTGGTCCCTGGTATCGTGGTTTGACTTGTGCGCCCTGTCTTGCTTTCTCCGTTCGTCCCCTGGTTCCTTCCGAGCGGACATCCCCGGTCGGATGGCCCCAGTCGGCTCTAGTCGTGTCAGTTGGAGAAGAGCGGTGAGCAGGGTTCCTGCGAACCCCTGGTCGGAGATGCGGGGTCGGAGTCGGAAGTAGTGCTTTGGGCTAGGCCTTTCGATCAAAGAGGCCGTCCGGAGGCGGCCGAAGTCCGAAGCGAGCGCTCCGGTCGGAGAGGTGGGCCGAAGTGGTCGACGAGCGGGCGTTGTTTCTCTTCGGCCAGACCTTTCGGTCGGTGACCGGATTGCCCTTTAGGCCTGTTGTTCCAGACTCTTGGGCCGACCCATGAGTTGTGAGATGTCTGCTTGGGCCGAGCCTTGGCGCGGAAGCCGGTCCCTAAGGGACCCCGGGTTTATGAACCCGACAGGAGCCCCCGAGCCCCCGGGCGATTCGGGCAGAGTCGTCCGAGGGATTTTTTATTTTTGATGGCGGGTGCGCGCGAGCGCACCCGCGGGTGTAGCCCCTGGGCGGTTCGGGCAGAACCGTCTGGGGGTTTTCTGTGTTGTCAGTGGGTGCGCGCGAGCACACCCGCGGGTGTAGCCCCCGAGCCCCTGGGCGGTTCGGGTAGAACCGTTAGGGGGGTGTTCGGTAGCGGGCGTGTGTGCGTGTTTTTAGTTGGGACGGAGTTTTATTTAACCAAGGCGTCGTTGTACAGCCGAGGCGGTTAGGAGCAGGGATTGGATTTGAGACAGAACTTACTGATCCTGGCGTCGATGCGCGTCAGGGGATCAGGCGAGGAAGTTAGTTTGGACGAGACAGAGCTCACTGATCCTGGCAACGATGCTCGCCGTGGGATTGAGCGAGGGAGTCAATCAAGGGATTTGGACGAGACAGAGCTTACTGAGCCTGGCGTCGATGCGCGCTGCGGGATCGGGTGAGTCAGAGTCATGGGGCGAGACCGGGGTCGCGGACCCAGGTACTTGGAGCGTAGTCGGAGCGTAGCTGGATGGGGCGAGATCGGGGTCATAGACCCAGGTGTTTGGAGCGTAGCTAGATGGGGCGAGATCGGGGTCATAGACCTAGGTGCTTGGAGCTCTGTCGGAAGCGGAGCGTAGCTAGATGGGGCAAGATCGGGGTCGCAGACCTAGGTGTTTGGAGCGCAGTCGGAAGGGGCGAGTTCAGGGTCGTAGACCTAGGCCTTTTGTGTCTTGAGCCCCCGAGCCTCGTTGGGCCTTAGTAGGGGTCGGTGTGAGTTGTGTGCATTACCCCATCTTCGGTTCCTCACAACCGGAGGGGCTGAGCTTTGTCGCTTGTCCCGATCGCTCGGGCTCGAGTGACTCGCTTGGTGAGTTCGCTAACGGGTATGATCGAGCGGAATCTGGGTCCGTCGTTCATGACGGGGTTGACATAGCCCTCTTGTGACATTCCACTACTCCTTTACCTGCAACCCGGCATATGCCTAGGTCATTCTAGAGATCGACCCGGGTGGCCTAATGGCCAACCCTCGATGGAGATTCTGTGGGCTTGGCGAGAGGTTCAGGATCGAACAAGAAGGTTGAGATGACCCAGTCTGCCAGACTGGGCGAGGGCCGCATGGGGCTCATCTGCGTTTTTCTCCCCTGGCTCTGTTGGTTGCTCATGTCTAATGAGGCGACCGCCGCTTCATGATGCAACACGAAGCGTTGTGATGCATTTTGCTGCACGTGCGATGCTTAGTTCCCAAGCCCCTAGGCGGTTTAGGGCCCGAATCGTCCGGGAGGCATGGGCGTATGGAATGAATGCGTGTATGGATGTATGAAATGATTATAAGGAAATAGAGGGGATTTGTAATTTTTACCTTGATGACTCGAGTGACGGGGTTCTAGAGAGCTCCAGTCGGAAACGTCCGACCAGGACCCGTGCTCGTCGTTCATGACGGAGTTGGCATGGTATATATGGGGCATCCCTTTGCACCTTACCTGTCTCTTGGTGTCTATCCTGAGTGATTCAATCGACTCAGGGGGCCTGATGGTCTCTCTCGGCGAAGATCTCGTTTTGAGTTTTTTCTAGGTCTGGCCTAGGGAAGCGGGGAGCCACCCGTGTGTGGTGGCGCTTGGGTTCTTGTGCCCGGCATGCGGTAGTGGTTGGTCATGCGGTAGTGGTGGGCCATGCTTAGGCCATGTCTCGTCCGATCCGAAGCCATTCCGTCGGGCAGGGCACGTCTCGTCGGTCAGGGTGCATCTCATCTGCATTAAATGGGAAAGAGAGAGAGTTTCTCGCTCCGCCGTTTTGCCTTCCCCAATTGAAGCGCCCTTCCCTAACTATTGTTCCCTTTTCCTTAAGTAGGGGAAGGGAGAGGGGTTTTCGCCCCGTTCTTTTGCCTGTTACTCATCTGCCGCCGTCTTTCCTCCTCCTTGCTGTGAGCGTTCCTGAGTGTCGCGGTGGTTTCTAGGAAAGAAAGGGGAGAGAGCGAGGGAGAAGAGGAGAACTCACCAATCCTTTTGTGATCCCAGAGCGAAATGTCGGACTAGAGGTCGTCCACCGTGAGGGAGTCGGTGTTGAAGGCCTTGTTGGGAAGGGGTTCCTACCACCGAAGGAGGTGGAGCACTAGAGGGTTCCCGGGAGGGAGGAGTTCCCACAACCTCGGCCCGACGAAGTGGTTTCCTTTCTCACCTTCCACAAGCGTGGGTTAGGATACCCCGCGCACTGGTTCCTGCACGGGCTCCTCAATGAGTGGGGTCTGGTGCTGCAGCACCTTAATTCGACGGGGGTGCTGCACATCGCCAGTTTCGTCACCGTCTGTGAGGCTTTCCTCAGGATGGAGCCGCACGTGGATTTCTTCCGGTGGCTCTTCTCTGGGAGAGCCATGACCGTGGGGAACCCGACCGAGATCGTGCCGGTGGGGGGTTTTGCCCTGCAGAGGAAGCCGAGCACGGGAAGCTTGTATCCCGCATTCCTCCCATGCGACTCCAACCGGGGGTGGCATGGAGAGTGGTTTTACATCAGGAATCTCAGCGGCGGCGCCGTTCTCGATGTTCACCGACGGGAGGCCAGAGAAGCAGGACAGTTGGTCATGGGGTTCGCCCATAAGGAGAAGCATAAGGTGGGGGTTATCGAGGAGGAGCTCCAGAAGCTCATAAAGTGTGGCCTTGACGGGGTGCGGGTGTTCCGCACCCTCTACCGTCACCGGGTCACGTCGTTGGCGGAGAGGACGCGGCCGATGTGTTTGTACAGTTGCCTGTCGGACTCGGACCGTGCATCGCCAGAGGATCTGCCGGACGATGAGGTCTGGAGTCGCCTTGGCTGGGTGCTGTAGCTGAAGCCCAAAGAGAGGGTCGAAGGGAAGCCCGTGCCTTTCAACTCCTCGATCGTGTCTAGACTGGTATGCTCCCTTCTCTTCAGTCCGCACTTCTTCCTCTACTTTTCCTATTTATATTTTTTTTATTGGGAGCCACACGTTCCGCAGGGGCTTGGAAATTACAAGTCCTGGCCGCACCGTCCCAAGGGTCCAGAGGGCGTGGCCCGGCAGGCCGCTCAGAAGGAGGCGACAGACGCTAGGAAGAAGAAGAAGGCCGAGGTGGCCCACGGGAAGTACAAGAAGGAGAAGGAGGTTGCTCGGTGCGTGAAGGCCGGGGAGAGAAAGAGCGACGTCGAGTCCAAGCTCGAGTCGGAGAATCCCACGGATGTGGACGACATGGTTTTCCCCGAGGAGGAGGAAAGCTGGGAGGTCGTTGTGACCTCGGCGGAGCGTCGTGACCCTACGGCGACGTCCGATAGTGATGAGCAGGAGGCCGCGCGGTGCGCAGTGGCTCCCGCGCCAAGGAAGCACATGGCGAGCGCGGACGCTGTCACCACGCTCTTTGGCGGCGTCGTTGGTCCCATCGCCGCCTGTGGCGGACGTGGCTGAGCAAGCCGGGCAGTCCGAGGAGCAGACTGGCGCCCGCGCGTCGCGCAATTCACAACTAGAGGACGCCCCGCCCAATGCTCTGGCCGGGGAATCTCGAGCCGACGGTTGTGGCGACCCGCAGTCAGGCAGGAGCCGATTGGGATGACTCCGTCCCCAGCCAAAGTGAGGGGGCGTGGGTCGCAACCCGGGAGCGGCCCATGCCCTGCAGGCCCGTCGACGCTGAGTCTTCAATTTAGAGTTGTATCGCTCGCCTCCCAGTACGTTTTTACTTTGTTTCTTTCCAATCTTTTGCTGTTGGGTTTTTTTTGGAGTGTGACTTACCTACACCCTCTGTCAGTGGCCGGGCGATGATGGGGTTGAGCATCACCCCAACTCCCATGTAGGAGGCATGGAGGCCCACCCTGCAGCTTGTCGCGGCGAGCGGCGGGGGGAATAGGGTGGCGGCAGTGAGCCCTTCCCTTCCGGGGGTGGTTGCTGCCATAGTGACAGCGGCGGCGTCGACATTGGCGGCGATTCTGGTATCAATGGCAGAGGCTGTGTCGGAAGTAACCCTTGCGGCCCTTCCTCCACCGGTCATGGCGGAAGAGGAGGGGGAGATCGAGCTCCTGCCTCGCCGGGCGGAGGGCCGCACGGCTCACCCTTATGGTCAGAGCCAAAGGCACCAGGGGAAAGCGTGGCCAGGATAGAGTCGGAACATCCGGTGGTGGTCCATGCAACCGAGGTGGTGGACATCCTGTCCGATTATGAAGCGGATGATATGGTGGAGCCACCGGTGTCATCGCGGGAGCTGGCGGTGGTCTAGTCGGAGGCTAGGCCCTCTAGTGGGCTGCCGGAGGGTGACCTGGAGTGGCCCTGCCCTAAGGACCCGACGATGGTGCGGTTTGTCCTCTGGGATTCCCAGGAGTGTCAGCTCTGGGACATCCTTGGGGATCAAGGGCATGCTGTGGTGTTCGAGCTCGGAGACGCCCAGGAGCGGGTTAAGTCTGCTCAACAGTTAGTTGAGGTCGACCTGCTACTCACCGCGGAGGTGAGTTTCACGTACTTGTCCTTGACCTCTTAATCTTTTGTTGGTTGCCTTAGCATGCTTGTTTTTCATAGAGTCTGAAGGGGATGTTGTCCCGCAAGTCCCGCTTTCTCCGAATGGAGCACGTCCGGATGGCCGAGCTTGAGCGTCAGCTAGCGTCCGCTCATCTCGAGTCCTAGGACCGGGCGGCCGAGGCGACCGCGGCATGGGTGGAGGGGCAGCGTGTAGCCAAGCGGGTGACTGCCACCAAGCAAGGGCTTGAGGCGGCGAAGGCCCGCTAGGCGGAGATCGAGGAGGGGTTACAGACATCCCTGGCGAACACCGAGGCGACGCTTCAAGAGTCCTTGGTGGCCCTTGAGTCGGAGTGGGACGCTTTGGTGTCAGAGCGGAGCGCCCTGGAGTCGGCATGGAAGGCCCTAGAGGCAGAGCAGTGGGCCCTGGAGGTGGAGCGAAAGGCCTAGTCAGAGGCGGATCAGGAGGTGCTCGCACTCTAGGGCCGAGTGATGGGGATAGAGGACACGAGCGCCCGGCTGCGCGAGTAGGTGGCCCGGTAGGCAGAGGATCTCTCCACCCTTGAGAACTTCCATGTTGGTATGTACCTTTTCTGTTTTTCATTGTGTTGGTTTTTCCTCTAGCCTGTTTCTGAGCTTGTCGCTCTTCTTTCAGAGCTGGGTGGAAAGGTGAAGACGCTGGAGTAGGACCTGGAGATGATCAAGGCGACCTTCAGCCGGAATGCGGAGCAACTAGCCAAGTCCCGTGAAGAGCGACGTGCTCTCGAGGGGGATCTTGACCAGATCTGCAACGTTGCCTAGCTCATCGTCTTGGAAGTCTTCGGCTCGGCGCCAAGCACTAGCGCGCCCACTATCCAGCTGGCGGAGGTCCCGGATGCAGGCCGGGACCTTATCAGGAGCAGGCTGTTCTATGGAGCTTCGGGGGTGCTGACTTCGGTGGTGACGCACCACCCGAACCTGGACTTCACTGCTATCTATAGTGGGTATGCTGAAGGCTTGAGCATGGAGGACATCCAGTCGATCGGGGAGGGCTTGCTACCGCACGCAAGGTCGGTGGCAGAGCAAGTCTTTGCCTAGTGGGTGATGGATGTCCGCCGTGAAGACATGGCCAGAAGCATGCGTGGGGAGGACGCTGCCCAGCCTACGGATGGTGCGGAGCCTGGGTTGGACGTGAATGTCACCCCGGTTTCAACCGAGCCGAATGTCATGCCACTGGGGAGTGAGCAGCCCGCGCCCTCGTCGGTCGCACCGACAGCAGATGCCGCCGGGCCGGTCCAATAGCTTGTAAAAAATAAGTAGTTTAGTGAGTGTAAAAAGTTTAAGTTCATGGGGGAGCCCCTGTGTAAACATTCATGTGAGCATAGGCTAAGTAAACAATGGAAAGATAAACTTAGGGGAAAAAAGCAACATAGCTGTTCCAAGCATTCGGAGAGAAGGGCGTCGTTGTCGTTCTTCGGTCGGTAGGCATCTGGTCGGATCACTTCATCCTACAATCGTCCGGATCCTTGCCTGCTATGCCCCCTTTCTCGGTCGCTTCTTTGCCTTTTTCTTCCTTTGGCCTACCAGCCTGTCGCAGGAGGCGCTTGAAGAGCTGGCAGTCCTTGTAGAGGTTTTTTACGGGGTAGTCGTGGTTGGAGCATGGGCTCTCCATGAGCTCGTGGAAGTGGCCCGGAGGGTCCTGCTGGGCTGTGTGCCCGCATGATCAGCCGTGGCAACCAACGTGGAGTTGGCCGGTAAGCGGTGATTCTTTCTGTTCTTTCTCCCCCTCTGCATGGAGGGGCCCTCGTCTTGATCCTAGCGCTTAGCCTTGCCCATGCCCCGACCTCCGTCGGAGCACGGCGGGAGCGGTGTTTGTTGGAGGTTTTGGCCAAAGGTCCGTGGTCCCGGGCCTTCAGGGCTGGGACTCTGGTTGCTGCTATGTGTGTCTCGGTTCGGTCTGAGTTGCACGTATACAGGCGGTCGGTGCAGAGCGGTCGTCAACTCAAGGCGAGGTGCCAATGCGGCCTCCTGTGCCATGCTCGGCAATTGTAGCGGCGATCGCGGGGACCGACCCATCTGCTGTGTCCACGTTCCCCTGACGGGGAGCAAGGCCGTGAGTCGGCGTCGTTATACAGAGCACTCTGCCTGTTGAACGGTGGCGGTCTCCACTAGTGCCCAGAGGTTTTGGTTGATCGCCTGTTCATGAGGGTCGTTCGGCTCGGATAGGCCGCGCAGGAGCATTGCCGCGGCGGCAATGTTCTGATTGGCCTGAGTGAACTACGAGGGATCATTCCCCCTGTCCATGGTGTTGTGCTGGACCCGATGGGCGTGACCCCGAGCGCCGCTCGCCGGTCTACACGCACGGGGCGCCACGTGGTCGGTGGCTGATGCAGCCACTGTTGTCGTTGTTCCTCCCCGTGCTCACATGTGAGCCCGGGGGTCTCCATATGAGGGCCCGGAGGGGCATGAGTCTGCAAGGACTCCGTTACCCCTGGCGGCTGTCCCAGAGCATCCGCCATAGCGCACTCCCAGGACGGACGGTGGCTAGGTGCCACGTCGCCGATGCTGGAGCCGTCACTCCCGACGTCATCATCCATGAGGTCGAGGAAACAGGTGGGAGCATAGCTCGCCATCCCCACAAATTCAGACGTGAGAGGGGGGCGGTGCTGGCATCTTTTGGAGCCCCTAGCCATACGCGTCCACGGGGGACACGAGGCCGTAGGGGAACCGGCCATATGGCAGCCACGACGGGGACAACTGCCTTCCTCTGGGTAATTGGCGGAAGATAGAAAATAGCAAGCAAATAACAGCATGTACATTACTCACAGCGGGGTTTGAGCAGAGAGCTTGCTCGGAAAGAAGCGCAGATGTCGCGTTGTCGAAGTTGTGCGTCCCGGAGCTGATGGAGGGCGCCCCTCCGATGGGTGCCGAGACGTGAGCCTCCTCGCGGAGGTGTAGTACGCCGAGTCAGTCGGCGACGAACTCTAGGCTTCCGAAGAGGAAGGGTTGGAATGGCTCGAAGACGGGGGGAGCCCACATCCTAACAGGTGAGAGTGCGGGAAACTCCAGCGAGCCGAAGCGAATCGTATCGCCTGAGCCCACCACGGCGAGGGTGGCGGAAAAGTGGGCCATCCGATGACCAAAAATTGTTGAACCTATAGCGTCTTCCCCACGAACGACGCCAACTGTCGGTGCCGAAAGTGACCAACTAATAAATATTTGTAGTTTTGCCGTACGCTGTGATCGAAGGTGGCCTAGCACTCAATGACACAAGGTTTATACTGGTTCAGGCAACGTGCCCTACGTCCAGTTTGGGTCGGTCAGTGACTTTATTCCTGAGCCCAGGTGCTCAAAGTTTGCAGTGGGGTTACAAACGAGAAGAAGAAAGATAGGGTGTATAAGAGGTCTGATTGGCTCCGGTCGGAAGGGCCGAGAGTGACAGGAGCTACGCTATGAGCTAAGTGTTCAAGCGTGTGCTTGAGGTCCGAATCCGGCGGTTCTACAATTGTGGACTAGTGAACTTGGTGGATCTAATGAATCTCAGAAAAGGCTCTCCTTCGTTGGAGGGGGCGCATCCCCTTTTATAGATAAAGGGGATGGCTTTACAAGTGAGAGGGTGAGGGTACGTATGCTACTGAGCTTTGTTGCCCATGCCGGCGGGTACAAGATAATGGTAGGCGCCCACAATACTGTTCATGTCAATGTAGAATGTGAGATGCATGTGGGAGGTCGCATTGCCTTCTTCAGGAATGGTAGATGCCGGTACCTGCAAATGTTGTTCAATGCCTAGACGCATGTGAGGAGTTTCACCACGTTCACCTGGTACGGTAAATCCCGGCGCCCACAACATTATCGATGCCCAGAGGCATGTGGGGGGCCTTACCGTATGGGAGTCAACGACGCCTATAATACTGTAGAGGGAAATGTCGGCGCCTACAATACTGTTTGTGTCAGGGTGGTTGTAGAGTACTGTTCCTACAGGCGTATAGGGTATGGTCCCTGGTGTCGTGGTTTGACTTGTGCGCCCTGGCTTGTTTTCTCCATTCGTCCCCTAGTTCCTTCAGAGCGGGCGTCCCCGGTCGGATGGCCCCAGTCGGCTCTGGTCGTGCCAGTCGGAGAAGAAAGGTGAGCAGGGTTCCTGCGAACCCCGGTCGGAGACGCGGGGTCAGAGTCGGAAGTAGTGCTTTGGGCCAGGCCTTCCGATCGGAGAGGCCGTCTGGAGGCGGCTGGAGTCCGAAGCGAGCGCTCCGGTCGGAGAGGTGGGCCGAAGTGGTCGACGAGCGGGCGTTGTTCCTCTTTGGCCAGACCGTCCGGTCGGTGACCGGACCGCCCTTTCGGCCTGTTGTTCTAGACTCTTTGGCCGGCCCATGAGTTGTGTGCTGTCTGCTTGGGCCGAGGCTTGGCGCGGAAGCCAGTCCCCGAGGGACCCCGGGTTTATGAACCCGACACTAGTGATGTGATGATGACATGCATGTGAAGTTGCATGTATTTGCAATTTTCCATGACCTAGTAGAAAAGAAAGGATACATTAAGTGGCGTGTATTTGCAATTTTCGTTGACGTCCTGTTTGGGTCTTTTCATTATGAAGAAAATTGGAATACAAAGGATGGGCTAGACTCAGTGGCGGAACTAGGGGGTGGCCAGCAGGGCCACGGCCCCCCTAACACCATGCAAATTTTTTAATCCTATTTAGACTCTAAAGAAGATACATAAGCAACAAAGTAGATGCCGTTTTAAGAATTAAAATCTGAAGCTATGCTAACTTTTTCTCTATTTTCATACTATTTATCTTTGAGAATCTTAAAATTGTGATTACAAATCTTTTAAAAAGTATAGAATATATTTTGATGTGATTGACCATGTTTAGATGGCCACCTCTAATCAAAATTTCTAATTCCGCCACTGACTAGACTATTTAGCTTGAAGACATTTCAAAAAAAAAATTAAAGTTTAAATATAAGCCCGTCTTAAATTAACGCGGTGAGAGATGTAGGGACAACGAGCTTGTTGAAGTGACAAATCCATTGGGCGGGGCCGGATCGGCTGCACTTCTTGGAAGGTTGCAGCTACAGTGTTGATTGCCAAATGGCCTATTCGTTTCGTTGAAAAAACAAGTCGAAATACTGTTTCAACTAATTTGTTGTGAGAGAAAAAGACTGTTCCAACTAAAAAAGACAAGCTAAAAAAGACGGAATTAAAAGATGAGCGAACATGGCCATTACGTTCCTTTACAGTGGCAATAGTAGCGCTACAAGTCAGGCAGACTAGTTTGAGCGTGCTATATCTTCTTTTGGTGTTTACTCCCCCTCCTACTATTGCTACAACTACAAATAATGTAGATGTATAGTACTCCCTTTATTAAAACAAATGTACGTCGTTTTCACTTTTGATTTGTATCAGTAGCGGACCCAGGAAGACGGCTGAGCCCGGGCAAGACAGCTGTGATGCACTAGCACCCGGCTTCCAGCCCTAGAAACCATGCTCAACTAATGGGCAATCAAATGGGCCCTAAGAGATTACCCGGAGGGGAGCCCAAGCAAGGCCCAGGGTCGCCGGGCCTTGGGTCCGCCCATAATTGTATGTTTTACTGTGTACTAGGTAGCGTGCCCGTACGTTAATACGGGACAACTAAATCTTTTATACTAAAAATACACGGATCGCACGATAAAATAACAATACTGTTAAATTAAATACCGACGTCAAAGTGATATTTAATTCAAAAAGCAAAGTTCGTAAAATTAACACAGTCACAGAGAGCGCGACGTCGCAGGCTCACAAATTCTACTGTATAAACTTTTTCGTGATACGACTAAGATAATATTTTATATCGGCAGAAATAATTCTACGATATACATTTCTTTCATTCGCCAATAAAATCATGAATAAGTTCCACTGTATCTTCATATAATCATGTACACACAGGTTCGAGTATATATGTAAATAGGTTCGTGCTCGTGCGTTGCTACGGGACAGCTAAACTTTTATACTAAAAACACACGGATCGCACGATAAAATAATAATACTGTAAAAGTATATGACCGACGTTAAAGTGACATTTAATCCAAAAAGCTAAGTTCGTGAAATTACACAGTCACAGAGAGCATGGCGTCGCAGGCTCACAAACTCTACTGTGTATATCTTTCTGTGATGCGGCTAAGATAATTTTTTATACCTGCAGGAAGAGATTTTCGATATCCATTTCTTTCGTGCGCCAACAAATCTACGAATAAGTTCCACCACATCTCCATACCATCCTGTACACCGCGCTAGCAAGCGAATTAGCCACAACTTATGTAATTAGTTCTATAATTAGCTCATGTTTAGTCCTCCTAATTGATATCTAAAAATTCAATGTGACAGGGACTAAAGTTTAGTCCTGGGATCCAAATACCCCCTAACTCTCGACTCCTACTGGCTGCTCACTTGCACCACCATGTCTATGTGTCTACACGTATATACTCTAATGCCAGAACGTCTAAAATGGTCTTTAAGGTTGCCATTTGTGTATGCTATAGGATTGGGATGCTTTGCACTGATCCATGAGGGTGTCTATGAGAGTCGAATTTTTTTATGCCGTTATGATGTCTAAGCTTACCAATCAGACAGAGACAAACTTGATTGTTAAAATATTTTCAACACTGCTTTCATATACTCAATCTGTCCCAAAATAGAATCTATTCTCGCTTCCTGAGAAGTCAACTTTTTTAACTTGACCAATTATAATACAGGTATTTTTTACATGCATGTGGCCTCAGCAGTCGACCAATTGGTTGTTAAATGTTGCACGTATTTTTTACAAACCTAGTCAAAGTTGAGAAAATTTGACATGCACACATCCGATAACGACTTAAATTTTAGGGCAGAGAAAGTATATGCTAATGGGAGTAGTCAACTGGAAGTCGTGATGAACACAATAATACTTTCATATTATATGCTAATTAGAGCACGAAGAAACGTAGGGGAATAGACCTATATACGAATGGTGGGAATATTCCGTTAGGAAATTGTAGAAGGTTCACCAGTCTCACAATGTATAACCTGCATATCTTTTATTTGGCACCACTGATGTTCTCAAGGAGCAGGCACTTTTTAATTTCAGGTCTGCATGGAGAAAACACTAAAATTAAGGGTCAACCTCATTGAGTCATCTTGCTTGATCTTTGCCAATTGTTTCCTTCCATGCATAATTATTGTTTCCTTCCATGCATGTGGCCTCAGGTGATCAATTTGTTTCCTTCAAAGTAGACGGGGATCGCAGGGATGACAGTTTCTTTTTCTATCGCGCGGGGTATCGCATGGCCGAAAGGGAGGAGTCTTGCTTGATCTTTGCCAATTGTTTCCTTCCATGCATGATTATTGTTTCATTTCATGCATGTGGCCTCAGCTGATCGATTTGTTTCCTTCAAAGCAGGCGGGGATCGCAGGGTTGACAGTTTCTTTTTCTATCGCGCGAGATATCGCATGGCAGGAAGGGAGGAGCGACCCCAAAAAATAGTCTTACTTTTAGTTTTTTTAGTTATAGGAGATATAGGCATAAGCGTATATCTAGATGCATATCAAAATATGCACCTAGAAATGCTAAAATAACTTATGATTTAGAATATAGGGAATAGTCGACAAAACTATAATCGATGACATGATATTCGTAGACCATATTTTAATAACCCTTTTGGCCAGGGCCGTGCTCGACAGTTGTTGACCCGGTACTACGAGAAAACATAAAATTGCACTAGACATGAAGAGCCTGATTGGTTGATAGCCATATTTTGATTATCAAAACTTAGGTATGTCAAAACTTTGGTAGTCTTTTAGTTTGCTATCAAACTAGGCAACATCTCACAATTAGAATGCCAAATTTATGGCAAAAATTTTGCCCTAGTTTTGATAATTTTTTCTTATCAAATCTTTGGTATGAGAACTTTTAGCCAACCAATCAAGCCCGAAAATACCGTATTACCCTCAGGTTGCACTCCCACCTGGTACAATATACTTCCTCCGTCCCTAAATAATTATCGTTCACGTTTCCCAAAAAATTACTTTGACTAATTTTACATAAAAATATTAATATTTATAATACATAATTAATATCAGTCAGATTATTAATTTATTTTTATAATAAATTGATTTAGAGATATAAATATTACACTTACTACGCATCTAATCAATTTTATGGCACAATTAAAAAACAAACAGTCAGGACGGATGGAGTACATATGGACGATGCTTCTGTCAAAAAAAAGAACCTCTGCGGTCCTGAAAAGCGCACGCAAAGGTCATCTCAAGTCAATCGAGCTCTGTGCGAGCTCTGTGCTGCCACTGCCACCGCGCGTCCATCCCATCATGAACAGTGAAGTCTCGGGTCAAGTGTCCTCTGTTTTTTTTCTTCTTGTCCCGTACGAGTAGACACTATCATGTTTGGCTGATCTATAAGTCGTTTATACTGATTTGTATGATTAATTTATTGTGAGAGAACGAGCGAACAGGCTAAGTAGTGCCGCAGCCCCCTTTCTCCTTCACTCACCTCTGCAGGTTAGCTCGGTAGCTGAACAAGCTAAGCAGCAGCTAGACAGTGATCCTCCATGGGGAACAACCTCAAGTGCTTCAGGGGAGAAGGAGGAGGCCGTCAAAGCCAAGTGGCATACCACTTCCAGCTGCAGGATACTACAGCGGTGGTGATCCACCCGCCGCTGCTCCTCGCCATCATCAACCGGGTATAGACCCCCATGACGTCATAGCCAACATCATCATGGGCGCCTCCGTCCTGATGCAGGTTCGAATCCACATCCATCCAGGGTAACGGGACACTGCGGCTAGTAACATGCTCACAGTGTTGTTCCTTTATATTACCTTCCCCCCTCCACCCCCTTTTTTTTTGGTTCCCTACTGTTGTCAGAAACCAATACTAGGTACCCGAAGAGAACGAGCTAATGACCATCAACATTGATTCATCCGAGTAGTCAAGAGCACGACTACGGCTCCAACTGGCCCCCAGGTGCGCGGGCTCCGCCTCAACCGACCTCTGGGGACGGGCTCCGCCTCACCCGACACCAAGGCCCCGAGTTCCGCCTCGACCGACTCCGAGGCCACGGGCTCCGCCTCTCCCGACACCGAGGCCGCGGGCTTCGCCTCGCCTGACCCCAAGGCCGTAGGCTCCGCCTCGCCCGACCCCAAGGCCACGGGCTCCGCCTCACCCAACCCTTGGGTTTGTGCTCTGCCTCGCTCGACCCCTCGGGTACGGGCTCCGTCTCGCCCGACGGGGTCTCATACCACCGCCAACCACTTTAGGTCTAGACGTATGGGCCTGGGTCAAAACTCTGACACCAGGGAAGAGACTGGCACGCCTCGATGTAACCCGCGGCCACGACAGGCCATACCTGAGAATTCACATAAAAACAGCGTCGGGCGTACCGGTGCTGTTATGCATAACCCTCGTAAGAACACTGACAGGCGCGTCAGTTCACCACGACGACTGCCAGGACGGAGTGGAGCTCCATAACCGGCATACAACACATGTGCATGGCGCCAGTGACGGACAAGGCCGCGATGTGGCGCCGTCCCTGTTGACAACTATAGGGTCGGCGGGACCCGCATGAAGGAGAAGAAGAACCCGACGATCCTGGAGGCCTTTGGCTCTCTCTCATTCTTCTCTTTCCCTCCACTGTAACCCGTGCTTTCCCTTGGTCTATAAAAGGGAAAGCAGGGTGTCCCATGAGGGGCAAGGAATCTACCCACCGACATCCGATCGAAATATCACGAACCCATCGACTCACCCCAAACCAATCAGATCGAGATACACACAAGAGCAACAACCGAGCTCTCAGCACCCTTTCACTCCTTTCACTAGAGATTGTAACCCGTACTGTAAACTTTTAGTGCTAGTAGCACGAGTGGCTGTGACAAACTAGACGTAGGGATATTCTGCCCGAACCAGTATAAACCTCGTGTCCTCTAAGCACACCATCTGAGCCAGATGCACAATACTAGAAATTTACTCGTCGGTGGTAACTCAGCCGTCAGTTAGCGCGCCACGTAGGAGCCTTTTGATCATCTCGACATCCACACCAGGCCTCGGATGGCTAGTCTCAACATCAGCTGGGTCCCGGGCACGCACGTGCGCTTCGGGGACCTAGACTTCATTGTCACGATGGAGGGAGAGTTGGCGCAGGCTCCCACCGCCGTCCAACCTCTCCACTTCACCGGCCTTGATGCGATCACCAAGGCATTTGAGGAGCTACAGCTACACGCAATGGAGGCCCACGCCCCGGGAGCGAACAGCTCCTCAGCTTTGACTACGGGAGGTTAGAGCGCCAGCTCGGCTCCTTCCCAGGACCCAACCGTCCTGGGAGGACCTGCGCCACCTCACCTTCTCGTTTGCCAACGTCATGGCGCAGCTTGCCGGGAGAGAGCCCCTCTCCCAAAAATACATCATCCGGAGCACCCCGATAGTGCTCCCGTCCAGTCTCCACAACGCCGCAGAGACCGTTGGCCACCTTGTGTCACAACGCACGCCTCCATCCCCCACAAATGACGAGCTCATGGGGATGACCGAATATGTCATGGAGTCTTTCCACGACCTCCTCGTGGGAGAAACGGAGTTGCCCTCCACCTCTGACTCTAGTAGGGGGAGCCATCACCCCTCTCATGAATGTTTCATGTCAGGTACCCCCGAGGGACACGTCGAAAGCATCTAAAAGGAAGAGGCTACCCTAATGAACGACCTCGACGACGAGGTCGAGGGGGATGTAGGGGCCCTGCCTCACCTACGGGTGGAGCAGCTAAAGGTCCGGCACCAAGAGCTCGAGGAAGCGCAACTCCAGCTCGAGCAGGAATGCGCGGAGCTCGAGCGAGAGATCGAACGCCATGAAGACGGTGGGCGTGTGCGCGCCATGGCCCACGACGTGAACTAGAGGATCATCGAGGACGATGAAGCCCTCTCACACTTCACCCAAGCGAGCCAGAACATGGCTGCTATGGCGGCCTTACTCCAGGGGCTTCTGGTGC
Organism: Miscanthus lutarioriparius; assembly: GCA_904845875.1. Lineage (NCBI taxonomy): Eukaryota > Viridiplantae > Streptophyta > Magnoliopsida > Poales > Poaceae > Miscanthus > Miscanthus lutarioriparius. The sequence continues at coordinate 53,278,769 of CAJGYO010000010.1, forward strand.
CCATCGTGAGATTCGCACGCTACTCGAGCGTGAGGCGATGTAGCAGGCCGAGAGCTCACTGTCCCAATGATCCGAGCTCGACACTAGCCAGCGCATGCCCTCAAAGTGACCCAACAAGGATGCGTTAGTCCACCAGGCGCCGCAAGGCGGCAGGCCACGCACCGTGGTCCTGGTGCATGAGCGTCTTGGCCGCCACCGTGATGTGTGTGACACTCTCAATGGCCGCAGACGTGCCCACGGTGATGCGAGGGAGGGGGCTAGTCATGGCTACCACCCACGTCGTGGCGAACGTTGCGACAGTGGCAAGGACCGAAGTCGGAGCCTTGACCTGCCGAGACCTCAGGCCTTTGGCCGACACATCCTCAACGCCATCTTTCCACTATGGTACCGACCACCAACCAACATCCCAAAATACTCTAGGGAAACGAACCCCGGACTATGGCTCGAGAATTACCGGCTTGCTTGCCAAACCAGTGGAGCGGATAATGACGATTTCATTATCCGCAAGCTCTCATTGTTCCTGGCCGATTCGGCACGAACATGGTTGGAACACCTTCCGCCCAACAGAATCCAAAGTTGGACGGACCTAAAAGAGATCTTCGTGGAAAACTTGCAGGGCATATACGCGCATCCTAGGAACATATGGGATCTCAAAAACTACCGATAGAAGGCCAGGGAAACTCTTTGTGGGAACATCCAACGCTTCTCCCGACAGTGCAACGAGTTGCCCAACATCGCCGACGTCGACATCATAGGGGCCATCCGGTTTGGGACCAACTGCGAGTCCCTGGTTCACAAGCTAGGATGTAAGGGCTCGCGAACAACCAAGGCGCTCCTCGACATCACCACCAGCCACGCCTCGGGCGATGAGGCGATTGGGGCAATCTTCGTCCTCCTCAAGGGCAAGGCGAAGCGGGACGAGGACTCCGGCGAAGGCGCCTCCAACCATCCCAGCAAGAAGAACAAGCAGCGGCGCGAGGGCTCGCTCGTGGTCGTCGCCGACCGCAAGGGGGGTCGAAAGCCCACCGAGGGTACCACAAACCACTTTGAGAAGGTGCTCGAAGGCACATGCCCGAACCGTGCCTTCCCTGTCAAGCATCTCTACAAGGACTATGACGTTATGAAGCGATTCTTGTCCAGAGGCTCCAACAAGGGGGGCATAGGGGGGACCCCAAGCCGATCGCAAACGACGCCAACAAGAAGAAGGCGGCTTTCCGACCCTGGATGGCTGCCTCATGATCTTTGGAGGGTCGGCGGCCTATGACTCCAAGCGCCGCTAGAAGCTTGCACGCCGCGAGGTCTATACGGCCGAGTCGGCCGCGCCTACCTTCCTCCGATGGTCGGAGTCCACCATAACCTTTGATCGGACCGACCACCCAGAATGTGTCCCATAGCCGAGACGATATTCGCTCGTGGTTGACCCGATCATCGTTACGAAGTGGCTCACCAAGGTACTGATGGATGGAGGCAGCTGTCTCAACATCATGTATGCTGAAATGCTCAACGCCATGGGCATCGACCGAGCATGCGTCCAGCCGACCGAGGCACCATTCCACGGCATTATGCCTGGAAAGCAGGCCGTGCCACTTGGGCAGATCGATCTACCCATCACCTTCGGAGATTCGTCTAATTATAGGATAGAGACCCTTACCTTCGAGGTGGTCGGGTTCCACAGAACCTACCACGCCATCCTAGCGAAGTTCATGGCCATCCCCAACTACACCTATCTAAAGCTGAAGATGCTGGGTTCATGCAGGGTCATCACCTTTAGCACCTCCTTCCAGCGCGCTTATGAGTGCGAGGTCGAGTGTTGCGAACACGTCGAGGCTATCGTCGCCTCCAAAGAGCTTGCGACCATCAGGAAGGAGGTCGTCGAAGAAGCACTTGACCCCAAGCGGTTGGCCTGATCCTTCGAGCCTATGGAGGGCGTCAAGGAGGTCCCCATAGACCCCACCGGCTCCAAGGGCAAAGTGGTGTGCATTGGCACCACGCTTTCCTCCAAATAGGAAAGCACGTTCATCGACTTCCTTCGTGCCAACAGAGAGATCTTTGTGTGGAGACTCTTGGACATGCCAGGCATTCTGAGAGAAGTCGCCGAGCATGCCTTGAAGATTAGGCCAGGCTCCAAGCCGGTGAAGCAGCGCCTATGTCGCTTCGGCGAGGGGAAACGCATGGTGATCGACGAGGAGATTGCGAAGCTTTTGGCGGCCGGGTTCATCAAGGAAGTATACCACCCCGAGTGGTTAGTGTCGGATACCAGAAAATGGGGTACCCCAAGCAAAGATCGAAAAACTGCTTAGACCCTAAGAACAGAACCAACGGAATAAACAAACGAGGTCTCGGCCGAAATCTCCGATTCGCCCGAGACCCCGTCGCCGAGCCCCAGCGGAAGCGAATGATTCTCCGACTCGCCCGAGACCGCCTCGCCGAGGCCCCGTCGTCGAGGCCCCCTTGTCGAGGCCCCCTCGCCCGGGGCCTCAGAAGAAGTGCCGATTCTCCGATTCGCGCGAGGCCAGCTCGGGACTAGCCCCGTGACCGCCTCTTCGACCAAACTGCTCTGACCGAACGTCGCATCCAAGCGCCCAACCACTCCGATAGACGCACAATGGCACAGTACAGCGAAGTGACCGACTACACGCCAGTTGCGTCAACCTCCTGCCATCTGAGACGGCACAGAGCAGGGGTTACCAACCACTGTGCTGCCTAACTCCTGCACCAAGGACATCGCAACGTGGGGAGTCAGAACGGGTTCCTGTAGCCTCAGAATCAGTGGACCGACCACTCCGTCTTGCCCGAGCCCCCTCGACAGGGCCTCGGAGTCACTAATCTTACTCCGCCTCGCTCGTCGCCTCGCCCAAGACCCCCCCGGTAGGGCCGCAGACGAATTGGCCGCGCTCTGCCTCACCCGAGGCTGGGCTCGTCCCGCAACCTCGTCGTCTCCACCTCAGAGGTCTCTCTGGTAGGCTGTCGCATCCGATTAATGCACTCAGCTGCACCCGCTACGTAAGCCACGACCGGCAATGCGCTGCAACAGGAGCGACGGGACAACGGTCAGATCACCTTTTTTACCATCCCTTACTGACAATACAGGTACCGTATCTTGTAGGCGCACGTCTCGCACTATTCCGCCTGATGGCCGCTAAGACCCGCATCTGCACCTGGGTCACTTCTCAAGCCTCGGCACGGCAGGCCTCGGCACAACAGGCCTCAGCACGACCGGCTACGATGGCCGCCGAGCCTCTGCAATCCACCAAGTCAACAAATGCGTAGCATGTTACTTGCAGTGGAGGCCATACCGATTAGACATCTACGGGAACTCCCACGACAACGCCATGCTGCTCCAGGAGTAAATACGTCATCGAATAGTCCTTGCTCCACGTGTAGCTCTCTTATGTACTCCTAGTTTCCTCCCTGCGGCTATAAAAGGAGGCAGCCAGGACCGTTTCTAGGGACGACGGATAGAGTCACGAATACTCGCACGAACAACAGGCCTCATTCTGTAATTCATATCACCTCCCCTCACAGAGACCTGGGACGAACTCCCTCTCTCGCCTAGCTTGTAACCCCCTACTATGAGCACCCCGGTGCAAGGAATACAAGAACATCTTCTCGGACTGGACGTAGGGCATCCAATGCCCAAACCAGTATAAACCTTGTGTCTCTTTGCATCACCATCCGGAATTGGGAGCACGCAGCATAAATTCACTAGTCGGTTAAGGACCCCCGGTTCCGAAACACCGGCAGCATGCCGCCGAGGTAGGGAACTGCGTGTCGACTTAGTCATCCCACCGATTCGAATGGCGAGATCCCATGTGATCATTGCGTCTCGGGACGATCGTGCAGTTCGGGAGCCTAGAATTCATGTCTCTAGGGCACGAGTATGACATGGTACTCCTCTCACCCAGAGCGCCATCAACCGACGACGACGTCATGCACCGGCAGCCGCGCGCGGGCGCCGAAGCCGCCGCCGCTCCCGTCAAGCTCGCTCGCCAAGCGCGCCGCGTGGCGTAGAGTCCACCCTAACACCGCGCAAGTACGTAAGCGCCGATCGTGCTCCACCGGAATCCCATACCCGGCTGGCAGCACGAGTCCCTACGGGGACAGTAAACATGTCTGTCGCTTAAGCCAAGCAGAGGGGAAAAGGGCCGGTGGCACATAGCGACGCCCCATCATCAAGCTCTGTCCCGCCTCCTCCCGAGGAGCCAGCTCTGGCGGAGCAGAGCCTGGCGACGGCGCCATCCCCGTACCCTTTCGGGCTGACCAATGTCGTCGCCTCCTACGCCACCGCCCTCGTCTCCATTCATCAACGTCATGCCCATAACCCCATAGTCACAACTCCAATCCACCCCCACTCTGACTCCTCGGAGGAGGACGAGGCATGGGTTGGAGCAGACTTCTCCGGGCTTCACGACCCTGAGGCGATGCGCCGCTTCATGATCGCGAGCGACTACTGCTTCGGCTACTCTGATTTCGACGACGAGGACGCTTACGACCCGACTCGTGAGTGTTTCCACATCGGACTCGGAATGCCGAGCACGTGCAACGATGGAGGAAGGGCAGCCAACGCCACACCACCACACACAGGGTCCCCGCCAGCGGCGGCAGGTGTCCCCACCCCCGAGCAACTTCGACGCATAGACCTAGAGCAGCTCCATGAGCTTCAAGCCAAGGTCGAGCAAGATCGACTCCTCCTGCAGCAGCTCCGAGCCACCTTCGAGCAAGAGCAGCGGGGGCGTGGCGATGGCGGAACGGCCCGGCTGAGGGCTCGCGACGTCAACCGCCGCATTAACGATGATGAGGGGGGCGAGCAACCCCCTATCTTCAATCGCGCTAGCCAGAACGTCGCTGCGGCGGCGATACTGGTCCGAGCGATGCCCGAGCCCTCTACCACGGAGGGGCGACGGGTCCACAGCGAACTCCAGGGCCTTCTCGAGACTACCTCGGTGCAGCAGGCTGAAAGCTCCGTGTCTCGACGATGCGGGGACGCCTCGAAACAGCCCTCGGTGCACGACCGCCTCAGGGCCCCCTCGATGCACGACTGCCTCGACGACCAACGCGAGGCGCAAAACGGCCACCACGTGGACAGCAGACGACGGTGCCACGACCACTATGGGGCCGCTCGGGGCTACCAAGTGCACCGAGGCGGTCGCTATGACAGTGGGGAGGACCGCTGTCCTTCTCCCGGGCAGGCGAATCTCTCAAAGTACAGTGGCGAGACCAACCCCGAGCTATGGTTGGCCGACTACCATCTGGCTTGTCAGCTAGGCGGTGTGGACAATGACCTGCTCATCATCCGCAACCTCCCCCTATTCCTGTCAGACTCAGCACGAGCCTGGCTCGAACACCTTCCCCCTATGCAAATCCACGACTGGCGCGACTTGGTAAAGGTCTTCGTCGGGAATTTCCAGGGCACCTACGCGCGCCCCGGGAACTCCTAGGACCTCAAGAGTTGCCGCCAGAGGCCGGACGAGTCTCTCCGAGACTTCATCATACGTTTCTCCAAGCAATGCACCGAGTTGCCCAGCATCGGCGACTCAGAAATCGTCCAGGCATTCCTCTCCGACACCACCTGTCGAGACCTGGTCCGAGAATTAGGCCGGAGCGTACCGACCACGGCGTCCGCACTCCTCGACATCGCCACCAGCTTCATCTCTGGCGAGGAGGCCATCGGAGCCATCTTCCCCAACAACGACTCCAAGGGGAAGAAATGGCTTGCCGAACTCCCCTCGGTCATTTGGAGCCTGAGGAATACACCGAGCCGAGCCACGGGATTCACACCGTTCTTCCTGGTCTATGGGGCCGAGGCCATCCTCCCCACCGACTTGGAGTACGGCTCCCCGAGACTACAGGCCTACAACGAGCAAAGCAACCGCACTGCCCGCGAGGACGCCCTCGACCAACTTGAGGAAGCTCGAGACGTTGCCCTGCTACACTCGGCCAAATACCAGCAAGCCCTACGACACTACCAAGCCCGGCACATTCGGAGCCGAGACCTGAAGGTAGGCGACCTGGTGCTGAGGCTGAGGCAGAGCAGCAAGGGCCACCACAAGCTGACCCCGCCATGGGAAGGGTCGTACATCGTCGCCCAAGTACTGAAGCCCGGAACCTACAAGCTGGCCAACGAGAAGGGCGATATCTTCACCAACGCTTGGAACATAGAACAACTACGTCGTTTCTACCCTTAAGTTTCCAAACGTTGTTTACATTGTTTCTCGAAATACAATAAAGATGCGTTCTTTAGTTGTTACAATCTTTTGAGGACCCCCCTTAATAGGCAACTCGATTGTATGGAACCTAAGGACCAAAAGTTCGTCTCAAAGGCAAAAGACCGGCTGAGCCGTGAGAACGGCCTATGCCTCTGGGCTACGGCAGCTCCCTCGCCACCTTTTCGCCCAAGAGACAGCTTAGGCTCCGAGGAAGTTCTTTGCAAAGAGCTTGTCTATCGATAGGGGCTCGACGTCACAATAACGCTACAAGAGAGACTCGGCTCTGCCTCTGCAGAGCCGAGCCTCCCTCGGGGGCTAAAAAGGGGGGAACCCCCTAAGTCCTAGACACCGTTTCTTAACCGTCTTTCAAAAATTTCCACGCCAAACTCTCTCGCGCTCCGGCAGGATCGTCGTAAGAAACCTAAGGACCAAAAGCACGTCCTGAGGCCGAAGGGCCGGTCGAGCCATGAGAACAGCCTACGCCCCCGGGCTACGGCAACTCCCTCGCCACCCTTCGCCAAGGGACGGCTTAGGCTCTGAGGAAGTCCTTTGTGGGTATCCAAGAATGAGACAGGGGGCACAGGCTCGGAAATGGAATAAGAAAGCGGTTAAAAAACACACATATGCAAGTACTTTAAAAGGTCTCGACGGCCACAAAACGTCACGATGTGACAATTAAACCAATCCGTTTACATGGCCCCTGTTGGCCCAGGTCAAAGCTCAGGGATCAGTGGCTGGCGCGGGAGGGACCACCTCTTCTTCAAACAAGCTAGCCAGCGCTGTGCCAGGTGCCTCCACCGCCTCCATCAGCTTCACGACCTCTGCGTCGGCCTCCTCGTCATCTTCCGGCAAGACGTAGCCGTCGCTGATAGCCTCGAGGTTGACGGCGTAGTGCGAGGAGACGACGGCCAGGGCGCGCTTGACACCTGTGTGCAACGCCCCCCAGAGCCTCTCGTGGACGCGGCTGCTCAACGCAATCAGGCGGCTCCCAAGGGAGCTAGCTGATTGGACCCCCTCGACCTCAAGAGCCTCACAGGCGGTACGGGCGGCGCTGCACAGAGCCTCGTGCTCCTGGACCTCAACGTCCAGCGCCGCTTGCGCTGCGATGGAGACCTCAGCCGCCTGGGAGGCCTCTTTCTCCAGACCTACACCACGACAAAGAGTCAGGGGTCGAACGCAAACCAGAGCAAATGGAACAAGGAGCGCGGTTCAGCGGAACTTACCCTCGGCTTTGTTCTTCTAGGCTAAAGCCTCGACTCGAGAGGCCTCGGCCGCCTTGGTAGCCTCTGCCAAAGCGACTTTCGTCAGCTGATGTTCACTCTGCTCTGCGCCCAGCTGCTCGGCAGTGGCCTTGGCAGAGGTCGTTGCTTCATGGGCCCGGGACTTGAGGGAAACCCGCTCCTCCTCCAGCTCCTTGATCTTCGCCACCAAAGGGGCAGACTGCTCCTTAGCCATGGCCACCTCGACCTTCAGGTCGACACAGTGAAGGCGGAGGTCCTCCATTTCAGCACTCCACACCGACAAGAGCGCCTGGGCATCGGCAAGCAGGCCCTTTTGCCGCCGGAGCTGCTCCCAGACGCCCCTCTCCCTTCGTAGGAACAACGATTTCCCAAGGGACCAGGTCTCGAGCTCCTGAAACAGGCAAAGACGTACGTCAAACACCGCAAGGGGGGCTCGGAGAAAAAACAACGCGACATGAGAAAGGGAAATGCGTACCTGGGTAACATCGGGCAGGTCCCTTTGCATAACAGACATCGCTATCTACATCGACTGCACCGCCAGTTCACGGTATTGCTCGAGGGTGTCCCAGCGCCCCCCCTCGGCGACGTCCTCAAGGGCAAACACAGGCTCCCCCTCAGGGTGGGCCCGGTTTCCCCATACAACATGTGGGCTATCCCACCCGCGGGGCTTGGGTCGGACCCTGACAAGGACCGAACTCCCCTCGGCAGGAGTCGGGACCGGCCGCTCTGCGGTGCTGGCCGCCTCGGCATCCGCCGCCTCCTTCCCCCGAGAAGAATCCTTAGACAAGATCGTCTGAACCAGGGGCGGTGTCGAAGCCTGCCCCGCCTCTGTCCCGACCGCCTCGGCCTCAATGGAACCGGGGGCTCTGGCCTCTGCCATCTCTACCTCAGTGGCCCCGGCGTCCACCGCCCTGGCCTCGGAAGCCTTGGGGGCTCTGGCCTCACCCCCGATGGCCTCAGCAGTGGTGGACGCCTCGGCCTCATTCGCCCCAAGACCCACGACCTCGCGGGGCATGGACCCGTCCTCCCCCGCTCGTTCTGTGGCCACCTCGGCGCCCCTTCCTTCAGCAGCCGGCTCCTCCGGGCCGACCCCGCCTGACGCCGCGCCATGCTGCACGGCAGCCAGCGCCTCCGCCGCTCGATGAGCGGTGGAGCTGGTGCTCACCTTGAGTGCCTTATGGGGCACCAAGGCAGGTTCCTCCACCCGGTGCTTCTGGCTGGAAATGAAGACGCTCCTAAAGGTCAGCGTACGACCAGGGGGCAAGCAGGAAATACTACAAACTCTGCCAAAAAATACACTTACCGCGAACGAGGACACAACCGCTTCTGGACAGCGTCCCTCCTCTGCAACGGTGGCGGTGGCACGGCTTCTGTATCCGCCAGTACCGGCTGGTCTTCACCGGACCCTGGCACCCCCTCGACCGTCCGCGGAGACGGTTGAGCCGTCCCCGGCGTCGCTTGCTCCACCTCCTCCGCTGAGCCCACCGGGCTGACAGCACGTGTCTCGGGCGTGTCGCCCTCGACAACGAGACGGACGTCTACCAGAGACACCCCAGGCGCCACCTCCCTAACGTTGGGGAGGTGGTCCAGGGTACCCTTCCCTTCCTCGACCTCGCCATCGTCGCCCGAGGAATCCGACACCGATAATGAGGGAGACGACTCCAACGGGAGACCGTCGAGCCTCTGTTGCCGGCGGCGTGCGTCCAGCTTTTCGCGCTCAAGGGTCCTCTTCATGCGCCTTACCACCTTGGCGTCTTTCTTCTTCTGCTGCTCCTCGGCGTACGCCCTATTCACGGCTCGCCGCTGGGCGTCCTCAGGAACGGGCTGCGGGGAGCTTCGCACGTCCCTTATCCCCTACAGAAAACGACGAAATAAGGCAACGGGCGAAAAAAGCAATGAGCAAGAAGGCCGCGAAGGCCTCGGCAACACCCAACTTACCAGGGAAATGTACCCCCGCGACGGGCGCATCGGGAACGGCATCAAGCCATCAATCTTAGGTTTCCCATCCACCGCCTCCCTTACCCGACGTAGGATCTCCTCGTCAGTAAGGGCGAAGGCGGACATCTTGATGCCTTCGATCGGATCGCTCGGGGTCATCTCGAACAGGCGCCGTCGCCGAGCCATCAGCGGCAACACCCTCCGGCGGTGAAAAGCCGCCACGACCACGGCCGCCGTAAGGCCGTGATGACGTAGCTTCCCCAGGGCCCTCAGGAGCGGTTCCAGCCTGGGTTGATCGAGCTTGATGACGCCGTACCCCCACTTCTCCGGCTGACTCTCCACAACCCGCCTGGTATAAGGGGGAAGCCCGTCGTCGCTGTTACGGAGGTAGAACCAGCTGTCATACCAACGACGGTTGGATGATTCCAGCTGGGCTGGGATGTAGAGGTGCTGCCGGTCTTGGCGCACCTGAAGGGTGCAACCGCCGACCCTCAACGCCTTTCGAGCCCCCTTCGCTCTCGCTGACTTGGTGGTAAAAACCGCCCAAAACAAATGGAGCCACAGCTCCTAGTGGGGAGCAATCCCCAGGTACCCCTCGCAAACGGCGACGAAGATGGCCGCCTGTGCGATGGAGTTGGGGCTAAAGTTGTGGAGCTCCACGCCGTAGTAGTGCGGGAGCGCCCGCATGAACTGGTCCGCCGGCAAGCCAAGGCCTCGCTCGTGGAAGACGATGAAGCTCACCACGTAGCCATCACGTGGCCTCGGTTCCGACTCATTCCCCGGAGCAATCCACTCCGGCTCATCAGGATCGGTGATCGGGCGGAGGAGACCAGCATCCACCAGCGACTACAGCTTCTCCACGGTGATGTCAGACCGCTCCTAGGGATCCATCGGGAGGATGACAGGACCGCCAGCCATTGCGCGGTGGAGGACGCTGCTATGGCGGTAAATCTCTCTCTCTCTCTTTCAATCGATCTCTCTCGCCCTTTTTCTCCCCGGCGCTTTATGCTCTCAGCAACGGCTTGGAGGCGGCGAAAGCAAATGCAGGCAAGGTAAGGAGGGGGGGGCGAGGCTCTTTATGTATTTGTGCAGGGGTAAGACGAAACCGCCGGGCGACGAAATCGGGGAAGTTTCCCTCAGATCCGGCACATATAATCCAGATCCGATCTCTCCGCCCACGCGCCCACCTTCTCCAAATTTGATCGCGTAGACGGTTATGTCCCATCCACTGACACCACGTCGCACAGCAACGACAGCTCCCGAGAAGACCACCTCAAAAGACACGTCGTTGTCAGCCGATGGAAGGGAAATACCCCCCAGCCGATTCCTTCCGAGCTAAGGAACCGAGCGCCGAGCCCGCTACGGTCCAGAGGTTCGAAGGCTGGGCCATTTATGGTCTCGACAGCCGCCTCAGGACGACTGAGTCAGGGACAACTATGGGCGAGCCCGTACATGGCTGAGGCCCAGGCAAGCGATTGCTTGGGATGCCCTAAGTCGTGTCCGAGACCAGCAGAAGTTCTCTAAAGGGGATCCCACCATAGGGAGGCACCGAGCCCCTAGGGCCAATCGAACGGCCCTGGCACCCGCTAGAGAAGCATTCTGGTACTTTTTTGGAGCGCATCTCTGGACCACTAGCTGACCCCTATCGAATGGGGCACGGGCCTCCACTCGGACTTACCCGATAAAAGCTCACCGGAAATGTCACCGCTTGCGCCCTCCGAGGGTAGCCTGGCATGTTCCACCCCTCCTTCCGAGCGAAAAGGATGCGTGAGGGTCGTACAAAAAGCCAGGGGAACTCCTGATCGCCCTCTCGCTCCACGCGGAGGCTCGGGGGCTCTTCCTGCAACCTTGCCGAGACCCACCGACCTAAGCTCGCATGCGAAGGGCTCGGCAAACAACCCCTCCTTCCAAGCGAAAAGGATGCGCGAGGGTCATACAAAAAGCCAGGGGAACTCCTGATCGCCTTCTCGCTCCACGCGGAGGCTCGGGGGCTCTTCCTGCAACCTTGCCAAGACCCAGCGACCTAAGCTCGCACGCGAAGGGCTCGGCAAACAACCCCTCCTTCCGAGCGAAAAGGATGTGCGAGGGTCGCACAAAAAGCCAGGGGAAGTCCTGATCGCCCTCTCGCTCCGCGCGGAGGCTCGGGGGCTCTTCCTGCAACCCTGCCGAGACCCAGCGACCTAGGCTCGCACGTGAAGGGCTCGGCAAACAACCCCTCCTTCCGAGCGAAAAGGATGCACGAGGGTCGTACAAAAAGCCAGGGGAACTCCTGATCGCCCTCTCGCTACGTGCGGAGGCTCGGGGGCTCTTCCTGCAACCTTGCCACGACCCAGCAACCTAGGCTCGCACACGAAGGGCTCGGCAAACAACCCCTCCTTCCGAGCGAAAAGGATGCGCGAGGGTCGTACAAAAAGCCAGGGGAACTCCTGATCGCCCTCTCGCTACGTGCGGAGGCTCGGGGCCTCTTCCTGCAACCTCTCACACCCCGAGGGTCGGAAAAACGCGGCAAAAAAGGGCACCAAGCCCATTACGGTCAAGGGGTACGAAGGCTGGGCCATCCAGGGCCTCAACAGCCGCCCCAGGACAACAGAGTCAGGGACAACTATGGGCGAGAGCCAGTACATGGCCGAGGCCCAGGCAAGCGATTGCTTGGGATGCCCTAAGTCGTGTCCGAGACCAGCAGGAGTTCTCTAAAGGGGATCCCACCGTAGGGAGGCACCGAGCCCCTAGGGCCAATCAAATGGCCCTGGCACCCGCTAGAGAAGCCTTCTGGTACTTTTTTGGAGCACGTCTCTAGACCACTAGCCGACCCCTATCGAATGGGGCACGGGCCTCCACTCGGACTTACCCGATAAAAGCTCACCGGAAATGTCACCGCTCGCGCCCACCGAGGGTAGCCTGGCATGTTCCACCCCTCCTTCCGAGCGAAAAGGAAGCGCAAGAGTCATACAAAAAGCCAGGGGAACTCCTGATCGCCCTCTCGCTCTGCGCGGAGGCTCGGGGGCTCTTCCTGCAACCTTGCCGAGACCCAGCAGCCTAGGCTCGCACGCGAAGGGCTCGGCAAACAACCCCTCCTTCCAAGCGAAAAGGATGCGCGAGGGTCGTACAAAAAGCCAGGGGAACTCCTGATCGCCCTCTCGCTATGTGCGGAGGCTCAGGGGCTCTTCCTGCAAACCTCGCCGAGACCCAGCGGCCTAGGCTCGCACGCGAAGGGCTCGGCAAACAACCCCTCCTTCTGAGCGAAAAGGATGCGCGAGGGTCGTACAAAAGGCTAGGGGAACTCTTGATCGCCCTTTCGCTACATGCGGAGGCTCGGGGGCTCTTCCTGCAACCTTGCCGAGACCCAGCGGCCTAGGCTCGCACGTGAAGGGCTCGGCAAACAACCCCTCCTTCCGAGCGAAAAGGATGCACGAGGGTCGTACAAAAAGCCAGGGGAACTCCAGATCGCCCTCTCGCTACGTGCGAAGGCTCGGGGGCTCTTCCTGCAACCTTACACCCCGAGGGTCGGAAAAACGTGACGAAAAAGGGCACTGAGCCCATTACGGTCCAGGGGTACGAAGGCTGGGCCATCCAGGGCCTCGATAGCCCGCCCTGGGACTGCAGTCGAGTCGGGGACAACTATGGGCGAGCCCGCATACATGGCCGAGGCCTAGGCAAGCGATTGCTTGGGATGCCCTAAGTCGTGTCAAGAGACCAGCAGGAGTTCTCTAAAGGGGATCCCACCGTAGGGAGGCACCGAGCCCCTAGGGCCAATCGAATGGCCCTGGCACCTGCTAGAGAAGCCTTCTGATACTTTTTTGGAGCGCGTCTCTGGACCACTAGCCGACCCCTATCGAATGGGGCACGGGCCTCCACTCGGACTTACCCGATAAAAGGTCACCGGAAATGTCACGCTCGCGCCTACCACCGAGGGTAGCTCGGCATGTTCCACCCCCTCCTTCCGAGCGAAAAGGAAGCGCGAGGGTCGTACAAAAGCCGGGGAACTCCTGATCGCCCTCTCGCTCCGCGCAGAGGCTCGGGGGCTCTTCCTGCAACCTTGCCGAGACCCGGCGGCCTAGGCTCGCACGCGAAGGGCTCGGCAAACAACCCCTCCTTCCAAGCAAAAAGGATGTGCGAGGGTCATACAAAAGCGGGGAACTCCAGATCGCCCTCTCGCTACGTGCAGAGGCTCGGGGGCTCTTCCTGCAAACCTTGCCGAGACCCAGCGGCCTAGGCTCGCACGCGAACCTTACACCCCAAGGGTCAAAAAACGCGACGAAAAAGGGCACCGAGCCCATTACGGTCCAGGGGTACGAAGGATGGGCCATCCAGGCCTCGACAATGCCCTAGGACGACAGCAGTCGGGGACAACTATGGGCGAGCCCACATGTGAGTGAGGCCAGTGCAAGCGATTGCTTGGGATGCCCTAAGTCATGTCCGAGACTAGCAGGAGTTCTCTAAAGGGGATCCCACCGTAGGGAGGCACCGAGCCCCTAGGGCCAATCGAACGGCCCTGGCACCCGCTAGAGAAGCCTGCTAGTACTTTTTTGGAGCGCGTCTCTAGACCACTAGCCGACCCCTATCGAATGGGGCACGGGCCTCCACTCGGACTTACCCGATAAAAGCTCACCGGAAATGTCACCGCTCGCGCCCACCGAGGGTAGCCTGGCATGTTCCACCCCTCCTTCCGAGCGAAAAGGAAGCGCGAGAGTCGTACAAAAAGCCAGGGGAACTCCTGATCGCCCTCTCGCTCTGCGCGGAGGCTCGGGGGCTCTTCCTGCAACCTTGCCGAGACCCAGCAGCCTAGGCTCGCACGCGAAGGGCTCGGCAAACAACCCCTCCTTCCAAGCGAAAAGGATGCGCGAGGGTCGTACAAAAAGCCAGGGGAACTCCTGATCGCCCTCTCGCTATGTGCGGAGGCTCAGGGGCTCTTCCTGCAAACCTCACCGAGACCCAGCGGCCTAGGCTCGCACGCGAAGGGCTCGGCAAACAACCCCTCCTTCCGAGCGAAAAGGATGCGCGAGGGTCGTACAAAAGGCCAGGGGAACTCCTGATCGCCCTTTCGCTACATGCGGAGGCTCGGGGGCTCTTCCTGCAACCTTGCCGAGACCTAGCGGCCTAGGCTCGCACGTGAAGGGCTCGGCAAACAACCCCTCCTTCCGAGCGAAAAGGATGCACGAGGGTCGTACAAAAAGCCAGGGGAACTCCAGATCTCCCTCTCGCTACGTGCGAAGGCTCGGGGGCTCTTCCCGCAACCTTACACCCCGAGGGTCGGAAAAACGTGTGAAAAAAGGGCACTAAGCCCATTACGGGTCCAGGATCTAAAGGTTGGGCCATCCAGGGCCTCGATAGCCGCCCCAGGACGACAGAGTCAGGGACAACTATGGGCGAGCCCGTACATGGCCGAGGCCTAGGCAAGCGATTGCTTGGGATGCCCTAAGTCGTGTCCGAGACCAGCAGGAGTTCTCTAAAGGGGATCCCACCGTAGGGAGGCACCGAGCCCCTAGGGCCAATCGAATGGCCCCTGCACCCGCTTAGAGAAGCCTTCGGTACTTTTTGGAGCGCGTCTCGGACCACTAGCCGAATTCTCATTGAATGGGGCACGGGCCTCCACTCGGACTTACCCAATAAAAGCTCACCGGAAATGTCACCGCTCGCGCCACCGAGGGTAGCTCGGCATGTTCCACCCTCCTTCCGAGCGAAAAGGAAGCGCGAGGGTCGTATAAAAAGCGGGAACTCTCGACGCCCTCTCGCTCTGCAGCAGAGGCTCGGGGCTCTTCCTGCAACCTTGCCGAGACAAGGGCGGCCTAGGCTCGCACGCCGAAGGGCTCGGCAAACAACCCCTCCTTCCAAGCAAAAAGGATGTGCGAGGGTCGCACAAAAAGCGGGGAACTCCAGATCGCCCTCTCGCCACGCACAGAGGCTCGGGGCTCTTCCCCGCAAACTTGCCTTGCCGAGACCAGTGCCTAGGGCCTCGTGAGACGCTTGAACCTTACACCCCGAGGGAAAAAAAAACGCGACGAAAAAAAGGGCACCGAGCCCATTACGGTCCAGAGGGTAAGATTTGGGCCATCCAGGGCCTCGATAGCCGCCCCAGGACGACAGAGTCAGGGACAACTATGGGCGAGCCCGTACATGGCCGAGGCCTAGGCAAGCGATTGCTTGGGATGCCCTAAGTCGTGTCCGAGACCAGCAGGAGTTCTCTAAAGGGGATCCCACCGTAGGGAGGCACCGAGCCCCTAGGGCCAATCGAATGGCCCTGGCACCCGCTAGAGAAGCCTTCTGGTACTTTTTTGGAGCGCGTCTCTGGACCACTAGCCGACCCCTATCGAATGGGGCACGGGCCTCCACTCGGACTTACCCGATAAAAGGTCACCGGAAATGTCACCGCTCGCGCCCACCGAGGGTAGCCTGGCATGTTCCACCCCTCCTTCCGAGCGAAAAGGAAGCGCGAGGGTCGTACAAAAAGCCAGGGGAACTCCTGATCGCCCTCTCGCTCCGCGCAGAGGCTCGGGGGCTCTTCCTGCAACCTTGCCGAGACCCGGCGGCCTAGGCTCGCACGCGAAGGGCTCGGCAAACAACCCCTCCTTCCAAGCAAAAAGGATGTGCGAGGGTCATACAAAAAGCCAGGGGAACTCCAGATCGCCCTCTCGCTACGTGCAGAGGCTCGGGGGCTCTTCCTGCAAACCTTGCCGAGACCCAGCGGCCTAGGCTCGCACGCGAACCTTACACCCCAAGGGTCAAAAAACGCGACGAAAAAGGGCACCGAGCCCATTACGGTCCAGGGGTACGAAGGATGGGCCATCCAGGGCCTCGACAGCTGCCCTAGGACGACAGAGTCAGGGACAACTATGGGCGAGCCCATACAGGGCTGAGGCCCAGGCAAGCGATTGCTTGGGATGCCCTAAGTCATGTCCGAGACTAGCAGGAGTTCTCTAAAGGGGATCCCACCGTAGGGAGGCACCGAGCCCCTAGGGCCAATCGAATGGCCCTGGCACCCGCTAGAGAAGCCTTCTGGTACTTTTTTGGAGCGCGTCTCTGGACCACTAGCCGACCCCTATTGAATGGGGCACGGGCCTCCACTCGGACTTACCCAATAAAAGCTCACCGGAAATGTCACCGCTCGCGCCCACCGAGGGTAGCCTGGCATGTTCCACCCCTCCTTCCGAGCGAAAAGGAAGCGCGAGGGTCGTACAAAAAGCCAGGGGAACTCCTGATCGCCCTCTCGCTCTGCGCAGAGGCTCGGGGGCTCTTCCTGCAACCTTGCCGAGACCTGGCGGCCTAGGCTCGCACGCGAAGGGCTCGGCAAACAACCCCTCCTTCCAAGCAAAAAGGATGTGCGAGGGTCGTACAAAAAGCCAGGGGAACTCCAGATCGCCCTCTCGCTACGTGCAGAGGCTCGGGGGCTCTTCCTGCAAACCTTGCCGAGACCCAGCGGCCTAGGCTCGCACGTGAACCTTACACCCCGAGGGTCAAAAAAACGCGACGAAAAAGGGCACCGAGCCCATTACGGTCCAGGGGTACGAAGGATGGGCCATCCAGGGCCTCGACAGCCGCCCCAGGATGACAGAGTCAGGGACAACTATGGGCGAGCCCGTACATGGCTGAGGCCCAGGCAAGCGATTGCTTGGGATGCCCTAAGTCATGTCCGAGACCAGCAGGAGTTCTCTAAAGGGGATCCCACCGTAGGGAGGCACCGAGCCCCTAGGGCCAATCGAACGGCCCTGGCACCCGCTAGAGAAGCCTGCTGGTACTTTTTTGGAGCGCGTCTCTAGACCACTAGCCGACCCCTATCGAATGGGGCACGGGCCTCCACTCGGACTTACCCGATGAAAGCTCACCAGAAATGTCACCGCTCGCGCCCACCGAGGGTAGCCTGGCATGTTCCACCCCTCCTTCTGAGCGAAAAGGAAGCGCGAGGGTCGCACAAAAATCCAGGGGAACTCCTGATTGCCCTCTCGCTATGTGCGGAAGCTCGGGGGCTCTTCCTGTAACCTTGCCGAGACCCAGCGGCCTAGGCTCGCACGCGAAGGGCTCGGCAAACAACCCCTCCTTCCGAGCGAAAAGGATGCGCGAGGGTCGTACAAAAAGCCAGGGGAACTCCTGATCGCCCTCTAGCTACGTGCGGAGGCTCGGGGGCTCTTCCTGCAACCTTGCCGGGACCCAGGATCGCACGCGAGGGCTCGACAGGCTCGGGGGCTCCTCCTGCACCCCAAACGAAAAGAAGCGACCCGAGCTCGCTCTCATGGGTCTAGCAAATGCGATAGAGCGCCTCACTCAACGAAGAAAAAGCCCCTAAAGGAGTAGGCTCACTCCTCTAGGGCCTCGGGGGCTACATCCGGCGGGTGCGCTCGCGCGCACCCACCAGAATCGCGAGTATAAAACAAACCCGACAAGAGCCACTGAGAAACAAAAGTCTCGAAAAAACCTCGGGGAGATATCCCACACTCCCGCCCGAGGCTCGGGGGCTACTGTCGGATACCAGAAAATGGGGTACCCCAAGCAAAGATCGAAAAACTGCTTAGACCCTAAGAACAGAACCAACGGAATAAACAAACGAGGTCTCGGCCGAAATCTCCGATTCGCCGGAGACCCCGTCGCCGAGCCCCAGCGGAAGCGAACGATTCTCCGACTCGCCCGAGACCGCCTCGCCGAGGCCCTCTCGTCGAGGCCCCCTCGCCCGGGGCTTCGGAAGAAGTGCCGGTTCTCCGATTCGCGCGAGGCCGGCTCGGGACCAGCCCCGTGACCGCCTCTTCGACCAAACTGCTCTGACCGAACGTCGCATCCAAGCGCCCAACCACTCCGACAGACGCACGATGGCACAGTACAGCGAAGTGACCGACTACACGCCAGTCGCGTCAACCTCCTGCCATCTAAGACGGCACAGAGCAGGGGTTACCGACCACTGTGCTGCCTAACTCCTGCACCAAGGACATCGCAACGCGGGGAGTCAGAACGGGTTCCTGTAGCCTCGGAATCAGCGGACCGACCGCTCCGTCTCGCCCGAGCCCCCTCGACAGGGCCTCGGAGTCACTGATCTTACTCCGCCTCGCCCGAGACCCCCCCGGTAGGGCCACGGACGAATTGGCCGCGCTCCGCCTCGCCCGAGGCCGAGCTCGTCCCACAACCTCGTCGCCTCCACCTCAAAGGTCTCTCTGGCAGGCTGTCGCATCCGATTAATGCGCTCAGCTGCACCCGCTACATAAGCCACGATCGGCAGTGCGCTGCAACAGGAGCGATGGGACAATGGTCAGATCACATTTTTTACCATCCCTCATCGACAATACAGTATCAGTATCCCGTAGAGGCGCACGTCTCGCACTATACCATACCGATGATGGCACCTGAGACCCACATCTCGCACAGGTCACTTCTCAGGCCTCGGCACGGCAGGCCTCGGCACGACCGGCTACGATGGCCGCCGAGCCTCTGCAATCCACCAAGTCAACAAATGCGTAGCATGTTACTTGCAGTGGAGACCATACCGATTAGACATCTACGGGAACTCCCACGACAACGCCATGCTGCTCCAGGAGTAAATACGTCATCGAATAGTCCTTGCTCCACATGTAGCTCTCTTATGTACTCCTGGTTTCCTCCCTGCGGCTATAAAAGGAGGCAGCCAGGACCGTTTCTAGGGACGGCGGATAGAGTCATGAATACTCGCACGAACAACAGGCCTCATTCTGTAATTCATATCACCTCCCCTCACAGAGACCTGGGACGAACTCCCTCTCTCGCCTAGCTTGTAACCCCCTACTACGAGCACCCCGATGCAAGGAATACAAGAACATCTTCTCAGACTGGACGTAGGGCATCCATTGCCCGAACCAGTATAAACCTTGTGTCTCTTTGCATCACCATCCGGAATTGGGAGCACGCAGCACAAATTCACTAGTCGGTTAAGGACCCTCGGTTCCGAAACACCGACAGTTAGCCAATCCCATTCTTGTACAAAAAAGAGTGGGAAATGGAAAATGTGTGTTGACTACACGGGTCTCAACAAAACATGTCCAAAGGATCTGTTTCCTATGCCACGCATAGACCAAGTAGTTGACTCAACCTCAGGGTGTGAAACCCTTTGCTTCCTTGATGCATACTCCGGGTACCATCAAATCACGATGAAAGATTCTGACCAGCTCACGATATCTTTCATCACTCCATTAGGATCGTTCTGCTATATCCCAATGCTGTTCAGTCTGAAGAATGCTGGGGCTACATACCAGCGTTGTATGCTCAAGTGTTTTGGGGACCTCATCGGGCAAACTGTCGAGGCCTACATGGACGACATCTTGGTCAAGTCCAAACGGGCTGACCAGGTCATTAAGTTCAACCCTGAGAAGTGCATTTTCAGGGTCCCAAGGGGTATGCTGCTGGGTTTCATCGTCTCCGAGCGTGGCAACGAAGCCAACCCGGAGAAGATCTCGGTCATCACAAGGATGGACCCAATTCAGAACATAAAGGGGATACAGTGAGTTACAGGGTGTCTCACCGTACTCAGCCGCTTTATCTCATGCCTCGGCGAATGAGGTCTCCCCCTCTATTGGCTTCTAAAGAAGTCCAACCATTTCGAATGGACGCCCGAGGCCTAGGAGGCAGTTGACACAGTCAAGCAGCTTCTAATAAAGGCCCCAATCCTGGTCCCTCTGATCAGTAGAGAACTACTTCTAGTGCTGCCCTAGTGGTAGAACGAGAAGAAGAGGGACACGCCCTCAAAGTACAGTGTCCCATGTACTTTATTAGCGAGGTCTTATCCGACTCCAAGACCTGTTATCCCTAAATCCAGAAGCTCCTGTACGCCGTCCTCATCACCAAGAGGAAGTTAGGTCACTACTTCGAGTCGCATCTAGTGACGGTCATGACGCCCTTCCCTCTCGGCGAGGTCATCCAAAATAGGAATGCCATAGGAAGAATTGCTAAATGGGCACTCGAACTGATGGGCCAAGGTATTTCATATGCCCCCCGGATGGCCATCAAGTCCCAAGTGATGGCTGATTTCGTTGCATAATGGACCAAGATCCAAATGCCGCCAGCAGTCGTCGACCAAGAGTACTGGACAATGTCCTTCAATGGATCGCTGATGAAGAAAGGTGCTAGCATGGGGCTGGTCTTCATTTCACCCCTCAGGGTATGCATGAGGTACATGGTTCACATCCATTTCCCCTCCTCCAACAATGTGGTCAAGTATGAGGTGCTCATCAATGGCCTACGCATCGCCATCGAGTTGGGTATCCAACGGCTCAACATCTAGGGTGACTCCCAGCTGGTCATCGACCAAGTCATGAAGGAGTCGAGCTACCACAACGCCAAGAGGCTACATATTGCCGAGAAGTCCACCAGTTGGAGGACAAGTTCAACGGTCTCAAGCTCTCAATCACATCCCGTGGCGTCTCAACGAGGCGGTCGACGCGCTGGCAAAAGCGACATCTGGCCAAGAGCCGGTGCCAATGGTTGTCTTCGCCAGCGATCAAAACAAGCCCTCGGTCTGCTACGAGGAGCCAAAACAAGCCAATGAAGGGCCGCCTACCCTGGGCTCAGGGGCTAACCAACTGTCAGCTCCATCTGACCCTGAGGTCATGGAGCTTGATGAGGATCCAACGATAGAGCCCGACCCTCTGGCTAACTGTAGGACACCTTACCTTGACTACCTCCTCCACGAGGTGCTGCCGATGGACAAAATGGAGGCTCGGCGGCTCACACGTCGCGCCAAGTCCCTTGCCATTGTTGATGGTGAGCTCTATAGGTGGAGCCACAACGAGATCCTGCAGTGCTGCATCCCGATCGAGCAAGGGAAGCAGTTGTTGAGTGATATCCATGGTGGGGCCTGCGGGCACCACGCCGCACCTAGGACCTTGGACGGAAATGCATTCCAACAAGGCTTCTATTGGCCGACTATGGTAGCCGACGCTGAACATATTGTGCACACCTATGAATGGTGTTAGTACTATGCCCGGCAGACCCACCTGCCGGCCCAAGCACTCTAGATGATCCCCATAACGTGGCCATTCGTGGTCTAGGGGCTCGATCTAGTTGGACCTCTCAAGAGGGGCGCCCAGGGGCTATACACACTTGCTTGTCACCGTAGACAAGTTTATAAAGTGGATAGAGGCTCGACCGATCTCCGGGACCAAGTCCGAGCAAGCCATGTTGTTCTTCCTTGACATCGTTCATCGCTTTGGGGTCCTGAACTCCATCATCATGGACAAGGACACATTGTTCATCGAAAAAAGTTCCTCCAATTCTGCGACGAATAACACATCCACATCGATTGGGCTGCTGTGGTGCACCCCCACATGAATGGGCAGGTCGAGCGCGCAAACGGCATGGTCCTGCATGGCCTCAAGCCTAGGATCTTCAACCGATTGAACAAGTTTGGTGGATGATGGGTCGTGGAGCTTCCCGTGTTGCTCTAGAGCCTAAGGATGACCCCCAGCTGGGCCACCGGCTACACACCATTCTTCATGGTCTATGGTTTCGAGCCTATCTGTCGGTGTAGAAAGTGACCAACTAGTAAATATTTGTAGTTTTGTCCCGCAAGTCCCGCTTTCTCCGAATGGAGCACGCCCGGATGGCTGAGCTTGAGCATCCGCTCGTCTCGAGTCCTAGGACCGAGTGGGCGAGGCAACTGTGGCAATGGCTTGAGGTGGCGAAGGCCCGCCAGGCAGAGACCGAGGTAGGGTTGCGGGCGTCCCTGGCGCAGATCGAGGTGGCGCTCCAGGAATCCCTAGAGACCCTTGAGCAGAGCGAAGCATCCTGGCGTCGGTGTGGACCACCCTGGAGTCGGCACGGAAGGCCCTGGAGGCAGAGTGGAGGGCCCTATAGGTGGAGAGGAAGGCCCGGTCGGAGGCGGACCAGGAGGTGCTCGCGCACTAGGGCTGGGTGATGGGGGCGGAGGACGCGAGCGCCCGGCTGCGTGAGTAGGTGGCCCGGTAGGCAGGGGATCTCTCCACCCTTGAGAACTTCCGCATCAATATGTACCTTTTCTGTTTTTTGTTGTGTTGGTTTTCCTTCAGTCTGTTTCTGATCTTGTCGCTCTTCTTTCAGAGATGGGTGGAAAGGTGAAGACGCTGGAGCGGGACCTAGAGACGATCAAGGTGACATTCAACCGGAATGCTGAGGAACTGGCCAAGTCCCGTGAAGAGCGACGTGCTCTCAAGGGGGATCTTGACCAGATCCACAACGTTGCCTAGCTCGTCGTCTTGGAAATCTTCGGGTCGGCGCCAAGCACTAGCGCGCCCATTGTCTAGCTGGCGGAGGTCCCAGATGCGGTCCGAGACCTTATCAGGAGCGGGCTGCTCTATGGAGCGTCGAGGGTGCTGACTTTGGTGGTGATGCACCACCTGAACCTAGACTACGCTGCTATCTATAGTGGGTATGCTGAAGGATTGAGCATGGAGGACATCCAGTCGATCGAGGAGAGCTTGCTGCCACACGCAAGGTCGGTGGCAGAGCAAATCTCTGCCCACTGGGTGATGGATGTCCGTCATGAAGACATGGCCATAAGCATGCGTGGGGAGGACACTGCCCAGCCTGCAGATGGCGCGGAGCCTGGGTCGGAGGTGAACGTCGCCCCGGTTTCGACCGAGCCGAATGTCGTGCCGCTGGGGAGTGAGCAGCCCGCGCCCTCGTCAGTCGCACCGACGGTAGATGCCGCCGGGCCGGTCCAATAGCTTGTAAAAAATAAGTAGTTTAGTGAGCGTAAAAAGTTTAAGTTCATGGGGGAGCCCCTGTGTAAACGTTCCTGTGTGCTTAATGACTACGATCTATTTCGTTTTCTATAATGGAGTTACTTCGTTCGGGGAAGCTTGTTCCCCTTTGTTCCTTAGTTTTTTCCTTAGCATAATTTTGTTTTTCTTCTTTCTTTCCC
This sequence comes from Miscanthus lutarioriparius, assembly GCA_904845875.1. Taxonomy (NCBI): domain Eukaryota; kingdom Viridiplantae; phylum Streptophyta; class Magnoliopsida; order Poales; family Poaceae; genus Miscanthus; species Miscanthus lutarioriparius. Next base: position 53,302,000 of record CAJGYO010000010.1, read on the forward strand.
GTACCTGCCTATTTGTGCTGTAGGCTGTGACCTTGGGAGCCCAGAGCGTGGCCCGCGAGGCGAGGCTGCTCGTTACCGTAGGGAAAGGCGGGGTGCGATCGGTCGGAATGTTTTTAAAGCAAAGCCACGTAAGGCAAATTAAAGGAACAAACTATCCTTTTGGTTGGGTAGGAAGGAATTTCACAATATGATAGTAAACAAAATAGAGAGGTAGTTGTGTACCCTAGTGGAGCCCCCGAGCGCCCCGAGCCAGAAAAAGTGTTCGGGTTGGGGTGCTTTTATAGGAGCATAGGCTAAGTAAACAATGGAAAGACAAACTTAGGGGGAAAATGACATAGCTGTTCCAAGCTTTCGGAGAGAAGGGCGTCGTTGTCGTTCTTTGGTCGGTAGGCGTCCGGTCGGATCACTTCGTCCTTTAGTCAACCGGATCCTTGCCCGCTATGGCCCCTTTCTCGGTCGCTGCTTCTTTGCCTTTTTCTTCCTTTGGCCTGCCAGCCTGTCGCAGAAGGCGCTTGAGGAGCTGGCAGTTCTTGTAGAGGTGTTTTACGGGGTAGTCATGGTTGGTGCACAGGCTCTCCATGAGCTCATGGAAGTGGCCCGGGGAGTCCTACTAGGGCTGCGTGCCCACATGATCAGCCATGGCGACCAACGCAGAGTTGGCCGATCGACAGCGATTCTTTCTATTCTTTTTCCCCCTCTGTGTGGAGGGGCCCTCGTCCTGATCCTGACGCTTGACCTTGCCCTTGCCCTTGCCCAGCCTCCGTCGGAGCGTGGTGGGGGCGGTGCTTGTTGAAGGTTTTGGACAAAGGTCCGTGGTCCCGGGCCATCAGGGCAGGGACTCCGGTCGCTACTACGTGTGTCTCGGTTCAGTCCGAGTCACGCATATACAGGCGGTCGGTGCGGAGTGGTCGTCAAGTCAAGGCGAGGTGCCAATGTGGCCTCCTATGCCGCGCTTGGTGATTGTAGTGGCGATCGGGTGGAGCGACCCATCTGCTGCATCCCCATTCCCCTGATGGGGAGCGAGGCCACGAGTTGGCGTTGTGATATGGAGCACTCTGCTTGTTGAATGGCAGCGGTCTCCACTAGTGCCCAGAAGTTCTGGTGGATCGCTTGTTCCTGAGGGTCGTTCGGCTCGGACAAGCCGTGCAGGAGCATTACCATGGCGGCTATGTTCTGACCGACCCAAGCAAACTGTGGGGGATTGGTCCCCCTATCCATGGTGTTGTGCTGGACCTGACGGGTGCGACCCTGAGCGTCACTCGCCATCCTATGTGCATGGGGAGCAGTGTGGTGCGCCGAGCGCGCTGGCGCAGTTGGTGGCTGGTGCTACCACTATTGTCGTAGTGCCTCGCCCTGCTCCCATGTGAGCTCAGGGGTCCTCGCATGAGAGTTGAGTGAGGTGTGAGTCTGTGAGGACTCTGCTTCCACCGGTGGGTGTCCCGGAGCATCCGCCATGGTGCACTCCTAGGATGGACGGTGGCTAGGCGCCATGTCGCTAATGCTAGAGCCATCACTCTCGCCATCGTCATCCATGAGGTCAAGGAAATAGGTGGGAGCATATCTCACCATTCCCACAAATTCGGATGTGAGAGGGGGCGGCGCTGGCATCTTTCGGAGCCCGCGGGCGTATGCGTCCGTGGGAGATGCGAGGTCGTAGGGGAACCGGTCGTAGGCGGTCGCGTCGGGACAACGGGGTTCCTCTGGGTAATCAGCGGAAGATAGAGAATAGTAAGTAAGTAACAGCGTGTACATTACTCACAGCGGGGTTTGAGCAGAGAGTTTGCTCAAAAAGAAGCGCAGATGCCGCGTCGTCGAAGTCATGCGTCCTGGAGTTGATGGAGGGCGCCCCTCTGATGGGTGCCAAGACGTGAGCCTCCTCGCGGAGGTGTAGTACGTCGAGCCGGTTGGCGACGAAGTGTAGGCTTCCAAAGAGGAAGGCCTAGGATGGCTCAAAGACGGGTGGAACCTGCATCACAGCGGGTGAGAGTGCGGGAAACTCCAGCGAGCCAAAGCGAATCGTATTGCCTGAGCCCGCCACGGCGAGGGTGATAGAAAAGTGGGCCATCCGATGACCAAAAAGTGTTGAACGTACAGTGTCTTCCCCACGGACAGCGCCAACTGTCGGTGCAGAAAGTGACCAACTAGTAAATATTTGCAGTTTTGCCATATGTTGTGATCAAAGGTGGCCTAGCACTCAATGACATAGGATTTATACTGGTTCAGGCAACGTGCCCTACGTCCAGTTTGGGTCGGTTAGTGACTTTATTCCTAAGCCCAGGTGCTCGAACTTTGCAGTGGGGTTACAAACGAGAAGGACAAAGATGGGGTGTACAAGAGGTCCGGTCAGCTCCGGTCGGAAGGGCCGAGAGTGACAGGAGCTACGCTATGAGCTAAGTGTTCAAGCGTGTGCTTGAGGTCCGAACCCGATGGTTCTATGCTTGTGGACTAGTGAACTTGGTGGATCTAATGAATCTCAGAAAAGGCTCTAGAAAAGCCCTCCTTCGTTGGAGGGAACGCATCCCCTTTTATAGATAAAGGGGATGGCTTTACAAGCGAGAGGGCGAGGGTACGTATGCTACTAAGCTTTGTTGCCCATGTTGGCAGGTACAAGATAATGGTAGGTGCCCACAACACTGTTGATGTCACTGTAGAATGTCAGATGCATGTGGGAGGTTACGTTGCCTTCTTCAGGAATGGTAGATGTTGGTACCTATAAATATTGTTTGATGCCTAGAGGCATGTGAGGAGTTTCACCATGTTCACCTGGTACGATAAATCCCGGCACCCACAACACTATCGATGCCCAGAGGCATGTGGGGGGCCTTACCGTATGGGAGTTAACGGCGCCTACAATACTATAGAGAGAAATGTCGGCGCCTACAATACTATTTGTGTCAGGGCAGCTACAGAATACTATTCCTGTAGGCGTACAGGGTATGGTCCCTGGTATCATGGTTTGACTTGTGCGCCCTGGCTTGCTTTCTCCGTTTGTCCCCTGGTTCCTTCCGAGCGGGCGTCCCCGGTCGGATGGCCCCAATCGGCTCCGGTCGCGCCAGTATGAGAAGAGCGGTGAGCAGGGTTCGAGCGAACTCCGGTCGGAGACATGGGGTCAGAGTCAGAAGTAGCACTTGGGCTAGGCCTTCCGATCGGAGAGGCCATCCGGAGGCAACTGGAGTCCGAAGCGAGCGCTTCGGTCGGAGAGCTGGGCTGAAGTAGTCGATGAGCGGGCGTTGTTCCTCTTCGATCAGACCTTTCGGTCAGTGACTAGACCGCCCTTCTAGCCTGTTGTTTTAGACACTTGAGCTGACCCATGAGTTGTGTGCTGCCTGCTTGGGCCGAGCTTTGGTGGGGAAGCCAGTCCCCGAGGGACCCTGGGTTTATGAACCAGACACTATCCTCCTGACCAACCTTGATAATGGAGCACTAAGGGTCAGGGCGTACGACGAATAGGGAGCCAAGGCGTCCCTCGAAGATGCCATGGACTAGCTAGATGAAGCACGCGACGTCGCCCTCCTTCGCTCAACCAAGTACCAGCAAGTGTTACGCCGGTACCACAGCCATCATGTGTGGGGTCAGGCCTTCAACGTCGAGGACCAGTGCTCTGCCTCGTTCAGAGCAACAAGAACCACCACAAGCTCTCTCCACCATGGGAGGGACCGTACGTCATCGCGGAAGTGCTTTGACTAGGCACCTACAAGCTCAAGACCATCGACGGTGAGGTCTTCGTCAATGCCTGGAACATCGAGCAGCTACGCCGCTTTTACCCTTAATATATGCACACTTTCTCTTATCAGTTTCGCTATTGACTCCCTGATCTTTAGTGACACCCGACCCCAGCAACGGTAAGGGGTCGGGCCTCACTCGAGGGCTAATAAGAGCATATCTATCCAGTAGACATTCTCTACCCCCGACCTTTCTCATGTTGAGGCCTGGAAACAAGGGTTGCGGAAATGAACACTGAGTAAAACTGGTTGGACTACAAGAAACCTATGTCCCAGCGGCTACAGTGTTTTTGCTCACCAGCGTGATCAGAATTTTTTCCGCACCCGAGCTTTTTATTCTTAACTACAGAAAAAGTCGATGCGCGTCTAAGAGTATATCCACCTGGCAAACATTCTCTGTGCCCGACCCTCTCTCACGTTGAGACCTAGAAGCTTGGGTTGCGGAAATGAATGTTGAGTAAAACTAGTAGGACTATAAGAAACCTATGCCCCAGCGGCTACGGCATTTTTGCTCACCAGCGTGAACAGAGTTTGTTCACCCGCACCCCGAGCTTTACGGCCTTAGCGACGAAAAGGGTCAAAACGCATTAACCTTTTTTATACAAAAAGGGAAGAAGGGCTAAAAGGTTGTTTGGACATAACAAAATTTAAGAGCTTGACCATTTATTACAAGTTCCCCACCTAGCTTATCTGCTTAACTAATTTCTTGGGGGGATGATCTCATCCTCTATCTCTGTAGGAAAGCCCTGTGCCAGCGGGTCACCCAAGCCGATCGAACGGCTCGGGCCACCGCCGAGTGATGGGTGAGTAGTAGGATGCCCCATGTGGGTTATGCCGACTTCATCATGAACGACAGACCCGGATTCCACTCAAACATATCTAGTAAGAGCTCCCTGAACCCGTCACAAGTGCCATCAAGGTAAGTCCTATGCCAGCGGGTCACCCAAGTCAAATCGGACGGTTCAGGCCGCTGCCGAGAGACAGGTCACCCTTAATTTAAGCACGTTTTCTCTTATTAATTTCGCTATCGAGCCCCCGACCCCAGCAACGGCATGGGGTCGGGCCTCACACAAGGTCTGGCAAGAGGGTCTATTCGGTAGATATTCTCTATGCTCGACCCTTTATCATGTTAAAAAACTAAAGGCAAGGTGTGCGGAAACAAACTCTGAGTAAAACTGGTCGGACTACAAGAAACCTACGCCTCAACAGCTACGGTGTTTTTGCTCACCAGTGTGATTAGAGTTTTTCCCCTCACCCCGAGCTTTAGCCTCCGCCTTCCTAGGAAAGGTTTGGAGGGGCCCACCTGTGGAATCTCCATCGAGGAGAGGCCAGTAGGTCACCCAGGTCGATCGGACGGCTCGAGCCGCTGCCGAGAAACGGGTAGGGAGCAGTAGGATGCCCCGCGTAGGTTAGGCCAACTCCGTCACAAACGATGGACCCAGATCCCACTCGAACATATCCGGTAAGAGCTCTCCGAACCCGTCACTCGAGCCATCGAGGTAACTTTACCAACCCCTGTTCTACTTTTCCAGTGCATGATCATTCATTCATCCATTCTCATGCAAGCATTCATACATTCATCCATACATTCATCCCTGTACATCCAAGCATCGCATATGCAATTGTTGCATCACAACGCTTCATGTCGCGTCATGAAGCAGTAGTCGTCCCATTCGATATGAGCGGCGACCGACCAATGTTCGAAGGCCAGCCTAGGAAGGGCTCGAGGCCACCTCATATCAAACAGAGCTAGGAGAGAAAATGCAGATGAGCCCCAATGGCCCTTGCCTGACCCACTCAGAAGCGGACAGGGTCATCTCGACCTTCTTGTTCGATCCTAACCTCGAGCTGAGCCCATAGAATCTCCATCGAGGGGAGGCCAACGGGCCACCTAAGTCGCTCTTTGGAATGACTCGGGCATCTACTGAGAGGCGGGTTAAGGAGCAGTGGAATGCCACATAAGGGCTATGCCGACCCTGTCATGAATGACGGACCCGGATTCCACTCAGACATGCCCATTAGTGAGCTCGCCGAGCGTGACACTCGAGCCATTGAGGCTAGTGTCATTAGCTCAACCCCTTAGGTTGCGAAAACCACGAACGGGGTGACGCATAAAACTCGGCCGACCCCTACCAAGCCCAATGGGGCTCGAGGGCTCGAGCCGCCCGACCCCAACTCAGGAATCCAACCGACCGAGGTTCAAAGGCCGGCCCATGAAGGGCTCGAGGCCACCTCGCGTCAAAAAGAGATGGCAAGAGTGTCTATTCGGTAGACATTCTCTATGCTCGACCCTTTCTGATGCTAAAACCTAGAGGCAAGGTGTGCAGAAACAAACTCTGAGTAAAACTGGTTGGACCACAAGAAACCTACACCCCAGCGGCTATGGCGTTTTTGCTCACCAGCATGATCAGAGTTTTTGTCCCCGCACACCGAGCTTTAGCCTCTGCCTTCCCAGGAAGTGTTTGGAGGGGCCCACCTATGGAATCTCCATCGAGGAGAGGCCAGCAGGTCACCCAAGTCGATCAAACGGCTTGGGCCACTGTCGAGAGATAGGTCATCTCTATGTGACACCCGACCCTAGCAATGGCACGGGGTAGGGCCTCGCTCGGGGGCCGAGAGATAGGTCATCTCTAAGTGACACCCGACCCTAGCAATGGCAAGGGGTAGGGCCTCGCTCGAGGGCTGGCAAGAGTGTCTATTCGCTAGACATTCTCTATGCCCGACCCTTTCTCATGATTAAAACCTAAAGGCAAGGAGTGCAGAAACAAACGCTGAGTAAAACTGGTCGGACCGCAAGAAACCTACGCCCCAGCGGCTATGGCATTTTTTCTCACCAGCATGATTAGAGTTTTTTGTCCCCGCACCCTAAGCTCTAGCCTCCGCCTTCCCTAGAAGGGTTTGGAGGGGCCCACCTGTAGAATCTCCATCGAGGAGAGGCTAGCAGGTCGCCCAAGTCGATCGGATGGCTCGGGCTGCTACCAAGAGACGGTTAAGGAGCAGGGGAATGCCACATGAGCGCTGTGCTGACCCCATCATGAATGATGGACCCAGATTCCACTCAAATATGCCTGTTAGCGAGCTCACCGAGCGCGTCACTCGAGCCATCAAGGCAAGTGTAGTTTGCTCAACCCCTCCGATTGTGGAAACCACGGATGGGATGACGATCACAAAGATGAGCCGACTCTCGACTAGACCTCCGCTACGCGCAGGGGCTCGAGGAAAGTTGGACTTGCAAGAAGACCAAATGCGCGGTCGCAGAACGATGGCTCAGATCCTTGGGAGGGGGTACATACAAAAACTAAGAGTAATGTTTCTAAAACAAGAGACGTTTCTCCTACTAGTTTTGCTATCCTCTCCTCGATCTTTAGTGACACTCGACCCCAGCAACGACAAGGGGTCGGGTCTCACTCGGGGGCTGATAAGGGTATATATACCCTTTTGAAACAATCATCGTGCTCGACCCTTTCCTCACGTTAAAAACCTAGTGGCAAGGTTTGCGAAAACGAACGACTGAGTAAGGCTGGTCGGACTGCAAGAAACTTATGCCCTAGCGGCTACGACACTCTTGCTTACCAGCGTGATCAGAATTTCCCGCCTACACCTCAAACTCTACGATATTAACAAACGGAAGGGTCGGAACGTATTAACCCCTTTTCACACGTAAAAAAGGAGAAAAAACAAATTTGTTCACATCGAAAAAAAAGAACAGTCTTGTTCGAACAAAACACAGGGGTCAAAACTTGTCCGCTTATTACAAAAGTGATCGTCCGACCTATCTAACTAACTAGCCCCTTCGAGGAGAACTATGTTTTCTATCATGTCTGCCAGGTCCTACGAAAGGGGAGCCACCGCCTTCTCCATCTCCTCTAGCTCGTGGACTTCATAGCTGGGCACGTAGCCATGGCTCATCGCCTCCAGATCGATGCTGTCCCCATAATGAGAATGAGTAATCGTGAAGGACTGATTGACCCTGGTGCGATGGGCACTCCTCTTGAGCTGGTGCACCCGAGCCATGATCTCGACAGCACGAGCTATGAGTGAGCTGGTCCCCTCCGACCACACCACCTGAAGGTCATCGCAAACCACTCTGAGGGTGGCGCTTAGGATACTAAGCTCGTCACTCTCTGCCTGAAGATTCCTCCTAACCTCAGCGAGGTCCACAGCCAGCCCAACAGAAACGCTCTCAGCCTCTAGCTTTTGGGTCATCGCGTTTTTGAGCTCGGTCTAGAGGGAGCCGACCTTCTGCTACGCATTGTCGTGCTCTTGTCAAGCCAGGTCACGCTCTCGAAAAGACTGGTTGTGCTCCTCGCGAGCCGCGCCATGTTCTGAGCGGAGCCTCTCCATGGTTTGGAGTAGCTTGTCCCGCTCCTTGCGCAGCCGAGCAACCACCACGGCATCTAGACTTTGTCTCTTCTCTAGGGTCATGAGCTTCTCCTCGGCCCCCAGCTTCAGATTCCTTTCCTTCTCAACCTCACCTAGAAGGTCAAGGATCCACTGGCGGGTCTCGGCGTCCCTCTGGAGTAGCTCATCCTGCTCCTTCCTGACCCTGGCGACTTCTTCGTCATCCTTCCATGACCTCGCCGATAGGGCCTCGAACGCCTTCTCGGACTCGTCAGCATCCTGACGGGCCTCGGCCACCCACGACTAAAGATTGACTGCCTCCTCGGTAATGGAAGTCAGCTCGGCCACCCTTTGCTAGGCGGCAACAACCTAAGCTATCACCTCCCCATGTAGCCACGCCTCCTCAATGAGGCGGTCCCAGGTTTCCTTCTATTGATGAAGGAACCGAGATTTCCCCCATCTACGACCTATAAGGGAGAGCAGAAAGACAATGGTCAGGATACAAAAAGTATATAAAGGAAGATAAGGGCAAGAAGCAGGATCAAGAAAATACCCAGCCGGAGGGAATGATGACGTCACACAATGCGCCCGTAGTGTGGTTCAGCGCTTCGAGCACGAACGCGATCCCTACATTGAGGCTCTCCTGCTCTATGCTCTCTGCGGCGTCGTCCGAGGTAAAAAGCATCGACGACGGATCCTACGGATCCGCCCACTGGCGAGCCACTGCCCACCGATGTTAGGGCTAGGGATGACTCTCCGCTGGCTCCAAGCATCACCGACCCCTTGACCACGTCCCCCACTATGCGGCCCACACCAGGCGCCGTCGCTTGGGCCACCAATGGCATGGGTCATGCTAGTGCCTCAGGCGCCACTGTGGTCGCGCCCGGCTATGACCCATCTATCACGGCCGCCGCCACCTCCTCTTGCATCGGCGGGGTCACGACCGGCTACACCACGCCCGCGATGGTCAATGCCACGAGCGCGGTCAGTAGCCCCATCCTTCCCGCCATCGGCAGCAGTATTGCGGCCGTCACCATCTGCTCCGCAACCTCCAAGGGCGCCCCTTGAGCATCCACATCTGCCCGTTCCACCGAGGGAACAGGCGCCACCGCGTGATTGGTAGGCGACGTGGTCACACTGGTGCTGCTCCTACCTAAAATGGGCGCGACACTAGGCGATGGCTATCACCTTGATTGGAGGGCGATGCTCTTCTTCGGTGCCAGCGCCAAAGGATTCCGCTGTCTACCGATGCTGCAAGGGACAAAAAACATAAGTCACGATAAAATCCAACTAGAACAGGAAAAACAGATGAAGTGATAACTGACCTCAGCGTCGTTGGGCGGTAGATGCGTTTGGGCGGTGAACCCCCCATCCTCGCTCCACCTTGTTGGAATGAGGCCGTTTCAAGCCTACCCCCCACTCCTAGGTAGAGGGGCTCGCTCCCCTTGGCTCTTCAGGTGCGATGGCGGAGCCGCCCACCTCCGCTAGCACCTCGGGCACGACGGCAGAGCTATCCGCCTCTATTGGCTCCTAGGGCAGGCCGATGGTACGGTCTGTCTCCGTCAGCTCCCCAAACGTACCCTCCCTTCCATGGAACAAGAAGGGTCCCGACGCCTGCAAGAATGAACCAATACCTATCACTGCATCCCCGTTCAATAGGTTGTCCCACTAGATATCGTTAGCTACCTCGTCGTTGTCACCATTGTCATCATCATCATCATCGCTATCAGTGTCCTCTCATTCCTGTGCCAGCAACTTTCGCTGCTTCTTCCTCTTCTTGTCCTCATTCGCCTTCCTCAACCGCTCGCCCTCAGCGTGATTCGTCGTTCTCATGACTGAATCCCTCGGCAACGGTGCCGGGTGATCCATGAGGATGAGGTCCCTCGACTGGTCCCACCCCTCTCAAAGTTAGTATCAAGGGGTTAGGAAATCAATTGAAGAGAAGGCAAGAGACAGGAAAACTTACGAAGATGACGTAGCCTGGCTCCGACCACATCAGAGGATGCCACAACACTGGGTAAACGAAGTTGAGGGCGGCACCCGCATCGTCCCACAGAGGCTCCGTCGCCTCCTTGATGCGTTGCGCGATCTCAGAGTTAGGTAGCGTCCCCTCGGTGAGCGTCGTTCTGTCGAACGACGCCTCGGGTGCCATTGCATATAGCGGGAGCTCACGCGTCATCAACGATGCCACCCTCCTTGCATGGTAGGCCCAATGACACCTGACCCCTTCAGGCCATTCTCCTTCAAGATGTGGATGGCGGCGATGTGGTCTCGGATCTTCTTCTTGTCCTTCTCTAGGACACCCCACTTCCTCCACTGTTCAAGGCCTCTTCAATCAGGCGACCGATGAACTCTCGTAGAGGGGCAGCGGCGTTGTTCTTGAGGTAGAACTACTACGAGTGCCACCCCATGTTGGATGTCGAGAGCCGCATGGACGGGTACTCGCCAACCCGATTGTTCCAAAGTTGGATGCTGGCGCACCCCATCGGCATGTGTAGCTCCTGCCTACCGCTTTTCTCCCTCTTCTTCTGGAGGTTGACGGCAAAGAAGTGCCTCCACAAGTCGAAGTGGGGCCGATCCCTAGGAATCTCTCGCACAGTGCGACAAACGCTGCCATATGCTGGATCCCATTGGGATTGAGATGCTACAGCTCGATCTTGTAGTAGTGCAGTAGCCCTCAAAGGAATTTGTGGGTAGGGGTCGTGAGCCCCCGCTCGTGAAAGTGGGCCAATGACACCACGTAGCCGTCGGGCGGCGACGACAAATCCTCGTCACCGAGTAGCAGCCACTCCTCGGTCAAGGTCCATGCGCAGAGAAGACCGCAATGGATGAGGCACTCCATACGCTAGAAGGTGATGTCGGAATGGCACCATGGATCCATTATAGATGGGGATGGATGGATGCGAGCTCGACGGCGGCGGAGATGCGGAGGTAGGAAACCTAAGCGATGATGGCGGCGGCATGGCTACGGAGGCAAGGATGTAGGCGTGGGTATGAAACCCGGGGGGCTAACCCTTTGGTTTTATAGGGGCAACGGGTGCGAGAAAACCAACCGCCCACCTAGCTCTCCGCGCCTACCACGACCTGCCACCATGTCTCGCCGTGGGGCATGCACACGCAATCTATCTCCGTTCCCTCGAAAAACTAGTCAAACGTTTCGCCTCCCCGAATGGACCATGAAACATCACAGGTAAAAGGGATATAGGGCTAAAAACGCTCCTACGGCCCATATAGGCCCAGGAGTTCGAAGGTTGGCCCACCGACGGGTTCGACAACCGCTCCGGGCACCCTTAGAGTGAGGGATGGAAAGGGATGGGCCCGCCAGCGGCCAGAACATGGGCACACGAGCATCGAGGGCATCTCAGCCCACGTTCGAGTCTCGGCCAGATACAATCCATGGTTTTTCCTCGAAGAAAGGCAGAGAGCCCTCGGGACCGGTCGAACAGACCCGAGAACTATATCGATTGACCGCTGAGAATCTGGAGTCGGTGAGCAAGCTAACCCAGTTGTATCCCCATGAACGGGATGATAGGGCCCCGCTTGGACTAGCCCATCAATAGCTTACTGAGCACCATGATTTGTCCATAGAGGAAAATCATGACACGGCTCGGCCCCTCTGTTTTTATCAGGAAAAATGCTTGAGGGAAGACAATCGCAAAGACAAGTCGATCCTCGACCGGACCCCTGCTACAGGCGGGGGCTCGAGGAAAGTTGGCCGGGCACAAAGACCGAACGCACGGTCACAGAACAACAGACCCCCGTAGGGGTCGAAATTAAGAAAGACCATTTCTGACCCACCAAAACTCACGGCAATACCTCCGAGGGGTCCGATCTCGACGAAAGGGAATCACCGTCCCCAGGTCATGCCGTGGGCGACAAAAGAAGGCTAAGGCCCTCAGAGTCCTCCTGTTCGGAAAAGGCTCCGAAGGAGTATTCTACTCCTCCGTAGGCTCGGGGGCTACTGTCGGGAACCAATATTAGGGTACCCGAAGAGGATGAGCCAATGACCATCAACATTGATTCATCCGAGAAATAAAGAGCACGACTACGGCTCCAACCGGTCCCTAGGTGCGCGGGCTCTGCCTCAACCGACCTCTGGGGAGCCTCTGGGGACGGACTCCGCCTCACCCGACACCAAGACCGCGGGCTCCGCCTCGCCCGACCCCAAGGTCGTGGGCTCTGCCTCGCCTGACCCAAAGGCCGCAGGCTCGGCCTCACCCGACCTCTAGGGGCGGGCTCCGCCTCGCCCGATCCTTGGGTTTGCGCTCCGCCTCGCCCGTCCCCTCCGGTATGGGCTCCGTCTCGCCTAACGGGGTCCCATACCGCCGCCAACCACTTCAGGTCCAGGTGTATGAGCCTGGGTCAAAACTCTGACACCAGGGAAGAGACTGGCATGCCTCGATGTAACCCACGGCCACGACGAGGCCATACCTGAGCATTCACATTAAAAACAGCATCGGGCGTATCGGTGTTGTTCTGCCTAACCCTCGTACGAACACTAACAGGCACGTCAGTTCACCACGACGACCGCCAGGATGGAGTGGAGCGCCATGACCGACAGACGATGCCTGCGCATGGCGCCAGTGACGGACAGGGCTGCGACGTGGCGCCGTCCCTGTTGACATCTACCGGGTCGGCGGGATCCGCATGAAGGAGAAGAAGGACCCGGCGATCCTGAAGGCATTCGGCTCTCTCTAGTTCTTCTCTTCCCCTCCACTGTAATCCGTGCTTTCCTTTGGTCTATAAAAGGAAAAATAGGGCATCCCATGAGGGGCAGGGAATCAACCCACCGACATCCGATCGAACTATCACGAACCCATTGACTCACCCCGAACCAATTAGATCCATATACACACGAGGGCAGCAACCGAGCACTCAGCACCCTTTCACTTCTTTCACTAGAGACTTGGGACATATTCCTCTTTCGTCCGTTTGTAACCCCTACTGTAAACTTTCAGTGCTAGTAACACGACCGGCTGCGACGAACTGGACGTAGGAATATTCTGCCCGAACCAGTATAAACCTCGTGTCCTCTAAACACATCATCCGAGCCAAACGTGAAATTATAGAAATTTACTCGTCGGTGGTTACTCAAAACATCGACAACTGTGTTCTTATTGCCAAATGCTTGAAAACATGTTTAGATCTCCGCAATCAACACTGACATTTAGTTCACAGTAAAAAAATAACACAACAGATCGTTCTTTGTCGAGAAGAAACTGATTAGGATCCTCCTCTACCCATCTGTGTGAGTTTGTGACTGAGCACAGAGCATCGCAGTGGTTACAATCTTTTCACTTGAATGTTTGAGTGGCGATTGGGTATTTTCGGGAGGCTGCCGATCCAAACACTGGACACCAGCAGAGGAGCAATGGGGTTCGTGACAGCGGAGTGGTGGACCCTCAGCATCAATCCAAGTGAGATATGATGCTCTGCTCTTTGTTGCTTCCTGCTCCATCGATTGATTCAGACTTCAGAGTAGCATTGGCTAGCTCATTTTGCTGTCTATCTATCCATGTCCACACACAGCACGGATGACATCGACGAGTCGTCTGCGGAGGGCCTGTGCAGCGCCAAGAGCTACGCCAAGGCGAACCCGCTGCTGGTCCAGGTCCCCGTGCTGGGAACAGCAGCCAAGAAGTTCTGGCGGCTCTCCGACAAGGCCACGAGGATCACCCAGAAGCTCGTGCTGATCGCAAGGGCAGTTTCAACGGTGTATTGATGATGATTTCTATCCTTATTAAATGACTTGTTACGTAGGTAAAATATTGACATGGCAACGTAGTTAATGAAGAAAGAGAGAAAAATCATAGAAATGGTTTCTTCGTGAAGAAACCAGGTCTTCTCTTGACCCAATGCACCAAGAAACCATAAAATCGCTATTGAAGAGAAACCACTAGTTTTTAGGGGACTCGTGCCGCACTCCTGTTGGAGGAACAAGATACAGTTGAGAGAGAAAAAAAGAAAATAATTATTATTCATAAAAACATAGGTTGAAAATCAGTACTTTTTTAATGCGGTATTATATGGTATAGAAACTACCCATTTCTTTCGTTTGGAGTGCCCTGAGGAGCCACCACGCCGTTGGCAAGCACCTGGCCGCCCCGCTGCAGGTGTCCAACGTCTGGATCGGGAGCACCGGCGGCAGCGTCGTCAAGCTACGCGGGGTCAGCTTCACCGCCAAGGGCTTCGGCAGCGAGCGCGTGAGAGATGACTACAGGCACCTCTCCAGGGTCCTGCAGGCGATCCAAAGAGTCTCCTCCGGTGGGGAAGTCGCCATCGCCAGGCTGCCGCCGGACTACAGGGAGTTCCTCGCGCTCCTGGGGAGTGACACCCTCGCCATGGAGGACGAGTTCCTGATCGTCAACAACGCCGCGCTGCTGCCCATGAAAAACCGGTGACATTTCTGTTTCTGGCGACTGTCATTTTGAACAAAAAAAAAAGAACTTTTTTTCTTTGAAAAAAAAACAGACTCATTTCTGTTATCACTTGTGTGATCTGTCTGCAGCACGGAGGCGTTCCTGATGCTGCACGACAGGATCGTGAAGTACCTCGGCCGGACGGACCGGGCGAAGAAGAGGAGGATCCTCGCCGGGCTGCCCTACGAGAGCGACTGCCTGGAGACGGCGAGGGCGAACGCGCGGATCAACCAGTGGGTGGTGAACGTGCAGCACGAGTACAGGAGGACGCAGTCCGACCTGCTGCGGCTCAACAGGAACGTGAGGAGCCACCTGCACGAGTACGACGACGGCGTCATCGAGGAGGTCCTGTACTGCAAGTGGCCACGAACAGTATTTTTCTCTCATACTAAACTAACCAATAATACTTTCAGCCATGACTTATAAGCCAAACAAATCAAATGAATAGGGCGCAAGATGCTGCATCTGGAAGGCGAGCTCGAGGCCACTGACATTGGGAACAAGTTCGGCTAGCTAGTCGATCGTCCTGCTGCAGAGGCAGAACAGATGTGCTAGGTAGCTCTGCGGTTGTCAAGATACTGTTGATTCGTCTTCGGTGCGAGAGTGTTTATGACTTGAAGGCAAAAAAAACTTGGTCGATTTTATAAAATATGCTCTGAAATGTTGCCTTCAAACTCAAAACTATGCTCATTCTTTTTGGGTGCTTTTGTTTCGAATGGATTGCCCATGATGGGATGAGGCTGTGATTCAAATTTCGGGTCAAACAAAATATACTGCAAGAACTGATAGTAATAAAGCCAGATATAAATGAGGCCACGGCAATCGAGGACATCCTACGCATTTTTTTTTCCACCTCCTAAACCTTAGTGGTTGTTCCATTTGTTTTGACACATGCATAGAATATTAAATATGGACTATTTACGAAACTAAATGCACAGATTGAGACTGTTTTGTGAGACGAATTTTTTAAGCCTATAGTCCATGATTTGACAATGTGATGCTACAGTAAATATGTGCTAATGACGGATTAATTAAGCTTAATAAATACGTCTCGCGGATTGTCGACGAAATATGATCGGACAGTTCATCTAGGGGTATGCCCATAATGGTAGATTGTCGGTAGACGGTGCGTGTAATCAGGAACCAGATAGTGACGTAAGACACACGAGGTTTTATCCAAGTTCGGCCGCCGAGAAGGCGTAATACCTACGTCCTGTATCTCATTATTCTGTATTGATTAATGTATGTTGGAGATTTGTTATGATCTGTCTGATCTGTCTTCTAGGGGGACCCTTGCCCCTCCTTATATACTTCAGAGGGACAAGGTTACAAGTAAAGTATCCTATTTGGTACTATTACAATATCTAGTACAACTTGTATTCTTGCCGTGCACGCCTCGTCTTATGGGTCGGGCTACATCTGATGGTGCGGCCCATGTCTTGTCTTGAGGATACCGGGGGCCATACCCCCACAGCTAGTCCCCGAGCGCCTTGTATCCTTCGAGTAGCGTCGTCTTGAGCTTGCCAGAAGGATGTAAGGGGCTCAAGATAAAATTTGAAAAATATTTCCCTCGAAGTGTGCCCACTTTGACTCTGAGTCAAAAAGAGACACCATCGTCCTTGTAGAATCGGAGGTGTTTGAACCATCAGAGCGAGCACATTCATCGCAAGGTGAAGTGTGCCCACTTAGTCCCCAAGCCTGGTAGTAGGTGACGTAGGCACGTGGTGTCAGAGTCTAAAAAGAATTCCCAGTTAAGTTGAGAATCCAATCGTCGTACATGCGATACAAGATGCATCAGCAGGTGCATCGTACTGATATAGTCCCCGAGCTTGCTGGAAGGCGAGGTATGAGTCTTGTAGCAAGGTCTAAGTGAGAAAAAATATCCCAACTATATGCGAGTCGCCAGTCGCATGTACTCGAGATGCGATGTCCCCGAGCTGTGGTCGGAGAGTGGCCGAGGCAGTCCCCGAGCACAGGTCGAGGAGCGAGCAACGAAGTCCCCGAGCTGTGGTCGGAGAGTGATCGAGGCAGTCCCCAAGCGTAGGTCGAGAAGCGAGCGACGAAGTCCCCGAGCTGTGGTTGGAGAGTGATCGAGGCAGTCCCCGAGCATAGGTCGAGAAGCAAGCGACGAAGTCCCCGAGCTGTGGTCGGAGAGTGATCGAGGCAGTTCCCGAGCGTAGGTCGAGAAGCGAGCGACGAAGTCCCCGAGCATAGCTCGAAATTCCTGCGATATAAATATGTAGAATGGTAGTACATGATGTACAAAATAAATTATGGAGAAAAAATCAGTGGTGAAGAAATAACGCTCAGCAGTCATTTGCAAATGAGCATGATGTGATAAAGCAGTTGGTGCTTTGTAAACATCAGTGTTAATGTGAAGTTTGTGTTTATACTTAATATAAACTGCCCGACCAGTTAGTATGTAGTTGAGTCTCCAGCCCTAGCTAGCCCGTTAACCATAACGCGGGGCGCGGAGCCCGTGCACATGTAGGAAGAACAAAGCGTCGCTAAGGAGCCGCTGCCGACCACCCATAACGCAGAGAGCAGACGCTCGTGCACGTGTAGAGAGGAGCCAGAGACAGGGCCTTTTCTGGAGACATCGAGCGTCAACATGACTGGTCGAGGATTTGCATTAAGTATAGATGTATGTTATATTTAAGATTGTATACATGGGCAAACGTTATTTGAAGAATAATCATGACGAGGACGTTTGTGGAGAAACGTCGTAATAAAAAATTATATTAAATATAAATATTAGAAGTATACTTATCTTTGGATAGAAATCTGGTCGGCGGTGATGAAGTTGTCCGGTCCTCGAGCTTTTCGGCCTGTTGTGACAGTGGTCGCGGTTGTCATAGCGCCATTCTTTGTGGCGATCATCATTGCGACGTGGTCTGGTGGTCGAGGTCGTCGAAGCTTGGCAAAGCCGCTCGGGACGTGGTCGATGTGGTCGAAGCTCGGCGGAGCCGCTCGAGACGTGGTCGATGTGGTCGGAGCTCGGCAGAGCCGCTCGAGACATGGTCGACGTGGTCGGAGCTCAACGGAGCCGCTTGGGACATGGTCGACGTGGTCCGTGGTCGACGTGGCTGCTCGAGCAGTTCGGTGGTCGGCGATGGTGTAGGAGCAGTAGGAGCAGCCTTTGCCGCTGCTGGAGTACTCGTCGTCGTCGTTGGCTTGTGTGTTGATCAAGCTTGGCTCTTGGAAATTGACGTAGAGCTATATGGCACGCGTATATGCATGCATACTTGGCCTTGCTTGCTTGCGTCGGCTTCATGGTAATGTTGTCGTACATCCTTGCCTGCTTTGCCTCGTGTTGATCTGATGTCGTAGTCCACGAGGTTGCCGAGCATCGCCACGAGTGAGCAAGAGGCGCGGCCGAATATGCAACGTATATGCATGAACATGAATACGTGTAGCTCCTGATTGCTTGCATGGCCATGACGCTTGCATGCATATACCCATATACGATGCATGCATATATCCATATATGCCTTGTCCCTGCTTGCTTCCTGTTTGCTCGTAATAAGGGAATAACGCCTTGAACGTGAAAACCTTGACTTGGAAATTCTTGTGGTGCTGTATTGGAGACGGAGACGACATTGCAGATTGGAGACCGACTTGTGCTCTGATTTTGCTTCTTGGCTTTAGATTAGATCTGGTGTGAAGGATAACTGCCGTGGCGGCGCTGTTGGCGGCTGCCCTTCGTGTCGTGCCCGGAAATCAGCTATAACGCTTGCCAATTCGGATTTGGCATCTGTTGGGACGCTGCAAGATATCGCCGTGAATCACGTCGCGTGGCGCAGCGAGAAAAGCCGATGCTCTGGTTGCCGAAGCTTGTCGCTGTGATCCGCCGAGTTCCCACGAACGACGTAGATCTTGAGGTACGCCATCTGGTTCACCATAATCAGCGCGCACACCCCCTAAAGGGGACCTCTACCTGGCGCGCCACTGTCGACGAAATATGGTCGGCAGTCCATCTAGGGGTATGCCCATGATGGTAGATTGTCGGTAGACGGTGCGTGTAATTAGAAACCAGATGGTGACGCAAGACACACGAGGTTTTATCCAGGTTCGGCCGCCGAGAAGGCGTAATACCTACGTCATGTGTCTCATTATTCTGTATTGATTAAGGTATGTTGGAGATCTGTTATGATCTGTCTGATCTGTCTTCTAGGGGGACCCTTGCCCCTCCTTATATACTCCAGAGGGACAAGGTTACAAGTAAAGTATCCTATTTGGTACTATTATAATATCTAGTACAACTTGTATTCTTGCCGTGCACGCCTCGTCTTATGGGCCGGGCCACCTCTGATGGTGCGGCCCATGTCTTGTCTTGAGGATACCGGGGGCCATACCCCCACACGGATTACCGACGGATTCTGTAATTTAATTTTTTATTAGTACCCGAACACCTCATGCGACACCCTAATGTGACACCTCCTAAACTTTAGTCCATCAATCAAACATCCCTAACCTTGCCAAGTGCTCAATCACTCCTATCTTTGGCGGGGAGAAAGAGATGGAAGCATCAGATTTTTTGGGCTGCCAGGTCTATATTACTCAGCAAGGAGACAACCAAGGCCTCGTTCACTTTGCAAAAAAAGTGAACCCGATGAATAGTACCACTTTCGTCTTATTTGGCAAATATTGTCCAATCGTGAACCAACTAGGCTCAAAAGATTCATCTCGTGATTTCCAACTAAACTGTGTAATTAGTTATTTTTTTACCTACATTTAATACTCCATGCAAGTGGCTAAAAATTGATGTGATGGAGAGAAAGTGAAAAAACTTGGAATTTAGATGGCATCTAAACAAGGCCCAAGTTTGACGGTTCGGATGAATTCTGGGCTGCCAGGTCTGTAATCTCCCGAACGCTATCATCGTGTAATATAAAGTTGTTCAGCTGATGGTTTTTGCGGTTGATATTATTTTATTATAGGAGAAAAATATTGTACCATGGTTGATAAGTTCAAACGAATAGAGCGAGTTTCACCTACCAAAATGAGACGATGCGAATGGCTTGTGTGTATTATAGAAAAACATTGTTAGTAATAATATTCCTCGATTATATTATATAAAGTGTAAGTATAGACGCTGATACTTATACTTATACATGCAAGTACACTCATCCCCTCTAAACGAGCGTGCACACACTATATTTCTATGAGCATAACAGGTAGATTGAGACTACATCGGTAAATCTTTACATTGACAAAATCACCATAAATGTCTTATTGCCAATAGATACGTCGTCTACCACTGAAAAAATATTGCTGTTAAATTAACCTGGGAAAATGTGAGTATCCATGTTAAGTCGAGAACTTAAACCCAGTGGATAGATCTCACCACAAAGAACCCAACCAGTTGAGCTACACTAAGATTAAAATACAAAATATAACCACGACACAAAAGTATAATGGTATCTGGTCTAGCCGCACTATTGATACAAATCACCTTAGGCCATCTTCAATAGTTCCCAAATAGCTAGTATAGAAAGAATTCTATTGGCTATTAAGGAGATATCAAATAGCTAGCGACTCCCAAATAACTAGTCTAGCACGATCTCCTAGGAATAACTCTCTCACAACTCACATAACCCTGCACTAAAGTGTTCATTTTTTATTATTTCTAAGTATCATCTAACTAGCTATTTGCAAATTGCCATTGAGTACGTCCTTAGGACATGTTCGATACAGCTCAACTTCACTGGTGAAGCAGCTTTTCTTGGCATTGGCTCAACAAGTAGCTCTGGTGGTAGAGCTGAAACTGTTTTGGTGAACCGTTTGTTAAAACACGTTCTCCTGAATGCAAAATAGTGAAGTGTCCATAATACCCCTACCTTTTTTCGCTTTCTCTTTTTTCCCTGTCTTTTCCATCCCTCTTTTCTTCCTTATCAGCTCATGTGGTCCTTCCATCTACACGCACCACGCATGTAGGCCGTAGTTCCCTCCGCCCCAGCGACCCGCCTCCGCCCCCGTCTCCGTCCTCGTCCCCGGTGAGCCCGTCGCGTCTCGCACGCCGACCACCACAACCTCGGCGACCTGCTACCCTACCATCATCCCTGTGAGGTCCGGCCTCAGCGACCCGCCCCCTCGCCGGCCTCCGCCCCAACATTGCCCCTGGCTCCCGCTTCGGCGAGTCAATGCGACCCCGTGGCCCGGCAACTCCACCCACACCACCCCCGCCGCCCTCGTCCTCGGCGAAACTGAAAGGATCAAGATGCCTAAAAGGGGGGTGAATTGGGCTAATTCTAGGTTTCTTTGCAATAATTAAGTCCTACAATTAGCCCAATTAACCCCTTGTGACTAGAAAGTGTTTCTAATTGTTCTACCGCACAAAAGTCTTGCAACCTATGTTCCAATCCTACTCTAGCATGGCAATTCTAGGAATGTAAATGACAAGAATTGAATTGCTCAAAGTAAATGCTCAAAGTAAAGAGAGTAGGAGGAACGCGGCGATGTTTTGCCGAGGTATCGGAGAGTCGCCACTCCCCACTAGTCCTCGTTGGAGCACCCGCGCAAGGGTGTAGCTCCCCCTTGATCCGCGGAAGGATCAAGTGCTCTCTACGGGTTAATTCTTCGACACTCCATCGCGGTGAATCACCCATAACCGCTCATAACTTGAGTTGGGTCATCCACAAGCTCTCCGGATGATCACCAAGCTCCCAATCACCACTAAGCCGTCTAGGTGATGGCGATCACCAAGAGTAATAAGCACGAAGTCTCACTTGACCACGATAAGCCTAATGAGAAGGGTGGACGCACACTTTGCTACTTTTGATCTCACTAATGAGGGCTCTCTTTGGGATTCTCAAATCTCAACCATCTCACTAGGACCTTGCTCTTCTTGGCACTCTCTAAGGTGTTTCTCAGCTGTTGGAATGAGCAAAAGTACCCCCACACATGACTGGAGGTGGTATTTATAACATGGGCTGAAAAACGAACCGTTATGTGCCTTTGCGGGGTGACCGGACACTTCGGTCATGTTGACCGGACGCTCCGGTCAGTTCACCCCGAACTCCAGTGTTTACAGTGTGACCGGACGCTGGCCAACGTCCGGTCATGATTTTCTCTCTCTGGAACCTTACTGGAGTCGACCGGACGCTGGCTCTCAACGTCCGATCACTTCACCTCTCAGCGTCCGGTTATGCCAGACGATTTCACCTTGGTCAAATGAACTGACCGGACTCTGCGCCAGCGTCCGATCGCACCGAAGCCAGCATCCGGACAGTATTTGACCCTCCATTCACTTTCAACTCGCGATCATATGTGAATGAAGTTTGCTCCATTGGATCTAAGGGCTATTTTGGAGCTACCTAGAGCTAGTTTTAACAAGTGTGCACCACACCTAACTCACTAAACTCACCTAGGTCAAGCTACCCGTCCATACCCCCCTTAATAGTATGGCCAAAGGAAAAACAAAGTCCTAAACTACTCTAAGTGTCTCTTCAACTCCAAATGACACTTAGAACTAATCCATCCTTAACCTTGTCGTCCATCCTTTGAAAACTGAAACGATTTCCATCGTAGGGGCATGACCACCATGATTGCCCAATCGATCTCCATTACTGTGACCTAACTTAATTGCCTCTGCAAAACACACGTTAGTCACAGTAATCACATATTGTCATTAATCATCGAAACCCAACTAGGGGCCTAGATGCTTTCAATCTCCCCTTTTTGGTTATTGATGACAATACTACCTCGAGTATGTGAAAGAGATGAGGTTTTTAACATGCTTGGTTCATATAAGCTTTTGGCAATAAGAACAAAAGAGTTAGGCAAGCTTATATGACCCAAGCCATCATGATGTACTCAAAAGATATGAAATAAGCATGAGTACAAGTAATAAAGCTCATTTGCATCGGAGTAAAACACGGAAGCAAAAGTAAATGAGCATAGCACAAGTGATATGACATATAAATGATTCAAAGTAGAGAGCACAAGTGTCACATATCATGATCACGTAGATATCACTATCACATAAATATAGTTTAATGCATCAAAGGTAAACACACGACGAATGCATAATAGTGTATCACACATAAAACTCCAAATATAATATATAAACTAATATATAAACTAAGCAAGCTCCCCCTAAATATGTCGCTCCCCCTAAGGCTAACATACTCGAACCCTCTCCCCATTTGGCGTCAAACACCAAAACCTAAGGGTCGGTCGGCGGGGTTGCAGCGGACGAGTCGGGCGCTGAGGTGCGAGGAGCGAGGTGGAACTGAGTGCCATCATCATCTGACCCTGAGCTCTGAGCAGTCTGACCCTCTGAAGCAGGAAGCGGTGCTGAAGCGGTCTAGGTCAGATCAACAACTGGAGCTGCTATAGGTTGTGCTGGTATGACTGAAGCAGCCAGCTCTGATGATGCCACTGAGGAAGGGAGCGTCTCTGTAGTCTCGGTAATAGGTGCAATTGTAGAAGGACCTAGGACATGTAGATATGGAGGAGTAGGCTACCCTGTCAACTCACTGAAGGAAGCACCAAGGCTCCTAGACACTGTGGTCTCTGGCACTAGCAGCGAGGAAGTCTCAGCCGGTGTGAAGCCCGTCTGAAGAGGAGTGAACTGCGGGGCTAGCACTAGCATAGCAAACCACTGGGACACTTGCTCTGTAGGTGAAGCAAACTGTGCTGGTGGTTGTCCCTGACTCTGAAGCTCACTAGGCTATAATGCTAGAGTCATAGAAGTGGTGGCATCCTGACCAAGCTGGAGCGAAGGCTGTGGCGGTGGAGCCCCAATAGCTGTCATAACATGCTGCATAAACTCAAGTAGCTACTGCTGCATGAGAAGCTACTGCTGATGCTTGTCCTGCTGCTGCTGCTGTAGAGCCTATGTCTGCTGCTGCATAGCTAGCTGCTGCTGGATGCCTGCTGCCGGCGCTGGAACTCATCCTGCCGAGTCTAGAACTGTGCAAATGCAGCGGCGGTCTCCTGTGCCTAACGAGCCTGATCCTACCTCATCCGCTCAAGTATGGCAAGAAGAGCGGGGTCTGTCTGCGATGCAGGTGGAGCTAAACTGGAGTTGCCGGCCTCATGATCATGTCAACGTGCAGGCATCTGAGAAATGTCCCGGTAGTCCTCATCTAAGCTATCACTGGGGTCCCTCTCGACCATCCCCTCCTGCTGAGCAAGCTCCTCCTCCTCTGCAGCTGCAATACCCCTGATAATATCATCCTGCTGGGCTACAGTCTCTGGCACCTCTAGACGATGACATGGCTGGCTAGGTGCTGTAGGTGTACTGTGACGGATCATCTGAGTCAGGTTATAAGCAGGGAACTCTGTCGTAGCACCACTGTACTCAGCTAGCATCTCAGGCGACCTCACTGTAACTGCCCTATGAATAAGAAACGTGATCTACTGGGCATAGGGCAACTGTCGGTGACCTCTGAACCCCTTAGCAATAGTATCCTCCATCTCTGAAAGAAGGAGATCCCAAATGTCAAATACGGTCTGCTGCATCAGGGAGTTGAGAAGGTATAACTGTATATGAGTCAAGCCCTCTCTATATCTCATCCTCGGAAGCAGTGTCCTCCTCATGATAGCCTCAAGCACGCGAGCAGTGGGAGTGAGATCACTGGGGTTCCTCCTCGACCCTTCGCCAAAGGGCTCTGTGAAACAGTGGTGAACCAAGTCTGTAGGGGCACAATACCACCATGAGGACGTCTAGGAGGTGCTGTCTGTAGGGGGCACAATACCACCATGAGGACGTCTAGGAGTTGACTGACAACTGCAAATAGGACCTCAACGGCACCGACTCGCTGCATGATGGAATAGATAGGATATACCAATAATTTTAATTATTCATCTAAAGATACGAAACCCTAAGAAAGCAAGCAATTAGGTATGAAATTGAAACGGGGGCTTGCTACCTGACGAAACGGCAAATCGACGAGGAGAAGAGAAACGACGCGTGGGGAACCACCGAATCATGAGGCTAGGGTTAGGGTTTGGCGACGCACAGCGGCACTGGAGGCTTTGCGGCGTGGAATCAGTTAGGCGCTGAAGCTAGGGTACAACAGGGGCACGGCGGCGCTAGCAAGGGAGTAGGGCGGCACGACTACTGTGGAGTTCGGTGGCATGCTGGCACGGGCTGACGGTGGTGCTGGAGTGCTAGCGGCTCAGGCACGACACGAGCAGTGGAGGCGTGGGGAACTACGAGCAGCGCGCGAAGCTTGCAGAGGCGGCGCACGGGCGCGAGAGGCTGCGGCTACGGCGGTGCAGGAAGGCTGGCGCGACGGCTTGGCGAGATTGCGGAGGCGGTGATGTTGGCGGAATAGGTCAAAGACGCGCGGTGGCTCGTGGTTATAAGGGTCCCCGACGGAGTTGGATAAGGAAAGAAGAATAGAGATCGAAATCCGCACGACTCCTATTGACCGGACGCTCTGGTGGCAGCGACCGGACGCAGCCACCCAGTGTCCGATCGATTCCAGAGAGGTCCAAATCTCCTGGAATCGTGACCGAACACGTCCGGTGGACACTGACCGGACGCAGATAGAGTCCGGTCACCTTTCTTTGACGCCTTCTTGCTCGACCGGACGCTGAAGCTCCATTTGACCGGACGCTGGAAAGACACAGTTTCAGCGTCCGGTCACTCCTTCTCGGCAGCTGTTCACCTCCTGTGAACTGACCAGATGCTGGATATCAGAGTCCGGTGCAGCGTCCGGTCACTCTTTCTTCAGCAGATCTTCAATGTCCTTCGTGTTGCCTATTCCCAACTCAAATAAGATCCAAATAAACACTAATTGGGACTGATGTGAGTGACCTCTCTCAAACCCTCATGTTTTTCAAAAATATTTTGCCTTAGGCTATAATTCTTTTTAAGAAAATAGGCAATAAGAGGGCAATTGAAGACAAACGACAAACAACAATCATGCATATGCAATGCAATACTTCAAAGTAAATCTAGTTGCTTGTCAAGTTTGATCCAAGGTTAAGCTTCTTCACACGCTTTTCGGCGGTTATCTTAACCATGTTAGATAAGCCCTATATGCATTACCAAACATTAAACATGTTGTATATTACAATGCAATGCAAGGGACAACACAAGCTCATCTTTTAGTAAAGTTGCTAAAATCAAGAACATTGAGCTCATTCCGCAATCTACAAAATGTTGCCTCATCTAGCGGTTTAGTGAAGATATCCACCAATTGATCCTCGGTCCTTACACCTTCTAGTGAAATATCATTCTTTGCAATATGATCTCTAAGAAAGTGATGGCGGATGTCTATGTGCTTGGTGCGAGAGTGTTGAACCGGATTATTTGCAAGTTTTATCGCACTTTCATTATCGCATAAAAGATATACTTTTTCTAGAACTACACCATAGTCTGGTAAAGTTTGTTTCATATAAAGAATTTGTGCACAACAAGCACCCGTGGCAATGTATTCCGCTTTAGCGGTGGACAAAGCCACGCTATTTTTTTTTTTGGAGGACCAAGACACAAGTGATCTACCAAGCAAATGGCACCCTCCGGATGTGCTCTTTCTATCAACTTTGCAACCGGCATAATCCGAATTGGAATAGCCAACTAGCTCAAATATAGCTCCTTTGGGATACCAAAGGCCAATGCTTGGTGTGTGCTTAAGATACCTAAGGATTCTTTTTACGGCAATCAAATGAGTTTCCTTAGGATTAGCTTGAAATCTAGCACACATACACACACTAAACATGATGTCAGGCCTAGATGCGGTTAAATATAATAAGCTACCAATCATAGAGTGGTAGAGAGTTTAATCAACCTTGTTACCTCCCTCATCTAGGTCGAGATGTTCATTAGTTGGCATTGGTGTCTTGATTGGCTTACATTCATCCATCTTGAATCTTTTGAGAAGATCATTTGTATATTTCTCTTGAGAGATGAAAATCCCTTCTCTCATTTGCTTGATTTGAAAGCCAAGAAAGAATGTAAGCTCTTCGATCATTGACATCTCGAACTCCTTCGACATCAATTCACCAAATTCTTTGCATGAAACTTCATTTGATGATCCAAAGATGATATCATCAACATACACTTGACAAATGAAGATATGCCCATCAAGCTTCGTGGTGAATAGTATGGTGTCGACCTTCCCAATGGTGAAGCCCTTCTCAATGAGGAAGTCCCGAAGGCGCTCATACCAAGCTCTTGGAGCTTGCTTAAGCCCATATAATGCCTTGGACAACCTATAAACATGATTAGGATATCTAGGGTCTTCAAACCTAGGAGGCTGATCAACATAGACTAGTTCATTAAGAAAGCTATTTAAAAATGCACTTTTCACATCCATTTGATAAAGTTTCATTTCATGATGTGATGCATATGCAAGGAGGATACGAATGGCATCTAGTCTTGCAACCGGTGCAAAGGTCTCTCCAAAGTCTAAACCTTCAACTTGAGAGAACACCTTTGCAACTAGTCTTGCCTTGTTCCTCACAACAACACCTTGATCATCTTGCTTGTTGCGAAACACCCACTTTGTTCTAATGACTCTTGCACCTTTTGGCCGCTTTTCAAGAGTCCAAACTTCATTGCGGGTGAAGTTGTTTAACTCTTCATGCATGGCATTGATCCAATCCAGATCTTGAAGAACTTCTTCTACCTTAGTATGCTCAAAACAAAAGACAAAAGAGTGATGAGCAATAAATGAAGCAAGTTTTTGTGAGCGAGTCATTACACCCTTTGATGGACTCCCTATGATGAGATCTTGTGGATGATCTTATAGTAGAGGTGTATTTCTTCTATTGACCACTTGAGGAGGAGGTTGTGGAGCATCAACATCTTGTGCTTGTACCACCATTTGCTCATGGGAGACATGAGTGTCTTCATTTTCTACTCTCCTATTTTTTCACCATCTTGTGGCACATTTGATGAAGAAGGTGGATCAATGACTTGTACATTATCTTCATCATCTTTAGGCTTGATGTCTCCCACTAGAATGTTCTTCATAGCCTCCCTCAATGGTTCATCACCTATATCATCAAGATTCTCATGTGCTCCTTGGGAGCCGTTAGATTCATCAAATTCCACATCATATGTTTCTTCAACCAAGCTGGTGGCATAATTAAATACTCTATATGCTTTGGACTTTGATGAGTAACCAATAAGAAAACCAATATCACAACGTCTTTGGAACTTCCCTAGGTGTTGCCGCTTCTTGTAGATGTAGCATTTGCAACCAAACACCCTAAAGAAGGAGATGTCCGGCTTCTTCCCATTGAGCAACTCATAAGGTGTCTTGCCAAGAAACTTTTGAAGGAATAGGCGATTGGATGCATAGCATGCGGTGTTGATAGCTTCTGCCCATAGAGCTTCGGGGGTGTTGTACTCATCAAGCATTGTTCTTGTAAGAGTGATCAATGTCTAGTTCTTCCTCTCAACTACACCATTTTGTTGAGGAGTATATGTTGCGGAGACTTCATGTTTGATTCTAACTTCATCACAATAGGCTTCTATGTTTGTGTTGTCAAATTCTTTGCCGTTGTCACTTCTAATCTTCTTAAGCTTCACTTCAAATTCATTTTGTGCTCTCTTGGCAAACTTCTTGAAGCAAGATGCAACTTTGGATTTGTCATGAAGAAAGAATACTCATGTATACCTTAAATAGTCATCAACAATCACAAGACAATAAAGATTTCCTCCCAAACTCTTGTATGTGGTTGGTCCAAATAAGTCCATGTGAAGGAGTTCAAGTACTCTTGTGGTTGACATGAAAGGTTTGGTTAGATGAGTATTTGCAACTTGTTTGCCGGCTTGACATGCACTACAAAGCTTGTCCTTTTCAAACTTCACATCCTTCAACCCTCTCACCAAATCATTCTTCATTAGCTTCTTGAGTGAGCTCATCCCAACATGAGCAAGTCTTCTATGCCATAGCCACCCAAGTGTTGTTTTGGTGAATAGGCAAGTCTTTAAATTTGCATCTTCGGAGGTGAAGTCCACTAGATATAGATTGTTGTATCTAAATCCTTTGAATATCACTTGTTCATCATCCTTCTTAGATACAACAACTTTCTTCTCGGTAAACAAGCATTGGAAGCCAAGATCACATAATTGTCCAACGGATAGCAAGTTGAAGCTCAATGAAGCGACATATAGCACATTTGAGATAGAATGATCATTTGATATTGTCACTTTGCCCAATCCTTTAACCTTGCCCTTTGAATTATCCTCAAATGTGATTCTTTCTTGTCCATCTACTTCTTCATCTAGTGAGGTGAACATATGAGGGTCACCGGTCATATGTTGTGTGCAACCACTATCAATCATCCAATGACTTCCACCGGTCTTGTAGTTCACCTACACACAAGAGATCAAGCTTTAGGAACCCAAACTTGTTGAGGGCCCTTCACCTTCTCAACAAGTGACTTTACAACCCAAATCTTCTTAGGCCTATTCTTGTTGGGAGGTCCTAAGAACATCACTTTCATCTTCCCACTAGAATCCTTTCTAAGCATGTAATGAGCATTGAAGGCAAAGGGTCTAGCATGCTTGGGCAAGGGTTGTGGTGGTGGAGTTTGGCACTCATGAGCAAAATGGCCTTCTTGTCCACACTCAAAACATCTCTTTGGCTTTGGCTTTGGCTTTGATTGTTGTTGTTGAGCTTGAGCCTTCTTCTTCTCTATATTTGCCACATACCCAATGCCACTTCTATCCATCTTCATGACGGTGTTCATTAGTAGCTCACTTTGGAGATGCTTGCCTCTTGTGAACTTGCTCAAACCAATCTTGAGATGCTCTTTCTCCAACTTGAGCTTCTTGTTCTCTTCCTTAAGAGCATCTTACTTTTATCTACCTTGAGTGGATCATTGTTTCTCTCTTCCTTGAGTTTCTTGTTTTCTTCTTTTAGCTTCTTATTCTCAAGAATTAAGTCACCATCATGATCAAGAGTTTCTAGAACGATGGTGTTGTGGATTTTGAACTCTTCAAACTCTTTCTTGAGCTTTTCATTATCATGCTTGAGCTTGACACACTCATCATAGTCATTGCACTCAACCACTTGCTTGTCTTTGCCACTAGATCCTTGTTCAATGCTCTCATCAATTAAATCATCACATGATGTGGCAATATCAATCTTAACAACATGGTTAGTAGCATCATGTGGCTCATCGGATAAAAATTCTTGAGCAATGATAAGACTATCATGATTGATCTTAAGAGTAGTATATTCATCTTTTAGCTTGTTGTGGCTAGTGATGAGCTCTTTGTGCACCCACTCAAGTTTATCATGTTTATCTTTAAGCTTTTTCTTAGAAGATTTGAGCTCTTTGAGTTTGGATGATATAGCATCATTTGCTTCTCTAAACTCAACATTAGCCTTTTCTGCTACATCACATTTAGCTAAAAGAGAATCATTCTTAGCTTCTAGCTTTTCATTTTTAGCTCTACTCTTTCTAATGATCTTAGTGTATAGATTTAGCAATTTAACAAGATCATCATAAGAAGGTGATTCGTATTCATCATTATCACTATTGCTATCGCTATCATCATTATTAGCATGATCATCACCACTGCTATCATCATTTGATACCTTGCGATCACCCTTTGCCATAAGACATAGGTGTGTAGAGGATGATGGCGGTGGTGGCGGTGAAGATGATGAAGAATCAATAACAATGGAGGCCACCTTCTCGTTGTCACTATCATCATCGGATGATCCACTAGATGAATCAATGTCCGTGAGCCAATCACCGACGATGTATGCCTTTCCACTTTTCTTCTTCTTGTGGAAGTCCTTCTTCTTGCCAT
This sequence comes from Miscanthus lutarioriparius, assembly GCA_904845875.1. Lineage (NCBI taxonomy): Eukaryota > Viridiplantae > Streptophyta > Magnoliopsida > Poales > Poaceae > Miscanthus > Miscanthus lutarioriparius. Next base: position 53,332,215 of record CAJGYO010000010.1, read on the forward strand.
CTCTCTTCTTGTATGGCTTATCTTTCTTCTTCTTATCTTCATCGTTTGAGTCATCTTTCTTGTCCTTGTTCTTGTTCTTGAACTTGTCTTTCTTGGGCTTTATACATTGGTGTGCTAGATGACCAAGTTCTCCACAATTATAGCAATCCATCTTCGAGATTGGCTTTCTTCTAGAGCTTGTGAAGAACTTCTTCTTCTTGCCATCAAACTTTGATGCCACTCTTGTTGAGCTTCTTTAGCATCTTGGCGGTTCTTTTCACCATGAGAGCAAGGCTTGCATCATCAACTTCATCATCACTTGAGCTCTCATACTCAAGCCTTGCTTTCCCCTTATCTTGGCTAGCTTTGAATGCTAAATCTTTTTCTTTCTTCTTTGTAGAGGATGAGCCATCTTGAGGTGTGATGTGCATGTACATCTCATGAGCGTTGATCTTTTCCAAAATTTGTGTTGGTGTAGCGGTGGAAAGATCACTTTGGTGTAGCACGGTCACAATATGCCCATATTTGTCAATGGGGTGGACACTCAAGATTTTTCTTACAACATCAGATGGTTGCATTTCAGTGAGTCCAAGCCCATTGACTTCCTCTATAAGAACATTCAAGCGTGAATACATCTCATTAGCACATTCTTTGGGAAGCATTTCAAAAGAGTTAAGCTTCTTCATGACAAGATGATAGCGTTCCTCATGCTCACTCTTTGTTCCCTCATGGAGCGCACAAACGTCCGACCATAGTGCATGAGTGTCTTTGTGGTTCCTCACCCGGTTGAACACATCTTTACAAAAGGCCTCTAAATATGGTGTTTCTAGCCTTTGCATTCCATTTTTTGTAATTCAACTCATCTCCTTGTGGGTGTGTGGGATCCTGAGGTTTTGGGAAACCTTGTGAGGCGGCTCTAAGTATTCCAACATCTAGAGCTTCTAGATACGTCTCCATGCGGATTTTCCAATATGGAAAATCACCCCCCTCAAAGATATGAGGAGGTCCATCCCCGTGAGACATCTTTCACTAGGCGGTTAAGCCTAAATACGTGAGCACGAGGCTCTGATACCAATTGAAAGGATCAAGATGCCCAAGAGGAGGGGGGGGTGAATTAGACTAATTCTAAATTTCTTTGCAATAATTAAACCCTACGGTTAGTCCAATTAACCCCTTGTGCCTAAAAAGTGTTTCTATTGATCTAACGCACAAAAGTTTAGCACCCTATGTTCCAATTCTACTCTAGTATGGCAATTCTATGAATGTAAAGACAAGAATTGAATTGCTCAAAATATATGCTTAAAGTAAATAGAGAAGGAGGAACGTGGCGATGTTTTGCTGAGTTATCGGAGAGTCGTCACTCCCCACTAGTCCTCGTTAGAGCACCCGCGCAAGGGTGTAGCTCCCCCTTGATCCACGTAAGGATCAAGTGCTCTCTACGGGTTGATTCTTTGACACTCCGTCGTGGTGAATCACACACAACCGCTCACAACTTGAGTTGGGTCATCCACAAGCTCCATCGGATGATCACCAAGCGGCACCACCAAGCCATCTAGGTGATGGCAATCACCAAGAGTAACAAGCACGAACTCTCACTTGACCATGACAAGCCTAATGAGAAGGGTGGATGCACACTTTGCTACTCTTGCTTTCACTAATGAGGTCTCTCTCTTGGATTCTCAAATCACAATCACCTTACTAGAACCTTGCTCTTCTTGGCACTCTCAAGGGTGTTTCTCAACTGTTGGAATGAGCAAAAGTCATCCCTCACACAAATGGAGGAAGTATTTATACACCCGAGTTCATAATGAACCGTTATGTGCCTCTACGGGGTGACCGGACGCTTCGGTCAGTTCACCCGCCACTCAGCAGTTTAAGTTGTGACCGGACACTAGCCAGTGTCCGGTCATAAAAACTACCCTCTGGAACCTTACTGATGTTGACAGGACTCTAGAACCCTAGCGTCCGGTCACTTTGCTGCTTAGCGTCCGGTCAGTAGCCGAAACCTGACCAGCGTCCGGTCAGCACTGACCGAACACGTCCGATCAGGATTTTCCCTTTCTAGAACCTTACTGGAGTCGACCAGACGCTGGGACCCAGCGTCTGGTCGCATCCAGACGACTTCTCCTTGATCAAATGAACTGACCGGGCTCTGTACCAGCGTCCGGTCACACCGGAACTAGCGCCCGGTCAGCATTTGACCCTCCATTCACTTTCAACTCGCAATCATATGTGAATGAAGTTTGCTCCAATTGATCTAAGGGCATTTTAGGAGCTACCTAGTGCTAGATTTGACAAGTGTGCACCACACCTAACCCACTAAACTCACCTAGGTCAAGCTACCCATTCATACCCCCTTAATAGTACGGCCAAAGGAAAAATAAAGTTCTAAACTACTCTAAGTGTCTCTTCAACACCAAACGACACTTAGAACTAGTCCAACCTTAACCTTGTCGTCCATCCTTTGAAAACCGAAACGATTTCCATCATAGGGGCATGACAACCATGATTGCCCAATCAATTGCTATTACCATGACCTAACTTAATTGCATCTGCAAAACACACATTAGTCACAGTAATCTCATATTGTCATTAATCACCAAAACCCAACTAAGGGCCTAGATGCTTTCATTAGTCGTATCACGAAAAAGTCTATACAGTAGAGTTTGTGGGCCTGCTACGTCGCGCTCTCCGTGACTGTGTTAATTTCATGAACTTTACTTTTTGAATTAAATGTCACTTTGACGTCGGTATTTAATTTAACAGTATTGTTATCTTATCGTACGATCCGTGTGTTTTTAGTACAAAAGATTTAGTTGTCCCATAGCAACGCACGGGCACGCTACCTAGTCTATTATAATTCAATCACGATTCTTTTATAAGCCACGGTCTAAATTTTTTTTGATATAAAAAAATCAAGAGTATTTGGCAACCGTGATTATATAGCAATCGAGGGTGTGAAAGGACATATGTGCCCTTCTTCCTCTTCTACCAAGGGGAGCGGACCCGCCTCCTCACCGCCGCCTCGAGGAATGGACCTGCCTCCTCACCGCACTGTCGTCTCTCTCGGTGCCCAGCAAGGGAGCGGACAGGGAGATCGGGCTCTCTCGGTGCCCAACGGGGGAGCAGAAGGGGAGACCGACATCTCCTTCCTGTTGGTGCCCAACACGTATAGAAGGGGAGCGGATGAGGAGATCGGCGGTGAATGGATGGAGAGTGCCGAGAGGTGAGCCGAGGGCAGGGGCAATGAGTGGAAAGTCGCTCATGATGTGGAAATCACGAGCCTTCAGCCACGGTACAGAAAACACAAGAGCTAGTTCAACTGCGATTCTTTTGGTCACTCGATTCTTAGACAATCTTAAAACAACCGAGGGCATTTGGGTGAGATTCTTGATTATTTTCATCTAGAATATGATTATAAGTGGTTCCAAACACGCCCTATACCCCTATGAGTTCTATTTTCATCCTCAAACATTGGGACAAGACTCACTTTACACCCTCTAACTAAAATTATACTCTCTATCTCTCTCTAAAAAACTAACATATATTTTTGGATATATTAGGGCATGTTTGGTGCCCCACCATAACACGGCATGCTAGGTGTGGCGCGGCCACCGAAGTTGTGGCGCGGTGGCGAGCGATATGGCCGCCACAGCTGTGGCGGAATCCAACACACATACCAGTTGTGGCTGCCGCAGCCTACATGGAAACCAAACGTTAGCCATTAAACGGTGGTAGCCATAACTGTGGCGTGGCGAGGGATGGCGGCCGACCAAACATCCCCTTAGTATGGAACTCAAATGACCATGGTAGTCCTGTTTATTAATTATTACACATCCTTGATCCTTGAAATAGACCTAGCTAATCACCTAAAACCTCTTCTAACTCGGAGTCTCAACTCATCTTTGTTATGAGATCACTCTCTTTCTGCTCTCCTTTTGCATGGTTAACCTTGTTAACGCAGTGAAAATCCCTCAACTCTAATCTTGAGGACAACAAACTAGAAGACCCCATGCGAATCTTTGGTCAACTCAAGTCAACTCGATCAGCTTGTCCAACCGAGGCCCTCACATAAGGGGCCTGTTCGCTGGTTGGTGCTGGTGCTGGTTTGGGCTGGCTGATGCTATTTTTTTTAGAGAAAAACACTGTTGGCTGGCTGGTTTGGGCTGGCTGAAACCAACAAGCGAACAGGCTGAAGGTGACCCCAAGCTTTAACCTGAACCTGAAGAACTATTTAAAAATATTTTACTAAAGAATCAAATTTTATTATAATAAATGAGCTACCCGCGTGCTATTTGGGCATCCACCTTCCTAGTTCTATGGAGCACACTTGTGATGTAGACTGCCGTTGATGCATCGTGATCGTGATAGATGTTCACAGTCGTTACAACCCATGGTCCATCGAGCCAGCCTGATTTCCGCGCAGCCCAGCCCAGCACAGCCCACGGACACATGGATGGCAGCCGAGTGGTGCTGGACCTGGACTATCTGACCCAAAAGAACATCCAAACGTAAAATGGATCACGTACTGTATCGGTCTCTGTACCTCTTTTCTAAAAACCTATCTGCTGAAAGCGTTCTCTTTAGATTTTATCATTGAAAAAGACTAAAAATAAATATTAAAACCTATACATGTAACACTACCAAAGGTGAAATGGGTGTTTGTTTTGGATTTGAGATAGTCAAGAAGTGCAAGCCCAGTCCCGACGACCTCCACGGCTCCACAGCTTCACCGCCGCTGCGGTGCTGACTGCCCGCCACCGCCGCCGCCGATATGGCTCCACTCTAGCTACAGTAGCCCCAACCAGCACTCCCCCAAATCGTCCGTGCCGCCACCCGCAAAAGCCCCAATCTGCTCCGTTCCCAAATCTCGCAGCTCGCCCCCATCGCCTCTTGCCTTGCGGAGCTAAGCATCCTCCCCGCGACCGCCGGAATGCCTGCCGGTAAAGCGCCCAAGGGAGCGCGGAAAGCAGCTCCGGCGAGCGGCAGCGACCGCATCGGCGCTCTCCCGGACGAAACCCTACACCACGTCCTCTCCTTCCTCCCCGCGCAGCAGGCGGTGCGGACCTGCGTGCTCGCCCGGCGCTGGCTCCACCTCTGGAAGTCCGCCACTGGCCTGCGTATCGTCGGCGCCGACGGGGAGGCGCCGGTGCCCTTCGAGGAGGTCCGGGAGTTCGTCGACAGCCTCTTGCTCCTCCGTGGAAGCTCACCTCTGGAGACATTTGAGCTCAGGGTCGCCGGAGACGATATTGACGTTCGCCGCGTGCGGCTCTGGGTCAGGTATGCCGTGCAGTGCAAAGTCCAGGTCCTGCGGCTCAGCTTCCTTGGGAATGCCCATGTAGGTCCTGTGGCTCGGCTGCGGCCGGATGACCCACCCCTCGCCTCCAGGCACCTGACCAAGCTAGAGCTTCGCGGCCTAGTGTTCAATGATGATTTTCTTGACTTCTCGAGATGTCCTGAGTTGCAAGATCTACATATTCAAGACTGCAGCTTGGAGCATGCCGAAAGGATCTCATCCCTGTCCTTAAGGCATCTAAATATCAGAGGCGCATTCAACCCGAGTTCCCGAGCACGAATTCTTGCCCCGAATCTTGCTTCATCGGTGCTGCTCACTTTTGGCAGGACCCCTGTACTTCAGAAAATGCCCTTGTTGGTTAAGGGAACTGTTGGAATCCGTGGGCTTTGTGAAGACTTATGTAGCAGTCCTGCTCCTAACTATGTCAGCTACGTGGACTTTGATAAGAGCTGCCGAGGTTGCATACGAGATGGCAGTGCCTGTGTGATTTTGCGTGCTGTGTCCCAAGCAGAGGATTTGGTGTTGATAGCTTCCCCTGACACGGTATGCTGAGACCTCAAATCATCATGTTCATGTTCGCCTTTTTCAAACATTATGTTTATAGTAAAAGTTCATTGACCTATCTGGTTGCTATCTGTACAGTTCATTTTCAGAAGGGATTTGAAAGGTTGTCCTACTTTTAATCGATTAAAGTCTTTGTCTCTCGATGAAAACTGGTGTGTGCCTGATGAGTATCCACTAGCATGTATTCTTGAACATTCACCAGTTTTAGAGAAGCTTTCTTTTATTTATATTTCAAGGTAAACGGTTTCTAAATTGGCAACTTCTGCATTGTAGAACTTAATGTAGGTTGTTGGTTGATCGTGGTGAAATCTTTATGATAATGCAGATTCACCTACTTGAAGCTAATGTGCAAATTAAAGGAAGGTTCAATCCAAATGAGCTACCATCAACCATATCATCACACGTTAAGGAAGTTGAAATCATTTGTGGAGGGGTTGATGGAAACGTTCTTAAAGTTTTGAGGTTCCTGAGCAAACTTAACATCAGTAAGTTAGCTAGCAACACTTATGCTTTCTATATTTCTGTTGTTTGGCTTAACATATGGGAAAACTGAAGTGGCAAGCAATGAAGAAACTCTATATTAGTTATTACTAAAGCAGTGATTTGGGTATACCAAGTTATTGCGGAAATGAAAATTTTGCACCACATTTTAGTGATGGAAGTGGAAAATACCATTACCATCTGATCCATTTTATTCACAAGTGTTTGTATACATAGACTCACTCTCCATGCTTCCATATTGCAATTGTTTGCCTCTATATGTGGGAAAGATAAAGCAGCAAAGAAACTCCTAACTTTAGGAATGTGAATGAACTCAGCTAGAGAAAAAGAAACATGTGCACTAATTTTTGGGACAGAGCAGTATTATAATGTGTTAATTATTTCTGTACCATAACACAAATATGTCCATATGTCAGTTTTTTAATAGCTCCTGCTGTATATGTAATTTCTAAGTTGTAAGTTGTGCTAACTGTTACTTTCAGAAGTTCAGCTGATAATCCCCTCTTTGTTCATTGGGGGTCTCTCCCCTCTCCCTGCCTCCCTGCCTCCCTCACACTCACTAGGGTATGAGTGTCTTAGTAGAATACTAGAAAACTCGCAGCGCGGCGTTGCCGCGCCATCTTTGAGATCGCCAGTGGTTATTTTAGTTTGTTGCGCATGAATCTAAATGCAGAGAAGCTGAAAATTAGTCATGATGTTATCCAGCTAGTATTTTTTTATTGTTTCAGATTTAGCTTAGTTATAGGATATATGACTAGATAATAGATGGAACCCATGCAATGCTACCGGAGGAATTAAGAGTCACAATTATCATATTCGGTGACGCGAAAATATTTTCACAGATATTTGCAGATAATAAACTAATCAGAAGTAACACTAAAACAAAATATGCACTCCCATGATTACATCACATTGATATGTTTACTACCATACAAATACAGCAACTCACAGGCGAGTAGCAAGCAAAGAAGCAGGCGTTTTGATGACACGGCACAAAAGGCAACGTCATCAGGAAGGCAGCAGCGGACTTTGTTCAAGCATTTGACGCATTTACCAGCTACTAGCCAACGAAGCTACCTGCCGCTTAGCACAAGTATAGCCTCACCGTAAAAATGGTGTTGATAACATGAGAAGCACATCGAGGGAGCAGGGACTCACCTGCACTATGCAAGCCTACCTTTCTCCGTTAATACAAATAAAAAGAATTCTGGTCCAATTTTGAAAGACATGAAAGCTTGTTTAGGGTCAGTTATTGCTAGCGGGAAATCTTATATTGTAATGACACAACACATATGTTCCTCTCGTTTATGTTAAACTCCAGGAAAGAAATATTGCATGCTCTAGTGGTCACATATAGATAATAAGTAAATATATTCTATATGCAATCATCAAATACTTGCGATGGCTGGATAAAATCAGTTGATTCCCATTACAGTTAATTTGAATATCAGAAGCTATCTGGGCATAGCACAATCAAAATAGTCGTGAATGGAACTAACTCTGTATTCTACAAACTATCTACCACACCTATAAAATTAAATATCCTATGCACGATTGCTTCAAGAAGGTATTGCTTTTTAAAAAAGATTCATGTTTCAGCCTTGAGATAACATGCATGCTTAACTTAGGCATGCACATTATGACTGTTAAAATGACAGGTATACCATCGTAAAGATTTGAATAAAAGCTAATGCTCTGAACCAAAAATTTATAATATTGATGAGAGATGAGCTTCAAAGCTGATGAAGAGAAACAAACTTTGGAACTCCGATGAACCAACCCCCATGGGCCATGTGTGTTTATTGGAAGCAACCTTGCCTCCCCGTCTTTGGTGATATTAACCAGCTGCCTATCAACCAAATACCAATCAACCAGATAATGTCCCAAACTGATCTTGGGTAGATGGATAACTGAAGCATGAAGCTTCCAATGACAATGAGGCAAGCCTGATAGATGACTGTAGACATACAGAAAACATTCCAATTGGATCCAACAAGGACATGGACGACCGCACCCCAAAAGAAGAAATCACCACAACCAATCAGAAGGAATCCTCAATCGCTAATCGCTGGCATAGTGTGTGCGTGAATCGCGACTCTTTGCCAATTGGTCGCACAGGTAGCACATCAACCAACACAAGCAATGGCGCAGTCTGTTATGTTAACCATGTAAATTAAGAGAGATTGGTGGGAGCTGAGAACTGAGCTATGTTCAGAGATGTAGGGAAGCACACACCTAAATCTGTAGGAACCGAAAGAAATGTGCTGTTTGTAGGAACTGAAATGTATTTATCTATGTAAAATGAACATAAATTGTACCTCAAATCCTCTAGAACGGTGACTGAAAGAAGGTAAAAAACAGAGTATAATAGTACTCATTGCTCGTACACCTGTACTCATAATTATAGAAAAATTATAGAGCATAAATAAACAAAACAAAAAGCTGAGGGAGTGCAGTTTGTATCTATATGGTTTGTTATCTCGGCCCTAGGACATCTTTGAGCTTGTAATATTTCTCTGTAAATAAACAGGATTCTTCATTGGAATTTCCCTTTGTCTATAAGTGTGTTTTCAACTTTTCATCTTTGTTGGCTCTATGAAACCAATGTTTTTTCGTTGATCTGTGAGGCAAACGTATATACTTAACACACACAATAGTTTGTTACTTGAGCATTTGTCTTTTGAAAATTTGTGGAAATGCACTGCATAAATCAGTGTTTCATAGTGAATGTGATAACTACAGGATGAAATAAGAGACTTTGTACCTTAAATCTGCTGCCATGTCTAGCGTTGGCATTTAATCGAGTGCCTTGCTTGCATGTTGCGATAGAGAAAGTTGGCAAAGCACAGATCCAAGGAGAACAGACAAACATGTGACTTGGAATGAAATGAAAATTTGGGATTGGAAACTGAAAGGGGATTGTTGCCGGAGAGAGAAGGCAGGGGCAGGTGGAGGACTGGAGGTGATTGTCGCTGTTGCCGTCGACTTGCAGTTGAGCCACCGCCCTTTTGCACCAGCACTCCAGCACCGAAGTGTACAAGGTGAGGCAGCGGAGCTCGCGGAAGGAATCTACGAGCTGGTGCTCCGTCGTGGAGTCGGCGGGGTTTGTGGCGTGCGGGTGCCAGAGCCTCTTGTCGAGCGAGAGGCTTGTGCTGCCCCGCGCCGTGCGGCTATCTCTCCTCTTGGCAGCATTGCATAGAACACATGGTGGGCGGCGGCATCCATCTCGAGCTCTGATCTCGTGCTTCCCTTAGGACTAGATTGCCGGCGGTTGATGAGCGTCCTCCGTAGGTCCCTGGGAGCCGCCGCCGCGCCCCATGGCCGGGGGCCGAGGCCACCGTGCCGGGAGCCGCCGCCGCGAGTCGATCCCGCCCCTGGATGCTGCCTCGCCAGCTCGCCGGTGACAGGGACCCGTGCTGGTGGCCTGCCGCGCCAAGGGACTCGCACGGTCGCACCGGTGGCTTGCGCTTCTGGAACTCGCGGCAAACGACCGGAAGACACTCACGATAGCCGTAAGGATTAGCCGTTCGATATAACTGGCGTCTGATCGGATGGCAGTAATTTTGCATATGACGTGGCACAATGAGCTGCCCGAGCTTGGACTCGGGTTTCAAAAGTTAAAGATTCTTATCTGCCTCCCTTCTTGTTTCATTTTTTTATTGTTGGGTTAACCACTATCATACTTTGGACCCTTGAATCTGTTTCACAATCTTAGAAAGCTGTATCCAGGTGCTGTTTGAACAGTTATGGGAGTAGACGAGTTCTATGCAAGGATGCGATACCCAAATCCTTTTCCATTTGACTACTTTAATTTCTCAGCTTTGCTATCCACCTTATCATCTTAGGATTCTGCATTAAGGGCTCTCCACCTCTAATTAATATCTTGATTTTCATCTAGTTGTGTTTGTAGTGAAGATGTTACTTCAAAAATAATGAAAATGCCTCCATCTATAAATATATAAAATAATGTTTAGATTGGTCACTCATTTTACAGTTCTGTGCAAACATTTTATTTAAAAGGTGGCAATCAAAATTGCATGTCGAAAACAAAAATGCAATAGTATACCATGATACTTATTTATGTAAAATTCAAAGCTGCATGTCAAAGACTTCCATGACCTGAAGATGTCATGTCCTTGAACATGGGAAGTAATTGATTAAGGTTTCTACTGTACCTCAATTTTAGCTGTTCACAACTCCATCTTTCGAATATTCCAGTTCAGTACAGTTTAGTCAAGTGAAATTTCATATGCTAGTCTTTTCCTGTATCTCATGTTTACTTGCCTTTTTTTTTACCTCTCAATCATTTATAAGATGATACCCCATGGCACTGACTATGCTTTTCGATCTGTATAGGTTTTAGTTTCCCTCCCATAGAAGCTTAAAGCTGAAGACGGATCTTCTGCCACTTAATTACATTAGGAAACTAAGAGCCACAGATAACTGATATCACTAAGAATGATGCCTTCTTCTTATGGGATTGTTTTTAGTTCCTCCAGTTGTGTACCAAGTTAAGATTATCTACTTGAACCTGATAAGTTTTCATGCAGGGAAGCACTTATCTGCCAATTGAGTAAGCATGCTGCCTTTTGTCTCTAGGATTGTTTCCCAGTTCTACCTATGTACTGCCAACTTTGCTGGACCTGGATGATGTTTCTTGCAACCTTTCCTGTGCAGCTTACTCAAGGTGCCTAGCTGTTCTTTTCCTGTTAGTATGCCAGATCAACCCAGTTGCATATATCTTCTTGTTATGTGCATGTCTATTGTCTATATGTGGACAGGTACTTAATGCCCATGGATTGTAACTTTACTGTGTAAAATGGCGTTCAATGATGTTCTGAGTTCTGACTTAAAAAGTTTGGATTTTTTTTTTTGGAATGTGAAAGCCTGGAGTTTTGTGTGTGTATATGTAGGTTCATGTTTTTCAAAATAATCTCATGACTAATCTAAATGCACATACTGTAAACTGAACTTATAAATTACACAAGCAATTTAAAAATGACTAATCTAAGGGCCCGTTTGGACTTTGGAGGGTGCTCCAGCTCTGGCTCTCAAAACGCTTATGTAGCACTGTTGGGTACTCAGCATAATGTAGAAGGAAGAAAACCGGTCCGGCACCTTCAAACATGAACTAGAAAAAGGTAGTATTTTGAGAGTACTTAGGTCTTGTTTGGCAGGGCTCCGGCTTCTCTAAAAACAGCTCTGACTCTGGCTTCTTTGAAGAAGTGGCTCCTCAAGCTGAAGCTGTTCTGAAAAACGTTTAGCAAAACAGCTCATCCTGTTTTTTGGAATGGATGAAAGATGGTAAATGTCTATAATACTCCTACCTATTATTTTACTATGGTGCAGATCTAGTTAAATCCAATGTAGAAAAATTAGTTTTACTATTTTTTGATATTTATGTGATTTATTACGTATTTTTCAAGTATCAGGTGATTTGGTCAACTTTAGGAGAAAGCTAACGGTTGCTTTTTCATTAGGAACCTGGTCTATTTCTAAGGGCCTCTTTGGCATGGCTTATGCCGGCTTCGGCTTCATCTATTTTGCGCAAATCGAGACACTGTAGCGTGAAGCCGTTTTGTAAGCCGGGGTTAAAATGAACTAGAAGTCGGGAAAAGCCAGTTTTTCTAGCTTCACCGGCTTTGGCTTCACCGGTGAAGCCGTTTTGGATGAGCCGTGCAAAGGGCTTAAATTATTGGAGCCATTCTTTATTTTCTCTCTCTTGTATTTTTATATTAGGAACCCTATCTTTTCTTCTATTCTTGCTAGCAGCTCCTCCTCTTTCTTTACTACACGCACAAGCAGCCAGGCACAGCATGCGCATGCACCAAAACTGGCCGGCCTCGTTGTGACCGACGCTCGAACCAGCGGAGGACCACCGCGTCCTTTCGCGCCCTGACGAAGGAGGAGCCCGGGGAAGCTCGTTTTGGTGGCTTCGTTGGCGCAGTAGAAAAAGGGCTCCGGCTTCGCCGGCGGAGCTATTCTTCGGGTGTGCATTTGGCAGGGCTTCAGCAGGAGCCGGAGCCGTTCGCGGAGCCCTGCCAAACGGCCCCTTAATACCTGTACAGTGTCCGAATCTAAATGCTCAAGTTAGATTTTTGATATGTATATGGAATATATCAATTAATTAATCAATATTTGTTGCATGCGACATTATCCGTATACCACTTTGAATTTTAGAAAAAAAAACTACTCATATTAAGTATCAATATCCGTTCGTATCTGATCTGGTTTTATCCCTGCTCCTAATTCAGGTGGGTTTTTTTTGGCAATCTGGACCGTTTCTTTTTTCATTTGACCAAATCTGGCCGTTCAGTTATCTCTTTGTTATTATTGTGTGTCACGATTCAAAACGTTTTGAGATTCACTGAGAATGTAGTGGCATGATCAGGCTCATCCATTGCGTTCTTCTCATCGCCATCCATCGTGAATCTTGATGGGATCATTGGGATACCTAAAACTAAAAGCAAGTACAAGAAGTGCCAATAAACCCTTCTAGAGCCAGTTTTGCCTAAATAAAAAGACATCATCTCTATGGACTCGATAAACTCGCTTCACGTCATTTCGCGTGGCGTAAAACCACCGCCTTCTCACTTTTAACCGGCATGGGTAAGCTCTCCCAATCGCGATTTAGTTCCTTTTCTCCCCCTCTAGCACGTCTCGCGGTGGCCTTTCTTCTTTGTGTTCCTGCTGATCATGTCGCTCTTGGCCCCTGCTACATGTTGCCTTGGGATTTTGGGAATTGTATAATATGATTTGGACTAGTGCCTACCAATTTTCCTTTGATGCTGAGGAGTCAAATGACTTGTCGTGGCGCATGAAGCTTTGACTGTTAGTCAGAAGGACGAAGTAGGTCATGGCCCTATAACATGGATTTTCATCCTCGAACATCAGAACATCCGAACGGGAAAAGACACATTTTACACCCTCCAGCTAACAACAAGCATCATCTGAAGTTTTGAACTTTCCACCTAAAATATTACTCTCTCCTAGCGAACAGGCCTTAGGAGTATATAGCACATGTAGTAGATTGAAAATAACGCAACATCAAATTAATAATTTAATCATTAAATATACAACGATTTTAAAATATATAAATAAATAATTATTCAATCATATATAAAAATGTGTATTAGGAAATAAATAAAGTATATAAAATAATATTGGAAACAGAAAAATAAAATAATATATTTAAATATAATTTATAGCAACAAATATAGAATTCAAATTAAATCATAACAATACTAAATTAAAGTTAATATTGCTATATGCATATTAATTATTTATCCTTAGTCATTAATTATTTGTTGGAGAGAGCTTTTCAATAGTTTCACTATACACATCATTAATAATACTAAAACTAATATCATTAGTCATAGTAAAGTTAACTTTTGAAATATTTTTATCATGTGAATATTCCTCACGAATAAAGATAACAGTTGAATACATATTTGGAATCGGATAGAGAGATGTTATGAAAAGCAGATATTTAATACTTCATCCTAAATTATAAGACGTTTGACTTTTTTATCCCAAGTTTGACCACTCGTCTTATTCAAAAAATTTGTGCAAACATAGTCAAATTTAAGTCATTCTTGAAGAACTTTTATTAATAAAGTAAGCCACGATAAAATAAGTGATATTTTGAACAAATTTTTGAATAAGACGAGTGGTCAAACTTGGTGTCAAAAAAAGTCAAACGTCTTATAATTTGGGATGGAGGAAGTATATCTATATATATAATATCAATTTTAGTATCATATCAGAAATAGAAATGAATACGAAATATCTATATTTATACTATATATTTTATTGGAGAAGCAAGCAGATGGGGTAGATCGAATGTAGTAATGTGGGACCAATTTGTCAGTGCCCAGCAGATGCCAGTAAAATCCCCCAATTTCTATTCTGCCCGTCTCCTCCATTTCCCGTTCCTGCCGCTGCTCGAGACAGCTCGTCGCAACGTGAAGCCGCCGCGCGTTGCCGCGACACCACCGTTGCAGCCGGCGCTGGCGAGGTGAGGATGCCACGCGGCACCCTGCGAAGGCTTTCCGTCCTCCTCTTGTCTTCTCGGTTTGCCCCGGCTCCACTGACCCTCACGTCTTGTAATCGTTTCTTGTTCCACAGAGTATGGACTCCCGCCGCCTGCTCGACCGAATGCCTCCGGGGCAACCGGCCAAGAGGGCAGTACCTCCGGTGGCCGGGGGCGGAGGCAGCATAGAATCCCTGCCGGACGGCGTCCTCGAGCACATACTCGGCTTTCTTCCGTCTGCTGAGGCCGTGCAGACGTCTGTGCTCGCCCGGCGCTGGCGTCACCTCTGGAAATCCGCCACAGGCCTGCGCATCGGGTGCCCCTCGCCGAAGATCCAATGCCCGTGGAGGAGCTTCGGAGCCTAGTGAATCATCTGCTGGTCCTCCGCCAAGGCTCGCCTCTCGAGTCATGCGATTTCACAATTGGAGACTTCAGCGGCGGGGACGATGTGCGTCACGTGAACCTCTGGTTCCGGCAGGCTGTGATATGCAGAGCGCGGAAGCTAAGGATCTGTATGCTTGGTGATTGTTCAATGGATCCGTGGCTTGAACTAGACAACCTACCTCTTGTGTCTGAGCACCTGACGAAGCTGCAGCTTGATGGTGTGAGGGTGCACAACAGTTTGCTTAATTTCTCAAGATGTCCGGCATTGGAATATCTAGAGATTGAGTGCTGCAATTTGTCTTTGGTCACGAAGATCTCATCTGACTCCATCAAATATCTGCGTATCAATGATTCTGTGCTCAATAGTGATTCCCGCATTCACATTTATGCCCCAAATCTGGATTCACCGCACCTTGTTTACCTCCGTGAGAGAACTCCCATGCTCTATAGCATGCCATCACTAGTGGAGGTATTTGTCAGAATAGAAGAGTGTACAGATCGCTGCAATGGCGCAAACTATGAGACTTGTGATTGTGAGGCCTGTGATAATTCTGATAACATGGATGATGGCAGTGGCAACAGTGTTCTCCTGAAAGGTGTTTCAGAGGCTAAGAATTTGGCGCTGATTTCTAGACCTGAAATGGTATACCTACAATTTCATACCTTACTGATAATGCACTATTAAGTCATTCAGCTTCTGCTGCACTATCCATATCATCTTTGGAACTCTGAATTATCTGTATCGTTCTTGCTATTTGATAGATATCACCTAGGCAGCCTTTGTTTCTTTGCATGCATTACCATCACCAATGGCTAATCCTGAATCTGTCATGTTCATAATGACAACCGTTGCGTCCTTTTGCCTTGCTCTTTATGCAGTTTATTTTCAAAAGGGATTTGAGATGGTGCCCTATGTTTCAAAAGTTAAAGACCTTGCTGACTATTGGTGTGTGCCTGATGACTTCTGTGCATTAGCTTGTATCCTTGAACACTCACCCGTTCTAGAGAAGCTCACTCTTCAACTTTGCCCAGAGGTTCACACTTTATAAATGCTCAATGCCTGCATAGTAGAATTATTACATATCAGTTGATCCTCCTGAAATGTTTTTGTTCTGTGCAGATGCCACAACCTAAAGTGGAGATGAAACTATGTGTCAGTTCGACAAAGAGATCAGCTGCAATTTCAAAATACCTTAAGAAAGTGGAGCTCAAGTGTGAAGTAGTTGATGATAGCGTTCTCAAAGTTTTGAAGTTCCTGTCTACATATAACATATGTAAGCTTACTGGCAATGCTCCTTGTGCTTCTATATTTCTAACATTTACCATCACATTCATTTGTGTGAAAGAAAGCATGCTCTAAGTTTGTTAGAAAATTATATGAATGACAGGACCTAGGATTCCAAGTTAGAGATAAATTTGAACTTTGTGTTGTATGGACATTTTGTTGACAGATAGCATCAATGTATCTAAATATTGAATTGCAGGATACAGGCAGTAAGACAGTATGCTGATATCTAGAGTAGTTCTGAATGTTTGATTTGTTGATTAGTTTGGTATGGACACAAACGACTGAAATGGGATGTTCTGGCTACATTTTCAGTTGTTGATTAGTTTTTCAATAATATCACAAATATCTACATGTTTATTATTCTAAGTAGACTTATGAGCTTCAATTATCTCTCTGTGCCTCTGCAGTTGCTTTTGACACTAATCTGACCTCGATCTCATATGTGTAGAAGTATTTATTCCCCAGTGTTTTGATTTAACTTTTCTTTTTCAAGGGATGCACATTTCTGAAAATAACACATGTGCTGTTACTTTTGCTCCATTGCGTTGCATCAGAACAAAACATTAAAAAAAATTAATGGTCCCTTCTTTTGAAAGTTTGAACTCTGATGTGTTGAGAAAACCTTTTCATTTCTGAAGAAGAGTATATCGCTCATGTGTCTCCTTTATTATGGACAATGTAGAACAGTCACCATAATAAACAAATGTAATCCCAGAGTTTGGTCTCATGCTGTTTTAGTGAGACCTAAATTCTATTTAGATTCCGCAGATAGATACAAGTTCATAAAGGTTTGAAACTTATTCAGTGAGTTCAAAATTTCCAATAATCAATACTGATGTTACGCACAGAATAGAGAGCACATATACTACACGAAAAGATTAAATCCTCTACACCCAACCAGTTTTGTTAACCTCAACAACCAATCAGTTTTGCTATTCTTCCCGGAAGAAAGGCCTGGCCTGCCATATGGTCTTGTAGCAACCAAACGTCTTGACGGATGGACTTTTCCTCCATTCCAGGTCGCAGTCCTGTCTGATAACTATTAGATATTGAGTTACAAATGGTCAATTGGTTCTAGCTTGTCACACAGACCAAGTTTTGCTTCCTTCCCATACACAGCCACTTAAATTGTCTCTACAAGGAATATAGTTTTTACTTACTAACTAACCGAAAAACTGAATTTTCAAAGATCTCTTTGGTTTTCTCAACCTTTTCTTGTTCTTTTAGGCTTAGCATATAGCCTTTTTCTTAATTATGGTCTAATTTTAGAACTGCTAGAAGGTGGCCACTGCCAACGGAAATGGTAATTTTGCAGTCAATTGCAAATAATTGCATTTATTTCGAATCTGTCTGAAATTGGCAATTTGTTGTCTGGTTAGTAAATCTAGTAATATCCTCAACAAGAAAGAAATTTGGTCACACAAAATCCGACAATTCAGTTGAATTCTTCTCAAGGGGCTATTAGCTAGATGTATTGAATTCATAAAAGTCTTTAACAACATTTCAAGTTTCTTTGTCTAGTAACGCATTTTATATATATATATATATATATATATATATATATATATATATATATATATATATATATACTGTCTCACTGTTACGAAACACAATTCCAAGGCTTCACTGCAACAACGGGTAATTGGGTATTCCTAGAGTCAATTCTAGAATTGTAGTCATTGGAATGTGTATTGGCAGGGAGCTGTCACATTAGGTCATGTTTCCGATTATTATGCTTCCAGCATACTTTGGTTCTAGCATTAGACTGGTAAGATGGCTTCATCATGTGAACTTATTCATCTCTCTGGATTGAAATTGCATTGGACGTTCGGCAAACAAATCGCCAAAGCTCAGTCTGACGGTCTCTGTTGTCCAAAAAAAAAAGAGATTAAGACAACGAGAGAGAGCTAAACCCTAAACCCTAGGAGGGAGGGAGTTAACCCTAAACTTTGCTTGCCTTTCATTATGAAATTGCCCTGATCTATATATAGAGGCTTACAAGAATACTATATATGGGCTTACAAGAATACTAATGGGCTTTGAGCCTCCCATAGATAGAGCCCATGACCCTTGCTACTCCTTTAATTCTAATCTATAACAGCTGGGTCTAGGTTCCTCCCTACTAATTTAGCCCGCTAACATGTCTGGGTGTGTTTTTCCTACTGTACATCTTACCGACCATGACATCTCTCCTGCATGGAGAATCAGCTCCTCCTCGAGCTGGACTGTTGGATATAGTTGTTTGATCAGCTCTGCCTCCTCCCATGATGATTCTTTCCATTTGATCAGCACCTATGGATTACCTCTATGAAGTTGAGCTTTGACCATTTTTTCTGGTTCTAGTACTGCTGCTTCCTCATGCATTGTAGGTAGTGGGGGAGGAGTTGACAGCGGAAGCCCTCTATATTTCTTAAGTAGACTCGCATGAAAGACATTGTGGATGGGAATATCTGAAGGGAGCTCAAGGGGGTATGCTACAGAGCCTTCACTGATCTTAAAGGGGCCAAAATATTTCGGAGATAACTTGCGTTTTTGTAGTGTTGATATGGCTAGATTAGTTTGCGCCATTAGTTTCTGCTTACCAGGTTTAAGTATAGCCGGGTATTTTGCTTACCCATTGGTGTTGCGGTATTGTTGATAGGTGTTGATCTAGAATATATTTGAGGATGTAGTGATATGATATAATTGTGAAGGTACATCCCCATGAATAAAGTCGCCAATGTATAACTATCGTCACTAAGGTACATCCCCATAAATAAGGTCGCCAATGTATAACTGTCGTCACTAACCCGATTAATTCCCTTTCATATCCTGGTAGTTTGGAGTGTCACGGCGCTATACTTCGACTGAAGAAGGCTATGGCGCCTGTCCTTAATGTAGTACTCCTCCCAACCCGATTGATGAGGCATCACTATTCTATAATTAATGATTTGTAAGTCTGGCAGTTGCAGAACACGATGATTTTTATTTCGAGGTTCGGTGGTTTGTCAACCACTTAATCTCCGTTGAGACAAGCTCCAAGGTTTGTCGCCGGTCCTCTTGCTAGTGGTGACCCGCAAGTCACACTCTTCCACGTGGAGTGCTTACCATAAGCTCTAGCATTTGACCCGGCCGGACCACTTGTCGCCTTTCGTGTCTCCCTCTACTAGAGTTGCTCTTCACGGCTCCTGCGGGGCAAGCACAACACCCCTCACAATCACTTCTCCGTAGCACTGCACAAGCTTCTTTGCGTGCTTCGACGGAGACCATGCCACCAAGCCGTCTAGGAGGTGGCAACCTCCAAGAGTAACAAGCACCATCATCTTGCAACTTGATCACCTAGTGCCATTCGATGCAATCTTGTAATGCAACACACTAGAATCGCTCACTCGCAATCGATTCGCACTCTTGCAAGAACAAGTGAGTTAGAGGGCTCCTAAGCACACTCAAGCATGGACACTAAGTCCTCCAAGGTGCTCAACCTCAGCCAAGCCCGAGCACCCCATCTATTTATAGCCAAAAGGCCAAATAGAGCCGTTGCTCAAAAATCAACTGTGCAGGATTCAAACCCAGGGTTCGGACCGAGGGTCCGGACCATTCACCACCAGGGTCTGGTTCATAGGATCCTGCCACGTGTCCTCGACTGTTTGAAGATGACCGTTGCCGTGCAACGGTCACTTCGCGCGTGCACTGCCACCTCCGGACCGAGCCCCGGACTGGGCAACCAGACAACGAGCACCTCGGTCTGGACTAGTCCTAAGAGCTCTCGAGAGCTCCAAACTGATCCGGACCCAGTCCGGTTGCTCCGTCCGGAGCAAGGCTCACGGTCCGGATTACCTTTGTCGCCTCTAGGTTACGCCACGTGTCACGGGGTGGCCAACCGGACTCGCATGGTCCGTAGCCATCACCAGAGTCTGGAGCATATAGCCAGCCACGCCCGAGAGCAGGGGGTGGGATCCGGACCCGTAGACCATGGTCCAGCTTGGCTAGGGTTTGCTACCGGACCGAGACTTCGTGGTCTGGAGGCCCCAGTAGCCAGGGTCGGGACCACCTAGAGACACCCCCTTCGATGCAAAGAGAGTAACTGGTGTTTGATCACTCTGCTGCAGCTATAGATGGCCAACGGGCCGTGCCGGCCTGGCACGGCCCAACGTCGTGCCGTGCCGGCCCGATGGGGGTCTTGCCTCGACGGGCCGTCGTGCCGCCGTGCCGTGCCTCCACGGGCTTCGTGCCTGGCCTACGGCCCATGGCACGGCCCGTGGGCAAATCTAACGTGTCTTGCGTGCCGCCCGTTGAGCACGGCCATTTTCCGTCTTGCCGTCTTACGCCCACGACCCGACAACCAAAAAACATCTCATTTTCACCAGATTTTCACCGAGTGTTTGAACCACTTCTTCATTTTCACTAGTTTTGAACAAGATTCCATCATTTTCATCACCATTTTCACAAAAGCTCACAGATTCACATTCACTAGAGGAGGAGACAGACAACAGTTAGAACGACGGTGAGTGGCGGCGGAAGGACAGACACGACGAACTCACATGGTACACCGGAGGAGGGGGAAGAGGGGATAGGAAGGGAAAGGAGGGAGGAGATGGTTAGCGAACTCAGGTCGAGGTGGACGAGCGGCGACGAGGTCACCGGAGCAGGGCCGGCGAGCTCAAGGCGAGTGGCGGCGAGCTCCAGGCGGCGGATCGAGAGCGAGCGAGACGAGACGAGGCAGCTGATCGCATGCGCGCGGGAGAGTGGAGTGGGATTAGGGTTAGGGATCGGGGGTATATATATCTGGCCATGGGAGAGAGGGGCTTGTGGGGTTTGGCTGCTGCTGCCTGCCTCACTAGCCGTTGGAGGCACCGGGCCGCCTCTTTCACCAGGCCGTGCCCGTGCCGTGCCGCGGGCCTAGGTGGCGGCCCAGGCACGTCCTGGTCCTTCGGGCCGGGCCGGCCCGGGCCCGATGGCCACCGGGCCGTTCCGTGCTTGGGCCGGGCCAAATTGCCGGGCCACGAGCCCACGGGCTGCTTGGCCAGGTATAGCCGCAGCTGCAGTGACGTGTGACGCTGAGTATCTGTACGCACTCCTATTCTCGCACGGTACCGGTTTCGGGAACGACAATGCAGTCTAGTTTGTTCGGTTGCTAACTACTTCCTGCAACTATACTGTTGCATATATAGGAGTAGCACCAGATTTATATATGTCGTCGCTGCTTCGACATGGTTCGTTCCTGCTGTCCTCGTTGATAACTCTCACTCTTTTTTGTCTTTTTTCGAAAATTTTGATAACGCTCACACTCTCAGCAACTGTAGTAGTAGTAGGTCGCCAACTTGTTTGCAATTGCAAACAAGGAAATTTATTTATAGATCTAAGCATACGATCGACAGAGCCCGCTTATTAAGTTGGCGTTTCTTGCATTGCATTGCACTGCTAGGCGCCGCCAATTCTTTTTTACCCTTTTTTTTTCCTCTTCCTAATTTGACCCAATAATGTTAATGTCCGTTCCAGTCGCTAGCTACGCTCCAACGAACGCCTAGGTCAGCTCGTTGAGATTCCGTTCGGGTTTGGTAATCCAATTTAAATTTCTGTCTACCCACCGTCTATTGGGTCTTTTGATCCGACGCCAGGATCGGGATAGAGAGACTCTGTGTTTGGCGGCGGCGGCAGCAGCAGCAGCAACGAACCATATAGAAATATGATGACGATGATGATGCTGCTACTCCAGTCTGATAGCGCTCGATCTTACAACAACGTCTCAGTAGTCGGTAGTGCGTCGATACACAGATACGTTTTATTTCTTCTCTCAACCAAGTCTGATGATGCATTGCAGGCCGACTCTTTCATCAAAACTCTGTCGAGAGTAGATAGATGTTTTTATAAAAAAAACATGTTTGAGTTAATAATACGTATATGATAATCCTCTACAGTAGTTAGTTAATTCATTAATATAATTTGCACGAGCAATCTGAGGAGACGTACGTACTCGTGCAGTGCAATGGTAAGCTAAGGTCGTAGTAGGGTACTAAAGAAATACTGTAGGAATTAATTATTGTGTACACACATACATTGTTTTTTAATATATCTATCAAATCTATCTATCTATCAACCAATCGTTTCTGACGATTTGTCAGATGAGTAACGAATCAGCCAAAGTTCAAAGAAAAAGAGAGAAATAATTAGGGAACGGTTAGACTGGTGTAATTAAATTAAAGGAATAATTAGAAGCCGCTCCAAGTCTCAAACCGCTGCTTATTTGTCTTGAATTCTTGATTCTTCTGGCGGGAGGACACCGGTGTTTGGTACATATGGATATGGATGTCGTTTTGTTTATTCTCTGGTATATATTTCTATTAATTAATTATAATTACAGGTCCACGCTCTCGTCAAAACTGTCGAGCAGACGTTATCTCTGCAACTAAAAAGAATAAAGTGTGGATATTTTTTTTACGACATTTGATTTTGGTTCGTCCGTCTGTCCACCCCTGCGATCCCACAACATCTTAATTACTGATTGATCGTGCCATTCTCCTTGATTGAATATTGTCTGTCATGTGATAGAGGAATCACAGCAAAATAGGAAGTAGAAAATTATTGTGCTATCCATATACACATTGCATGTTTGCATGCACCAGCATATATGACAACGAGCAAAAGGAAAGAGAATTAACACAGAAGGAAAGAGAATTAAGACAAAAGGAACCTCTTTATTTTTAAGAACCTTATCAAATCTGGCTACATTTAATTACTTTCCCTCTTTGCATTTGCAAAAGGGACAACTTTTTCCTCCTTTCATTTGGTTTCATGCTCACGTGTTCTATCGCCGTCGCTTGCTGTTTCTTGCGTGAAAAAGTTGATGTCATCTGTCTTCCATGGCTCAGCCTCCCAATCCCAAGAGAAGGTCCCTACCTCTCCCTGGCTGGAGATCCGGCCTGCCAGAGGATCTCCTCGAGTCCATCGAGCAGTGTCTCGCGTCAGGCCACGACGCGGCGTCCTTTCGATCCGCTTGCTCCCCATGGCGCGCCGCCGTCCCATTCGCGACCTTCGGGCCGCTCCTGCTGCTCCCGTTCGACCCTGACTCGGACCGCATCGGCTTCTACTGCGTCCCGGAGAAGAAGGTCTTGTCCAAGACGTTGCCCGACGTGCGCGACAAGGTGGCGTGCGGCTCCTCGTGTGGGTGGCTGGCACTCATGGATGAGGCAGCGTCCGTGACGATGCTGAATCCATTCGCCGGTGCCCGTGCCCCCCGCGTTGAGCTCCCGCCAGCAGGCGAACACATCGCGATGACATCCTCATCGGAACGCGTGTCTAGGGTCCACGGCCGGTGGGTCCTCCATCCCATCAATGGCTACGGGGACGCGAATGCCACAGGCAGAGCCATCAAGCTAGAAGACATGAGGGACGTGTTCTTCCGTGAGATCGTGCTCTCGGCGCCGCCTGACACCGCCGGCCGCGAGTGCGTGGCCATGGCCATGCTTGGGTGCTCCACGGAGGTCGCGTTCTACCGGGTTGGAGTCGACAACGCATGGACACTGCTCGACACCAAAGTGGAGTTCTCTGTGGGGTCCATCGTCCACTGCCCAGACAAGTTCTTAGCGATCGACTGCACTAGAGAAATCTCCGTCTGCAGAAGCAACGCCGCCGGCACTACTCCAACCACGACGCTGCTGCCATCGCTGTCGCCACCTGCGGGGCTCTACCACCGTAGCTACCTGGAATCAAACGGTGAGCTACACATTGTGGGTGCCATGGTAAGCACGTTCCACGAGACAAAGAGCTTCACCTACAGCAGCGCGATCTACAAGTGCAACCTCCACGACCGTACGCCGGAGTGGTCCAGGGTGAGGGACATCGGCGATCAGACACTGTTCGTGTCTAAACATTTCAATAAAAACTTCAGTGGAACAAGTGTATCCAAGTACAAGGAGAACAAAATATATATGTCTGAGCCATTGTATGGGGATCCATATGACTTGGTCCATCGACTGGAGATCGTTGATATTGCTACCGGCGCATCCAAAGTGAAGCCCGACCAGGAAAAGATGCAGGGTTCCGAGGCTCTAGGTTGGATTCGATCCAATCTCTGGAAGCTCTAGAGTTTGTGAGCCTGCGACACCGAGCACTCCATGACTGTGTTAAATTCATAAACTTTGCTTTTTAGATTTAATGTCACTTTAACGTTGGTATTTAATTTAACAGTAATGTTATCTTATCGTGCGATCCGTGTGTTTTTAGTATAAATTGTTAGTTATCCCATAGCAACGCACGGGCACGCTACCTAGTATAGAACAAAAAAATAATATTTGGAAAGGCGCTGTTGGTACGGTATCTGGAGCCTTGCATGGTCGAAACATTTATGATGGCTGCTGTCAGCTAGACATCAAGTGGGGGTCATCTCAGGATAGTAGCGACAACTTGTTTGTGAGCTGTTCTAACACCACGAGCTCCTCTTGGTCCATGGCCAATGAGGACTGAAAGAGGGAGAGTGATCAACCGTGATTCTATTGATCTCTGGTGTACATGTTTTATACATATACAGGTGAGCGATTGGCTCAACGCACTCTCCTACATAAGCGACAGGGTGAGCTAGCGCAGTGCGAGAACGTGCTGGGCGTGGCTAGCATCGTGGCGTGCGCAGTCAGCGGAGTAGAGCGAGCGGATGCGTGTACAAACTGGCATGCGGTAGACTACTTCACTAACACCCCCCTCAGTCCTTGCTGTAGGTTCTCCGACGCAGAGACGGTCTCGGAAGTCGTCGAAGAGCGATGACGGCAATCCCTTCGAGCGTTGTGGATCGGTAGAACCCGTAGCTCGCCGAGGGCTACCTTTTCTCGAACAAAGTGGACGTCGAGTTTGATGTGCTTCGTCCACCGATGGTGAACGGGATTCCACGCCATGTACATCGAAGACATGTTGTCGCAGTAAGCGATCATGGCGCCGTGGACGTTGTAATGGAGGTCGCCGAGAAGCTGTCTGAGCCATGAACACTCGGCGACGGCGTTCACGATGCCACGATATTCAGCCTCTGCGCTTGAAAGGGACACCGTCGTTTATCGCTTGGAACTCGAGGACACAAGCGAGTCACCAAGAAACACCGCGAACCCGGACATCGATCGCCTCATGTCTGAGCATCCTGCCCAATCCGCGTCGGTGTACGCCTTGAGCTAGAACGTAGCGCACGGTTGATCACTCTCCCTCTTTCATGGTATCAGAGCGGTTGGAGGAGGGCGAACGGTGTCGTTGCCCTGGTGGTGCGGCAGGGGCGGCGGTTGATGAGGTGCGTCGCCGTAGACAGCGCCTTTGCCCAGAACGCCAATGGAGCTGCACTGTAAGGAAGCATTGTTCGAACACAATCGTTAAGTGTGTGAGTCAGAGTCGTGGATCCTGGCCTTGGTGCAGCCCGCGTAGCCGAGGCAGTTAGTCAGTTAGTTTAGGGATTAGATGAGCCGAAGCTCACGGATCCTGAGGGGGCGAGTTCGGGGTCGCAGACCCAGGCATTTTGGTGTGCAGTCGAGGTGTAGCTGAGGGATGGGGCGAGTTGAGGTCGCAGACTCGGGCGTTTGGTGTGCAGTTGAAGCGTAGCCAAGGGATGGGGCGAGTTTAGGGTCGTAGACCTAGGCGTTTGGTGTGCAGTCGAAGCGTAGCCGAGGGATGGGGCGAGTTTGGGGTCATAAACCTAGGTGTTTGGTGTGCAATCAAGCATAGCCAAGGGATGCGGCGAGTTCGGGGTCGCAGACCCAGGCGTTTTGGTGTCTTGAGCCCCCGAGCCCCGTTGGGCCTTGGTAGGGGTTGGTTTGAGTTGTGTGCGTTACCCCGTCCTCGGTTTCTCACAACTGGAGGGGCTGAGCTTTGTCACTTACCTCGACCATTCAGGCTCGAGTGACGCCCTCGGTGAGCTCACTAACGGGTATGATCGAGTGGAATCCGGGTCCGTCGTTCGTGACGGGGTCGGCATAGCCCTGTTGTGACATTCCACTGCTCCTTTACCTACAACCCGGTAGATGCCTAGGTCATTCTAGAGACCGACCCGGGTGGCCTACTGGCCTCCCCTCGATGGAGATTTTGTGGGCTTGGCGAGAGGTTTAGGATCGAACGAGAAGGTTGAGATGACCTTGTCTGTTTTGGTGCAGACTAGGCGAGGGTCGCACGGGGCTCATCTGCATTTTCTCCTCTAGCTCTGTTTGACGTGGGGCGGCCTCGAGCCCTTCGTGGGCTGGCCTTCGAACCCCAGTCGGTCGTTGCTCATGTTGAATGAGGCAACTGCCGCTTCGTGACGCAACACGGAGCGTTGTGATGCATTTTCCTGCACGTGCGATGCTTTAGTTCCCGAGCCCCTAGGCGATTCAGGGCCCGAATCATCCAGGGGGGCACGAGCGTATGGAATGAATGCATGTATGGATGTATGAAATGATTATAAAGAAATAGTGGGGGTCGGTAGTGTTACCTCGATGACTTGAGTGACGGGGTTTGAAGAGCTCCAATCGGAAATGTCCGACCGGGACCCATGCTCGTCGTTCGTGATGGAGTCGGCATGGCCTACATGGGGCATCCCTTTGCTCCTTACTTGTCTCTCGGTGTGTTTTTCTGTGCTATTTGATCAACTTAGGAAGCCCGATGGTTTCTCCTGGAGGAGATCCCGTTAGTTTTGGGGTTTTCCAAGTCCCGCCTAGGGAGGCGGAGAGCCACCTACGCGTGGTGATGCTTTGGTTTTTGCGTCCGGCGTGCGGTAGTGGTGGGCCATACCCAGGCCACGTCCCGTCTTACCAGATGTTGTTCCGTCTGACCAAGCGTCGTTCCATCGGTCAGTGTACGTCCCATCGGTCAGGGTGCATCCCATCGTTTCCCATCCGCATTGAATGGGGGAAGGGAGAGAGTTTTTCGCTCTGATCTTTTGCCCTTCTTTAGCTGTCGCGTTTCCTCCTTAAATAGGGGGAAAGAGAGGGCTTTTCGTCGCAATCCTTTGCCTGTTCTCCAACTATTGCCTCTCCTCCTTCTTCCTCTTCACCGAGAGTGCCTATATGCTGTGGCGGTTCCTAAGAGAGAGAGAGGGTAAGCGAGGGGGAGGACTTACAAATGCTTTCATGAATCCGGAGCACGATGTTGAGCTGGAGGCTGCCGGAGGCGGTGCTGGCCATCTTTGCCTGAGAAGGGGCGGCTTCCGCCGAAGGAGGTGGCGCGCTGGATTTATCTGCGAGGCCTTCTTTGGGATGGAGCCGTGTGTGGATTTTTTCTGGTGGATCTTCACCGGGCGAGCCTCGTCGGAGGGGAAGTTACCTAGGATCATGCTGGTGGAGGGTTCCATGCCTGCAGCTGCTTAGGTTGGCCAGTTCATAAAGTTTGATGAGATCTCTTCCAGCCATGGTGGCCATACCTCGGTGGCAGCGTCCCCGCTTAGGAGCTGCCTTGACTGCATGAGCAGGTCTAGAGCTCCATGCTCTTCTACTGAGCATCTATGGGTGCGACGCACTTGAGGTACCCATTGTGCTTGCCGAAGTCGAGGGAGCAGAACCGTGCGGGTCCCTTGAGGTACCCGTTGTGCTCGCCGAAGTTGAGGGAGTGGAACTGGGTGGGGCCCTTGTGGCGGTGGTTATGTCCGGCGGCGTGTGCTGTGGCATCTCCTTTGGCGTCAGGCAATGTCATTGAGTGGCCATAGTAGTATTTGGAGTAGTAGTAGTTAGAAAATGTAATAGTTGACTTCGTGGGTGAGCCCCCGTGTGAACAATTTTTTGTATCAATGAATACATCAGTTCTGTTTTTGTGATAGAACCACTATCCGTTCCTTGTTTTTAATCCTAGCATAGCTTTTGTTTTTATCCTTTCTTTTCGCACCTGCCCGTTAGTTCCATAGGCTGCAGCTTTTAAGAACCTGGGCATGGCCCATGGGGCTCGGCTGCTCGTAACCGTAGGTCATGGTGGGGTGCATTCGGTTAGGAGTAAGAACACAGTCACGTAGTGCAATCAAAGGAATGGAATGCGCTTCCATTTGGGGACGAAGTTGTTAACCATGTGATAGTAAAAAAGAGAGGTAGTATTTAGTATTGTACCCTCATGGAGCCCCCGAGCGACCCATGCTAAAAGTGTTCGGGCTAGGGTGCATTATAGGATCAAGTGTTGACTAAGAAGCGGTAAGACCAAATTTAGGGGAAAAACGATGTAGATGTTCAATGTTCCAAGTATTGGTGAGAACGTTGCCGTTGTCGTCCTCTAGTCGGTAGGTGCCCGGTCGGATCACTTCGGTCACCGTATAGGGTCCTTCCCATGGTGGAGAGAGTTTGTGTTTTCTTTCGTTGATTGGGTCCTCCGAAGTACGAGATCATTGACTTCAAGGATTCTCCCCCTGATCTTCCTTTCATGGTACCTGTGGAGAGTTTGCTGGTAGCGAGTAGAACGGATGACGGTCGTCTCGCGGGCCTCTTTGAGCAGGTCGACTGCGTCTTGCTGAGCCTCCGTGGCTCGGTCGCGGTCGAAAGCCTTCACACTTGGGGCGCCATGGTCGAGGTCGGAGGGCAGTACTGCTTCTGCTCCATAGGCCAGGAAGAAGGGTGTGAACCCAGTGGAACGTTTTGGGGTCATTCTCGGGCTCTAGAGGATCGCTGGGACCTCTGCAACCCATCGCCGGTGTACTTGTTGAGTCGGTCGAAGATGCGTGGCTTAAGTCCTTGGATGACCATGCCATTGGCACGCTCGACCTGACCGTTAGTACGTGGGTGTCCGACCGAGGCCCAGTCGATCCTGATGTCGTATCCATCACTGAAGTCTAGGAACTTCTTTCTGGTGAAGTTAGTCCCGTGGTTATTGATGATATAGTTAGGAACGCCGAACCGATAGATGATGTCAAGGAAGAATTTGACCGCCTCTTCTGAGCGGATGTTGGTGATGGGCTTAGCCTCTATCCACTTGGTGAACTTGTCGACTGCTACGAGTAGGTGAGTGAAGCCGTCCGGGCCCTTTTTGAGGGGTCCTACCAAGTTGAGGCCCTAGACCACGAATGGCCAAGTGATGGGGATGATTTGAAGTTCCTGTGCCGGCAAATGAGTTTGTCGAGCATAGAATTGGCATCCCTCACACTTGCAGATGACCTCCTTTGCATCTCGTAGTGCGGTGGGCCAGTAAAAACCTTGGTGGAAGGCTTTTCTGACCAGCATCCCTCACACCTGTGGATGACCTCCTCTACATCTCATAGTGATGTCCGCAGATCCTGGCATGGACCTCGAGGAGGAGCTGCTTCCCCTGGTTAGTGGGGATGCACTTCATGAGCACCCCCGATGGACTCTGTTTGTAGAGTTCGTCGCCAAGCGCGACGAAGGTCTTGGCACGTCAAGCGATCCGTCGGGCTTCAGTCCTTTGGGGCAGAAGAACCTCCTCGAGGAGGTAGGTGAGTAGCGACGCTCGCTAGTCGGTTTGACCGAGTGCCAATACGGCGATGTCAGCGGATGACATTGTCGTAGAGGCACTGGGGTCGGAGCCCCTGAGCGCTGGCTTGGCGTTGGGGTCAGAGCCCCCGAGCGCTGGCTTGGCATCGGGGTGTGTTTGGATCGGACCTTCTAGGATGCGGGCGGATGGCTCATGGAGATCGTTGATGAAGACCCCGCTCGGGGATGGATCCCGCCTAACGGCCAATTTTGCGAGAAAATTAGTTGCATTGTTGTCCTTTTGGGGGACGTGATGTAGCTCGATTCCCTAGAATTTATCCTCGAGCTTGCGCACCTCTTGGCAGTATGTCGCCATGAGGGGGCTTTTGCAGGAGGACTCCTTCATGACCTGATCAACGACAAGCTCTGAGTTGCCACGAACATAGAGTCGTGTAGCACCAAGTTCGATGGCAATGCATAGTCCGTTGATGAGGGCCTCATACTCCGCGGCATTGTTCGAGGCTGAAAAGTGGAGGCAGATGGTGTAGCGGAGCTTACTCCCATATGGGGAGATCAGAACCACTCCAGCCCCCGACCTGGGCGCCATGATGGACTCATCGAAGTACATTGTCCAGTACTTGTGGGTGATGTCTGGGGTCAGTAGCTGGACCTCCGTCCATTCGGCAACAAAATCCACGAGAGCTTGAGACTTAATGGCGGTACGGGGGATATACTTGATGTCGTGGCCCATGAGTTCGAGTGCCCACTTGGAGATCCGTCCCATGGCATCGTGGTTGCAGATGATGTCTTCGAGCGGGTATGAAGTGACGATCGCGACTTCATGGTCGGTGAAGTAGTGCAGGAGCTTCGGGTTGCCATCAGTATGGCATATAGGAGCTTCTGTACCTGGGGGTACCGAACCTTGGGGTCGGTGAGTACCTCCCCGACAAAGTATATGGGCCGCTAGACCTTAAGGTGGTGTCCCGGTTCCTCCCTTTCGACGACTAGGGCGGCGCTTACCACATGGTTGCCAGCCACGACGTAGAGGTGGAGGGGTTCTCCTTGTTCAAGAGCGATGAGGATTGGGGCCGATGTCAGGGACGCTTTGAGGCTCTCTAGAGCCTGCTGAGCTTCCTCAGTCTAGACGAAGGCGTCCGTCTTTTTGAGGAGCTTGTAGAGTGGCATCCCTCATTCACCGAGCTGAGAGATGAACCGGGTCAGAGCGGCCAGACAGCCGGTGAGCCTCTACACGCCCTTGACATTGCGTATGGGGCCCATGTTGGAAATGGCTTTGATTTTTTTGGGGTTGGCCTCGATGCCACGCTCAGACACAATGTATCCTAGTAGCTTCGCCTTCGGAACCCCGAAAACACATTTCTCAGGATTCAATCTCATGTTGAACCTTCG
Organism: Miscanthus lutarioriparius; assembly: GCA_904845875.1. Taxonomy (NCBI): domain Eukaryota; kingdom Viridiplantae; phylum Streptophyta; class Magnoliopsida; order Poales; family Poaceae; genus Miscanthus; species Miscanthus lutarioriparius. The sequence goes on from CAJGYO010000010.1 coordinate 53,362,985, forward strand.
TAGGTTTGCGAACATTGCGGCCAAGTTTGCGATCAGGTCGCAAGCTTGAGTCATTTTGACCACTATGTCATCAACATAGACGGCGATCATTGGTCTTGGCCGTTCGACTTGATCAGGCTGATCGAGCAGGTCGATTTGGTCGGCGAAGCATTGCTGCATGCACCTTTGGTAGGTGGCGCCAGCGTTTTTAGGCCGAAAGGCATGGTTACGTAGCAGTATGAACCATATGGGGTGATGAACGAGGTTGCGAGCTGATCGGACTCTTTCATCGCGATCTGGTGATAGCCCGAGTATGCATCCAGAAAGGAGAGGATCTCGCAACCCAAGGTGGAGTCAACTATCTAGTCTATGCACGGCAAGGGAAAGTGGTCCTTTGGACACGCTTTGTTGAGGCCAGTATAATAAATGCACATTCTCCATTTTCCGGTCTTCTTTTTAACAAGAACAGGATTGGCAAGCCAGTCGGAGTGGAATACCTCTCTAATAAATTCAGCTGCCAGGAGCTTGGTGATTTCTTCGCCTATGGCCCTGTGCCTTTTCATCGTTGAAATGGCGCAGGCATTGCTTAGTGGGCTTTGAGCCCAGGATGAGGTGCAGCGCGTGCTCGGCGACGTCCCGTGGTATGCCCGGCATGTCAGATGGCTTCCATGCGAAGACATCGCGATTGGCATGCAGGAAATCGACGAGCTCGCATTCCTATTTGGACGGGAGCTGGGTCCCGATCCGCACCGTTTTGGTTGGGTCAGTGGGGTCGATTCCCACTGTCTTGGTTTCCTCGAGCGGGCGGAAGGCCATCGAGGAGTTTGGTTTGTTGTAGCCTGGGACTGCAGGGGTCAATGGCTCCCCGAGCCGTGGAACCTCGGACGAGTTGATGACCATGGTGGCAAGCTCAAAATGCTCACGGTGATGACGCCGTTCGGTCCTAGCATATTCAGCTTGAGGTAGGTGTAGTTGGGGATTGCCATGTATTTGGCGTAGCATGGCCGCCCGAAGATGGCATGGTAGGACCCTGGAAAGTCCACTACTTCGAAGGTGAGGACCTCCGAGCGGAAGTTGGCTCGGTTGCCAAATGTGACGGGCAGGTTGATCTGCCCGAGCGGGTATGCTTGCGCTCCCGGGATCACCCCGTGTGTGGGGGTATTAACCCCTATACCCTTACGACTAAGCTTGGGCCGGCCCGGATCGATGGGTCCGGTCCATCCGAAAGATGACACGCGGCCCAGCCAACCTGGTTGGAGTCTTGCGCAAGGAGTTAAGGCGGATTTGGCGATCAAGCAGGATCCTGGTCGGTTAGAATAGGAATCCTTATCCGGCCACATATGGCAATTGTAACTGGCTAGGATTAGTTTCCAGATCTGTAACCCTGCCCCCCGGACTATATAAGGCGGGCAGGGGATCCCTCTAAAAAACATCTCTCATTAACATACAGCAATACAATCAGACGCAGGACGTAGGTATTACGCCTTCTTGGCGGCCGAACCTGGATAAAACCTCGTGTCAGTCTTGCGTCACCGTCTTGTTTGTGGCTTGCGCATCTGTCTGCCGACAATCTACTACCTTGGGCATACCCCTAGGTAGACTGCCGACCATATTTCGTCGACAGTGGCGCGCCAGGTAGGGGGTGTGCGTACTGCTCTCCAAGCAAACAAGATGGTCATCACCTCCGGCTCCATGGCTACGCCGAACGGCCTCACGTTCACCGTCGGCCAGATCACCTGGACCACCGGCTCCGACGGCTTCATCGTCATGACCACGGAGGAGGCGTGGATTCAGTCTGCGCCGACCACTGCTTCACCTACATCGGCTACGGCTCCGACCACGATGGATCTGGCTCCGACCACGGTACATCTGGCTCCGACCACGATGGATCGGGCTCCGACCACGGTACGTCTGGCTCCGACCACGATGGATCTGGCTCCGACCACGGTACATCTAGCTCCGACCACGCCTACATCATCTTCAGCCACGCCGACGACTCGTCGTCCGCTTCCCCGCTACAAAGGGAAGCAGATCGACAACACCGACCTGCTCAACTCCATCGATCGGGTCGGCACCAAACTCGCTGAAACCCTAGCTCTGGTAAGTACGATTCAAAGTCAACCTAACGAGCAGGTAACCGCTCCCCACAACAGATCTACCCGACCAGCTCGGACCAGTCGTCCTGCATGACTTGGTACAGATCTCGTGGTCTTATCTACTCCTGAAAGGCGCTCCGCTCATCGCCGACCAGCCTCCGCGATGGGTCTCGGCTCTCCGAGTACGCAGCCTCGACGGAGAACCACCAGGTCTAGCCTTATGGCCTGCGAAACGCTACCTCCAGCTACGCGTATAACCCACAACGCTGCTTGGATCTATGTTTTATGCACCGACCTCGGCCGAAGCCGTGCGACTTCGTCAACATGATCCGGACTGAAGATTATTAGGAAGGATCCATCCACATAGTTCAAGAGGGCGACTCCACCTCCTCGTCTGGCATCGCATCTAAAGCATCTGTACACACCGAGCTTCAGCATCACGAAGACGACGGCACCAAGTACGATCTGGATCTGCCAGACCACGCTCCAGGGTTTTCACAATTCCCATCTTTCCCGCCAAGACGAGGGGATTTGATCCATGTTGTCAGCAATGACGAACCGCCGGTGGTTGGCGAAACAGAACAAGAAAAGACCGCGCGCGAAGCGCGCAATATTGACCGGTTCAATCGCCGGCAAATCGAAGCCGAAGCAGACCAGGAGGCGCGACGCATTAGGGTCTAGCCACGTGACCTAAACGATGCTTTCGACAGGGTGGGGGACAAACAGGTCTTCAGGACTCCAAGTGCCAATGTAGCCGTCGCCATGGCAACAATGCAACGGCTACCCAACACCCCGGAAACCCAAGCGGTTCGCGATGAAATACAAGCCTATCTGACGGCTGCCATGGCCCAGACCGCAGAGATTGTAAATCAAGTCCGGGCTCCATCCGTCTCAGTCAAGTCAAGCCACAGTCGCCAGCTTCCAAGCCACTCACAGCCACTCAACCCACGTGGCTCGCGCAACAATGACCCGTTAGACAACCATCGAGGCGGAAACGGTGGCCATGACGGTGGTAACCGCCGTCGGGAGGACAACCGTCGCGATATCCGGGACGATAATCACCAAGACAACCATGACAATCGTCGCGATAACCGCGGTCGCAGGGCTAATCCAGATGGCAATCGAGATCACCGTGATGGCAATAACGATCTCCGCCATTACCTCGGTGGACGCGATCTACGCGCTCGCATCAACCAGAGAGCTGACGATCGAGCATCCCACGAAAGCTATCGCCGTATGGAGTATGACACTACCCATGGTCCGCCGGGTTTGAAGCAGTTTACTCCACACCTTCGCCAAGTCATATGGCCCAAGAATTTTAAGCTCGAGAAACTTCAGAAGTATGACGGCAAAGAAAACCCCGAATTATGGGTCATGCTCTACGAAACCGCGTGTAGATCAGCCATGGCTGACGAGCACGTCATGTCTAACTACTTCCTAGTCACTGTTGGCCATGCAGGTCACCAATGGCTGGTCAGCTTACCGGCGAACTACTTTGATTCTTGGCAGGAGCTTAAGCAAGCCTTCATTGACAATTTCATCGCTACTTGTGAACAACCGGGCAACAAGTACGATATGCAACGGATCCGAGATCGGAAAGATGAGCCACTGCGCGAGTACGTCTGGCGTTTCTCAGAGATGCGCATCAAGGTCCCATCAATCTCCGACAATGAGGCAATCGAGGCTTTCATCACTGGCCTCTGTTTCCACGACGCCCTAAGAGACAAGCTCCTCCGAAAGAGACCTGAGTCGGTCACAGCGCTCCTATCCACCGCTAAGAAATATGCGGATGCCGACGACGCCAAGAAGATAATTATTGAAGAAGCAGCAAGGGTTCCACGCTCCGACCACCCCTCACACCGCGACGACTACCGTGGCAACTGTGGTCGGAGCAACAGTTTTGACCGCCGCAACCAGCGCAACGACTCCCGCGACCACCGCGACCGACGTAATCAGTAGCGTAACCGCCGTAACAATTACAGGAGCAAGCGTGCTCGGGAAGACGACGGCGAGGTCAATACCGTTAAAAAGGGTGGCGGACGTTGTAACTACGAAGACGACTACGCCAAAGCATTGAAGGGGCCCTGCCAGCTCCATCCTAAGTCAAACCATACCATGGAGAATTGCCGCGTTCTCAAGTCTATCTATACACGTCAACAGGCTCCGGATACATCCGACAAGCCTAACGATGTAGCAGAACAGCGCAACGAGGATAACGAAGACGACGATGCAGACCCTCATCACAAGTACGTCAAGCCAACCGATCGCGTGCACACCATCATTGGAGGCAAAGTGTCCATCGAGACCAAGTGAGAACGCAAGCTGCTCGCCCGTGCTTGTTTGAACGTGGCCAACACCGATAACCTGCTCGCCGATCCCCGGCTCCCTCCGTGGTCTCACCGCGAAATCTCTTTTAGTAGGAAGGACCAATGGGCCGCAATACCGGAGCCAGGACGTTTTCCCCTGGTCCTCAATCCTTGTATCAACAAGGTCCAGTTCGACAGAGTACTGATCGACGGCGGCAGCTCCATTGATATACTGTTCAAGAAACGATCGCGCATACCAAGATAGCTTAAGCGGATCTTAAGCCATACGAGGCACGCAGATTACGGGGTGTTCTTCTTGGATGAGCTCTACACCTCTCGGGCAGATCACACTACCTGTGCAGTTTGGGACCTCGGACCACTTCCACACCGATTACGTCAACTTTGTGGTCGCTGACTTCGACGGCACCTACCATGCTATTCTTGGTCGACCGTCGCTCACCAAGTTCATGGCCATACCTCATTATAGGTATCTGGTGCTCAAGATGCCTACCGAGAAAGGAGTCCTAACCCTCCGAGGTAACGTGTACGCCGCCTACACCTGCGAAGATGACAGTTTCAAAATAGCAGAGGCCCACGACCTCTCTATTCGCATGGCCGAGACCATGCTCGACGCTAAGAAGACCTTAGCCGACCACCTAGAGATCCCAGAGCTCGAGACTCCACGCAAAAACATCAAGTCAAAGGAGCACAAGGTGATCCAGCTGGTCGACAGCGACCCCAGCAAAACGGCCCTTATCGGGGCCAACCTAGATCCCAAATAGGATGACGCGCTCATCGGGTTTTTGAGGAGCAACGTGGATGTGCTCGCATGGAAACCTGCTGACATGCCCGGTGTACCTCGGAACTTGATCGAGCACTCCTTGAATGTCAACAGCAAGGCCAAACCTATCAAGCAGAAGCTTCGACGTTTCGCTCACGACAAAAAGGAGGCGATTAGGGTAGAAGTTACACGGCTTTTGGCAGCCGGATTCATTAAAGAAGTGTATCATCCGGAGTGGTTAGCCAACCCGGTTCTTGTACGCAAAAAGAATAATGAATGGAGAATGTGCGTTGATTACACTGATCTCAACAAACACTGCCCTAAGGACCCCTTCGGCTTACCTCGCATAGACAAGGTCATAGATTCAACCGCCAGTTGTGAGCTGCTTTCCTTTCTCGATTGCTACTCTGGTTATCACCAGATCGCTCTCAAAAAGGACGATCAGATCAAGACGTCTTTCATCACGCCTTTCGGCGCCTACTGCTACACGACTATGTCGTTCGGGCTCAAGAACGTCGGGGCTACATACCAACGCGCCATTCAGGCCTGCCTCGCAGACGAGATAAAAGATGACCTAGTAGAGGCCTATGTGGATGATGTAGTTGTCAAAACCAAGGAAGCACATACCCTTGTTGACAACCTCAAACGTACCTTCGCGGCCCTCAATACATTCCAATGGAAGTTAAACCCAAAGAAGTGCATCTTTGGTGTTCCTTCTGGTATATTGCTAGGCAACGTCGTCAGTTACGACGGCATACGCCCTAATTCAGAGAAAGTCAAAGCTGTCTTAGACATGAAGCCCCCTAAAAAGGTGAAGGATGTCCAAAAGCTTACCGGATGTATGGCCGCTCTAAGCCGTTTCATATCAAGATTAGGAGAAAAAGGGTTACCGTTTTTTAAACTACTCAAAGCATCTGAGAAGTTTGAATGGTCGGAAGAAGCAGACGCTGCCTTCACGCAGCTAAAACATTACCTTACATCACCTCCAGTCCTCATTGCTCCTAGAGAAGACGAAACCCTCATACTTTACATTGCAGCAACCAATCGGGTGGTCTCCACTACCATGGTGGTCGAGCGCGACGAGCCGGGCCACGCCTATAAGGTATAGCGGCCAATTTATTTCGTCAGTGAGGTACTCAACGAATCTAAGACCAGGTACCCACAGATTCAGAAACTGCTCTACGCCATACTGATAACATCCCGAAAGTTGAGACATTACTTCGACGGATATCGTGTGGTGGTCATGACCGAGTACCCTTTGGGGGACATCATTCGCAATAAGGATGCAAACGGGCGCATCGTCAAATGGGCAATGGAGCTATGCCCTTCTCCTTGGAATTCGCATAAGCCGTACTACAATCAAGTCTCAGGCACTCGTCGATTTCATCGTCGAGTGGACAGACTTAAGCACGCCTGCCTCTCCGGAATCCGATGAATATTGGACGATGTACTTCGATGGCTCTCTCACAATTGACGGTGCGGGAGCAGGGGTTCTTTTCGTGTCACCATCCAAGGAGCAGCTCGCTGCGTGCGTGCTCAGGATTTATTTTCAAAGCATCTAATAACGCCGCCGAGTATGAAGCATGCCCGCATGGTTTACGCATTGCGGTTGAGCTTGGTGTCAAACGCTCTCACGTCTCACGGAGACTCGGCTCGGTCATCAACCAACTCAACAAGGATCGGGACACGACCGGCGAAAAGATGGACGACATCTTTGTAAATCGATAAGAAAGCTGGAAGGCAGGTTCTATGGCATCGAGTACATACACGTGGTCGGGGACAAGAACCAAGCAGCGGATGCGCTGTCAAAGTTAGGATCATCTCGAGCCAAAATCCCGCATGGTGTATTCGTCCAAGACCTGCTCACGCCTTCCATCGAAGAGGAAGATTCCACGGTCGACAAAGTTCTGGACCAGCAATTGGTGGCTACGGTTCTGGTGCCAAGCACAACCGAGCCACCTCCGACCACTCATGAGCTAGACTGGAGAGTACCCTTCATCAAGTACTTAACAGATGGCAGCGGTTATTCTGATCGGACAGAAAATGAGCGCCTAATGCGTCGCAGTAAGCAGTATCTGCTCGTCGATGGCAAGTTATGGCGCAAAAACGCAAAGGAAGAAATCTTGATGATGTGTATAACCCAGGAAGAAGGCGAACATCTCCTGGACCAAATCCACTCTGGCTCCTGCGGCAACCACGCGGCCTCAAGAACACTGGTCGGTAAGGCTTTCCGAGTAGGGTTTTATTGGCCGTCAGCAGTAGCCGACGCAGAGAAGCTAGTCCGCCACTGTGAGGGTTGTCAGTTCTTTGCCAAAAGAATCCACGTACCAGCACACGAGATTCAGACAATACCAGCCTCTTGGCCCTTTGCATGCTGGGGACTGGATATGATCGGGCCCTTCAAACCGGCTCCTGGTAAATTTACATGTGTTTTTGTGCTGATTGACAAATTTTCTAAGTGGATTGAATACATGCCTTTGGTACAGGCATCTTCAGAAAAGGCTGTCATGTTCCTCGACCAGGTCATCCACCGTTTCGGCATACCCAACAGCATCATCACCGATCTGGGTACTCAGTTCACCGGGAACGCTTTTTGGGACTTCTACGATGAAAGGAGCATAGTAGTAAAATATGTCTCGGTGGCGCACCCTAGAGCTAATGGACAAGTCAAGCGGGCAAATGGCATGATCTTGGATGCATTGAAGAAGAGGATGTACAGAGAAAATGACAAAGCCCCCGGAAGATGGCTCAAGGAGTTACCAGCCGTGGTCTGGGGCCTCCGAACTCAGCCCAGTCGTAACACCGGCGTCTCACCATACTTTATGGTTTACGGCGCTGAGGCAGTCCTCCCATCAGATATAGCTTTCAGACCAGCAAGGGTAGAGAACTTCGACGAGGGCAAGGTCAATGAAGTACGGGAGCTAGAAGTAAACAGCGCAGAAGAGAAAAGGCTCGATTCTTGTGTACGTACCGCCAAATACCTTGCTTTGCTTTCTGCAGTACTACAACAAAAATGTTAAAGAGCGGTTCTTCGTGGTCGGAGATTTGGTCCTGAAGTGGAAGACGAACCAGGCTGGTGTCCACAAACTTGCAACCCCATGGGAGGGACCATTCATGATCAAGGAAGTCACACGACCAACGTCTTACAGGTTAGCTTGCCTAGACGGTACGGACGTACCAAACTCTTGGCACATCGACAAGCTTAGACGTTTCTATGCTTAACTACTAAGATATGTACTCCTTTTGTACTTTCGATTTATTTCAATAAAGCAATTATGATTTCTCCGAGCACTCTAATGTGTCACTTCGAGTTTTATGGTTATTCTAACTCAGCCAGTAAAAGCCGACCACCACCCCTTCTACGGTTTTCGGAGCAGGCTCTGTCTCCGGTTCCTCCCAATACGTGCATGGGATCCGTTCTCTATGTTACGGGTGATCGGCAGGTCCCCCTTGGTTTAACTTGTCTGCGTCTACGTGTGCACAGGTCACCAGACCTCACACTCCGACCACATGGAAAACCAGGGCCGCACAAACTTTTCGGGATGATGTGTCGAGCACGATGGTACAACTAAACAGAACGTTAATACGTTTTTACTTAGTTACACCAACATAAAGTATCAAGCTTAAATACGCTTTATACAAAGCAAACAAGTTTATATAGTTACGTTATTACAAGCTTGCCTGAAGAGGCTCAAGTTCACAATAACACAACTATGTCCTCCTTCTACAGCTCTAAGCCTATTACATTGGCTGGTCGGGGCGCATGGCACTTACTGCTCGCCGCTTCCGATACCCTACTCGAGTCTCGGGGACTCTTGTGCTAGTTGAGCTGAAGGGGATGGCCCCTTGGTGCTGGGCTGGTCGAGACCGTGAGCTTCGCGTTGGTTGGCTCGCGGTGATGGCATTTCCGGTGACTCGTCGATGGCGTACACTGTCACAGTGTTTGTCCCACCTCCACACAGGTTAATATCGCCAATTATCTTTGATGACAAGTCCAGCTGGGCCGTCCGAAGCTCCTCTGCCTTGTCTGGGTCTACATCCTTCGGGTAACCCAGCCTCCAGGCGCTTGGGATCGATCAGGGGGTAGTGGGCACGCACCATGCTTAGTACATGGGCACCCGTGTACTCACCAGCCCCCTTCACGAACTCCTGGAACCATCCCCACGCTTGTCTGCATCTCTCGACCAGCCCGAGCTGGCGCGTCCTCGGCTCTTCCTCTGTGAGCGCCGGGTCTATAAGGTCGAGGATGGGCACAATGCTAGTTGCCACTTCTTGGCACCGTTTCTCCCACGTGTCCTGCTCCTCGGCGGCCTTGAGGCATCGTGCTTTCCAGTCATCACGCTCTCTGATCACGACCTCTAGGTGCTTCTTGGCATTGACTTTCAAAACTAAACACAGTACAAGACATCAAATGTGAAAACACGACATGGCAAGGTGGGCAACAGAATGAGAAAGGTGATCTGGAATACTTACTTTTTAGTTCCTCCTTCATTTTGTTGGTGTGGTCTTGGAGTTGAGACTGGCTGTGTGCTAGCTTCACATTGTCCTCCTTCAAGCGACCACACTCTGCTGTCACACGATTATTTTCCCCTTTGAGGCGGGCCACTTCAGCTTCTAAACCTGCCTTACAGCTGTTACTACCAAGAATACAACAACACAAGTCCTGCACTTGTTATGATAAGATGAAACTTTACTTGTTTTCTCCAGCTCTTTGTTGTTGAGCTGGCCGACCAGGTTTTGGTTCTGTGTTTCTCGATCTATCCTCTCCTGGTCGGCGGTTTCAAGTTGGCACCGCAAGCGTTCCACTTCGGCCACCAGTTCTTTATTGGTCGCCGCGATTCCTTCAATCTGGTCGAAGCACCTCTTTCGGTATTTTGCGGTTTTCATCAGGTCCTACATACAGACAAGCTAAGTCAGACAGTTCGACTACATAACAGGGTCAAGGATTCAAGCCAAACGTACCTGGACTTCTATCACCAGACGCTTGGCCGCCCGTTCGACTCTTAGGGTCTCTTTGACCTCTGGGATTTCTTCGTGCATAACCCATCCGTCATTCCAATAGCGTGACACATATACATGTTGTCGCCTATCTTGGGGACGGCCCAGGACCTCTTCTACTTCTTCCTCTTCAGCCTCCTATTCGGGAGGCGGCGCTGGTCTGGAGTCTGCAGACTCCACAACCACCAGGGCTTTTCCACGAGCCGTCGCGTCGGCCAGAATGCTCTGGGCCACTTCTGGCTGCTGCTCCTCGGCTAGATCCGGCTCCCTTGGCGCCATGGTATCCGCCTTAGCAGGGTTCGTGCTCGGAGCACTTGTACTCTGCTCGGCTGTCTTCTCGACCAGCCGCTCGGGGACTGGCGTCTGGTCGTCCGCCTGCTGAGGTCCAGGCGGAGTTCCTACTACAGGCTCCTCCACGGCTGGCTGCTGGGCAGTTTGTCCCGCCATCGCTGGCGAAGTTGTGCCGCACCCGGCTAGCTGGTCGGGGTTCTCGGTGGACGCCGACCTAATATATCAGAGACAATTTCAGAAGATAGTAGTATCCAATGCAAATTACAAGCTTACATCAAAGATATAGATACTTACAGCTTCGATTTGCGGAATGATGTGGCAAAGGTGCGTCGCCTTGACCGTCCCTGCTCCGCGTGCTCGGCAGGCTCCACCGGGTCTTTTTCCACCTCCGGTACAGGCGTCGGGGTTTGATGCCCGATGTTTCCCTCGCTTGTACTCTGTGTTGCAGTGGTCGGTGATGCGACCACTGCTGGCACGGAGGAGCCACCCTGCTCCGAAGACCCCATTTGTCTTCTCCTCTTTCGAGGGACGAGCCGGAAGATGTCCGCATCCTCTGCTTCATCGTCCGACAGGGGGAAGATAGCTTGGCGTCGTTTGCTGGCCGCCGGACGCTTGCCAGCGGCTCTGGTCGGTGCGTCCTCCACAGTCTCGAGTGCCGCCCAGTGGACGTCGTCGGTCCTGGCGCTGGTCTGGGCGGCTGGGTCGGCAGCTTGCGGCCAATCTACACCGGGGGGAGGCGACACGAACACTGCTGCCCGGTCACGACCATTCCACTGCGACACAAAGCGGGGGCAACAGTCAATTTCTTGTTACAACATGACTCTACAGTTAAAAGGAGGCATCAATTACCTTTGGGGGAGGTCGGGCCAGTTTGAAGGCGTGCTCGATGTCGTTCAGCCTGACGTAATTGGGATCGGCCAGGTTGAATAGCTCCCCAATCCTGGCTTTGATTTCCGTCTTGTCGAGCGGCTCCTTCCTGGTCCTTGTCGGATCGGCGCTTCCCTGGTACTCGAAGCCTGGATGAACCCTCTTTTGGCAGGGCTGGATCCTTCGGCTGATGAAGTTCCCGACCACACTTGGGCCATCTAGCTTTCCCCACGGGATCATCCCGAGCAGTTCGGCGATCTGCTCCAGGTTCTCGGGCTTTTCTGTCCAGCTATTCTTCTTCTCTGGAATCAGTCTCACGTCACACAGGGTGATGGTGTTCGGCTCTTCACGGATGTAGAACCACTTCTGGTACCACTCATCCAGCGAGGTGTTCCAGGGGCAGTGCAAGTATTGTGTTTTCATGCCGTCGTGCAGATTCAGGTAGGCGCCTCCGGCTATCTTCGAGCCACCGCTCCCTTTCTTCCGAAGACAGAACAGGTGGCGAAAGAGGTCGAAATGGGGCTGGAAGCCACCATAAGACTTGCAGAGATGAATGAAGGTGGAGATAAGGAGAATCGAATTGGGATGCAGATTGCAAATCCCAATCTCGTAGTACAAGCAGAGACCCTGAAGGAAAGGGTGCACTGGAATCCCGAAACCCCGTTTGAAGAAGTCTTCGAAAACCACAATGTCACCTGGTTGTGGATCAGGGAAGCTTTCTCCTTCCGGCGCACGCCGTCCCATGAGTGCCTTGTTGTGGAGCACTCCCATGGCGACGAGGTCCTCGATGGTCTGCTCATTGCTCCGCGACTTCCACCATTCCTTCTCCATGACCCCGCCTTTCTTCTGGGCGTCTCTCTTCGCCATTAGTCTGTCCTTGCTAAGGGGGTGGATGCGGTGGCAAGGGGATTGGCGACGATTTTCGGAGGAATAGGGTTTGGCAGGAGGAAGAAGAGGGTTGCGGCGGCAAATGACAATGGGGAACGGTGTGAGTAACTTACCAGATCTACATTATATAAAACAAAGAGCTCCGTCGTTTAAATCGCCGAGATTATTGGGAGATGTGCGCGCAGCGCGCAGCATGACGGTTGTTCACACAACCTCGAGAGATCACGCCAATAAACGCGCCTCTTCGTTAATAGTGTAAGAGGGCCCACATCGACGCCGCGCCCATACGGTGCATAGCATTATTTGCCGAAAAAGAGTAAGAAGACAGAATGACGTACTATACCCATTTGCTTTTTTGACCAAAGGCGTGTCGATTTGGACTTGGCAGAGAATAGAGATAAAGAAATACACCGAATAAATACATCAATGGCGTTCGTGTTTTAGATGCCCGTTTCGCGCCAAGGATGGATCAGGGACTGCCCAGACCACTGCTGTGTGCTCGGGATTGAGGACCAATCGCTGTGCTCGGGGACTGCCCAGATGAAAGGTCCTAATATGGCTAGAGGGGGGGTGAATAGCCTATTTAAAAACTACAAATCAACTAGAGCAATTTGATTAGTAAGACAAATAGCGAAATGCAAACTTGCTCTAGCTCTACAAGGGTTGCAAGCCACCTATCCAACAATTCTAGTTGCAATGATCTATTTGCACACAATCTACTTGACCACTACTCACTAAGAGCTCTCACAAAAGCTACACTAAAGAGCTCCACTAGATATGTTTAAAGCACAAGGCAAGCTCTCAATTCTAAATACACTAAAGAGCTTGCTATATCTAGTTCTTGAAATGTAAATGAGTAAGTGAGGCGATTATCTCGCCGGGTCGTGGAGTGAACCAATTACACGATGAATATATAGCCAATCACCGGGAGAATGCGAATGACAAGAGACAACCGATTTTTCTCCCGAGGTTCACGTGCTTGCCAACACGCTAGTCCCGTTGTGTCGACCAACACTTGGTGGTTCAATGGCTAAGAGGTGTTTTCACAAACCTCATCCACACGATAGGACACCGCAAGAACCGACCCACAAGTGAGGTAACTCAATGACACGAGCAATTTACTAGAGTTACCTTTTGGCACTCCGCAGGGGAAGGTACAACTCCCCTCACAATCACCGAAGGGCGGCCACGAACAATCACCAACTCGTGCCAATCCTTCACCCATTGCTCCAACTGGTCTAGGTGGTGGCAACCACCAAGAGAAACAAGCGAAATCCATGACAAGAACACGAATACCAAAGTGCCACTAGATGCAATCACTCAAGCAATGCACTTGGATTCTCTCCCAATCTCACAATGATGATGGATCAATGATGGAGATGAGTGGGAGGGCTTTGGCTAAGCTCACAAGGTTGCTATGTCAATGAAAATGTGCAAGAGAGCTCCCTTGAGCGGCCATGGGGCTATAAATAGAGCCCCCATCAAATAGAGCCGTTGTACCCCTTCCTTTGGGCAAAACACGCCCGACCGGACGCTTCCGGTCATACCGATCGGACGCCGGCCCCTCGGCGTCCGGTCGCCGATGGACGCCACGCGTCACCAGCTTCAAACGCTGTTCGTCAGATTTCAACGGCTACGAAGCTGACCGGACGCTCCGGCAAAACTGACCGGACGCTGAAGCCCCAGCGTCCGGTCGTTTCCAGTAAGCTCCCCAAGGCATGTTTTTTCGACCGGACGCGTCCGGTCCACCTTGACCGGACACAGACCAGCGTCCGGTGCTCAACCCTACCCACTGTGCCGTCTGACAGCTCGACCGGACGCAGCCTTTCAGCGTCCGGTCGCTGAGTGACCCAGCGTCCGGTCAGTAGACCGACGCCAGCATCATTTCGACCAACTCCATTTCAACTCTAACTTCTTCACCCTTGCACAAATGTGCAACCACCAAGAATTTTGCATCGGCGCAATAGAAAATAGACAATTCATTTTCCGAAAGCGTTGAATCCCATCTCATAAGCTTTCGGCGGGAGGGAGAGAGGGACCCAAACCCATCTCAACCCTGCAAACACCTTGTGCACATGTGTTAGCATATTTTCACAAATATTTTCAAGGGTGTTAGCACTCCACTAGATCCTAAATGCATATGCAATGAGTTAGAGCATCTAGTGGCACTTTGATAACCGCATTTCGATACGAGTTACACTCCTCTTAATAGTACGGCTATCTATCCTAAATGTGATCACACTCACTAAGTGTCTTGATCACTAAAACAAAATGGCTCCTACATTTTATACCTTTGCCTTGAGCCTTTTATTTTTCTCTTTCTTCTTTTCCAAGTTCAAGCATTTGATCATCACCATGCTATCACCATTATCATGATCTTCGTCATTGCTTCATCACTTGGAGTAGTGCTACCTATCTCATAATCATCTTGATAAACTAGGTTAGCACTTAGGGTTTCATCAATTAACCAAAACCAATCTAGAGCTTTCACCAGACCACTGCTGTGCTCGGGGACTGTCCAGACCACTGCTGTGCTTAGGGACTACCCAGACCACTGCTGTGCTCGGGGACTGCACAGACCACTGCCGTGCTCGTGGACCGCCCAGACCACTGAAGTGCTCGGGGACTGCTCCGACCACTAACGTGCTCGGGGACTACTACGACCACTATCGTGCTCGGAGACTGCTCCGACAACTGGTGTGCTCGGGGGATATCCCGACCACTGATCGAAGAATTGTTCTCCTCGGCTACATGTGATTTATACTCACATACAGTTGAGAGACATTTATTTAGACCTTACTACAAGGCTCATACTTCGCCTTCCAGCAAGCTCGGGGACTACATCGGTACGATGCACCTGCCGGTGCATCTCGTATCGCCTGTACGACGATTGGGTTCTCAACTTAATTGGGAATTATTTTTAGACCCTGGCACCACGTGCTTACTTCACCTTGCGGTGAATGTGTTTGTTTTTCGACCACTACGCCTCTGATGATCAAAGATGCTACGCTTCAAGACGCACTTACATTTCTTTTCAGAAATACAAGTGGGCACACTTCTCGGGACAGAAATCTTTTTCTTTTTTCTTAAGAGCACCATACATTCTTCAAACAACCTATTTCTCCGGCGACGACGGTGGTCGAAAGATGTCAAGGACTCGGGCGTAACTTGTCGGAGAAGGTCGAAATGGCGTGTCGCAACATAATACATGGTGCTCGGGGACTAGCTGTTGGGGTATTAACCCCTATACCCTTACGGCTAAGCTTGGGCCGGCCTAGATCGATGGGTCCGGTCCATCCGAAAGACGACGCGCGGCCCAGCCAACCTGGTTGGAGTCCTGCGCAAGGAGTTAAGGCAGATTTGGCGATCAAGCAGGATCCTGGTCGGTTAGAATAGGAATCCTTATCCGGCCGCATATGGCAATTATAACTGGCTAGGATTAGTTTCCAGATCTATAACCCTGCCCCCCGGACTATATAAGGCGGGCAGGGGATCCCTCTAAAAAACATCTCTCATTAACATACAACAATACAATCAGACGCAGGACGTAGGTATTACGCCTTCTTGGCGGCCGAACCTGGATAAAACCTCATGTCAGTCTTGCGTCACCGTCTTGTTTGTGGCTTGCGCATCTGTCTGCCGACAATCTACTACCTTGGGCATACCCCTAGGTAGACTGCCGACCATATTTCGTCGACACCGTGGAAGGGAGAGCCCGCCAGGCGGAGTTCTGATCGGGGATGCGCATGGCGTCGAGGGTGTCGACATAGAGGATGTTGAGGCCGCTGCCTCCGTCCATCAGCACCTTGGTGAGGCACTTCTTGCGGACGATGGGGTCGACGATGAGCGGGTAATGTCCCAGTCACGCGTCATGGGAGGGATGGTCCCTCTGATCGAAGGTGATTGAAGATTCCGACCAACTGAGGAAGGAGGGGACGGCCGTCTCGGCGGCGCATGCCTCCCTATAGCGCACCTTGTGCAGGCACGTGGACCAGATGGCATCGAATCCGTCGAAGATCATGATGCATTCCTTAGGGTCGGGGAAGTCGTCTCCGTCCTTGCCCGCCGCGCCTCCTTTCTTGGCTGCCGCCTCTTTGCCGTCTCCTTCTTTTGGCCCACCGGCCTATCATAGGAAACGTTTGAGGAGCTCGCTGTCCTTGTAAAGGTGTTTGACGGGGTAGGCATGGTTAGTGCACGGGCTATCCATGAGCCACGGCGACCAACGCGGTGTTGTCCGATCGGCACCGATTCTTTTTGTTCTTCTTGCCCCTCTGTGTGGAGGGGCCCTCGTCTTGGTCCGTGCGCTTGGCCTTGCCTTTGTCCTGGCCCCCGTTGAAGATCACTCCAACCGCCTCCTCACCAGAGGCGTGGTTAGTGGTGATGTCGAGCAGGTCACGGGTGGTACGGGGCTTCAGGCATCCAAGCTTGTGGATCAGGGACTCACAGGTCATCCCAGAGAGGAATGCGCTGATGACGTCTGCGTCGATGACATTAGGGAGGGAGTTGCATCGTTGGGAGAACCTGTGGATATAATCCCGTAGGGACTCGCTGGGCTCCTACTGGCAACTCTTGAGGTCCCAGAAGTTTCTAGGGCGAACATATGTCCCCTGGAAATTTCCGACGATGACCCTCTTGAGGTCTGCCCAGTCGCGGATGCTATTGTGCGGAAGGAATTCAAGCCATGCTCGAACATGTTCCCCCACGCAGATGGGGAGATACTGAATGATGAAATAGTCATCATCCACCCCTCCGGCTCGGCAGGCGAGCTAGAAATCTTCGAGCCAAATACTGATGTTTGTCTCCTCGGTGTACTTGGTGATGTTGGTGGGCGGTCAGAAGCGCTGTGGGAACGGCGCTCTCCAGATACGCCAGTCAAAAGCCCATGGTCCTGGGCCCTCAGGGATGGGACTCCGGTTGTCTGGCCGGTGACCATGCCTGGGGCGCGTTTCACCGCTCCCTCGATGGTTTGGCCGAGAGCCGTGTCGCCTACCCTCATCGCCACCCGGCGGACATCATCATCATGCCGGGATTGATGCCGGTTGTTGATCACACTGCGAGCGTCTAGGTGCAGACCGGGCCATTCGTGTACAAGCGGTCGGTGTAGGGCAGGCGCCAGGTCGGACCGCGGCGCGGTCGCTGCCTCCCGAGCCGCATTTGGAGGCTGAAGTGGCAAGCGGATGGAGCGATTCGTCTGGCGCGTCCCTACTCCCCTAGTGGGGAGAGAGGGCACATGTCGGAGTCACGATGCGGAGCTTTCTGCCTATTGAATGGTGGTGGCTTTTACCAGCACCCGGAGGTTCCGGTAGGCCGCCCGCTCCTGGGGGTCAACGGGCTAGGGAACGCCGCGCAGAAGCATTGCCGCTGCAGCGATGTTCTGGCTAGCCTGAGCAAACTGTGGGGGATCGTTCCCCTCGTTCATGATGTCGTGTTGGACCTGGCGGGCGCGACCCCGGGTGCCGCCCGCTGGGTTATGCGCATGGGGCGCAACGTGCTGCACCGAGCGTGCCGATGCAGGTGGCGGCTGGTTCTGCCGCCGTTGTCGTAGTTCCTCGGCGTGCACTTGCGTAAACGCGAGGGCCCCCGCACACAGGTCCAGAGGGGTTTGAGTTTGTACAGACTCCGCAACCACCGGTGGCTATCCCAAAGCGTCCGCCATAGCGCAATCCCAGGACAAACGGTGGCTAGGTGCCACATCACCGATGCTAGAGCTGTCCCTCTCACCCTCGTCATCCAAAAGTTCGTGGAAGGTGGTAGGAGCATGGCTCGCCATTCCTACGAATTTGGATGTGAGAGGGGATGGCGCTAGTGTCCTTCGGAGCCCCCGAGCGCACGCGCCCGCAGGGGAGGCGAGGCCATAGGGGAATTGATCGTGCGGTGTTCGCGGTGCGGTCAATATGGTCCCTCCGGATAATCGGCGGGAGATAGTAAATAGAGAGTAAATAACAATATGCATATTACTCATAGTGGGGTTTGAGCAGAGAGTTTGCTCAGAAAGAAGTGCAGATGCCTCGTCATTGAAGTCGTCGTGCGTCCCAAAGCCGATGGAGGGCGCTCCTCCGACGGGCGCCGGAACAAGTGTCTCCTCATAGAGGTGTAGTATGCCGAGCTAGTCGATGACGAAGTCCAGGCTTCCAAAGAGGAAGGCATGGGATAGCTCGAAGACGGGTGGAACCCACATCCCAACCGGTGGGAGTGCGGGAAACTCCAGTGAGCCGAAGCAAGTCGTATCGCTTGAGCCCACGGACGGTGCCAACTGTCAGTGCAGAAAGTGACCAACATGTAAATATTTGTAGTTTTGCCGTACGTTGTGGTCGGAGGTGGCCTAGCACTCAATGACACAGGGTTTATACTGGTTCAGGCAACGTGCCCTATGTCTAGTTTGAGTCGGTCGGTGACTTTATTCTTGAGCCCAGGTGCTCGAAGTTTGCAGTGGGTTTACAAACAAGGAGAAAGATGGGGGGTACAAGTGGTCCGGTTGAACTCCGGTCGGAAGGGGCGAGAGTGACGGGAGCTCCACTATGAGCTAAGTGTTCGAGCGTGTGCTCGTGGTTTGAACCTGATGGTTCTGTTGTTGTGTGCTAGTGAACTTGATCAATCTGAATGAATCTGAATCAACTTGAATGTTGGGAGAGAGCGCATCCCCTTTTATAGATGAAGGGGATGGCCTTACAAGTGAGAGGGAGAGAGTACATATGTTTCTAAGCCTTGTTTCCCACGCCGGTGGGTACAGGATGATGGTAGGCGCCCACAACACTGTTGGATGTCAGATGCACGTGGGAGGTTATGTTGTTTTCTTCGGGTATGGCAGACGTCGGCGCCTGCCACACTGTTGATACCTGGAGGCATGCAAGGGGTTTTACCATGTTCGCCTGGTACGGTAAATGCCGGCGCCCACAACACTGTTGATGCCTAGAGGCATGTGGGGGGAGCCTTACCGTATGGGAGTTAATGGCGCCCACAATACTGTAGGGGAAAATGTCAGTGCCTACAACACTGCTTGGGTTCTGTCGTGCGAGGAGGGTCGCAGGGTACTGCCTGGCAGGTGCACAGGGTACGGTCCCTGGTATCATGGTTTGACTTGTGCGCCCTGCCTTACTTTCCCTGTCCGTTCCCTAGTCCTAACCGAACGGGCGGCCCTGGTCGGTTAGTCCTAGTCGGCTCTGAATGCGCCAGTTGGAGAAGAGCAGTGAGCAGGGGTTTGGTGCATCCCCAGTCGGAGATGCGGGTTGGAGTCGGAAGTAGTGCTTTGGCCAGGCCTTCCGGTCGGAGAGGCCGTCCGAAGGGGGGCTAGAGACTGAAGCGAGCGCTCCGGTCGGAGAGGTGGGCCAGGGTCAGAAACGGGCGCCGTTCCTCCTGGGCTAGGCCTTCCGGTCGGTGATTGGATCATCCCTCTGGCCTATTGTTTAGGTACTTGGGCCAGCCCATGAGTTGCACGTTGTTTGCAACGTTGCCTGCTGGGCCGAGCCTCTGTTGGGAAGCCGGTCCGTGAGGGACCCTGGGTTTATGAACCCGAAACCACCTACTTTCTGCTCGGCGGGCGCAGGTCAACTTCTGGAAGCTCGTCACATCGTACGACGCGTTGGACGCCAACAACAACGCTAGTGCCCCATTCTGCTCCGTGTGCCGCTGCGCACGAAGCACCCACCATGGCCGCTAACGGGCATGCAAGGCTAGATCCGACAGTTCTAGGTCCTAGCCGGCCAGCCGTCACCACCGCTTTGGCCCTACAGGCCACGGGCGCGACCGGGCTGGCCACAGCCGCCTCGCCCAGGAACACACGCGGGCGGGCACCCCGCCGCTCAGCAGGACGCTCGCGTATGGGCTCCCCTAGCCCCGTTGCCGCTTCTACCGACCCCTAGCTACAAGACCGCCGCCGGCCGATCACCACCGCCGGCGAGCACTGGGACGCGGGTGCGAGCCCGCCTGAGCCAACCCAGGAGGCTGATGCCTCCTCTCCTTTCCCTATATTCATGTTCTCTGGAAGAGATAAGGGAGAGAGAGAAAGGGAGGGGAGGGGGCGGCGGCGGATATATTAGTTATTTTTGCCGAGTGTTAGATCACGGCAATCGGTAAATTCATCTTTGCCGACTGTCTAGGGTTTTGGACACTCGGCAAATATATTAGTTATTTTTTTATTTCCTTGTTTTCCATAACATGTTTTTCCTTTTTTGTTCGATGTACTTTGAAAATACCTTGTCAACTATACTCATTAATATATGTATGATTTTTCTACGAATATGATCCCATTATTTTATGTAGTTATAGTTCAAATTTGATTTATATCAATTAAAATTCTATAATCGCACTTAATAAATTAAAATTATCAAACGGATCCAAATAATTACCAAAATTTCACATGAAACAATCTATGTTCTCTATTGCCTATACAAAAAGTTTTGAAGTTAAACCCCCAATTCGACCGTTACTTTGACCCCAAATCTTACCGATTCCTTCTCAATGCTACGATTCTTCTTCTGAGATGCTTCGGTTTCTAAACATCGTACATGACAAATTGTACGAAACCTTCTCAAATTTTTACCACAGTCTCCATGTATGATATCATCACATCATGACAAATCTCATGATTTTCAGACTTCGTTTGCTTTTTTAGAATTTAAAAACCATTCGGCCACACGTTCGTGGTTGTGTTTCCTGAACATGTTCGAAATTTCTTTTCATTTCTCGGGTAAGGCCTCACATTGGACTCAATAACATGAATATCATTTTTCTACTCATTTTATTCTATTATTTGAATCACTTGCAGTTCAAATTTGACATTTACCAAAAAAATATTTGAAATGCAATAAATTAATTAAATATAACATACATATCCACAAACATACCAAATTTTAACATGGAATACCACACGTTGTATGTAGAGAGTAGAAAAAGTTTCAAGATCATTTGAGAAAAAAAATGAAATTATTTGCCGAGTGCCAAATAATTACACTCGGCAAACATATTTCTTTGCCGAGTGCCAGGCAATTACACTCGACAAACATACTTCTTTGTCGAGTGCCTAGTTTTGCCGAGTGTTTTTTTCTAGTTTGCCGAGTGTCAAACTTTGCCGAGTGTTTTTTTGCCTCGTTTGCCGAGTATAATTATTTTGCCGAGTGTTTTTTTTTGCATCACTCGGCAAAGAGCTTGTTTGCCGAGTGCCTGATGGATTGCACTCGACAAACCATATTGCACTCGGCTTACCTTCTGTTTCCGGTAGTGAGTACTCCTCGATTCCCTTGCTTTGCTTCCCTATCCCGAACTCTGTTTCCCAGTGTATTGGAGCTTCAGTACTTGTGCTTGCTTAAGTTGGGGTTCAACAGTTGTAGTGATTGGGTTCCACCGGTGGTTGCTAACACACTATACCGGGAAGATGCTCGGTGCTGTCTATCTCGCTTCCAAAGGCAAATTTTTTTTCACAAAAATGCAGGTGAGCTACGTATCATTAATATATCCAAAGGCAGGTTCAACATCTGGAAGTGGTTCATGTTTGGAGACCACGTTTCTAGAGGCAAGCGGTACTGGAAGTGGCTCATTTTCAGAGACCATATGATAGAGTGGGTGGTCTACCCGGTCTATGGAAACTGATTCCACGCACGTGTCACACCTCAAAATTTCTGATTTTAGGTTGTACATAGAAAACACTAAATAAAAAGAATTATTTTAATATTTGGATGAAATTTACCAAGTTTAGTTTGAGCTAGCACAAATTTAGTTATAGAAAAAATGTAAATTTTCAAAGTTTTCTAATTTTGACGGGCGTTTGGATGATATGATGTTTGCTTGTTGCTTCTTTGTGTGTTGAGAGTGAGCAAAGTCTTTAAAAAGCGTTAGTAGGTTAATTTTTCTTCTCCGACACGCCTCTATCTTTTTCTACAATCAAATTCTTTGTTTCTCAGCTTAAGTTTTCATTGGAAGCTTCCTAAAATCTTTTCTTTGTAATGCAAATCACTCCTTTTAGTTTCTCGTCCATCAATCAATCTCTACAAACCTCTCGGGAGTTTTTTCAGCTTTTTCTAGAACTTGTTCCTATTTGTCTGTGAGCATAATTTAATTTTTAGAAACTCCAAATTATCTTATCATGGGATCCAAATACTTTATTTGAGTTTCTCATGTTCCATAATGTCTCTAGGAATTTTCTCCAAATTTTCAAAGCTTTCGGAGTATTTTTCGCGGCTTAAATAAAAATTTTAGACTTTTCTGGAATTATTTTATCCACGAAATTCATTAATTTCGAAAATAATAAATTTCTCATTTTTTTCAACGCTCAAAGTCCATGTGCAATAATCCTAATAAATCATAAAGGTCCATTCATTTATTTACTAATGGGCTTTAATGATTATTTAGGCCTATTAGTAAATGTGAATGGTGCAACATCAATTAGTATCATATTGTTAGTTGATGTAGATGTGGACAGTTTTTCTCCCCATAAATATGTACCAATCCCTTAGGCAAAGCGCACCAAAATTACCGTAAGGAGAGCCCCTAGTTTGGAAAATCCCTCGTGTAGTAAATTAGATTTTTTTTCCTCCTCTTGCCGTCACCGTCGCTGCCACGTTGCCCAGCCCCGCCATCCTCTCCTTCGTGCAACAAGTCGAGCCCAACCCTACGTAGTTGCTGTTGCCATGGCCGTGTGGTGGCTGTACGGGAGGCCTAGGGATGAAGACGAGGTAATCACGAAATTACCACTAGTTCGTAATATCGTCGTCGTATATTCGTTTTAAGTCCGTTTCGAGTCGTTCCCATTGCATTACATTTGTATCAATGTGATCCACATGCTAGTGTCGTCGTTTTTCATGTCAAGTGACTTTTATATATGTGCTTAAATATTAATTTGATTAATATGCACGCAACTAGTTTTTATAAATAAAAGCAACGTAATTATATACAATGCTCTTTTGCAAATAAGTTTTAACATTACTAGTTGCTAACATAAATATGTTTCTAAATTACAATATGTTTAGTCTAAAACACATATCAAATTTGATTAGATGTTCTCACATGTTAGTTTGTATTTGCAAGTTAAAGTTGAATTGGTGTAAATGATATCAAAATATTTATAAATAAAATATGATTAGCTTCAACTCAGTTTTTAAGTATAAATATGATTTGTTTAATCTAAATTAATGTTACTCACATAGTTTTTCCTAATTAACATAAATCAAGCTCATAGTTTTCTCTTTTCTTTTATAATATAAAACCCTGTAGTCATTTCTTTACGATCGTAGTTCCAATTAGCATGCTTTTTATGTCTGTGTGTTCGTAGCGACGTGTAGAACATCTTTAAAACCTTTTTACTTACTGTTTCATATGTGTGGTGTACTATTCTAATTTAGTTCTATTGTTTGCTTCGTGTATGATTGCATGGATGCTTGTGTGGTGCTTTATGATCATGTCTAGTCGGTGAGCTTTACGTGTTTATCAAGGAGTTCCATTGAAGGTTTGGACTAGAAGAAGGATCTGAGTCTAAGGCAAGTATAGTATGAGATCTTCCTTGTTGTCCTATACATCTTTAATCATTTAATTCATACTGCATGTGTCAACCTTGGCAACCGTAGTAATTTTCCTAGCTATTTAAAATCCTGGATTCCTTGTCACCTATGGGGTATTGCATTGGTTAGTATGATGCTAGTGCTCAACTGAAACCATGATCTTGTAACTTGACTAATGGTATATGCAATAAACACTAAAAGATGATTTTTAGCAACATGGGATCAGGGGGCTAGAGCATTGGGCTGTTTTTAGGGTGCTCTAGATTTCTCTCCCTAAGGACTTATTTGTAAGTGATCATCCGGGACTTACAGTACAGCTGTGAGGGCTACATGGCTCTGGCTTTAGCTCGGTATGAGGACCTTTTCTAGCTTGTTAGTGGTTACCTTCATTGACATAAGAATGGCTTGACGAATCGGGTATAGGACAGTCTCTACTCTTATGCGTATAGCCGCGATGGAATTGTGCCATTCGACAAGAGGTTCCTATATCTGTTTGCCGAGTGAATCTAATGGCCCTGACTTGTTAGACGAACCTTTGAAAGGCTTCATAGTGACCCCCTGTCTGCTCATCTTGAAAGTGTTTTGTGAGTAATTAACCCGGGCATATGGGTATCATGACTCACAGTGAAAGTATACAACCTCTGCAGAGTGTAAAACTGGTATATCAACCGTGCTCACGATCACGAGCGGCCTTGAAACATTTACGGAATAGATGAACACTAAGAATTATCTGTTTATGCTATTCATTATTCATGTTTACATTGATCATGTGTTTTGCATTGGGAATTGAAACAACTTGTTGCTACTCTTAAGCTAAAAATTGTGACAACTAAAAGCTGAATGCTGTTAAACCTGTGTCAAGTCTTTTGAGCCTCATGAACCCCATGTTACACTTGTTGAGTACGACATGTACTTACGCTTGTTTATTTTCATTATTTGGATAAAAATCCCGAATGGGTAATAGATGGCTATGGTAAATGACGATTTTCCTGAGGATTACTAGACTTGTGGTCAACCAGTTGACGTCCCTGTGATATGGAGCTTCCGCGAGAGATCTTTTCATACTTCCGCTACATTTATGTGAAAACTCTGTCTTATTCGTGATGTAATAAACACTTGTGATGATACTATTTATAATTTGTTGGCTTATGTGTGTGACTGATCTCTAGGCGCACATAAGATTTTACATCCTATTTTATCATTAAAATTGGGTGTGACAGCGCGCCACTTGAATTCGTAGAAGTGGGGCAATCCTGCTGAAGTGAAGTACGAAGCAAGGTCTATATGTTGGTCATCGTACATACTCAGGAATGGGTGTTCCTGCATCAAGGACAACAGGTAGGGAAGGGCCGGTAAATAAGTGGTTTAATCTTGCATGCTGACATTCCTAAAATGACATGAAGATGTGAAGCCATTTTTTATCTTACCAATAAGATTTGTGCTGTTGACCTATCATTAGCATCCATCTGTATGCTGAAAAATCACAAAGAAAACATAGACATCAGCTCATATTGCTGGACAATTTCACAGATAGATATACCAAAATTAATAATATAATGAAACACGTGATCTAAACTTTTCTTGATGTTACCTTATAGGTTATACATACTTTTAGGCGCATATGTAATATACAAAGCAGGTAATTTGACTAGAGCAAAAACAAGAAAGAAAGAAAACAACTACTAATTCTAACATGTCTACTACGATGGAGTTTTAAAAATTAAAATAAGTTCATAATTTCAATTTCAAATGGAAAAAAATGCTAACATGTCTCAAGCAAATTAATCACAGGTAAGGGTGTCTAGAGACACCATTGGTATAGAGCAGTATGATTACCATGCAGATATGAACGAGCAGAATTCTGATGAAAACTGATCTGGTGGTGTTTGATCAACAATAGCTTCGAGAAGTTCAAAAAAGTTGCCGTATGGAACAGATGGGAAATTGCCGGTTGCACATTCCAGTAATAGTAGACCCAAACTCCAGATATCACTCATAAAACCATATTTCTGTCCATTGATTCTCTCAGGCTGTCAAGAATAGAATTCTTGCTTTGGGTCATCAGAGGTAATGAAATTCAAATCATTTCACGCCAAACTAGAAGACATTTGTGAGCTAAAAACTTGCACTCACCGACATGTAGTAGCATGTGCCAACAAATGTATCTCTTTGTCCAGAGGAGCTTGAAATAATGGCACTTACACCAAAGTCTGATACTTTTACTTCACCCCTATGATTTATCAATATATTTGATGGTTTCAGATCACGGTGTATAATGTTCTTCTCATGCAAGTATATCAGTCCTTTTAGTATCTGCACAAGAAAGATGCAATTTATGATTCATGTAAGGTTAACGTAGAATTTTAATTAAAGTGGAGAAACTATGTGTAGCTTCTGCCACATGTCACTGACCTTCTTACATATAGCAGCAAGGAAGACCACTGGAATGGTTTTAACAGTCTTCAGGAAATCTGCAAGGGAGCCACCATCCATGTATTCCAAAACAATAGAAATGGTTCCATCGAAATAAAAACACTGATAGAACCCAACAATGTATTGGCACTGTAGTGATAAGCTTAGTTTCAACTCATTGGCAATCTGCATGCCTAAACTCTCATCGACATTTATTTCAATACCCTGAAAAAACAATGGCAGGCCAATGGAGGTGAAGACCCTAACAGGTCAACAGTTATGCTGAAAGTCAAAACTGTAAAGAACCATCGAAGTGAATGCCTCAGAAATACCTTCAGCACAAAAAACTGGCCAGTAAATTTGTGTCGGACCAATTGCAAATTTCCACTGCTACGTTTACAAATCACTTTGATGACGTCTAGATCATCTAATGCCAATTGACTATCCAGTGGCTGTATTGGAGGAACCTAAAGAACATTTTGAGCAAGTCAATTGGTATATTGTGGAAACAGTATCAGAAATCTCTATAACATGTTAAATATATATAGACTAGGTCTACAGCACCAACATTGGTATGCGAACATTTTTCCCGGCCCACTATAAAAATGATTGTTTCTATTTAGACTACAGGTCAACAGTTATGCTGACAATGATTCCGGTAGGCCACAGCCCACAGCATGCACAGATGTTTATAGCTAGTGCAGCTAAACATAGTTCTATCTAAGGGCTCCACTATTTACTAGATATAACGATTACTTCTTGTAGAAGCATATTCAAAATTAGATATGAGAAATAATTTTTCAAACGACTTGAAAACTAGACATTTAATAATGCGGGTATACCATATCTAATGGCTCTACAATTTACTGATTCATAACACCTAGACACTAATTATACAGATGATTACCAAATAACTACTGGCCGAATATATATTCAATACCCAAGAATTAATTTAAATTTCAGCTTGCAGTTTTGCATGGCCATAGTTGACAATGGAATTTCCATCCTTGAGCATGTAACAAGTAATCAGTTCAACTTGCTGTTGATAGGTTACTAATATAAAAGGTAAAGACTTTGTTTTGGCTGGCCGTGATTCTATCGCCCCTCCCTCCCTCCCTCCCTCCCTCCCTCTTCATGGCTGCGCGGCGGCCTCCTCTCCAGCGACCTCCTCCCCGGCGCATGCACACGTGGTTCCTCCCCACGTGACTCCTCCCTCTCTCCCCTCCGGGCCAGGTTGGGGCTGGGGCATCGCAGCGGCGAAGCTATGGAAGAAGGAGGCCATGGCGGTGGTAGGAGGGAGGGAGAAGGAGGCCACCGCGGGCGCGCTAGGGCTTGGGCATGCCGCGGCAGGGCGGTGGGACCACAGGAGGAAGAAGAGTGTGGGCACGACTATGCAGAGCGGCCGGCCGTGCGACTAGCCTAACGCACGGCCGACCGTGCCATAGCAGTGTCCAATATAAAATTACACGAAAGAAAAAAGAGGCCGCTGGCACGCACCCGCATGCTACCCCGCACACATGCCCGCCCGTGTGGCACTAGCGCGCCTCTTCGTTGTCCCAGTCGTCGGATCTTGGCGGCATTCGGGGCGGGCCTTGGAGGGTAACTTCGAGCACCAAATGGTCGTCGCTTGTGCTCTCCTCTCCATTAGCACCCACATCCCTGCCTCTCATCACCGCCCTCTTGCTCCTGCTTCCCTCCTCCGCCACTCCCTGCCGTTGGTGTGCTCTTGGCTAGTGAGGTGTGCCGCTCTCTTGTTGCTTCGTGGATGGCTCATATGGACCCCTCTCCTGGTGCTCCTTTGGAGCTGGAGAAGGACCTTGCTCTTGCGGAGCTTCTGAGGTATTGAGACTTCTCTCCTGGTAAGAAATTTGAAGTTGAGGTGTTTCACAAGTTTTCTTCCTCGGTGCACCATCCCTCCTCTTTGTGAATGGTTCCTCTTCTTGCTCGTGGTTTTCCGAAGATTCCTATTTTGTCTGACTGCTAGTTTTTATGTGACTTCTCTAAAAGATCGTCACTTCTAGTTCTCAGTTGCCTCTAAACAGGTTGGTTTGCTAGTTTGAGCTCTCAAGGGAATTACTTCTGAACACTTTGACATAGACTTCCATTTGTGGTGCAATGGAGGCGCTAACTGGGAACTAGAATGGCAAAGATGGGAAAAGGAAGAACAAGATAGCTGGACAGCTATGATCAGTCAAAAATCCAAACGCAAAATAGCTACTAAAAAGGTTTCCTTCCATAGGAAGTTTGTTCAAGACTCTCTTGTGGGTAAATCTCGTTCCAGAGAACTATTTTCAGTGATTAAGATTGGTGATATCTTGACAACTATATTCAGTGATTAAGATTGGTGATATCTTCTGTCCTTTTGCAAGTTCTCCCTGTAGAGTGTTTGGCCATCATTCTGTCTCTTTGGAACGGAATTGGAATTCTGAGCCATCATCCAACCACTCTCGTGGAGCTAAGACTTTGGATGTTTCAGCTCATGGAGTATTTCAAAATCTCAAAAGAGATATTTGCATTAACAGCTGCAGTGCCCAAGTTGCCAGCTCTCAGCCGCCAAAATAATTAATCGATAGGCATCCACCCCCAACGTGAATGTTTCAACTTTTCCCCAAACCCTGCCACTCGGTTTTGTTCCAAAAGTTCAAGCCGGGAATATCTTGTTAAAGAATGTCGAGGGTAAATACATTGCATCAGGCTCGGTTTTGTGCTAAGAGGAGATTGGACCTCAAGCACAGATGGGTTGTGAAGCCTGTTAAGCCCCCATCGAGCAGTGACTCCAGTGAAGAAGGGATAGGGGAGAAGAATCCTATTCAATGGCCTCTCGGCCCTGATTGTGAGGCCCAACCTCCCGTCTCTCCCAAAACCTAACCCTTCACAATCCCTCTACCAAGCACGACAAAGCGGGCAGGATTGTAACGGACGGAGGAAGCCACACATGACAAAGGCATGACGATCTACGCCAATTTGGTGATCACATCTAGAAATGCATCGGGAGGGCTTCCCAAATAGAACCTAGCCTCGTGAGGCTATCGGCTTCTTTGTTTTCCCTTCGAGGAATGTGCTGAAGTTCCATGCCATTGAACTTGGCTTCAAGCTTTCTAACCTTTGTGCAATAGGCCTCCATCTTGTGGTCGCTGAACGTTGAGGTTTTCATCGTCACTTAGCTGACGACGAGCTCCAAGTCTCCTGAGGCGACAAGCCTTCTAACAATGAAAGTGACCATGGTGCATGGTCCATCGTATTCGGCATTGTTAGTGGCTCCCTCAAAGTTTAATTGAAGGACATACCTCATATTGTTCCCACAAGGGGAGATCAAGACAACTCCTGCTCTTGCCCCCTGCAGCATTAAGGATCCATCAAAGTACATTCTCCAGTACTCTAGGTCGACTACAGCTGGCTTGGCGTGGGCTTCTATCCATAGCTTGAGACTTTATGGTAGTGTGTGGCGTATATGTTTTGCCATATGCCATTAATTCCATGGCCCATTTGGCTATCCAGCCATGGCATCCTGGTTATTGATGATCTCTCCTAGCGGAAAGGAGGTGACCACGCTGATCGGGTGCAAGTGAAAGTAGTGGACCAACTTTTTCTTTGCCATGTATATCCCCTAGAGTATCTTCTGGATATGTGGGTAGCGTGTTTTGCTTTCGGCGAGTATCTGACTGAGGAAGTATACTGGGCGCTATATAGCCTATATATGGCCCTCCTTCCTTTCGAAGACTATGGCCACACTAACCACCTGAGTGGTTGCCACGATATATAGGAGCTAGGGTTCCTCGTCATGAGGGCTACCAAAACTGGAGGTCAGGTGAGGAAGCCTTTGAGATCATCGAAAGCTTTCTAGGCTTCTGGGTCCGCTGCCAGTTTGGCATTTTCCTCAAGAGTTTGTATAAGGGGAAACCCTTTTCGCCTAGTTGAGAGATGAACTGGCTTAAGGAAGCCAAGCATCCCATCAGTTTTCTGGGCATCACAGAGCTCTCGTGGTGGCCCCATGTCGAGAATGGTCTTCACCTTGACTGGATTGGTCTTGATTCCTCGTGCAGACACTATGCACTCGAGCAATTTGCTGGATGGCATGCCAAAGGTGCATTTCTCGGGGTTGAGTTTGATTTTGAACTTCCGGAGATTATCAAAGGTCTCCGAAAGGTCCTTGATCAGGTCGCTAGCCTTTCCTAATTTGACCACTATGTCATTGATGTAGGCTTCCACGTTCCTCGTGATCTGATTATGGAGGCAGCGTTTCATGCAACGCTGGTAGGTAGCCCCCGCATTCTTTAGCCATAATAGCATTGCTACATCGTAGTATGCACCGATCGGGGTAATGACCAAAGTGGCCAACTAGTTAGATTCTTTCATTTGAATCTAGTGGTATGAGTAAGCAACGAGGAAGCAAACCACTTGGACCCTATAGTGGAGTCAATGATCTAGTCTATACGTGGTAAGGGTCCTTTGGACATGCCTTGTTAACGCCCGTATAGTCAACACACAATCTCCATTTATTATTGTTCTTGTTTAGCACAAGGATTGGATTTGCTAACCAGTCTGATGCAAAACCTCCCTGATAAACCCTGCATTGAGGAGCTTGGCAACTTCCTCTTCTATTGCTCTTCACTTCTCGTCGTCGAATCTTTTTATACATTTCTTGATCGGCCCCATGTCAGATTTGATCCTTAGGGCATGCTCAGCGATCTTCCTTGGAATCCCCGGCATGTTAGAGGGTTTCCAAGCAATGATATCCCGATTCTTGATGAGGAATCTAATGAGCTCGCCATGTTGAATCTGGTTCAAGCTCTTTCCTATGTTGGTAGTCTTGCTCTCGTTCCCTTCCTCGAGCTAGACCTTCTTTGAGTCCTCGCCGGGCATGAATGCTGGAGGTGTTGATGGGCCTGACGGCGTGAACTGATCAGGTGGTGGATCCTCCTGTTTTGGGAGGTGATAGCTTGAACCCCTGGCGTGGAGGTGCCGGTCTCGGAGCCGCCGAGTCCTGACCTCGCATAATCTCATAGTCGAGCTCACGTTCATCGGGATCAAGATTGTGGACGACATTCTAGACGACAAGCTTGTCGCATTGGTAGGCGTCCTGGAGATTTCCTAGGACTGTTGTGATACCATTAGGACCTAGCATCTTCATATTTAGATAAGTATAATTAGGGACGGCCATGAATTTGATGAAACATGGTCTTCCTAACATGGCGTGGTAGGAGTCCTGGAAAAGTGGCGACCCCGAAGGAGTGCCTCCTGGCGGTAGTTTACGGCATTGCCAAATGTGACCTTGAGGTTGATGATTCCTAGAGGCATCACCTGTTGCCCCGGGACTTCCACAAATTGGTCCCCTCGCGGGACACAACTTGTCAATACCGATCTTCATCCTCTCGAAAATGTCCTAGTAGAGGAGGTTGGAATCACTTCCTCCATCCATGAAGATCTTGGCGGCTTCGATCACCGTGCTAACCACCAGAGAGAATCGACTAACGTCCATGGTGTGCTTGAGTTGATCGCTCTTGTCAAAAGTGATCGGGCTTTTATACCATGGCAACCAAAGCGTGGCTGTAGGTGCCGCAGTATAAACTTCTTGGTGCATTAGATCCTGGCCTTCCTGATTCGGGTGGGCTTCAGATCTACCGATGATGACATAACACGCTTGGTGGCTTGGTCTTGGTCTTCCTCCCTTCGACACTTTCCCTTGCTAGGGGGATCTCATCCGAAGGCTGCCTCTACAAGCATCCTTTGATAGAAGGCGCAATCCTTTGCAAGGTGGGTCACCGGGAATCCATGATTTTAACACGTATTGTTCATGATCTAGCTAAACTTGACGCGCGGGCCCTACTCCTTTTGGCCAATGTTTTGACCTTTGTGCGTGTGATCTTCCTTCAATATCTGGGGAGATCTAGCCCTGTTAGGGGTCATCATAGCGGCTAGGTGGAGCCCTAGGCGTGAACCATGGCAATGTTCCTAAGCCTGTCAGAGAATCTAGGCAGGCCGTAACTGGGTAATGGTGGCGGATCCATGGCTCTGGTCTAGTGTGGATCATGCCAGATCTTGAAGGCGATGTCAAGGAGGTACTCTCGACAAAACTTGGAGAAGACTTGCTCGGCGTAGCGGTTAACATGATGGGCCAACTGAAGCGGCCCTCCCTCCATTGTGCCTCCGAGCTCGGTAAGGTATAAGCAATCGAACAACGACTGCTCCGCCGCTTGTATCTATGGTTCAAGACCTTGTCAATGTAAATTTCTGAACCGATCAAAGGCGACGTCATTGAGGGTGTTACCGCCCGGTGGCATATGGTTGGCACTGTCATCGATCCTGGTGACAAAAGCCATGCGAAACAAAACAGATCTATACACAAAAGGTCCATACCTGGCACGCCAACTGTCAGAATAATTAGCTCCAGCAATACCAAGCAGTTAATCACGCAAGATGAATCAGATGGTAGTACACAAGACATACGGTTTATACTAGTTCGGGCACCTAAGGTGCCTTACGTCCATTTTAATGGTGGATCTCTGTATTCATATGCTCGATTACAGGAGCTGCTGCTCCTCCTAGCTATGTGCTTGAAAGAAGTAGATGGGAATGAATTGATCCCGATCGAGGGCCCTACTCCCCCTTATATAGCCTAAGGGAGTAGGGTCACAAATAGATCTGATCGGCTAATAGATTAGTTTCCTTGACATGCTATTGGTATTTCTTAATGCAAACAGAAAGAATCTACAAGTGCACGGAATTACCATTGTAGCACTTCACCCGGAAGTATTTAGGGTATCATATTTTCACTTGGAACGGAGGTACTCTTCTAGCTAGTTCATCCAAATACAACACAAGGATAGAGTTGGCAAGGATAGAGATGGATTTCTATGGTTTTAGGGTCTATGAATTGATAAACTCATACTTCTACTCTCTTACTTCGGGCAACGGATATCACCTGGTCTGCCAAACAATGCCGGCCTACAGCTCTACGATGAACCCGAACATGGAGGAAACAAAGGATGGACAGGGCTATCACCACCTGCCACCGACCTCTCACCCGTGGGAACGAGGAAAACAAAGGTAGCCTCCAGCCTAGACACCATTTCTACACTATTGACTACTACTCTAGCATCGTACAGGGTTATCCATCTTTATCAGGGCCCTCTACTAGAGTATCCGCTACGAGAATGGATGACAAACCCACAAGCAAATAGGAGTAAAGCTTAACTAATCAAAAGACTTAATACCATAAAATCTCGAACACTCACTTAGCGGAAGAATCCATCGAGGTACAATACAGGAGTTCATCAAGGTACAAGCTAGGGAAGACTACCGACAAGTCCGACACTTCCCTAAACTCTTCCTCACATCTCTCCCTATCAAATATAGCTAGCAAGTTAGGGGCTAAGCCCTTGGAGTGTTGCTCAAGTGTGGTGTGCTCTTCCCTTGTGTGTGTTGTGTGTTATAGGGGCTCCTCCTCCTTTTATAGCAGGTTGTTAGGCGGTTCTAGGGGAATATTCTACGTATACACCCCCACATCGTCCTCCTTTGCATTGAATGTACCGACCAGAGATGGATGGGCCTGAGGCGTGCTAGCAGGGGACAGCCGCACCCCAACGATGAGCCCAGCTTCGGTGGGTGACCTCTTTTTGGGCTTGTTGTAGGGGTTGATGCCATTTGGAGAAGGTTTACTTTCGTTTTGGTCTTGTTCTCCACCTGATTGGGCCCTGGTTTGCTGGTAAATGGGCCTTCTCCCCCTTGAGCTCATGTCAGATGTTGTGTTACTGTGTTCTTTTGTATACTTTAAGCATATTTTTTGTGTTATTCTATCATGTCCTGTCAAATCACCAAACTTGTGGAATGTGTTAGTTTATAAAACCTATCTCTAAGTTTGGTGTTCATTTTAGTGGATATTTGGTGGTCAAAAATAGGAGTTAAGGACCGCCAACACATGCCTTGACCTCTGACTCATGGATTTGCCTAGCCTTCGTGGGCCACCCTCGTCGTGGTCTTCAGCCTCATAGATTGGCGTGGTCTAATATACTGGCGGTGCAGGTACTCTGGCCCATATATCTGACACAAATCTATGATAATTCTTGTCTAAAATAGACTCTTCCGAGTGGGAGGGGCCTAGGGGAAGGGCTGTGGCTCCTGCCCTGCTCAGGCCACGTGCGCCCCTGGCTCCCCCCAGGGTGAGGCCATGGGAAAGCCCTATGTTTGGTTTTGGTAATTCAGACAACTAGTGGACTAACCTCTACTCTAAGTGTTGTGATTGAGATAGGTTAAGTCCACACCAAGGTTGAGCAAGGATGACACTCATGGAAGTGATAATAGTGGCCACAAGGTGATCAAGTGCTCAATTCTTGGAAAAGAAGAAAAAAACAAAATGCGGCAAAGTTATAAGCTAGGGCATTTTGTTTTGCCGATCAAGACCCAATAGAGTGCGTGATATAGATAGCCATACTATTAAGAGGGAAACTCCAAAGTTCAAAATGGTGATGTAAGTACCATTAGGTGGATCAATTCATTGGATGTGCATTAGACCTAGTAAGAACATGAAAACCTTTTGAAAAATGTTTATGAAAATGCTAACTCAATTGCACAAGTGTTGGAACACATTTGGAGTTGGCATAATTGAAAAAGTGTTGGAAACTCGAGCTGAATATGCTCATGCATGAGCATCGGATCGAGAAGGGTAGCATCGGAATGGCAACTAGCCAGTCCAATGGCTAATCCTAGCTAGGGCGTCTAGGTCAAATCAAACCATGGGGTTTGGTCTGATGGTGGCGGCCAGGGGCACATTAGACTATACGTCGACACTGTTCTTCAAGAAGGCCCCACTTGTTAGTATGACGCTTGATTTCAGAGGAGGCATTGGACCCTGGCCGTTGGTCCGATGTGCGACACTAGCCTAGTCCGATGGCAAAAGTGAGGTTCTGGAACCTCTCTGTGTTGCACCGGACCGGCGTGGACTTTGGTCCGATGCCCATCGAGGGCTTCGGATGATATGCTCTAGTGACTATTGGTGGGCAACGACTAGTTTCAACATTCAAGTGCCACATGGAAGCTGTAGATGGCATCGAACCCTTAACCAATGGTCCGATGGAACCATAGGATGGTGCGGTGTCCCCTACTTATGTGTAGTGAAAGCATATAATGGCTAGTTTGTCTCAAGGGGTGTTTAAATAGATGTTGCTCGGCTTGTGTGGCTGGCTCTCTTGGCACTCTAGCTGATAGAAAACCCTTGTGAGCTTATGCAAACACCTTCCACTCATCTCTATGCCAATTGCTTGATCCAAATTGAGATTGGAAGTGATTCTAGTGCATTTGCATTGGGTTCTTGCATCTAGTGGCACTAGAGATCATTTGATCTACAGATTTCCTGTTACTCTTCGTGGTTGCCACCACCTAGATAGCTTGGAGCAGCTCGGATCAAGGGGCTCTTATGCACATCCCCGCGAGACTCGTGAAGAGCAACTCTAGTGGAATCGTGGCTAGTTGGAGTGCACCATTTGAGTTAGTCCTGGGCGTTCCAGTTACCTGAATTTTTTGGGTCAGGTAGTTCGGGTATTTAAAAATTCGGGTAATGAAAACTATTACCCAATATTGGCCCTAAATTTCGGGTACCCGCTAATTTTAGGTACCCGTAATTGGGGTTCGGGTTTGGGTATTCCCGATAAACCTGAAATTGCAGGATCCCCCGAAGTTGTCGCTGCCAGTGCACCTTGTCCCTCCCCCGAGGTCATCGTGTGGCATGAGCTGGTGACCTGTTAGCCTTGTCGGGTGAGCAGGTGAGGGAATTGCAAGCGGGCGGAGCTTGTGACCGGTGAGTGACGGCACTGCTGGACGGACGGTGCTCAGGACCGGCGGTGACGTCGTGAGGTGCCGAGGTCTAGGAGTAAGAGAGCACGGTGCATGGTGGCCTGACCGCCTGGAGCAGAGGTTGGTGAGGAAGTAAGGGCGGCGGCCTGCAGGCTGTTGGCGGGGTGCCGAGGACGCGGCAGGGTGAGGTCCGCCTCCACAAGACCATGTCGCGTTGGCACATGCGCGCCGCCCCCTCATGCCCCTTAGATATTTCGATGGAATACTGGAGGGATGGCTAGGTTTCTGGGAGGTAGGGACAGAGTGAGTAAGGTGAGATCATGGGCTCACGGGCCGCGGGGATATTGGGCTCGGTCGGAAGCTACGTCTGGGGAAAATTCGATCTGTGGGTAGTTCGGGTACCGGAAGGATTTTCCAGAATTACCCGAATTAATATCGGGTAATAAGAATCACTATCCGAATTTTAGATCGGGTACTACGGGTTCAGGTATTTCGGGTGTGGGTTGGGATAAACGGGTAGCGGGTATTTTGCCCAGGGCTAATTTGAGTGGTTGTTGCGGCACCCTTTGTGGGTCTAGCTTGTCACGCTAGTTAGCTCACGAGCCATCACTTAGGGACTCGCCACAACGAGGACATAGGTTGCCAAC
The DNA here is from genome assembly GCA_904845875.1 of Miscanthus lutarioriparius. Taxonomy (NCBI): domain Eukaryota; kingdom Viridiplantae; phylum Streptophyta; class Magnoliopsida; order Poales; family Poaceae; genus Miscanthus; species Miscanthus lutarioriparius. The sequence goes on from CAJGYO010000010.1 coordinate 53,399,528, forward strand.
GAGTAACCGAACCTCAGGGATATATATCTTATGTCACCTCTTGCCTCGTTGGTTTGCAATACTACACTCTTGCTTTACATTCATATCTTGTGGTTGTTAGTGTAGTCGTTGCTTGAGTAGCTCTGTAGAGTAGTCGTAGCTAGTTGTAACTAGTTGTAGATGCTTTTGTTAGTAGCTCTTGCTAGTTGTAGCTTGTGTGTCGTTGTGACATAGATTAAGAAACAAGCTACTACCCTTTGTGCAAAGGCTTACTTTCGATGAATTAGAGCTAGTGCAAAGTAGAAGCTATTAGAGCCTGATATTGTACTAATCACTTTGCTCTAGTGAATTGTGTTTTTTAAGAAAATTCTTATAGGCCATTTATCCCCTCTCTTGGCCATCTAAATCCTATCACCGCAGCTGGCCAGAGCGAGGTTGGGCCTCAACCCACTTGGCAGGTCATGCGATTTAGGCTGTGACAGTCTATTATATGAAGGTTTTGCCTATGGTTTTAAATCTTTGGCGACAGCTACCGTTAGAGGCCGCTATTGCGGTACGAGGCACGTCAAGCTATTTGTGTCCATGTATAATTTAGCGGCTATAGCTCACTAGTCTCATTTAGCTCCACTGTTAACTATTTAAGAGGCCATCCGTTAAATACCATAACCGGAGATTTAAAATATTTTTTTGGAAAGGTGACAATTGGACGATGGCTCTTCGGTCGGATGGCAAAAATAAAGGAAAACCTTTTTATACAGGTTTTAAGAAGCTTATTAGTGGTTCTTTGTGCAATAATTTTTTGACTATTTTTTCTAGTGGCTGCCAGAAACGGCTACGCCCCCACCGCCCCCGCCACCGTAGCCAGAAATGGCTGCGCCCTCACCGCCCCTACCACCATAGCCACAAACGGCGACGCCGCCACCTCCATCGCCACCGCAGCTACAAATGGTTCCTAAGATGGTGAGAGAATTTGAGAAGGGTAGCAACCTGCCGGGTGCTGGAATATCTGCTATGTGGAGGTCTCTTGGCAAAAAGATCCCCCAGGACGCTTCTACAATCAAGGGCAAGGGGGTAGCTTCGTCTGCTCCAAATGCCAAGGCCAGCAAGGCCAATGAAGGATTACAACAATCTTTGTTGGCCAACACCGTATGAGCAAAGTCCTGGAGAGCGTTGAATTCATTAAAGAGATGATGGATCAAGACAATCCCGAGTGCCCTATGATTATGTGCCAGGCAAGGAATTCCTACCTGATTTTGTCATAGTAGGCAACAATAGATTGTCACACATGAGGGTCTTTCAGAAGTGGTATTTGGATGCGGTATAACTCAGCTTAGAGTCAGTGCCGGTGAATTACCCTTCTGACGATATATTCGCTACCGGTGTAGAATTTTCGAAATTGACCATTGTGGGGGATATACCCCCGGGTACCACAAGATGGTACATGGGCCGCACCATCCGAGGTGGCCCGGCCCGTAAGATTGAGGCGTGCACAGCAAGATTACAAGTTGTACTAGATATTGTAATAGTACCAAATAGGATACTTTACTTGTAACCCTCCTCCTCCAGACTATATAAGGAGAGGCAGGGGTCCCCTAGTCGAGATCTCGAACAGACCTCAATCAATATAGAATAATGAGACACAGGACGTAGGTATTACGCCAACACGGCGACCGAACCTGTATAAATCTTGTGTTTTGTGCCTCTGTAACCATCTGGTTCCTGATTACGCGCACCGTCTACCGACAATCTACCATCATGGGCATACCCCTAGATGGACTGCCGACCATATTTCGTCGACAGTGGCGCGCCAGGTAGGGGTCTCCTTTTAGGGATTGTGCGTGCTGATCTTCCGGCGAACCAGATGGCGTATCTTTCTTTTCATTGATCGGAGCCAAGCGACGACGGCGTAATCTATCTACAACAACGACGAACACTCTTGACGGGTACAACATTATCCGTGGCGATCTGGTTTTCGGCGGTGACGTAAATTCTTCGACAATAATGATACATCACGTCTAACTTGGCCATGCGAGCTATCGTCACGGTGGCATCGGAAAGCTAACGCTTGTTGCTAAGTCGGCAAGGAGGAGTCCGGCGAACTCGCTGCAGCAGTGCTATGTCATCACGCCAGATTGGGTGTGCATAGGTCCGCACATCAACATGCAAGCAGTGGAGTTACATGCAGCATATACGGCGCGAGCTAGCAAGCAAGTAATCTAGCACATACAAGATCCAATCGACCATGGAGTACACGAGTAAAGGGAAGAGATCAACATGCATGATCAAACTTGTATGCATGTGTACATGCAAGAAGACGGCGGAGTACATGCGTGGGCTACGTCCGCCAATATGGAAGAAGCTAAGTCACGTTCCCTTTTTCAATAAACTTTTCTATGGAATGTATATACATATATGTTGGGTATATCCATATCTACGTGATTACTACTACTTTTGGCAGGAGGCGCAGTCATCATGACATCATTAGAACTCCAACCAGGTGTGTCCGTCACCAAGTCGGCCGAGCCATAGTTAGGCAGCAAGGGAACCGCACGAGCCGCTGAGCGAGCCGCGGAGCGAGCCGCTGAACAAGCCACGCCGAGCCACAAGCGAGCCACATCAAGCTGTTCAAGCCATCCAGTGGGCCACGACGATGCAGAAGCGAGCTGCGTCGAGCCACTGAGCGGGCCATGCCAAGTCACAAGCGAGCCATGTCGAGCTGACCACGGACCACGTCAACCACGGACCACGTCGACCACGTCCCGAGCGGCTCCGCCGAGCTCCGACCACGTCGACCACGGACCACGTCAATCACGTCCCGAGCGGCTCCGCCGAGCTCCGACCACATCGACCACGGACCACGTCGACCACGTCCCGAGCGGCTCCGCCGAGCTCCGACCACCAGACCACGTCGCAATGATGATCGCCGCGAAGAACGGCGCTACGACAACCGCAACCACCGTCACAACAGGCCGAAAAGCTCGAGGACCGGACAACTTCATCGCCACCAACCAGATTTCTATCCAAAGATAAGTACACTTCTAATATTTATATTTAATACAATTTTCATTACGACGTTTCTCCATAACGTCCTCGTCATGATTATTCTTCAAATAACGTTTGTCCATGTATACCATCTTAAAGATAACATGCAGCTATACTTAATGCAAATCCTCGACCAATCATGTTGACGCTCGATGTCTCCAGAAAAGGCCCTGTCTCCGGCTCCTCCCTACACGTGCACGAGCGTCTGCCCTCTGCGTTATGGGTGGTCGGCAGTGGCTCCTTAGCGACGCTTTGTTCTTCCTACACGTGCACGGGCTCCGCGCCCCGCGTTATGGTTAACGGGCTAGCTTGGGCTGGAGACTCAGCTACGTACTAACTGGTCGGACAGTTTATATTAAGTATAAACACAAACTTCACTTTAACACTGATGTTTACAAAGCACCAACTACTTTATCACATCATCCTCATTTGCAAATGACTGATGAGCGTCATTTTCTCCATAATTTATTACTTTATACATCATGTACTACCATTCTACATATTTATATTACAGGAATTTCGAGCTACGCATGGGGACTTCGTCGCTCGCTCCTTGACTTGTGCTCGGGGACTGCCTCGACCACTCTCTGACCACAGCTCGGGGACTTCGTCGCTCGCTCCTTGACTTGTGCTCGGGGACTGCCTCAACCACTCTCTGACCACAGCCCGGGGACTTCGTCACTCGCTCCTCGACCTGTGCTCCAGGACTGCCTCGACCACTCTCTGACCACAGCTCGGGGACTTCATCTCTCGCTCCTTGACTTGTGCTCGGGGACTGCCTCGACCACTCTCCGGCCATAGCTCGGGGACTTCGCGTCTCAACTACATGCGATTGGCAACTTGCATATAGTTGGGATATTTTTTCTCCTTTAGACCTTGCTACAAGGCTCATACCTCGCCTTCCAGCAAGCTCGGGGACTACATCGGTACGATGCACCCGCCGGTGCATCTTGTATCGCCTGTACGATGATTGGATTCTCAACTTAACTGGGAATTCTTTTTAGACCCTGGCACCACGTGCCTACGTCACCTACTACCAGGCTCAAGGACTAAGTGGGCACACTTCACCTTGCGGTGAATGTGCTTGTTTTTCGACCACTACGCCTCTGACGATCAAAGACGCTACGCTTCAAGACACCCTTACGTTTCTTCACAGAAACCCAAGTGGGCACACTTCCTAGGACGGAAATCTTTTTCTTTTTTCTTAAGAGCACCATATATTCTTCGGACAACCTACTTCTCCGGCGACAACGGTGGTCGGAGATGTCAAGAACTCAAGCCTCACTGTTCGGAGAAGGTTAGAATGGTGTGTCGCATCAGAATACATGGCGCTCGGGGACTAGCTATGGGGGATATACCCCCGGGTACCACAAGATGGTACATGGGCCGCACCATCCGAGGTGGCCCGGCCCGTAAGATCGAGGCGTGCACAGCAAGATTACAAGTTGTACTAGATATTGTAATAGTACCAAATAGGATATTTTACTTGTAACCCTCCTCCTCCAGACTATATAAGGAGAGGCAGGGGTCCCCTAGTCGAGATCTCGAATAGACCTCAATCAATACAGAATAATGAGACACAGGACGTAGGTATTACGCCAACACGGCGGCCGAACCTGTATAAATCTTGTGTCTTGTGCCTCTGTAACCATCTGGTTCCTGATTACGCGCACTGTCTACCGATAATCTATCATCATGGGCATACCCCTAGATGGACTGCTAACCATATTTCGTCGACAACCATATCTTTTGAGGACATTCAATTTTTATTCTGACAGAAGAGACTCAAACTGAGTCAGATTACCCTGTGGTGCATGTAAGTAGTGTTTTCTTAAACTCATCCTCAAATTTGGTTTTATGTGCTTGTGCTATACTTTTAACCACATATTTGCCTTACTTTCATGTAGGAAAGAGTGGATGGATTCGGCCAAGTTGAATGCGAGGAACGCATACCTTGACCTAAATCTCATTTGCGAGGCACGTCACGCTGGACCTCTATCGTGGCAAAATGATCATCCTGCATTTAAGGGTGCCAAGGGCAAGGCGAGAGATGCAATTAGGAAGGCTGCGCACAGGGAAGCAAGGAATGAAGTTGCATTATATATCGGGAAGGCGTTCGTAGCTCATCAGAGATTCCAATATATAGAAGCCCCATACAATTTCGGTAAGATCGGCTACTATCTTTTTTCATGCTATTTGGTAGATGGTTTACATTGACACTATTATCATTTTTGTACTGATGCAGCGATTACTTCATCTTAGCAACCATCAATTTGATAGTTGGCAGGATAACAATCTATGACTCTATGAAAAAAAAAACATACCAAAATTTCATCAGCATGTTACAGACGTAAGTAATTGTCGTTTATTACTTGTGACACTAATTTTTCATCCGATTATTGTTACAGTGAAAGTGATTATTTTGTTCATTAAATAGCACCTACAGATGGTACATTAAAGAAGGTGGGGTGCATGACCCAGCGAAGAAGGAGAAGATGGATGTTTCTCTACATCAATGGGTACGACCATTTTGTAACTCAAATAGCTTCTCATATTGCTTATATTGTCTCAGTGTATTATTTTTTTGCATGTCACAGACCTGCAGTGCTCGAAGACAATGGCTGAGAACCAATGGGATTTACTACAATAACCCTAAAGATGTAAGTTGATCTATCGAACCATATCATATGCATATGTTCATTAATATGAATCTAGCTAATTGTTTCCCTTTTGTTTTGTGCAGCATGAACAGACGAGGCCAAATGAAGTAATTACCCAATATGATGTTCAATTTGTTCAAGATGATTTCTGCCAGTTCATGATACGGGAGGTTCTTCGTCCGAATGGCTTATTCTATGATCATGCCTCGGAGTATGCAAAGCATCCAAGTTTGAGTCTCTTTGCTTAAAATGCCGGCATCCCTTCTTTTCATTCTTTGAGCAGCAGCACAATTAATGTTAACATGTAATTTATAATGTATTTGAAATTGTGGTACAAATACTTTGTTGATCATGTGTGTATTAGTTAACTAGTGCACCACTATGTATTTATGAAGTTAATTTGAATCATTTGCAATTCGGTCTGAAATTTGGTGGGAAAACATGATTTCAAATATGGCGGAAAATTTCAAATGCAAAAATTTGAAACTGATTTTCAGAGACGATTGATTATACCGCCCCTAAAAATATATTTTCAGAGGGAGTTGCATTGCCACAGCTGTCCTTGAAAAAAAATATTTTCAAGGACGTTTGCATTGCAGCAGCCGCCACTGAAAATGTTATTACAGGGACGGTTCTCATATTTGAGCCGCTTCTGAAAATGTATTTTTAGAGGCAGTTCATGTATTTTAATCGCCCCTGAAAATTCATTTTTAGAGGCGGTTTGCCTACTGCATCCGCCCCTAAAAATACGATTTTCAGGGGCGGATTTTCTAAAGGAACCGTCCCTAAAAATACATTTTCAGTGGTGGTTAAAAGCCCATCGCTACGGATGCCCCATCTTTAAAATCGGTGGCATTGTCACGGTTGGGCAAACCGCCCCTGAAAATTCATTTTAACCAGCCCCTAAAGAAGTTTCCTGTAGTAGTCTAAATTGAAAAGAAAAGGACAGCGAAGCACGACGGGTCGCGCGTCTGGAAAACGCGCGACCCGTCGTCTACCTCGTCCGCGCCCTCCTCATCTGCCGTGGCTGCCCCGCGGCTGCCTTGTCGCCGGTCGGCCTGCCTCTGTCTTGCCACCACCTCTTCAACCCCATCCTCCTCGTCCTCGCCCCCGCCGCTGGCCACCGCCCTTCCACGGCGCGCTAGGCTTCGCCGGAGCCTCGCGAACGCAGAGCTCTGGCAAACGCTAGCACACTCGCAGCGGCCGTCTTCTCCCCTCCTCCCTCCTACGACAGCAAGCTCCAGTCGCAGTGACCTCCCTCCGGCCATGGCACCCCGCCCTCCCTGGCTCAAAAGCCTCTACCGCTGCCAGGGCCCCTAAGTCGCCCGGCTGCCTTCCCCACCACCTGGCCGGCCTACCTTCCCTGGCTGGCCCCTTCTAAGCCCGTCGGAGCAGGAGATGGAGATCGCCGAAACCCTAGGCATCGGTGTCATCTTCTTCATCTCTGGCGTGGTCACGGTCGCGGGCGGTTGCGGGAGGGAGGAAGAGCGCGGGAGGGAGAGGGAGCGGGGTGCATGCAAAATTGGAATTGTTAGATGCAACGATGACAATAGTATGATAGGAAACAAGAATGATGGAGAAAGATTTTATAGAAACAAGGGTACCACATATCACGATAAATAGCATAGGAAAGCATGTAACTAGATATATGTTATTATTCTTCACATATTGATATTCCCTTTGGACACCTTGTAGTAGAGTAATAGTAAATTACTACCTCCGGTCTATTTTATTTGGCGCACACACATATCTATATCTAAGAGCGAAGGAATTGGAAAATAGCTGTCACCCAAAATTTCATACCCACCCTATATTAGAACCGTTGGATAATGAATTGTCTTTAGATCTAATGGTACACGTTAATCTAACTGTGGGCCATGTCCATCTTACACCTTACCTTACGCGTTCATGCCATGGATCTTACACCGGCATATGTTTTTTTCCCAACGCCTACCCGCGCTACCATATACTCTCCTCCCCGATTTCTTCACCACCGCCGCCGCCGCTGCCAGGGACTCCGTCAAGCAGTCTAGTTCCAATCCGGTTAGAACTAAATCCCACACTATCTCCTCCCCGAACCCTGGCCTCGATCTCCTGCAGTCCCCTCGAGTTCCGCCGCTGCATCGAGAGGGACTTCGAGGCGCGCGAGGCCTTCGAGTGCTAGGTGTGTGAGGAGAAGGAGCGCAGCAACGAACGCAAGGTTGGTGCGTGATCCTAGTCCATCCATCCGTTCCTCCCCTACCAACGTTCCGTTTTATGGGCATGGAGCGCCGGCACCCTCACTCCAAATGCGTTCCTGCTGTCCAACTGCTGCTGCTAGGATAGGCACGGGTGATCCTGGACACGAACGCCGGCCTGCTCGAGTTCTTCCTCGACACCGATGCGCGCGAGATCGAAATCGAGATCGGCAGGCTCAACCAGAACTTCTTCGGCCATATCTCGTGCGAAATAGCACATATCAAATTTGTGGTCACCAGAACTGCAGTAAGTTCCCTTCATTGTATATTGCAGATTAAAATGAACGGCCTGAACTCTACTGAAATTCATTTTTTTTTGTAAATAATGCAGGAGATGGAAGACAGGTGGTGCTCTGGTAGATTATGCATACGCATTCTCTGGCCTATGCTATCAGGTATGAACTACGCATGTGTTATGCAGATCATGATAAGATTCCTCAACGGTGAGAGAAAGCAGCAGAGCTTCCATCACATGGACACCATCATAAAGGTCACCAAACATCGGAATTTATCAGCTCGTATGATGCTACCCAAGAAGATGTCGAGATGACTCTCGGAGATGTATGTGCTAGAAATTTAGACTGTAGATTATCTTTAACTGATAATCCGTTATAAAAAAATCCAAAGATTTCACTTAACTGAAGCTGCCAAGAACATCTTCTCTTACCCCTCCTTAATTTCCTGAGCAGAGATCATTCACAAGTGATTTTACTAGACCAAGAATGTAGGTATTCTACCTAGAACGTGGAGCACATTGGCCTGGTATCCTCTTTGTCCCCTTTGCACTCATTCATATGGTGATTTTGGCTGCCCATATCAGTAAATATCTAAGAGCTTATGTATTAGAAAGGTAAATATTATCGTGTCCTCATCATTGAAAAAGTTCAATCTGCCCTACAATTGTCATATCATCGTGTAACATTAACCTAAAATTTCAGATGCATAAGAAAAGGGTAACCTAAAAGGAATTTTTAGAGATCTCATGTCTCATCAGACATATCTACATAATCACATCTATATGCAAGGTGAACCTTGCAGCATATTATTAGTAGCAATGCAACAATTTTAAATTTATGATGCCATATTCAAATGTCTTAACCTGAAAATTTATATGATAATTTGTTTCCATGTAAATTATCAACCATGCTGCCCCTCATTTTTTGATCTGAAGGGCAAGAGAGGCCACATCGTCTCCTACAGGAACGGCACTGGAAGTCTGGAACAAAGCATGAGAGCTGGTTTGGCCATTCCTCTTATGAGATGATTATGTTCTAGGGTATTAATGTATTATACAGATCTTGGACGAGGTGCACGTTCACAGCAGTCCTGGGGTGCATGCTGCTGTTTCACCTCAGGTAAAATGTATTGAAGAAATTATATTTATTTATTTAAAACCCATTTAGATAAGCATCGCCTGGTAATTCAGATCAACTTACTATTCTTAATTGGCACCTTTGCAGTACTTTTAACTAATGCAGTTGCATGCGGGAGACGTAACATAACGGAAGGTCTGAACTATAAGCTGCACTCTGCATTTTCAATGTACCTCGATCCAATTAGGGTAAAATACACACCTTTGACAACTATTGTGAGTATAATAACTCAATTTTATGTACTCAAAGTCCATTCATTAAGATACAAAGTACAAAACAGACAAATGACAACTAGGAACTGGCCTAATTAATTTCTAAATACTCCAAGCCTGGAGTGTATAGATAATAAAGTTATAGTATTTGTCGGGTTCATAAATCCGGGGTCCCTCGAGGACCGGTTTCACACCAGGGCTCGGCCCAAGCAGGCAGCACACAGCTTATAGGCCGGCCCAAGAGTCTAAAAACAACAGGCAGAAAGGACAGTCCAGTCACCGATCGGAAGGTCTGACCGAAGAGGAACAGCGCCCGCTCGTCGACTTCTTCGGCCCACCTCTCCGACCGGAGCGCTCGCTTCGGACTCCAGCCTCCTCCGGACACCCTCTCCGACCGGAAGGCCTGACCCGAGCACTACTTCCGACTCCGACCCCGCGTCTCCAACCAGGGTGCGCAGGAACCCTGCTCACCACTCTTCTCCGACTGGTGCAACCAGAGCCGACTGGGATCATCCGATCGGGGACACCCGCTCGGAAGAAACCCGGGACAAATAGAGAGAGAAGCCAGGGCGCACAAGTCAAACCACGATACCAGGGACCATACCCTGGACGCCTGCAGGAACAGTACTCTGCAGCCACCCTGACACAAACAGTATTATAGGCGCCGACATTTCACTCTACAATATTGTGGGCGCCGTTGATCTCCCATACGGTAAAACCCCCACGTTCCTCTGGGCATCACTAGTGTTGTGGGCGCCGGGCCTTACGGTAAGACCCCCCACGTGCCTCTGAGCATCACCAGTGTTGTGGGCGCCGGGATTTACCGTAGCAGGAGAACGTGCTGAAGCTCCTCACATGCCTCTAGGCATCAACAGTATTTGCAGGTGCCGATGTCTGCCATACCCGAAGAAGATAACGTAACCTCCCACATGCATATGATACTCTACAGTAACATAAACAGTATGTTGCGGGCGCCTACAATCGTCTTGTACCCACCGGCGTGGGCAACAAGGCTCAGAAGCAAACGTACTCTTTTCCTCTCACTTGTAAAGCCACCCCCTTCATCTATAAAAGGGGATGCGCTCCCTCCAACATAACTCGGTGGATTCAAGTTCCAGATAAGTTCTCTCCAAGCCGATTTAGCTCATTCAGGGCTCCCCAAGCACACGCTTGAACTCTTAGCTCATAGCGGAGCTCCTGTCGCTCCTGGCCCTTCCGACCGGACCTCTTGTACACCCCATCTTTCTCCTTCTTCGTTTGTAACCCCACTGCAGACTTCGAGCACCTGTGCTCAAGAATAAAGTCACCGACCGACTCAGACTGGACGTAGGGCACGTTGCCTGAACCAGTATAAACCCTGTGTCATTGAGTGCTAGGCCACCTCCGATCACAACGTACGGTAAAACTACAAATATTTACTAGTTAGTCACATTCTGCACCGACAGTGTTACAATTATTTTGTGATTTATTTCATTGTTTCTTTGATTACTGTACTTGAGAATCAGCACTTCCGACTATACAAGGAATTTTGTGGGTTCAAGCATTAGGATGTAAGGTTTGTGGTTTAAAAATTTAGATGGTTGTCTAGCTAGGTCTCATCAAGAAATGCACATGTTGATTATTGTATGGTTTACTTTAGTCTAAAGCAAAACACGCAGTTAGCTCCTTCGAAGATTGAGGGTGGATATATACTAAAACATAGTAACTTAGAAAATATATGTTCAGAGGACCCACCCAGTTAATCATATTAAATTTTATAAAAAAACCCAATGACTTTACTCACTCTTTTTGCTTCTAAACTTTGAATTGATTATTCATAGATCTTTCTCTAATCAGATTTTCCAATTATGCAGGTTTGTGTTCTGATGATGAGATCCGGAGACCACTGCACTCCATAGAGAACGAGAGGAGATAATAGAACACAGAGCGGAAGCAGCACAAAGAGAGGTGACAAGAATGAATCCAAAGTCCTCCGTAAAAGTGTTTCAAATTTTCAATTCAGTGATTGTGTACACACTACCATATAATCTATGTAATATAAAATTCTTTTACCATATCAAAGCCATTTCATGAGATTTTTTCCAAGTTTAACGCGTGTGCGTCGCATATGCCCCTCTACTATTTTAAAAAAACATTGTTAATTATTTCTTGTAAAGAATTTTGTTTTTTATAGACACGTGCGTGTCGCACGTGCATATCAACTAGTCAAGATTCAAACTTTAAAATCTTTGATCAATAATTAGGCTTATAATTTTTCACTATTATAATACAAACTTTATATGATTACATTTGTAAAGAATTATACTATCAAATGATTATAAGTTTATAAGCATAAATAATATAATATAAAACAAATGAATAGTCCAAGTGTAATCTAGGAGACCGTGTCATTCTAACTTGCGCCAGATAAAATGGACCGGAGGGAGTAGTAATTTTAGATTTTATTAAAAGATTTATATGTAATTTCAATATGCAACACCCTTATAATATACTTCTTCCATTTCAAACTACAAGAGGTTTTGATTTTTCTAGATACGTGGCTTTTGCTATGCACTTAGATATACACTAGGTCTAGATACATAGTAAACGCAATGTGTGACACTATGTGAAACAGAGGTGGTACCTCCTTCATTTTTAAATGTATGACACCTTGACTTTTGGACATTGTGTTTTATTATTTGTATTATTCAAAAAAATCGGTGAAAATGTGCAAAAATATGAGCCATGCTTAAAGTACCAATGATGATAAAACAAGTCACTACAAAATTATGGTCAAACATCAAGTCCAAAACTTAACAAAATAAATAGTTAAATGAGTTCCAAAAGCTAGCACGTTGCAATTTAGAAACAACTTAATTAGTAAATTTCTAGAATAGTATTAGTAGAAAAATGAAGTTGACACTTCAAAAGCATGTAAAGTTGTGGCGCACAATGATGCTGAAAAAAGTGATGGTCCCTGCAATGACAACATAGGTTATGGTACGTACCTTCCCGTAAAAATATGACATGATATCGGTAGTAGTAGATAGTTTCCTACTAGTACTTTTCGAGACATCCACATATGATTTTTTCTTTTGGTCACCTAAAACACAAGGAAAATAGTTAACACATATTCTGATGTGGCACAGAAATCCATATTCCTTAACAAACATATTACTATATGAGAAAACTATGTAACTAAAAATAATCGTTTTGGAAGTTCAAGAAAATACTGTACTTCAGTACACTTTTTTTGCGAGTTGTATATAGTCCAGTACACATAATATGAAGGACATAAACAATGTTGTTTAATACCGTCACAACCAATTAACATGATCCAACAAATTTACTCTTCTGGTAGAGAAACCATTGTTGGGAAAAATTGAAGTACCTGAATTCAGAACATCCGAAGAGGTTACAACTGCATCCAAAAACAAGGAAGAAGTCCTGCTGCGTTCAAGCAATAACATAGTAATATTATGTGAAAAGAGGGTAAGAGGACGAGCGGAAAGTGCACATGGAAAAAGAAGCTAAATCAAACGATGAAATTAGGAGAAAAACAACTTATATATGGTGATATAGTATTTGGCCATATGTATTGGCTTGGATTGAACAATACTTCAACATTAGATTCATCTACATGTTCGACCCATAGATACACATTAGATTCAAAACCTATATGTGATGGGCATAGATCGGTTTGAGGGTGTTGGGACTTGGGACACTAGAGATGATGAGGGAGAGGGAGAGGGAGAGGGCGACGGCCTAGGGCGACAGGGGGCTACTGGACGCCGGCCAGGAGGAGGAAGTGCAGGGGCCGAGAGGCTGGGAGAATGGGAGGATAAATCCTTGATTTCCTTCTTGACCATAATGAGTACATGACCACTACTATTTATATTTATACTCCCTAATGGACTTGATTTCCGAGCAATCTATAGGTATAGTCCTTATAGATTTTAACTCTCCTTTCCTAAACAAATTCTATCTTCTTTTATTCTTATCCTTATCTATTCCTATTCATAATTCTTCTCCAGTCTGGACTCCTACGAGGAGGAGGACGATGCCCCCCTCCTTGTGCCTGTGGCTGCTTCGGCTGGCTAAGGCCCTCCTTTAGGCCTCACTTGGAACATCACTTTGGACCGGGGATCGACCCATGACACTAGCCTATCCCCACATTTTCTGTCGATGCATCCACACACTGAATCAGCGACCAGGTTTTGCTGTCGTCTAGAGGAAGAGCAGCTGCAGGTGGAATTGCCTCGATTCTGATGGTGAGGCGACCGAGCATCATGTTCGCACAAATGACGTTATGGCTTGGGCGGTTGATGCTGAACAGTACTGGATGTTGCTGATGTAGCTGAGCGGAAGTAGTCATATGGGGTCGGTGGAGATGCAGCACCATGAGGGAGTGTGTGAAATCCCGGCGTCCATCGGGATCATCTGCATAGACCGGGGAGGTCTATTGAAGCAATGTACCTGGAGTCCATCACATCGGGATCATCTACAAGTTGCCGAAGAGTGCATCCCCCATGTCATAAGTTGACGGCGAGATGTATGGGTGTCCAAACTCTCTGTTCATGTTGCTGAAGATGTTGCTAATAGAGAGGAACTGTCAGTCAGCGTCATCGAAGAGAAGACCATGGTGTCTCTAGACAGGATGCCCTGTGGGCGGTGGCCACTCCCGATCCATCAACACACTAGGGCTTCGTTTGGATACTGATGGATTGGGGTGGATTCGGGCCCAAACCACGTCTCCCGTGGATTGCAGCCCACGCCGGGTTGGATTCACACGTCCGATCAAAACATGCATTTGGCAGCGCGTGTGCGGGAGTGGTTTGTGGCCCGATCCACGTCGACCCATGGGTGAGAGAAAAATCTCCACCCGTGGCGTGGAACGGTCGGACGCTCGCGAGTCCTCGCGTCGGGTGTCTTCCTCGCGCGCCGCTGCTTCTGATCCCTCCGCCTCCTCTCGCCGGCGTTATCCCGAAAGCTCTTCGGTGGATCCAGGTCCAAGTCCTCCCCCATCTCTCCTCCACCTCATCTCGTATCCCTTCCCTCCTCCTCCTCATCATCCTTTTTTTTTTGTGCTAGGGTTCTAGACGGCGGCGGCGGCGGCGGCTGCTGCTCCCACACCGACCTCGGTCATCTCTCGAGTCTGTGCAGGTGCATCTCTCCTCCTCCGCCTTCCACCCCTCCTCCTGACCTTCTCCTTTGGCTGAAGCCGTTGTTCCTATGATAGATACGCTAGGACATCCAAGATCTGTGGGTGGCTGCTCCCCCTCATCCTCCGCTCCAGGAAGACTGGGACATGCCATTCACGGTCGCCTGACCAAGTGGCAGATACTGTTTCCTTCAATTCTTTCCCTGCATCAGCTTATGCTCATGGTTATTGAAATTGAATGGATTTTGTAGTGTAACCATGGGTCATGTGATGTTTCTTCCCACAAAAAAAAATACTGGCTGCTAGTTAAATCAATTTTGTACAAAAGAGTTTGAGAATGGCTGCTAGTTTACTATGAGTTCTCTCATAAAAGGTGACCACTTAATTTTTTTTTGTCAGTTGTAGAATTTAGGTTTGGTCCGAAAGAAAATTCCTGTATGGACTAGATCATTGGCATTTTTCTAATTATTAAATAAAAGGGTTAACAAACATTAGTAGTCACAACTAGCTAGAATATTATTATTGTCATGATACCAATGTTTTCAAGTCGGCCGATTAATCGCGATTACTCGTCCTAATCGGTCCCTGGTGTTCGACTAGGAGGTCCGACTCGATTAGCTCGACCAGAAAGCTGGTCGTCCGATTAGTTGACGAGAAATCACGATTAGTCGTTCGACTAGGACAGGGATGGCCAGTTTGGTTACTCTGTTTTTTGGCATGTTTAACTGGGCGGGCATGTGGGCTACTGGGTTTGCAGTTTGGCGGAATGTTTAGCAAAAAGGATTGGTAGCCTTTGTTGCGCTGCATCTGGATGCGAGCGTAGTTGGAGTGAATTTTCTGCTGTAAGTGCTAGTGTACTACTGCTAAGTAATTAAGTATGGTAGTAATATTAATATGTGATTCTGCATTATATTTTGTGTAGTTCCATACAAAAAAGAGAAACCGATTAGAGCACCAAAGGTTAAATAAGTTGGTATATGTCAGTTACAACCGCAAGATGAAAAACAGATTTAAAAAAATTAGAGAGCTAGGTTCCAAAGGAAAGAGATGCAATTCACTCTTGCTTGATGAATTTCATTGGGAAAATGAATGGGTCAATGAAAATTGTGAACCAGAACCAGTTCAGGAAGGTGGTGGCGATGCTATGACTTGGGCTGTTGTGGATGAGGCTATTGGTGCAACTCAGGGTCTAGAGGGACCTAACTTGCCTAGGGTTGTGCTGCTCTTGTTGCCCCTGTGAGGCGTACTTATGCTAGGAACAAGAAGCGTCCAAGGAACACAGTGACTCAAGATATTGATGAAGTTGATGATGAAGACCAAGATCAGCATGTAGATTCAGCAATAGCAATGGAGGAGGATGAAGAATCTGCACCAACTGAAACTTGAGATGGACCACCTGGAGATGGAGACGGAGGCTTCAATTTTAATGTTTATTTGCTTAATTAGATGGCTAATTGCCTACTTTTGTGGGACTGTTAAATGTCAATGTTTGTGACTCTGTGTTGAACACTTTAGCTTATGTGTACTGAACTTGTTTGTTATGTAATATGCTGGCTGTGTGGCTGCTATGGTCTGCTATGTGCTAACTGCTAAATGCTAGTTATTTGCTACTACAACGGTGCTTGCTAATGCAGTGAAGTCTTTGTTGTTGAGTGTGTCAAGATCAAGACTACATTAGTGGTGCTAATTATGGCCTTCTTTGGTATTTTAGGCTTCCAAGTGACAAGTCGACAAAGAAATGGAGTTTGGGATAGGAATATGGACCCTCTGGACATGGCGTAAAAGAGAAGAAAACAACTCCCACAAGTAAGTCACCAGCTAAACACTAATGTAGTCTTGATGCTTGCTTTATTGTGTATACTATATAGTATATATAGGTATATATATAGTAGGTATATATGTCCTGATATATAGGACGACCAGGGGTCGACTAGGCTCGGCTAATCGGCCTGGTCGACGACTAATCGCGATTAGTCTCCTGGTCGGTCCCATGGCGACTAGGTTCGACTAGACGACTTGAAAACATTGCATGATACAAAAGGCATGAAGCAGAGCTTCTTGTGCAGAAAACAAAGTTATATTATAAGAAAATTTTGGAACATGACCATGAACTTATATAGTTCTGTTATAAATAAAAGGATGGTGTATATTATATTATTATTAGTTATTAGAGGACAAAGGAGAGTAATGAGCATGCAGAGCAGAAAGGGAATAACCTGGATTTATGGGTTTACGGTGATATATATTTTTTGTATGAAATTGACTGTTATAAATAAAATCCATTGTTTGCTTCGTCCTAAACCAATTCGCTGCCACCAGCAGTTTTGTTTCCTTTTTTAAAAAAAAAAAAGAAAAAGAAAAATGGCATCTTTGATGCTTCTGAGTTAGAGCTTAGGAAGGTATGAAGCTCAATTTCTCTGTTTCATAATTTGTACTGTTGCAGTATGCTCCTCTTTCTTTTAAAACAATGTCATATCATTCATGACAACTACTGTCCTTTACTTCCATTAGTAGCTTTGAGGGTGACAGCATGCTCCTAGTGTAGACCATGAAAGGTTAAGATGGTTATGCGAATTAGATGTTGCCTAATATCTCTTTTGCTACTAGCATTTGTAACAGGTTTAAGTTGTTGCTAAAAGGCTAAGATGGTTATACAAATTAGAGAAGAAAGCAGAGCTGGTATGCTGGAGTGTTGATATCAAGAATCAAGAGATCAATGTTTGTCACAAGAGAACTAGTTGAGACCTTGCAGAGCTTTTGGGAATGTTTGATTCATGCACAAATATTTGATTCATGCATAGTTTCTGGGATAACCCAATGTGTTATTTGTGGTCATGTATAAATATTTTATGTATTGCCATTTGCTCAAGTATGTGCACTGTGTTGGTTTATGATTTTTTTTATTTTTAGTATTCAAGTTTTTTTTTTGATTTTTCATACTTGTTTTTTAGTAATTTACTTTGTACAGCAGTTTTTAGTAGAAAAAAGAAAAGAGCCTGGTTCAGTTCGGCAACTTTCTAGTACTACTATTAGTGGACGGCCGCCAAGGTTTGCTGCACGCGGGGGTGAGATTGGGGTGAGCGGGAACGGGTGGCCGGGAGGGGATCACCCAATCCAGCCCACTGCTAGCAGTTGGCCGGGAGGGGAAGGTGAAGTGTGCCGATGGGGATGCTGGTGGAGTGTGGAGGCCAACTGCTAGTAGTTGTAGATGATCAGACCTTCCACGAGGAGTCTCCAGCAGGTTCGCCGATGATGTAGGTAAGCAGAAGCGGCCATCAAAGATGATGATGTCGTCATCCATGGACCATGGGCCCCGTTCGGCTGACTGAAATTGGCTGAAAAACATTGTTCTGGCTGAATTGTTGGGAGAGAAAAACATTGTTTCGGCTAAAAAACAAGCTGAATAGTACGGATTATTAGGTAAGCCGAACGGAGCCCATGCTTGGGTGGTTGTGCTGTTAATGTGGGGTTGGCGTTGGCGCGTAACTCAAGCACATCCTGGACTGCCTGTTGGATGTGGGTGAAGATGATGGTGTGTGGCCGGCCAGACTGTAACGAAGGCATTTCGTTGATGTGGCTTGATGGAATGAGTCATGTTGCAGCGTGGTTGCTATGGGTGTGGTAGTCGTGGCGTCTCCTACTGCTGCTATGGAAGTAGTGCGTAGGGCTGATGACGGCTGCTAGAGCAAGAAGGGCAAGCACCGTTTGTGGTGCTATCCTAGTGTGGACACTGGAAACGCATCTCTAGTGATGTGAAGTTCCAAAGCACGCTGCCAAGGTCGGCCGCCATCCATGGCGTGCTGAGGACGATGTCAACATCGGCGCCGAGGGTGACCAGGAAGGCATCGATCTCGAATGTGTAGTAGATGTTGAGGTTTTGGTGAGGTCAACAAAGACGGAGGCGCGTCGCTCGTAGGCCCTAGCAAGTGTAGATGTTGACTCGGTGTACTCGTCAACGGTGCCTGTCTTGAGCAGAGATGCCAACTCGCCTAGTGGGTTTTGCCGAGTAGGGGAACCGAATTGCTCATTGACACAATGAGAAAAGTAGTCCCAATCAGTCACCGCCTTCTCCTAGGTCAGGCACATGCTCGTTAGATGGAACAAGGCATACCAAACCTTTTCGATCTCAAGAGTGCACTAGCCTCTGAAAAACTGCTCACGACGGTTAAGCCGTGGCGGTGGATCCTCCTTGTCGTCGTACGTTGGGAACGACAGCTTGTGGTAGCAGGGTTGGAAGACCATGAAGGATCTTGGAGTGGCGAGGGGTGCAGTAGTGTCGGCAGCGACGTCTTTGGGGCGCCTTTGGCTCCAGCTAGGTGAACAAATTATTGGTCACCTGCCCCCACGATCTCGGGGATTCCCAAAGTCTTGGAGCTCCCCATCTTCTCCTTGAGGAACGGGCATCCCGTAGCTTCCATAACACGCTTGGTGTCCTCCTCTAGGGCTTTGGCCACATCATTGCATTCCTGCTTCGCCTTGGCTGCAGCAGCGGTGTCGGTGTCCTCCTTGGTGGCTGAGTGGCCACCGTGCTCCATGGTGATGAGGTAGTTGCCGACCTTGATGAGGTGCTCCTGCACCTTGTTCATGTGCTTGGGGATGTCGGTGGCAAATGCCTCAGCCAAGCATTCATATCAGCGCCCATGTCCTTGTTGTCATCTGCCATGGATACCTAGTCTGTGGATACTAGCTTTGATGGGCGTAGATTGGTATGAGGGTGCTAGGACGGTGGAGATGACGAGGGAGAAAGAGGGGGCTACGGCCTAGGGCGGAAGGGGGCTGCTGGGCATCGGCAAGGAGGAGGAGGAGGAGGCATAGGGGGCTAGGAGGTAGGGAGAATAGGAGGATAAATCCTCTATCTTCTTCTTGACTATAATGAGTACATGACCCCTATATTTATAGTCCCTAATGGACTTGACTCCCAAACAATCTATAGGTAGAGTCCTTATAGATTTAGACTCTTCTTTCCTAAACATTCTTTATTTCCTTTTATTATTATCCTTATCTATTCCTATTCCTAATTCTTCTCCGGTCCGGACTCCTCCAAGGGGAAGGAGGTCGATGGCTCTAAGGGAGTCGTCACTCGTCAGTAGCTCCCTCCCCCCACCCCCACCCCCGCGCCACCCCCTTGTGCATGCGGCTGGACCACCTTGGCCAAGCCTTCAGCCGGCCAAGGCCCTCCTTTGGGCCTCGTTTAGCCCAACACTTAGGGCCGAGGATCGACACATGACACTATCAAAGAGCTCATACTTGTAAATTTTGTCAAAGCTAGTAGTACACCTGGTTAAACTATTGGAAAACACTAGAGAAAAAACAAAATGTGAAACAGCATGTAGCAAAAGGAACTGTGTTTGTAGCTGGGGTTGAGGGAAGGGTGGTGGTGAAGAGGTTTATATCCTTTCCTAGAATGCTAAAGAACATAGCTTTGTGTTTTGATATAAAATGTACTCTTTCCGAAACAGTATTAGTAGTAAAAGAGGAATCATCCATACCATTCATCAACCTTATTTGTATTGACCTCCGATTTTTCCCCAAAAAATCCATGATCTCCAGATAATGTATTGATCTGCGTCTTCAAAGGCATGATATCTCCTGCTGGCACACGGTCCTCCTCAATCCAATCAACAACGTGTATGTTTAACCTAGGAATCAACGAATGCTTGCTAATGGCATCCTTCAATATAGACTCTGCGGTCCTCTTATCAG
Source organism: Miscanthus lutarioriparius (assembly GCA_904845875.1). Lineage (NCBI taxonomy): Eukaryota > Viridiplantae > Streptophyta > Magnoliopsida > Poales > Poaceae > Miscanthus > Miscanthus lutarioriparius. The sequence goes on from CAJGYO010000010.1 coordinate 53,419,874, forward strand.
ATTCCTTAGAACCAACAGCTGCCCCGATTCGTCCTGAAACCTCCTGGAGGTTTAACAGGTGCTCGATGCCAACAAGCATATTGCCGCCGAACTCTACTCCGCTGTAGGCATTGAAACTTAGTTTTAGGCTGTGTAGTTTTGGCATTGCACCAGGCCTGAAGGCAATGCAGAGTACACCCCTTTTGAAATTGAAACGCTCGAGAGCTGGGAATGCCCCACTGCTAATGATGATCGGTTCGAAAGTGGGTCTCCGTACATATAAAGAAAGAAACTTGAGCACTTGCAGTCCCGCAAAACTGTCCACATCATTCTTCAGGATCTCTAGGACTCCGAGCTTAAGAATGCAGAGGCTTCCTAGTTGTCCTATCCATTTAGGAAGGCTGCGCAAGATGCAAGTGCCACGATGCAATTCAAGTCTCTCAAGACAGTCATTTGGACAGCTCGTGCTGCTAGAGTCAATGATGATAATGGAATCTTTGGAGACTGAGGCACCACGAACGATAACCAGAGATTTGAGTTCATAAAGACACCCAAGAATAGAGAACAGAACTTTCAGGTTTCTGTCCACACTGTCAGATGGTGCTGTCGTTAAGACAAGTTGAAGTTCCTCCAAGCAGGATAGCTCCTGAAGGCTTTTTATTTCGGCATCCGAATTGCCACAAAAATCAAAGCATTTCAGGGTGCGGAGAGATCTCAGGCGACCCACCTCATAAGGCAGCTTTGTCTCCTGAGGTAGAGAGAGGTGTACTAGGTACTTGAGGTGAACTATATCCTCTGGAACTGTGCTTACTATTGCATTTATTTCCAATGTTTCCAAACGGTGTAGCCCACCCATATGGGTTGGTAGTTGCAGGCAATAGTTGCATGTTACCTTCAAGTATCTCAACTGAAATAGTCTGTTAATTCCAGAGAGGTTCAATATTGTAGAATCGTTGCAATCGCCACACAAATGAAGGACTAAGACTCGAAGAAATTTGAATTCCTGAATAGAAGGCAAACACTTGACCAATCCGTAAAAGGCCAGGGATCGAACTTGCAATAGTGCGATTCCTGACAGTTTTGCAGCATATTTTGCAGTGCTGTAGAAAAGAAACAATCTCCGAACCTTGCTGGAAAGTTCTCTGGTGTTCTGAGAGTAGTCTACTGTCGTGACAAAATTGTCTTCTGCAGACTTGTTTCTTACAAAATCAAGTATCATATGGTGCACTGTACAGGACAACACTTGCTCATTGTAGTCGATGTCTGTAGGATGGATCATTCCCCTATAGACTAGCTCTTCAAAGTGGCTCTGTGCACTGACCTCACTGTCTCCCTCTATAAAACCTTCAGCAACCCATCTCCTCACTAGATCATCTTTCCAAATCGTGCAGTGCTCAGGATACATACTCACATATTGCAGGCATGTCTTCAAACACTTGGGAAGACCATTATAGGTAAGGTTTATCACCTTTCTCATGCCTTCATATGTAGGACTTATGCTTAAATTGGAACCCAATGATCTTTCTACATAATCCCACTCTGACTTGTCTTGTTGGTGTGCTAAATGTCCAGCTATATGTATTACTGCTAGAGGAACACCACCACATTTTCTTACGATTTCATAGGAAGCATCTTTGAATTGTTCAGGGAACTTATTTTCAGAGCCAAAAACTCGTGCAAAAAATAATTTTCTTGATTCATTATCATTAAGAGGCTCCATCTTCAAGATATAATCAGAACGATTACCACAGCATGTCATAGCGACGTTCTCAGCTGTTGTCGTTGTTATTATTCTACTGGAATGAGTACCATCTGAAAAAGCACGTATAAGAAATTCCCAAACTGTTGTATCCCATAAATCATCCATTACAATAAGATATCTGCCAAAAAAAAATACAAATTCATTGTTACGTTAATCCTCATGAGTTGCGCTAGAAAAAAATAAATCTTAAAAATCCTCACAAAAATTAGAAAGATTGGCTATCAGTTCAACAGACTCTGATCATCATTGACATTAATAGCTATCAGATCCATTCTATTATCGAAAAAATTACTCACCTCTATCATTATGAAGAAAAACATAAATTAACCTGCTAAATCTACATCTAAATTAGCCATGTGTGCCATTATAAAACATAATCTAAAGTAACCCCGTAAATTTACATTTAAATTACGCACCTATGTCACTATGAAACATAAACAAAAGTAGCCCCTAAACTAATATAAAAAAATATCCACTCTACCATTATGATAGATATTCTAAGTAAGCCCATAAATTTGCATCTAATTTGCAATTTTTGCCATTACTAGCGCGAGTTAATTTGATTAAAGTAAATTTCCATACAAAATCATGAATATTTGATTAATGTGAGCAGAAAATATTGGTTTCAAGATAAAAATAAAACCTACACTAATTTTTGTTGTTGCGGATCACAAAAATAGATTATCGTTATAAGGCTGACCACTGATGAGCTAGACATTGGTAGTTCTACTATAAATAGACAAGGTCTAGATGAGTGACTACTTGAAAACATGTGATTGTTTTAACCATTAGAATTATATGGAACATGTTTCTACTATAACATGAAATTGTTTCCACTACAATAGTTTCTCCGTACAATAGTTCGACAGAATATGTTTTAAACATTAGAATTATATATGGCTACAAAACTAATTAAACAAACAGAAAATTTTTATTATCTTATCCATGATATATGGTAGCAGAACTGTTGCCGAACTCTTAAAAACAGAAATGTGTAGTCTTTTGTGAAAACAGATAGCTAATTGGATAAGGTTACAGGCAATGGCTATATCAGAAATACCTTCTCTGTTGCAGATGCTCCCTGAGATAATCAGTGAGTTGTAGTATGCTGCAAGCTTCAGAATGGTTGCGGCACCCAGTTTGTGAGAGGATGCTTCTGAGCAGACTCCTCGTATCAGGCTTGCGAGACACTCTCACAAAAGCACGGCATCCAAACTGCCCCCCAAGTTCTTGAAAGATTTGTTTCACAAGCGTGGTCTTTCCTATCCCTCCAAACCCACAAACAGATATGACATTCAGCTTCTTCTCTCCATTATTCAGCAGGTTGATAAGTTTTTTCTTCGAATCATCGATACCGACAAGGATGCTAACAGCCTCCCTATACCACTCCGGAATCCAATGGCTATGGCTATGCACGGGGCTGCTAGAACTGTGGGAGTGGGAGTAGAAGGTATTGTTATCAAGGACATACCGCTTGTGCCGTTCACCAGCATTTTCAAGACGAGCTCTTAGTTCCTTGATTTGGTTGGCTATCCTTGGGCGCGGAATCAGTGTCCTAGGAAGGCGAGTGATCTTGAGACGAGGGCGTGGAGTCAGTGTCCTGGAGGGAAGCTGGCAGATCTTGAGACGATGAACTACGCCAACGGACCCAATCTTGGCTTCTGCAGAGTGGATCAACCAATCGATATAGTCCTCAGCGTCGTAGCATATCTCACGCACTTCCTTCATCCAGTACTTCTTCACAAGGTTAGGGTCATCCTCATCTGAAATCTCTAGGAGGAAGGTGTATATGCCTGCCAGATCTTCTTTCAGAAGCTCGAAGTCCCCTCTCACTGGGTTGCGCAGCAGCTGTTGGCACTCCAGAATCGAGTCGAGCTTCCCAAGAAGGGAGCTCATGGGGCCCCGAGAACTACTAACCGGAGGCTCCATCTCCTCCTCAGAGGTGAAAGGATTGGATGGAGCAAAGAGGATGATTAACCAATCTGTTTTGCAAGAAGCATGGCGGATAAGAAACGAGAGAAGAAAAAAGCTAGCCCCTCTCGCGAAGAAGCAGAAGGGAATAACAAACAAGGAGCTCACCTAATGGAAATTTGGTGGAATCAAAACCATTACGCAATCATCAACGACGACGTGGGGAAATTTAATGTGGCGTATGGCATTCCTCTTCTCTCTCGTGATCGCCGTTAATCCTCTTCCTCATGCTGGAGTCCAACATCGACGTCAACTACGGTAGTACCGGATTAGATATTTTGTAAAGCCAGACCACTTTACACCACTCGTTCATTCTGCATTTGATACATAAAAAAATAGTTCTGTTCAATCATAAGAATTTTATGTATGTCGGCGATTGCCAATCATTTTCATAATACACTCCCTCTATTCTTCTAAAAAAACTTATGTTTTAGTTTTGTCCTAAGTTAAACTATTTTAAGTTTGATAAAATCTATAAAAAATTTGCTAACATTTATGACACTAAATAGATATAATGAAAATATATTGCATGATGAAGAATCTAATTATACTTATTTGGTAATATAAACATTAGTATTCTAGTTTATAAATTTGATCAAACTGTAGATAGTTTGACTTATGACAAAATGAGAACATCAGTTTTTTTTAGAACAGAGGGAGTAATGAATTGAAATGGATGTGATTGCAACGCCTAGCACATTTAGTAGGAGCATCTCCGGCAGTCCTTCAATAATTCATTCTCAATATATGTTGTAGCATGGACACTTCAGAGCATCTCTATCAGAATAAATAAATACACTCATATTTCAATAAATCAATGATGAAGTAGTTTGAAAGGGAAAAACGAGTTCTAACAAATCTTCTTTTCAATCCCTCAACTTCTAGTCTCTCCCCTGGAGAAGGGGACCAACCAAGTTTCCCAGTACCCTTTCTACCTTCTCCGCTCACTAACATATCCAAGAACCATATCGGATAACACTTTGATACACAAAAGAGAAATGGCTCTCCCCTCCCTGCCCTCCCCTCCCCCGTCACTTTGACCATCAACAATGGCGCCCATCTCTGATCTAAGAGCTCGATCACGAGGGGGCTTTTGGATCTGTGCTTCGATCCGGGAATCAAGTTCTCCTCCTTGGTCACCAATCGCTTTGGTTGTTCGGTGAGTCCATCCATTGCCTTCTCCCCGTCAGCTTTTCACCTTGTGGTGAGCTTTGGTAGATCAGCAATTCATCTCAACCAGGATTTGGTTTGTTTAATCCTTCAAGCATGCCTTGGTGGTAATGCTAAAGATTTTAATGTTATTCATCTATCAGTTTCGATGTTTAGTTTTTAGTCTCTTGCAAAGATGTTGGCTTCATGGTCTATAATCTTGAGAGTTTCTCTTGCAAATCTTTTGCTACCTTCTTCCATCTTTGGAGTGGTGGAGGGCCTAATTGGTGTAGAGAGTTTGATCTTTGGCGTTTGGAGCAAGAGTCCGAATGGACCACTGTTGGTTCAAAATCCAAGAAGAGCTTTGCTGATGTTGTTCACTCTTCGTCAGTTCCTAAACATCCTGTTTTTCTTTGTTTGAGTTATCCTCACAATTACAATGTGAATTTTGATGATTTTGCCTCTAATTCTAAGAAGATCTTGGGAGCTATCTCTCATGATCCTAAGGTTGCTAATTCTAAGGACCATAATCCACCTGCTAGAACTAAGCATGTTCTTCGCTAGGTTGAAAAAGCAAAGGCTACAAAGCCGGCGCTATCTCAGGAGAAACTTACAACGGATTTGAATAAGGCGCCTCTTTAGGGGCATTCAATTCCCAGGAATTCAAAATCTATATCTCCTAACTCGGCTCCTTCTAGGCCCATGCCTCACTCTGGCCTAGCCTAGCGCTCTTTGAAGGAAATCAGTTGTTTCAACTGTTTGGGCCCATGTCACCTTAGGAAAGATTGCACTAAATCTGTCAGGAGCAATCGGTGCTTCAATTACAGGCACACTTCCTCTGTTTGCCTCTCCAAGAATCTTGCTCAACGGTGTTTTTGGCCAGTTTCCCGTTCGAAAGACGGAGGTGCGCGCAAGCCTCATTTATACCCTAGTGACCCTAGCAATCTCGAGTCCTCCATCTCCCCCAAATCCACCGTCACACCGCTCTCCTCATAAAACCCTAATGTAAGCATGGTGAACTGGCCTGTTGATCCCCTCCCACATGTGCCGCCCGATTTCACGCTGGAAGAACTAGTGCCACGGCCACCGCTCCGTCATGAGGTCTTCATCATCGGATGCTACACTCTCTACAATGAAGACATGGTGATTGTGAAGATGCAACCGCCAGTTCGCAAGGACGATTTCGGTGAACTCAAGACTGCGCTTCGCACCTTCTTCCATGACATTTATCAGGTTCGCACTGCAAAAATCTAGCCCTGTGCACTCGGTGATGCTTATGTCAGGTTCAATAGCGCACTTGATAGGGAAAGATTTCTTGGTCAAGTCTTTCGCTTTGGTAACTATGCCATGTCTGTGATAAAACACGATGAAGCTAAAAATGCGTGTACTTTTGATCTGGATAGAGAGGCCTGGGTACTGTTGGTAGGTTTTTGTAACACCCCAGGCACCACAAAAGCCTAGGATGTCACTAACATCCCTTCCCTCATGCCCGATATAAAACTCGGCAATAAAAACCCATCAACAAAGCAAAATGCGAAAGCAACAAGGACAAAATTATGATTAAGATATGTTCCATCAAAATGTTTTTATTAAACAATGAAGAACCACCATGACTAATGAACTAGTTTATTATAACAAGCCAAAAGCATCACTATTATTACTAACTGTGGATGAAACAGTGAAGACATGCTGCTAATCCCATCCCTTCAAGCAAAGCATCCAATCAAGCACCTGGAAAGATAGAGGGGCGAGGATAAATCTCAGCAAGCAAACTGCCTGAACATATTATTCAAACTACAATTTAATTAGACATTGATTTAATCATAGAAGAATATATAACATGTGAAAATAATAATTAATAGTCGATTTATTTATCCAATGACATTGCCATAAAAGAAGTAAACAACATTATGCAAGATATCCAATAAAATTTCCATAAAGAAGTAAATGGCATGATATACAATAAATAAACGACCTCCACGTATGAATAAAGTAATACTCCTCATAATAAAAACAATACTCCTCATACTCACTTCACGTCGACATAAAACTTCAATACAAATAAACCTCAAAGAGCGCAAATGCAATGCATATGCATGTCCACTGCCTTCATACCCAACAAGGTATGAAGCTGCATCGTACCCCTCCTCGGGCAACATACGATGCCGCACCGGTACGGTCATGACCATAGGTCAACGGCATAATCCACAAGAGCACTCCGGAATAGTCATATAACTTTCTCACTGACCTGGCTCAAGAGCACTCCGGAATAGTTATATGACTTTCTCACCGACCATGCACGATGCATATGCTCATGACAAGAATGCATATGATGCAATATTATGATGCAACTGCAAGAATACTTACCACATAGGTCATAAACCTCCACAATCGTAAAACATATCATTTACCTTCCAATGATAGACAAATACTTACCACATACATGTCATACACCTCCACAATAATAAAACACATCACTTACCTTCCGATAATAGACAAATACTTACCACATATATGTCATACACCTCCACAATAATAAAACATATCACTTATCTTTCGATAATAGACATATGAGATCCATCAATCATGATCATATATACTTTACTTTAAAGGATGAGTGAATTCATAATAAGGTATATCATCTTGGTTCAATCAATGTTACGACAAAGTGTAGGTAGTAATAAACAACAAGTCAAGCTGTAGCAACCACTGCTACGTTTACTTGCCTTAAAACGATGATGCAAACGACACTAGGCATGATCCAGAGCATTGCAACCTGTTTAGCAACAAGAACCAATTCATACATTCACCCAAGCATACATCAAGAACAAGTAAAGCTCTACTACACTCCAACCCATCATGCAAACAAAACAAACAAGCACAATATTTTGGTTAGTAGGAACCTAGCTTCTTCATATTTATGTATCTTTAAATATACAAAAGCAATGATAGTAAGTAAACAAATACATATTCAGAAACTAGAAAACAAATCCTACAACTTTCATGAAGACACTATTTTTCTTATGAACTTAAGCATGCCTAAACTTCAGTTGAATTCAGACAATGAAATCTTCCCTGAATTCTGATAGTCATTGGTAGAATATTGATATCTACTAAAACGCATGTCCATCAATTATGAAAATTTACCAGATCATGGAAAATTGTATTATACACAACTGTTGTTTATAGACAAGTTCAGTAACAATCATCCAGATGTCCTAATCAAGGTAGTAATATCAAACATAGAATTAGACATCAGAAACCAACAACTTACTTCAATAGCATATATCTGAAGTTATTTTTTAGATATAACAGTCTATTATACACCTTTGGAAAGATACTGAAAGACTCTACAATTTTGGTATTCGTTGCAAAGACTAGTTTAACATTTAACATTGTCAAAAACTGGATCAATCTATTACTGTCTAGAACAACATTGAAACAGCAACACCTATCTTCACATTTTCACTATGGATAAACTACTCATACAGAAATTATGAAATTATGTCAGAATATACCAAACAAGATGTTCTACAACTTTAATATTATAACTTTAGGAGTTTGAAGAATCTAAGATACCCAAAACAACCCTACAACCTAACTGAACTTTTCTGATGACAGAACAACAGCAGGCCACTAAAACAAACATAACTCAAGATATAGGGACCCAAAGTTTATCATCTTTAACAATATGGAAAGATTATGAAACTATCGACAAGTTTCATATAGATCAAATCACGAGATTATGGACTTAAGATATCGTAAAACTGAAAGCATCTAAAGCTGTCCAAAGGTCTGACAGCACAAATGCATCACAAAAGAATGATTACATCTCCCAAACCAGAACAGCTATAAAGGTGATCTCTATACCAAAAGAAAGGTATTCAAGTCTACTACTGAAATATAGTTTTTCTATAATTTTTGGGCACACAAAAACAGTCTTAAACGGCGCATAAACAACAACTGCACAATCTGAAATAAACAGCAGAAGTTAATTACGAGATTAGAACCCTTACCCCGTCAACTAATCGACGTGAAATACTAAACCCTAGCATGGATTTCGCATCAAAACAGCGGGTAAAAGTGGGATCTTACCCAAACAGCGAGTACCACAAGGATCCTCAACGATTGACCTCTCATTTTCCCTTCATCGTTGTGGCGATTCCCCCACCATGACACCTCCGTCAACTTGATCTACTCCACGCATGACATCGCCATCAAGAACAACGATGAGAGGCATGGAATTGAGGGGAAAACAAGAAGAAGATGACCAACCAATTTATGAGGAGGAAGGCATATGAGCCATGAACGAGGATCAAGCCCTAACTCTCACCCTCTCCACTCTTCTCCATCCTTCGGTCTTCTCTTGTGTTTTCTCTGATGTGTGAGAGAGGCGGCAGCTCAATAGATGAAGGGGATTAGGTTTTGTTGGGAGAGAAGAGAAAAGGCACGCAAGAATAAGGATGGTCGGGTAGTGTAGCGACGCTACAGTAACAGATCTCCTGTTCAGATTTTTTTAATCTTCCAATGACCATATCTTGTTGAGCTGAACTCCAAATAACGCGTATGAGTAGTGAAACAGAAAGCATTCGACGAGCTCTACGCATCTATGATATTTGATCATCCATCCGATCTACGTATAAAAAATTTAATTTTTTTACCACTCATTAAAACTCATGTTGAACCCTTTGCCACTTTACGCTTTCTAACACACAAAACGTATTCCGGGTATTACAGTTTTCCAGAGGATCTCAAGAACTCCGCTGGCATAGCTAAGGCAGTTTCTGGTTTTGGAATTCTAGTCCATTGGCATGAACCTGATAATCTTGCTAGAGTAGTTGCAAAAGTTTATCGGAATGATGATGCTAAAATCCCTAACTCAGTGAAAGTGAATGCTGGCCTTCCACAAAAGGGTAGATCTTGGACTGTACTCTGTTTTGTTTTGAAAAAAGCAGAGTGTTGTTGAGTTGCAGGATGAAGAAAGCATTTGTCACAGTTGGGCCTTTGCATCCCCAGCCTCCTCGTTGGATGGGGCCGGTTCCTCCAGCTAGTTTAGATGCAACTCCAGTTGGATTCAATAATGGCTCGGCCATGAATGTTGATGGTGGAGGCCCAACAAACCGTTGGCAGCAGCACTTGGCCCCCCAAGACACAGTTGTGTTTGCTTCAGAGAATGTAATCCAGCCTGCTTCAGTTGATGGCAGTCAGTTTGTTGCAGGGATTGTTGATCAAGTTGCTGAGAATGTTGGAACTGAAGTTGAGAATGTAGTTGAGGAGGTTATCACATCCACCCTAGTGCCCCCAGTGCCCAGTTGAAAGGTCCTAATGGCTAGAGGGGGTGAATAGCCTATAAAAATTTCTACAACAACACTTAGACAAATATGAGGCGAAGCGAGTGTTACGCTAGCCTACTAAAAACGCAAGCCACCTACCATAATTCTAGTTTATATAGTCTCTATCCACATAATGGTTATGTCACTACACTAAGTTAGCCTGCTCTCAAAGGCTAACTAAAGAGCCACACTAAACAAATTAACAAGCTCTCACGATTAGCTACACTAAAGAGCTTGACAACTAGTTTGCGATAATGTAAAGAGAGAGAACAAGATGGTTATACCGCCGAGTCGAGGAATGAACCAATCAATCACAAGAATGAATACCAATGAAGACCAATCACCTCGGAATCAAACGATGACACAATGATTTTTTACCGAGGTTCACTTGCTTGCCGGCAAGCTAGTCCTCGTTGTGGCGATTCACTCACTTGGAGGTTCACGCGCTAATTGGCATCACACGCCAATCCCTCAATAGGGTGCCGCACAACCAACATAAGATGAGGATCACACAAGTCATGAGCAATTTACTAGAGTACCTTTTGGCTCTCCGCCGGGGAAAGGTCAAGAACTCCTCACAATCACCACGATCGGAGCCGGAGACAATCACCAACCTCCGCTCGATGATCCTCGCTGCTTCAAGCCATCTAGGTGGTGGTAACCACCAAGAGTAACAAGCAAATCCCGCAGCGAAACACGAACACCAAGTGCCTCTAGATGCAAACACTCAAGCAATGCACTTGGATTCACTCCCAATCTCACAAAGATGTTGAATCTATGATGGAGATGAGTGGGAGGGCTTTGGCTAAGCTCACAAGGTTGCTATGTCAATGCAAATGGCCAAGAGGGTGAGCTAGAGCCGGCAATGGGGCTTAAATAGAAGCCCCCACGAAATAGAGCCGTTGTACCCCTTCACTGGGCACTGCTCGGGGTGACCGGATGCTTCGGTCATATCAACCGGACGCACCCTACCAGCGTCCGGTCAATGGATGGCTGCCACGTCATCCCTCTCTTCAAATCTTGGCGCCGATCTGTTTATATAGTCTCTATCCACACAACAGTTAGTTGTGTCACTACACCAAGTTAGCCTCATTTCAAAGGCTAAACAAAAACACCCAACGGTCAAGTGATGACCGGATGCAGGACCCCAACATCCGGTCACTTCTAGTAAGGTTCTAGCTACGACCGGACACGTCAGTTTGATCATGACCGGACGTAGGACCCAGCGTCGGTTATTTCTAGTAAGCCTCCACTTCGTGACCGGACGTGTCAGGTCATGCCCGACCGGACTCACCCAGCGTCCGATCACTCACTGTCTCCTTTGTGCACCACATCAGTAGGACCGGACGCACCCAACCAACGTCTGGTGCACTCTATGAAATCCTGTCTTTTCTGTATAGGGCGTCGGTGGCACCGTCGGACTATCCGCACTCTACGGGAGGACACTCCACCGGTGAAGTTTCTTACCCTTGCTCAAATGTGCCAACCACCAAGTGTATGACCCTGTGCACATGTGTGCTAGCATATTTTCACAAACATTTTCAAGGGTGTTAGCATTCCACTAGATCCTAAATGCATATGCAATGAGTTAGAGCATCTAGTGGCACTTTGATAACCATATTTCAATACGAGTTTCACCCCTCTTAATAGTATGGCTATTGATCCTAAATGTGATCACACACTAAGTGTCTCGATCACCAAAACGAAAAGGTCCTACCGCTTATACCTTCGCCTTGAGCCTTTTGTTTTTCTTGTACTTCTTTTCCATGTCCAAGCACTTGATCATCACCATCATCATGTCATAATCTTCATTTGCTCCACCACTTGGATTGTGCCACCTATCTCATAATCACTTTGATAAACTAGGTTAGCACTTAGGGTTTCATCAATTTACCAAAACCAAACTAGAGCTTTCAATCTCCCTTTTTGGTAATTGATGACAATCCTTCACAAAGATATGAATTGAAATTCATTTGAATCCATGTTGCTTGCCCAAACATATTTACCATGTGTAAAAGGATATGGACAAGTTTCATGAATCCCATATGGTAGCAATTGCTCCCCCTACATATGTGCTAAGAGTTTGGATTGTAGCTTGCACATATGCTTAGTTAGGAAATATAGGAGACGACGTCTACTAAATGATGCTAAGGTATAAAAGATGGACCTTTGAAGCGTGATACCAATCGGAGTGCACCAATATACCATCCTTAGCACCATGGTTAGCTCGATACCACTTGAAAATAAAATCACTAGATAACCTATGCATGCTAGTTTTTCATTTTATCATTCAAACCTACAACTATCATACACCACACAAGCATAGATATTGAAATTTGAAACTTGTGCCATGCAAGCAAATATATAAAATGCACATTTAAATGCACCATACAAGTTCATGAGATTGCTCCCCTACTTGTGTGCTCAAAATTTTAATTGATCCCCTTCCTTTGTCATATCTCTCCCCCTATGTCAAATTCTCCCCCTTGTTGTCTTTTCACTATCTTAGTACACTAGTACACTAATATCTTTGTTTTTCTCCCCATAGTACTAATATCACTAATATCATCACTAATATCTTTGTTTTTCTCCCCCTTTGTCATCAATGACCACAAAGGTTCAAAATGTAGATAGGTTGAGATTATCAATGTTAATCAATGGGGTGAGGATCATTTTCATAAATTTGGTTTAATCTAGAACACTTGCCAAAGACATTTAACTCGGTTTGATCCAAGGACAAGCTTCTTCACACCTCCAAATAAGGGTTATCTTGTACCATGTTGAGTTAAACACTTAGAGCTCATTTTATAGATCAAACACTAGGTTTACAAGCCCACAAACATGTCATATGCTACCACTAGACCAAAACAAGCATAGAAGCAATAGTGGTACCATACAATCATCAAATTCATTTGATTTTCATGAATGAGCCTATTAAATGTGAGAGATGACTACATGCACTAAACATGTCCTTAGCAAGGATGTATGCCATGCCAATCAACTTTTACCTTGAATTGCTCGAAGGAGAGGCATGTCACACGAGTGGGGGGTGCATCAACACATATTTGAGAAATCCATTATGTTCAACTCATTTCTTAGCTTGCAAAACCTTTTCTCATCCAATGGCTTGGTGAATATATCGGCAAGTTGATCTTCGGTGCCTACACTCTCAATGCAAATGTCCCCTTTTTATTGGTGATCTCTTATGAAATGGTGGCAGACATCAATGTGCTTTGTTCTTGCATGTTGAACCAGATTCTTGGTTAACTTGATTGCACTCTCATTGTCACATAGCCATGGCACTTTCTTGAATTTGATTCCAAAGTCACTCAAAGTGGCCTCATCTAAAGTATTTGTGCACAACAACTACCAGCGGATATATATTCGGCTTCAGCGGTTGATAATGCAACACTATTTTGCTTCTTTGATGACCATGAAACAAATGATCTTCCCAACAATTGACCTATGCCCGAGGTGCTCTTCCTTTCAACCTTGCATCCCGCATAATCCGAGTCGGAGTAACCAACTAGCTCAAACTTTGCTCCTTTGGGATACCACAAACCAACATTTTGTGTATGCTTCAAGTACCTCAATATTTTCTTTGTAGCCTTCAAATGACTTTCTCTTGGTGAGGCTTGAAATCTTGCACACATGCATACACTAAACATGACATCCGGCCTTGATGCGGTCACATAGAGTAGGCTTCCAATCATAGACTGATACAATTTTTGATCCACTATATTATCACTTGCATCACTATCCAAGTTGCCATTTGTTCCCATTGGTGTACTAATGGCTTTGCTATCACTCATGCCAAACTTCTTGATCATGTCCTTGATATACTTGCCTTGACTCACAAATGTACCATTCTTCAATTGCTTGATTTGAAGACCAAGGAAGTAACTTAACTCTCCAATCATGGACATCTCAAACTCATTAGCCATCATCTTTCCAAAATTTTCACAAAAGTCTTGATTGGTTGATCCAAATATGATGTCATCAACATAGATTTGCAACACAAATAAATCTTTTCCAATCTTTTTGATGAAAAGAGTGGTGTCAACCTTGCCCATCATGAACCCTTTAGAGAGTAGGAAGTCCCTCAATCTCTCATACCATGCTCTAGGTGCTTGCTTTAAGCCATACAATACCTTCTTCAACTTGTACACATGGTCGGGCTTCTTGTCATCTTCAAAACCCGGAGGTTGCTCAACATATACTTCTTCATGGATGTAACCATTGAGAAATGCACTCTTAACATCCATTTGATAGAGCTTTATGTTGTGGGCACAAGCAAAGGCTAGCAAGATTCTAATTGCTTCCAATCTAGCAACCGGGGCATATGTTTCTCCAAAGTCAAGACCTTCAACTTGTGTATAGCCTTGTGCTACCAATCTTGCTTTGTTCCTTACTACTATCCCATCTTGATCTTGCTTGTTTCTAAAGACTCATTTGGTTCTAATCACATTGTGTCCCTTTGGTCTCTCTACTAATTCCATACTTGATTTCTTGTGAAATTATTCAATTCTTCATGCATAGCATTCAACCAATCAACATCCTTCAATGCTTCATCTATCTTCTTTGGTTCAATGGATGACACAAATGAGAAATGCTCACAAAATAAAGCCAATCTTGATCTTGTTTGTAAACCTCTAGAAATATCACCAATTATAGTGTCCAATGGACGATCCCTTGCAATATTGGTTGGTTGGAGGACTTGAACTTGATTGCTTACACTTGCTTGATCATTGAGTTCAGATGATGTACTAGCCACTTGATCTTGTTCATTATCATGAGAGCCACTTGTACTAGCTTGATTTGTATCATCTTGCACATTTGAGTTAGAGAGCACTTGCACTTGATCATCTTCATCATCGTTCACTTGCCTAGGCCTCAATTCACCAACATCCATGTTCTTCATGGCATTTGAATGTTGAATGCCTCTAACATCTTTCAAGTTCTCATTCTCTTCTTGTGAACCCTTGGTTTCATCAAATTCAACATCATGAACTTCCTCAAGAGTACCACTATCCAAATTCCAAACCCTATATGCTTTGCTTGTAGTGGAATAACCAAGTAGGAATCCTTCATCACATTTCTTGTCAAACTTGCCCAATCTAGTGCCTTTATTCAAGATATATCATTTGCAACCAAAGATCCAAAAATATGCAATGTTGGGCTCTCTACCATTTAAGAGCTCATATGGTGTCTTCTCTTTCAATGGGTGACAATAGAGATGGTTGCTACAATAGCAAGCCATGTTGATAGCTTCGGCCCAAAAGGATTGACTCACATTGTACTCACTAAGCATAGACCTTGCCATATCAATGAGTGTTCTATTCTTTATCTCAACAAGGCCATTTGATTGTGGAGTGTACTTGGCCAAGAATTGATGTCTAATTCCAAATTCATCACACAACTCATCAATTCTAGTGTTCTTAAACTCACTACCATTGTCACTTCTAACTCTCTTGATGGTTGTTTCAAACTCATTGTGAATGCCTTTGACAAATGATTTGAATGTTGCAAATACATCACTTTTGTTCACTAGAAAGAATACCCATGTGTATCTAGTATAATCATCTACTATCACAAAGCCATATTTGTTACCATCAATGCTAGTGTATTGAGTTGGCCCAAATAAATCCAAGTGCAATAACTCAAATGCTTTACTAGTGCTCATGATGCTTTTCTTAGGATGGGTGTTTCCAACTTGTTTGCCGGCTTGACAAGAGCTACAAAGCTTATCCTTCTCAAACACAACATCTTTCAAGCCTCTAACCAAGTCATGCTTAACCAATATATTCAATTGTTTCATTCCAACATGACCAAGCCTTCTATGTTATAACCAACCCATGCTAGACTTAGTGAACAAACATGTAGATAATTTAACTTTACTAGCATTGAAATCAACGTAGTATAGATTCTCATATCTAAAACCTTTGAAGATCAAGTTAGAGCCATCTACACTTATGATCTCTACATCATCTACCCCAAATATGCATTTGAATCTAAGATCACACAATTGAGCCACGGATAGCAAATTGAAGTTCAAGCTCTCTACTAGCAACACATTGGATATGCTCATGTCATTGGATATTGTAATCTTACCAAGCCCTTTGACCTTGCCTTTGCCATTGTCACCAAATGTGATACTATCATAACCATCATTGCCATTGATGTTGATTGAGTTGAACATTCTTGCATCACCGGTCATGTGTTGAGTGCACCCACTATTAAGAACCCAATGCCTTCCTCTGGCTTTGTAATTGACCTACAAAAGAAGATCAATTCTTTTTAGGTACCCAAACTTGCTTGGGTCCTTGATGGTTAGTGACCAAGCTCTTTGGCACCCAAATGGCTTTCTTCTTTGAGCCCATCCATGGTTTACCAATGAACTTAGCCTTTACACCATTTGCACCCTTGGTAAGCATATAGAAAGAATCAAGCTTAATGGAGGATACATTAGCATTTTTACTCTTGTTCTTGCACTCATGCTCTTTATGACCAACTTGCTTGCAACTAGTGCAAAACCGACCATTGTTCTTCACAAAACTAGTCTTGTGAGGAGCAAAGGCTGCCTTGCCTTTCTTGGGGATATAGCCCAATCCCTCTTTGTAGAGAGAGGCTCTTTGGCTACCCAAGCATATAGGCAAGCGGTCCTCACCACCATAGGCCTTAGCCAAGGTGTGAGTGAGCTTATTTACCTCCTTCTTGAGGGTCTCATTCTCAACCATTAGTGAGGCATCACAAGTCAAACCATCACTACTAGATGAGGTGGAAGTAAAAGTGCTACAAGAAGGGTTAGTAGGAGCAACAATGATAGGCATAGATAATGATTCATCAATTAGGTCATAAGTTAACCCTACATTACAAGTCTCAACATGCTTCTTCTTATTTTGTTCATTAAGCAAAGAAGAATGAGCTTTTTCAAGCTTCTTGTGAGCCTTGCCAAGCTTCTCATGGGCTTCCTCTAGCCTCACATGAGATGCATTGAGCTCATCAAAGGCTTGCTTAAGGGCTTTTAGTTCCTTACGCAAGCTTTTGCATTCCCTTCTCTTAATGCCAAAGTGTTCTTTAGCATCTTCTAGCATGTCAAATAGTTCATCCTTAGTAGGTTCATCATCATCACTATCACTTTTATTCTCATTTTCATTATCATGTTCCTCATCACTTCCATCATCACAAATTTGTACCTTAGTAGCCTTAGCCATGAAGCATGATGGAGTGTCGAAGAGAGAAGGCTTCTCATTGATAGCAATGCTTGCAAGTGCCTTCTTCTTGGTGGTCTTGTCATCATCACTATCATCATCATCACTTGAGGAAGCATCACTATCCCAAATGACCACATATGAACCACCCTTCTTCTTCTTGAAGGTCATCTTGTCCTTCTTCTCTTTCTTTTCTTCTTCTTCTTCTTCTTGTTCTTCTTGTCATCATCTTTGTCGCTATTGTATGGGCATTGAGCAACAAGATGATCCTTGCTTCCACAATTGAAGCATCTTCTTGACTCTTCCTTGTTCTTGGATGAAGATTTCTTTCTTCTATCACGGTAGCCCTTCTTCACCATGAACTTGCCAAATCTCTTGACAAAGAGAGCCATCTTTTCATCATCATCATCATTCCATGAATCATCATCTTTACTTGATGTATCTTGCTTTGTGTTGCCCTTGGATGATGTGGCCTTGAATG
The DNA here is from genome assembly GCA_904845875.1 of Miscanthus lutarioriparius. Taxonomy (NCBI): domain Eukaryota; kingdom Viridiplantae; phylum Streptophyta; class Magnoliopsida; order Poales; family Poaceae; genus Miscanthus; species Miscanthus lutarioriparius. Next base: position 53,437,760 of record CAJGYO010000010.1, read on the forward strand.
CCACACTCTTCTTGTCATACTTCTTCTCATCTTTCTTCTCCTTCTTTTCTTCCTTCTCATCATCATATCTATATGTATCATCGGTCATTATATCTCTCAATACTTGGTTTGGTGTCATGGTGTCCAAACCACTCCTTACTAGAATAGTGACCAATATGCCAAATCTTGAAGGTAAGCATCTCAAGAACTTATGGGAGAAGTCCTTGTCCTTCACCTCTTCTTCAAGTGCTTTGAGATCATTGACAAGCACTTAAAATCTATGGAACATCTCCGGCACACTCTCATCCTCCTTCATCTTGAAGCTTGCAAACTTTTCTTTGAGAATGTATGCTTTTGCACCCTCCATGGCTTGAGTGCCCTCAAATGATTCCTCCAACTTCTTCCATGCCTATGAGCTCTCTCAATGTTCTTGATTTGCTCAAATGTTCTCTCATCCAAAGCATCATGGATGGCACTAAGAGCAATGTCATTATTTTGGAGAAGCAATTCTTCGGTGGCAGTGGGAGCTTCTTCATCATCAATCTCAATCTTGGTCTCCACCACCTTCCAAACCTTCCTATTGATTGACTTGATATAAGCTGTCCTCTTAGCCTTTCAATAGGGATAGTTTGAGCCATCAAATTGGGGTGGCTTCTTGGTGTTGTTGATTTGAGCCTTTTTTACACTGAATGTTGTTAAGCCTCAAATCACGGTGACCTCGGCTCCGATACCATTTGAAAGGTCCTAATGACTAGAGGGGGGGTGAATAGCCTATAAAAATTTCTACAACAATACTTAGCAAACCGGTTAGACAAATATGAGGCGAAGCGAGTGTTGCGCTAGCCAACTAAAAATGCAAGCCACCTACCACAATTCTAGTTTATATAGTCTCTATCCACACAATGGTTATGTCACTATAGTAAGTTAGTGTGCTCTCAAAGGCTAACTAAAGAGCCACACTAACCAAACTAACAAGCTCTCACGACTAGCTACACTAAAGAGCTTGACAACTAGTTTGCGGTAATATAAACAGAGAGAACAAGATGGTTATATCGCCGAGTCGAGAAATGAACCAATCAATCACAAGAATGAATACCAATGAAGACCAATCACCTCAGAATCAAACGATGACACAATGATTTTTTACCGAGGTTCACTTGCTTGCCGGCAAGCTAGTCCTCGTTGTGGTGATTCACTCACTTGGAGGTTCACACGCTAATTGGCATCACACGCCAATCCCTCAATAGGGTGCCGCACAACCAACACAAGATGAGGATCACACACGCCACGAGCAATTTACTAGAGTACCTTTTGGCTCTCCGCCGGAGAAAGGTCAAGAACCCCTCACAATCACCATGATCAGAGCCAGAGACAATCACCAACCTCCGCTCGATGATCCTCGCTGCTCCAAGCCATCTAGGTGGCGGCAACCACCAAGAGTAACAAGTGAATCCCATAGCGAAACACGAACACCAAGTGCCTCTAGATGCAAACACTCAAGCAATGCACTTGGATTCACTCCCAATCTCACAAAGATGTTGAATCTATGATGGAGATGAGTGGGAGGGCTTTGGCTAAGCTCACAAGGTTGTTATGTCAATGCAAATGGCCAAGAGGGTGAGCTAGAGCCGGCAATGGGACTTAAATAGAAGCCCCCACGAAATAGAGCCATTGTACCCCTTCACTAGGCACTACTCGAGGTGACCGGACGCTCCGATCATATCGGCCGGACGCACCCTGCCAGCTTCCGGTCAATGGATGGCTGCCACATCATCCCTCTCTTCAAAGACTGAGCGCCCGATCCCAACGGTCAAGTGATGACCGGGCGCAGCACAGTGCCACGACCGGACGCAGGACCCTAGCATCCGGTCACTTCCAGTAAGGTTCCAACTGCGACAGGACACGTCAGTTTGATCATGACCGGACGTAGGACCCCAGCGTCCGGTCCTTTCTAGTAAGCCTCCACTCACGACCGGACGCGTTCGATCATGCCCGACCGGACTCACCCAGCGTCCTGTCACTCACTGTCTCCTCTGTGTGCTGCCACGTCAGTAGGACCGGAGACACCCAGCCAGCGTCCGATGCACTCTGTGAAATCCTGTTTTTTCTGTACAGGGTGCCGGTGGCACCGTCGGGCTGTCCGCACTCTACAGGCAGACACTCCGCCGGTGAAGTTTCTTAACCTTGCTCAAATGTGCCAACCACCAAGTGTATCACCCTGTGTACATGTGTGTTAGCATATTTTCACAAACATTTTCGAGGGTGTTAGCATTCCACCAGATCCTAAATACATATGCAATGAGTTAGAGCATCTAGTGGCACTTTGATAACCGTATTTTGATACGAGTTTCACCCCTCTTAATAGTACGACTATCGATCCTAAATGTGATCACACTCACTAAGTGTCTCGATCACCAAAACGAAAAAGCTCCTACCGCTTATACCTTTGCCTTGAGCCTTTTGTTTTTCTTGTACTTCTTTTCCAAGTCCAAGCACTTGATCATCACCATGGGATCACCATCATCACACTACTAATTTTTGACCCTATCACATCGCTTTGCCTTGCATCAAACGCAAATCTGATGCAATTGGTGGCTACTATTGCATCAATTTTACAAATCCGATGCAATAGGTGGTCATTATTGCATCGAGAAAGAATTGGATGCAATAGTAATTCATGTCGATGCAATAGGTATGATCTATCGCATCGATTTCGAACAAGAGATGCAATATGTAGAAACTATTGCATCGGATAAATTTGGTTGCATTACTATTGATTTTTGATGCAATATGCAGGTGGTATTGCACCGATTTAGAATATGGGTGCAGTTAGGTAGTACTATTGCAATGGATTAATATGCTAAACTCGGATGCAATATGTGATTTTTATTGCATCGGCTTAGTAGTGATTCGATGCAATACATGGTCACTATTACATCAGAAGTTTTACGTTGCAAGATGCCGAAACATATCTTTGATCCACAAGTGCCTTGAGCCTTGAGGCCGAGGATAACGACTTAGGGGCAGAGACATCACTCCCTAAGCCGCCCGTCTCCCTATGTCACACCAACCCTGAGCTGCTATGCCCCGCACTGCATCTCGTCGTCAACTAAGCCAGGGACGCAAATACAATAAAGTAACCAAATTTTCCTTATTTTCTAATAGCCAAAAAAATAATAACGAAAATTTAGATGCTCAAATACAACAAGGCAACAACTAATCATTATTCTCACCATCTGTTCCATTATTGGAACCACATCCTCTTGATCGCATTCAAAATCAATTCCCACATTTGGCCAATTCATCTTCACATTATATCCTAAGGCATAAAATTTTTATTTGTTTATTACTTGAAGCCAGGCCCACTTCAGTTCCCTACGTGATTTTGATCAGCCCGGCCATTGCGTGCTACATTTCGGCCGACCCAGTTAATGCCAAATTTTGTCCAGCCTAGTTAAAGAACATTTAAGAAAAACAGAGAATTATATTATATAATTAATAATAGTTCACATTAGAAATACATTAACATTGAACATTGTTCAAGAAACCATAGTATTGGTCTCCCAAAGGAAAATTAAGCACCCAGAAAAATAATGGTGTGCAAAAATCATAGATACGATGAAAGGCCACAAGTTCACGTACTCGACTGCCGGTGTTCTTGCTTCCTACATAAGAGTAAGAACTATAAATAGCTTGCCACTTAACTGTAATATTTTTAACTTTAAATCAGTTCTACAGCCTTTCCTTGCACTAGCTGATTTAGAAGCAGTTTTAAGAGACACACACACACACAATCAGGACATAAATTAAAAACAGAGGAGCTGCACACCTGCTACTTCTCATAAGGGTTGCGCATAAGAACACCAAGATCACGTCAGTCCAAGCCAAGTAAAGATCCTCTTCAGTCCGTCCCTTTCACACCTTATTTCATCAAGGTCTTAGTTATCTAGATTAGTACTAAGTAATTAGTAAATGGAAATCATAGGCACATCAATATATTAACAGTTGATTCGAATTTTAAAGTGCTTGCAGGCAACAAACCTCTCAGCTGGGAGAGCCTCCCGATAAGACTCCGCACCTTGTTGGATTGTGGCAAGTTCCTCCCACTGGCCACTCCTGCAATCAGTTTGCAAAGCAACATGTTGAAAACACACCAAAATTTGACAGCACAGAGAAGAGAAGCCAGACACTGTTTATTTAAAAAATAGATCCTACATGAAACCACCAGCACAGTAGGAGATCAATGGTTCAATTACAAATCCAATGTAATTTGAAGATTTTGCATCTCTTTAATTAAAGATATCAAATAAACATAGAATCAACAACTTTATGCTGTAAGTGAGTGGAAGACTTTTTAAAATTATTTTCTAGTAATGAAACTTCTCTAAATTTTAGAGAAGTCACAGCAGTTTGAATTACTAATAATATGCACTGCACCTTGGTGTCTAATGCTCAGGGCCTAAAGAAACAAAGAGCTGTAGAATCAACTCTCGACAGTAGAGAAAATGCTCCTACTAATGTTAGCAAAAAATTCATAGAAATCTAGTCACTATCTACTAATGTTAGCAAAAAATTCATAGAAATCTAGTCACTATACAGACCTGATTCCCCAAAGACAGCTCACTACACAATGGAAATAGTGTGATGCTCCATGTAGCAGGAGATGTGAAGTACTGTTTTTTCATCAAATGTTTCATTCCCTGAAAGCAAATGAAAACAAGCATTCACAGGTGAGGTGGTCATAAGGAGATTAAGTATATTAGAAAGTTTCTGCAGAATGTAACTTAGCACATACTTTGTAATAAAAACACTCGTAAGTCAAACAAACCATTTTGAGCATCTCTGACTTTTGAGCCAAACTGCAAATTCAGAGTTAATGAAGTGCGTCCAAATCATAATCTTGACTAGTAGAAGCTTGCACAAATGGCTGGTCAATAATACAAGATCTCCAAACTAGATTAAGAGGACTATAGGAGACTGTGCTTCCATACATTAACTATACAAGATAAGTCACTTGAAACCAGTGTAGTAAGAGGACAAAGAGACTGCACTTGAAAACCTGATGGCTCGAAAACCAAATCAACAACCGCACAATTTTCAGTCAGGGTCGCCTCACCTCTGTCTGATCCATCCAACATCAACAAGCCCCATAGCAGCAGCTTCACACCGCAGGGTCGCCTAAAAAGATTGATCCTTTAACACAATTTGGAAGCTATTTAAACTTAAAGATATTTAGTTTGTCAAAATCGAAAAATTAAAAAGCAGGGTTCCATGAGCATGTATATCATCTCTACTACAATCTGAACATAATTAAAAAAAATAACCAATCAATTAATAATAAAATTACCATGTCATAGATTTTTTTTTAAAACTGAAGGAACACAAAAGCTCTACCTTACAATCTGAAGAGATACCATTTAGTCTATCAAAATCGAAGGAAGCGGGGGTACGGAAGTACGTTTGCCGAGACAGGGATGCGGATGGAGGGAGGGGATCTTTCCCGTTCCTTTTGCTCCCACGTCGCGCGGAGCTGAGCGCGCTACTCCGGAGCCTTCTCGAGCTCCTCCGGCAACCAGGTAGTAGTGGCACGGCATTTGGGCAGGGCAGCGCGGTGTGGGGCGGGGCGGCAGCGATGGGCGTCAGTGCGGTGTGGGGCGGCGGCGGGACGATCTTGGCGCATCGCAGGATGGCGCCGGCGGGCGTTGGGGCGGGTTGGGGTGGTGGCGGTACTCCCGTAGGACATTGGGCAGGGCAGGGGCCAGGTGCGGCGATTCCACGTGAGGCTTTTTAGTAGTTTATTTATTTAAGTAGAAGTAGAGAAGAGATTAGGCGTGAAAATAAAATGTGAAGCACTCTGTTTAGGCGGCAAAGATTTGTTTAACACAGCATTAGGCAGCAAAAAAAAATATGATCATCCAAAATGCAGAGAGGGAGGACCACGAAATGGATAAGAGAGAGAGTGGAGAGGTGGCTGCATGGCCCAAAAGTTTAGCACGTGGGGCCAAAAATATATATATATAAAGTGATTTTAAAACTAGAGCGTAAAGTGTATAATATTTGATTTCTTTTCTTTCAGTTATACATATGGTATTGAAATGTATGAATGCACTATATTTTTTTTACAATTTAAAGAATTTTTACCACACATAGTTCAAATAAGCATTGCTTTTTAAAAATTCAGGAAGAGTACTTATGGCTTAGTCACAAACTATTAAGAGAAAAGTACTTTTGCGATTTAGTCATGGACCACACGGATGATGTGAGTAAATAACATTCATGATAATAATTTAGGTAGAGAATATGTGATTATTTTTATTTTTTGAATTTCATTTAGCATATGTACACATATGATCTATTACGAGTAATAGTACTCCCTCCATCCCAAATTGTAAGTTATTCCAAGAATCTTGGAGAGTCAAAGCATCTTAAGTTTGACCAAGTTTATATAATAAGATAATAACATTTATGATACCAACTAAGTACCAATAGATTCTTTGTTAATTATATTTTTATAGTATACCTATTTGATGTCATAAATCTTTGTAATTTTTTTTATAATTTTGGTCAAACTTGAGAAGCTTTGACTCTCCAAGATTCTTGGAATGAATTACAATTTGGGATGGAGGGAGTAACACAAAACACTAAGACTAACATATTGATCATATTATGCTGACATAGTGTATTGCGTGAATCATGGACCAGGAGTTGATGCAAGATGAGGTTCACAATGCAGTCTTGTTGGTGTTTCGAGTTACTGACTAGTAAATTTCTAGATTACGCGTCCGGCTCGGATGGTGTGCTGAGAGGACACGAGATTTATACTGGTTGGGGCGAAACGTCCCTACGTCTAGTTCACTGCTGTTGTTCGTGTTACTAGCACTGAATGTTTGTAATAGGGGTTACAAACGGACAAGACAGGGGGCAGGACCCCAAGTCTCTTATGTGTGCGAGTGTGGGTGAGTGAGAGTGTTGCTTTCCAGTGGCGAAGTGCGCTAGAAAGCCCTCTGTTCGGGTTTGGTCGGATCAGATCCCTGGATAGGGAGCCCGGCTTTTCCTTTTATAGACCAAGGGAAGGCCTGGGGTACACGAGGGAAAAAGAAAGGATGAAAAAGAAGAAAGAGAAAAACAGGGAAAAAGAAAGCTCCATGGCTGTGTTCTCTTCTTCCCCCGCAGGAGGGGCCCATTAGTCTTTTAGCGACTCCTCGTCACGTCCCCGCTACAGGTAGCCGTCGTCATCCAGTCGTGGCATCCAGCCCTGTCGCCGCACGCGGTATGGTCAATAGTTCCCCTTGACTAGGGCCGTACAGGGATTTGGTAGCACAGTGCCGGCCCATCCGGCACTATTGGGGGCGTGTGTACCCAAGTATGGCCCGTCGCAGTCATGGGGCATGTCGAGACGTGTCCGTCCCCTTCATGGCATTATAGGCGTGACCTGGGCCCACACCCCACGCCTGTGGTGGTTAGGAATAACGCGGGCCCCCATAGTTAGGAATTGAACTATGCACGGTGCATAGACACACTACTTAACATATATGGGCATATGAGAGATTCTTCCCTATCAGATGGTTTGTAAATTTTTTATTAAAGTTTATTTTAAGATATTTTTAATCACTTTATAGTTTCTAAAATTTCATAATACTAAAATATTTTTGGAAATTTTTGAAATTTGGCTAAGGACCAAAGTACATTCTTATAACATCCCAAAAGAATCTCAACAACAAAATGAAATATTGCCGTCTCAATTTGCTTCATTTTTTAGTTGATTTTAAGCACATGACATATAGTAGACTATGTAAATGTTTTAATTATTTAATATAAAACCTAATTAAAGCAATCTATGTAAATGTTTTAATTATCTTCCGGCAATAACACGTGTTTTTTAGAATTAAAATGTATTTCTACTAACTCATTGAAGTTACTTTAAATGACAAAAAGAACTAGTACGTTTGAACCTTCAAATGGCTTAGAAGGATTACGGGCTTGAACAAGCTGTTTGTTATTCAGCCAAACGTTGAGCAAAATTTTAGACCAAAACCAAAAATACATCATTGTAACAATACTAAACAAGTTTCAATTGAAAGTTAAATTGAGATAACAGGTTGCTTTATTTCATAAGCACATGAGTATAGTCAAGTCCATCTCTTTTTCTAATATTCAAGGTGATTAGTATTCAACTTTATGTTTTTTGCATGAAAATTTAATATAACCATAATTGGGATGTTTGATCAAGAAAATAATTTAAAATTTAATTCTTGATATTAAAGTATTTTTTATTAAATTTACATGCATCTGTATGGATTTAATAAACCCTAAAATTTTTGTTTTATAAAAAAATCAAATACACCCATTTTGGGGAATTAAGGAGGAAAGTTCAAATTAGCGCCATCAGAGATTTCTATCTAGCGAGAAATTTGGTTTCCCTCCCATCAAAATCCAATTTTTCGCGCCTTGGTCTCGGCCATACGGCCTGTGCGGTCGCCGTCAGTACATCCAAATCTAAAACAAATATAAAAAACGATTGAACCCTAACCACTCGTTTTCCTTTTTAATTATCTCCTGCACTTCTACTCACACCGCCGCCGCGCATAGACCAAGCCGCCACCGTTGTTGCCCCTGTCGACATCACAAACTCCGCCTCGTCACTCCCCACTGATGCGGGAAGGCCCCGACGCGAGCAGCTCCCAGCGGGAAGGCCCCAGCACCGGCGACCCTGCCGCATCGGCCTGCGCGAGCGGCCCCGGCGGCCGGCAGCCCAACACGAGCGCTTCCAGCCATGTCGTCCTGCGCCAGCGGGCCCCGGAGCGGCGGCGGCATCGACCGCTGTTGACGCTGATTTGCAGATGGAGTGTGCGCCTGTTCTCGAGGAAACCCTCACGCAGTCACCACCTCCTCTGCACCCTCTTCCTATTGAACGCCTCATGTGCTTTGGAGATGATGCGTTTTTTTTTGTTTCATACTACCAGATCTGCGCTCACACATCAGGGACGGACCTCCCTCCCACCACAAACTCCAGGTGTTTATTTTGGAAGTGACAAATTCCAGGTTCCAAGCCTCTGACATATATGTGTTTATTGTCTGTATTTTTGTAGTGCAACTAACATATCTGTGTTTATATTAGCGAATAAGCACCACAAACTCTAGCAATTCGCAGCATCGACAGACAATACATCTTACAGGATCAAAACCTTTTTCACAAGTTAGTTATGAGCAGGTAATGATATGGAACCTAATCTTCTTCTTTTATTTTTTACCTAAACAGTAACAATGTTCAATTTTCACATCTTAGAGAAACCTGGAGACCGGTGAAGAGCCAGATGGTTTGACATTTTGGAGGAGTACACGCACTAAGGAGGGCCGATGGTCTTCTGATGCTGCTAAGGAAATATATGTAAGTGCTACTTTGTTCATTAGTACTTAGTGATGTTGCAATTATATATAACATAATTATTATATTGATGGTTGTACATGCCCTGATTGGGTGATAAAAGGTCATCATCTCCTTGTCCTTGTGTTGGGTTTGGCAATCCTATCTTTAGTTTTTTATTTATGCTATTTTCAGCTGTGCCACCTGTTCTTTTTGGTATAGCAAGTTTGGATGAGCCAAATGCTTCCAAACTTTTTCTGTGGTCTCCTGATAGCATATGGTAGCTGCTGTAATTTTTGTAGAATTTTCTATGCAAGTCTTGTATATGGTCTTTTATGCATCCTTATATCTATTTAAATTTAGAAAAACATCAAATAATTTTATTTTATGATGGCCATCATATTTTCTAGTGTCCATGAGTTATGTATGTTGCCATGATATGGTTGGTATGGTCCAAATGTAAGTTTGGAACATCGTTAATTCTTTAAGTGAGATGTTGGTCCCATCTGGACAGATCTGGAGACTTAGAGAAGTTCACCTTGATAAGTTGGTTTCCTTGGAGACTTGTGAATACCAAAGTTGAATATAATTGTCATATATAGCTGCTGTTCAAATTTGAGGTCATTTGACCTAGTGGTTTGAAAGTTACAGCTGTTTGAAGTTACCTCCCAGTTTTTGGGTGCTCTCTGTTTCAGCAGAGTAGTTTCTGTAATTCTGCTATTTGGAAGTACTTAAGTTCTGAATCATGCTTTGATGTATGAAGATGAAATCTCTAGAATTTTATAAGCTTTCCAGAATGTCCTCTTGCAAGTCATTTGGACTTGTATATCTCCAGATATGATTTATTTTCTGTACAGCTGTTGGATGCCCAGATTTCTGGGAACTTGCTGGAAAGCAAGTTGCTTATGTTAGATGCTTTATGTAGTTAATTATGTTCTTTAAAGTGATTTGAATAGAGCTGGGCTACTCGGTAAATGAGTGTCCAGTGATGTATGTTCTCATAACATGTTTTATTTATTTATCTCCAATGTCATACATATCTCTGAAATGCTAGAGTTCAACTGTCCTTTGCTTTTTACCTCTCAACATGCTTTGGTAGGAATCATATTTGCATGATTAACATGGACTTGGATTTTTTTAGGAAGTAATCAGTACATGAATCTAACTGATACAGTTTGATTTCCAAAGTATCCATTTTACCTAATTCTTATTATACTTGAACTGGAACTGCTGTTGCTACTTGCTAAAGTTGAAAACACTAATTGTGTTCTTAAATTTAGGAAAGCGCCTTCTCCAAAATTATAGAGAGAATTGAGTTAGAAGCTTGTGTGATTTCAAAAGAACAAGAAAGGCACATTCTTCATGAAACCTACAAGGAAACCACTAGATGCAGGAGCAGGAAAGGTCCTGGACATGGATACTTGGCAAAGTATCCGACCTGAAGCCAACTTATGAATGAATGAATTGAAGAGCAAGCTCGTGCATCTACATTAGCAGCAGCAGCCCAACAGAAGAATAGTGAGATGCAAGCTAAGGTAGAGAAGTTAAAAGAAAAGCTTACCGTTCAAGCCGCTGAGAGGGAGAGCGACAAGGAAAAAGTTCAGCAGCTGCAACATCAACTAGAGAGTACAAGTAGCAAGATTAGAAAAGAACTAAGGCAAGAGTTTTTTTCACTAATCAAACAACACAATCATGCACCGTCTTTGGTAATAATACTACTTCTTAATTGTTACCAACATCATTGATTTTAGTAAAGCTTGATTGCTAATGTTTCTCCTTATAACTCCAATGCAAGAATGCTGCACCAACCACAACAGCCCCTCAGCCTGCAGAAAATATGGTTAGTGGAAATGAAGGTGCAGATTTAGCACAGGTATTATTTTTGGATAAATGCAAATTGCGATGTAATGGATACCTACATTTAATCTGACATAATGTGTGAATCTTTTTTTAAAATATGAAGGCTGGTACAGAATCTGCCCTACCCACACATAATGAACCTGCTATTGTTCTGACTCCCATCCAAGGATCAGAACATGTGCAACAGGTAATATACTTCAAAATTATCACCTGCAGTTGAACAGATTCTTAGAATTGCTAAGTGGTGATTGCTCCTTCAAATCTTCTAGTTTTTACAGACTGTACCAGATAGTGTATTGTTGAGCAAACAGAAGAGTATCCAACCTAGTCGCCTCACTCGCAACGCCAATAGATCACTTTTCCCAAATGATAAAGATAGTACTGAGACAGTGACATTTATTACATCACAAACACTGAGGAATACTGCTGCAAATAAAAAGCTACAATGCAGAAAGAAAGGAGGAAAGGTATGAGCAATCAGGTGTCATTTTAAGTTGTTGTCCAGATTATTAACATGAACTTTGTTCACTTATACATGTATGTTTGTTCACTTAACATGAGCAATCAGGAGTTCATGCCTTATGTGTTTATAGTTCGGCTTCGGTATCCATTCTATTTGTTAAACCCAAAAATATTGTCTATCATGTATTGTCTATGTTTGATTCCAACTATGTGATCAACTATATATATTACTAATGCATGTCATTTTGACTTTTTCAGGAAGATCAACCTTGAGGGAGTCTTGGCAAGCTGAAATGAATCAAATATTGTGCAACGAGAAAGATGTCATGTTGATCTGTGCTAAGAGACATGTATTTTTGTTTATGATTGCCTATTTGTAGCATAAGTTAGTGGTTTGTAATGCAGTTCAACTTTGCAATTACCTATTTGGAAATAGGAAGGCATTTGACTTCCTTACATTGTACAAACTATTGAATGCTTATGATCTAAGTTATTAATATGATTGCCTTTTTGTGCCATTGAATTTTGTAATTTTATGAATTTCTGTGCAATGAATTTGATGCAATAATTGGTTGCCCTTCAAATCTCATGTCGATGCAATAGTTTGTATTGCATCCAAGCTCATGTCGATGTGATAGTTTGTATTGCATCTAACCTCATGTCTATGCAATAGTTCGAATTGCATCGAACATAACGTCGATGCAATAGTTCCTATTGCATCGAACCAAAATGATGATGCAATAGAACCTCTTGCATCGAATCAAAATGGTGATGCAATAGATTATATAGCATCGAACCTAATATGGATGCAATATAGTCTATTGCATCGAACGATAGCCGTTGCAATAGATGTATTGCATCAACATGATTTGGATGCAATAAGCTATTGCATCTCTCAATTTTGATGCAAGAGACAACGGATGGATGATGCAATAGCTGCTTCTCGCATCAACCACAAGTAACCGATGCGAAAGGCTATTGCATCAAGACCACTTGCATCGGCTGGCATCAAACGAGAAATTGATGCGAAACCGAACTATTGCATCTATTTTAGACCTATAACATCAAAAATTGACCGGTGCAACAGGGTCAAAATTTAGTAGTGTCATGTCATAATCTTCATTTGCTCCACCACTTGGATTGTGCCACCTATCTCATAATCACTTTGATAAACTAGGTTAGCACTTAGGTTTCATCAATTTACCAAAACCAAACTAGAGCTTTCACCAGTGCAGTGCAGATTGCTATAGCAATAGCACCCAAAGTCAAGTCTGTGATTGTTGGCCCATCGACTGCTTTTGATCCCATCATCACTGTGGTGCCCTCCCTCCTTAAGAAGGTATCTAATTTCATATCCTCTAATCCTTCTCCAATTTTTCTGAAGCATCTTTTCATTTTACATATCAATCATGATACTCTTGTGCCATCTTATTTCACTGATAATCAAATTCTTGTCCGTCTTGCATTCATCTTGTCTCCACAGCTTAGTGGACATGCTCTAGAAAAGATTGCTATGGACTACTTTGAGGAAGAAGAGGAGGAACCTGAGATGATGGCACAAGAGGTAAGGAAGAATCAGAAATGATGGTACAGGAGGAAGAAGACCCTGACATGGTGATGCAGGAAAAGGACTCTGATTTGGAGATGCTTGATGGCCCCCTTTCTTCATGACCCCAAAGAAGAAGAGGGTTGTTAAGGTAAAAGAAAAGCTAGATGACAGCTTCTTGAGGCACAACAAGAGGGTCTCATAGAACCTTGAAGGTTTCAAAGATGCTGACAGTGCCAGAAAGTTCAAGGAAGCAAAGAGTGACAAGAAGCCCAAGGGGACAAAGAGTGCTAAATAGCCCAAGGAGGCAAAGAATGCTAAGAAGTCAAAAGAGACTGCTGAAGATGTGGAGGAACCTGTTCCCCTTGCCATGATCCCACTACTTGGCAGGGAGATTGCTCCTCATCTTGCTAAGCAAATCCTAGAAGGCAATGGGCATGGCTTCTTGTAGATCTAGCCTGAGGCTATTTCTGCTACACTCCTGGAGAAAGATGACCTAGATGAATAGTTCACCTATGAAGTCTGTTAGTGCACCAGTCCTAGGGATGGTGCTTAATGCTTATGTTATTTTGCTTTGCTCCTTTGTCCAGTGCATGTACTGGCTGAATAAGAACGTGTATTGATGTATCAGGTGTTTTAGCACCTTTAGGAGCCTTATCCTAATGGTTATGCTATCTTTGTGATTGTCTACTATCTGTTCCTATCTGTTGAGTTCATTGTTTTTTCCATGTTTGGCACTTGGTGGCTCAAACACATGAAACTTCCCCTCGTCGGTTTTAATGGATAGTAACAATAGTAATAATAGATATAGCAAGATCTTATTCTAGAATATTAGGGGGATAAATTCCCAAGACAAATGGGATGCAATAAGAGACAAAACCAATGAAAGTGCTTGCCATGTGCTCTGTTTACAAGAAACTAAGAGAGAAAATTTTAATAGTTTCTACATTAAAAATTTTTGTCCTAGAAACTTGGATCAATTTGCCATCTTCCCCTCTATTGGTGCCTCTGGAGGTCTTCTCACTGTGTGAAATAGCAGTCTTTTTTATGGTACAGTCATCCAAGCGAACTCATATGTATCACAGTCAAACTTTTTTGCAGACTTGACAATAGCACTTTCTTTGTCACTAACATATATGGTCCTGCTAGTTCACCACAGAAACAAGGTTTCACTACATGGCTCATGAATTTAGACACCACTAATTTTGAAGATTGGGTACTTGGTGGTGACTTTAACCTCGTAAGAAGCCCAAAAAATAAGAATAAGCTTGGGGGAGACACTATAGAAATGAACCTATTCAATGAAGTAATCTTTGATCTAGACCTGGTTGAAATACCTTTTAGTGGCAGAAATTTAACATGGAGTAATATGCAAGTTGACCCACTTTTGGTGAAGCTAGATTGGGTCTTCACATCATCAAGCTGGACACTCTCCTTTCCTGCAACTTTTGTGCAGCCACTACCAAGACCCATTTCTGATCACATACCCTATGTTTTGCATATTGGAACCAACATCCCTAAATCCAAGATATTCAGGTTTGAGAACTTCTGGGTTGACCATCCTGGGTTTGTAGACACAGTTAAACTCCACTGGAACAATTCTCCCTATTTTGCCAATGCAGCCAAGCACCTGTCAATGAAATTTAAACAGATCAGAGCAGGTCTCAAAACCTAGAGCAAAAAATTATGAAATTTAAGTAAGCTCATATACAACTGCAACTGGGTCTTGCTGCTATTGGATGGGCTTGAGGACCAGAGAAGTTTATCTAGACTTGAGTCAGCCTTCAGAAGACTAGTCAAGAATCACCTAGCCAATTTGTTGGAGTAAAAAGGGCATATTGAAAATAGAGAAACTCTGTGAGATGGGTGAAGCTTGGTGATGAAAATACTCACTTCTTCCATACCATGGCTACAATTGCTCATAAAAGAAATTTTATTGTTGCTCTATCAAACACTGAGGGGAATTCCATAACAGATCATGAGCAAAAGGCTAACCTATTGTGGACTGCTTTTAAACAAAGAATGGGGGTCAGTGAATTCTCAGGTATGAGTTACAACCTTAATGACCTATTGACAGCACATGACTTAGAAAGTCTATATGCAGAGTTCAGTTAAGAAGAAATTGAGATGGTTATTAAGACTCTTCCCAATAATCATGCCCCTGGGCCTGATGGTTTCAATGGGTTGTTCATAAAAATGTATGCACATTGTCAAGGATGACTTCACCAGAATGTTCAGAGTCAAAACATTGATCTAAGGAGCATCAACTCATCTGTCATTGCTCTGATCCCAAAGAAGGAGAATCATGAAACTGTTAATGACTACAAACCCATTTCACTTTTAAATTACTCACTAAAGTGCATCACCAAGATCCTTTCAGCAAGATTATAGACAATGATATTGCAGCTAGTTCATACTAATCAATATGGTTTCATCAAGGGGAGAACCATTTAGGATTGCCTAGCCTAGTCATTTCAGTTCCTTCATCTCTATCATCACTCCAAAAAAGAGATAGTTATTCTAAAACTTGATTTTGAAAAAGCCTTCGACAAGTTAGAACATCAAGTGATACTGGAGGTCCTTAAACATAAAGGTTTTTCAGATAAATGGGTTAGTTGGGTCCAAAATTTGCTAAGCACTGGAAGCTCATCTATTCTACTCAATGGCATCCTAGGGAAGTCATTCAACTGCAAAAGGGGTGTTAGGCAAGGTGAACCTCTCTCTCCACTCTTATTTGTTCTAGTAGCAAATCTGCTTCAAACAGTGGTTAATAGAGCATGGCATACTGGTTAAAAGTCCTTGTTTGGTTTTGATAATTGAGTGACAACCTAGGTGGACTAATATGTGTTTATGTGAGATACACAAGTGATTAGTCCATAGGTACACTTGTGTGAGCAACACATGCCATAGAGGTGGAAATGGCTTGAAAATGTTGCAAGGCTCACACATGTAACAAAGGAGCTCATTGTATATGAGACATGACATGGAGTCATGTGACTAAGGTGGAAAAGATTAAGACAAGACATGGCTTGATGGACCGGTTGCAAGCGTGAAGGGCAAGTTGGAGGCTTTAGAGCGATGGACAGTGTGGCAGTGAAGCTTGAGCAAGACTTGGCGCTCATGGACATAGGCAACAGTAAAATGCAAGTGAGGTCAAGATCGATGAACCAATAAGGTCACATGATGATATGAAGTGGATCATATCATTTGTTGATCGTGTTGGTGCATGTATTGCATCAACATTGGAGGAGATGGAATGGAATGTAAGGCAAAGGTATAACCTATAGGGCATTTCATTTCACCGGTCATAGGTGTATAGAGAAGTTTATGACTGGGTTTAGGATAGATGACCATACTATCAAGAGGGGCAAACTTGTTTGCATATCGGTCATATAGTGCCACTTGAGCGATCTATCTTTGTATACGTGTTAGGATCAAGTGGTAGGGTGGAAAGAGTGCTAATCCTTTGGAAAATGATTGTGAAAATGCTAACACACTTGCACAGTTATTGTACACTTGGTGGTGTTGGCACATTTGGAAAGGAGAAGTTGTTGGAGTTGAAAGGGAACAACTCGGAGAAGAAAAGGAGGCGAAATAGGTGACCGGACCCTGGCTATGGGAGGATCGGACCCTAATTAGGTGAGTCTGGTCATCAACCCTAGCCAGTTGCATAGTGGTGCTCGAACCCAAGGGACTAGACCTAGGGCAGGGTCAGGTCTGGTCAATTGCAGCAGCTACATAGTGGCTTGCGGGGGTTCTAGACCCTGGTGTCAAGCGGACCGGACCCTGAGCCATAGCATAGTTGTGATGCGCAGAAGGTAGGGCTATGACGCGAGTGCTCTGGACCCTAGTGAGTGGCTAGTCTGGACTCTGTGCACTGGGTTCGGTCATTTGCGTGGTGGCAAGAATGCAACATAGCACGAGCTGGTGAACTGGACCCACACTACACATGGTCTGGAAGGCAGGAACGGACCAGGTCCGGAGGCAAATCTGCCTCTCTAGACCTCTCTATTTTGATCCGGACCCTAGGAATTGCTGGGTCCGATTGTGGTAGTGAGGGTCCGGTCCGGAGGTGCAGCGGTGCGTGCAGGAGTTAGCCATTGGAGCGCCAATGGTCGGCTTCTAATGTGGGGACACATGATGCAATCCCGACGACTAGACCCTATGAACAGTGTAGGTCCGGTCGGCCTGTGTGGGTCTAGTCCGGATCCTACGCAGAGGGCTTTTGAGCAATGGCTCTTTTGACCCCTTGGGCTATAAATTGAAGGGGTACTTGGGCATGGCTGAGGTTGAGCACCTAGGGGGACTTTGTGTCCATGCTTGAGAGTGCTTGGGAGCCCTCTAACTCAGTTGTGCTTGATAGTGATCATCCGATCGAGTGAGTGAGTGATTCTAGTGCGATTGCATCATGAGGTCGCATCAAGTGGCACTAGGTGATCGAGTTGCAAGCCGGTGGTGTTTGTTACTCTTGGAGGTTGCCACCTAATAGATAGCTTGGTGGCTTGTGACTCCATTGAAGCACCCAAGAAGATTGTGCGGTGCGCCAGAGGAGGATTTGTGAGGGGGTTTGTGCTCACCCCATGGGGATCGCGAAGAGCAACTCTAGTAGAGCGTGTCATTGAGCTACCCTCACTTTCTGGGTAGGTTCTTACGGTGCGTGAAGTGCGGGCTTAGCGGGTCATGCCAATTAGCCGCCAAACCACCAAGTGAGCGGTCGACATAACGGGGACTAGCGTGTTGGCAAGCACATGAACCTCAGGATAAAATCACTGTGTCATCCTTGTCTTCCCATTGGTTTGCATCCTTGTCACACAAACTTGTATTTACATTTCATACATTGTGCTTGTGTAGTTGCTCTTGTAATTTGTTGACTTGTGTAGTTGGCTAGTTACCTTCTTGCTTGTGTAGCATGGAAGTAGCTCCCTTATGTGACTAATTTGGTTTGAGTAACCTTGTTAGTCACATTTCTTAGTTTGTGTTGCTAAGTAATTTGTGCTCTCTAATTTGGCATTAGTTGCCTTCTTATTGAGCTTTGCTAGTGAGCTTAGGAGCTTTGTGCTTTTGCTTGCTAGATTGTGTAGGAGCTCCCCATTGCTTGAAGTTCTAGTGGCATAGGTTTCTGTGACCTTGCTCCTACAATTGGTTAGGTGAGCTCTAGCTAGTCTGGCACCTTTGTTGCCCAATTAGGATCTTTATAAGGTTCTTGTGAACTTAGATAGAGGGGTGTAGTCTTGGCTGGACCGATAGTTTTATTTCTGCATTTGTTTCAGTTAGCCGGCACATTTAGTTTTAGAAAGGATTATTCACCTCCTCTAGTCCACCATCTCAACCCTACAAGTGGTATCAGAGCTTGGTCTCTCATTTATGGTCTTCACCGATCCAAGATTATGGTGACTAATGGGCTAGATGATTGTGAGACACATATTTTTGATGGCACAAACTTTGCACTTTGGAAAAATCACATGCTTGACCATTTTCGTGCAAAGGGACCTAAGTTTTGGTGGATTGTCACTAGTGGTCTCACTCGTGTCTTGGACCATAGAAATCTCACCAAAGCTCAAAGAGTTCTCTTTGAACTTGATGCACATGCTTATTGTTATCTAATGGATGCTTTGAGCTTTGATTTGATTAAAAAGATAAACTATGTGGGAACCGCTCATGAGATATGGGAATCAATCAAGCATACCTTCGGTAATTCCTCCACATGGGATGATGGCAAGTTCAAGAAGGAGGAGCCCAAGGAGGTGATGCATGAGTGTGTCGAGCATGCCCACAATTTGGTGATTGTGGAAGATTGCTCCACCTCATGGTCAAGTGATGATGATGTTGATATTACCACAAGATCACTTGACAAGATTGATGATGAAGCCACAAGTGATGCTAATGATGATGCTACTCCAAGCACACTTGGTGGTGATCTTGATGATGTTGGTTCATGCTCGAGCCATGATCGTGGTGCTACTACAAGCTCTCCATCATCACCACATTGCTTCATGTGACAAGGTGACACAAAGGTACAAAGTGCTAATGTGGTTGATCATGTTGATTCATATGATGAGCTTGTGAGTAGACTTGCTAGCATGACCATGTCTTTAGAAAATGAGAAGGCTAAAACTTTGAAGTTGGAAAATGATAACTCATTTCTAAAGAACACATGTGAACAACAAAAACATCTACTTTATGTCATTAGTTGTTCACATGAGGAGCTAAAATTGAATCATGAGGAGCTTAGTGTTGCTCATGATAACTTGGTACAAGACCATGCTTTTCTCACTAAAGAGCTTTCAAATGAAAAGTTTAAAACTAGTGAGAGCTCATCACATGAGTCAATTGATCATCACATATTGTTGTTAACCCTTGTGATGTAGGCAAGAAGCATGTATCCACCTCTTGTGATAATTTATTAGGTATGCCATGTTCTTCACATTAAGACGCTTGTTCTACTTCCTTGTCTTGTGAGACTAATCTTTTAAAGGAGAACAATGAGCTCAATGAACAAGTGAAGAATTTGAGCAACAAGTTAGAGAGGTGCTACAACTCTCAAGTCACCTTCGAGCATATGTTGAACAACAAAAGAAGCTATGGTGACATGAGTGGCATTGGTTTCAACAAGAGTAAGATCAAGGGCAAGAGATGGGGCAAGAGAAGATATGAAAGAGAGATGAAGAAACAAGAACAAGAGAAGCTCTCTCATTTCATGTGCTTCAAATGCCATGAAGTGGGACATCTTGCCAATGGTTGCCCAAATGAAGAAAAGCTCAAGTTGAAGAAGGAAGAAGAGAGGCTAAGGCATGTCAAGTGCTTCAAGTGCCGCACATGGGGTAATCTCACCTCTATGTGCCCAACCAAGCAAGTGGTGAAGCAACAAACAAAGCCTCAATCAAAGCCACAAGTTGAGTAAGAAGAGAAGCCCCAAGTTCAAATCAAGATCAACCATGAAGATAGTGGTAATTTGATGAAGAAGAAGAAGAAAACAAGAAGAGGTGGAAAAAGAGCAATGCGTCCAAGGATGAATCAAGATGAAAAGAAAGTGAGCAAGAACAAAGAAGAAAAGATGAAGATGATTGCTCACATCAAGTGCCATAGTTGTGACATGTTGGGCCACCTAGCTTCAGGTTGTCCAAACAAGCTTGAGAAGAAGGCTTAAGCAAACAAGGAGAAGCAAGGCAATGAGAAGCACCACATGAGCAAGGAAGAAAAGGCAAAATCGAAGAGGAAGTGCTACTCATGCCGGGAAAGGGGACACATGGCTCATTCATGTCCCCTAGGTAATAATTCTAAGCCTAATTCAATTGATGATAATATTGTGCTTATAAAGGATGGCAATGGTACCTCATTGGTTGCAATTGCAAAACATCCCGCTATTCATACTAAGGTTGTACCTAAGTATGTTGCTCCTAACTTGAGAGGATCCAAACTAGTTTGGGTACCATCAAAAAGTGGATGATTGATTGTAGGTACCATTGGCATTAGAGGCTTGGTTCAAGTGGTATTCATTTTGTTCATCACATGATTGAGCCAAGTATTGAAAAGCAATGATCATTATCCCAATGACATGATAAGTTAGTGAAGTCCAAGTGCTATCAACATATAAGTGCAATAAATTGGCTATATTTGATGGCTTGCAATTATGAGAGTTGAAGCTTGCTATGGATGATCATGAGCGAACCAAGGTATATCTCTAGTTGATCATTTTATTTGGGTGCATATGAGTTGATTGAATTGGATAAATATGCAATGTTGCTTTCTATAAGATGATTGAATGGATAAATGCTTAGTAATTAAGTTTGGATTGATTCGTGTTGAATAAGTTCATGATATGACTTTTAGTAAGTGATTTGAATGGATATATGTCTTGTGAAAGTATTCAAACAAGTTGAGTTCAAGTTTGATTCACATTTCATGAAATATAGCTCAAGTGATTGAAATCTGTCCTATATTTGAAAATCTGAATGAGCTGTGATCTTAGCCATGTTTGAGTGATCAAATCTATTTGGATTGGCTTGAAATTTTATATACATTCTCTAGACTTATGATACAAGATTCTGTACAAATTTCATGAGAATTGGATAAGAATTGCTTCAGTTTTGAAGTGGGTCTTGTCAGCTATAGTGCAGCAGTTTTCAGCATAGAGCAGTGGTGGAAGATTTGATTTCTGGCATTGCATGTGAAGTCAAATGTAGCTCAAAATTTTACAGCTGCTAGTTGACTTAGTGAAGAACATCTTCACCAAATTTTGTGGTATTTGGATCTGAACATTGGGAGTTATGGATATTTCTTTGAAGGGTACAGAATCTATCAGAAAAGTAACAAATATTGGATTGATCTAGGGTCACTTTGATTGAAAGGTCCTCATATTGGAAACATGTCTATAAGTGGTTGAGGAATCTGAGTTTGGTTTTGGATTAATCTAGAAGCATGATAAGCAAAGAGTACAAGGCCATTTGATTGTGGAGTGTACTTAGCACACATTTGGTATTCAAGTTGTAGATCAAGATCAAACTCAAGATAAAGATGGAGTTTAAGTTCTAGTGATTATTGAAGATCTTTTGGTAGAAAGAAAAGAACTTAAACAAGTAGAAAGAAAAGAATTTAAAGAAGGATTCAAGGTTATTCATCAAGTTAAGTCCATCACTTGGATCAATCAATCAAGTTAATTCAAGTGAGTATCAAGAATGGTTCTTTAGAGAGAGGTCACTTCTCCCTAGTGTAGGGACTTGCCACCTATGTGTAGGTAAACCAAGTGTGGTACTTGGAAGGCTAATATGGAAGTGGTGATCCAAGGAACATTTGAGATGCTTAGTTGAAGCAATCAAAAGGGTTGATCTAGAGAGCAAGCAACACCCAAAAGAGAGCAAATAATTGGAATTCAAGTGGTATTCTCATGCAAGCATTGATCAAAAGAGAAAGCAAGCCAACCACAACTCAATATAGTGCACTTGATCATAAATGGTATTCATTTCATATGGGTGAAGAATGGATTCTATCAATGATGATTGATCTTCACCAAGCCTATAATTGGACTTCACATTGCTATTGCGGAGCTCAATTGGAATCTAATGACTATCCTCTACTCCAAGATAGCAAAGGTATCATTGTAATGTGCATGATCATTTCATCCCTTACTAATATGTGGTTAGTGCATATAGTACATGCTTATTAGGATCATGCATGACAAATGAAATTTTAAAATTCATAGCCTACCACTATTGCTTGAATGATTAGTTGAATCTAGTGGTAGTGTATGAGTTTGTTCATGAGCTAGTGAACCCAAGTACTTGATTTATTTTGGATTCCCAACAAGTGAAAAGTACAACATTGGTAAGATAACCCTTGCAAGAGGTGTGAAGAAGCTTGTCATTGGTTCAAACAGGACTTGGAAGCTTAGGCAACTCAATTTAGTTCAAGTCAACATTAGAAGCTCATGATAGTAACAAGAGTACAAGCACAAGACAATAATGCAAATGGATATCTAGTTTGGTTGTTTCAAGTGGTATCTAGACTCATTTGATCTATCAAGTGGTATTCACAAGTGGTGTCTAGATCAACATACAAGAGATATCCTACAAGTAGTGCTTATGAAGATAGCAAATGTTCAAGAAATGGTTATAAATGACAAATCCTACAAGTGGTTCCATGCTAGTAAATTCTTCCATGTGGTATCACATTTCTACACGTGGTATCAATCATACAAGATGGTGGTTCCACAAGTGATCCTCAACTTTAAGTGATCATCAAATGAAGAATGCATCCCTCACATACAAGAGCTCAAGTTTAGCAAATGAATGACCCATGCTATGACTTAGGGGAGGTGTCCCACCAATTGGTATCAAGGTCAAAGATCCTACATAAGGTATCTCAAGAGCTATACAAGTGGTGTCATCCCAACATATGGTAGTGTCCATCAAAAATGAAGATTCAAGTGTCAACCATCTATCCCTAAGTGCAACCCTTTGTATCAAAAGAGGCATACCTTTTATGGAAATTGATGACAAAGGGGGAGAGATTGAGACAAAGATATGTCAATTGGGGATTTGGACATGGACATGGACAAAGAGGGAGCAACATTAAGGAATGGAGAAGGATCAAAATTCTTGGACAAGAGAAGCACACAAGTAGGGGGAGCAAGCTCATGAACTTTGATTGTTTGCATTTGATATGTGCATATTCATGTGCTTGTTTGCATTGTAAAAGTTTTTAAATTTGAAATGCATGCTTGTGTGGTGTATGCTAGTGATAGAAGTTGAATGATGATTTGATAACTAGCATGCATAGGATGGTAGCTAGACTTGTATTTCTACACATGGTACTAGAACCTTGCTTATAATGTTGATCTCACGGGGTTTCTAGTGTATTTCTTGTCTAGCTACTCATGGTGCTAAGGATGGTGTTAAAATATGCACTCCGATTGGTATCACGCATCAAAGGTTAATTCTTTACACCTTATCATCATTGGTAGTAATTACTCTCCCATAATTCCAATCTATGCATATGTGCAAGCTTCAAACCAAACACTCTAGCACATATGTAGGGAGAGCTAATACTACCAACTCGGGTTAGTGGTACTTGTCCAAAATCATTTACACATGGTAAAATTGCTTGGGCAAGCAACATGAACCCATTTGAGCTTAATTTCCATATCTTTGTAGAGTTGTAATCAATTGCCAAAAAGGAGGAGATTGAAAGGTCCTTGTTTGGTTTTGGTAATTGAGTGACAACCTAGGTGGACTAATATGTGTTTATGTGAGATACACAGGTGATTAGTCCATAGGTACACTTGTGTGAGCAACACATGCCATAGAGGTGGAAATGGCTTGAAAATGTTGCAAGGCTCACACATGTAACGAAGGAGCTCATTGCATATGAGAGATGACATGGAGTCATGTGACTATGGTGGAGAAGATCAAGACAAGACTTGGCTTGATGGACTGGTTGCAAGCGTGAAGGGCAAGTTGGAGGCTTTGGAGCGATAGACTATGTGGTGCTAAAGCTTGAGCAAGACTTGGCGCTGATGGACAAAGGCAATGGTGAAAAGCTAGTGAGGTCAAAATCGATGAACCAATAAGGTCACGTGATGATATGAAGTGGATCATATCATTTGTTGATCATGTTGGTGCATGTGTTGCATCAACATTGGAGGAGATGTAATGGAATGTGCAAGGCAAAGGTATAACCAATAGGGCATTTCATTTCACCGATCATAGGTGTGTAGAGAAGTTTATGACCGGGTTTAGGATAGATGGACGTACTATCAAGAGGGACAAACTTGTTTGCATATCGGTCATATAGTGCCACTTGAGCGATCTAACTTTGCATACGTGTTAGGATCGAGTGGCGGGGTGAAAAGAGTGCTAATCCTTTGGAAAATGATTGTTAAAATGCTAACACACTTGCACAGTTGTTGTACACTTGGTGGTGTTGGCACATTTGCAAAGGAGAAGTTGTTGGAGTTGAAAGGGATCAACTCGAAGAAGAAAATGAGGTGAAACAGGGAACCGGATCCTGGCTACGGGAGGACCGGACCTTGATTGGGTGAGGCCGTGCATCAACCCTAGCTAGGGCATGACACTGTGGTGCTCCGGACCTAGGGGACTGGACCCAGGGTAGGGTCGGGTCCGGTCAATTGCAGCAGCGGCATAGTGGCTCACGGGGTTCAAACCCTGGTGTCAAGCAGGACGGGACCCTGAGCCACGGGTCTAGTTGTGATGCGTAGAAGGCAGGGCTATGGCACGAGCGCTCCGGGCATTGGCGAGTGGTGAGTCTAGACTCGGTGCACTGGGTTCGATCGTTGCGCATGGTGGCAAGAAGGCGACGTGGCGTGAGCTGGTGAACCAAACCCACATTGTGCATGGTTCGGAAGGCAGGAGTAGACCAGGTCTAGAGGCAAATGTGCCTCTCTGGACCTCTCTGTTTTGATCTAGACCCTGGGAATCGCTAGGTCTAGTTGTGGTAGCAAGGGTCTGGTCCGGAGGTGCAGCGGTGCGCGTAGGAGTTAGCCATTGGAGAGCCAATAGTTGGCTCCAAACGTGGGGACACATGGTGCAATCCCAACGATAGGACCCTATGAACAGTGTAGGTTCGGTCGGCCTGGCTAGGTCCGGATCAGATCTTGCGCAGAGGGCTTTTGAGCAATGGCTCTTTTGAGAACTTGGGCTATAAATTGAAGGGGTACTCAGGCATGGCTAAGGTTGAGCACCTAGGAGGACTTTGTGTCCATGCTTGAGAGTGTTTGGGAGCCCTCTAACTCACTTGTGCTTGATAGTGATCATCCGATCGAGTGAGTGAGTGATTCTAGTGCGATTGCATTGTGAGGTTACATCGAGTGGCACTAGGTGATCGAGTTGCAAGCTGGTGGTGCTTGTTACTCTTGGAGGTTATGACCTCCTAGACGGCTTAGTGGCTTGTGACTCCATTGAAGCACGCGAGATGATTGTGCGGTGCTCTAGAGGAGGATTTGTGAGGGGGATTGTGCTCACCTCGTGGGGATCACGAAGAGCAACTCTAGTAGAGCGTGTCATTGAGCTACCCTCACTTTCAGGGTAGTTTCTTACAGTGCTCGACATGTGAGCTTGGCAGGTGATGCCAATTAGCCGCCGAACCACCAAGTGAGCGGTCGACACAATGGGGACTAGCGTCTTGGCAAGCACGTGAACATTAGGATAAAATCACCGTGTCATCCTTGTCTTCCCGTTGGTTTGCATCCTCATCACACAAGCTTGTATTTACATTTCATACATTGTGCTTATGTAGTTGCTTTTGTAATTAGTTGACTTGTGTAGTTGGCTATTTACCTTCTTGCTTGTGTAGCATAGAAATAGCTCCCTTGTGTGACTAATTTGGTTTGAGTAACCTTGTTAGTCACATTGCTTAGTTTGTGTAGCTAAGTAATTTGCGCTCTCTAATTTAGCATTAGTTGCCTTGTTATTGAGCATTGCTAGTGAGCTTAGGAGCTTTGTGCTTTTGCTTGCTAGATTGTGTAGGAGCTCCCCCGTTGCTTGAACTACTAGTGGCATAGGTTTGTGTGACCTTGCTCCTACAATTGGTTAGATGAGCTCTAGCTAGCCTAGCACCTTTGTTGCCCAATTAGAATCTTTATAAGCTGCTTGTGAACTTAGATAGAGGGCCGTAGTCTTGGCTAGACTAATTGTTTAGCTCCACATTTGTTTCCGTTAGCTAGCGTGTTTAGTTTTAGAAAGGACTATTCACCCCCCTTTAGTCCGCCATCTCGAACCTACAACTGGGGTCCTTAAACATCCACTGAATGACAGTTTCCAAGATGACTACCCAATTGTAGAATATGCTGATGATGCACTCCTTATTATGCCTGGTGATGCTAGAGTGTTCTTTAACCTCAAAGGTCTGCTCAGATCATTTTCAGACTCTACAGGGTTACATGTTAATTTTGCAGTGTCCTACTTGGTGCCCATCAACATGAACAATGATAGAGCTACTCATCTTGCCAACACCTTTGGGTGTCAACTAGGTGGTGTGCCTTTCACCTATTTAGGTTTGCCTCTTGGAACTACTAAGCCAACCATCACTGAATTTGCACCCTTGCTCACAAAAATAGAAAGGAGATTGTCTGGTATTAGTAAATTTCTATCATATAATGGAAGGCTCATTCTTGTTAATTTAGTTTTTAGCTCTACCAACATTCTGTATGTGCAACTTGAAAATTCCTCCCCAGGTTACCAAACAAATTGATATCTTTAGAAAACATTGCTTGTGGAGCCAAGGTGACATAAATAGAAAAGGCAGTTGCTTGGCTTCTTGGGACACAGCCTGCAAACCAAGGAATCAAGGGGGTTTGGGAATCATAGATATACAAAGTCAAAATGATGCCTTACTGATGAAATTCCTGGACAACTTTTATAACAATGCTGATGTTCCCTAGGTGTCGACAAAAGATGCTGGTAGTCCATCAAGGGGCATCCCGCGATGGTAGATTTGTCGATGGGGGTGCGCGTAATCAGGAACCGGATGGTGACACAAGGCGCAGAGACAGCGATTTAGACAGGTTCATGCCATCAGATCAACGTAATACCCTACGTCCTATGTCTTTGATGTATTGTATTGATCTGGATCACCATGTAGCTTCATGTAGCCTGTCCACTAGGGGACCCCTGCCTCTCCTTATATACTCTGGAGGGGTAGGGTTACAAGGAAAGTAGCCTATTTGGTACTATACAATATCTTGCGGTGCACGCCGAGCAGCGCCGTGCACGCCTTGATCTTGTGGGCTGGGCCACCTCTAACGGTGCGGCCCATGTCTTGTCTTGTGGATACCGGGGGGCATACCCCCACACTAGGTCACCCTTACTTGGTCCAAATTCTATTCCAGTGATCAAACCCCACCACAAGCAAGAAGTCATGTGGGGTCTTTTTGGTGGAAAGACATTATGAAGCTCTTTGACAAATACCAAAGTCTTGCAATGTGTAATCCCAATAAAGGCAACACAACACTCTTCTGGTCAGACATTTGGGTAGATCAAGCAATGAAACACAAATTTCCCCAGCTCTTCTATTTTACTAGGAAACCCAAATGCTCTGTCAGGTTCTTTCTTAATCAAGAGATTGATAGAATATTAAGTTTACCCCTCTCTCAGCAGGCTGCAACACAGTTGGAAGAAGTCCAACAGATTAGGCAAGCTAGAACTTGGGATGAATACATCAGTGATACATGGAGTTACAGCTGGGGGTCCTCAAGGTACAGCAATAAGAAAGCATATAGTATTCTCATTGGCATCACTCCAGCTTCTCCCCTCTTCAAATGGTTGTGGGCTTCAGGCAACCTGCGCAATCATAAATTTTTCTTCTGGCTACACCTAAGAGATAGATTGAATACAAGAAACACATTAAGGAGAAAGAACATGGATCTAGAGGACTATAGTTGTGTCCTTTGTAGCTTGGGCTGTGAAGAAACCTGTTTCCATTTATTTTTTGAGTGCCCTTTAGCAGAGACTATTGGGCTACCATCCCAATCAATTGGAATCGGAACCTCAGCCCTCTGGACATGATATTGCAAGCAAGAGCATACTTTGATAACATCATCTTCAAGGAAATAGTCATCATGGCATGTTGGGTGATTTGGCCCACAAGAAATAAAATCATATTTGACAATGGGCAGAGAAATTTTAATAAATGGAAGAGGCAGTTCAAAGACAAGCTTGGCTTGGTGTGCACCAAAGCCAATTTGGCAAGAAGCACCCTCCTTAGCATCTAGAGAGATAATTATTTGTAATGTCTTCCTTTTAAATTTTGGGCCTAGAAGCCTTGTATTTCTACTTTTGGTTCAGTCTTTTTGTACATAAACGTTCTTTCATTTCATGGAAAAACAAAAAAATATAGGTAGGGGATCACCCTACTGATTCGATCAAAAACATATCCAAGAGTTGATCGAGGCGGGTGGGTCACGCGTCATAGCGCTGCGATCCAGGCACCCCATGACGAACTAACATGCGCGTATGTGAAAGGATCTAAACAATGCCTAGAGGGGGGGGTGAATAGGTGTATCTAAAAATTTAACCCCACTTCCTAGTGGTAAGGTGAAGCGTTGGGGTTGCTCCTTTGACGCCAAAAAGCCACGACTCCATAGATCGAGTCCAAAGGGAGAGGAGAAACAACAAGACCAAATATGATAGCACAAATCACAACAACAACAAGCACGCGGGACATAAGGATTTATCCGAGGTTCGGCAACCCCACAAAGGAGCTCCTACATCCTTGTTGTTGAGGTGACCACAAAGGTCGGAGTCTCTTCCACCTCCTTGCCTCTCTCAAGGCAACCACAAAGGTCACTTGAGCTTTCCACTAAGAAATTAAGGGTAATACAAACTTTCCAAGGCTCTTCCACAAGATGGAAGCTCTTGGGCAACGCCTAGCCAGCTAGGAGCAAAGCTCCAAGAGTAATTGATGCAAATCCAACCGGTTTGACAAAGAAATCAAGTTCTCAAGCTTGTCAAAGTGATTCTCTCACTCAATGCACTCTCCTTCCACTCAAATCCTTAGGGGAATCGAAGTTGGGAGCAAAGGGGAGAGGAGAGGGGAGCCTTGAATGCTTGGGAGCTCTTTTGGACATAGTTAGGTCATAGTGAATGAGTTTGTAATGGTTAGAAGAGAGGAGAGAGCTATTTATACTCATAGGCAAAACCCCGTTCAGATCTATGTCGGAAGTTCCGACACAGATCGCCGAAACTTTCAGCGCCTAAGACAAGCATTGTTCGAACCGCAGTCAACTTAGCTGACTCGGCTAGAGTCAGAACTACTAACGACTGCCAGGACTTCCGGCAGCCAGCACTTCCGACTCCAGTCGGTACCTCCGACGGTCAGCCGAGCTGGGCGACTAAGTCCCAAGGGCCCGGGAGTTCCGGCAGGAGCCAGGACTTATGGTAGCCGGCACTTTCGGGTAACGTCAGCACTTTCGACGGCCAAACTCCCAAAAACTATATCTAAGTGTTCGTGAGGTGCTTCAGTGTCTCTCTTTTGATTTTATTTTTATGCTTGAGCACTCTATCTTCCTCAGACCTCCTAAACTTACATCCCTCTTCATAGTACGGTGAACCTAAACCCAAAACAAGAAAAGTAAACTATGAAGATCGCTTTGAGTTCATCCACCTTTTATACTTCAAGAATTTGAGGGATACCATTTCATCTTAGATCAACTCTTTAAAACTTTCATGGGACTAAAGCTACAATATATCTCATTAAGATCCCATTAGTCCCTAATTTGGATGTCATCAATAAACCAAAACCCACATAGGCGGCAAATGCACTTTCAATCTCCCCCTTTTTGGTAATTGATGACAACCAACTTAGGCTTTTACAAGAATGAAAGAATTTAAAGCTTTTGAACCCCAAAATTTATGGAGAGCTCCCCCTTAATATATGCAATGAATTTGAATTTCAATTATGATCACTTATCCATCATTTGCATATATCAAGATACAAAAGCTCCCCCTAAATTTTGCAATTTGTGGGGTGCAACAAGTGTATGTGAACAAGTATGTATTCATGAAAAAGAGATGCAATATGACATGTTATATTCACAAACCAATAAAAAGAAGGTGATGACAAAGATCTCAAAGTAGAAACTTGAATAACTCATGGCCATCAATATATAACATTCATCAACCACAAGTAGAGACAAACACAATAACTAATAAGATAGATAGATAGATAAGCATTACTTGTCCTACAATCATCCATCACACAAATATATAGTTGTCCATCACATAGTGCGACCACACGACATAGTTCATGCAAGCTAAAAAGTTTTAAAGTCTCGAACCAAGCCAACTAACTTATTACATTGATAGATCAAAGCCTAACACTCCCCCTTTGTCAATAAGTGCCAAAAGGGGTAGGCCACGTAAAAGAAATGACTACTCATCCTCATAGTCCTCATCATCATCATGGTCACCGCCATCATTATCATCATCATCTCATCATCATCTTCCTGGTACTCCTCATCATCAACGTCAACTTGATGCTTGCCACGGCGACGGGGTTGATCAGACGACTCCCCATAATACTCCTTGCAAGCCTCATCATAAAGCTCAAAGGGATCACAAAGTGGCTCCAAGGCATGAGGTGGAGTGGAGTGAATGTCCAACTTTTGCTCGATGCGATGCATTCTCACAAGCATCTCTTGCTCCCGCTCAGCACTCGCACAACAAGCTCCAAACATGTACTTTATGAAGAACTTGAACTTGCTAGGAGGCTTACCATTGGAGGAGGTGGAGGGGATAGGCTCCTCACAATGAGCATGACAAGCGTGAGAGCCATGAGGTGGAGAAGCATGAGAGGTAGAACCGGAAGCACGAGTACCCTTGGCCTTCTCCAACGCTTTCTTCACCTGAAGGGACATCTTGTTGGAGATCTTGAGCTTGGTATGCGGGCGTTGGTGGGAAACTTGATGCCTGACACTTGCTCAATGAAGTGCATGATGTAGGGAGCATATGGGAAATACTGCACAACATCCTCACTAGCCTAAGTGATCCTATCCCAAATGTATTCACTGATGGAGAACTTAGTGATATGCTCACCAAAGCAATCAAGAACCACCGGAGAACCATCATGAAGAAAGGTAGAGTCACCGCCCTTTGGATAGAGAATCTGACAAAGGATGTTGTTCAACACATAATAATATGGCTTCAACCAAGTGGTCTTGCCATCAATCGGATGACCATCCATGTACATATACTGATACTCCTTGATAGCAAGCTGAAAAAGATCAAAAATCTAGGGGTACTTGTGGTCTTCTTTGCTAAAACCAAGAAGGCGAGAGAAAGTGGTTGCACCTACCTTGTAATGCTTGCCCTTAGTGGTCCAATGGATGCAATAGTTAGGGATGTCCAAATGATAGGAGGCATAAAACTGACAAATGATCTCTTTGTTCCATGGCTTGCGAAACTCCATCAACTACTCAAGCCCCATTCTCCTCAAATCACGAACAATCTACTAGATCTCTAACTCAGGCATCTGACCAAGACTATAAGTGTCAATGTACTGCATGTCAAGGACTGGAGGCTCACCCTTCTTGCTGTAGAGGAAATAGCGATAGACCAAGTGATCGTAGAAATCAAAGTGGAAAGGATTCCAAAAGCGATACTCGATCTGCAAGTCCTTGCCTTCTTCCTCATAGAGATTCCTAGCACGCTGTTGCCTGAGCAGCTGCACATCATGACTATAATCCATTGACAAGTGTGGTGTATATCCATCGGCAGGATTGGGGGTGCGTTGAGGCTCCAGAATGGTGGGATGATCTCCTTAGAAGGGCACAAGACGACTTTAACCAAAGGAAATGATACCGTTAGGAGGTGTGCGAGGACACACCTCCGAATCAATAGTATGCCCCTCTTGATCCAAAGCTTCTTCGACAGGGTCTATGGCGGGAATGCTACCAATGCGAGGGTTCTACTCCCACTATCTAGCACCAATGCGAGGAAGATCGGCGGAGGTTTGAGCTAGGGTGCCACGAGCACGAGCGGAGCGGAGCGGCCACAGCCATGAGCACCAGCAGTATCACAAGGGCATGGCGCCTTGGTATGACCAGATGGCTTGGAGGATCCGGCGGGATCGTTGTTCTTCTTTGACCGCTTCTCTTGACGGCGAGGAGGACTGTCTTCACTACCAGACGCCATGACTATGAGAAACATGAATCAGAACTAAGAATCAAGATAAAGAAGAGTGAATGATCATCTAGAAATCTAGAAACATGAATGGAGTAGCAACCACAAAGTCAGGAGTTTCGGCGTTAGCCGGGAGTTCTGGCAGTCGGTAGTTCCGGCAGGGAGCCAGGACCTCTGGCGGGTGTCGAGACCTCCGACGCACAAGGTGGCAAATCCATTCATCGAGGCTTCAAATCGAGACACACATGCACACAAGGAAGGTAGAGAAAGGGAGAGAGAAGAAGAATAGAGGCAAAATCAAGGTACATTGGAGTTAGGGTTAAGGCAACACAGTTAGTACCTTGAGAAGAAGGGAAGAAGGAAGAAGATTGACACAAGTCACTACGAGCATGACCTCCATGACCGAATCTAGGAGTAGATCGACAGCCACAACACCACCACAAACTAATCCATGACCACCACGGGACCTTCAAGATTTGACATTGGACTTCACCCGAGGAGGAGGAGGGACAGGACTTTCGGGGAGGGAGGAGGGAGAGGCGGGTCACTAGAGGAGCATCGGGGGGTCCGGCCGTCGGAGGTCCCGGGGGCGGGGCATAGGAGCGGCAGCAGCAAGAGGCAAGGGCGAGAGCGGCGGCTGTGAGTGGGGGTGGGTGGTCAGTTAGAAAAGTAAATGACTGAGATAGACCGGGGTTAAAGGATTTTAACCCTAGGTCAAAAAATGGACGGTCAAAACTCGGTCAAGGGGGGCCGACCCAGATCTACATTGGGAGTTTTGGCCTGAGCCAGGACTTTTGGCAGTCGGGAGTTCTAGCGCGGGGCCGGGACTTTTGTTGTTGGAACTTCCAGCGAACGCTGGAAGTTCCGACGCAGGATACTTAAAAACGCCTAGCTCGAACTCACCATGCCATGTTGGGCAAAAACATGATGGACACTAGCATTTTCAGGTGTGACTAGATTTCAATCAATCAACAGAAAGCAATAGTCACACATGAAAACTATAAAATAGATTTTGAAAGTATCACACAACAATTTCACAAGTGTTTTCTCCTAGCTAGATCAAACAAAGTATGTGCAAGACATCAAGACACATTACGAGAATCAATGATATTTAGCTCACTCCTCAAAGCACAAAATCTTGACTCATCTAGGGGCTTTGTGAAGATATCGGCTAGTTGCTTTTCGGTGCTCACATGATGACTTGTGATATCTCCTTTGGCTTCGTGGTCTCTCAAAAAGTGATGTAGAATGTCTATGTGCTTTGTTTGAGAGTGGTTTACAAGGTTGTTTGCCAACTTAATGGCACTCTCGTTGTCACACAAAAGGGGAATTTTGGTTAGCTTACAACCAAAGTCTTTGAGAGTTTGCTTCATCCAAAGTAGTTGGGCACAACATGCACCGGCGCCACATACTCGACTTTAGCGGTGGACAAAGCAATGGAGTTTTGCTTCTTAGAGCTCCAAGACACCAAAGACCTACCAATAAATTGGCAAGTCCGGTAGTACTCTTTCGATTTACTTTGCAACCGGCATAATCCAAATCGGAATAGCCAAGTAACTCAAAAGTGGGGCCCTTAGGATACCACAAACCAAGATTAGGAGTGTGCACTAAATACCAAAAAATACTCTTAACAGCCACAAGATGACATTCTTTCGGATTAGCCTTTAAATCTTGCACACATGCACACACTAAGCATAATATCGGGCCTCGATGCACAAAGATAAAGGAGGGATCCAATCATGGAGCGATATACCTTTTGATCGATGTCCTTTCCTCCTTGATCAAGGTCAAGATGTCCATTGGTTGGTATAGGTGTCATGATGGGCTTGGCCTTGTCCATGTCAAACTTCTTCAACATGTCATTGGTGTACTTTGGTTTGACTTATGAACGTGCCATCCTTGAGTTGCTTGATTTGAAATCCAAGAAAGAACTTCAACTCTCCCATCATGGACATCTCAAACCTATTTGTCATGATCCTACTAAATTCCTCACAAAAAGCCACACTAGTACTACCAAATATTATGTCATCGACATATATTTGGCAAACAAAGATATCATTCTTGACTTTGCGAGTAAATAAAGTAGCATCGGCATTTCCTATCTCAAACCCTTGTTTGAGTAGGAAATCCTTCAAGCAATCATACCAAGCTCTAGGGCTTGTTTGAGCCCATAGAGCGCCTTGTCAAGCTTGTAGACGTGGTTGGGATACTTGGGGTCTTGAAAGCCCGGCGGTTGCTCTACATACACCAACTCGGATAGGGGGCCTTTGAAAAATGTAGTTTTCACATCCATTTCATATAGCTTGAAATCATGATGTGCGGCATAAGCAAGTAGAATATTAATTGATTCTAGCCTTGCCACAAGTGCATAGATCTCCCCAAAATCCAAGGCTTCAATTTGAGTGAACCCTTGAGCCACCAACCTTGCCTTTGTTCCTTGTCACCATGCCATGCTCATCTTGCTTGTTGTGAAAGACCCATTTGGTTCCAATCACATTTTGCTTGGGCCTTTCCACCAAGGACCAGACTTCATTCCGAGTGAAGTTGTTCAACTCCTCTTGCATGGCTATCATCCAATCCAGATCATCAAGTGCATCCTCCACCCTATGAGGTTCCAAAGGAGAAACAAACGAGTAATGTTCACAAAAACTTGCTAAACGGGAACGTGTCGTTACCCCTCGTTGAATGCTCCCTAATATGTTATCAACGAGATGATCCTGTTGAATGGAATGATGAACTCTTGGATGTGGCACTTGAGTTGATCTTTGGATGGGACCATCATCTTCATCATCATGGTCTTGACCGATTGGAGGATCAAAACCATGGTCTTGTGGAGGGTTGTCTTCACTTCTTTCTTGATTGTTGAGTTGAGGTCAAGCTTGCTCATCACCATTGGTAGCACCATCTTCATGTGAATGACCTTGTGCATCATTTGATCTTCCATCTTGATTGTTTCTTGATGCGGAAGCTTCACCATGTTATTTGCATGGAACATGATGAGTGGTAGGATCATGATCAACATGCACAATGGTGTCTTCATCTTCATCTTGAGCTTCTATGGGCTTTACTTCACCAATGGCAAGCTTCTTGATAGCTTTATGCGGAGCCTCTTCATTACCGACAATCTCAACATGGACTTGCTCCTTTTGAGAGCCATCGGTCTCATCAAAAGTTACGTCTACTACGATTTCAATTAAACCGATGGTTTTATTGGAAACACGATATCCATGTTCGTTAGTACCATAACCAAGCATGAAACCTTCATCAACCTTTGGTGCAAACTTTGAGTTTTTGGATTTCTTGTTAAGTATGAAACATTTAGATCCAAAACTCTAAAGTAGTGCACCTTAGGCTTTTTATCGGTTAAAAGTTCATAGGCGGTCTTTTCTCTTTTCTTGTCAAGATATAAGTGGTTGATAGCATGACATGCTGTGTTGACCGCTTCCACCCAATAGTTGGTTGGAGTCTTGTACTCATCCAACATTGCTCTTGCGGCTTCTATGAGAGTTCATTCTTCCTCTCCACAATACCATTTTGTTGTGGAGTATACGGAACCAAAAACTCATGCTTGATTCCTTCTTCATCAAGGAACTCTTCATTGTTGGTGTTCTTGAACTCCGTCCCATTGTCACTTCTAACTCTATTGATCTTGACATCAAACTCATTTTGGGCTCTTCTTGCAAACTTCTTGAAGATGCCTTGCACTTCACTCTTGTCACGCAAAAAGAATACCCAAGTGAAACGAGAATAATCATCAACAATTATGAAGCCATATTTGTTACCACTAATGCTTATATAAGCGATGGGTCCAAATATGTCCATGTGAAGCAATTCTAATGGCCTTTCGGTGGTCACAACATTCTTGACAGGATGTTTAGCTCCAACTTGCTTTCCCGCTTGACATGCACTACAAATTCTATACTTCTCAAAAGAAACATTTGTTAGTCCAAGGATATGTTCACCTTTTTGAAGTTTGGCCAAGTTCCTCATCCCAACATGGGCAAGACAGCGATGCCATAGCCAACCATGCTAGATTTTGCATTAAACAAGTCTTGGGATTTACTCTATTTGATGTGAAATCAACTAGATAGAGTTTCCCTTTTAAATGACCCATAAATGCAATAGAGGAATCCTCCCTTCTATAGACTTCCACACCCTTATCCATAAAGAGACAATTGTAACCCATCTCACAAAGTTGTGAAACGGACAACAAATTGTATCTCAACGAATTCACAACTAAGACATTGGAAATGGAATTATCATTTGAGATAGCAATTTTACCCAAACCGAGAACTTCTCCTTTTCCATTGTCACCAAACACAATGTTTCCACTTTGGTCATGACTAGGTTGGAATGATGTGAACATGTTCTTCTCTCCAGTCATATGATTGGTGCATCCACTGTCCAACACCCAACTTGTTCCACTGGAGGAGTATTCCTACAAGGACAAATCAAGCTTTTTTTAGGTACCCAAAAAGATTTGGGTCTTAGGGGGTTAGTCACATAAAACTTAGGCACCCAAACACTCCTCATAATCTCCTTCCTCTTGTGGGCACCAACATACTTCACCATGATCTTGCCATCCTTGCCCAACAACACATGTAGTCACTAGCATAGCATCGTGGGTGCATGTGGCTTGGGGGCCTCCACTTGCTTCATCTTGTTTGTCTTGTCATTTGTAGGTGCTACCTTGGGAATGTAGACCTTGTTGTTTGCCTTAAACATGAGCTCATCAAGAGCAACACCCTTCACTACTACACAAAAACTTTTGCTCGGTGTTTCCAAAATGGGCTCCGAGGCTGTGGGGCCGGTTGCCCGCCTCGGTTATTCATGGCAGGGCAGCCGGCCCAGCAGCCACCTCGGTTAATGCTTAACCAAGGCAGGCAATGTAAAAGAACTGCCTCGGTTAATGGTTATTAACCAAGGCAGGCAACATAACAGAACCGCCTCGGTTAATGCCTATTAATTGAGGCGGTCATTCTAATGCAACCGCCTTGGTTAATACATTAACCGAGGTGGCAACATAAAAGAACTGCATTGGTTAATGCCTATTAACCAAGGCGGTCGTTCTAACACAACCGCCTCGGTTAATACATTCACCAAGGTGGTCGTCTATAAGGCCTACCGTTGAAAAGGCTATGGCCCAACAGGCCCAGGCGAGGCCCAATAACCATCTACGTTATAAATAAATGAAGTTAGGTTTTGATTCACTCATTTCTCTTCCTCTCCCTCTCCCTCCTTAGCTGATAGAGCGGCACGCTCCCCCATGCCCTCCCTCTCTCCCGTGAGCCCCTCCTCCTTCCCCACGCAGTGCCGCACCCCCGATGCATCGGTCTCCTCCGCGCCCCTCCCTCTCTCCCCCAAGCTCTTCCCTCTGTCCCCCACGTGGCGGTGCATAGGACCACGGCCTCTAGTGGCACGTAGGCCCATAGTGGCGGTGTGTGACCTTAGCAGCGGCGTGGGGACATAGTGGCAGAATGCCCTCTAGTGGATCTGTCAGTGGCAGATGCGGCCCCTCTAGATGCAGCTAGATTCGGTGGCAAGATCCCGCGTCATACGGTCAGATCCCGGCGGCGGGAGGCTGGATCCGGTGTCATGTGGCCAGATCCCAGTGGTAGGAGGCTAGATCTCGGCTGTGGATCTACAGTGGACACACCCCTAGTGGATCTAGGGCGGTGGATCATGGCAGCCATGCCTCTCCTCCGAGCACAATACGATGACCCCTCCCTCTCCTCCGAGCACGATGGCCTTGGTGGCGCACGGGCCCAGGCGCAGCCTCCCTCTCCTCTGAGTGCGGCATGGCATCCCTCTCCTCCAAGCACAGCATGGTGTGGCCTTCCTCTCCTCCGAGCTCCCAACGCAGATTTGGCCTCCAACCAGCCACCGGCGGCGGATCCGGCCATCGGAGGTGGTGGGGGCATAGATCTTGTCACCAGCAGCAGCGGATCCGGCCACCTATGGCTACGGGTGCATGGATCTGGCATCTGGCTAAGGCAGCTGGATCCGCCATGAGGCAGCGTGGATCCGCAAGGAACGCGGTGCGGGACACCTGTGGGAGGCTTGGTGGGCTTTTTGTTTGTGAGATTCTAGCCTTTGGGAAAATGAGTCGTTCCTTTCATGCACTGAAATTTTTCTTCGTTCCCTATTTGACAACGCATGGGACTAATTTTCGTGGGCTACGGGCTTGGTGGGCTGGTTTTTTTTTGTTTTGCCCTAGAAAAAAATTATTTATCAAAGGCGGGCAAAAACGTGCTTAACTCAACCGCAAATTAGGGATGAAAGTTCCGTTAAACGATGAACTAAGAAAATTTCAGGGGCCAAGGTTATCTTGTCAAATAAGGAATTCCGCCGGGGCTTAACTCAACCGCCTCGCTAAAAATGATTAACCAATTATCTTACGCCACCCGCCTCGGTTCCACGATTAACCAAGGTGGTTGGCCAACCACCTCGGTTAAGGCCATGATTAACCATGACCTTTGGATCAAGGCGGTTGGTTTGTCCGCCTCGGTTAAGCCATTTTGCCCGCCTCGGTTAAGTTTCCTGTAGTAGTGCTTATTGAACTTCACACAAGGCACACCATTGATCATGTTCCTTCCATTGGCCTTCCCATCATACCTATTATAGTCAATACCTTCCTTGATTGATGGGTGTCTTGATGACTTGTGTATCGTCTTGTTGGATTGCTCTTGACACTTGCACCCATTCTTCAAGATCATCTTCAACCTATGTATCTCCTTATCTTTCTTCTCTAGCTCAACAAGGTTAGTTGCATATGCTTTTACATTAATTTTATAGCATCTTTTCAACCATTGCTAGTGGAGACATTAGAGTCTTCGGTTGCCTTAGGAGAAGTTGAAGTGCTAGCCCAAAGAGTGTTGTAGTTTAGCTCAAGAATTCATTATTTTTTCCAAGCTTGTGAGGCTTTCTTGAGCTATACTTTTCTCATTCTTGAGGCTAGCTATTGTGTCATTAACCGAAGAATGTTCTTTAGTCAATTTCCCAATTGTGTCATTGGCTAAAGACAATTCTACGGTTAACTTCTCAACCTTCATCTTTTCCTCGGCGATAGATGCTTTAATTGCAAGATTTTTGTCTCTCTCTTGAGTGATTATTTCTCCTTGGATCTCCAAGCATATATCCCTCTTCTCTAATTTCTTCACTAGCATTTTTATTTTAGTGTAGGCCTTTTTACCAAATTTGTCTTATCTTGCTTTCTTCAATTGCTTCTATGTCCTCATAACAACTACTATACTCATCACTAGGAGTGGGTGAGACATGTACCTTCTCCCCCTTAGCCATGAGGCAAGTTGGAGTGTAGTAGTCATTGTCGATGAGGTTGGAGAAGAGCCTTGGTGATGAAGATAGGTTGGGGAAGAGTTTTGGTGGTGAAGCCAAGTCGGGGAAGATCATGGTTGGTGATGAAGAGTGATGGATGGTGATGTTTGCAGCTCCTTTCTTCTTCTTCTCATCATCACTTGAGTCACTATCATTTGACTCCCATTCTTCACCAAGATGAGCTTCACCTCTCTTCTTGCCTTTGTTCTTCTTGTCTTCATCCTTGTTGTTGTACTTGTTCTTCTTCTCTTTAGAACAATCGGCTATGAAGTAACTGGTCTCACCACACCCATAGCAAAACCTCTTCTTGTACCTCTTCTTTCCATCACCATAAGTCTTGCGGTTGCTCTTCTTCTTCATAAACTTTCTAAGATTTCTAATTACAAATGCAACCACTTCATCGGAATCTTCTTCTCCACTTGAGGAATCATCCTTCACTTGCTTCTTCTTCTCTTGACTTGAAACTTTTGTTTTCACGAGCTTGAGTTTCCTTTAGGGCTGCCCTCTTTTTGTATCCCATTGCACTAGGATTTTGATTATGAGCATTGATTGCATCTTCATCTAGACATTCATGATGCTTAAGCTTTGGAAGGAGTTCTTGGGGTGTCATCTCATCATAACGGGCCTTTCCATGATTACGGATGCAAGCATGTTGTTCTTGGCTCTATAAGTTCTCAACATCTTTCTAACCACCTTGTTGTCATCTCATTCATTACTACCAAGAGCTCTTATGCGGTCGACCAATGTCATGAGCCTATCAAACATTGCTTGTGTTGTCTCACCTTGTAAGAACACAAATCTTTCCAATTCACCACGAAGTAGCTCAATGTTGCCTTTTCTCACACTTGTGTCTCCTTCAAAAGAAACTCTCAATATTTCCCAAACATGTTTGGCACTTTCCACTCCATTTACTTTGTTGAACTCATCCGGACTTAAACTTGAGACAAGCAAAGATACGGCTTGTGCATTTTGATGGAGGTTGAAGGCTTCTTCTAGAGTTATCTCTCTATCTTTATCGGTGGGAATGATCACACCAACTTCCACAACTTTCCAAAGTCTAGCGACAATGAGGTGCATCTTCATCTTGTAGGCCCAATCGGGGTATCTTGTTCCATCAAAGTGAGGTGGCTTGCAATGGTTGATGGTGGGGAAGTGCATGGGTGGACCTTTGATGAGTTGCCTATAGTCAAGACCGGTGTTGGAGTAGATTCCTTTACCATGACTATTTTCTTTATCACCACCAATGCCACTTGTGTTGTCTTTGGTTGCATCATTCTTGCCACTTATAGCATCGTCAACCTTCTTTCTCAACTCTTCCTTCATCTTGCTCATCTCATCTTGCATCTTCTTCATTTCATCTTGGAAAAGCTTTGCTTGCTCGGCCATCAACTCTTTTGCAATTTTCTTGGCCATCTCGGTGGCATCGGCTTGCATCTTTTTAGTGTCTAACATCGTTTCTTCTCACACGGTGAAGCGCTAAAAGAAGACCTTGCTCCGATACCAATTGAAAGGATCTAAACAATGCCTAGAGGGGGTGAATAGGCGTATCTAAAAATTTAACCCCATTTCCTAGTGGTAGGGTGAAGCGTTGGGGTTGCTCCTTTGACGCCGAAAAGCCATGACTCCATTGATCGAGTCCAAACCCTAAGAAAAGCTTTAGGGGAGAGGAGAAACAACAAGACCAAATATGATAGCATAAATCACAACAACAATAAGCATGCGGGACACAAGGATTTGTTCCGAGGTTTGGCAACCCCACAAAGGAGCTCCTATGTTCTCGTTGTAGAGGTGATCACAAAGGTTGGAGTCTCTTCCACCTCCTTGCCTCTCTCAAGGCAACCACAAAGGTCACTTGAGCTTTTCACAAAGAAATCAAGGGTAATACAAACTTTCCAAGGCTCTTCCACAAGATGGAAGCTCTTGGGCGACTCCTAGCCGGCTAGGAGCAAAGCTCCAAAAGTAATAGACGTAAATCCAACCGGTTTGACGAAGAAATCAAGTGCTCAAGATTGCCAAAGTGATTCTCTCACTCAATCCACTCTCCTTCCACTCAAATCCTTAGGGGAATCGAAGTTGGGAGCAAAGGGGAGAGGAGAGAGGAGCATTGAATGCTTGGGAGCTCTCTTGGACAGAGTTAGGTCATAGTGAATGAGTTCGTAACGGTTAGAAGAGAGAAGAGAGCTATTTATACTCTTAGACAAAAGCCAACCATTCAGATCTGCGTCGGAAGTTCTGACATAGATCGCCGGAACTTTTGGCGCCTAAGAAAAGCACCGTTCAAACCATAGTCAACTTGGCTGACTCAGCCAGAGTTGGAACTACTCGATGACTGTCGGGACTTCCGGTAGCCAGCACTTCTGACTCCCATTGGGACCTCCGATGGTCAGCCAAGCTGGGCGACTAAGCCCCAAGGGCCCGGGAGTTAGCCGGAGCAGGAGCCGGGACTTTTGGCTAGTGTCGGCACTTCCGACGACCAAACTCCCAAAAACTATATCTAAGTGTTCGTGAGGTGCTTGAGTGTCTCTCTTTTGATTTTATTTTTATGCTTGAGCACTCTATCTTGCTCAGACCACCTAAACTTGCATCCCTCTTCTTAGTACGACAAACCTAAACCCAAAACAAGAAAAGTAAACTATGAAGATCGCTTTGAGTTTGTCCACCTTTTATACTAAAGCTGCAATATATCTCATTAAGATCTCATTAGTCCCTAATTTGGATATCATCAATACACCAAAACCCACATAGGGGCAATGCACTTTCAGTATGCCATCACGCCATCGCGCACGTGGGCCAAATAAGTAGCCGTCAGGCCAGGCAAGAGAGTAGAAGGCGTAGGCTACCGCAACGATGAGCATAGTAGACTAAAGAAGGGGCACAAGAGATAGAGAATTGCTCATGGAAAAGAGAAAAGGGAGGGGAGATAGATCTGGCCATGGGGAGGACAAATGATATAAAAAAATTGACCCACACACACGTGGGTCCCACATGTAAGGGGGGTAAAGGGAATGAATTTATTTTCAATCTTGCAACAATCCTCTAAAACTAGAAATCTTGTTTTTCTAGTCCTCTATAGCAATTTTAAGGAAAAAGAGGAAAGGGAATGTACCGATCAGGTGGAGTTGCTCTAAGAGTATCTCTAGCAATTCCCAATAACTCATCTCCAATATGTAGGTAATGGGAGAGCTTCAACACTAGTTTTGTGATTATTGGGGAAGGGGTTGCAACGAAACACTTAGGATGAGTCTCTCTCCCTCCCCATTTATTTCTCTCTCCTTTCTCACCTCTCCCCGTATCCTCCATCGGCCCTTCCACTACCTCACTACCTCCTTCACCATCCCTCCTTCTCTTCCTTATTATGCGGGCAAGTATGGATCTCTGTGTTCCTCTCCTTCTCCTTTTTCCAACTACAACCTACACCTCCTCCACTGCAAGAGAGTCTATGCCCCCTATGCACACTACTACACAAAAACTTAACCGAGGCGTTTGGAAAAAGGCCTCTGAGGCTGTTGGGCCAGTTGCCCGCCTCGGTTATTCATGGCAGGGTAACCAGCCCAGCAACCGCATCGGTTAATGCTTAACCGAGGCGAGCAACGCAATAGAACCGCCTCGGTTAATGCCTATTAACCGAGGCGGTTGTTCTAACGCAACCGCCTTGGTTAATAAATTAATCGAGGAGGTCGTTTATAAGGCCCGCCTCTAAAAAGGTTGAGGCCCAACTGGCCCATGCAAGGCCCAGTAACCGTCTACGATATAAATACACGAAGTTATGGCTTCACTCATT
The DNA here is from genome assembly GCA_904845875.1 of Miscanthus lutarioriparius. Classification (NCBI taxonomy): domain Eukaryota; kingdom Viridiplantae; phylum Streptophyta; class Magnoliopsida; order Poales; family Poaceae; genus Miscanthus; species Miscanthus lutarioriparius. Next base: position 53,481,217 of record CAJGYO010000010.1, read on the forward strand.
TCTCTTCCTCTCCTCAGCAGATCGAGCGGCGCGCTCCCCGCGCCCTTCTCTCCTACGAGCATCGGTCTCCCCTACGCCCCTCCCTCTCTCCCATGAGCTCTTCCCTCTCCCCTGCACTGCCCCTCCTTTCCCCACGCAGTGGCGCACCCCTCTCTCCCCCACATGGTGGCACATGAGAATCCTCTCTCCCCCACGCGGTGGCGCCCCTTGTCGGCGTTCGGCGGGGAGTAGCGGGGTGGAAGCGGCGGCGGCCATCCTCTTCTTCCCCACCGGCAGCGAGGTCGAGGCAGCGATGTGGAGGTGGCGGCCTTCCCCTTCTTCCCCAAGGATGGCGCACCTCCACCACCTCAGATCCGGCGGCCTTCCCCTTCTTCCCCAAGGATGGCGCACCTCCACCACCCTAGATCCGGTGCAACCACCACGGATCCGGCGCCCCTTCGCCTCCTACCCCATCATCGAGCGTAGATCCGGTGGCTGGTGACGGTGTGGTGGGGGCGCCACCTCCTCCTTGCGTTAGATCCGGTGGAGGGTGGCGGGCGACAGTGGAGGGCGAGCGCAGATCCGGTGTCGCACTCCGGTGTCGGCGACGGAGAGGGCAGATTTGGCCGCGAGCGGCTCGATGAGGCGGCGTGCGCCTGGATCCAGCTACAGGAGGCCGGCTGGATCCGTCGGCGGTGCTCCCGGCGGCGGTAGATCCCGACGGGTGGGCTTGGTGGGCCACTGGGCTCGCGAGCTGGATATTTTTACTTTGCGAATTTCATTTACGGAGGAAAACCCACCATTTACCGTGACCTTTCCTCCGAGACGTTTGTTGTGCCCGCCTCGGAAACCGTTTCTGACCGCCTCGCAAAAGATTCCTGTAGTAGTGGCAATTTCGCGTTGATCGACGATAGTAACAACACGAGGGAGTTCGCTTCGTGGAGATCCATGTTAGGAATGTGACAAATATGGCGCTTGGCTAGCAGGTCACTAATTTGGGAAATCTATGCAGTAAGTGATGGCTGTTTGAGGTGCTTGCATCCACCGACACCGAGGCCCTGTTCGTTTCTCTTATAATCCGTCTTTTTCAGCTTATTTTTTCAGCCGGAACAATGTTTTTTCTCACAACAAATTAGGTTTATGGTGGGACTAGATTATTGGTGGTCACAAAATAATGCTAGGGAGAGGAGGTTATTAAGAAAACCACATTTGGAAAGCGTATTTACAGACCCTTGCCATTGGCAGCCCGGTATATTATCCAGGTTGTCTTACTAAGTCATTTGTCATATAATACTTCATCCATTCCAAATTATAAGATGTCTTTGGCTTTCCTAGATATATATTGTTTTTACTATATATCTAAGTTAATAGTAAAAGCTACGTAAATATTTTATAATTTGGAATGGAAGGAGTAGTGTCTACGCAGCTCATTATTTTGAAGTATACTTCCTGTTTTGAATATTGGGAGCCACAATTTGTTCCTCTTAGCTGTTTTGGCCACGTTCTTGGAGGGCCATAACCTGTTAATTTAAGTGGCCGAGGACTGTCGCACCGTTACCAGCGATATGGGGAATCTGCCGATGCAAATATCTTGGTCTTCTTGGAGGTCGACAGCGTTGTCGTTCCAAAGCAATAGAATCGGTCCAAATACATACATGTCAATCAGCACATGTAGACCCAACCCTCTAGCGACAAGCCAGTAACCGCATTAGGTTTTTTTTTTTGACAACCCCGGATCCGGCGGCCTTCCCCTTCTTCCCCAAGGACGGCGCACCTCCACCACCCCGGATCCGGTGCCACCACCACGGATCCGGCGCCCCTTCGTCTCCTACCCCCACCATCGAGCATAGATCCGGTGGCTGGCGACGGTGTGGTGGGGGCGCCACCTCCTCCTTGCGCCAGATCCGGTGGAGGGTGGCGGGCGGCAGTGGAGGGCGAGCACAGATCCAGTGTCGCGCTCCGGTGTCGGCGACGGAGAGGGTGAATGCGGCCGCGAGCGGCCCGATGACGCGGCGTGCGCCTGGATCCAGCTGTGGGAGGCCGGCTGGATCTGCCGGCGGTGCTCCCGGCGGCGGTAGATCCCAACGGGTGGGCTCGGTGGGCCACTAGGCTCGCGGGCTGGATTTTTTTACTTTGCAAATTTCATTTACGGAGGAAAACCCACCATTTACCATGACATTTCCTCCGAGACGTTTGTTGTGCCCGCCTCGGAAACCGTTTCTGACCACCTCGCAAAAGATTCCTGTAGTAGTGGCAATTTCACGTTGATCGACGATAGTAACAACACGAGGGAGTTCGCTTCGTGGAGATCCATGTTAGGAATGTGACAAATATGGCGCTTTGCTAGCAGGTCACTAATTTGGGAAATCTATGCAGTAAGTGATGGGTGTTTGAGGTGCTTGCATCCACCGACACCGAGGCCCTGTTCGTTTATCTTATAATCCGTTTTTTTCAGCTTGTTTTTTCAGCCGGAACAATATTTTTCTCTCACAACAAATTAGTCGAAACAGTGTTTCGGCTTGTTTTTTCAGCGAAGCAAACGGCGCCGAGATAGCAAGACGCGATGTGGAAGGTGTAGTAGTCAGCAATGGGTCCATCTACAGTCTGAGTGCGGTACGTGCAACAGATCACGAAAAAGGCATGTGCCAGATTTACTAGGAGAGGTGGATCAACCGACTATTTGTGCGTGTTGTGTGTTGGGGGGTTTATGGTGTGGGACTAGATTATTGGTGATCACAAAATAATGCTAGGGAGAGGAGGTTATTAAGAAAACCACATTTGGAAAGCGTATTTACAGGCCCTTGCCATTGGCAGCCCGGTATAATATCCAGGTTGTCTTACTAAGTCATTTGTCATGTAATATTTCCTCCATTCCAAATTATAAGACGTCTTTGTCTTTCCTAGATATATATTGTTTTTACTATATATAAGTTAATAGTAAAAGCTACGTAAATATTTTATAATTTGGAATGGAAGTAGTAGTGTCTACGCAGCTCATTATTTTGAAGTATACTTCCTGTTTTGAATATTGGGAGCCACAATTTGTTCCTCTTAGCGGTTTTGGCCACGTTCTTGGAGGGCCATAACCTGTTAATTTAAGTGGCCGAGGACTGTCGCACCGTTACCGGCGATATGGGGAATCTGCCGATGCAAATATCTTGGTCTTCTTGGAGGTCGACAGCGTTGTCGTTCCAAAGCAATAGAATGGGTCCAAATACATACATGTCAATCAGCACATGTAGACCCAACCTCTAGTGACAAGCCAGTAACCGCATTAGTTTTTTTTTTACAACAGTAACCGCATTACATGTTGTCTTCCCACTTCACCCACTAGCCTTACGACCTCTTGCCTTCCCATGTCAACAAGCACATAGGAGAAACCAACACAAATGGGATGATCAATAGGACTGCACGCCGGTAAGAGAGATGGAGGCTGCCCTGGTGAGTGGATTCATCAAAATTATTGTGCCAAGGCTGTTTTCTCTCTCAAGTGAGAAGTACAAGCTGCACAAGAGGGTCAAAGGTAACGTCGAATTCCTGCAGCATGAGCTTGAGATGATTGCTAGAACTATTGATGACCAGATCTCCAGGGGAGAGCATCTTAGCTCAGCGCGAACTCAGTGGATCCAGGAGCTGCGTCAACTGGCCTATGAGATTGAGGACTGCATAGACCGCTACGTGTATCGTCTCACCTACAAGCAGAAAGCATCGTCCATCCGTCGGGCCACCATGGTACTTCCCAGCTCCCAGTTCGCCGACGAGATCCGGAAGCTCCGGAAGAAAGTCAAGGAACCATGCGAGCGCATACGGAGGTACACATCCGATTCTCAGTGGTCTACTCCGGTTGAGCAGCCGGCGCCTGCGTATGTTCCGCACACCAAGAAGGCCGACCTCGTCGGAATCGACATGCCGCAAGAGGAGCTCTTGGAGCTCCTGGAAGATAACGAGGACGAAAGGGGAAGGAAGGTTATCTCCATCGTTGGGTTCAATGGGGTAGGGAAGACCGTTCTTGCTGAGCAGGTGTATGATAGCGATGCTGCTAAGCAGTTCAGTCCGAAGGCTTGGATTGATGCACAGGATAAGGATGCCAAGGATATTGTATTATCCCTTCACTCAAGTCTTGGTCTTCACAATGAACCACAGGGTACCAGCAACGTCAAACTCCTAAGCTCAAAACTTGAAGGGTACTTGCAAGATAAGAGGTACAGAATTATTATAATTTTGAGAAAATTCACTCAGATCAGGCATCAATTGTTCTCTTCTCAGTACATGATTGGAAATAAATTTTAGTTAGCATTGAACAAACTAAAAAATACAATACCTCAAATGATTACACCCAAATGATGCCATCGTTTAATGCTATCATGTATAATGTTGAGCCGGTTAATTATCGCGCGGTATGAGAACCTATGCCCGCATAACCCATTGGTTATCCTGGCCTTAAAACAGTTTTATAACTGTTCACTATCATTGATTTTCCTGTTAGGTACCTTATTGTGATTGATGACATGAGGACTGAACTCTGGAGTACTATAGGATCAGCCTTCCCTGATAACAAGGGTCTCAGTTGCAGAATAATAGTGACAACGCCTATTCAGTCAATAGCTTATGCTTGCAGCTCTGAAGACCGCTATATCTACAAAATGAGAGGACTTGGTCAGAAACATTCAGCACAACTGTTCAAGAGGAAAGGGCCAAAAGTTGAACTCGAGCAAACACAGATTTTGAAGAAATGTGATGGTCTACCACTTGCCCTTGTTAGCATAGCCCAGTTCATGTCCAAAACGTGTGTGCCAAATGGAACAAGCTGTAAAGATGTGTGCAACAGGCTAGGCTACTATTTGGAGACGGACAAAGATACCTTGGCAAGGATGCAAGGGGTGCTAGCAAAGAACTATGCAAGCCTGCATGGGCATGAGCTCAAAGCATGCTTGCTATATTTGGGTTTGTTCCCAAGTGAGCATCCAATCAGGAAGAAGAGGTTGTTAAGGCGTTGGTTAGCTGAAGGCCTTGTAGAAACACAAGACCTTGCAGTGATGAATTTTCAGGAATTCATAGACCGGAATATCACCATGCCCATTGATGTGAGCTACAATGAAAAGGTGAAGACATGCAGAACCTGTGGAATGATGCTCGAGTTCATTATACGCAAGTCCGTCTCTCAAGATTTCATTACCCTATGTTGTGACGGCATAGTAAAGTTGCTCTGTGATCAGAGGGGGCAACCTAAATGTGTCCGTCGGCTCTGTCTCCATCGTGGTGGTACAGCCAATGTGAGTTTTGGTAATGTATCACTTGTCCGATCGCTGACGATCTTCAATGAGGCAGATGAAACTTTGGTGGATTTTGGGAACTGTCAGCTACTACGTGTTTTAGATCTTGAAGAATGCAACAATTTGAGTGAAGAAAAACTTACAGGAATTTGCAACTTGCTGCTGCTGAAGTACCTTAGCCTGGGAGGAACAATTACAAAACTTCCAAGAGAGATTGCAAATCTGGAATTTTTGCAGACACTCGACATAAGGAGAACAAATGTCAGAACACTGCCCATAGACGTCATGTCACTTCCCTTTCTCGTCCATCTGCTTGGAAAATTTAGGCTCACTGGTAAAGCTAAACAAATGAGTAAGGCAGAACAGTTTTTCTCATCAAGGAAAAGCAACTTGCAGACGTTGGCAGGATTTATCGTTGGTGAAAGTGAAGGATTTCTGCAGCTACTGAGTCATATGAACAATCTGCGAAAGATCAAAGCATGGTGTGAGTCTATTTCCAGCAGCAGTGGCACAGTTCATCTTGTGGAGGCTGTTCAAAAGTACATCCAAGATGACGATGAAGAGGAGCAGACTAACCAGGATGACCGCTCCCTGTCACTTCATTTTGAGGTTTCCTCTTTGGACTTCCATTCATTGAAAGGCCCCTGCTATCTTAGCTCACTGAAATTGCATGGCATGTTAGGGACGGCATTGCCACCGTTTGTTTCATTATTGCGTGGTCTCCGTGAGTTGTGCCTTTCAACGAGCACCCTGACAGCAGATATCCTGGCTACAGTGAGCAAATTACGCTACTTGCAATATCTCAAGCTGATTGCAGACCAGCTTGAAGAATTCATCATAGAAGCAGGGGCATTCCCGAAGCTGCTGCGCCTGTGTCTTGTGCTTCAACAACCGACAAATAATATCCTGGTAATCAAAGAGGGGGCTCTATCAAAGCTTGTCGCACTTCAGCTGCTTTTTAAAGGTCTAAATGGCCCTTCTGGCATCAAGATCGCACACCTGAAATCCCTTAAGGAAGTTACACTTCATCCTGATCAAACTATAAAACTGGATCAATGGCAACAAGCAGCTAGGGATCATCCAAACAGGCCCAATATTCGACTTCTGAGCACCGTTGATCCAATGGATATTGATGCTGCACAGAATTATCCTCTGCGAGATGAGAAATCAACTACTGAGAATGTCACACAAAGGCCACTTCAGGATCAATCCAGTTCATCTTCCAGACTCAAAGTACCACAGGAAAATGATGACGTGATGAAATCTAGGTCTGAAGAAATCAAGAAAATGAGTCTCAACCATGAATATTCTCTCGCTTCAATGGACCTGTCCAATGTCGCATGTGCTACCAATCTTAGTAGCACGACATGCTAGTACAAGGATCACATCTCTGCAGCCTGTTCGTTCAGTTTTTTCCAATGTTTCTGTCGTCCGGTCGTTTCATCGTTACTAAGTTGAGAAAGTAAGTGGTGTGCATTCTACACATCCCTATTGTCTTGTTCAGTGCAGCATTGAGGATTGATAAAGGCTCTTATCCCATAACATCAATACTTGGTAGCATGTGGAATTTATTAAGATTGTGAAACTATCAAACCACCACTTAGGAATAGCCATTACTCATACCACCAAAGTACCTTCATACTCAATAAATCAGTGGTCTGGTAAGTGGATTCCCAGCAAGGGTTGAAAAGCTCAGGGAACTAACCAAGGTTACCCTGGCATAGATGAATTTCAATGTCTCAAATTCTTTGTCATTGAGTGCTCAGGTGTGACTGTCATCAACTTTGGCGATAAATCCACTCCTAAGCTCAAGAAGCTAGTTTGGATTTCCACAGGGTCACAGTATCTTACTGGAATTGAGCGACCTCTGAGCCTCAAAGTGGTCAAACTTACAGTTACTTCAACATCAAAAGGATGCAACAAGCAGTTGCAGCAAACACAAATTGTCCCATCTTGGAAACAAATTAAACCGATGCCTAGAGTAAGACCAGCGGTCCCCGTTGCTCTTTGACTGCACTGCATGCTTGAATGCCAATTCTGGAACGGAAAGCAGCTCGTGGGAAGACTTTCTGTTGCAATTGGTGACCCACTGCTACATGTTTGATTGTATCTTGTCTTGTACTGGTTTATATGTACTTTATCTTGATGAATTGTTACTGTCCTGTGTCCTTTTACCCCATATGCCATTGGATGCTGTAAATTTGGACTAGTGTGTTGTATTTTATGGCTTGATTATCATTCACTCTTCAAATCATTTCAGGAAGAATCTGACCTGTGCCTCATATGTCTAAAAGGTAAAAGAAATAGCATTAGATTGTGTCAAACATCTACTTTAAAAAAAAAAACGCCTGCAATGTGTCATATATGCCTGAAACAAGCAAAAATTCCCAATTTCAGTCTATGCCTAAACTATGGTTCAGATGCAGCAATAATCTTATAGGCAAGGCATTATTGATCGGAAGCAAGATAGGCACATGGGATTGTTCCTTTCATTCAGATCAGTTTGCAACGGTAGATCTGCTCATCTAATCAACAACCCACATTTCCAGGAAAGCATACCATCTCCACTTCTAATCAACAATGCAGAAGAGAAATAGGTCTACCATCCCCACCTCTAATCAATAATCTTGAGCTGGGACCAGCGCCAAAAAAAAGAGCGAGTGAGTGAAGGAAGAAGAGGATACGGGTTAGACCTTCTCTAGCTAGGTCCAGGCCGGCGGCGGGGAAACGACGCGAGTGCCGGCATCCGTGGAGCGACGATGCGATTGACTCCTCCCTCGACGCTGCTCTCCAGTCCATGTCGTCGAGGAGACAGCGAGCGGAGAAGGGGGTGCCGCGGATAGTGGGGCCATTACGATCCGCCAGCAAGGTCGGTGGCCGGCCGGATCATCGTGTGCCGGAAGAAGGGGAGGGGCGCCCGGCGAGGCGGCGACGGTGCCCGACGGCGAGTTGAAGTGAGGGCGAGATGGGCCTCACCGCGCAGTGTACAGGCCCAGGCCTAATGTCGCCAGCCCACCCAATGCGCCGACACTTACCGTTCAAAACTAGGACACGGATACTGCACGACGCCAGAGCCCTACGCGCTCACCCTGGGCATTCGGATAACCGAAACCGATCGATTCGGTTCTTCGGTTTCTTGATAAATTCGGTTCCTTAAGAAATAGTAAACGATTGATTCTTTTGAAATCTGGGAACCGACCAAATTCGATTTCGGTTAATTCGATTCGGTTCCGGTTATGACTGAACTAACCGAGGTGCTAGGAATAGAGAAAAAAAATCACAGAATCGCACATCGAGCAACACAAATCACTAATTCCAGCAGCGATGAAGAACAAAGCATCGATTCGATTTCTAGGTTACAGATCGAAAAACACGTCTCCTTGCTGCCGCTGCGCTGCGCCTCACCCTGCGTGGTGCGCACCACCTACGCGCTGCATGCCAGCGTCGCCTCGCCGCGCTTGCTGCGCCGCTTGCCTAGCTCGCCGTCGCATGGCTTGCCTCGCCCTGCTCGCCGCCGCACGTCTCCCTATCTCACGTGCTGCCGTCGTATGCAGGACGAAAGAGAGGGAGGCATGGGGCCATGCCGGAGCGGCGGAGCCGCTGGATCTGAGAGTTGAGAGAAGGAGGGGAAGGGAGATTGGCTGCGTCATGGCCAAGCCGCCCGAGCGCTTCGCCTCCGCGTCCGCATGACGCGCAGCCGAGGAGCACCGCCTCCGGGTGATGCACCACCGCCGCGGCTAGCCTTAGCGCCTTCGCGGGGGGGAGGGGAGTGGGGAGCGGGGGGATTGGGGGCAGCGAGGTAGCGAGGAGCCGAGGAGGGGAGTGGGGAGCGGCGGGGTAGCGAGGGAGCCGAGGAGGGGAGTGGGGAGCGGCGGCCGGCGGGGTAGCGAGGAGCCGAGGAGGGGAGTGGGGAGCGGCGGCGGCGGGATTGGGAGTGGGGACTGGGGAGGGATTAGGTTTCAGGGTGGAATGTGAGGGGCAGGCGGGGTGGGATGTGAGGGGCGTGGCCTGCGTGGGGCAGGCGGGGCAGCGAGCCAGCGACCAGCGAGGAGGGGATTAGTTCGGTTATTTCAGTTATTTCAGTTAACCGAGCACCAGAACCGAAATAACCGTAGTAAGTTCGGTTCTTCAGAACCTAGAACCGAACCTGGGACTGAATATTTCGGTTTCAGTTACTTCGGTTTTGGTTCCGGTTATTTCGATTCGGTTCTCGGTTATTTTTGTCCTACTACGCGCGATCCACAGACCACAGCAGGCCAGTGCAAGCGCCCAGACAAGCCAGCTGCATGCCTGTGGTCCAAGCGGCACGCAAACCAAAAAAAACAATACTTCGTATTTTATTTGAATTGCTATAGATTTTGAATGTTGTATTCGTTTTCAATTCCTTTGCGTCGCTGTATTCTACGTGACAGACGAACAAAATTAGACCTCACTTATATATGTTTGAAAAAATTATTTTAATAGCAAATTATATGTAAATATGTGCTAGGAGAATTATCAAAGAAGTTAATACTAAAGTTGTTACTACAAAAATATACTAAAGTTTTATATAATATGCACATCGATTGTTATCACGGAAAATATATAAAAAATATTATATAGTATTTACATAAAGGTACTAGCCCTATTTTATAGTAGTTTAAGAGCGTGGATCAAGTTGCTAGTGAGAGTTTGTTGCAACTTATATAATGTAAAACGAGTAAGAATTCATGTAGAAATAATGCAACTAGCTGCCGACTAGGGAAATTATTAAAAAACAAGAATAGCAAACCAAAAACAAAGACAATATGCAACATGGGGGTAAATTATTAAAAAAAAGCATTGCATAAGCTGTCAACTGAAGGAGCAAGTTATTATACAATCCATTGCAAAAGTTGGAAAATATGACTAGCTGTCAACCAGTGCAAAATATTATGTAACTAAAAGATACAATGAAACAAAAAATGAAATATTTAAAAGAAGGAAAAATATTGAAGAACAGTTGTCGATGCGGGACCCATAGGATACCCCGCAAGAGAGAAGATCTAGTTCAACTAGGATTCTTCCCATGTAATCTTAGTAGTAGAACTATTAAGTAATCCTACTAGGAAATCTCATTGTAAACCGACTAGGACTCTGGCCTCCTGACTATATAAAGGAGGGCGGGGCTTCTGAAAGAGGACGACAATGGTACAACATAACACTTCATAATCAATCCAACATAAAGGCCAACGCCCATTGGACGTCTGGTCGTTACTCGATCTCGATCGAGGGCTGAACCAGGATAAATCATTGTCTCTTGCGTTTACCATCGAGTTCGACATCGCGAAAGCCGAACAATCTTGCCCGGGTACCCCGTGGTGGCGAGCTATCGATGGTGAAACATCGGACGGTGGCGCGCCGGGTAGGGGCTTTCGGCGACTTTGCATCCGAGAGCTCGATGGACCTCGATAACATGATCTTTCCAAGCGGGATCGATTTTCATCTTGGCTCATGGATTTGCGAGGCGAACAACTACGGCAAGCTTCAAAGCCATCTCCTCAAAGATCCGGATCATCATGAAGAATTTCCTATTTCGACAACTCTGACGGATCAGCTCACCGGAAGATTCGCATGACCCATAATACCCGATTCGAATAAGATTTCACGGCTACACGCATCCGACTCGAATTCAAGCTCCGTGTCAGAGATGAAGTCTTATTCAAGTGCTTTCAAGAAACCGAGTTCTTTTTGGCAAGATTCGAGCACAACCCAAAACAACTCGGATTATCCTCGAGTTCTTTCAAAAGGCGAGTTCTTTTCCATTTGGGCTCGACAACACGACAAAATCCTATCGGGGACGAGTTCGAAAGGTCTTTTCAATCCAACGCTTGGGATACCAGCGAGGAGCTCGGGGAGGGTCTCGTGCTAACGATAACATCGCGAGACTGTATCATCCACTGGCCAGGTTCCGTTCCTGAGGATAGCGGAACCCAACTAGTTGGCACAACAACAACAGCTATTCTACCTTACCAAGAAGGAGACTCGATCTGCGGCGTCGAGGCGCCCTCTGAAGTCATCAACAACTCCGGCAAAGTATGAAAACTAACATCAATAAGCGGGCGGCTCACGCATGCGGGAAGTGCTCATGGTTCGACGTCCTCGGTCACCATTAAATCCCCGAAGCACCCGATGTCGAGGTCATCGGATGAATCGAGTCAACATATCACCCTTTGCCCGGAGGCTACGATGGAGAAACCGAGAGTCGAGAGCGAGGCTAGAGAAAGGAAAAACAAGTTGAAGCAAGGGCGCCAACACGCGCTAAGCGTAGAAGCTGGACGGATCTGACGAGTCGAGTTGGTGAATATGACAAAAGAAAATCACAACAAGAAGCCGAAGAAAGGCGCATACGGTGAATCGCCTTACGATAAGATTCAAGGAGCATTAGAAGAACTCGGGGCAACTTCACATCACGGAGAGAAATGCGAACAGCTCGAGGACTTGCTCGATCGGCGATCCCAAGAACGCATGAAGAGAGAGCCGATCAAGACTACCCGCCGGATCAACAACCCGCGAGCAAGAAGATCAAAATCAAAGGAAGTCCGCTTTTGAAAGACTTGGGGGCGGCGGAAGTCATAACGGAGAAAGTAGGAGGGAACATAGTCGGGGCCACCAATTTGAACAACCAAGGAAGACCGGGAGTAGAGTGCCTACCAGATAGCCTCGCAGACTTATTCCCATCAAAACAACACTTGGCGGAAGAAGGAGCGAATCCGAATTCAAGGAAGCGAACGCATGATGATTCCCTGTTTTGCAAGCAGGTTGGCATCGATCGATTACCTCACAAATTCAAACCGTCTAACCACTCCAAGTATGATGGCAAAAACCGAAGCAAGACAATGGCTCGAGAATATATTCACAATCAATTGAACTAGCCGGAGGAGGCGATGATATCAAAACCTTGTTCTTTCCCATGGCTTTGGAAGCGATGCCCCTCAATGGTTCGATAAATTGAACCGGGATCGATTAGAACTTGGGAAGACTTGCAAAAAAAGCTTTACGTGAAAATTTCGCGGGTATCATCACACACCCGATCACTCATGCGAAGCGAAAGGACTCAAGCAAAAGGGGCGAAAGTCTCGAGAAATTACTATCGACGATTCGTGACTGCGGGCTCAAGTGCATGACATCACCGAGCGAGAAGTAATTGAAGCTTTCTCTCACGGAATCATGGCTAGGTGGCAATTTCAAGACTTACGCAAAGAAAATCCGAGAAACAATGAAGAGTTCGAGACGAGCAGTGAAAAAATGATTACTGCGAGAGAAAAAAACACGAGAAAGGTTCCGGATAGAAGCAACCAAGACAACCCGGATAGGCAAAATCATCGAAAATAGCGGACATCAAGAAAGAAAGCGTAGACCGGACAATACCGTGGCAATGGCCGACAAATCAAAGAAGTTTTCCAAACCGGAAGATATGATGACATTGAAAACATCGTTGCCCATTACACCCTACGGGAGACACACCATCGGAAGCGCTACACTTTCAATGATCGATACACAAGAAAAGATAGTAAGGAGAACACCAAAGAGGACAATCGGAAGAAAGATGAAGACAACCACGAGGACAAAGGATTTCAAAACCCGAGGAGCAGTAGCGATGATCTTCTCGGGGGCCCCAGTTGCGAAGCAAACATCAAGAAAAACTAGCACTACGGACTATCATGATGGCAGAACCGGCTACACCAAGATATCTCAATTGGTCACAATATCAATCCAATTTTCAAAGAAGACCAATGGACTAAGCGTGAGGGAACGAGGCCATTACCCACTAGTTTTAGACCCAACTATTGCGGATATTTGTCACCAAAGTACTAATCGACGGGGAGCTGGACTCAACATCATCTTTTTAGAAACACTAAGGAAGATGGGACTACAACTCGATGGGATGATTACACCAACAAGCACTCCTTTTTACGGAATAGTACCCGGCAAAGCAGCCATGCCACTCGGACAAGTTACTTTACCGTCACTTTTGGAACTCCTTGAACTATCGAGCGAGTTTATCAAATTTGAGGTCGCAGACTTTGATTAAATCATATCATGCGATCCTCGGACGCCTTGACAGCAAAATTCATGGCAATACCACATTATCCGTACTTATTGCTTAAGATGCGAGGACCCAGCGGTATCTTTTCTCTTGAGCGATTTGAAAGCGTGCTTTTGAGCTATGACGTTTAGGCAATCAAATTGCGGCCAAAGCACAAGCCGACAATGGAAGAAAAGAAATAGCCACAATTCTTTGCGGAGATGAGCCAAGAAGAATTAGAAATACCGGCTAAAAAGCCCGACATCATCACACCACCAAAAGAAGCCGAGCGTCAAGCAAATCGATTTGGAGCACGGCGATACCTCCAAGAGCGACAACCATCGGTGCTCACCTCTCAAAGCAAAATAGGAACTCACGCTCACCAACTTTCTTGGGACAACAAAGATATCTTCGCTTGGAAGCCGGCCGACATGCCGGTGTCCCAAGAGAGTTGGGTGAGCACTGAAATTGACGTTAATGAAAACTCCAAGCCTATAAAGCAACGACTCTGACGATTCTCACCCGACAAAAAGGCGCGATTAAAAAGAAATCACAAAAGCGATGGCGGCCGGATTCATCGGAGAAATCCTTCATCCGGATGGCTTGCAAACCCGGTCCTTGTGCGAGAAGAAGAACACAGGACGAGTGGCGTGTAATGCGTCGACTACGGATCTCAACAAACATTGCCCAAAAGATCCGTTTGGGCTACCGCGCATTGACCGGATAGTCGACTCAGCGGTGAAGTGCACTATTATCCTTTCTCGATTGCTATTGAGGGTATCACCGGATCGCATTAAAAGAACAAGACCAAAGCAAGACATCTTTTATTACTCCGTTTGGTGCTTCTTGTTACAAGACCATGTCGTTTGGACTAAAAAACGCCGGTGCCACATACCAAAGAGCTATCAAACTTGCCTTGGGGATCAAATCGGTGAAAATGTGGAGGCATACATGGATGATGTAGTGGTGAAACAAAGAACCCGGACACTATGATTGAAGATTTAGAGCAAACATTTGAAAACTTGAAGAGATGGAGATGGAAATTGAACCCAAATAAATGTGTATTCGGAGTTCCTTGAGGCAACTACTCGGATTTTTGGTCGGTCGGTAGTGGGATTGAAGCCCGACACCAAGCAAATTCGAGCTATAACAGAAATGGGGCAACCTAGAAGTATCAAAGATGTCTGAAACTAACAGGATGCATGGCGGCCCTCAACCGTTTCATATCAAGACTCGTGAAAAGGGTTACCCTTCTTTAAACTACTAAAGAAGGCAGACAAGTTTGAATGGACAAAGGAGGGCAATGAAGCTTTCAAGAAACTTAAGGCATATCTCACATCCTCACCAATTCTCACACCCCCAAGGAAAGACGAAGATATGATGCTATACATTGCGGCGACTACTGCTGTAGTCAGCACGACAATAGTCGTAGAAAAGAGAAGAAGAAGGGCGCGTGTATAAAGTACAACGACCGTGTACTACATCGGTGAAGTATTATCGAATCAAAAATCCGGTACCCACATGTACAAAAACTACTCTCGCCCTACTTATCACCTCACATAAGCTTAGCCACTATTTGAAAGCCACAAGATTACCGTGGTGACAGACTTCCCTCGGAGACATCTTACACAATGAGAGATCGACGGGGCGCATATCAAAGTGGGCGATTGAACTTGGAGCTCTTAACATCGACTTCACCCCGGAAAGCAATCAAATCTCAAGCCCTTGCCGATTTTGTGGCGAGTGGGCGAGAGATTCAATGACCTTTATCGAGATACAATCCTTGACCCTTTGGAAGATGTACTTTGATGGGTCACTCAAACTAAGGCGGAGCCAGTGCGAGGCGTTCTCCTCATTTCTCCGGAAGGAAAACAACTCAAACGTCCTTGAGATATTATGGCAAGCTACAAATAACGAAGCGAGAATATGAAGCCCTCATCCACAGGCTCACAGTGGCAATTACCCTCGGAATAAAGAGATTACTCGTATATGGCGATTCAAGCGGTAGTCATCAACCAAGTAAACAAAGATTGGGATTGCACAAAAGAAAACATGGGTGCTTCTTGTCTTTGAAATACGGAAACTTGAAAAACATTTCCAAGGATTAGAAATTTTACACGTCTGCTGTGATTCCAACATTGCGGTGAGATGTCCTTGCCAAACTTCGGATCGAGACGAGCAAAGGTTCCACCGGCGTATTTATAGAAGAGCTATCAGTTCCCTCTATCAAACAACCCGGTGAGACAACCCACGAAATTAGAGGCTAAAGGCGTTCAGATCTTGGTAATCAACACCTCATGGAGCCAAGTTTTCATCGACTATATCAAAGAAAATAAATTACCAATGAGATAAAGCGAAGCCACCCAAGTTGTTCATGAAGCAAAAACTACGTTTTAGTAGGAGATAGACTTTCTGAAGAAGCGGACATCATCGGGGTACTCTGAAATGTGTCTCATTTGAAGAAGGCAAAGAGATCCTAGGCGAGATACACTCGAGTTCTTTCTGGAAATCATGCCGCTTCAAGGACCTTTGGTTGGAAAAGCATTTCATGCCGGATTCTCTTGGCCAACCGCTTTGAAAGACGAGAAGAACTTGTCGAGAAAATGCAAAGGTTGCCAAATGTTTGCAAGACAAGCCCATGTACTTGACTCACAATCTTATCGCATCCCACCCGCTTGGCCTTTTTTCTGCTTTGAAATTTGGATCAAGTGGGACCCCAAGAAGAAAGCAAAAGGCTTCAGTACATCTTTGTAGCAATCGACAAGTTCACCAAGTGGATTGAATACAAACCACTCATGATAATCTACAGCGCAACCAAAGCGATCAATTCATCCAAGAAATTACGCACCGCTTTGGCATGCCCAATCGAATCATCACAGATCTAGGCTCCCCTTCACACTCTGAGAATTGGAAAGCTGGGCACAAGGCTATGGTTTCATTATAGACTATCGTCTATTGCACATCCGAAGCCAGCGGACAAGTAGAAAGGGCCAATGGACTCATACTAGCGGATTAAAACCAAGGTTATCTGAAGAACTAGTGGACTATGGGTCCAAATGGATTGAAGAATTACCAAAAAGTAGTATGGGGGCTACGAACTCAAATAAGCGAGCAACAGGCCACTCACCCTTCTTCCTAGTTTACGGGTCGAGGAGGCGTCTTGCTGCCGACTTGATCTGGACATCACCAAAGATAGAACAATACGATGAAGGAGAAGCGAGAACACACAAGAAGATTAGAACTCGACAGCTCGGAAGAAGTCGAGTAAGCGCTACCCTCAATCAACCGAGATACCTATAAGGTTTAAGATGGCACTACAACAAGAGTACCCATCCTCGATCACTACAAGTTGGAGACTTAGTGCTAAGAAGGATACAAAAAAGGTGACAGACGACATAAGCTTCTCGGTCCATGGGAAGGTCCATTCATTGTCACAAAAAGTCCGGACCGAGCACATACAAGTTAATAACCGAAGATGGAAAAGAAAGTCGACAATACATGGCACATCGAATGACTAAGAAGATTCTGGCGTAAAAACAACTCAAGATAAAGCAGATATGCAAGCCACAAGGGACCAACATTCACAATCGACGAAAGGCGATATTCTTCGACAACATATGTATTAGTTCATATTCATGATCAATAAAGATGATATTCATCCTGACATGTCTTGTCATGACTTCCAACGAGTTGTTTTCCGAAACAAAAAGCAAAATGGTGAAAACATGCACGAGCATCGGCCGAGAGCAAAAAAATAGCTGAAAACACGCTTGAGCAGGCCACGATGAGGGTAGCTAAAAAGCTAACACCGAAAAAAAAGCAAAATGGCTGAAAACATGCACGAGCATCCGGCCGAGAAGCAAAATAGCTAAAAACACGCTTGAGCCCGCGCCGATGAGGGTAGCTAAAAGCTAACACCGAAACAAAAAGCAAAATGGTGAAAACATGCACGAGCATCCGGTAGAGAGCAAAAAATAGCTGAAAAACACGCTTGAGCCCGCCGATGAGGGTAGCTAAAAGCTAACACCGAAACAAAAAGCAAAATGGTGAAAACATGCACGAGCATCCCCCGGTGAGAACAAAATAGCTGAAAACACGCTTGAGCCGCCGATGAGGGTAGCTAAAAGCTAACACCGAAACAAAAAGCAAAATGGTTTGAAAACATGCACGAGCATCCGGCCGAGAGCAAAATAGTGAAAAACACGCTTGAGCCCGCCGATGAGGGTAGCTAAAAGCTAACACCCAAAACTAGTCAAGCGAAATTGAACTTCAAAAGACCCTCCGACTCTTCGTTCGAAAAAAAGCAAGAGGCTCGGGGCTACATCCAGATAGGAATACTTTTTCCTCAAAAAAAGTACAAGCGCCACTCAAAAGGCGACATTCTATGCCGAAGTCGTTTTACATAGCGCGGTGTCAACACAAAGATTTACATCTAACAAGTCACAGCGTGGACAAAGCAAGGAATACTTTTTCCTCAGAAAAAGTACAAGCGCCACTCAAAAGGCGACATTCTATGCCGAGTCATTTTTACATAGCGCGGTGTCAACACAAAGATTTACATCTAACAAGTCACAGCGTGGACAAAGCACTCGACGGATCACAAAAGAGGAAGAAAAGAAAAGTACTCGACAAATCAAGGTGTCTCGTCGAGGATAACATACTGAGTTGTTTTGTGGAAGCGAAACAAAAAGCAGGACAAAGTACTCGACAAGTCAAGTAACCCGACCACACCCGGGCAAAGAATACATCAACGAAAACAAAGAATCTTCATTTAAAGAGGAGTGTAATATTACAAGAAGGTGGTCAATCGGATCGAGGCATTGTCATCGAGGAAGGAAATGTCAATATTTAGGCATCTACAACCCTCTTGGCTAAACCTTCGACCTCGGGCTCCATCCTCTCAACGGCGTCAAGGTATTCTTGGCTTTCGACTTCCTCTGCTATCTTGGACGGAGGCGCCTCTGGAGCAAGGACCCGGACACTGGCTAGCACATTCTTGGTACATACTTGGGCACACTTCTTCGCGAACTCTTAGAAGCGAGTGAAATCCGGGGAATGAGCTGCGCCCAAGATTGCCCGTCATCCATTTGAGTCCAGGAGAACATCGACTCTTGAAGCGAAAAAGATTTCCACAAAAGCGTTCCAATTTTTGATAGTCGTCGCATGACTTCCGGACAAGCCTTCAATAGTTTTTGGGGGCTGCACAAGATCTCTATCGACTCGCGCCTAATCGACTTAGCAAGGCGAGTTCTTCCTCGGCATGAGTAATTACCTCCTCGGCCTTATTATGACTAGAGCGGACAAGAGCCTTCATTTCATCGATACTCTCAAGAGCTTACGCTTCTCGGCTTGGAGAACTAGACAAGACACCCAAGAACAAGTCAATGAAAAAGAAGTCAAAATACAAGAAAAAAGCAGTGAGAACCATGGCACCTTTGCATTCATTCTTCATGAGACTCCACTGCGGCATCTCTCTGCTTCTCCGTCTCCACTACCCAGACACGAAGGGTCTTCTCCTCCTTTTGGTGCATTTGGCGCTCTGTCTCCAACTCGGCCCGGAGAAGGTCGAGATCGGCTTTCAGGCGTCCACCTCAGAAGACAACTTTCTCTCATTTTGAGGATGAGAAAAAGAAGCGAGAATGATCACGAGAGAAAGGCTGAGCAAAAAGAGGCAAAGAGAAACAAAGGCGTAAGGACGGAAGAAAAAAGCGAGCATGCAAAAAGAGGTGGCGGTAAAACCTACACGGAGCTTTTCACCAAAAAGAAGTCACGAGGGTCGACAAGCTCCCCCAGCTATGGTCGGCTCCGACAAATCGATGGGTGGCATCGAGCTGTTGCACCACGTCATCGGAAAAAAAGAAGGACCGCCGGAAGCAAGAGAAGGGAAGGAGAGGCGGATGGGGCGAAGAAGGAGCGACCAAAGCAACCTCGGGGAAGCCGAGTCAAACCCTCGAGAAGGACCCGTAGCGGCAGCCCGATCACCTCCGGGCGGCCAAGACCATAACTTCGCGGTAGCTCTGAGCCCCCATGACAACTTCATCAACGAGAATCTTTGTGAGTCGAGGCTCGGAACTTCGTTAGCACGGTGGGAGGGAGAGAGAAGAAGTCGATGAAGGAATGAGAGAAGGCGAAACAACGAAAAGTGATAAAAGGAAGCACCGATAAGAACCGGAGGAAGGAAAATAGAAGCAAAAAGATAAAGCTAGAATCTACTCACCCAACCACTTTCTTCTTCGTGAAGCCAAGAGAAGGCCTCATGAGGAGGAACCACGACGGTGGTGGCGTCCCGCCACCCGGCGACGAGAGTGGAATACCAAACAACGGAGCCATGGAAGGAGCGAGGGCTGGAGAAGTGGAAGAACTCCATCTTGGAGGGCGGTAGAGCTCGGTGCAGGGGCTACCAAAGAACTCGACACGGAGCTTGAGGAAGAAGTCAACACAGGAGCCTCGGAAGAACTCACACCGACCTCCGATTACTTCAAAAAGTTCAAGACTAAAAGTCAAGACAAAGAAGAGAAATTCAATGCAACAGGAATATGAAAAGCAACTCACGCGCATGATGAGGGGTACTTCATCATCTTCTTCCTCCTCGACCAAGGAAAGCAGAGCACTTTCTTTGAAAAGAGGATAAAAAGTACTCGGATCAAGAGAGAAAGCAGGAAAATAAAAGAACAAAGAGTATTAAATGTGCTCACCTAAGAGCATGCTAGCAACAAGCTGGAGTACACGAGGGAGTACTTGGTTTGCGAGGTTTCTTGGAGACAGGCGGGCCAGATGAAGACCCATCCGTTCGCCCCCTCTTTGGGACACTGCGAGGACCGCGCGAGGACTAGACAAAGAACATATTCTTCATATACATCAACAAATTCGGAAGAAACCCGGGAAGAGGCGGTAGAGGTTTGGGACTTACTAATTGCGAAGTTCGGCAAGTCTATCCCGATCTCCGCCACGGCAAGGGGAAACGTCGAGGAGGCAAGGTCGACAAAGTTCCGCCCAAGCTCCTGCGAAAAAGGATAAAACACCGAGACAAAGAAAAGATAAGCAAAAAGCGGATGCGGCTAGAGTGCATAAAGTACTCAAACAAAAAGATAGACAACTCACGGTGGGGGTGGGTTGTTGGTGAGAACTTCGGTGTGGCGGGGGGAATGGCGCTCACTCCTTTCAAAGCATCTTGGAGGCGCTCGAGTACCTCCTCTCACGGTCAGCTCAAGAGCTGGGACCATGCGTGAAGGATCCTCGGCTGAGAATACTCAAAGCCAAGATGCTCCCGCTCTTTCAAAAGGTGAACCAGCTGACGAAGAAAGCTCGAAACAATACCAAAGCCGGTCAAACCCTGCTTTGTTTGACATGCTAATCCTATCAAGGAGTGCATTTGGATCACTTGAATCTCGTGAGCGATTCAAGCTTCTTGTCCCATCGGTCATTCACCATAGGACCGGATCCGGGATGGGCGGCAAGGGAAGGATCAAATTAGCGGCGTAAAACCACTCAAGCACGCCAATCTTTTACTGAGAATCGACAGGTCATAGTCAAAAACTTAATTTTGAGACCACGGCGAAATTGAATCCATAACCGCCAAAACGCTGGTTTCTTCACGGCGGGGTTGAGGTTTGATCGAAAGAAAAAGCAAAAAAGAGAGAGAGAGAAGGAGGATTCAAGGAAAGCTTACGCAAAGATGAGCAACGAAGCGTAAAGATGGAGAAGCGACATTGGGGGTTAGGTGGTTCGGACTAATCCGAAATAACCAAGAAACCGATGAAGGAAAGCGAAGCGAGAGAAGGCAAAGTCCGGCGCGGACAAAGGAAGCGAAGAGGACAATCTCACGGGACCGGGCTGGAACCCGATGCTCGCCGGAACTCTCCATTCAGCGATAACTTTGCTTTGGATCAAGCCATCGCTAACGAGCTCGTGTGGCTGGTCTTCGCTTGTTGTTGGAGCCGGCCAAACCTTCCGAGCAACCCTCATAGCCACGAACTCTGGTTTCGATCAAAGAAAGGGATGACTCCTCATCTCTGAAGGTCGCTTTGAGACTTGCTTGCGGTTTTCTTCTTTCCCATGGCTGGCGGAAGCAAAAAGGCACTAAGGAAGATGAAGCTAGGATGATGGTGCTCGGGGTGGTGGTGGCGATGGCAATGGTGATTTCTAAAAGCTAGGGTTTAAAGGCAAAGAGCTGGGCGAGCAAGGGTCTTTAAATAGATTTCTCGATGATACAAAGCGGCCCACAAGGACCGATAAAACATAGTGTGGGAACGCAGCGACGGTCCATTTACCGCCTTGACTAAAGCGACGGAGGCACAAATCCACACAGCAGTACAAACCAAGGCAGATTTCAGACTTATCCGTCCAGCACCACGGCAGGGTTATCAGATCGCTACAAGAACAACTCGTCAAAACAAGAAGAAAGAAAGAAGAAAGAAAGGGCTACCTCACAAGGAACAAAAGAACCCGGTTATTTAAGAAAGAACTCGGTAATCTCATGAACAACGAGGGATCACAAGCGTAAGAAAAGTAAAAGACAACTCGAGAAGACAAGATTCGTTTACATTACAAGCGACTTCAAAAATAGAAGATTACAAATCTTAAAGACAAGATTCGTTACATTACAAGCGACTTCAAAAATAGAAGATTACAAATCTTACAAGACCCAACGAACTTCGGCACCACGAAAAGCAAGGTAGCAAAGAGGCAGCGGACACGGCTAGGCTCTGGAGCGACTACGTGTCCCAAATTGCTACTCGGAAGGACAAACCACCATCAGCTACACTATTTTCTTCAAAGGAATGGACGCTTGAGTGCACCCAAAGCGGAGATCGGTATGCACGGCAAGACAACATGGAAGCGAGAGAAGGCGGCGGGCATCTGTCTACCCAAGACCGATGTGATGCTGCATATGGTGTTGATCTGCACCGAACAGTCTCAAGACAGGCGATGAGGATCAACCCAGAACTTCCAGATGAAGAAACGAAGCCCACATCACAAGACTTCCTCTAACTACCACCACGTACATCCTGGCACAATGCTGTCGCGGGATTAGCCTACCTCTAATCCCTATCACAAGACTTCCTCCAGCTACG
This sequence comes from Miscanthus lutarioriparius, assembly GCA_904845875.1. Taxonomy (NCBI): domain Eukaryota; kingdom Viridiplantae; phylum Streptophyta; class Magnoliopsida; order Poales; family Poaceae; genus Miscanthus; species Miscanthus lutarioriparius. Next base: position 53,503,590 of record CAJGYO010000010.1, read on the forward strand.
ACAAGACACACAGGAACTACAAAATATGCCCAGGGGCTGCTCTACTTCACAAACTACCATGTTCATGACCACGAAGGTTTCAACGGAATATCCAATAGATGAAAACAAGCACTCCGGGACAGTATTTATAGACCAAAGGAGCGGCGCACATGGACTAGGAGTACCAACAAAATAAGCCTAACAAAGGACACAGTGAAAGGACAGGACTCAATAATGGATGACTCAGGCGAGAGGAAACAGTACTCGAAGATGGGCATATTCGGAAGAATATACCAGCACAGTACAACCCGTGAACAAAAGGCATTTACACTCAACCACCACCATACAACTACATCTGACAGTAGCAGACTATCAAAGAATACGCCAAGGCCTCGCATCCGAGTTCTTCCTGAACAAAACAACACGGATATATGCTCGGGGGCTCGGCCAGCATCATAGCTTAATCAACACTAAGCTAGGGAGTTCGGCCTTCATTTCAACTACTCCCGGGGGCTCGGAACCAAAGACAAAAGACAAAGAGTACAAGAAACTCAAGACTACAACGACGACGACACATCAAGACTCTTCATCCGACTTCTTTTCTAAAGAGAAGAACTCGGAGAAAGCACAAGGCTGCGGGATACATAGCCCCAGAATTTTTTGAAGACAAGAATCTGGACCCTCCAACTTTTGCAAGCAAAAGCAAGAGGCTCGAGGGCTACACTCGGTGAGTGCAATTTTTTAGGCTCGGAGAACGGACATAGGCTCGGAGGTGCATGTGTGAAACTACTCGAATGATGGTTTAATCCAAAACTAAAGGGCCGCTTCAGAAAGATGCCACAAAAACTACTCGGATGATGACATAATTCAAGTCTCGGGGACTACTTCAGAACACAAATTTTCAAACAACATAAAGGATCAAGACCCTCCAACTTTTTGTTCCAAATAGCAAGAGGCTCGGGGGCTACACTCAGTGAGTGCACTTTTTCTTCGAAAAAGCGCACGTCACCAAAAAGACTTCCCTCAACGAGACCACTTCAAGACATTGCGACAAAAAGAACCCGAAGCGAGCCATATTCGAGTGCTTTTTGACAAAACTTCAACGAACAATCGAGAGCAACTTCAAGACAAGATCCTCCAGCTCCTTGTTCCAAATAGCAAGAGGCTCGGGGGCTACAACCAGAGATGGATGTACTTTTCTTCACAAAACACTCACCACTCGAAGGTCCCAAGAAGCGCTACAAGGTTTCACTCCGAAAGCACTCGGATAACATTTTGTTCCTACCTAACAAGACTTGAAAGGAGCAAAGCGAGACTTTGAGCTCAACCATGAAGTGCTCTGGGGGTTTGTCGATCTGGGACCCACAGGATACCCCGCAAAGAGAGAGAGAAGATCTAGTTCAACTAGGATTCTTCCCATGTAATCTTAGTAGTAGAACTATTAAGTAATCCTACTAGGAAATCTCATTGTAAACCGACTAGGACTCTGGCCTCCTGACTATATAAAGGAGGGCAGGGCTCCTGAAAGAGGACGACAATGGTACAACATAACACTTCATAATCAATCCAACGCAAAGGCCAGCCATATTTGGGCGTAGGGTCATTACTCGATCTACGATCGAGGGCCTGAACCAGGATAAATCGACTGTCTCTTGCGTTTACCATCGAGTTCAGCATACGCCGAAGCCCGAACAATACTACCCCGGGTACCCCCGTGGCAGGCTATCGGTGGTGAAACATCGACAACAGTTAATATGCATGATTTAGGAAAGACATTTAAACCTGAAAAGGAAACTGAACCACTGAAATAGCTACCTGAAATGGAAACCGAAATTGACAACCAAAAAATTATTAAAATAAATTATCGGTACAGAAAGTGACCAACTAGTGAATATTTGTAGTTTTATTGTACGTTGCGATCGGAGGTGGCCTAGCACTCAATGACACAGGATTTATACTGGTTCAGGCAACGTGCCCTACGTCCAGTGTGGGTCGGTCGGTGACTTTATTCCTGAGCCCAGGTGCTCAAAGTCTGTAGTGGGGTTACAAACGAGAAGGAGAAAGGAAGGGTGTACGAGAGGCCCGGTCGGGTCCGACCGGAAGGGCCGAGGGCGATCGGAACTCCGCTACGAGCTAGGTGTTCAAGCGTGTGCTTGAGGGGTTTTTGAGCTATCGATCTAGTGAGTCTGAACTTAAAGAAGTGGACCTCCTTCGTTGGAGGGAGCGCATCCCCTTTTTATAGATAAAGGGGATGGCTTTACAGGTGAGAGGGAGAGAGTACAGATATTTCTAAGCCTTGTTACCCACGCCGATGAGGGTAGCGATGATGGTAGGCACCCATAATACTGTTGATGTCACTGTAGAATGTCAGGTGCACATGGGAGGTTGCGTTGGCTTCTTTAGGAAGGGTGGATGTCGGTACCTGCAAAATACTATTGGTATGTGAGGAGCCCTACCCTGTGTACCAGGTATGGTAAACCCTGGCGCCCACTGTCGATGCCTAGAGGTATGTGGGAGGCTTTTTGCCATATGGGAGCCCGATGGCGCCTACAATACTGTAGACACAAATTTCAGCGCCTATAATACTGTTTGTGTCAGGGCGGTTGAGGAGCACTGTTCATGCAGGCGTACAGGGTATGGTCCCGGTATCGAGATTTGACTTTGTGCACTGCCTTCTCCGTTTGCCCCTGGTCCTTTCCAAGCGGGTGTCCCCAGTCGGATGGCCCCAGTCGGCCCTGGCCGCGCCAGTCGGAGAAGAGTGGTAAGCAGGCTTCCTACGGGGTCCCCGGTCGGAGACGCGGGGTCAGAGTAGGAAGCGGTGCTTTGGGCCAGGCCTTTCCGATTCGGGGAGACCGCCCGGAGGCGGCTGGTGCCCAAGGCGAATGCTCCGGTCGGAGAGGTGGGCCGGAGAGGTTGACGAGCAAGCGCCTGTTTTTGGGTAGACCTTCCGGTTGGCGACCGGACTGTCCCTCCGGCCCGTCGTGTCTTAGGCTCTTGGGCTGGCCCACGAACTACATGCAATTTTCCTGGGCCGAGCCTTGGCGTAGAAGCCGGTCCTCGAGGGACCCTGGGTTTATGAACCCGACAGGAGCCCCCGAGCCCCCGGGCGATTTGAGCAGAATCATCCGGAGGATTTTTGTCCTGCCGGCGGGTGCGCGCGAGCGCACCCGCGGGTGTAGCCCCTGAGCCCCCGGGCGGTTCGGGCAGAACCGGCTGGGGGGTTTTCTGTGTTGTCAACAGGGACGGTTTTTCTGTTGTGTCGGTGGGTGCACGCGAGCGCACCTGCGGGTGTAGCCCCCAAGCCCTCGGGCAGTTCGGGCATAACCGTCTGGGGGTTTTGTTTCAGCAGGTGTTTAGTTTGAGACGGATTTTTGTTTAACCACGGCGTCGCTGTGCAGCCGAGGGGATTTTTAGGCGTGGATGAGATAGAACTTTCTGATCCCGGCGTCGGTGCGTGCCGCGGATCGGGTGAGAAGGTTAGTTTGGAGAAACCGTTGGCGTCGGTGCGCGCCACGAATGGTGATAGCTTGGTTCGGTCGTGTCAGAGCTCACTGATCTTTGGCGTCGATGCGCGCCATGGGATCGAGCGTGGTAGGACCACGAACAGACCCAGGCATCGGTGCGTGTCGTGGATCGCGGGATTTAGTTTAGTTAGATCAGGAATCGGACGAGCCGGAGCTCATGGATCCTAAGTGAAGCCGTTACGCGAGTTTAGGAGTCACGGTCCCAGGTTGATTGGAGCGAAGTCGGAAGTGAAGCCGTTACGCGAGTTTAGGAGTCACGGTCCTAGGAGCCGTAGCTGGATGTCATAGATCCTGTCGACGCGAGTTCGGGGTCACGGTCCCAAGAACTATAGCCGAATGTCATAGATCCTGTCGATGCGAGTTCGGGGTCATGGTCCTAAGGTTTTTTGGAGCACAATGAAGCCGTCTGAAGCCGTTTTGAAGCCGAAGCCTGGTTAGTTGGTTAAAGATCGGACGAGGCGATGCTCGCGGATCCTGGCGTCGGTGCGCGCTGTGGGATCGAGCGAGTCGGAGTCATGGATCTAGCGAGTTCGAGGTCGCTGTCCTTAGCATTTTTCTTGAGCCCCCGAGCCCTATCGGGCCTTCATGGGGGTCGATGTGAGTATTGTGCGTTACCCCATCCTCGGTTCCTCACAACCAGAGGGGCTGAGTTTCGTCGCCTGTCCCGATCGCTCGGGCTCGAAGACTAGCTCGGTGAGTTCGCTAATGGGTGTGATCGAGTGGAATCTGGGTCCATCATTCAAGATGGGGTCGGCATAGCCCTCTTGTGACATTCCACTACTCCTTTACCTGCAACCCGATAGATGCCTAGGTCGTTTCGGAGACCGACCCGGGTGGCCTAACGGCCTCCCCTTCGATGGAGATTCTGTGGGCCTGGTGAAAGGTTCAGGATCGAACGAGAAGGTTGAGATGACCCGGTCTGCCGGACCGAGCTAGGGCCGCACGGTGCTCATCTACGGTTTTCTCCCCTGGCTCTATTGGTTGCCCATGTCGAATGAGGCAACCGCCGCTTCGTGATGCAACACAGAGCATTCTGATGCATTTCGCTGCACGTCTGATGCTTAGTTCCCGAGCCCCCGGGCGGTTCAGGGCCTGAATCGTTCGGGAGGCGAAGGCGTATGGAATGAAATGCGCATATGGATGTATGAAATGATTTTATAATGAAATAAAGGGAGTTTTTGATAGTGTTTACCTTGGCGACTGGAGTGACAGGGCTCGAAGAGCTTCAGTCGGAAACGTCCTACCGGGACCCGTGCTCGTCGTTCGTGACGGAGTCGGCATGGCCTGCATGGGGCATCCCTTTTCTTCCTACTTGTGTCCTGGTGTGGATACTGAGCGACTCGATCGACTCAGGGGGCCGGTTGGTCTCCCGGCGAAGATTTTGTTTTAGGTCTCCCCTGGCCTAGGGGAGCGGGGAGCTATCTGCGTGTGGTGACGCTTCGGTTTTCACGCCCGATCATGCGATAGTGGTGGGCCATGCCTAGGCCATGTCTCGCTTTGCCAGGCGACGTTCTGTCTGACCCGGCGTTGCTCCGTCAGTCAATGTGCGTCCCTTCGGCCAAGGCGTGTCTCGTCGTTTCCCATCCGCATTGAATGGGGGTAGAGTTTTGCACTCTGATCATCTGCTTTTCTTCTTTAAATAGGAGGAGGGAGAGGGCTCTCCGTCGCAGTCCTTTTGCTTGTTCTCCAACTATTGTCTCTCTTCCTCCTTCCTTCTCACTGAGAGTGCCTGTATGCCACGGTGGTTCCTAAGTGGGAGAGAGAGTGAGCGAGGGGGAGGACTTACAAATCCTTTTGTGAACCTAGAGCGTGATGTCGGACTAGAGGTGATGCCAGATCTGATCTGCGAGGCCTTCTTTGGGATGGAGCCGTGGGTAGATTTTCTCTGGTGGATCTTTTCCGGGCAAGCTTCGTCGGAGGGGAGGTTACTCATGATTGTGCCGGTGGAGGGTTCCGTGCCTATAGCTGCTCAAGTCGGCCAGTTCATAAAGTTTGATGAGATTTTTTCCAGCCATGGCAGCCATACCTCGGTAGCGGCGCCCCCACCTAGGAGCTGCCTCGACTGCATGAGAAGGTCAGGAGCTCCATGTTCTTCTGTTGAGCATCTATAGGTGCGATGCCCTAGAGGTATCTATTGCGTTTTGCTGAAGTTGAAGGAGCGGAGCCGAGCGGGTCCCGGTGGTTGCATCCGGTTTCTTCTTTGGCTTCCAGGCGATGTCGTTCGAGCGGCCGCAGTAGTATTTGTAGCAGTAGAAAAGTGTGATAGTTAAGTGTTGTGGGTATGTCCCCATGTAAATAGTTTCTTTGCATCAATAAATATAACCGTACTGCCCCTATGATGAAACCACCATATCTGCTTCCTTTGTTTCTGTTCTAGCATAACCTTTGTTTTTATCCTTTCTTTTTCGTACCTGCCCATTTTGTCCCGTAGGGTGCGATCTTGGGAGCTCGGGGCGTGGCCCGCGAGGCTCGGTTGCTCGCATCCATAGGGAAAGGTGGGATGCGTTCGGTTTGGGAGTAAGAACAGGGTTACGTAGGGTAATCAAAGGAATGGATTGTGTTTCCATTCGGGGAGAAAGTTGTATACCATGTGATAGTAAAGAGAAAGAGAGGTAATACTCAATATTTGTACACTTATGGAGCCCCCGAGCAACCCGGGTTGAAAGTGTTTCGGGCGGGGCTGCTCTTACGGGAGCATGTGTTCTAACCGAAAGTGCTTAGGCTAAGTTTTAAGGGAAAAAATGACGTAGCTGCTCAATGTTCCAAGTGTTGTTGAGAACATTCCCATTGTTGTCCTCCAGTCGGTAGGTGCCCGGTCGGATTACTTCGGTTACCGTATAGGGTCCTCCCCAGGGTGGAGAGAGCTTGTGTTTTTCCTTCGTCGATTGGGTCCTTCATAGCACGAGATCGCCGACTTCAAGTATCCTTCCTCTGATCTTCCTTTCATGTTACCTGCGGAGGATTTGTTGATAGCGAGCGGAGCGGATGACGGTTGTCTCGCGGGCCTCTTCGAGTAGGTCGACGGCGTCTTGCAGAGCCTCCGTGGCTCGGTTGCGGTCAAAAGCTTTTACTCTTGGTGCGCCGTGGTCCAGGTCGGAGGGCAACACGGCTTCTGCTCCGTAGGCCAGGAAGAAAGGTGTGAATCCCGTGGATCGATTTGGAGTCATTCTCAGGCTCCAAAGGATCGCTGGGACCTCAGCAACCCATCGCCCGGCGTGTTTGTTGAGTCGGTCGAAGATGCGCGACTTGAGTCCTTGGAGGACCATGCCATTGGTGTGTTCGACCTGACCGTTAGTTCGTGGATGTCCGACCGAAGCCCAGTCGATTCTGATGTCGTATCCATCACTGAAGTCCAAGAACTTCTTTCCGGTGAAGTTGGTCCCGTGGTCAGTGATAATACAGTTAGGAATGCTGAATCGGTAGATGATGTCGAGGAAGAATTTGACCGCCTCTTCCGAGTGGAGATTGGTGATGGGCTTGGCCTCTATCCACTTGGGAACCTTGTCGACTGCTACGAGTAGGTGAGTGAAGCCGCCTGGGCCTTTTTTGAGGGGTCCTACAATGTCGAGGCCCCAAACTGCGAATGGCCAGGTGATTGGGATGGTTTGGAGCTCCTACGCCGGTAAATGGGTTTGCCGAGCATAGAACTGACATCCTTCGCACCTACGGACGACCTCCTCCGCATCTCGTAGCGTGGTGGGCCAGTAAAAACCTTGGCGAAAGGTTTTTCTGACCAGAGACCTTGGGGCCGTGTGACGCCCGCAGATCCCCGCATGGACCTCGAGGAGGATCTGCTTCCCCCAGCTGGCGGGGACGCACTTCATAAGCACCCCTAACGGACTCCATTTGTAGAGTTCGTTACCGAGCACGACGAAGGTCTTGGTGCGTCGAGCGATTCGTCGGGCTTCAGTCCTTTCGGGTGGGAGGACCTCCTCGAGGAAGTAGGCGAGTAGCGGTACCCGCCAATCAGTTTCATCGAGTGCTAGTACGGCGACGTCCGCAGGTGTCGGAGAGCTACTGGGGTCAGAGCCCCCGGGCGCTGGCTGGGCGTCGGGGTCGGAGCCCTCGATCGCCGGTTGGCCATCGGGGCGTGTCTGGGTCGGACCTTCCAGGATGTGGGCGGACGGCTCGTGGACATCGTTGATGAAGACCCCGCTCGGGGATGGATCCCGCCTGGCGGCCAGTTTTGCGAGGAAATCGGCGGCATCATTGTCCCTTCGAGGGACGTGATGCAGCTCGATTCCCTAGAACTTGTCTTCAAGCTTGCGCACCTCTTGGCAGTATGCTGTCATGAGGGGGCTTTTGCAGGAGGACTCCTTCATGACCTGATCAATGACTAGCTCTGAGTCGCCATGAACGTAGAGTCGCGTAGCACCGAGCTCGATGGCGATGCGTAGTCCGTTGATAAGGGCCTCGTATTCCACGACATTGTTTGAAGCCGAAAAGTGGAGGCGGATGGTGTAGCGGAGCCTACTCCCGTCTGGGGAGATCAGAACCACTCCAACCCCTGAGCCGGGCGCCATTACAGATCCGTCGAAGTACATTGTCCAGTACTCGTGGGAGACGTCCGGGATCGGTAGCTGGACCTCCGTCCATTCGACAACAAAATCTACGAGAGCTTGAGACTTAATAGCGGTGTGGGGGTGTACCTGATGTCATGGCCCATGAGCACAAGGGCCCATTTAGAGATTCGTCCCGCGGCGTCGCGGTTGCGGATGATGTCTCTGAGTGGGTATGAAGTGACGACTATGACTTCATGATCGGTGAAGTAGTGTAGGAGCTTCCTAGTGGCCATTAGCATGGCGTATAGGAGTTTCTGCACCTGGGGGTACCAGACCTTGGGGTCAGTGAGTACTTCTCCGACGAAGTATACGGGTCGGTGTACCTTGAGCTGGTGTCCTGGTTCCTCCCTTTTGACGACCAGGGCGGCACTCACCACATGGTTACTTGCCGCGACGTAGAGGAGGAGGGGTTCTCCCCGTTCGGGAGCAACGAGGATCGGGGCTGACGTCAGGGACGTTTTGAGGCTTTCGAGATCCTGTTGGGCTTCCTCAGTCTAGACAAAGGCATCCGTCTATTTGAGGAGCTTGTAGAGTGAACTCCCCCGTTCGCCGAGCCGAGAGATGAAGCGGCTTAGGGCCGCCAGGCAACCAGTGCGCCTTTGTACGCCCTTCACGTTGTGTATAGGGCCCGCGTTGGAGATGGCCGTGATCTTTTCGGGGTTGGCCTCGATGCCGCGCTCGGATACGATGTATCCCAGCAGCTTCCCCTTCGGAACCCCGAAAACACATTTTTTGGGATTTAGTTTGATGTTGAACCTTCAGAGGTTTGCGAACGTCGCGGCCAAGTTTGCGATCAGGTCGCACGCTCGGGCTGTTTTGACCACTATGTCGTCAACATAGACGGCGATTGTTGGTTTCAGCCGTTTGGCCTGATCAGGCTAATCAGGCAGGTCAATTTGGTCGGCGAAGCACTGCTGCATGCACCTTTGGTAGGTGGCGCCAGCGTTCTTTAAGCTGAAAGGCATGGTCACGTAGCAGTATGAACCATACAGGGTGATGAAGGATGTTGCGAGCTGATCGGACTCTTTCATCGTGATCTGGTGATAGCCTGAGTAGGCGTCCAGAAAGGAGAGGATCTCGCAATCCGAGGTCGAGTCGATTATCTGGTCTATGCGTGGTAAAGGAAAGTGATCCTTATGACACGCCTTGTTGAGTCCAGTATAATCGACGCACATTCTCCATTTCCCGATCTTTTTTCTGACAAGGACGGGATTGGCGAGCCAGTCGGAGTGGAAAATCTCTCTGATGAATCCGGCCGTCAGGAGCTTGGTGATTTCTTCACCAATGGCCCTACACCTCTCGTCGTCGAAACAACGCAGGCAATGCTTGGCGGGCTTCGAGCCTGGGATAGGGCGTAGTGCGTGCTCGGCGACCTCCTATGGTATCCCTGGCATGTCAGAAGGTTGCCATGCGAAGACATCATGATTGTTGCGCAGGAAGTCGACAAGCTCGCATTCCTATTTGGCCGGGAGCTGGGTCCCGATTCGTACCATTTTGGCTAGATCAGCGGGGTCAACACCCACCGCTTTGGTTTCCTCGAGTGGGCGGAAGGCCATCGAGGAGGTCGGTTTGTTGCAGTCTAGGACTGCTGGGGTTGATGACTCCCCGAGCCATGGGAGCTCAGACGAGTTGACGACCGCGGTGGCGAGCTCGTAGTGCTCGCGGTCGCACGCGAAGGCGTGCGAGAAGGCGCTACTTATGGTGATGACGCTGTTTGGCCCTGGCATCTTCAGCTTGAGGTAGGTGTAGTTGGGGATGGCCATGAACCTTGCGTAGCATGGCCGCCCCAAGATGGCATGGTAGGACCCTGGAAAGTCCACCACCTCAAAGCTGAGGACCTCCGAGTGGAAGTTAGCCCGGCTATCGAACATGATGGGCAGATCGATTTGTCCGAGCGGGTACGCCTGCACTCCCGGGATCACCCCGTGGAAGGGGGAGCCCGCCGGGCGGAGCTTCGACCGGGGGATGCACATGGCATCGAGGGTGTTGATGTACAGGATGTTGAGGCCGCTCCCTCCGTCCATCAGCACCTAGTCTCGCGGAGCAGGAGGGATGGTCCCTCTGATCAAAGGTGATCGGAGACTCCGACTAGCTGAGGAAGGAGGGGACGGCCGTCTCGGCGGCGCACGCCTCCTTGTAGCGTACCTTATGCTGGCGTTTAGTCCAAATAGCGTGGGACCCTTTGAAGATCATGATGCACTCCTCGGGCTCGGGGAAACCGTCTCCATCCTTGCCTACCGCGCCTCCTCTCTTGGCAGCTGGGTCCTTGTCATCTCCCTCCTTTGACCCGCCGGCCTATCAGAGGAAGCGTTTGAGGAGCTCGCACTCCTTGTAGAGGTGTTTGATGGGGTAGGCGTGGTTTGGGCACGGACTATCCATGAGTTTGTTGAAGTGGTCAGGCAGTCCCTATTGGGGATGCCTGGGTGTGCGATCAGCCACGGCGACCAACGTGGTGCTGCCCGACCGGCGCCGATCCTTCTTGTTCTTCTTGCCCCTCTGAGTGGAGGGGCCTTCGTCCGGATCCGCGCGCTTGGGCTTGCTTTTGTCCCAGCCTCCGCTGAAGACCGCTTCGACCGCCTCCTCGCCAGAGGCGTGGTTGGTGGCAACGTCGAGCAGATCGCGGGTGGTATGGGGTTTTAGGCAGCCAAGCTTGTGGATCAGGGACTCATAGTTTATCCTAGAGAGGAATGCGCTGATGACGTCTGCGTCGACGACATCAGGGAGGGAGTTGCATCATTGAGAAAACATGCGGATATAATCCCATAGGGATTCGCTGGGCTCCTACTAACAGCTCTTGAGGTCCCAGGAGTTTCCTGGGCGGACGTATGTCCAGACCCTCTTGAGGTCCGCCCAGCCGCGGATGCTGTCGTGTGGAAGGAATTCGAGCCATGCCCGAACATGTTCCCCCACGCAAATGGGAAGATATTGGATGATGAAGTAGTCGTCATCCACTCCTCCGGCTCGACAGGCGAGCCGGAAGTCTTCGAGCCAAATGCCTAGGTTCGTCTCCCAATTGTATTTGGTGATGTTGGAGGGAGGCCAGAAACGCTGTGGGAACGGTGCTCTCCGGATGCGCCGGCTGAAGGCCCGTGGCCCCGGGCCCTCAAGGCTAGGGCTTCGGTTGTCCGGCCAGTGACCGCACCTGGGGTCCGTTTCACCACTTCCCTCGATGGTTTGGCCGAGATCCGTGTCGCCTGCGGCCGTACGACGGACATTGTTATCGTGTCGGGCCCGATGCCGGTCGCTGATGATGCTACGGGCGTCCTGGTGCAGATCAAGCTACTCGTGTGCTGGCGGTCGGTGTGGAGCAGGCGCCCGGTCGGACCATGGGGTGGCTGCCGCACCATGAGCTGAGCCTAATGGCTGCGGTGGCGAGCGAACGGAGCGATCTGGTTGGTGCGTCCCCGTCCCCCCGGTGAGGAGAGAGGGCACGGGTCGGAGTCGCAACGCTGAGCTTTCCGCCTGCTGGACGGCGGCGGCCTCTACTAGAACCCGGAGGTTCCGGTAGACGGCCCGTTCCTGAGGGTCGGCGGGCTCGGGAACGCCGCGCAGAAGCATTGCAGCAGCAGCGATGTTCTGGCCGGCTTGGGGCGAATTGTGGGACATCGTTCCCCTCGTTCAAAATGTCGCGCTGGACCTGACAAGCGCGACCCTAGGCGCCGCCCACCGGGCCACGCGCATGGGGCGCAACATGCCGCACCGATCGTGCTAGCACAAGTGGTGGGTTCTGTCGTCGTTGTCGTAGTTCCTCGGCGTGTGCTTGCGCAGACGCGAGGGCCTCCGCACGCGTGTCCAGAGGGGTGTGAGTTTGCGCGGGCTCGGCAAGCACCAGCGGTTGTGCTAGACCATCCGCCATAGCACATTCCTAGGACGGATGGTGGCAGGACGCCACATCACCGATGCCGGAACCATCGCTCTCGCCCTCGTTATCCGGGAGTTCGTGGGAAACGACAGGAGCGGAGCCTGCCATTCCTACGAATTCAGACGTGAGGGGGGATGGTGCCAGCGTTCTTCGGATCCCCCGAGTGTAAGCGTCTACGGAGGACGCGAGGCCATGGGGGAACCGAACGTACGGTGTTCATGGCGTGGGTGGTGCAGTCCCTCCGGATGATCGGTGGGAGGTAGTAAATAAAGGGCGAATAAAGGTACGTGTATTACTTACAGTGGGGTTTGAGCAGAGAGTTTGCTCGGAATGAAGCGCAGATGCCGCTCCGTTGAGGTCGCGCGTCCCGGAGTCGATGGAGAACGTCTCTCCGACGGGTGCCGGGTTGCGAGTATCCTCACGGAGGTGGAGTACGCCAAGCCGGTCGGCGACGAAGTCTAGGCTTCCAAAGAGGAAGGCCTGGGATGGCTCGAAAACGAGTGGAACCCGCATCCCCGTAGGCGAGAGTGCGGAATACTCCAGTGAGCCGAGGCGAATCGTATCGCCCGAGCCCGCCGCGGTGGGGGTGGCGGAAAAATGGGCCATCTGATGACCAAAAAGTGTTGAACGTACAACGTCTTCCCCACGGACGACGTCAACTATCGGTACAAAAAGTGACCAACTAGTGAATATTTGTAGTTTTGCTATACGTTGCGATCGGAGGTGGCCTAGCACTCAATGACATAGGATTTATATTGGTTCAGGCAATGTACCCTACGTCTAGTGTGGGTTGGTCGGTGACTTTATTCCTGAGTCCAGGTGCTCGAAGTCTGTAGTGGGGTTACAAACGAGAAGGAGAAAGCCCTCGTGTACGAGAGGCCCGGTCGGGTCCGACCGGAAGGGCCGAGGGCGACCGGAACTCCGCTATGAGCTAGGTGTTCAAGCGTGTGCTTGAGGGGTTTTTGAGCTATCGATCTAGTGAGTCTGAACTTGAAGAAGTGGACCTCCTTCGTTGGAAGGAGCGCATCCCCTTTTTATAGATAAAGGGGATGGCTTTACAGGTGAGAGGGAGAGAGTACGGATGTTTCTAAGCCTTGTTGCCCACGCCGATGAGGGTAGCGATGATGGTAGGCACCCACAATACTGTTGATGTCATTGTAGAATGTCAGGTGCACATGGGAGGTTGCGTTGGCTTCTTCAGGAAGGATGGATGTTGGTACCTGCAAAATACTATTGGTGTGTGAGGAGCCCTACCCTGTGTACCAGGTATGGTGAACCCTGGCGCCCACTATCGATGCCCAGAGGTATGTGGGAGGCTTTTTGCCGTATGGGAGCCCGATGGCGCCTACAATACTGTAGACACAAATTTCGGCGCCTACAATACTGTTTGTGTCAGGACGATTGAGGAGCACTGTTCCCGCAGGCGTACAGAATATGGTCCTGGTATCGAGATTTGACTTTGTGCACTGCCTTCTCCGTTTGCCTCTGATCCCTTCCGAGCGGGTGTCCCCGGTCGGATGGCCCCAGTCTGCCCTGGCCGCGCCAGTCGGAGAAGAGTGGTAAGCAGGCTTCCTACGGGGTCTCCGGTCGGAGACGCGGGGTCAGAGTAGGAAGTGGTGCTTTGGGCCAGGCCTTTCCGATTCGGGGAGACCGCCCGGAGGCTGCTGGTGCCCAAGGCGAATGCTCCGGTCGGAGAGGTGGGCCGGAGAGGTTGACGAGCGAGCGCCTGTTTTTGGCTAGACCTTCCGGTCGGCGACCAGACTGTCCCTCCGGCCCGTCGTGTCTTAAGCTCTTGGGCCGGCCCACGAACTATATGCTATTTTTCTGGGCCGAGCCCTGGCGTAGAAGCCGGTCCTCGAGGGACCTCGGGTTTATGAACCCGACATAAATTATACAACTTGAGGGGTCAATTATTAAAATAAGTGTAAAATAAGTTGCCAACTAGGGGCAAGTTATTATACAACCTAAACTGTGACCCCTAATCCTAAACTTTCTGCAACCTCTAATCCTAATACTTGTGCAACCCCTAATCCCAACCCAATCTGCCTTGTATGTGTTCGTGCTTTTTCTTTTGTGGCAACTTATGTGTGCAATGGATATCCTTTTGTGGCAACTTATACATCGTAGGTGAGACAACTAATATGCAGGATTTAGAAAGACATTTAAACCTAAAAGGGTGAATGAAAACTAAAACTAAAAGAATTTAAAAATTTTGAATAAAAACTAAAACTAAAAAATTTAAAAAAATGACTGAAACTAAAAACTAAAAACAGAAACTAAAAACTAAAGTATACACGATAAAAAACAAGAAATTAAAATTGAAATTGACAACAAGAAAATTAAACTAAAATTAACAAATAAAAACTATAAACTAAAGTAGACACAATGAAAAAAATGATTGAAACTGAAATTACCAAAAATTGAAATAGAAATTGAGAACCATAAAAATTTAACTGAAAATGTCAAATAAAAACTGAAAACTAAAGTAGGTAGACATTGTAAGGGATCGTGACACCTAAGAGGAGGTGGGTGAATTAGGCAACTTAAAACTCTAACTCTAACTCAGGCCTCTTTTTCTATTCTTAGCAAAACATTTGCAAAAGATAAACTATCTAAATGTGCAACTACGGTTTTGCTAGTATGTTGCTATCTCTACCGCAAAAAGAATTATGCAAACAATGTAAAGTGCGGAAGCTAAAGAGTAAGGTAGAGATATGCAAACTTCTATGGATAGCCTCGGGCCTTTCCCGAGGTATCGAGAAGTGCGCAAGCTTCCCCCTAATCCTCGTTGAAGCCCCTCGCAATGAATCCCTCACAAGGGCCAAGCTCCCGGTCGGGTAACTCTATGGATAGCCCCGGGCCTTCCCCACGCACAAGTGGGTCTCCGGTGTGTCTTTCGGCAGAGCCTCTCCTGGATCGCTCCCCGCCGTCTTCACATCAAGCTTCCGGTCGAACCGCCGCGAGCCTTGTTGCCTTCGGTACACTGTGGCGCCCATACCACAAACGTGGTTGGTGTGATCTCGCAAGACTACAAGCCCCTCCGATGTACAACAATGGTACGCGTAAGCACCGAGTGGTAAGAGGTATGCAAACCTCACTAAACACTAGGCTTAAACCTAGAGCAAACGCATAAGCGGAGGTCTAACTAACCTAAGTACTTCACAAAACACCTACGCTAATCACCGAATGTATCATTAAGTACTATGCAAGTGGAGATTACTAAAATGATGTATCACCACCCTTGATATGTTTCATCAGCTCTCCACGTCTCAAATGACCGGTTGAGGGGTCTAATTATAAGCCCTATAGAGAAAGTAGCCGTTGGGGGTGAAACCCAGCTTTCTGCTACTGACCGGACGCTGCTGTCGTTTTGACCGGACGCGTCCGACCGTTCCGACCGTTGGAGCGCGTGCGTTTATCGGATTCTGGGCCGAGTCTGGTCTCACTCGATCGGACGCGTCCGGTCGCGCTGGCGCCGCTCTGGAACCTTTCTAGACTCGATCGGGCGCTGCACTTTGTTCGTCCGGTCGTCCTGTGCCGCTGCGTCCGGTCACACTGAAAACATTGCGGTGACGAAGAACAGTGTCATCGGTGTGTCTGGTCACTGCTTCACTCAGCGTCCGGTCACAGCTGCTGACACGCTGCTGTTGCCGAGCAACAGATCGGACGCGTCCGGTCCCTATAAGGGCCGTGTCCGATCACCTCTGTCGAGCTCATTTCTTCGTGATCTTGCGTCTGCCTTGGTTCCCATCTTCGTACTTAGACTTTGCTTGATATTTTGGGTCTTCTCTTGTGTTTCTAGGGTCTTGTTTATGGTGTTGATCGTGGGATCATCATGTCGCCTTCGTGCAAGTCACGTCTTGCATCCTATTGAACTACAAAACAATTACTTGTAAATTCATTAGTCCAATTTAGTTGTGTTAGTTATAAACACCAAAATCCAAAGTAAATGATTCTAGGGTCTATTTTTCTACAGACGTAATAAAAAAATTAAACATAGAACTGAAACTGAAACTGATAACCAGGAAATGAAATTGAAAATGATAAATGGAGACTGAAAACTAAAGTAGACACGATGAAAAACCAAAAACTGATTATTTTCAAGAACAAAAACTGAAACATAACAACGCCATCGGAGCCTGTCTTGGTTTGTCGGCCGGTCAGTCGCCGGCGTGAACAGGAGGAAACGCAGGAAACGGCTGTTTTCCCTAGGCACCGATGGGAAAAAGGTCGAACTCCAAGTTCCACAGGAGAAGGGCAGAAGGCTGACACGTCAGGCCAGCTGCTGGACGTGTCCTATCGCTTACGTGTGGGGCCACATGTATCCCGTCTAGGGGAGCTCGTGGGCTGATGGGGTCACGCGGCCTCTTTTGGAAAAAAGAAAAAACTCATCCCACATGCATGCCTGTCACCACCCAGGCCGCCGGCCGGCATTGCTGCCGCAGGCCGCTGGCGCGCAATAGAGTTTGCGTCAAAACTAACCTCCTGATAATTGCAAGATGGGCCTCACACAACAACCCAATCAAGAAAAAAAAAATAGGTAGTCCATTGAAAACAAACAAACGTGCAAGGTATCTGTTGACACTTAATTCGGAAATTCTAACGCGCGTCCAGTCGCGCGGTGTGTGGTGTGCCGTGTGCGCGACGCTGGCCGGCTGACGCGTGCAGCCCACGCGACTCCGCGCACTGGTCCCACGCAGCCCACGCGCGTGGCGACAGCACCCCACTTCCTTTTTTATTTGAGTTTTCAATTTCATTTTTTATTTTGAGTGTTGTATTTTCAGTTTCGATTTTCAGGTTTTCAGTTTTTTTCATTTTTTGGTTTCATTTTTCTATCAAGTTTTTTTTTTTTTTTTTTTGTTTCAATTTTTAGATAGTTTTTATTTTTATTTTTATTTTTAGTCTTTCTTTTATGTTCGAATGCCTTTCTAAATCCTGCATATTAGTTGTCTTACCTATAATGTTTTTTTAGTTTTAATTTTCAGTCAAGTTTTTTTATTTGTTTTTAGTTTCATTTTTCAGTAGGTTTGAATGTCTTCCTTTTAGGCCTCGTTTAGTTCGCGAATTTTGGGAATTTGGCTACTGTAATACTTTCGTTTTTATTTGGCAATTAGTGTTCAATCATGGACTAATTAGGCTCAAAACGTTCGTCTCGCAATTTCCAATCAAACTGTGCAATTAGTTTTTTTTTCGTCTACATTTAATGCTTCATGTACGTATCGCAAAATTCGATGTGATAGCTACTGTAGTACTTTTTAGAAATTTGTTGGAACTAAACAAGGCCTTAGGTTTGAACTTCCATGCTTGCACTGGGCCTGCGCTTCCAGCAAGGCTTTACTCCGATGTCGAGCAGGGATTGAATGAGAGGACTTTGTGGTGGACCCCAGGTCCTGTGCTTCAGCTTCTCTCCACAAACTACCAGAATATCAGTGCGATCTCTCTCCCTCCAAGCTCCACTCCGCCTCTCCTCTCTCTCCCGACACTGCGGCAAACCAGCGCGTGCGAGAGCGGCCCTGGCGCGGTGCCTCACCGGCACGGGCTGGCCCGGCCAGTGGGCACGGTGTGGGTAGACCGGCGCGAGGCCCCAACCCCGCTGGAGCTGTGGCGCCCCGTCGGGCCTGGGCCTCGGCGGTGGGTGCGAGCGCGGCGCACCGCCGGCACCTCACCGGGACGACGGCGACTCGTGGCAGCTGGCCCCCGACGGTGGGTCCGAGCGCGACGCACCAGCGTGGGCAGGCCCTGGCGGTGGGCTCGAGTGCGTGTCGAACGCGCCCCACGGCGCGAGTGGGCCCTAAGGGATGGGCACGGGCGGGTCCCATCGGTGGGAGCGGCGGTGTGCTTGCTCCGACGTGCGCTTCAGGGACTCCACGACCAGGCTTCGCTAGGCTTCTCTCTCATGCTTCGATCTCCTCTCGTGCTCTTCCTCTCTCACTTCCCACTCGTCTGTTGCTTCCATGAGCAGTTACTGGCCAGTGTGTGCTCCGGCGTGCGCTCTGGTAACTCCGCGACCAGCAGGCCGTTTGTTTCGGCTGGATTCACTTATAAGCCGTGGGCTGAAAGTACCGCTGGCTGGTTTGGTGTGAGAGAAAACGCTGTTGGTTGGCTGATAAGCCAAGTCAGATACAGGCAGTTACAGCCTGCCGAATAGGCTCCAGATCTTGTGCCTCCATGACCACTGTGTTGGTCGATTTGGTTGAATAGAAATGATAAGCTATTTAACAAAGCTAAACCTAATACATCGATGCTGGTAATTTTTAGGATGACGTATTGGATACGACAATGGTCCATGTTGCACAATGAGGAGGAGAGATCACTGTTCTCTAAGGGATGTAGAAGATGGGAGATGCTGATCATCGCCGTCTTCACGAAGTTATGCTGGAACTTCATGAATCGTATTAAGCCTAGTGTTATGCTTTGTTCATTGTGCCCACTAGGTGGGCTAAACTTTATTTCTTTCCTTGGACGTGTAAGCCTGATGGCATTAGTGTTTTCCCGTGACTTTCAACTGTGTATCATTCTACAGAAGGCAGAGGCTGGAACTTTGTTCCGTTATCTTTAAAAAAAATGACCGGATTTGTCCATCCCACCGTCGTTCTTCTGTTCCTCATGGTTTCCGTGCAGGTTGGTTGGTTCCTACTCTATTATTTCCGTTTTCCTGTTCCTTCGCTAATGGCGTCTGTCTTGCTTGCTGTGGTTGCCATGAATGAGATCTCTGTCATGACATGCCTGCCAAGGTGCTGGTGGTGTGCATCGGCAAGTGAGCAGTTGGAGTAGGGGTATATATACTGACGGATGTGCTTTCTTGCTACGCAGATATTTTGATTGGTGATTCATTTTTTGAGGTATAGTTGGCTGCTTCTTCATATCTATGACCATGATGATTTTAAGTTTGATTCAGTGAAATTGGTTGCATTTGTGGTCCCATGGGTGTGTGGAGGATGGTTCTAATGTGTTTTGGGGGGCTCTTGTTCTAATGGCACCTTTTAAAAAACGACGAGCTTAGCGATTTAAGCTTGCTCCTTACTGCATCTATCTATTGTAGGGGAAAAAAGAATGCTTTTTTGTGGGCCTAATCCGGCTACAAATCATTAGATGCAACAAAAAATAGATGCTTTGCTCAACACAGATCCATGGTGATGGTTCTTGTTATAGGCACTGGTGATTTGCAGTGGTTGTATATTTTCTTACAAAATTTGGTCAATAAATATATTTGTTGAGGGTTGATGCTACTTGTGCTGGTGATTTTGTTGTGGCTATATATTTCCTCTCAAAATTTAGTTTGGATATATAGGTGACGAGCAGCAGGTCAGTCTGTGGATTCTTAATTCTAGATTAGTTTAGTTGACAATTCAGTTTTGGTGCCCATGAGGTATGTTTTCCTGGTTGCTGAACTCAGATCAAACCTAAAATTACATCTTTTTTTGAGACAAGAAGTAGTATACGGTGTATCCTCTCTTCAGAAGTCACTTTCTTCCTATGTGAAATGCTGATGGTTGAGGCACTGAGCATTTTGTTGCTTCAGCCCGCATTTTGTCATTTTCCACCCATCATTAACATCCAAATGTTGCTAAGCCTTCTTTTGCCTGCCCATATTTCCTTACTCTGTGTACTATGATGCAAGGTGGTCAAGGAAGATAAGGCGTTCTTTCCATTTATCAATTCGCAGTCTAGCAGTAGAATACGATGAAATACACATTTACAAAATCTAACACATCATATTTGAAATGTAATGATCTGGAGAGATTGATTCCAGAAAATTCATATTTGGCATGTACTTCCTAAAACTGGGACACCTAAAAATTCATATTTGGGAGTTGAGACTTAAGTCTACATATACTGCTAAAACAACGTTTGAGGAAATACATTTATATTCATACATTCTTTGAAGTTTGTTTTTGTTAGAATATATTTAAGTCCCAAACTTTCTTCTTTGTGTGCTCAGAATATATAGGTTGCCACTTTTACAGTGTTTATCATTTTTTTTTGGCGCAACCAACTGATGTGTTACATATAAGCATGGAAATATATATTCTCTATACAAATTGCCCCTGTGGCAACGGTTGGGCTTTCATCCGATTCATGTTTGATTTCGTACTCCTTGCCACAGCAAGCCTCATGATTAATCATGATATATATATTTGAGATTAGTTAAAATGACCACCTTGCACATTCTGCAGAAAAACTTGGCTATATGACCATCAGATATGGCTTATGGCCATGCATGTTCTAAATCTCTTATTTTGGATGTAGGCGATAGTTTAAACTCTTCCTTAGTTGCTATTGTTATTATTGCAGTTGAACCAGAGGTTTTGAAGGCTTGGGCTGCATCTGAAGGAATCCTGCTAAAAGTTTTTAACCATAACGTTTGCTATCTATTTATTTCACCGAACAAAAAAATGTTCGTAAGTAGTTCTGACACTGATCGAATGTACAATTATGAAAACTGGCATTAATTTTCCACCTTATGCTTTGTTTGAATCATATATCGAATGGAACTGTGGCAGTCTCTTCCACACTGAATCCTCTGTTTTCAGCTGTGGCTTGTGGTCCTAAGGAAGGGTAGATCAGGTGTAGTTTTATTATTTGCCATCCTAAAGAGACAGTTTGCTTTTCAACTATTTTGCTGTCCAATAGATTCCACTAGATAAAATATGATGCAACTTTACTGTGTCAGTTTTCAGCTGACCTTTATTTTGATGATTTAAACAGGTTCTTCCCCGGCTCACAGCTATGAGTCCGTACTGATGGTTTGTCATATTGAAGCTGGAAACTTAATTATCAGATCAAACTCAAAAGCAGCTACCACTTGCCTTAGGAGATATAGCTGATCATGTGCTTCTGTAGCATGTACTATGTTGTGCCATCCCAGGAACTATGCCTCCTTGGTGTTCTATCTTATGACCGATACAGCCTGTTCGGTTGGCTGGTTCATATCGTTGCTGGTTCGTGAAGAAGTATTGCTGGCTGGTTTGTGTGAGAGAAAAATATTGTTCCGGCTGGAAATTTACGATCGTTTACGACAAGCCACAGCCAAACGAACAGGCTGATTATATAGGCTATATGTAGTACTATTTGAACATCTCGCATATCTGTTCCAGGTTTAGAAATCCGGCTTTCAGTTCGGTGCGCATGGGCGCGCGCAAATCACTAGTTATTACATGGTAGTAACTCTTTTTGATATTTTTTGCCCCCCAGCTTGTGTCTTATATGTAATAACTAGTATATTTTTGGAGTTTCAACTTTAGTTTTATATGGTAGTAGCTTCTTTTGATTTTTTGCCCCCCATACTTGTGCATATCATGTAAAAATTTTAGTATATTTTTAGAGTAGCAAGTTTTGTACTCCCTCTGACCGTTAAAGCATGCAAATCTAGGTCCCAAGGCAAACTTAGTGGTGGAGAAAAAAGACGCATGTAACCTTATGTTTCTATCGTGCAGTGACACTGCGGCGCCAGCCTTTTTCTCTTTCATCTGCACTTGCCCACGGTCAGCCAATTAGCACTCTTACCGCTGTGTGGATTCACCAGGATCAGACTTTTTTGTCAGTGGATCCCACTGCTACTAGTTCCTATGGTCTAAAATTGCGTCCTCCCTTTGACGGACGGAGGGAGTATTCAATGTTACCAACTTCTTTTATAAATCTCCTAGCATATTTGTACATATAAATTATTATTAAAATAAAATTCTTCAAAACATAGATAAGTGGATCTAGTTTTCGACTCGTCACGTAGAATATGCGGGTGCAGACGAAATTAAAAATAGATATACCATTAAAAAAAATATAACCATTCAAAGAAAATGTTGTGCTTTTTTTTTGTTTTGCGTTGGTTGACGTCATGCTAGCTGTGCTGGTCGGCACATGAGCAGGCATCATGTGGGAGACTCAATTGATTAGTGCTTGGCGTGGGGGGGGGGGGGACTGGGGTCGTGCGCTTCGCGACGGGTCGCGCCCTAACCCATCCCCACTTAATTAGGTCACCACACTTGATAAGGAGCTAGATCGCTCGATGTAGGGCCTAGCCGACTTTTAGGTCGGCCGGCGCCTAGGGATGTCCGCACCCGAACCTTGTGCCTCCGGCGATGAGCGCGGTACGCAAGACACGTCGCCGAAGGAGCCTCGCCGGGAACGCGATATGCAAGACATTCCGACGAGGTCTCTTGAGACCCAAAACCCCACACGTTCGGGAGGGACCCCGTCAGGGCGCGTAGTGGCTATGGGCTGCTCTTGCTAGCCTGGGCCACTCGATCTATAGCTTCACAGTCGTTGATCCACCATCCATGTAGCTCCAACGAAGAACGAGGAGAAGTAGTAGAGGGGAGGAAAGGGAAAAGAGAGGTAGTAGATTAATTTTTGGGACGATTGTGTGTGTTGGGCACCTCAATCGGTCGTGGACCTTATATTTATAAGGTGGGGGTAGCCAAGGAGTCGAAACCCCTTCCAAATCGCGTCAAAACCCATCTAGATCCGTTCTGCACTTGATAAAGTCGATGAAACCGACCTGGGGCCGTCTAGGCCGACTTCCATGGGCCAGTGAGTAGCACTCCTCATGTCTTGAGTTCGACTCCCCGTAGGAGCGAATTTTCAGGCTAGGGTTAAAAAAAATACCCTCATTTGTCTCACGCGCAAAGCACATGTCTAAGGCCCGGCCTCGGTCGTGGTCGTTCTTATATAGGCTATGGTATGGTGCTTGCCCGTATGGGGCAGGGATTGAGGCGGGGGAGTTTCTCGACTTGCGTGAGAATATCTTCTTCTTAATGTAATGCACAAGGGTTGTCTTACTCACCGCAAGTCAAGTTCTTTTATGTAGATAAAGTTAAGCAGGTCGAGGTTTTTTATGTAAAGTTACCTAATGGTGTTGATTGGCAGATCTGATCTGGTGACCGAATGTTTGCTTCATACTTGCATGCATGTGCGTCTGATTAAAGTCCAGAACTAGTATGCCTCCGGTGTGACTTCTGTGAGATTGGTAGATCATGGTGGTATGTGTTGTATGCGTGAGGAAGACGGATACTTCAATTGCCTACATCGAGTGGGCCCAAGCGAGCGGCGGGAGTTCGGCTGCGGGCACGCGCCGTTTCCCCCGAAAAGGGCCTGGCCACGCGCATTTTCCATATTGTGCATTCGGAACCCACATATCCTGCATGATCGTGCTGTAGTAAAATTCAAGAAACAAATTTAACTATCACACGATTTTGGGTGTTATCAGAGCAAACTGCCTGTTCGCTTGCTCGTAAACGATCGTAAATTTCCAGCCGGGAACCGTGTTTTTCTCTTACATCAAACCAGCCAGCAGTAAATAATCCACGATACGATATGGCCTCCCGAACAGGCTGTTTGCAAGGACAAGTACGTACCAAATTGTGCTGCAAAAAATAATGATACTAGTGACGTGACGATGATATGCGTGTGGAGTGGTGTGTATTTGCAATTTTGCATGGCTCAGTAGAAAAGAAAGGATGCATTAAATTTTCGCACGCCCATTTGGATTGTTTCATTTAAAAAATTGAAACATAAAAAATTTTATGGACTAGACTATTTAGCTTGGAATTTTATATTCCAAAACTTTCCAAAGTTTAGATATAAGCTTGTCTTAAATTGACGTGGTGAGAAATAGAAAAGGATTCTGTCAATCCTCTTGCTCCGTTTCTGCTCTGCAACTTGTACCATGCTTTTTGGCTCACTCACCTACAGCAGTGCTACAGTACATAAGTATTTCCCTCATGTGGCTGACAACAGTATATACAAATACAAGTATGTTTGCCTAAATTGTGATTATTGGAATGAATTTCAATTGCAAAGATCTAAACAGGGCCTAATATTTTTTTTGAAAATGAACGGGGGAGAGCTTCCCTACCTGATTTTATTAGAAATAAGAGCTCCGAATCAAAGCGCGGAGTTTGTCGAAGAGATACAAGATGACAGGAGCAAGCACCAATGTCTAAGTTTAGATACATCACAATCGACTTTCAGTCGTTCATCACAAACTCTAGTAATAATACGGTGGCTTGATGACGGCTCGCTTCTGAAGACCCCTGCATTTGGAAAGCATGTGATGTTAAACCAAACATTTTTTAAAAATGTCACTTTTAAGGAAAAAAATACAAGGCCATGTTGATGAGGGCCCATCTCAAGCACAAAATTTCAAACAAAAATAACAAACTTCTGTTCAAAATGGGCTTGAAAACTGTACTACTACATGTTAAAATGTTCACTCTGTAAGCCCAACTATGGCTTGAGTATGGGCGATTGTGTGCATGAAATTGGCCCAAGCCGAACTCTGAACTAAGATGTGCAACTATTTCACTTCTGCTTGTAACGAAGAGCGCTGTGAAAGCCTATAAAAAAAAGAGCGCTGTGAAAGAATTTATGATAGAATTCCAATTAATAACGATTATGTGCGAAGAAATAATCCTAAAAGCGATATACTCTCTCTTTTCATTTTTACATGTCAAATTATATTTTTCCTAAGTCAAACATTACTATCTTTGACTATTCATTTCAAAAAATACTTAGTTTTATAACATATGAGTTATATATTATGATAGTATTTTTATAGTGAATCCAAAAACATAAATCTAATATGACATGTAAATAAAAACTGAGATCAGAGTAGTGATGAACGTGTGAAGTGGTGTGTATATATGTAGTCACTTGTGTATGTGCATCTCCGAGTAATTACAGAATTAAATTTTCATTGGCATTTATCGTTGGTTTTTAATGGGCAGCAGAAAGCAAGTGTGCTGTTATAGGACAACCAAACAGATTCCGAAAATGTCATTTTTTAAGAAGAAATAATGTACAAGGACACCATGATGAGCTGCACATGTCAAGCCCAAATTTCACATGAAAACAACAAGCTTCCTTACATAATGATGGCCTGATGGGCATGAAAAATGTACTACAAGGATATGGGGATATCCACTCGAAAAAAGGCCCAACTGAGGCATGAGTGACTGTCATTTTGAAATTGGCCCAAAGCTAACTCAGAACTAACAAGTTTAGTTATTTCACTTCAGTTGTTTCTAAAAAAAAGTTATTTCACTTCAGTTTGTAGCTGCACGTGGTTCCTAAACGATGAACAACCACCTACCGTTTAGTTATTATTCAAACTAAACATCCATTTAAACAAAATAAACAATTGATTAAATAAACCCAATGACTATTATGTATACCATGTAGACAATATTTAAGTGGATGCAATGACCATATAGGCAAACACTCAGTTCTTTTTTTCCTCGCTAACTCTTCATTGTAGACAGGCTGGACCTAGCCCCAAAATTAGGTGAGGGCATGTGCCTTTATAGTTTCACCAAATAGTGCTCATTCCTACCACAAAATATGAATATGTTTGGATCCTCATGGTTCCCTTTGTGGGTCCTCCCCTTGTAGTCATATTTATTTATTTTTTTGGATGAGATGGGCAAAGTTTATCAAAACTATCTTTGCATACTTTAGTTGCCTCTATCCTAGAAAACCTTATGTTTAGGGTTAAAAAATTGTGCTCGAAAACTTGATATTTTCAGCTCTTATAGGCACTAGCTAGGTTTGGTCCATGTCAGCATCCCCACTTTCCATGTAATTAGCACCGCCTGCGATTGTGGCCTGCATACATTTATGTATTCCTTTTAATTAGTGACTTATCACTGGTAATTAGCTTGGATCGTCTTCAATGAATAAGGGTATCTGGGTAATTTTAACAGAGCACTAATCTATTCACATCAAGTATTTTGAGGTGGAGTAAATCAGCATGTTCGCTCGTTGGTTTCAGCTAGGGCTTATCAGCCAGTCAACAGCGTTTTTCTCTCACAACAAACCAGCACCAGCCGGGCTTATCAGCCCAGAAACTAACCAGCGAACAGGCCGAATAACAAAACAAAACCTAAACTCGGAACGATAGATATTAATCATGGGAAAAAAGCATCACAAACTATTCAATTTGTTCCATGACTTCCTTTTATTAAAGCACGGATCATTTTTTTGGGATCAAATTAAAGCATCACGTCTAGGAGTCCATTACATGACAATATTCATCAGTTGAACGGCATTATTAGCCATTAGTGCGAGTTGAAACGCTAACACCTGTAGATTGGTGAGGATGGCACTGCATCATATTTTTACTGCAAATTCAAAAGTGTGTCACGAGATGATGATCATAATTCATCCATTCATTAAGCTGTCCTTTGCTCATTCGCTACACTCAATTATTCGTCACTCACCATAAATAAATTGCATAAAATGTACAATTGTGGATTCCTGTTCATTCTTTTAGGACACAAAATAAGCTCATCGTGGGCCTTAAATACTGAGGGCTCTAGTTTGATGTCCTAAACCCTTGTCCCGTTCAAATTTTGGCAACTTTAGTAAGATTTGGCTTCTGTTGATCGTTACAAGGAGTGCTCTTTTGGTGTGCCTTTTCGTCTTTTAATCTGGGGGCATGCACTGTGAATCTTGACCGGAATTAAGCTAGTCGTCGCATGCAGCGTAATCCAGAGAAACCCAATGTGCCAAGCAAGATGGATATATGTCTAGTTTTTCTTTGCAACATCACATGCGCTGACCACATGTCTGTCTACCAAAACCCAATGTGCCAGCGTAATGCAGAAGCAGCACGGCTACTTCACTCGATCTAGTGGGCTGGTGGCCTTGAATCGTCGTCCCATGTGAGACGGCTGAAAGGTCGATTCTTTCAACTTGTTGCTTACAAAAATTGAAAGATTCTTTCAACAGGTCAAGTCTAGGAGTCCATTACACGACAATTCATCAGATGAACGGCGTTAGTTAGCGCGAGCTGAAATGCTAACACTGTAGATTGATGAGGATGGCAATGCATGCATTATTTTTCGCTTGAAAGTTGAAATTGAAATGCTCAGTTTTGTCACCGAAACGCTAACCACACACATGCATATGACTGCACTACTACATAAATGATTTTGCAAGACGGTGCCCTTTTATTAACAGAGACGGTCACAAAATTCAACCGCCGTGGTTAATGCCTGCGATTAACGGAGGTGGGCATTTTTTATTAACCGAGGCAGCACTTTTGCCTGCCTCGGTTAATCGATTTACGGAGGCAGGTGCCTTAAGACAACCACCTCCAAAAATAGCCTATTTCTGAAGGCGGTCATCTTAAATGTATTTTCAGAGGCCTATAAGGCCCGCCTCCAAAAATACTGGCCCAGCTCAGGCCCAGGCAAAGTCCATTGTAACGGGTCATATATAAACAAGGGCTTAGGGTTTCTTCAGTCATACTCTCCTCACACGCAGACAACCGCCTCACTCCTCTCCGTCTCCTTCGCTCTTGCGGTCTCGCCCGCGGCCCGCCCCTCCCTCTCCGTCTCCTTCCCTCTCGCGGCCTTGCCTGTCCCTCCCTCTCCGTCTCCTTCCTCCCACTCCCCCATAGGCGGCGGCACCTCTCTCCTCTTCATCTCCCTCTCCTCCTACTCCTTCCGCAGGGCCGGGCGGTGGCGACGATAGCGCCTCGAGTCGGCGGCGGCGTGCCTCGCGGTGGTGCCGCTCGCTGACGTGAAGAGCGGCGCCCTGGGCCAATGGCGGCGGGGCGCGCGGTGGCGGTGGAAGCAGGCCTCTCCCTCCCCCCTAGCGCGAGCTGCAGCAGGCATGCCTCTCCCTCCCCCGAGTGCAAGCGGCGGCGGGCCCCGGTGGCTCTCCCGGCTCTCGGCGTGGATCCGGCGTCGATCCTGCAGCGGGCGAACGGATCTGGCTGCGTGCTCGTCGATTTCAGCTGCGAGCGAGCAGATCCGGCTGCAGGCGAGCGGATCCGTCGGTGGCGAGCTCGGTGATGCCGGATCTGTTGGCTGCACGCTCTTGGAGGCTGGATCCGTCGAGGGGCTCGACGGTGGCAGATCCTGGCGGCGCACGGTACCAGGCTCGGTGGGCTTTTTTTTAATTTGTCAAATTGTTTACGTTGGAGGCGGTTGCCATGCCCGCCTCCATTAATCTCTTTTGCCCGCCTTCAAAAAGCTCAGTGTAGTCCTGCCATTTACCGAAACGTGTTTGTCACCTTCTAAAAACCTGGTCGCAGGCGAGAGTAGTCCAAGCACATGGGTTGGCTTTTGCGACGAATTCCACCATTTGTTTATGGCCAATCCTCACGGCCATATCATTGCCGTGCAGGTGCAGCCAAATCCCCATTTGAGAGGGACTTGTCAGTTTCTTTCAACTTTTGCATGCAGACAAAATTGAATATGTGTGTTTCCTCTAGACTCTTTGGAAGCGTGGTAAATTAAAAGTTCTCTTGAGTCTTGACGGATGGATTGGAGTAAGACCGTTCCATTCCACGGGTGAATTGTTAAGGTCCTCTTTACAATGCGAGAATCTTTTTTCTGTTCTCTATATTTTTGGGTAAGAAATGGATCGATTTTGTGAGGAAAAATAGTGATAGTAGTAGTAATAACAACAATACGGTTTTCACAGATAGTATTTGGATTACTTTTTAAGTGGTCCACAGCTCACTAGGAACGGAAAGCATGTGAAATTATTGATAGAAGAATCGAACAATTGAGAAAACAAATGTCATTTTCATTTATTTATAGAAAAAAAATACAACACCACGCTAATGAGCTGCGGCCCATTTCAAGCACAAATTTCACATGATGAAAACAACAGGCTTTCTTCTCATGTTGATGGGCTTGAAAACTGTACTAACGAGTACACCCTCAGTAAGCCCAACTAAGACCTTATTGACTGTCTGCCTGAAATTGGACCAGGTCAAACTCGGGACTAAGATGTCCAATTATTTTACTCCAATTTGTAACGTAAAATTTCTCACACACCGAGCTCTTTTTCTTTTACTACTAAGTAACTCTTCACTTGAAGCCATGGAGTGGAGGGCGTGTTACATGCCCAATTTTTTGGAAGGACACAGTTCATCAGATAATCTAGCTTTACAAAAATTATTTATTTTTTATTAGGAAGCATTTTATTAACTTAAGGTAATTACATCGAGTACATGACTTATTTAGTAGTACTAACAAACAAAACATAACCTAATTAAATTTTTGGAAAGCATCGCAAACGGTGCATTCTAAACACGTACGGTTTCCCGTTTAAACTTGGGTCAATTTGTAGGATTAATAGAACGTCACATCCTCGGATGGGTGGCACGAGTGCGAATTGAAATGCTAACTACTGTAGAATGATGAGGATGTGGGTAAGCGTCATTTTCACTCCAAGTTGGAAAGAGATTATCATAATTGATCCGTTCTCTGAATTGTCTTTGCACTTTATGCTAGCTAGGGTTAATTCATCGCCATAAATTGCAGAAAAGGTACTACGACTATTCGACGGAGCACAAGATTCTAACTACAACTGTAAAATTCAAAAGCTGATTATTACAGCACTTGTACCTTAGACTACTAGCTAGGGTAGCATTTTGTTACATCTCTCTCTTATTGGACACACTTATGTTTTTGCGAACGATTTGACACTCTAGTTAGATAGAGTTGAAGCCTACTACTAGGCACAGTATTTATTTATGGTTTATTTGGCATGATTTTGCTGGGCTTCTTGCCACTGAGTTAGAGAAGCCAAAAATCTGGTTTCATTCATCGGAGATGTACTGATGACAGCACTCACCGAGTCAAAAAGAAAAAAAGAAAAAAAAAGAAAAACGAGGGAGTTCGTTGGCCATGCGCTTGGACCATCGTAGGCTTGGGCCTTGGGTTCACGTCCACGTTCGGCTCACCTAGCTATAACAAGAGTCCAGAGTCAGCCCAAAACACATGGTACGGTCCGCATGCTGCTTCCTGCGACGATTTCATTCTCGGCTAGTTTTTTTTTTCTTTTTTTTTCATGCCATGGCATGCAATTTTCCAACCCATGTGGTTGGCTTTTGCGACCAATAGTTCTTTGACTTGAGGTGTTGTTACGTTGCACGCATGACGCATCCAATGCAAGTCCCCTGGGGAAAATGCATGCTTGACGGATGGAGCGACGACGGTGGCACACATGCACCCTTTAATTTATGATAATTTAAAACATCTTTTTATGATAGAAATCTAATAAAGTGTAGATAAACACTGTAGTACATGTAAATATTCATCAATAAGTAAGTTTAATATATAAAATTTTCATAAGCAATTACCTAGAAAACTAAAGTACTTTATTAAGTCCATTTTTGCCCTCTCAACTCTTTTCTTTATCTAACTTTAGCACATCAACTATTAAATCCGTTCAATTTTGACCCTGAGGTGGTTTTGAGATGGCTCTGGGTCAAAATTAAACGGCTTTGTAGTTGAGGTACCAAAATTAGACGGTTTTATAGTTAGGGGTAAAATTAGACAAAGTCCAAAATTGAGGGAGTAAAAAATGGACTTAATCCAGTTAGTTATATACCTGTAAACATGGGTCAAAAATTAGGTAGATATACATTATGGGAAAATTAACCTAGGCCAATTTGTAGGATCAATTAAAACGTCACGCAGTCCGTTGCCACAAATCCTCGGATGGGTGGCATTACTGCGAATGGAAATGATAACTAGATTGATGAGGATGGGTGAAAGGCCTATAGCGTTGTGGTTACCAGAGCATCAAGTCCTGGGTTAAACTCCCCGTGGGAGTGAATATTCCAGGATTTATCGGTGTTGTGCACTTGAGAATTTGCCGGCTCATTCTTCGAAGATGCTTATAGGGGTAGGGGTTTGCATGTATGCGTTCATATGAGTGAGTGTGCAGGTGTTGTGAGTTGTTTGTGTAATTCTAAAAAAAGAGATGATGATGGGTATGCATCATTTTCACTCCAAGTTGAAAATAGATGCATGGTCATAATTGATCCATTCTATGAATTGTCTTTGCACTCTATGCTACGGTTAATTCATCGCCATAAATTGCGAAAAAGGTACTACGACTAACAGACGGGAGCACACAATTCTAACTACAACTGTAAAATTCAAAAGCTGATGATTACCGCGCTTTAAGTTATCGGTCGAGGACCCAGTCTGATCTTGGACTTCGGAAACCGCATTCATTGCATATATCGAGATTTTGGCAACTTTGATCAATAGACTTGGCAGCTGTTTATCGTTCCCAGAATGTAAACTAGGCTACTAGGATACTTATATTGCAGCATTATACTTTGTATTTGTAATGGTTCCATCTTATTTGGCACTGTAGTTAGAGTTGAAGCCTACTACTACCTCCGTCTTGAAAAAGAATGCAACTATGAGTTGCATATTACGAAAAATAGTTCACGTTTGACCAAGTTTACAGTGAATTATATTCATATTTATGGTTTTAAATTAATTTATTATAAAATACATTTCATAATTAATCTAATGATATTTATTTGGTATCATAAATATGGATACTTTTTTATCTATAATTGGTCAAACTTAAGGTACTAAAACGTGACACTGTGTTAGAATTGCATTCTTTTGGGGACGGAGGTAATATTTATGATTCGTTTGGCATGTACGACTGAACTGAGGCTTCTTGCTATGGAGCTGGTGAAGTTAAAAGTCTAGTTGTACTGGAGCTGGGAGCTGGTTTTCGTTAGATGTACCGATTATTGCACTCATGGAGTCAAAAAAACAAACAAACAAACAAAACGTGGGCGTTCGTTGACCATGTGCGCTTGGACGATTGTAAGCTTGGGTGACGTCCACGTTTGGCTCACTTAGCTATAGCCAGAGCGAGGCAGCCAAAAACACATGGTACGGTCGTCCGTCCGCTTGCTTCCTGTGACAATTTGATTCTTGAGTAGTTTTTCATGCCACATGGCATGCAATTTTCCAACCCATATGAATGGTTTGCTTTTGCCTTTTTGCGACCAGTTCTTTTGAGGCGTCAAGTGGCTCGCACATGCATGCATCCAAGTCGAGACGACACGCACACGGCACACACGAGGAGCATCGTTTTCAAGTTGCTGCATGCCAAAGTTGAATGCTTTTTGCCCGTACGTTGAAATCCAGGGAAAACGCATGCATGCTTGTTTGACGGATGGAGCGGCGACGACGACGGTCGCATGGATGCATGCGACAGGAGTAACTACAAAAAGTTGGCTAGAGACTAGAGTAGTGCGCGCGCTAAATAAAGAGGCGGCCTGCTGGTCCGTCGATGTAGCGGTGACCGAGTCGACCGGCCGGCCGCCGGCTTGGTCTAAAGCCTGAGTGCATGGCCGGCCTGATGGGTCAGCAGGCCATTCCACGGCCGGATCTCGGACGACACATAAAATAATAAGCAGATCATGATCGACTTGGCTCCTGCATTTGCATGTGGATCAGCTAGTGGATATACTCCTATATGGTAACAGTACTGCCCCCGTTCTTTAATCTGCCTCCCGGGCTCCCGGCCGATCTTTCCTTTTACTCAGCTTGATGGAGTAGTTTTTGTATATATATATTTCCATGCACGCACGTACTAGTATACACATGGTACATTGAGCGGTTAGTATGCACATGGAACGACCATATTTTGTTTTACCCCGTAGGCGCGCAACGGCTCTAAACGGCCGATCTTTCCTTTTACTCGGCCGAGTTGCTGTGCGAAAAAAAAAAAGAAAACGTGGGTGTTCGTTGGCCATGCGCTTGGGCAATTGTTACTTTGGGTTGACGACGTTCACGTTTAATTAGCTAGCCATCCCAAATAAAGCCCCCAACACATGCATGGTCTGCTTGCTTCTTGCGACCGACGATTTTCTCCGGTATCTTTTAGTAGGGGGTGCCTTCGTTCGCAATTTCCGAACACATGGTTTGCTTTTGCGACAACTAATAATTCCTTTTGAGGCGTTAGTGGTGCATCCAAGTTGAGGCACACGAGCGAGCTCAGCATTTTTCTCAAGTTCCTGCGTACAAAAGCTGAATGCTTTCCTTTTTTTTTTGACAACATAATGCTTTCCTTTGAAATGGTGCTGGCGTTCCACGGACGGCAAAGAAAGCAGATGACTCGCTCGCTGCCTGCCTGCCTCAACTTTTTACTTTTTACTTATTATTATTGCTTTTTACTGACGTTTATTTATTGCAATGATTACAAATACGTATTCGACAAAGCACGCGCGTACAAAGCACGCGCCTACCGTGGCCACGGGTAGGGATGAAATTCGGAAATGTACATCTGACGAATTATCTGATATCCGTATCCGCTAAAACTTGTAATATGGATATGTAATTCGTATCCGTTTCTAATACGGATACTAAAAATAGATATGTATATGAATTTGTTTTTCTGTGTTTTTCTCTACCTGATTACAAATACGTATTCAACAATATCCGTATATGCAAAGAAAACAACGTATCATCATGAACCTATTTAAAAGTTTTCTCTCCATAACTAGAGGCCAATTATTTAATTCTATTATTACTAATGCAACATTTAAACCATTTCATGGTATATCTATAAATAGCTTTTAGTATTAGTTTAAAATTATTAATGATACATAAAGATTAAATGAATTTAAGTATTTTTCTGACTTAGTTTAAACCTAATATATTTATTGATGTAAATTATTTTAATACATTAGTTTTTTATTTATTGAAGTAAATTATTTTATATAATTTATAATTTCATGATAACTATTTATATAATATAATATTATTCCCATAAAAATATATCAATATAATATTGGTTGATTAATTGATAAATTTAATTATTAAATATTTATTGACAACTATAATATTTCTATGAGCTATCCTTCTCTACATTATATACACAAATACTTTAATCTCTACTTGTGTAACAATTTCGTAATTCTAAAAATATTGATAAAACAAAATGGCTATTTGTTTTCTACCATTTTATTTGAATTTCTTCAGTTGGCCTATATTTTATTAAATATTATCCATTATAATTTAGTTTACTTCGATATTGGAGATTATTAGAAGTGTACTTTCATTTAGTTCACTTTGGTTAACTATGAACTTAGTAGTAAAAGTGTATTCATGTATATTGAATTTACACTATACACCTTGAGTTTAATTGAGTACATATCCGAATAGAGATCCGAATCCGAGACATCCATTCTGTATTCATGTTAAAAAAATATTTGTATCTATATTCGAATTCAAATTAAAATATGGTAAAAGGTGATATCCGGATCCGATTCTATACGAATCTCATCCATTTCCATCCCTAGCCGCATGTAACTCATGTTACTCCCTCCATTCTAAAATATGTACGGGATCCAGAGTTCTCAGTTTGTCAGGATCCAAGCGATTTTTAGACAGAATATGCCATGTATCAAAAGGCCACCTTATCCCTTACCAATTAGGATGCGGGGAATAGTTAAGTTGTTACTTTACTTAGTTATTGGCTGGCTTTTTACTTAGATGACACCAAGTTTAAAATGAATCTTAGTATTTCCTACCAAAACCAAAACTTACTGAGAAGGGAGAAGGTTGATGTTGAATACCTTGTATTTTAGTACAAATTTTGAACCTTGGATTCATTATGTTTTTAGGAGGGAGTGAGTACTATTTTTTTTTCACGATACCAAATTACGAGAGATTCTATGTGAACAAACACTTTAGGGCAATGTTCACATACATACCTACCATTAATGTCTATCACCAACCTTGGATTCATTATTTGGATTTCGGCGCGCAGGACAAAACTTTACTGTGTACTAGTTTGTTCCGGCTGGTTTTGGCTGATTCAATAGTGTTCCGTAAGAGAGAATAAGCTGAAACAAGCTAAGACAAGCCGAGCCGAACACGCCGTATGTAACTATAATAAGTTGATCTATATACAAAAAGTACTTTATCTGGTGTTTGATTACTCTTGCCGCAGCTGCGCAGTGACGTGTGACGCTGAGTTTAGTACCTATAGTCACAGGTATATTCTTGCACGGTACGGGACTCGGGGAACGACAAGGCAATCTAATTAGGTAGCTACAGTCCAAAGAAGGAAATAGCCTGGCTCAGCTCGTTGAGATTCCGTTCGATCGGTTTTGGCAAGGTAATTAAAAATCACGAGCAAATTAATTAAATGTCTGTCTACTCTAGCTACTGTATGTATCTGCGTCATCGAGAACGTAACTAGTTATCTGACGCAAGTTAGAATGATACGGTCTTCTAAATTACACTTTAACTATTCATTTGATTTATATTATATTATTTATGCTTATAAACTTATAATTATTGGATAGTATAATTCCTTACAAAGCTAACACAATCAGAATTTTAGACTTCTTCTGGTGAGGTGGGCTTCTCATAGTGTTTTAGTATTCAAAATTTAGTATAAATTTTCCCTACTAAAGGCCTCCTAGTGAGATTCCCATGTACTATGACTAGTAGTAGTGTTTTATTACTACTTAGAAACACTAGGAGAAGTCCACTATTTTGGTAGTGTAATCATATAAAGTTTGTATTGTAATAGTTAAAATTTGTTAGCCTAATTATTGATTAAAGTTTTTAAAGTTTGAATCTTGATATGCGTGTGCGCCAGATAAAATGAACCAGAGGTAGTAGTACGCATTGTAGGTCCAAAACTGTCGAGTAGTAGTCGTTCCTATATAAAATAAAACAAAAATAATAATATTTGAAGACGCGCTGTTGGTGTTTCTCTAAAATTTGGCTTATGCTGATGTTTATGATAATTTGTTGTAAGAGAAAAATACTGTTCATGCACTAAAATGTACTGTTAAAGTAGTTCAAACACAGGGCCTTACGGGAGTACGTTTCACTGGACCTCCTGCGTCCTACCAACAGCTCCTGCAAAGAATATTAGTGTAAGAAGCAGATTCTTGCAAATTAAGAAGATTATTACTTGCAGCAGTGACGATATGATCGATCATCCTGTACACGTAACTAACAACGTACGTACACGTGTCTAGTAGCTCTGATGCCTAGCATATTCGAACGAGAAAACGACAAGACTGAGCCATGCATGCTACCTACTCACCCACCCTTCCGGCGGTAGAGTACTTGCATTGGATGGATGGATGCTTTTGTTTTATTTTATCAGCCAGATGACGCATGGTCTCATCTCTATTTCTTGATTTTTGATTAAAGTATTTCACTACCTAGCCACTCACTGTGTATACAGGAGTAGTTGCCAGTTTTTGTATGCTTCCTCACAACTTGCAGCTTGTTTTGAAAAATATACTACCTTGGTCCACAGAAGAATGCAACTATGGTATCCGTGACCGCTGAAGCAGCTCATGTTTGACCGAGTTTAAAGCGAATAATATTCATATTTAGGTCTCCAAATCAATCAGTTTATAAATTTTTTTACCCGGAGGTAGCATGTGTTACATGCGCAAACAAGAAAAAAATTGATTTGTTACTGAACAGGTAATCAAGATAAAATAGAACAGGGTGGAACAGTAACGAAACAGTGCTATGAAGTGTTCCCTCTAGTGTGGCTGACAGCGTGGGGAGCAGGCGAGCAAGGACCACACGGCCGGCAGGTCTGAATAAAAAAAACCGTTGTGCCCTTGAATATGCCGAGAATGTAGGTAGAACGGAGACATCTTGTAATTTTAGAGACCCTCCCTATAAATATGGCCTCCGTAGCCGTTGAAACTTGGGAGTCAATAGTATTAATTTTTCTCCACCATTTGTTATCTTTTTTTTTCTTTGGTCTTTATACCTATCATATCATATCAAGGGCAAGTGCCTCCCTAACCGTCAGCCCTCCACCCTGCGCCAAGGGTTTAGGAGGAAGCTTTTATCCGCTACAAAACAGAAAAAATGGATTGTTTGGAAAAGTAAAAAAAAAAAAGACATTTTAATTGATACTTCATGGCTATGTGCATGTGCATCTCTCGGCTCAGATGCTGGAAGCTTCGACTCCTTAGTAAAAAGAAAAGTTTCTAGGCCGCGGGATACTACGAGAGGATCACTTTACTTACAATGTCATTATTCGCAAGAAATGAAACTAGTGATGTCCTGCAACTAACAATAAGTCAATAATAACGAAGGCCGGCGCCGTTGTCTGGATTCCGTATTTCCGTCCGTGTCCATGCATGTCCGAATCTCACTTTGCAACTTGTTATTAACTATAGATATCCGGCTTTGTTCAAAGTAATCGTGCTGTTTTTTTTTTCACTTCAATAAATACTACTACGAGACGACAAGTTGTCCAGTCCAATTGCAGGCTGGACCGACGACGATAAAGTCCGATTGGTCAAGCCTGCTGACCGACGGACCGCGCGGCGTTGAGGTTAGCAGGCCGAAAGGTCCGGCCGGGCCCGCTCTGCAGGCTGAGCTCGTACAACGGATCGACAAAAATAAATAATCACATTCCCCTAAAAAATAAATAAATAATCACATTCTTGTACCTTATAAAAATAAAATATGCACACCCTAAATCAGAAACACAGCGGTATAAAATATTAAATGTAGAAGCCATATACCCTATTCTTGTACCTTAAAAATAAAAATGCACATCCTAACTCAGAATCACATGTCACAGCCGTAAAATCTTGTAGCTAGGAAATTTTGAATTTTCACTGCTACAGAAATCTTAACGGAGGCGGGTGAAATAGATTAATGGAGGCGGGCATTGCAACCACCTCCAATCAAAGGTCACCGTAGGAACTACGGAGGTAGTTTCTTTGCCCGTCTTGGTTAATCGATTAACGGAGGCGGACGCTTTAGAATGCTATCCATGAGCCCACCAGCGAGCCTGTTCCCGAGCCTGCCGGCGAGCCCATTCCTAGCCCAGTAGCTGGATCTGGCCCCGCGCGACCTCCACCGTGGATCTAGACCGCCGCCGTCGCCGGATCCAGGCGCATCCGACCTCCTCCTCGCCAGATCCGGGTGCGGCCGGCCTCCTCCATGTCGGATCCAGAGCATGCACCTCCACACCGCTGCCGGATCCTCAGCCCTGGGAGAAAGAGAGAGTGAGGGAGAGAGGAGCGAGGAGAGATGGAGAGCGAGGGAGAGAAGAGTGGATCCATTAGTTACTTGTGTCAAAGAGCGGATCGAGGCCGGATCTATGCCGCCATTTAAGGATCCACGCCCGCCGGATGTAGAGGATCCACGCGCGAGCTGGTGGCCGCCTTAGGCCACCACTCCGCAGTCGCCGTTGCAGGGCGCACGCGAGCGGGTGGCCTCGCCCCAACCGGATCTGCCGGTTGTACGATGAGGGAGGGAGGAGAGGCATGTCGTTTCCGCCCCGCGCCCCACGCGCCGCCGACGCCGGTGGGGGTTGCCCCGCGCGCCACAAGAGAGGGAGAGGGAGGCCGGAGTGGAGACGGAGTGGGAGGCTGGAGTGGAGAGGGAGAGGGAGGCGCAGCTCGGTCTCGCGAGGCCACAGCACCGGCTCGGTCGGAGGGAGGCGGTGAGACAGAAAGAAGGAGGAGTGAAGAAACCCTAAATTCTTTCTATTTATACTTGAAGACGGAAATTGGGCCGCGCTGGGCTGTTGGGCCTCGGCCTTTTCGGAGGCGGCCCTTATAGCGTGCCCGCCTCCAAAAATAGATTTATGGAAGCGGGTATCTTAACACGACCGCCTCCAAAAATAGACTATTTTTGGAGGCGGTTGCCTTAAGATGACCGCCTCCGTAAATCTATTTTTAGAGGCGGGCAAAAGTGTCCGCCTCTGTAAATAAAAAGTGCCCGCCTCCGTTAATAAAATGGCACTGTCTTGCAAAATCATTTATGTAGTAGTGTTTGATTTTTAATTGATATTTAAAATTTGAACCTTTGCATGTCTGATTTCCACAAAGCTTTGTTTTTTTCTGAAAAATAATTCAAAATAGTTCTCTCACAGAAGTTGGAGCCAAGGTAGGGCCCACCTAGGGTCGGCCAACTCACGTCGACTTCGGGACGACACACTAGTGGTGCCACGAACTTCCATACTCCACCATTTTCTCTCTTTCAATTTCATCCATCCATGGTGCAAATGTGGTGGCTTGGTGTCGCCCGACCCCATGCATGGTTGGCTAAACCTCCCCTTCTCCTCTCTATAAAATGTCAAGCTCCGTGCCCTAAAGAGATGCACCACAAATCCTTGCAAACAAATTTCGTGTTTTCAAAGCTCTATGATCTTTGAAGTATTTTGAGAAGATTGTTTTGAGTTGGTTTGGAAAAGAAAACAAAAATGTGTTATGTTGAGTAGATTGCTGTTGATGGTCACTAAGTCCTTATTTAATACCATGCATCAACCATGATTAAAATGAGAATCAAAATGACATCAACCATTATCATAGGGCTTGATTCTAATCAATTCTACAAGTTTTGGTGACCATGTGTGTAGGAACAAGGTGACTATGGACATGACAAAACACATTGTCAAAT
The DNA here is from genome assembly GCA_904845875.1 of Miscanthus lutarioriparius. NCBI lineage: Eukaryota > Viridiplantae > Streptophyta > Magnoliopsida > Poales > Poaceae > Miscanthus > Miscanthus lutarioriparius. The sequence goes on from CAJGYO010000010.1 coordinate 53,542,711, forward strand.
GCTCAATTTGAGTACACCATGTCGAAGAGCTTGTCGAGATACACAAAATCAAGTTTGGTTCACCCAATTCAGAGTCCGGATGAGAAAGTTACGCCTTCCGGAAGATCGCGACACGGGCCGGGCTGGAAGTGGACAGAGAGGGTCGAGCAACCCCAAGCGACCTGAACTGAAGCCCAATGGTTCTCAAACTTGGTCTAGAGCCTCTCTACTCATCATGAAGCCCAAGGGAAGTGGTGTGAGAACTAGAGGCCAGAATGCGAGGTCGGGTGTAACACCCTAAGATTTGAATTCTTTTTAAAATAGTAAATTTGATTTAAATATGCAATTATATGTGCAATTCAAATTAGGAAGTAATATTACTTTTATAAAATTAAAAGAAAATGCAAGAATAGAAACATGTTGATGCATTCATGCTATTGCATATTTACTTCTGTGACGGGTGTTTTATTCAAATGCTAAAAGATTCTAAAAACCTTTTGAAAATGAGTTTGAAAATTTTATTTATAAAAAAAAAAGAATTTCCTTCCATTCCTCCCCTTCCTCTCATTCGGCCCATGGCCATTTTTTTTTTTTGACCTTGCCCAAAGACAGCCCCAACCCACCCTTCAAATTTTCGTGACTTGGCGCTGGCCCAATTTTCCAGGCCAAGAAGCCCACCACCCTTGGCGCATCAACACAAGCCCGGCCTCGCCGCGCCGACCAGACCAGTAACCGCCAAAGCGGTGACGCTGGCCCCCCACCTGTCGGCGCCGTCCCTACCCCAGCGGTTCGGCAACCGCCCAGCTCTGGCAAGCGGCAGCAGACCCGCCGCCACGACGCACGTCGGCGCGTCCTCCCGTTGCCCTCGGCCTCGTTAAAAGGCAGCCGAGCCCCCCCTCGCGCGCCCCCTGCTGCCCCCGCTCCGTTTTCGCCTCGTCCCGGCCGCAACTGCCGCACGGAGGAGCCCCGCCGACCACCGATCTCGCCGTCCGCGTCACCGTCGTCTCCGAGCCGTCACCGCCTCCGATTTTCGCCCGTGGTGAGCTCGCCGTGGTCCCCTCTCTCTCCCCATGCGTATCATTTCGCGTTTCGTGGATTTTAGCGCCCTTTTCGCAGACGTCCGCGAGCTCCATGCCGCCGGCCATGGTGTCCGCCGCCCCGGCCTTCCCCTCCGGCCGATTTCTTGGCATGGACGTGTTCGCTCGCTCCCCCTCATTCGCCCGGTGCTTTTGGTTCTTAGAACCGTGGGCCGTAGGCCCCTTACCGCGCGCGCCAGTGAGCTTCACGCCGCCGGCCATGGCTTGCCTCGCCGGAGTCACTGTTCGGGCCGGCCGAAACCCCCCAGGCTAATCCGAACCGTCCATCGCGCGATCAACGGCCGGAAATAGAAGATACCCCTTCGGGGGTAAATTTGCTAAAGAGTCCCTGGATTTTTCTAAGTCCTAACCCGCCGTCCTTAGCGTATTTCCCCGAATGCGCAATCCCGTTTAGAAAGCGTAAACTTCACTGTTTAAGTCAAAAGTACGCTTTTCAGATATTCTGTAAATGCCATTCAACTGTTTTCGCTTATAGAATTGTCGTTTTAACTCCGAATTGATCCATTCAAATCGCGTTAGCTTCGTAATTTCATAAGCTACATGTTGGAGCTACTGTTAGTCAAGTTTGGAACTTTTTAATTTCATGATTAGAATTAATTAAATATAGGGCTCTTTGGAAAACCCGTTTTAATCATAACTTTAGATTTTAGCTCCGTTTCTCGTGAACTTCGCGTTGACGTGATCGTAGAGAAACGTAGATTAGTTTTACAAACATTTTATTTTGATTTCAATACTGTTGGTGTACTGTTCTAATGATAGGAATGTTTGCTTTGCATGAATGCTTTTGGAATGTTGTATGTTGCCATGTTGGTCGCGTTAGAGACGGTGAGGAAAACGTTGGAGACCAAGAACTCTTGACGACCAGCAGGAACAAGACGAGTTTGTGAACCAAGGCAAGTATAACATGGGCCTTCCTTGATGTCCTATTTCACTTTAATCAATTACTCATTTGCATGTGTCTAATTTTGATACCCGTAAGGACATCCTAGTGATTGTTTATCCTGTTCCTTGTATCCTATGGGTTAAATGCATATGGGTAGATTGCTAGTGCTCTAACTGAACTTGATATACTTGTTGATGAATGATACTATGGAACAAAGTGAGTAACATGATTTATAACAACTGTTCCATAGGGCGAAAGGGCAAATGACCTTTGTTCATGTTGCTTCCGGCCCTCCATAAGGACTTATCTATCGGCAAAAGCTGGGACTGACAGTGCAACCGGGAGAGTCATATGGCTCTGACTTTAGCTCAGTAATAGGACCTTTTCTAGCTAGTTAGAGGTTACCTTTTTTGGCGCAAATGGGGCTTGCCACGTTGGGTATAGGGATCGCCTCTGTTCCTATGTGTATAGCATGATGGATATGTGCCATAGGAAAGGGGGGTTCCTACATCTGCCTGCCAAGGAAACCTAGCGGCCCTAACTTGTTAGGGAAACCTATGAAATGGCTTCATAGTGTACCCTGCCCGCTCACCTTGGAAGTGACATGGGAGTAATTAACCCGGGCATATGGGGATCACGACTCGCGGTGAATGTGCACCACCTCTGCAGAGGGTAACAAACTGTTATAACAGCCGTGCTCACGGTTACGAGCGGCCCGGAAAACTCACAGAATAACTGGATACTTGATGATGATCTTATAAAGTTGTTTAGTGATGATATATGGTACATATGACTCCGAAATATGTTCTTATGGGAATTAAATGGGAGCTTAAGCATAACTTGATAATACTTGAGAATAAAAGCTTGACCTAATAAAAATGCTAACTGCAGTAAACCAGAGTCTAACCTTTTTGAGCTTCATAACCCCATGTTAGCTTGCTAAGTACGGAATGTACTTACACTTGTTTATTTTCTTTACTTGGATAAAAATCCCGGATGGGTAACAGATGACTTCGGGTATGAGGATTTCCCGGAGGATTATTAGGCTTGTGGTCAACCAGTTGACCTTCCCTGTGAAGACGGCCACGAGAGTTTTATCATCTTTTTATTATTCCGCTGTGATGTATAAGACTAAGTTTTATTATAACTCTGATGTATGAGACACCGTGATGATACTTTATGTAATTTGTCAGCTTGTGTGTGTGATTGATTCCTGGGCACACACGAGTTTTGTGCATTCAATTTTATCCTTAAAATTGGGTGTGACATCGGGCGACCCAACAAAAGCCCAACTAGAGTCCACCTTTCCATGTCATGCAAGAAAACGCACCCAGGAGTCATCTTAGATGTTGGTCGAATGTTAGTTTGCATCTAGGGATGAAGTGAAAGCCAAGTGGATATCACATGGATCCATGGGCCCACCCAACTGAAAAGGCTCGTTATATCAAAACCCATAGATAGAGAAAAGGCTCGTTAAAAAAAGAGTGAATTACATTGTGGGTCCTTAAACTTTTTCCCACTTCTCACCTAGGTCAATGAACTTCTTTCACTTATCTAGGTCCATAAACTTTGTCTACGTCCTAACCGCCGTCCAAAACAAGCCACATGCTCTTTTTTTATTTTCGTAAACTAGTTTTAACTTTGAAAAATGGTATAAAATCATAGAAAAATCGTAAAAAGAAACATCTAGTTTTGTTAGACTCCACATAAGTAGATCTATGCAATAGATATATAAAATGTCATGGTTTAGTTTATAGTTTTTTCTATAGCTGTAGATCTATGTGTTTCAATGTGTTTTTGTGTTTAGGTGGTATTTAAATCAAGGGAGTAAAGTTGAGGGATGTCACATGGGGTGTCACATGGGGGTATCGCATGGGGGTGTCCAAGCGACCTGGACCGAAGCCCAATGGTTCTCAAACTTGGTCTAGAGCCTCTCTACTCATCATGAAGCCCAAGGGAAGTGGTGTGAGAACTAGAGGCCAAAATGTGAGGTCGGGCGACCCAACAAAAGCCCAACTAGAGTCCACCTTTCCATGTCATGCAAGGAAACACACCCAGGAGTCATCTCAGATGTTGGTCGAATGTCGGTTTGCATCCAGGGATGAAGTGAAAGCCAAGTGGATATCACATGGATCCATGGTCCCACCCAACTGAACTAAATGAAGTCCAATTCGATCGAAATTTCACCCAAGCTTATTTGGACCGTAGATCAATGCACTAACAAAAGATGGACGACAAATATATATATATATATATATATATATATATATATATATATATATATATATATATATGGAGGTGCTAGGTCAGATGACCCCAAGGTAGTTCAGCCAACCTTGGGGTCCCACCAAACCGCCTCAGACACTTTCCAACTAGGAAGCGTTGGATCATAAGGCGATGGAAATGGAGGGTTGGCTGACCCTCAAGGAGGTCGACCACCTTGGCACCACCTCCAACCGCCTTGCCTCTTTGCCTACATATGTACCCCCTCCACTCCATGCACTACAAAAGTGGTGCATGGCTCACTCTCAAAGACACACAAGGTGGAATACACAATGATGTTCAAGGTGAAGCCCTACCTCTATAGAAGTGTAGAAAATAGGGGGAGACTCTAGAGGAGCGTCGAGCTTGTCGGCAGCATCTCCAACTTGTACCTCAGCAGATGTGGGCCTCCTTCTTGTGAGCTACATCCGGGATTCTTCTTGGTATAAGGCCCTTGGCTAAGTAAGTGCTTACTTCATTGTTCACTGGTACATTGTTCTTTGAATGCTTAGTCTACCTTTGGTACCTAGATAAGAGTAGTATTCAATAGTGTCTGAGTGGTGCTTAGACTATAGTTTACTAGTGTTTGCAACTTGCTCCTCAGATGTGTGGTAGCTAGTGGGTGGTGATAGCCCCATCTAGTCTCTGTAGTCCACGACGTGTTTGGACAAGTTCTTAAAGTGTAGGGCTCGAAGTTGTAACGACACAAGTTATCTTTTGTAGTGCTTGACCAAAACAGAGCTCCGAGGTGAACAATCTTAGTAATCTCTTCCTTGATCGAGAAACATCACCATAAAGTTCCTCTCTACCTGATCTATCGTAAACACTTTGTTGTTATAGGATGAAATTGATGCATAGTAGATCACTCACGCTCCCCATGGAAATTGATTCCTTGGAATACTCCCATGTGAAAGCTACATTGACAACTGTGCACTTGCGGTTTTACCAGTTTGCCACATAAATTGTAAATAATTGCATAATAAGCTATCTTCTTGTTGCCAAAAACGAGCCTAGTGTGGAGGTGATCAATCCCACAAGAATGCTTTTGTGGAGGTTTCATTGCCCACAAGGATGACTAACTGTTGGATGCTAACTCGACTTACTAATGCTAATGCTTAATTTTTGTGTTTCAGGTTGTTGTTTGTGTTCGTCATGGTAGGTATGTGAAGAAGTTCATGAAGCACGTCCGGTTCTTGTCAACGTCATCTTCCGACAGCAGTCGTCGCAATAGCCAAGCTGGAAGTTCTGCATCCATGTCTGTTGCTCGCAAGGGTTTGACCATGAGGAAGAAGAAGTGCAGTCAACGACGACGAGGATCCGTGTCTTAAAGCATGATAGTCAAGTTGCTCTCTACACCGACTTGGAGAGCGAGGGAGGCCTTCAACATCCTCACACGCCTCATTTTGAAAAATTCATAAAAATATTAATTCCGAAATAATGATTTTCCTTGGCGGTTGACAATATCACTCAAAGAAATGGTTGTTTTCTTTGGAGGTTCACAACAACACTCAAGGAAAATTGCATATTTTCTTCTGGCTAAGTGGAACTGCAAAGGATACCAATTAGCTTGGCGGTTTACTACAACCACGCCAAAGAAATGATTATTCCTTTACGGCTGGATTTTGACACTGAAGGAAGTTCTGGGCCGCCAACGAATTTCCACGCTATGCTATTTCACGGAGCAAATGTGGAAAGTTTCTCCCGCACTGAAAAAAAATGTTTGTTAGGACGTGTTACCCGAGGCATGCTGTTATCCACAAGAAGTTACACTAGTGAACCGTTACAACATGGCAACGTATATGTCACTTTCCTAATTAACTTGGTAATTTAGCCGTTTTAGTTCAAACTTATCTGGCTGGTTCAAATAACAAATTGGCTTTCTCGTTCATCAAAAGTTTGGTCGTGCTTGCAGGCTGGACAAAACTAATTGACTACGGGTACACATATTATATTACGTAGCATTTTAACTTGCCTGCTGTATAATAATACTAGCAAATATCCCCGTGCGTTGCAATAGAATTTAATATATATAGATACGAGATATAGACGGAGCGATCCAATACGTAATGGAATTGAACCATGTATCCATCATCGCTAGAAACATAGATATAGAAATATTAATATTAGGTAGAAACATAGATATAGATAATACATTATTGCACTCAGCCGGCATGGCATTTTCATGTATAATGGTAAAACTACAGATCCATGCACATTAATCATTTACATGTTTTAGCAAGGTACTAGCTAGCTTCCAAATCAGATGGCAGATGATGGTATAGTTGAACGCAAGAATATACTGTACCAACAAACCAAGAAAAGCATCGAAGAATCAGACATATATGGCACAGAGCGTTCCCCGTTTATTTTGTCGCTTTTAGAGTACATCCAAGTACGACCATGTCAATTCGCACATCATCATCGTCATCATCATCATACATGCCGTCGCTTTACAACCGTGACTTTTCCTTCCTTTACAACCGTGACTTGACTAATATATTAATATTGCTATAAAATTATCAGGACCCGTCACCTTTATGGATCTATTAATAAACTTATTTTTGTTGTAAATAAAAGTGTAAATTAATGCCATCGTAATTACGCGCAGAATTGAAGGCCTTGAGGGAATGAACCATGGAGCCGCAGGTTACCGAGAAGCAAGAACATCGTCATTAATAAACAATGATCGTGGTGTTTGTCCTGCATTAATAAACAATTTTCATCGACCACGCGGAAATATAAATCTATTTCTCTGGTCTACCATGATCATGGTGTTTGTCCTGCATTTTTTTTGAAGTATTCTATATGAAAAAGGTAAATTAATTCCATCGTCACTACACTGTTTCTGTTTAAACCAGTAGAGGAATTATGAAAAATCAAAGCAAGGCTCACTAGAGTATGGGATGTAATCTTCCTCAGCAGTGGCGAACAAATAAGTCTCGATATGATCCTTATTGTTTATTATGATTATAATGCCCTTAGATTACTTCCAGTTTACATGCTAATGATGGTAAAAAGAAATAGGGGACCAAGATGCATGGTGTTAATCAATAAGGCCTATATGGAAAAATTCAAACCACTCATCAGAAGGTAAAGTTTCCGTTATTGCAAACGTCAAATTCATGACAACTGCATAGAAATATCGATCGATGGAGAATGATAAGGTACTCAATTTCTTGCCCACGACTACTGTAAAGAAGATCAAATATACAAAGACATTTTAAGTATAGTTTTCAGTTCTTCAGCATAGACATGCTTTCTAATAGAGTAAATATCGACATGTACCTCACAAGTAAACTGTCACTAACATTATAATTTTAATGCTATTCCTCTCACTTGATCAGTGTCAGATAAGAACTCATATTGTGATAGATGGCTAGAGTTTTTGATTGGGTGGTCGGATGTTTTTGATTAATGTGATAATTTCTATGATTTATCTATTTTCCCAAGGCATCTGGTGAGAATTAACGGTAGGTCATCCTGAGATCCACATTTTTTGACTAATAAAATATTGGATCATGACTGCCGAGTTCATTAATGTATTAGTAAATATCAGATCCACCCTCAAAAATTAAAATATCAGATTGAGAGCCGTTTGGTTAATCTTTTAATTAAATATCAAAGAAAATATTAGTCTATTAATAGAACCTAAGATAGAATTTATCAACCCAAACAAACAAGATATGCACGTATGCAAAACTACCAGTTTATAAAAGTGGTCCGATAGTCTAGAAAAATAATAACTCCATCTGTTCCGGTGCCTCCAACTGTTTTCAATATTGTTCATTGATAGAAAGATGATTTTAAATAATCTTCAGATCCACATCTAAGGTATCCACATGTCATTTATGAACGCACACATGTTAGACCAATAGAAGAAACCAGAACAAGCTTTGGAGTGACAAAAATCCGTGACATTGTGCTCCTGATCAAGTAACCTATTTTTTCCTTCACAAAAGACACCAAACTTTTACGTGTTTACATGCATGCTATTGCCACACCCTGTTGAGCGCATAATATTTCCTAATGTTTCTGCACATCTTAAATTACATTATTTTTCACTTCCAAATTTGTAGTGGCCAAAAAGTTAAGGTTCGATTTTGGGGACCAAATTTGAGCGAATATGAGAGGGCAATATCTCAGTCATCGCAATATCAACAACTGTGAAAAAAGTTAGCAGTAGGTCTTCATTCATTATCAATAATTCAATAATATTAGCCTTTGAGCAAACCTCCAAGGAGAATAAGGAATTTATATTTTGTAGCATATTCTTTGTCATCAACCAATGCACATAAACAAATGTCAATTCTTTTTCATGACAAATATAATTATGAATCCATTTCACTGCCTTTTTAATACATTCAAATTTATGAATCCATTTTACTTCCTTTTTAATGCATTATTCAGATCTGATTTGCATTAAGATTTGTCACATGTATTTATCTACAACCCTGTACCATTCAATCAGTTTGAGCCATTCTGGCAAGCAACTCTTGTGCAAACATACAATCTACTATTATGCCTACATAATAATTCCTCAGTTAATGAAACATACATATGATAAAGCTAAAATAAAGACCCCAGGCAACATATAACTACTAATATAAGCTATCACAAACAAATTATATATAAAGTCGCTACATATATTTCTAAATTATATACTTCTATAACGGTTAATTTAAAAATAAGCATAATGCTATGTTAAACCATATGAACCAACTAAACATGTATACATTAGAATAACTATTTATTTTAACAACTTATCTTGTGTGAAAAAATTATTCCCTTAATAAATGGCATAGTAATTAAGTTATATTAATACTAGAAGATAACAAAATTTCCAAATTGTTATTTACATTAATACTCCAAGATAATAAATTTTCCAAATTGTTATTCAATGTTAGTGTACACATTTTGACTAAAACATTATAATATACAAATATTTTTAATTTAATTTTAAGCACTCTATTGTCTAGAAGATGATGTTATATTATGCCATTATGAAAGATAATATAAAGTAACATGCTTAGATTTGTATCCAAATTATCTATATCTTACTCTTATTTTAATAGCGTATCAAAAAAATTTAAATAACCATAAAGCACAAATATGTTTCTCCACTACTCATGTTTAAATATTAATACAACAAAAAATTGGTTAAAGTAAACTTACATATTGTGCCAACATGCAAATGACACACACGTACTTAAGGTATATATTTTTTTTATAATTTAACTAAAATGTTTGACATATCTATATTGATAATATAACCATTACTACATAAAAATTTTGTTGCTAAAAAAACCAAACATCTTGAGAAAAGGAGGAGGTTAGTATATACCATAGGTGCCTACGTCTTCTCCATCGTAAATCCCATATCGAACCCTATCACTAATCTTAAGTGACATGATGTATGCTTAAAAATTAATGATTACTTATGTCACCATGATACTTAAGAGTAAATTTTAATACAAACATTTACTCATAAGATTCTAACCCGTGCGAGAGCACGGGTTGATGGACTAGTTAGATACAAACACCAGGCCACCTTCGTTCTCATCCATGTCGTAAGCACCGTATGTATGCGGAAATGGGACCAACCTAATAAGTGCTTGTTTGGCTGCACACCAATAGCTTCCTAGTTTATAGGGGTGGAAAGTTTTTTTTACTGGCAGGAGCTTCGCCTATCAATTAAGGGGAAAGAGTTTTACGTAAAGTGATGGGCAAAGCCGGAACACAACCAGAAGCACACAAATAAAAAATAGGTGGAAAGGTATTGTGATGGGTAATTAATTAATTTTTCACTCTAATAACTCACCGAACTCATATGGATTACGGTGGATTAGTGTGCACTGAACAAAGCCTAAGATGCGTTGGCCGGTTTTTCATTAAGAAAATAACTTCGGTGGTTGAATATATGACCACACCTTTATATAGCTCATCTGTCGTAAGGTTGTGGGTCCTACAATGACAAATGATGTTATATCAAAACCCACCGATAGAGAAAAGGCTCGTTAAAAAAAGAGTGAATTACATTGTGGGTCCTTAAACTTTTCCCAAGGTCAATGAATTTTTTTCACTCATCTAGGTCCATAAACTTTGTCTACGTCCTAACCGCCATCCAAAACAAGCCACGTGCTCTTTTTCTTATTTCGTAAACTAGTTTTATCTTTGAAAAATGGTATAAAATCATAGAAAAATCGTAAAAAGAAATATCTAGTTTTGTTAGACTCCACATAAGTAAATCTATGCAATAGATATATAAAATGTCATGCTTTAGTTTATAGTTTTTGCTATAGCTATAGATCTATGTGTTTCAATGTGTTTTTGTGTTTAGGTGGTGTTTAAATCCAGGGAGTAAAGTTTAGGGATGTCACATCGGGTGTCACATGGGGGTATCGCATGGGGTGTTCGAATACTAATAAAAAACAAATTATAAAATCCGTCAGTAATCCGCGAGATGAATTTAGTAAGCCTAATTAATCCATCATTAGCACATGTTACTGTAGCACCACATTGTCAAATCTTGGACTAATTAGGCTTAAAAAATTCATCTCACAAATTAGTCGCAATCTGTGCAATTAGTTATTTTTAGTCTATATTTAATACTCCATGCATGTGTCCAAACATCCGACGTGATATGGTGTAAACTTTATGGGAAGGAACTAAACAAGGCCTTAATTCATAATTGCAGCTCCGTTGCTCCAATTGTGGTGAAATTTTTATGGTAGACTAGACATTGTATGCTTGAGAAATGGTAAATGGTTCAACTCCAATGGAGCATGTATGACTGAGTTATTCAATTACCTAGGTTTATGCTTGTTTAATAGTTAATAAATTGTTTAAAAGGTGTAAAAATAGAAAATATGGTTTCATTGTCTTTTGGTGATGTTGTTATGCATTGGGAATACTTAACATCACCATGATGTTACAGAAAATGTTGAGCTTTAGATTTATCTTTGCATCACATGCTTTTCTTACAATTAAAACTTGTTTTTATTGTAGTAATTAGTCTATTAATTCTAGGCATGTAATATTTTTCGTGGTAGCTATGTTTTGTTATCATCTATCACCCATAAAAATCTCAGCTTCAAATTAAATGTTTGGTACACCACCAAATAATAATGGACATGTTTTAACTATTTATTAACTATTAAACAAGCATAAAGCTAGTTAAATCAATAATTCAGTCTTACATGCTCCACTGAAGCTGAAATTTTACCCTAACTCAAGCATACCATGAATAGTTTACCATAAAAATTTTACCATAATTGTAGCACAGGAACTGCAGTTATGAATTAAGCACAGAAACACATAGATCTACACAGCAAAAACTTTAATTAAAGGTGCCATATTATATATCTATTGCATAGATCTACTCACGTGGAGTCTAACAAAACTGGATTTTTCTTTTTATGATTTTCTATGATTTTATATAATTTTTAAAATTTCCAGTCAGTTTACAAAAGAAAGAAAAGAACATGTGGCGCCACATCAGTGGCCACATAGGCAGCAGAGTCCTATGTGGCCTACTTTGGACGGTGGCTAGGACATAAACAAAGTTCATGGACCGAGATGAGCAAAAAAAGTTCATAGATCTAGGTGAGAAGTGAGAAAAAGTTTAAAAAATCACAAGGCAATTCACTCGAAAAAAAGATACGCAGAGAAAAGGATGAATATCATGCTGACAAACCCATCTAAAAGATGGGTGGAGGGCATATTATTATCTACATAAGGATAGGAGCTATAACCTTTATGAAAACCCAAACAGATCCACACAAAACAGAATTCTCTGAGAAGGCGAGAGTCCGTTCTTGATTATCTTGATGTTCAAGAAATAAAGTCATGCATGACGAAGACTGAACATATGCATGACAAGTACTCGACGATCCAGGAAAGGAATTGAACATCTCACCAAGGACCATAGCTGTGACGTAGCTTGGAATGGATGTAGAGTTCTTCTGAATATTGTCTAGGCACTTCCTTTCCTTGCCCAAGTTCCATCCACAAGAAGATTTAATTTCCGGAGATGTCGAAGTCAAACAGTGTTGTCGACACCCCCTCTCAGTTGGTTGCACCTACCCTAATAGGTGACGCATAGGATTCATCATCAGTGAAAAATTTCACAGCAGTTGCGTAAAACCAACTGTAGTTCATGCCAAGTGTTGGTTAGACAAAAACAAAGTAGAAAAAGCCATCTGGAGTAATTCTTTGAAGATGCAATCACCATGTGAACGAATAAATGAATCCGCTAGTATTAGGTCTTGTTTGACACAACTTTTCCGCCATCTTCATGAGTTGTTTGAAGTTGTTTCTTTGTCTAAATAGGCATTTTGAAAACAAGTTCACCCATGAAGCTCCTTAAATCACGCTCTCACATAGAAATGAGGTGCTATAAAGCTGAAAATAGTAGCTTTTCACATCTTCTCCTCTCACTTATGGGCCCTACCATGTGTAAAGACTAGATTTGCCTCAGGTGCAACCACGGGACGGCAGGCATGGCCGCCGCTGGGGCCAGCAAGCGCTGCCGCGGCCGTCGGGCACGAGGTGAGCATGACTGTCGAGACCTAGGCACGGGCGAGCACTGTCCGAAGAAAGAACAGAGGTGTCGAGAGAGAAGGAAAGAAGGAAAGAAGAAAAGAAAAAGGTACTTTCAACATTTCATCTGCTCTGTCTACTATGTGAAGCTGCTTTGCCAAATGGATTGCCAAAACAGTTTTAGCTTTACCGAAAAAGGTGAATGTGAAAGCTGAAACACACAAAAAAGAACACTCTCACTAGTACTGAAGCTGAGCTGTGCCAAATGAGGCCTTAGTTAATGCTCAAGAATGCACAACCATTAGCGAGAAAATATATTTATCGCCAATGTATATATACCAAAACATAGACCATTTTTGGAGGTAGTTGCCTTAAGACGACCGCCTTCCTAAATCTATTTTTGGAGGCGGGCAAAAGTGTCCGCCTCGGTAAATAAAAAGTGCCCGCCTCCGTTAATCATAGGAATTAACCGAGGCAGTTGGATTTTGTGACCGCCTCCATTAATAAAACGGCACCGTCTTGCAAAATCATTTGTGTAGTAGTGTTTGATTTTTAAAATTTGAACCTTTGCATGTCTGATTTCCACCAAACTTTTTTTCTGAAAAATAATTCAAAATAGTTCTCTCACAGAAGTTGGAGCCAAGGTAGGGCCCACCTAGGGTCGCCAACCCATGACGACTTTGGGACAACATACTAGTGGTGCCACAAACTTCCATACTCCACCATTTTCTCTCTTTCAATTTCATCCATCCATGGTACAAATGTGATGGCTTGGTGTCGCCCGACCCCATGCATGGCCGGCTGAACCTCCCCTTCTCCTCTCTATAAAATGTCAAGCTCCGTGCCCTAAAGAGATGCAACACAAATCCTTCCAAACAAATTTCGTATTTTCAAAGCTCTCTGATCTTTTAAGCTTTTTGAGAAGATTGTTTTGAGTTGGTTTGGAAAAGAAAACAAAAATGTGTTATGTTGAGTAGATTGCTGTTGATGGTCACTAAGTCCTTATTTAATACCATGCATCAACCATGATTAAAATGAGAATCAAAATGACATCAACCATTATCATAGGGCTTGATTCTAATCAATTCTACAAGTTTTGGTGACCATGTGAGTGTAGGAACAAGGTGACTATGGACATGACAAAACACATTGTCAAATGCCCAATTTGAGTACACCGTGTCGAAGAGCTCGTCGAGATACACAAAATCAAGTTTGGTTCATCCAATTCAGAGTCCAGATGAGAAAGTTACGCCTTCCGGAAGATCGCGACACGAGCCGGGCTGGAAGTGGACAGAGAGTGTCGAGCGACCCCAAGTGACCAAGACCGAAGCCCAATGGTTCTCAAACTTGGTCTAGAGCCTCTCTACTCATCATGAAGCCCAAGGGAAGTGGTGTGAGAACTAGAGGCCAGAATGCGAGGTCGGGCGACCCAACGAAAGCGCAACTAGAGTCCACCTTTCCATGTCGTGCAAGGAAACACACCCAGGAGTCATCTCAGATGTTGGTCGAATGTCGGTTTGCATCCAGGGATGAAGTGAAAGCCAAGTGGATATCACATGGATCCATGGGCCCACCCAACTGAACTAAATGAAGTCCAATTCGATCGAAACTTCACCCAAGCTTATTTGGACAGTAGATCAATGCACTGACAAAAGATGGACGACAAATATATATATGTGGAGGTGCTAGGTCAGACGACCCCAATGTTGTTCAACCAACCTTGGGGTCCCACCAAACCGCCTCAGACACTTTTCAACTACCATTAGGGAACAATACGAAGCGTTGGATCATAAGGCGATGGAAATGGAGGGTTGGCTAACCCTCAAGGAGGTCGACCAACTTGGCCCCACCTCCAACTGCCTTGCCTCTTTGCCTACATATGTACCCCCTCCACTCCATGCACTACAAAAGTGGTGCATGGCTCACTCTCAAGACACACAAGGTGGAATACACAATGAAGTTCAAGGTGAAGCCCTACCTCTATAGAAGTGTAGAAAATAGGGGGAGACTCTAGAGGAGTGTCGAGCTTGTCGGCAGCATCTCCAACTTGTACCTCAGCAGATGTGGGCCTCCTTCTTGTGAACTACATCCGTGATTCTTCTTGGTATAAGGCACTTGGCTAAGTAAGTGCTTACTTCATTGTTCAATGGTACATTGTTCTTTGAATGCTTAGTCTACCTTTGGTACCTAGATCAGAGTAGTATTCAATAGTGTCTGAGTGGTGCTTAGACTATAGTTTACTAGTGTTTGCGGCTTGCTCCTCGGATGTGTGGTAGCTAGTGGGTGGTGATAGCCCCATCTAGTCTCTGTAGTCCACCACGTGTTTGGGCAAGTTCTTAAAGTGTAGGGCTCGAAGTTGTAACGACACAAGTTATCTTTTGTAGTGCTTGACCAAAACAGAGCTCCGAGGTGAACAATCTTAGTAATCTCTTCCTTGATCGAGTACCGTCACCTTAAAGTTCCTCTCTACTACCTTATCTATCGTAAACACTTTGTTGTTATAGGTGAAATTGATGCATAGTAGACCACTCATGCTCCCCATGGAAATTGAGTCCTTGGAATACTCCCATGTGAAAGCTACATTGACAACTGTGCACTTGCGGTTTTACCAGTTTGCCACATAAAGTGTAAATATTTGCATAATAAGCTATCTTCTTGTTGCCAAAAAAGAGCCTAGTGTGGAGGTGATCAATCCCACAAGGATGCTTTTGTGGAGGTTTCATTCCCCACAAGGATGACTAACTGTTGGATGCTAACTCGACTTACTAATGCTATTGCTTAATTTTTGTTTTTTGGGTTTTTGTTTGTGTTCATCATGGTAGGTATGTGAAGAAGTTCATGAAGCATGTCCGGTTCTTGTCAACGTCGTCTTCCGACAGCAGTCGCCGCAATAGCCAAGCTGGATGTTCTGCATCCATGTCCATTGCTCGCAAGGGTTTGACCATGAGGAATAAGAAGTGCAGTCAACCACGATGAGGATTCGTGTCTTAAAGCATGATAGTCAAGTTGCTCTCTACACCGACTTGGAGAGCGAGGGAGGCCTTCAACATCCTCATGCGCCTACGGCTTCAGGTCATTTTGAAAAATTCATAAAAATATTAATTCCGAAATAATGATTTTCCTTGGCGGTTGATAATATCACTCAAAGAAATGGTTGTTTTCTTTGGAGGTTCACAACAACACTCAAGGAAAATTGCATATTTTCTTCTGGCTAAGTGGAACTGCAAAGGATACCAATTAGCTTGGTGGTTTTCTACAACCACGCCAAAAAAGAAATGATTATTCCTTAACGGCTGGATTTTGACACTCAAGGAAGTTCTGGGCCGCCAACGAATTTCCACGCCATGCTATTTCACGGTGCAAATGTGGAAAGTTTCTCCCGCACTGAAAAAAATGTTTGTTAGGACGTGTTACCCGCGGCATGCTGTTATCCACAAGAAGTTACACTAGTGAACCGTTACAACATGGCAACGTATATGTCACTTTACTAATTAACTTGGTAATTTAGCCGTCTTAGTTCAGACTTATCTGGTTGGTTCAAATAACAAATTGGCTTTCTCGTTCATCAAAAGTTTGGTCGTGCTTGCAGGCTGGACAAAACTAATTGACTAAGGGTACACATATTATATTATGAGACTCCGATCTAGTACGCAGGAATAGCATTTTAACTTGCATGCTGGATAATAATACTAGCAAATATACCCGTGCATTGCAATAAAATTTAATATATATAAAGGGAGCGATCCAATACGTAATGGAATTGAACCATGTATCCATCATTGCTCACGAGCTATTCTAACTCGTATGACTATATATATGAGTCATAAGTACGGATCAAATAAAGAAGCAAGACAGAAAAAAACTCTCCACTAGCCGGTAGTTAGGGTGAGGTGGATAAAAGAAAATGGGATGAAATTTAGCTATAGAAATATTAGGTATATATTAATATTAGGTAGAAACATAGATATAGATAATACATTATTGCACTCAGCCGGCATGGCATTTTTCATGTATAATGGTCAAACTTACTGATCCATGCACATTAATCATTTACATGTTTTAGCAAGCTGCTAGCTAGCTTCCAAATCAGATGGCAGATGATGATATAGTTGAACAAAAGAATATACTGTACCAACAAACCAAGAAAAGCATCGAAGAATCAGACATACTATATGGCACAGGGCGTTCCCTGTTCATTTTGTCGCTTTTAGAGTACCCAAGTACGACCATGTCAATTCGCACATCATCATCATCATCATACATGCCGTCGCTTTACAACCGTGACTTTTTCCCATCTTATTAACTTCACACCTAATCGAACTGCCGTGCAAGATGTCCCTGATGACTTCCCTGCGACTTTCCACATGCCGTCGCAACGCTCGGTGCGCCGTCGCCTGTCTGCTCAGCCTCCAGGTATATTACTTTGTTGTTATAGTTTTTAGATATATTTGTGCTTCAAGAGATTTACTCATGCCTTTGGAACAATTTTTTTTCTCTCAACTACAGATCTTGCTTCCTACACTGAGATGATGTATTCTCTCAACTACAGATCTTGCTTCCTACACTGAGATGATGTACCCAGAGGATCAAACCCCTCCCCCCCCCTACTAACCATGGCAGGACATACCTATTGTAATGCTCTACTCAGCTTATTTGACGCTACTATTTGCGTCTTCATTTCGTCATCCATATACCAACATGTCAACAAGACCTGTTCTGCACTATCTATATTATGCTTTCAAATTTCTTTTTCCCTTGCACCACCATTTGCCTTCACTGCCAGGTTAGCTCTCTACACAGCCTTCATTCAATGCAGAGGCAAAATTATACACGCTCTATTCAGTACAACAGAAAATCATTATTCACCAGCCCGCATCGAAGCGCGGGGCTCCACCTAGTATGTATCAAATATGTCTCCACGGTCGACACGGTACATGCTAATGCGTTTTAATTTCTTTTTGTGCCTGCTGATGAAGCATAACTTACACCCTGTTCGCTTGAGCTACTTTTCAGCCACGGAACAGTGTTTTTCTCTCACAATATTTCAGCATAAGCATCAGCATAAGCCAAATTTTAGCATAAGCGTCTATCCCTTTCACAGCCATGCGTGCAAGCATGTGTGTGATCGAGCTGCGACATACTGAACCGGCCAGTAGATGTTTGGTTTGGCAGTGGGTTGTGGTAATGGAATAAAGGATCATCATCGGATCCTAGCTCAAAATCTGCTGAACACAGGGAATGAGATGGATGATCTCACTGTTACTAATTGAAGGTCCCAACAGTCATCAGACGCGCTAAAAAAAAGATAAATGCTAGAAAATCTCATATTAATCAGAAACATCCGGCCATCAAATCAAAAGACTTAGCCATCCATAACCATTGGATCTATTTTATTTTATACAAAATTACCCACCACTGCCATTATACTAAATAAAATCTATTTTGTAAAGAAAAGAAAAACTCTGCCGTACAAGAAAAATCTTCATCCGCATTCCAAACGTTTGCTTCATAGTTGGTTAATATAAAATATTAGATTGGTCTATCTATCACGTTGACTTGACTTGGATCTATTTTATTTTGTACAAAATTACCCAACCCAGCCATTGAACTAAATAAAATCTATTTTCTAAAAAAAAGAAAAATTTTGCCGTACAAGAAAAATCTTCATCCTTATTCCACACGTTTACTTCATAGTTGGTTAATATAAAATATTAGATTGATCTATCTATCACGTTGACTTGATTAATATATTAATATTGCTATAAAATTATCAGGACCCATCACCTTTATGGATCTATTAATAAACTTATTTTTGTTGTAAATAAAAGTGTAAATTAATGCCATCGTCATTACGCGCAGAATTGAAGGCCTTGAGGGAATGAACCATGGAGCCGCAGGTTAACGAGAAGCAAGAACATCGTCATTAATAAACAATGATCGTGGTGTTTGTCCTGCATTAATAAACAATTTTCATCGACCACGCGGAAGAAGAAATCTATTTCTCTGGTCTACCATGATCATGGTGTTTGTCCTGCATTTTTTGTGAAGTATTCTATATGAAAAAAGGTAAATTAATGCCATCGTCATTACACTGTTTCAGTTTAAACCAGTAGAGGAATTATGAAAAATCAAAGCAAGGCTCACTAGAGTATGGGATGTAATCTTCCTCAGCAGTGGCAAACAAAATAAGTCTCGATATGATCCTTATTGTTTATTATGATTATAATGCATGCCCTTAGATTACTTCCAGTTTACATGCTAATGATGGTAAAAAGAAATAGGGGACCAAGATGCATGGTGTTAATCAATAAGGCTTATATGGAAAAATTCAAACCACTCATCAGAAGGTAAAGTTTCCGTTATTGCAAACATCAAATTCATGACAACTGCATAGAAATATCAATCAATGGAGAATGATAAGGTACTCAATTTCTTGCCCACGACTACTATAAAGAAGATAAAATATACACAAGACATTTTAAAGTATAGTTTTTAGTTCTTCAGCATAGACATGCTTTCTAATAGAGTAAATATCGACATGTACCTCACAAGTATACTGTCACTAACAATATAATTTTAATGCTATTCCTCTCATTTGATCACTGTCAGATAAGAACTCATATTGTGATAGATGACTAGAGTTTTTGATCAGGTGGTCGGATATTTTTGATTAATGTGAGAATTTCTAGCATTTATTTATTTTTCCAGCGCATTTGGTGAGAATTAACGGTAGGTCATCCTGAGATTCACAATTTTTGACTAATAAAATATTGGATCAGGATTGCCGAGTTCATTAATGTATTAATAAATATCAGATCCACCCTCAAAAATTAAAATATCAGATTGAGAGCCATTTGGTTAATCTTTTAATTAAACATTAAATAAAATATTAGTCTATTAATAGAACCTAAGATAGAATTTATCAACCCAAACAAACAAGATATGCACGTATGCAAAACTACCAGTTTATAAAAGTGGTCCGATAATCTAGAAAAATAATAACTCCATTTGTTCCGGTGCCTCCAACTGTTTTCATTATTGTTCATTGATAGAAAGATGATTTTAAATAATCTTCAGATTCACATCTAAGGTATCCACATGTCATTTATGAACGCACACATGTTAGACCAATAGAAGAAACCAGAACAAACTTTGGAGTGACAAAAATCCATGACATTGTGCTCCTGATCAAGTAACCTATTTTTTCCTTCACAAAAGACACCAAACTTTTACGTGTTTACATGCATGCTATTGCAGCACCCTGTTGACCGCAAAATATTTTCTAATGTTTCTGCACATCTTAAATTACATTATTTTTCACTTCCAAATTTGTAGTGGCCAAAAAGTTAAGGTTCGATTTTGGGGACCAAATTTGAGCGGATATGAGAGGGCAATATCTCAGTCATGGCAATATCATCAACAACTGTGAAAAAAGTTAGCAGTAGGTCTTCATTCATTATCAATAATTCAATAATATTAGCCTTTGAGCAAACCTCCAAGGAGAATAAGGAATTTATATTTTGTAGCATATTCTTTGTCATCAACCAATGCACATAAACAAATGTCAATTCTTTTTCATGACAAATATAATTATGAATCCATTTCACTGCCTTTTTAATACATTCAAATTTATGAATCCATTTTACTTCCTTTTTAATGCATTATTCAGATCTGATTTGCATTAAGATTTGTCACATGTATTTATCTACAACCCTGTACCATTCAATCAGTTTGAGCCATTCTGGCAAGCAACTCTTGTGCAAACATACAATCTACTATTATGCCTACATAATAATTCCTCAGTTAATGAAGCATACATATAATAAAGCTAAAATAAAGACCCCATGCAACATATAACTACTAATATAAGCTATCACAAACAAATTATCTCTAAAGTCGCTACATATATTTCTAAATTATATACTTCTATAACGGTTAAGTTATAAATAAGCATAATGCTATGTTAAACCATATGAACCAACTAAACATGTATACATTAGAATAACTATTTATTTTAACAACTTATCATGTGTGAAAAATTATTCCCTTAATAAATGACATAGTAATTAAGTTATATTAATACTCGAAGATAATAAATTTTCCAAATTGTTATTTACATTAATACTCCAAGATAATAAATTTTCCAAATTGTTATTCAATGTAAGTGTACACATTTTGACTAAAACATTATAATATATAAATATTTGTAATTTAATTTTAAGCACTGTATTGTCTAGAAGATGATGTTATATTATGCCATTATGAAAGATAATATAAAGTAACATGTTTAGATTTGTACCCAAATTATCTATATCTTACTCTTATTTTAATTGCGTATCAAAAAAATTTAAATGACCATAAAGCACAAATATGTTTCTCCACTACTCATATTTAAATATTAATACAACAAAAAATTTGTTAAAGTAAACATACATATTGTGCCAACATGCAAATCACACACACACACACACACACACGTACTTAAGGTATATTTTTTTTATAATTTAACTAAAATGTTTGACATATCAATATTGATAATATAACCATTACTACATAAAAAATTTGTTGCTAAAAAAACAAACATCTTGAGAAAAGGAGGAGGTTAGTACATACCATAGGTGCCTACGTCTTCCCCATCGTAAATCCCACATCGAACCCTATCACTAATCTTAAGTGACATGGTGTATGCTTAAAAATTATTGATTACTTATGTCATCATGATATTTAAGAGTAAATATTAATACAAACATTTACTCCTAAGATTCTAACCCGTGCGAGAGCACGGGTTGATGTATTAGTTAGATACAAACACTAGGCCACCTTTGTTCTCATCCATGTCGTAAGCACCGTATGTATGCGGAAATGGGACCAACCTAATAAGTGCTTGTTTGGCTGCACACCAATAGCTTCCTAGTTTATAGGGGTGGAAAGGGTTTTTTTTAGGAACTGGCAGGAGCTTCGCCTATCAATTAAGGGGAAAGAGTTTTACGTAAAGTGATGGGCAAAGCTGGAACACAACCAGAAGCACACAAATAAAAAATAGGTGGAAAGGTATTGAGATGGGTAATTAATTAATTTTTCACTCTAATAACTCTCCTAACTCATATGAATTAGGGTGGATTAGTGTGCACTGAACAAAGCCTAAGATGCGTTGGCCGGTTTTTCATTAAGAAAATAACTTCGGTGGTTGAATATATGTCCACACCTTTATATAGCTCATCCGTCGTAAGGTTGTGGGTCCTGCAATGACAAATGATGTTATATCAAAACCCATAGATAGAGAAAAGGCTCGTTAAAAAAAGAGTGAATTACATTGTAGGTGCTTAAACTTTTCCCCACTTCTCACCTAGGTCAATGAACTTTTTTCACTCATCTAGGTCCACAAACTTTGTCTACGTCCTAGTCGCCATCCAAAACTAGCCACGTGCTCTTTTTTTTTATTTCGTAAACTAGTTTTAACTTTGAAAAATGGTATAAAATCATAGAAAAATCATAAAAAGAAACATCTAGTTTTGTTAGACTCCACAAAAGTAGATCTATGCAATAGATATATAAAATGTCATGCTTTAGTTTATAGTTTTTTCTATTGCTGTAGATCTATGTGTTTCAATGTGTTTTTGTGTTTAGGTGGTGTTTAAATCCAGAGAGTAAAGTTTATGGATGTCGCATCAGGTGTCATATGGAGGTGTCGCATGGGTTGTTCGAATACTAATAAAAAAATAAATTACAGAATCAGTCAGTAATCCACGAGATGAATTTATTAAGCCTAATTAATCCATCATTAGCATATGTTTACTGTAGCACCACATTATCAAATCATGGACTAATTAGGCTTAAAAAATTCATCTCGCAAATTAGTCGCAATCTGTACAATTAGTTATTTTTAGGCTATATTTAATACTCCATGCATGTGTCCAAACATCCGACGTGATAGGGAGTAAACTTTAGGGGAGGAACTAAACAAGGCCTTAATTCATAATTGCAGCTCCGTTGCTCCAATTGTGGTGAAAATTTTATGGTACACTAGACATTGTATGCTTGAGAAATGGTAAATGGTTCAACTCCAATGGAGCATGTATGACTGAGTCATTCAATTACCTAGGTTTATGCTTGTTTAATAGTTAATAAATAGTTTAAAAGGTGTAAAAATAGAAAATGTGGTTCCATTGTCTTTTGGTGATGTTGTTATGCATTGGGAATACTTAACATCACCATGTTGTTACAGAAAATGTTAAGCTTTAGATTTATCTTTGCATCACATGCTTTTCTTTCAATTAAAACTTCTTTTTATTGTAGTAATTAATCTATTAATTCTAGGCATGTAATATTTTTTGTGGTAGCTATTTTTTGTTATCATCTATCACCCATAACAATCTCAGCTTCAAATTAAATGTTTGGTACACCACCAAATAATAATGGCATGTTTTAACTATTTATTAACTATTAAACAAGCATAAACCTAGGTAAATCAATAACTCAGTCTTACATGCTCTACTGAAGCTGAAATTTTACCATAGCTCAAGCATACAATGAATAGTCTACCATAAAAATTTCACCACAGTTGGAGCACAGGAGCTGCAGTTATGAATTAAGCACAGAAACACATAGATCTACACAGCAAAAACTTTAATTAAAGGTACCATATTATATATCTATTGCATAGATCTACTCATGTGGAGTCTAACAAAACTGGATTTTTCTTTTTACGATTTTTCTATGATTTTATACATTTTTTAAAATTTCCAGACAGTTTACAAAAGAAAGAAAAGAACACATGGCGCCACATCAGTGGCCACGTAGGCAGCAGAGTCCTACGTGGCCTACTTTGGATGGTGGCTAGGACATAAACAAAGTTCATGGACCGAGATGAGCGAAAAAAGTTCATAGATCTAGGTGAGAAGTGAGGAAAAGTTTAAAAAACCACAAGGCAATTCACTCATAAAAAAGATACGCAGAGAAAAGGATGAATATCATGCTGACAAACCCATCTAAAAGATGGGTGGAGGGCATATTATTATCTACATAAGGATAGGAGCTATAACCTTTATGAAAACCTAAACAGATCCACACAAAACAGAATTCTGAGAAGGTGAGAGTCCGTTCTTGATTATCTTGATGTTCAAGAAATAAAGTCATGCATGACGAAGAATGAAGATATGCATGACAAGTACTCGACGATCCAGGAAAGGGATTGAACATCTCACCAAGGACCAGAGCTGTGACGTAGCTTGGAATGGATGTAGAGTTCTTCTGAATATTGTCTAGGCACTTCCTTTCCTTGCCCAAGTTCCATCCACAAGAAGATTTAATTTCCGGAGATGTCGAAGTCAAACAGTGTTGTCGACACCCCCTCTCAGTTGGTTGCACCTACCCTAATAGGTGACGCATAGGATTCATCATCAGTGAAAAATTTCACAGCAGTTGCGTAAAACCAACTATGCCAAGTGTTGGTTAGACAAAAACAAAATAGAAAAAGCCATCTGGAGTAATTCTTTGAAGATGCAATCACCATGTGAACGAATAAATGAATCCGCTAGTATTAGGTCTTGTTTGACACAACTTTTCCGCCATCTTCATGAGTTGTTTGAAGTTGTTTCTTTGTCCAAATAGTTATTTTGAAAACAAGTTCAGTCATGAAGCTCCTTAAATCACGCTCTCACATAGAAATGAGGTGCTATAAAGCTGAAAATAGTAGCTTTTCACATCTTCACCTCTCACTTATGGGCCCTACCATGTGTAAAGACTAGATTTGCCTCTGGTGCAACCACGGGACGGCGGGCACGGCCGCCGTTGGGGCCAGCAAACGCTGCCACGGCCGTCGGGCACGAGGTGAGCACGACCGTCGAGACCTAGGCACGGGCGAGCACTGTCCGAAGAAAGAACAGAGGTGTCGAGAGAGAAGGAAAGAAGGAAAGAAGAAAAGAAAAAGGTACTTTCAACATTTCATCTGCTCTGTCTACTATGTGAAGTTGCTTTGCCAAATGGATTCCCAAAACAGTTTTAGCTTCACCAAAAAAGGTGAATGTGAAAGCTGAAACACACAAAAATGAACACTCTCATTACTACTGAAGCTGAGCTGTGCCAAATGAGGCCTTAGTTAATGCTGAAGAATGCACAAGCATGGGCGAGAAAATATATTTATCGCCAATGTATATATACCAATCATCGTTATATGTTGCAATTTGATGTGCAATATGACAGACGCGTAGATGGGGGCGTGGCAACTCTCGCTGACGAAATGTGTAGTAACTAGATAGCTGCTATTGAGACAAATATATAGTACACTTCAAGCTCCTACTCTACCCATGTAATCAGATGTCATTTCAGATAGATGGAACTGCAAAGCTTGTAGAGGCCATATCGACGATCCGATCCTCCATAGTTTTCGGTAACGAGAGTGACGACCGTACCCGATGGATCGACTCCGCGACCTACCCACCCGATCGATCGCTTACATCTTCACTACATCACCACTGTATGCACTGATGCACAGTTCTGCTTTTGTAAGCCATACATCTAACAGTGGTTGCAGAATTCTTCAGCATCAAACATATGAGATCCAGAGATATTATTGATATGGTCATCGCTGCGCTGCGTAGGCAGCAGGGGGCATTCCTCGACAATATCTGCCATAATAGAGAGGCATCCTTTCTGAAAGCCATGCTTAACCAACAACCATACCAAACCAAACCACACGAAAAGCGGCCGTCCTATATGCCTATATGCCCACAATGGACCGATTGGCCCGTCCACATCGCATTTGCATCCATCACTGTCCTTATCAACGAGCCACTAGTGGCCAAGCTTGCACTTCACCAACAACATGCATGGTTTCAGGTAGGGATGATGCAAGCTAGTTTCTAGACTTTCTTTTTCTATGACGACTATACTTGCTCGATCTGATCTCTGTTTACAGAATGCAAGGGTCTTTTCATTTAGATAGGGATTTGCTTGGGATCCAGAACAAATTTGAACATAATATGTGTTAGCTAATCTACTGTCACCTTATGAGAACACAGCAGAGGAAGGCGGCGCCGACTTAGCTGCCTGCTGTGTGTGAACACAGCAAAGGAAGGCGGCGCCGACTTTGCCCCCTGTTGTGATACAGTAGCCGCTGTAGGTGCAGGCGCCGCACGGCTCACCTACAGCACTGTAGGAACAGACAGTGGCCGGCGCAGAGTCAGCCCTGTCAGGTTATCTAGTTACTGTGCCAGCATGGGCGCTGCACATGGACTAGATAGTTAGAGTTGTATAAATAGACATGTATGGCAACTCAGTAAAGAGCTCAGATTTGCCATCACACAGACAGGGCTTCGGCCAACGCCGTTGCCTTGTATTGTGCGTGCTTGCTCTGTTCTCCCTTCCTCTTTTAGCTCGATCCGTAGTGTGTGGGTACGGACAACGCCGGTACGTGGTCTGCACGGCTAGTGGGTGCTCGGCAACACTAGCGCGTGCTCGGCGAGACCGACAAGTGCTCCACTCGCCTGAGCCGGTGGTCGGCAAGATCGGCTGGAGTGGTTCACTGTCGTGAGCCGGTGATCCTGTGAGACCAACGGAGTGGTCTGGAGATCATCTCGGTGGTCGGGAGGCTAACTGTGGGCCAACAATATGGCCTGAAATTTCCGGGACCATGATGCAATCCCTCTTTCCAATCGAGGAGGGTGCAAGTGCAAGTTGTGACTAGCTAGATTGTAGTGGTGGGCACATGCATAGATAGGACGACGTCTCTCTGATACTCACAACATGGTTTTGAGAGTAAGCATCAAAGCAAGCAGCCATTGCTTGCGTTGTCTAGTAGTATTGAGAGATACACTACTAGCTAGTACAAGGAGCTAGCTAGCTAGCTAGACTAGCTCTAGCTGGGGGAAGGTGTATGTTTTTCCAGTAACATCTGCATACAGAGAATGACTCGCTAACAGATGTTTGTACCTGCTAACCGAACCACAAAGGATGTAGATTAAGGATCTTATTAGCACAATTTCAACAAATGCAGTAATTGGGTGACAAGGTGTGTGCTAGTGCCACCATACTTATCCTGGCCGTTTCACACGTGCGGATGGTGCAGTTTGCGATGACCTTCTGTCTGGACATGCATGTCGCCGTCCAGCGCGCGACAAAGGGAACGGTACGGCAACCTTAAGTAAATTTTCTATAGCTTACTCCATGACTAGTACAGAAACGGTTGTTGATAGAGGGTTCATAAACACTACTATAGAATTGATTTTTTTAAGTAAAGTCTCTATTTTTTAGTAAACACGGCTCTATATAAAACAACCTCTAAAAATATTTTGTGAAACGACCCGCCTCTAGAAATCCATTCTTAGAGATGGCTGGTATTTGTAGGCGTCTTTAAAATGTCCGTATCTTTAGAGGTAGTTGAATTAAGAGCCGCCCCGAATTGTAGAGGTGGTTGGATCTAAAGCCACCTCTAAAATTCATAACCATTTCAAATGAAGTTGGATGGAGACAAACTTTATACTAATTATTGTATATCTCGAAGAGATCTATAACTTTGTAGTTGATATTTTTTTAATTTGAAATTATTTAGATCCCATAAATTCTATTTGAAGTTCTTATGTTTTCAAAATTCGAATTTTTAGAATGTTTCAAACGACATGGAATGGAGAAATAACCAAAACCAAAGTTACAGATCTCAAAAAGATCTAAAACGACACTGCAATCTATAAGTTTTCATTAAATAATCTATGGTCCCACATTTTGAAATTCAATTTTTTTCAAGCACCTGAAATGGAGAAATGACAAAAAACCAAAGTTGTAGATCAAAGAGCTATACAACTTTGTAGTGTATAACCTTTCATTCAAATCATTTATCAAAGGAAAATTCTGTTTGGATTTCTCACAATTTGAAATTTAAAATTTTAAAACGACCTCGGATGGAGAAATAAACAAAACCAAAGTTAGAGTACTTGACGATATCTACAACTTTCCGGTTGAAACCTTTTTCATTTTAATCCATTTAGGATCCCAAATATTTATTTCAAAATTTTTAAAATGAATGCAAAAGTAATGTATCTACCACTTTGGTTGTGTTTGGTTCTGCTTGGAAAAAGTGCTTCTACTGTAGAAAAGCATAATGCCAACAAAACAGGTAGGATCAAAAATTGTTTTTGTAGAAGCAGCTGCTTTCATGTAGTACAATTTTCATAGTACCCTGGACCCTGCTTTTGGCTTTCAGCTTTCAGCTTTCAGCTTTCCCAAATGGGTGGAAATAAAAGAGAATATACAATTGTTTCAAAAGGAATAAAAGAGAGAGGGTACGTTTTGTAGTTGTTTTAACCAAACATCTTACAGTTTTTCGTCACACAACTCACGACAGCTTTTCACACCTCATAGCTAAACTAAATAGACCCTTTGTCACACCCAATTTTAAGGATAAAATTGAATGCACTAAACTCATGTGTGCCCAGGGATCAGTCACACACATAAGTTGACAAATTATAAAAAGTATCATCACGGTGTATCTTACATAACGAATAATAGCATCACATTGACTTACACAACACAGCGGAAGATTAAAAAGATGACACTCTCGTGGAACTCCATCACAGGGAAGGTCAACTGGTTGACCACAAGCCTAATAATCTTCAGGAAACTCCTCATATCCATTGGCATCTGTTACCCATCCGGGATTTTTATCCAAATATTGAAAATTAAACAAGCGTAAGTACGTCCCGTACTCAACAAGATAACATGGGGTTCATGAGGCTCAAAAAGGATGACACTGGTTTACTGCAGTTAGCACTTTTAGTAGATTCAAGATTTTATCCTCATCTATTATTAAGTTATGCTTAAGCTCCCTTTTAAACCCACGTGATCATATATCCGATCCAATTGAGTCATGTGACATCATCTTAATCATCTCGTATAAACAACATTATAAGTAGCCATCTATTCTGTGAGTTTTCCGGGCCGCTCGTGACCGTGAGCACGGCTGTTATAACAGTTTGTTACCCTCTGCAGAGGTGGTGCACATTCACCGCGAGTCGTGATCCCCATATGCCCGGGTTAATTACTCCCATGTCACTTCCAAGGTGAGCGGGCAGGGTACACTATGAAGCCATTTCATAGGTTTCCCTAACAAGTTAGGGCCGCTAGGTTTCCTTGGCAGGCAGATGTAGGAACCCCCCTTTCCTATGGCACATATCCATCGCGGCTATACACATAGGAACAGAGGCAGTCCTATACCCAACGTGGCAAGCCCCATTTGCGCCATAAAGGTAACCTCTAACAAGCTAGAAAAGGTCCTATTACTGAGCTAAAGTCAGAGCCATATGACCCTCACGGTTGCACTGTCAGTCCCAGCTTTTGCCGACAGATAAGTCCTTATGGAGGGCCGAGAGCAACATGAACAAAGGTCATTTGCACATTCGCCCTATGGAACAGTTGTTATAAATCATGTTACTCACTTTGTTCCATAGTATCATTCATCAACATGTATGTCAAGTTCAGTTAGAGCACTAGCAATCTACCCATATGCATTTAACCCATAGGAGACAAGGAACAGGATAAACAATCACTAGGATATCCTTACGGGTATCAAAATTAGACACATGCAAATGAGTAATTGATTAAGGTGAATAGGACATCAAGGAAGGCCCATGCTATACTTGCCTTGGTTCATAAACTCGTGCTGGTCCTGCTGGTCGTCGAAGAGTTCTTGGTCTCCAACGTTTTCCTCACCGTCTGAACGCGACCAACACGGCAACATACAACATTCCAAAAGCATTCATGCAAAGCAAACATTCCTATCATTAGAACAGTACACCAACAGTATTGAAAACAAGATAAAATGTTTGTAAAACTAATCTACGTTTCGCTACGATCACGTCAACGCGAAGTTCACGAAAAACGGAGCTACAATGCGAAAGTTATGATTAAAACGGGTTTTCCAAAAGCCCTATATTTAATTAATTCTAATCATGAAATTAAAAAGTTTCAAACTTGACTAACAGCAGCTCCAACATGTAGCTTATGAAATTACGAAGCTAACGCGATTTGAATGGGTCAATTCGGAGTTAAAACGACAATTCTATAAGTTTAAAGCAGTTGAATGGCATTTACGTAAATACTGAAAGCGTACTTTTGACTTAACAGCGAAGTTTACGCTTTCTAAACAGGTTTGCGCATTCGGAGAAATACGCTAAGGACGGCGGGTTAGGACTTAGAAAAATCCAGGGACTCTTTAGCAAATTTACCCCGAAGGGTATCTTCTATTTCGGCCGTTGATCGCGCGATGGACGGTTCGGATTAGCACTGGGGGTTTTTACCCACGGAGCAGGTGACTCGGCGAGGCAAGCCATGGCGGCGGCGTGAAGCTCATTGGCGCTTGCATGTAAGGAGCCCACGGTCCACCAAAATGGCCACCGAGGACACCCGTGAGATCGGAGGGTACGGGGTTCATGCCACGCGGGAAGACGGCGGAGGGGGCAACCGGCGCGGCCATGGCGCCATGGCGGCGGCATGGAGCTCATGGACGCTATGAAAGGGCGCTAAAAAGCCATGAAACTCGAAAAGAAATG
Source organism: Miscanthus lutarioriparius (assembly GCA_904845875.1). NCBI lineage: Eukaryota > Viridiplantae > Streptophyta > Magnoliopsida > Poales > Poaceae > Miscanthus > Miscanthus lutarioriparius. The sequence continues at coordinate 53,573,010 of CAJGYO010000010.1, forward strand.
CATGGGGAGAGAGAGGGGACCACGGCGAGCTCACCACGGGCGAAAAACGGATGCGGTGATGGCTCGGAGACGACGGAGACGCGGACGGCGAGGCGACGGAACGGTCGCTCGCAAGACAGTGGATCCGGCGAAGTCTTTGCGTGATTTGCATGTGGAGGTGGGGAAGGTCCGGCAAAGGGCAAAGCGGTCGGTGGTGAAGGAGCGAGGAAGGCGCGGCAGCGGTTGGGCGTGATGCTGGGCCGGCCCAAGATGGAACGGGAGGAGGGAGGAAAAGGGGAAGGCGAGCGGGCCGCGGGGGAACTTGGGCTAGCAGGCCAGGCCAGGCCGGCGGGGAAAGAGTGGCCAGCGGGCCGAAATGGAGAAAAGAGGGAATGGAAAGGAATTTCCTTTTTCTTTTTATAAATAATTTTTTCCAATCTCATTTTCAAGGTAAATTTGAATTCAATTCAAATTTTAGTCAAAGCTAATCATTACAAAAACAAATGCACAGCAGCATGAATGCATCAATATGTTTCTATTCCTTATATTTGATTTTAATTTCCCAAAAATTATTAATTTCCTATATTTAAATGCACACAATATAACATAAATAAATCAAATTTACTATTTTAAAAGATTGCAAATTTTAGGGTGTTACAATTCTACCCCTCTTAAGATGAATCTCGTCCTCGAGATTCGGAGGACGTCGACTTGGAGATAGGGATACTCCGTCTTTGGATTCTCCTTTACTGCCTCGTGTAGTCCCATCGTCTTGATGAGGATCCCACTTTACCTTGCATATCTGTTGATCTTACTCCAAACGATACTCAGGTAACTCCAATCACTAGGCCACCTTTCCTTTTGAGTCCACAATACCAATTCTTTTTCTTAAAATACCCACCTTTCGACGAAAATTCCTTACTTTATTGATCAGAAGGAAATTCTTCCACCAATCTTCAAAACATGAATGATTCTGGTTAAGTTGCTCGAACTTGGAATACAATTCTTGATCCTTGGTGTCATCCGAACCTTCTTAGCACCACTCCCATTGCTAAGGGCATCGGTCATGACTTTTGCTTCTCCAAGTGATAGCACTTTTCCAAGTCATAATCAATTTTCCTTCCAACGAGGATATCACCAATTCAAGACCAACTTATCGAAGATGTCCTATAGATTCTTGATCCAAACTAACTTAAAAGCTTCTCTAGTAGCTCTACCAAAATCTTAATGATCTCGGATAAACCTTCGTTGAACCTTTAACCAAACCTCATTGAGACTCTGAGTTTCTCTCACATCTTTGGATACCACCACGCTTCCGCTGCGCAAACAAGAACGTAGGACACTTCGGCTTGCAAATTCTTCACTTGGCTACCCCCCTTAAGAAAAGATGAACTAGGGGACACCAAAGTATAGCTTGCATCTCCTTTTAGATGAGCTAACTTGTATCAAGATGTTCTGACATCCCAACGATACTCTTGTGTAAGAGCAAGAAAAACCTTCCACAACCTCCTTATATAACACTTTTCCAAATTCTGCAGTTAACTTGGTTGAAAACAGTAAACAACAGAAACTACTCCAGATTCCAAACAGCACAGATGCAACGTCTTGTGATTTTCGTATCTCCATAATCAAAATAGCTATCACACTGATTCTTGCGCTCAGAGAAAGATATTGAAGCCTACTATTGTCCAGAATTTTCTCATCATTTTTGGTTGTCCAAGAATAGAGATATAAGCCGAAGAGTGCAGACTGCTCCGAAAAGACAGGATAGGAAAAACAGACAAAAACCAAGACCCGACTATTTATTTCATTAATCCTTATGCCTTAGGCCTATTACTATCTGAAATTGTGGGAACACCCAACAAGATCATTGCAATCATTACAAAGATTCAAAACGACCATAAGCATAATGACAACTCAACAAACAATAAAGATGCACAATTCAATCATTAACTCATCTTGCGATACTATCGTTCTCATTGCTCCAGGGATAACAATCCTAAGACTTATATTCAGAGAACGTAAGAAGGTGGTGAGGAGTAGTTCTAAAAGCATATCAAATCAAGGAGTGAAGATGAGAACAAAGACTTCAAAATAAGCACCAAGGTAGAGATGAATAGCAAGGGTAGGGATATAGTAGAGAAGAAAATATCAAGATTCAAAGAACAAGGATTTTTGTAACAACATCTAAACCATAAAACGACCAGTTTCTAACTAGGCTTGCGTCCTACAGTCAACACTGCTTTGATACCATTTTGTCACACCCAATTTTAAGGATAAAATTGAATGCACTAAACTCATGTGTGCCCAGGGATCAGTCACACACATAAGTTGACAAATTATAAAAAGTATCATCACGGTGTATCTTACATAACGAATAATAGCATCACATTGACTTACACAACACAGCGGAAGATTAAAAAGATGACACTCTCGTGGAACTCCATCACAGGGAAGGTCAACTGGTTGACCACAAGCCTAATAATCTTCAGGAAACTCCTCATATCCATTGGCATCTGTTACCCATCCGGGATTTTTATCCAAATATTGAAAATTAAACAAGCGTAAGTACGTCCCGTACTCAACAAGATAACATGGGGTTCATGAGGCTCAAAAAGGATGACACTGGTTTACTGCAGTTAGCACTTTTAGTAGATTCAAGATTTTATCCTCATCTATTATTAAGTTATGCTTAAGCTCCCTTTTAAACCCACGTGATCATATATCCGATCCAATTGAGTCATGTGACATCATCTTAATCATCTCGTATAAACAACATTATAAGTAGCCATCTATTCTGTGAGTTTTCCGGGCCGCTCGTGACCGTGAGCACGGCTGTTATAACAGTTTGTTACCCTCTGCAGAGGTGGTGCACATTCACCATGAGTCGTGATCCCCATATGCGGGTTAATTACTCCCATGTCACTTCCAAGGTGAGCGGGCAGGGTACACTATGAAGCCATTTCATAGGTTTCCCTAACAAGTTAGGGCCGCTAGGTTTCCTTGGCGAGCGGATGTAGGAACCCCTTTCCTATGGCACATATCCATCGCGGCTATACACACATAGGAACAGAGGCGGTCCTATACCCAACGTGGCAAGCCCCATTTGCGCCATAAAGGTAACCTCTAACAAGCTAGAAAAGGTCCTATTATTGAGCTAAAGTCGAGCCATATGACCCTCACGGTTGCCTTTGTCGGTCCCAGCTTTTTGCCGACAGATAAGTCCTTATGGAGGGCCGAGAGCAACATGAACAAAGGTCATTTGCACATTTCGCCCTATGGAACAGTTGTTATAAATCATGTTACTCACTTTGTTCCATAGTATCATTCATCAACATGTATGTCAAGTTCAGTTAGAGCACTAGCAATCTACCCATATGCATTTAACCCATAGGAGACAAGGAACAGGATAAACAATCACTAGGATATCCTTACGGGTATCAAAATTAGACACATGCAAATGAGTAATTGATTAAGGTGAATAGGACATCAAGGAAGGCCCATGCTATACTTGCCTTGGTTCATAAACTCGTGCTGGTCCTGCTGGTCGTCGAAGAGTTCTTGGTCTCCAACGTTTTCCTCACCGTCTGAACGCGACCAACACGGCAACATACAACATTCCAAAAGCATTCATGCAAAGCAAACATTCCTATCATTAGAACAGTACACCAACAGTATTGAAAACAAGATAAAATGTTTGTAAAACTAATCTACGTTTCGCTACGATCACGTCAACGCGAAGTTCATTTAAAAACGGAGCTACAATGCGAAAGTTATGATTAAAACGGGTTTTCCAAAAGCCCTATATTTAATTAATTCTAATCATGAAATTAAAAAGTTTCAAACTTGACTAACAGCAGCTCCAACATGTAGCTTATGAAATTACGAAGCTAACGCGATTTGAATGGGTCAATTCGGAGTTAAAACGACAATTCTATAAGCGAAACAGTTCGAATGGCATTTCTGTAAATACTGAAAGCGTACTTTTGACTTAACAGCGAAGTTTACGCTTTCTAAACAGGTTTGCGCATTCGGAGAAATACGCTAAGGACGGCGGGTTAGGACTTAGAAAATCCGAGGACTCTTTAGCAAATTTACCCCGAAGGGTATCTTCTATTTCCGGCCGTTGATGATCGCGCGATGGGACGGTTCGGATTAACTCGGGGGTTTGGCCGGCGAACGTTGACTCGGCGAGGCAAGCCATGGCGGCGTGAAGCTCTGGCTTGGCGGTAAGGAGCCCACGGTCCACCAAAATGGCCACCGAGGACACCCGTGAGATCGGAGGGTACGGGGTTCGCATGCCACGCCGGGAAGGCGGCGGGAGGGCAACCAAGCGCTTGGCGCCCATGGCGGCGGCATGGAGCTCATGGACGCTATGAAAGGGCGCTAAAAAGCCATGAAACTCGAAAAAAGAAATGCATGGGGGAGAGAGGGACCACGGCGAGCTCACCACAGGCGAAAAACGGATGTGGTGACGGCTCGGAGGCGACGGAGACGCTGGACGGCGAGGCGAGGGAACGGCTGCTCGCGCCACGGTGGATCCGGCGAGTCTTTTGGGCGGTTATGGGAGGTGGGGAAAAGTCTTTGGTGGCAAAGGGCCAAAGAGCAGTCGGTCGTGGTGAAGGAGCGAGGAAAGCGGCAGCGGTTAGGCGTGATGTTGGGCCGGCCCAAGATGGAACAGGAGGAGGAGGAGGAAAGGGGAAGGCGGGCGGGCATGGGGAACTTAGGCTGTGAGCCGAGGCCAAAGCCAAGCGTGGGGAAAGAGGGCAGCGGGCGAAATGGAGAAAAGAGGGAATGGAAAGGAATTTCCTTTTCTTTTTATAAATAATTTTTTCCAATCTCATTTTCAAGGTAAATTTGAATTCAATTCAAATTTTAGTCAAAGCTAATCATTACAAAAACAAATGCACAGCAGCATGAATGCATCAACATGTTTCTATTCCTTATATTTGATTTTAATTTCCCAAAAATTATTAATTTCCTATATTTAAATGCACACAATATAACATAAATAAATCAAATTTACTATTTTAAAAGATTGCAAATTTTAGGGTGTTACACCCTTAGTCACAAGTTACTTTAGGGTGGAGTGGTTAGTGGAGGTACACACATGGCTTAAGTTTGTAATTCAAATTCCACAAGCCGCACGCATGCGTATTTCGCCAATAGAACATAGAAGAGTGGGCCCATAGTATGAACTACCAATGCAGATACACCAATAGAACATAGAAGAGTGGGCCCATAGTGCCCGTGGCTGTGTCGGATTGTTTTGCTCCGGTAATATCCAACAACGTGATCGTGTAGATGGAATCAGATGGTAGCATACGAGACACAGAGATTTATACTGGTTCGGGGTGTGGTGCACGCTAATCCCTACTCCAGTGGTGTGGCTGCTCTTGTATTCGTATGCTCAATTACAGGGGCTGTTGCTCCTAGCTACGAGGTAGATGGCATAGGTGAAAGATTGGATCCCGAGCCCGAGGTCCCTACCCTCCTTTATATAGGCAGGAGAGGTAGGGTTACAGAGACGACGATCGGGCTAACAGATTGTATTCCTAGTTTGTTCCAACAGATTGATCCTAGCTAACGTCCAGATACGCCCACCATGGTTTGCCTTGATCTCCACGTTGGTTGATTGCGTCAGCCCTTGCGGGCCTCCCCCTTGATGGTTGCTGGGCCGATAGCTTAGTGGTGGTCATATATACGGGCGGTGCGGGTACCCCCGGCCCATATCTCTGACAGTAGCCCCCATAGGACTTAATGATAAGCAAGCATGTAGCTTTAAGCACTCGGGATGTCGCGGTCTCCCCTATAAGTTCTGCGTACTGTAAGTACATAGTGAGCATCTTCGGGTGTCGGAGTATTGAGCAGTGCAGTTAGATATTTCCATGTATTGGGGAGCCAGTATGTTGCTGTTCGAGTACCAAGAGCATTTCTCGGGTAGCGAGAATCTTCTTCAAGCATCGAGTGTGGCGGTGGTTTACCGTACATCAAGGAACGTTGTTCCCTGGCAGCTGTAAGTGCCTGGCTAGGGTGGTGCACCCAATATTGGGAAACGTAGTTTCCTTGGCGTAGCCCTCGGGATGTTGTTAACGCCGCATTCGGGTGGTGTACCCGATAACCAGAAGCGTAGCCTCCAGGACATCGTAGATGCCAGGTTTAGGGTAAAGATACCGCTGTACTCGAGAAGTTGGTTCCCGATGTATTCCGTGGAGTTAGTGGTTGCGCATCATTAAGTCTTAGTTGTAAAACAGTAATGAGGATGGGGTAGGTGCACCTCCATCGCCCACGCATCACTAGGCTAGTTGATTTTTAGGGTGACCTGTTGTAGGCCGTTTGTTAACGAGCAATAAGGGTGTCACATTTTTCTTCGAGATCCGTCAAGCAACGTGATACGAATTTTCATGAACCTTGTTAGTGCTAGAGTGAGGACGTTGTCCCAGAGCCCTGAGGCCAATATGATAGTGTCCCAGTTCGGGCACCACTATGGGCGAGTAACAAACGCGTGAGCAGCTATCGGCAGTTGCGTGTGTTACTATTTGAGCTGGTAATGGGTAGAATGAGTGAACTTCTGCTTCACTGAAAGGAAGCGGCAGGACAAAGCCAAACCAATGGGGGCACATCATAAAACTCTTTTTCTAGATTCTAGGAGCTCGTACTTTGGTTACAGCCATGGGCCAACTAATTTTCTAGTTTTCCCCAAAGGGGCACACATCCGCTGAAATAAGATACTTCGAGCTCGTCTGAGTATTGGGAGATTTACGTGACAACGAGTGTCAGAGGTTTTAGAGTCAGACTGGTGACCCTCCTGAATACCCCCTAACTCTAGAGGGGCAGGGTCGATAGCGAATGAATCACTACCGCTTACACCTCCTGAAGGGGTGAGCCGGGCCGAGTACCCGATCTGAGTGTCAGACCACTCGCTTGCACCGGCTCGGATGAGGGTGTATTGAAAGCGGACCGCTGGGATCTGAGGGTGAGTTTGCTTACTGGAAGACGGAGCATCGGTGTTGATGGCTCGTTTTCCCATGCACAAGCATGTGTGATTGGGATGCCATCTGTGCACCGGTTCCTGCTTATATAAAGAAGGGGGAGGCATACATGAGCATAATTTTATCCGCGCACTATTGAGCTTACCTCCATTTCTTTAATTCTTCATCTTGCTTCATCTCTATCCCCTTAGATGCAATCTGATGGAGAGCATGGGGAGCTCAAGGACGGAGGTTGCCAACCGGGCGATAGGTGAGCGCTATCCGCCCATCCATCTTGCTTTCGTCGGGTAAGTCGCTAAACCGACCCAAATTGGGTGAACTTGGGGCTTTGTACTTCATCTCAATGGGTGTTCCTCTAGGCTTCCTATGCTTGATGACATGAGTCCTCCCAAATCACCGGGTGGTGTTGCAGCGGTGGAAGCCGCAGCTCCACCGGTGGTCGCGATGGCTAGGGATGAAGCGAGTTGTCTCCGAGCACAGTTGGAGGCCATACAAGAAGCGATGGCTAGGCCAGAGCGGGAAGCAGCTGCCGCTGTGGCAACCCACGCCGAAGCCCAGGCACACCTTCTTTTTAAGTTCCTAGTGAGATTCCCAGTTCATCCTTCTGAATATGTCTTGCTTTGATGACCGGTTGCTCTGATTTTGCTTCCCAGCCATCCAAGAGCAACTGGCCGCTGCCCAAGGCAAGGTGGCGATGCTTCATGACGCCAACGTCTTTCTAACCGAGCAGGTGACGGAGGTAGAGCGTGACCGTGACGCTGCTACAGCTGACTCCTCCGTCGTGGCGGTCAGGGCGGGTCAATATTGGGTCCAACACACTGCCTTGCTGGAGGCATGTGGTGGCTTTATTAACGTGCTCTCGCCGGCGAGGGTGAGCGTGGAAGAGCGCTCGACAATGTCCCAAGGTGGTTTACCAAAGTAATTCATCATGTGGTTCGTTGCTGGGCTGCATTAGCATTGGTGGCCGCTACACTCCAGAGCGGCGAGGACCTTCGCGACATGGCGATCGAGTTTCCACCGATGGAAGAACCTGACAATGTCGGTGCTCTGGCCATGGAGTTCAGGGGCGCGGTAGGCGCCATAGCCGAATCTGAGAGAGTAGAGGATGTAATCCGCTTTGCTCCTCATGATGTGTAAATTGCATTAGCCTTAGAATAAAGACTTTCTGCAGTTCACGTTCTGTGTTTTCCTGAGTAATAGCCTCGTGGCTTAATGTAGTGTCAGTTGTAGCCCTCGGATCACAGTAATAGGTTAGCATAACGTATTGCGGTGATTGATTGGAGACCCTTGACATGATTTGCCCGAATGCGGTATACTCTTTGAAACTTTTTGATCGGGTAGCCCCGAGTGCCTTGGTAGGTCAGCGTGACTTGCTGGGGTGCTTAGTTTAAGCCCAGGTGCATACTAATCGTCTTATTGGTGGAGCCTATAGCATTTATTAAGGGTTGGTGGTAAACCATCCATAAATTAGGCCCTAGTATAGGGATGCTTTCTCACGTATAGAACCATCGTAACAAGTCGACATTCCAGGCATTCGTGTAGACTTCACCTGTCATGTTTGCCAGCTTATACATTCCCGATCTTAGCACTTCAACCACGATAAACGGTCCTTCCCAAGGAGGTGTAAACTTGTTTTTCCCCTTGGTTGTCTGCACTTGTCGCAGAACTAGATCGCCTTGCATGAAGTTTAGTGGCCAAATGTGCTTACTGTGGTACTTGTGCAGTTGCTGCTGATATCTTGCGGAGCTAACGAGTGCCATCCCGCGGTGCTCATCGAGCCTATCGAGGGAATCCTATAAGGCTTCCTCTGCTCTATCCTCATCATAGGTGCGAACGCGAGGGGAGGCATAGCCGATCTCCTTGGGTAGTACTATGTCTGCACCGTAGATAAGGAAAAGGGGAGTGAATCCCGTCGACCTGGTAGGAGTGGTATGTAGGCCCCATAGGACTGGCTAGAGCTCCTAGACCCATCTACCCTTGAACTTTTTAGTTTCTTGAAAATTCAGGGCTTGAGGCCCTGAAGGATGCATCCATTCGCCCTTTCTACCTGACCGTTGGTCTTGGGGTGGGCCACTACAGCCCATCTTACGTTGATCTGTTGTTCGTCATAGAAGTTGACAAAAGCGCTCCCTGTGAACTGGGTGCTGTTGTCGGTGATGATCGTGTTCATGACCCTATACCGGTTTATAACCTCCTTGATCAACTTGACCGCCGCCTCCGAGCTAGCTGTATCTGCAGGTTTGGTCTCGATCCACTTGGTGAACTTGTCAATCATGACAAACAAGTGGTCGAAACCCCTAGGGGCAGGTGGGAGTTTCCCAACGAGATCGAGTCCCCAGATGGCGAAGGGCCATATGATCGGGATCGTTTAGAGTTCTTGAGATGGCACGTGTTTTTGCTTAGCAAAGTACTGACATCCTTCGCAAGTACTCATGATGCGTTGTGCATCTTCGACCACGGTGGGCCAGTAAAACCCTTGTCCAAAAGCTTTACCGACCAAAGTGTTTGGTGCTGCATGGTGGCCACAAGCCCCCGAGTGTATATCTTGCAAGAGCTTTATCCCATCTTCCATGGGTATGCACCATTGCAAGATTCCACTCGTGCTTTTATGATGAATTTTGTCATGCCTCATAACATAGGATTTGGCTCTTCGACGTACTCGATCGGCCTCATCCCTATTAATAGGAGGATGCCATGTCATAGATAGTCGATGAGTTCCTGCGCCTAGTCTGGGTTAGAGCATGTGGCCTTGGTGATGGCGAGCACGCTCGGCTCGGGGGGAGGTTGAGACTAGAAATCGAGACACGGCAGAGCTAGCGTCGAAGCCCCCGAGCCCTATCCTTGCATGAGGACATAGTCAAGCTCACGCAGTGCTGGATCCAAGTTTTAGACCATGTTCTCGATTGCGAGTGGATCGCATTGATAGGCATTTTGAAGATCCCCAGAGATCGTGATGATACCTTTGGGACCCTGCATTTTCATCTTTAGGTACGCATAGTGAGGGACAACCATGAATTTGATGAAACACAGTATGTCGAGGACGACATGATAGGTGTCCTGGAAATCCACAACCTCAAAGGAGAGTATCTCCTAGTGAAAGTTCACCGCCTCACCGAATGTAACCCATAGATCTATGATGCTGAGAGGCATCACTTGTCTCCCTGGTACTATTATGGTGATCGGGCCTCTTGGTGGGTGCAATTTGTCTATGCCGATCTTTAGTCTTTCGAAAGTGTCCCAATATATTAGATTGGAATCACTTCCTCCGTCCATGAAGATCTTTGTGGGGTAGACAGTCTTGAGAACTGCGCTGACAATTAGGGGAACCTACCGACGTCGACCGAGTGTTTGGGTTGGTCACTTTCGTCGAAAGTGATTGGGTGCTCTGACCAGGGTAACCGGGTCGTCGTCGTGGGTGCCATGGTGTGAGCCTCCTGAACAATAGGTGTATGTCCCAAATCTGACCCGATCCCAGTATGGGCACGAATGGTCATCATTCATTTGAGGGTTTGTTTTGAGTGTCCCTTACACCATTGATTGTCCCCTCAAGGGGTGCCCTGTGAGAGAGTCGCCATGGCGGCTGTCGCCCGATACATCTTACAATCTTTGGCGAGATGAGCCACCGGGTATCCGTGGTTTTGACACGGAAGGATCATGGCATGGCCAAGATTTACCCAATAACTCGGCTTTGGGCTTCACTTAGCGCTCAGCCAGTTGGTTCCATGATTTCTCTTCGTTATCCGGGGTGACTCGGCCCTGTTAGGGTTGATCACGGGCATCTGGAAGAGTTCCCTAGCACGTGCCATCGTGACGCTCTTGAGTCTATCAAAGAATCTAGACAAAACAGTGTCCAGGGATAGTAATGGTTGTGCATCATCTGGATGGTGTGATTCCCACTAGATCGTGTGTGCGGTGTCGAGGAGGTACTCCTGATAGAATTAAGAAAAAGTAGACTTGGCATAGCAACTTACATGACGTGCTAGTTGAAGTGGTCCTGCGTTGATCATGTCCCTGAGCCTAGCAAGGTAGAGTGGATTGGGCGATGATGACATCGAGGTCAACACACGAGTCTTGAGGTTGCCACGCCGTGGAACCCTCGATCATGCGGAGGTGGCAGCGTTGTGGCCGTCCTTCTTCGACCGCCTCTTGATCACACCCTTACTCGATCTGCAGAGAATAGCCATCTGAAACACAAAAACAAATCTGAACGCGAAAGGGCTCTACCTAGCACGCCAACTTTTGAATTGTTTTGCTCCGGCATTATCTAGCAACGTGATCGCGTAGACGGAATCAGATGGTAGCACATGAGACATAGAGATTTATACTAGTTCGGGGTGTGCTACACACTAATCCCTACTCCAGTGCTGCAGCTGCTCTTGTATTCATATGCTCAATTACATGGGTTGTTGCTCCTAGCTACGAGGTAGATGGAATAGGTGGAAGATTAGATCCTGAGCCTGAGGTCCCTACCCTCCTTTATATAGGGAGGAGAGGTAGGGTTACAGAGAGGGCGATCGGGCTAACAGATTGTATTCCTAGTTTGTTACAATAGATTGATACTAGCTATCGTCCACATATGCTCGCCTTGGTTTGCCTTGATCACCATGTTGGTTGATCGCGTCAGCCCTTGCGTGCCTCCTCCTTGACGGTTGCTGGGCCGATAGCTTAGTGGTGGTTGTATATACGGTTGCGGGTACCTCTAGCCTGTATCTCTGACACTATGAACCACCAATGCAGATACACCTGCACTGGCAGTAGTGTTAAGTAACTTGCCAGTGTGCAGTTCACATAAACCTACCATTAGTGTAAAATGTTCTACTACACCAGCGGTTAGCTGAAGTGACTTCTAGTTTAAATCTAGGATGTACATTGTTGGATTTCTTAATGTTACCGCTAGTGTGGATACATTTACGCTAGTGATTTTCTAAATCTGCTAACTCTACAATGGTATGCTTGGAGGTCCAAAATTCGCAAAATACAAGGGGGAGGTTTTGGCCTTCATTTCTTTGAAGGAGGCTACTCAAGAAGGTTATGTAATGCCTATCCTATGCTTTTTGGATGAATCCTTCATAATTTGTTGACTAATTAGATCTAGGCTTCTATAGTTTTTATGGTGAGAAAATGCACGGTATTCTAACACCTTATTAATTAAAGTTTGTGTCCTAAAACAGGTGGTGACAACCCTGTCTCACCTTCATAATCCGCCATCACTACTACAGAAAGCTAAACACCGCTGGCTCTAGAACCCCCATTACCGACGGTTTTGGGCCCCGTTGGTGTATGTCGGCGGTGATCGGCGACCTTTATCTCCGCTGGTTGTGCCCCGACTGTGACGGTATTTTAACACCATCGGTCCAACGCATCCTACGGCGGTGACAGTGTCTTACCACCGCCGACCTGTATAACCCGGCAATGATAAGCAACCTTCGACGTCGGTCCGGCGTACCATCCAGCGGTGATGATGCATCCATTGGCACCGGCCTGGCGTACTATCCGGCGGTGGTGATGCTTCCATCGATGCCGGCCTGGCATACCATCCGACGGTGATGATGTAACCATGGACGCCAGCTTGGCGTACAAATCGATGGTGATGATGTAACCATCAACGCCATCCCAGCGTACCATCCGACGGTGATGATGCAACCATAGACGCTGGGCCGGCGTACCATCCGGCTATGATGATGCAACCATCGACGCCGGGTCGGCGCACCATCCAACGGTGATGGTGTACCTATCAGCGCCGGGCCATGGTACCAACCGGCGGTGACGATGGACCTATCGACGTCGAGCCGGCGCACCATCCATCTATGATGGCACGAACATCAACGCCTGTCCGGATTACCATCCGGCGGTGATGTTGGTGTCATCGCACGTGGCTGGTGCCCCCTCCAATGGTAATGAGGGGCAGCATCACCGCCGCCGTTGTGTTTGTTCCGGCAGTAATGTTTTGTCCACTGCTGTCGGCGTTACCACTGTGCATCATTATTGTTCACAATACATTATAGCGCCAACAATACCGAAATTTCATGGCTTACGCATCGCCAACAACATATATATTTTTTAGAACACTACCGACACAAATATCCATACAAAACGACAGCAACATACATGTTTTCAACCACAGCAACATAACGTCCAAATCCAACCACAACGAATATATAGTTTTCAGAATACAAACAGATGTCCAAAATGAAACGGGCATTCCAAGGTCAGGACTGTAGCACCTTGATTAGATAAGGTGATGGTCTCTAGAACCCAACTGCCAAGATCTTCTTGCAGCCTAGATATCTCCAAATTGGTCAGCTCCACTAAAGATGACAATACTGCCTGCAACATAAGAAAAAAGGTGAAACACAGTGAAGACAAGCTTTGATGCATAGTCTAAGTAGGTCGCTAGGTTGTGAATTGACTGAAGGGCTTTAGGGGCCAACCTCTGAGCCGGAGGAGAGATCATAGATGAGGATGTATGCGCATCAGATTCATTCCACTCATGAAATCACTCCAATACTCTTGCTTATGTGGGTATTCACTCCATTCTGGCTCGATGCCCTTCCTTACATATTGGGAGTTCAGGTAGTACCTAAAATACTTGAATGAGTTGCCCATGATAAAGAATGCCTAATCCTTTACCACCTCTTCATCAAACCCATCAGGAAAAACAAACAGGTCCTTCAGCTTCTCCCAGCAAAGATTCTTCAGACTGGATGGAACCACCCATTCGCTACCCGGTTGTTTCCAGTACCTGTACTTGATGGGTATGTTGTCCTTCACTAACACCTCGATGGCCGTCTTGTAAGGCCCCATGATACCAAATGGCACCATGGGTTCTCTGACCGGATCCAACTCGGTGATAAACTGTTTACAGGTGCGCAACTTGCTCCACCCTCACCTAGCCTGGCACCTAGAAGGCCTATCTGATGTGGTTGTGTTACTCTCGGTGGGAGCTTGCTCCTACACATATTGATCAAATACTCAGGCTGTAAGATTGTTCTACATAAAACAGAGTATTTGAATCAGCTACAGATATACGCAGATGGATTACCCCGCCGATTCCCCCAAGGTCGAGGTACCATAAAGGGGATGGATCCACAGGTTCTCCGGACGGATCCAACTTGGTGATACCCCACCCCCTAGCAGGGCAATCTGCTATGGTTGTGTCATTCTTGGTGGGAGCTTGCTCCTGCACATACAGATCAAATACTTAGGCTATAAGATTATACTATATATAACAGAGTAATTGTCTCAGCTACGGAAATACGCAGATGGATTACCCCGCTGATTTCCCCAAGGTCGACGTACGAGAAAGGGGACGGCAGGTAGACACCCTCAGGCGCTGGTACTTCATGAGCAATGGGCTTTGCTTTTTTTCCTATGTAAAACAGGTGGGGTTCCCCCTTAATGGGATTTTTTAAAATGAACTGTGCATATACTCCCGCCATCCTTGTACAAGTCCTAATAGAACACAATGTTGTCAAGCCATTCAATTCAAAAGTCAAACATAGCGAAAAAATGACTTGATGCTAACTAGCAAGCTCCCACCGAGAACATTCAAATATGTGTACACATAACCAAACTAAGAACTTCATAGGTGATGACGAACCTTACGATGAAGGTGCTGTATAAGTCATTTTGGACCTGCACAAATAAAGCAAGCCTTGTTCAACACCAGATGTATGCCCAAGCTCCATATGAGTACATATTAATGTTGTGAACTCAATAAAATATGAGCAAACTAAGTGTTCTGGCCATGCCTGCCACTCGGTTGTATTTGTAATGTCTTTTTACATATTCATAATGCCTTATTACTACATTTGCAATGAATTCTTCACAGATATTATTGGACACAGTAATGTAATATGGGGATAACACAACTTCTATTTCTATGGATTGCAGATCTCAGAGAATTCTATGCCAAATTGTTTAGAAAAAATTACAAATTACTTCTATGGATTGCAGATATCAGAGAAATATATGCCAAATTGTTCAGAAAAAATTACAAATTATTTCTATGGATTGCAAATCTCAGCAAAATATATGCCAAATTGTTCAGAAAAAAATTACAAATTATTTCTATGGATTGTAGATCTCAGAGAAATATATGCCAAATTGTTCACAAATATGAAAGACAGAACATACCAAAACGTAGATGCAAACATATGCAATGGATCGGAAGCTCAAAGAACAAACATCGATAATATCTGACGGTCATAAAATCACGTGCTAGGGACGTCCAAAACAACTGAATGCCAGTTAGCTTTTCACTAAAACGTACTGAATGAAAACTAAAAGTTCCGACAGATGTACCCATATGGTAGTTCTACTTCCACATAGAGGTCTACAAAAATGTTATCTTTAACTATTGGTCCTAAATGGAATGCAAACACAATGAGCAAAAAGAGTTGCTGTTCTGCGATAGGGTGGGACTCAAAGGGGACCAGGGCCAATCCAAAGTTTGTTTACCTCAGATGTGTGGGACACGGCAACCGAAGAGATGGAATTGGACGGCCAGCAAAACAGATAGCGGTCTCGACTGCCGCTGGCGAATGGTAGTGCGGGGTGTGGGGAGCCGATGAACGGTGGAGAGGGGTTGGTAGAGTCAGCGAACCGCGCTGCAAACCGGATTTATGGAGGAGAGAGGGCAGAATGGCAGGGCGACAGTGAGAGGGAAGTGGCTCCGGCGAACGGTGGAGCGGGGTTGGGGGAGCCAGCGAACGACACTGCGAAACAGATTTATGGTGGAGAGAGGGCAGAACAGCAACGACGGGTAGGGCAACGGCGGGCGGGAAGTGGCTCCATTCTAAGTGGGGCAGGAATGAAAAATTTGGGGAAAAGTTTTTGCCACGCGCACTTATATACCAATTCATTTTACAACGCCGGTCGGAACCGTTGGACGACGGTGCTATGTCAAACATCCCCGTGGACTGCGAACAAACAAATGAAAGCGGACACTTAGCCAAAACCAGTAGTGATGTTTTTCACTCATCCAGATTAGGGAGGAGAACATCCGTATCAAACGCTGATACCCAATTGCCATGTTTTCAATGCAGTTTAGAAACTCTAATTTTGGTTGCCAAAGCAACCTGATTGGTTGATACTTGATACCCAAAATTGCCATTACGAAATATATTGGTTGTGGCCAAAATTTGTGACTGCCTAATTGGTTTGTTGCCAAAATTTGCATTCTAATGTAGGAACAGGCAACTCAAACATTGTACTAGCTAGTACTTTAGGAGAGTTATTAATATCATTAATATAACATGACTTCTATTACATTATAAGAGCAGTGCCATCCCACCGCTCGAAGTCATTTTCATATATCCTACTTCTACATGACTTCATAATATAAGATCAATGCCATCCCACTGATCCAAGTCATGATTGCTAATCTAGATATAGCTCCTATGTGAATTGGCACATGTCGAGCGGGTACACAGAACTCCTGGCAATGATGCATGGCGCCCTCATTACTCGCCGGATTCCTCCTCGTCAGCAATGGACAGTAGGGTCGCCGATGAGAGCATCGAGACCGGTGAGGGTACCGGTGCGGGTGAGGGCACCGGGACTGTCGGTGTCGGCGAGGGCGAACCGAAGTGACCGGGACCATCGGTGCCGGCAAGGGCGGACCGGAGCGTGCTGGGAGCGTCGGTGATGGCGAGGGCGAATCAAAGCGCACCGGGACCGTTGGTGCCAGCGAGGTCGATGGTTCCTGGAGATGCCGAAGAACTACAGAGCATGCTGGAGGGCGACAGAGGGTGCTGCGAGCAAGAAGAGTGGGAGGGGGACAGAGTGAGGTGTGAGCAGGGAGAGCGGGAGGGCAACAGAGGGAGCTACGAGCAGGGAGAGCGGGATGGTGATGGAGGCGATGAAGAACAACGTGAATGGTTGGGAGGCGAACGAGAACAGGAGCAGGAGGTCGACATGGTGATGCAATGGGGATTGAGGAGTGCATGGGTGGTGGAGTCGCAGTAGAGGGTGAGGACAATGGGGTTTCTCACCAGGCCTGGCATGTGTGGGTGGAGAAACTGGTACTAGGCATCTTAATAACGGGAGCGGCCCTCTGCTTCATGTGAAATGACGGGGAGCATTGGAGCGGTGCCTCGGGGACCACAATCGGCCGACGTAGCCTCGGTGTGGGTCGCCTGGGGAACCGAACCTCATTGTTTTGGGCTAAGCCGTCCAGATCATGTGCAATGTCCAAGATCAAGTGCCACAGTGCAATTGATGACTGGATGATACGTGTCACACTAAATACCCACACCTCATCACTATGACAAGTCAATCTGAGGCAGCATGACATGTGCACCTGATTGTACAGAATGAACAGTCTATGAAACGGTGCAACATATGGGAGACATATGCCTAGATCACGCATCTTAAGAGCAAGTACAATAATGGGCTTATAGCCAAGCTTAGGCTGATGTGGTGGAGAGAAGAGAGGAGAGAGATGATAGCTTGGTTCTCATGCAAGCACCAAGCTGGGCATGAATGCATATGTAGTGGTGGACCCAAATAGCAAGTGTTGTGAGGGGGAATAGGAAAGTGAATTTTTTACGGACAAATAGGAAACAACTATTGTATAACTTGCCTCTTATAACTTATAAGCTTATAGCCACGCACTTAGCTCTATTATTGACCTTGCTCTATCTGCTCCTTTTCGCTTCTCCATCTTCAAGGTTGGCCTATTTAAGCCAGGTCTGGGTGCACCTCTTTGCCTCATTCCACACACTCTTCCTTCTTTAATCTTAAAGAGTAGATACACTCTTCCTCGTCCTTGCTCTCCTGGGTTGTGGCCTAGTATTGGTGGTGCAAGGTGCTGAACATAAGAGCACCTAGATGATTTCACATCTTCTTTCCATATCTTCTGTTAACAGATGATGTGCCATCATTGGGATGCTCTTTTGTTTAGCGCCTCCATACTCCATAGCGGCATTGGGAGAAGTACTTCAAGATTGGGTGCTTTATATTCCATCTTAAATCTTTCACGCAGTCAAGAAGTAGATCTGCATCCCTTGACTGTGTGAGGGTTGTAAGATGCAAGGTAGAGCACCTCAATGAGGGTGAAGTTTGGCGAGGTGCTGCGTCATTCTTGGCCTTCAAGATTAGGTGCTTTATGTTTCACCTCGCTCCTCTCATGGTCGAGATGCAGATCTGCAACCTTCGACCATGAGAGCTGTGAGATGGAAGGTAAAGCACCTATGCTACTACAAGTTTGCGATCGAGGTGCTCCTTCTCCATCTCCTCCGATGGTACCAAAGCGGCATTGGGAGAAGTACTTCAAGGTTGGGTGCTTTTATTCCATCTTGGATCTCTCACAATCAAGAAGCAGATCTGCATCCCTTGACCATGAGGGTTCCAGGATGGAAGGTAGAGCACCTCACTGAGGGTGAAGTCTTGCATGGTGCAGCGTCATTCTTGGCCTTCAAGGGAAGAACAAAGAGATTCATGCGTCGGTATAGTTTTGGGTGCACACAGAGGAAAACTAAAATGATAATAAAGCATGATAAGGAAGCAATTTATCAGTGTCATAAAAATGAACATAACATTAATTATATATTTTACATAATAGCTACTATGGTGGAGTAAAATTTCTCCATCCAACTTCCAATACCGCTTCAATGTGAAATGATGGGGAGCGTTTGGGCGGTGCCTCGGGAACCACAACCATGCTGGCGCGGTCTCACCATGGGTCGTCTCGGGAACAGTGCCGCATTGTTTTGCAATGAGTCATCAACATCGTGTGCAACGTCCAAGATCAAGTACCATAGTGCAATTCATGGCCAGATGATGCACCTCCCACTAAACAACCGCACCGTATCGTACACCTGTCCTTCTATAAAAGCGGAGTCTCAGGCGAGGAAGCAAGTATGATTCCTTTCTAAACTCGTTACAGTACCTTCCTTCTCGTTATCTTCTAATTCATTCGGCACTCCACCGAGACACCCCATCTTCCAAATCTCATCCAATGGTGGAGCGGCAGAAGCACCCAAGGGAAGACTCGATGGAGGAGCGGGTGTTCGGAGGTCCTCCCTTCCTACATGACAAGATGCGATGGGAGTACGGGTAAGTACAGATTTTGCATTTCATCTTACTCTGGTGGTCTTGATGCTTCCCCTTTGTACAGTGTTATCTCCATAGCGCATCCAGCGCCGTGCTTTGCCGCTGATGGGGTAGGCACCTCGACATCGCGACAACTGGCGCCCTGATCCACCCTTGTGGAGGAGAGCCGGGAGGCGGACCGGCTGTAGCTGTGCCTCAATGCCATGGAGACGATGCTTTTCGTGTTAGAACGCGAAATGGCCGCGGCGGAGGCGGCGACCATCGAGGCCCAGACGCAGCTCGCTGGTAAGGCATTGGCCACGATCTTGCTCTTTCACTTTGTGCGACATCGTGTGCTCAGTTGTAGTGTTGTCTTATCACCTTTTTCAGGCATCGAGGAGCAGCTGAACTCCGCGCAGGCTGAGGCGGCGGAGTTGCGTCAGGTCAATGATGACTTGGTCCGACAGACGACGGAGTTGCATCAGGCCAATGATGACCTGGTCCGGCAGACGACGGAAGCGATCCTCCTTCGCCAGGATGTCGATTACAACGCCCACGTCGCCGCCCAGTTATCGGCTGAAAACAGGCGCTGCTTCGACGACCTTAACTAGACAGCAGTCACCACCGTCCACATGGAGGCACTTGCTAGCACCTTGCTAGCACGGGGCATGGAGGTGATGAACTACGACATTCACCAAGGGGCCGCTGGGGCCCTAGCTGCCACCTAGCTTCGACATGGGGGCCTGCATGGGCTAGAGCCAGGGTTCCCGCCATGGTCGTCCTTTTGCTCGTGAGAGGAGCTTGTCCTGGGGTTGATGGATGTACGGGACATCATTCTTAACGCTCCACGTGAGTAGTTGGAATGTAACCTGCCTCTGCATCGTCCTGTATAAAAAGTGTTCATACTACTATAGATAAGTAGTTTAAGTTTGAACTTTGAACATCTCTGTGTTTACTGTTGCCTGGAATGTTCTATTGGTGCGCCTTTGACACATATGACTATATGACATGGTGGAGTGTTTGCAGTAGGGCATCCAAGTACTGTTGATCTAACTACGCACATGTGTACCGTATGATGCGCCTATGATACTAAATAGATAACCTTTATTTACATTGGCAACCCTTGCCGCTTGATGAAATAGCACACATGTACACCGTATCATCCGCCTAACTCGAACGAGGCGAACATTACACAATAATAAAGTGATGCAACTCTTTATTGATAAACTCCATTACATTAAATAGGTTTACAATAATAAAGACCTTTCAAATAATAGATGTATAATAACAAAGACCTATTGAATCCGGCTTGCCCTTGTGCACGAGAAATTGGTCACTTGTACCAAGCGGACAACAAAACCCCTTCAAGAGCTCTCTCCGCGTACTCGATGAAATCTGGTGCGGACTGGAGAAGGAGCCCTGTGAGGAGACTAACCTGCACAGGAAACCATGGGGAAGAGAGGAACACCATTGCAAAATACCCCAGTAGTTGAGGTCCATCGCTGGTGCTCTGGCTGTAATGCTACAACCGATGTCCTGGCGGAGGGCCATTCGCTGGCTGGATTCCTCTCAATCTTCGCGAAACTTCCACTAACACCCAGGATGAACGGACATATAGCCACACGAAAGTGGTGGCGGAAGCTAATCTTGAAGGCCTTCTCCCAGCGGCTTTGGAGTTGATACAGGATGAGGGACGCCATGGCGACGCGAGACTACAGGCAACTCTAGGTTTTCTCTGGTTTTTTGGGAGGCACAAGGATTGGAGTTTGCTAGAGAGGCTCCCCTTACCTTTGCTTAAATAGCCCCACCCCCAACTTAAGACGTGAGCGGGGAAGGCAATAGTCAAGGTGGGTGACTTCCGCAGCCACCCACGCGAGTCATGGTCGACTCGATGCAGAACACGATGCGGTTTAGATTCCCTGGCACATTTGATTCCTTACCACATTTCATCCTCATCTTAAACATGACTTAATGATTGTAACACCTCGGGTGTTAGCCTTGCATAACTTGACTTGCATAACATGAGCATGAGCATCAAGCATTCATAAATCATCATTTACAATTGAAACAATTGATGGAAACCTATGAAACATTGCTTGTTATCTCGTGTTTCTTGAAACATATGCAACATTTGCTTGTTATTGCAGGTTTCTTTGTACATATGCAAATGATCATGACTGTGAACATGTACTTGGTAGATTTGAGTCACCAAAATATTTTGGCAATGCTTAGGTTCACAAATGGAACATGGATCATGAATGTTATTTTCCATGGTCAAGTCTTTAAGGCATATTTCATGTGATTACTTTAAATAGCTCTATGAGTGACTACTACATGAAATGCTTAAATGACCTTGCAAATTGCTTAAACATGCTTAGAGTATCATCTTGAACAACTTTGGTATTTAGGGCTAGGGCTAGTTTGGTCATTAAGCCATGCTTTGATGTGTTTCATCATTTAAAAGTGACATGTTTGACTAAAGTGGAACTAGGTGCTAGAGACCTTGCATGGAGGAGTTCACTAAAGCAATGTTGTAGTGTTTGACATAAGGAACAACTTTGATTTTTGGGTCTTTGACTGATTCAGCTCCTAACATGTGTGAAATTGGATCACAAAAATCAGGAAAAATAACAAGTTCAACACTTAGCAAATTTTTGCTAAGTCATGAACCTTGACTGACTGACAGCCGACCTTTGGTACGATGTAACTCGGTGTTGATGGCGAATTAGCACGAGCTTATTGAACGATAGTTGGAGCTGGTACTTCGGGCTACAAAAATCATGTAGATCATTTTCGCTTAGGAGCTACGGATTTGTAGTTAAACGACCGTGAAAACTCGTCGTCAGGCCGGCTTCACTTAACTGATTGAGCTGAATCGGCCGATCGATTCAGTCGTCAGTGGCCGACCGGCATCAGGACAGAGCCGCCGCGTGTCCGCAGCATTGGCCGCGCGTCGTCGCCGCTCTGATCCGCCGGGCAGCGCCAGGCCTGAGCAGGCCATTATCACCCCGCGTGTGCCCGCTCCATTTCTCACTCACTCCCGCCCACTCTCTCCCTCTCCAGCGCCCTCCTTTGCTCTCGCCGCGGCACCAGGCAACGCCGCCGAGCACAGCACCGCCTCCGCCATCGCCCTGTGCGCGCTACACCGCACCACCGCCATCTCCATCTCGCCATTCATTGCGCCTCATCCACCACCACCGCCTCGGCGTGTTGACTGCTTCAGTTGCGCCTTGGTGAGGGCGTATTTCTGTTTTTCCCCTCTCGCCGGAACCTCGGCCGCCATTGCCGCCTCCACGGAAAGCTCGCCACAGCTCGGCTCGTCGGCGCTTTTCCTTCGGTTTTGAGCGTTAGCGTTTGGTTAGGACGTGTATTAGCCAGTGCTAGGACGTTACCTTCATTAGTTGCTCCGCCGGCGTGGAACGCGACAATCCGCGCCACCGTGCTCTCACCACAGCGCCATCGTACTATGGCCATGCTTCGTCGGAGCTTCACGAGCCGTGTAGGTCGTCTAGATAGGTTCGCTCGGTCACCTAGGTGCTGTTGCGCGCCTCTCCTGGCTTCGCCATGGCCAGTGATGACTGGCGCACCACTGAGCACCTCCGCCGTGCCGCCATCACCGGCGACGGGCATGCTCCGCTCACCCTCTACTGTCGTCACCTAGGTTGTTCGACGCGCGCTGCTCCGTAGATCACCGTGCGAAGACGTCACCGCTGGCAACCTCGCCGTCGGTGAGCTCTGGCCGCGCCAGCAGCGTACAGCGCCGCCTGCCCTGCTTCGAGTCGATGACATGTGGGGTCCCCTGACCACCGGGTCCCACCGGTCAGCGACTCCGTGTTTGAAGGCTAACTCATTTGATTCCAGTTTTGATTTCTTTTGTGATTTTCATATCTCCAGTTTGGTAGCTCCTAAATTTATGAAATAAATTTTGTAGCGTTCACTAGGAAGTGTAGTATTTAGTAAAAATATATTCTGAACATATACAGTAGAAATTTTGGGATTTTTAAATAGAGATTTGAAATGTGTTTTTGAATGCATTTAAATTTGTTTATTTTATATCTAGAGTTCCTGTGCTCCAAAAATTATGAAATTTTTGTGGTAAGCTAGTCTTAGCATATATGAGCTCTGGTAAAAATTTGAGGACCAGTGCAAGGGTAGATTTATAGTTATAGATTTTTCTTTTATGGATAGTCAATCCTTGCATGAATTTTTATAAATTATTTATGAGTCTAAAATTCATGAAATTTGTTGGAGGTAATCCTAGTACCATATGGATGTTAAGAAAAATAGGAAATCTGTTGCTTGACACTTTTCAATAGGATTTTCCATTTATGCTATTTCAAGGTTTGCTTCCTTGTCATTTTTGTATAGGATGTTCTACTTGGTAAAATGACATGAAATTTTTATAGTAGTCCTTTGATAGAATTAGTAAGGCACTGTAAATTTTTGAGAATTTATTAAGCACATCTGATATATATTTATTATTTAACCTAGATATATAAATAAAATAATAAAGGCAATTAAATGAATAGTTTGGGCTTCACCATTATATGATCCTAAATGTATTTGGTATGCTTAAACTGTTGGTAGATTCTATGTGGTCAAATTTTGAATGATTACATGAAGTAGAAGTATCGTTACTTTATATTGCATATTAAATAGTTTCCGGACTGATTCTAGAGTTCAATGAGTTGCATGTTGAAACTGACGTGTACTGTAAAAATGGTTAATAACAAAGTTGTAGAGAATTTGATAAGCTTTCCAGAAAGTCTAGGATCACTATTTTTGGATTAGTAGAACTCCAGTTATGAGTGAAACAAGTAGCTACTGTTTGTGGCATGGTTGATGCATTGTAGGAGTAATTAAGTAATAATCGAGAAGAGATATGCACCTACTTAATAAATATGATGCACTTGTTAACAGTTATGCATTCGTAATACTTATGCCATACTCATGCATCTAGGATCGGAGGAAGAGATCACGTTGCTGGAATTCAAAGAAGCAGAGGAAGGGAACCAGCAGGAGGATCCGCAAGCCGCAGCTCCCGAAGGCGTGGAGCAGAACCCTAAAGAGCTTCTGGAGTGTCCTGACCACCGCCCTACTTCCTTTCTACGAGGCAAGCCCCGGAGAATTATAAGTCTCCCAGTAATTTACAAATGTTTACTTACGTATTTATGATTGATGCATTAGGTTATAAGAGTTGAATGAAACCACTTGATGCATGTACATTCCTTGTCCAAATATTACACCTTTAACCGGTATAGGTCTAGGATCGAATAAATGCTTAGCCATGCTTAGACCGGTAGAAGTCGGGTGATATCCTGTCACCTGCGAGATATAGGTGGATACCGAAGCACAGTTGGCTATATCTGCCATCGTGGAACAGAACCATGAGGTAAAAGTAAATCGAGACCGGACGGGAGGTCGATAGAGAAGCAACAAGACATGGAGGTCTTGGGTGTGGATCTATCCCCGTCTGTGTCGATCAAGGACCATACCATTGTTGGAACTTCTGACAAGATTGAACGCATGCCTCTCACTTAGCTGGCCGGATAACTCGTTCCGACCGCGAAGCCGAGTAATTCAACTCAGGCCGGGAATCGTTCTGTTGTGCGCTCCTTCCGGGGAACGATCAGACTGAGCCCAAGGGCAGGCTTGGCCTGAGTATCCTAGCATCTGGTGTTCCAGATTGTGCGGCGCAGTACGGACCCGCGAAATGTGTACCGGAGTTGTACCAAAGGTGACCTAAGGCTATCGTGGCTGGTAGACCTGGGTTTGTGTTAGGAATAAATTCCCAGCTGGTTGAAATCGATTCGAATCGCCGTCTCTCCCGGATAGTGAGAAACTTGACTAGCTCCAACATCGTAGTAACTGTGTTATGGAACATGATGGTTCGGATGAAAATGGAATTACAATACCTGCTATGGTTACTATTGTATGCTTCTAAATGATATACCACATGTTTGGCACAGGATAGTTGCTAATCTAGAAATGGATAGTTATAATTAACTTGATAAAGGAAATCATAATTGTACAACGGATCAGTTGCCTTTTACGCAAAATATTGTCAAGCTACGTCCACTTATACAGCCTTGCATAATCCTTGGAGTCATTTTATTTCTGGTTCATGACGGGTAAGTCTAGCTGAGTACATTCTCATACTCAGGGTTTATTTTCCCATTGTTGCAGATGGCACTGTGTATCATGGTTATTGCAAGAGTTGCTTCTATCCCGCTGTGGATGAGGAGTAAGCCTTGGGCAGGCTTCTTTAGTAATTCCTATCCTTGCTTTTGTGGACCGTGATCTAGCTTGGCACTGTATCAAACTATGTTGGAAACTTTATCTTCGAACTTATTTGCTTCCGCTTTATTTATCAAAATCGGTTTGTAATAACTTTTATTCGTACTCTGATGATGAAAAGTATCTATGAACTTTATGTAATATGTGGCATGTATGTTGAATCCTGTACGATCTTGGTTGTTGTAAATCGTTTATCGAGACCCGTCGTGGTACTCGACGGACTACCGGGTTTATATGGGTTCAAGTATGACAGTGCGACCACTTGTGGATTGCCATTGTACTTGTATTCTTATAAATTGGTCGGTTCTGCGACAATGATGTGCAATACCTGGCGGACCAAATGACGCGCGCATGCGTACATGGGAAATCAGAGTCCATGGGGAAGATTCAAATACCCTCGCACGTGTACAACATAAGATATGACGATTTTTCAAATCAAATCACCATTGTTTACTAAGAGAACCAGTGCCATTTGACCTAATAGCGTACTTGTACCGTATTATATGCCCGTGTACCTAAACCGCGCAAAGTTAAGGAAAAAACCAGTGCCACAAAGTAGTACGACAATACATGCAAATAATTGAACACATAGTGCCACAAAGTAGTACGACAAACCAGTGCCACAAAGTAGCATGACAATTAAGCAGTCTCACTCTATTTCACCATTAACACAAGTCATTGAACAAATAACAAATACCAAATCACCTCTACTCCTCATGATCGGAATCATCATCCTCGTCCTCGTCATTGGTATCAACGTCGTCGTCCTCGTCGGTGGCAATGCGGTTGGCCACCTGCTCAGCATCGGTACAAACTAGGTTGCGCCAGTGCTTCTTGGTGTTGTGGGCGGTGCTAATTCCCTGCGTCGCAACGCTAGTGTCGAAGCCATCTATCTGGCTCCGGTAGCAGGCGAGGCTGTACTCCGTGTTGTCCATGCGATTCTTGTTCACGTAGGCTAGCAGTTATTCCAGGACATCGGCGAGTTGGTGAAAAATGAAGACGTAACTGCTCACCTTTTCCTTCTGAGGTGGGTTGAGAGTGCCCAGACCGATGGTCTATAGCACATGCCTGATCTTCAAGAAAGCCTTCCTCATGATGTCAAGGGCCCAATCATCTCTATCTCCAAAGGGATCCACCGGAGCTTCATCTTGATTCACCACGGGCACGGCATCCTCCTCCTTCACCATGGGCACAGCGTCATCCTCCTTCACTATGGGCACGGTGTCATCCCCCTCCCATGCGCGCTTCATAGAAGGCTCGCCCTTCACCATGGCGGTGGCTAAGAGAGAAGTAGGTTTGGAGAAGGCAACTGCACGTTCATGGCGATTTTAGATCTACTGTGGTAATGGGGAGAGCTCTGGGAAGTTAGGAATACAAGCGGAGTTGTGTACGAGATCACGGCAGTTAATATATCGCTACTACAGAGCGACGTAGTGGAGGACATGATGCGGTGCAGATTCCCTTGCACATGTTACTACTACTTACTAATAAGAGAACCAGTGCTGTTTGATCTAATAGCACACATGTCCACCGTTTGATACGGCTGTTTACATAAACTGATCACCATTAGTTACTTTGGAAACCAATGTCATCTGATCTAACGGAGTCGAACATACACAATAAAGTTGGTAAATGAACTTTTTATTGACAAACTCCATTAATTTCGATAGGTGTACAATAACAAAAAAATATCAAATATTTCCAGATATACAATAACAAAGACCTTTCAAGTATGGGGTTTACCCATACCCAACTACAAAGGACACCTATTCCCTCAGCCGATTACTCCACACGAGAGTGGATCGCCCAGTGTCGACGGACGACCAAGCTAGGCCTTGTTTGGTTGTTGTCAGATTCACCTCAATCCACATGTGTTAGGGTGTATTGGGGTGGAATTTAGTTCAAGTTCCACTCCAATCCACCCCAACACATATGGGTTGATGCAAATTTGACTACATCCAAACAAGGCCCAAGTCATCGAATCGATACACGAGGGCCGCGCAGGGCATGGGTTTATGATGTTTTAGGACCCCATGGACTGCCCCACTCACCGAGGTCCACCATGGGTTGGAGGAGGAGCTTATAGGCATGGAGGCACTTAGACATGGTGGTTGCTTCACCATCACAGAGCACCATGGCAGCATGCTTTCCTCCCTATCTTCGCGAAACTTCCACTAACACCCAGGATGAGCGGACATATAGCCGCGCATATGTGTTGGCGAAAGAAGCTATAATCTTGAAGGCCTTCTCCTAGCGGTGCTGGAGTCAATGTAGGATGAGGGAGGCCATGGAGATGGGAGACTTGTTTGGCACAGCTCACAACAGCTTCATAAGAAACGCTCATGGATGTCCTCTTATCCTCACCAGAACTTGGCATTAGCACAATGCGGCTCACGTTGATGCAAACTTCTGATGAGGATAAGAGGCTGACCAGGAGCGAGGCCATGGCGATGGGAGACTTGTTTGGCATAGCTCGTAGGTCCTGTTTAGCACAGCTCACAACAGCTTCATGAGAAACGCTCGTGGTCGTCAATTTAATAACCACATGAGAAGTTGGCATTATCAATTCAAGGTGTTTTCTCTCATTTTCTCTCATTTTCTGATGTGAAGGGAGGAACAAGGATTGGAGTTTGCTAGAGATGCTCCCCTAACCTTGGCTTAAATAGCAGCACCTCAAGACGCGTGCGGGGAAGGCAACAATCAAGGTCCGTGACATCCGCGGCCACCCCACGCGAGTCATAGGCGACGGAGCGGTGAACACGATGCCACATTTGATTCGCTATCACATTTGATTCCCTGGCACTTTTGATTCCCTACCATATTTCATCCTCATCTATAACCGTACTTAATGATGCGCAATATCTAGTGGACCAAAGGACGCGGACATGGGAAGTCGGAGTGCATGGGGTATAACCCGAATACCCTCGCACATATACAACATATGATACACCTATTGTCCAAATCAAATCACCATTAGTTACTACAAGAACTAGTGCTGTTTGATCTAATAGCACAGAAGTACACCATATGATACGACGATTTACATAAACCGATCACGTCACAGCCATTTAGTTATTAATTGTTCTGAAAGGCAAAAACTATATATAAACAACACAGTAACAATCATCACATCAATTTCATTGATAACTTCAGTAACATTCAAAAGGTGTACAATAACAAAGATGTCGAACACTACTGGGTGTACAATAACAAATACCTATCGAATACAAAAAATGACCTATACTTGACTACGACATAGCAAAACTTCCACTAACATCTCCCAATAAGGGACATGGAGCAGAGTTTGAAACGATAGAGTTGTAGTCGTAGGTGCTCCGTTGAAGAGAGCCGACGTGACACCCACCTTGCAAAGCTTCCACTTGCATCCCCCATAGGCAAGGGCTACAACAGAAAGCACGAGGGGACCTACCCGCGTTTCTAACTCCTTACCGAAAATGGAAGAGAGGATCACCCCGGTGCCCCAAGCCATCTAATTTTGATACACACGACACTGGTAGCTCCATCGAGTATACCTCGGTGTGCCGATCTCCAAACACCCCGAGGCAATGCGTAGTCGCTGAGGGCCACCGAGGAAGTTATCTTCCATGGAAACACCGCGGTAGTCCGATGAAGCCCACCATGGGAATACCATGAGATGGACGATTACAAAGTGTAATAAGCATCCTCGAACATACCAAAGGCGGTGATCCCCCCTATATCTTCACAAAACTTCCACTAGCACCGAGGACAAGCAGCCATTGCTGCAACCTAAACGAGGAAGAATGCCAATCTTGAAGGCCTTATCCCATCGCCGGTGCTACTGCCGGAGAAGTTGAAGAATGAGCGCCATGGTGATGAAGGAAATATAGATGGTTGGCTTAAGAGCTTTGTCTATATCTATCTTCTGTATCTAAGGAGGAAGGAGTGTGTGGATTGCCAAGAAGCGCATCCAGCCCCGGCTTAAATAGGCCACCCATAAAGATGGAAAAGCGGAGAGGAGTAGTTAAGATTCGCTTGATCTATGGAAGATGCCGGTTCCTGGGGAAAGTCGTGAGATAGTGTTGGAAGTTGGGACATTCATTACTCACACACTGAGTCGGTATTCCATACGATGTGGTTCAAATTCACCGACATACACCGTATGAACGCGTATTGATAAGAGCGGTGTAGATGAGGGATCATTGTAATCGTAGATAACCGCTTCTTCATAAATCCTTCTATAAAAGAGGAAGCAGAACGAACAAGGGTACATAACCACGATTTATAGCTCCCATCCCTCCGCTCCACCCTCAAGATTGGTCCATGGTGAATGGGAAGCGCCTGAGGGTCGAGTCGGCCGAGGAGAGGACCGAGAGGCGGAAGTCAGAGCGGCTACGACAGTGCTTTTCTACCATGGAGACGGCACTCGCCATAGCCGACCAGGAGATGCCCGTGGCCGAGGCGGCGACCGCTGAAGCCTAGGCGTAGGTCACTGGTAAGCGTTGGTGTCTTCTTGTTTATGCATTCCGCATGATGCCAGGCTTGAGTGTGCGATGGTCTTTGTTGCTCCTCTTTTTAGGCGTCTATGAGCAGTTGGTCACCATCCAGCAGCAGTTGGCCACCGTCTAGGAGCAGTTGGGCGACGCCCAGGGTGAGTTGGACACTGCGCATGAACTAGAGGGGAAGTGGCGTGCCTTGGTGCATGATGCAGCGATCCGCACGGAGGAGCGTCGCCTTGAACTTGATGTGATACAAGATGCAGCACTCGCAGCCGTCAATGCGGTGTCGCCCATGGGGGCGAATCTCGAGGAGAGCTTCCGCGCCTTGCCCACGCGGGTCAAGGCGGTGGTTACCCATGGTGTCCATCATGGGGCCACCATGGCCCTGGCCACCGCCAAGCTCCGATCTGGCCTCGACCTAAACAAGGTGGAGCCGGGGTTCCTGCCAAAGTCATCGTGGGACGACATCGACAAGATGGTAGGCGAATTCACTAAGTTGGTTGAGGTCATGGTAGCAGTGGTGCATGTAGCGGACATCATCAGCAATGCTCTCGATGGGTCGTAGCTTGCTTGTGAACTCTCCTTTGCATCCTATAAATAATATTAAAATTTCGATAATAATATTTTGTGTTAACTCTGTCGACACCATCAGATCATTGCGCACATGTATACAGTTCATATGCCGATGGACCTAAACTGCGAACCAGTGCCATCAGATCATTGCTGTCTTTTTTTGTGAACAATTGCTATCTTTTTTTCAATTAAAACTGCTGCTCTAACAAACTCACTAGTCTATCACATTGTTCAAGTAAAGAGCCTATGAAGCCTGAGGTGTCCGTTTTGAGCCCCTAGTGTTCCAAAATTTTATGCCATTTTGTACAAATTTTTTGCCTCTTGTGAGACCCTAGTGGCCCACTGTCAGCACCTAACCGTTACAACCAGGCCACCATTGCCTATTCCCCTTCTCTGTTCCCATTCCCCTTCTCTTCGACGAACCCTAGCTCGGCGAAGGCGGTGATTCAAGGCACCAGACAAGATTGAAGGCAGCGGAGGATTCCCGGTGTGCTGTTGTGGCTCGGGTGTCCTTTTGGAGGCTAGGCGGCGGGGCTTTCGGGTGGACCATGGCGGCATTGGCGTCCGTGTCTGTTGTGTGCTACGGCAGAGGCGACAGATCTGATTTGCAGGTCTCCTTTCTTTCCTTTTCCTGTTCGCTTCACTGTTTTGGTCCTTGCTTGAACATGAGGTATATGATAAACATTCTAGCGTTGGAGATCTGGTTAGGTCAATGATGATGAAAAGAACTAGGAGGTGGCACTGGATGGTTTTCTGCTGATGTGTTGGTTTTCTACATATGTTCAGTGTTCTTACTGTAAATGGCTGTGTGCAACTATGCCTATTAATTTCTGTGTCAATGATGTCTACATGGCTATTGGATGTATTAGGATGCAACTCATATGTTTGCTTTCTGTGTCTTCTCCTTGTTGACAATTAAGTTATCCATTTGGTTCCAAATAAGAGGAAGGCATCGAAAGCAAATCAATGCTTTGTGTCCATCATTCATATGACTGAGGCCACTAATGTTTAAGCTACACATGTTGCTACAGATGCCAATGATGATCACTACCACTTGTTCACTGACATTCTACTTGTGAAAACTGAGGCAGCCTGTTTGGGTTATGCAGATTTGAGATGTGTCGTCCCTGCTATGTTGTGTTTAATGGCCGTGAGCTAGGAGTTTACTACAATTGGACTGACTGCCAGGAACAAGTTCATAGGTTTCGTGGTGCTTGTTATAAAAAGTACAACTCCTATGAAGAAGGAATTGCTGCCTTCAAGTCAAGAACCAACTCAAATCCACCCTTAGCTCATGATGATGACTTCTATCTTCAAAACCCAACAGCTGCTCCACCCTCTTTGTCCTTCAAAACTGTTGTAATTGTAGTTCTCTTAATCTTTGTCTGTCTTCTATGGAAGAAGCTCTAAGCTCGTGTACTGATTGTAAGTGTGATGGTAGACTTGATTTAGCTAGAATTGTAATGGTTATAGCTCCATTAACTGCTACTCTAGTTTGAGTTATATATATCTATGTGGTGCTACTCTAAATTTAGATGAGGTCGTACCATAAAAATTATTAATGGTTGTTAAAGTTGTACTTTGGTATGACTTGTGGACTTTATTGATGGATCTATAAGGAATTTGAATGGAGCAAGGATACTGATGTGACATTTTACAGATCATCATGTGTGTTTCTTAACGGTTGTCTACACATTATGGGGCACTCTGGGGGGTACTCTATGATACTTGCTGTGGATATGGAGGGAAACACATGGAGTAAAATTGATAGGCCTAGTAGTCTTCAACACTCCATACATGAAGATCAGGGTCACTTGTGTGTATGTACTATTGCTGGTCCCAATGATTCCAAGCTTTCAATCTGGATCCTTGAAGACTATGGTACTAATAATTGGACATTGAAGCATACGGTCAGCACGCGTATCCTGTTTGGAAGGATTAATATTAGATGTGGTTTCATGGATTGTGTTGACGAGTACACAATGATTACAGTTCACCCAGAGTGGAATATGATTTTCTTTGTTGGGGAGGATGGAACAATCATCGCATATGACATGGACCATATAAAAGTTCATGTCATCCCTACCCGTGTCTTTCTTATGTTCCCTTATTCTTGGATTCATTAGCAGAGTAGTAAATAAAGCTGCATTTGATGTATCTCTCTGTGATGCATTTTAAATGGACGATGGACGACACGGCGGTGAAGGGTGAAACCGCGTTCACCGCCGGATCATACGCCAGACCAGCGGTAAAACCGGTCATCACCGCCGGTTATTCGGCCGGGAGGGGGTCCCGCATGTACGAGCCGGTGGTGATACGTATCTCCACCAGTTATCTCAAAACCGTTGGTGAAGGTCCCGGCGGTGAATAGACTTTCTGTAGTAGTGCATGTTCAGGCAAGTTCATAAATCTTAGGGTCCCATGTTGGAATAGTTTAGCACCCTTCTCATTCATGTCCATTGCTAACTCGGTTAGTGCCCAGAAATGAATAAGATTGGTTTGAACCTTGATCTATCTTAGTATCTTAACCATTGATATCCTCTCTCCACTTTCTATCATCCAACGTTGGTTTCTATCATAGGACGATCTTGATTCTTAGATATTACACTCATGCTCCTTGTGAAAATTTATACCTTGGAATACTCCCTCGTGAAAGCTACATTGACAACCATGCGCTTGTGGTTCTATCTGTTTGCCACTTTAGTGTGAACACCATAGTATTTTGGTCTGTGGATGACTATTATTTGGTTTATATTTTCCAAGTATTTTTACCCCCTCACAATCTCCCTACAGTAAAGAGGTGTTCTCAAGAGAACATCACTCGTTACGCTTCCCTAATGAAGGGAGCTAAAGCACTCAACTTAAGCGGTGGTCTCAACATGGCTACAACAACTCAATTGGGAAGGACTCTAGGGCTACTAAGATGATGGCCCACGACTATGATCTCAAAGGACACAACTGCCCCTTGGTTCTAGGAGTTTACACCAACTTGTTATACGAGGCCTAGATATAAATATACCTTGATCTAACAGGTTCGATTGTAACCGACTAGGCAACCAATATATAAATCGATTAGGATAGGATCTCTTTATAACCCTACCTCAAACTATATAAGGTAGGGTAGAGAGATCCATGATTGGTATCTATTCCCTTAGCAATTGCATATGATGCACTATCAATAAAACCCATGAACACAAGACATAGTGTGTTACAACCTCATGAGGGCTTGAACTTGTCTAAACTCTATGTCCCATGTGTCACCACCTCATTTTGATACTCGTACATCACCCATAATCATTGTCTTGTGACAAACACCAACAAAAGGCTTAGTATAGAGGGAAGTAAATGAATATGAGGCTTTGGGATGTTACTGCTCCAGTCCAAGGAGATAAAGTCATCGAGGCTATTGTTGTAGCTTGTTGATGATCTACATTGGCTAGGTAGTGGTGGAAGATGGTTTTTGGAGGTGGTTATTGATCTATCCTAGCCTTCTTAATTACTTCTTGCCTTATGAGAGGTGAAAGTGAAGGGGCCAAATCCTATATCGACTATTTTCATTCAATATTATGATACTATTTTTTTCCATTTCTGAATTTAGCTAAACATAAAAAATTATCATTTTCAATTGGTTTCACAATCATTTTCAACCATTTTTGTACTCATTCATTACTAAAATGTACAAAAAATCCCCTACTGACCATTTTTGTTATCTATATTGTAATACCATTTTCAACAATTTCCAAGGAGTGGGGAGGGCAGACAAAGGTAGAGAGGGTTCTTAGAGTGGGGAGGTAGAGATCCCGAGTTAGCAAATGGGAGCCATGAGAGGGTTATGTGGCATTCACTACTACAAAAACAATTTTGAGATATAGCCCCATTTATTATAGAGGCAAGCTAAAAAGGCTCTGATTTCCAAAAACGAGGACCGTTTTTTTAAAGACGTTTGCAAAATGGACACCATTTTCCAAAAATGAGAAACTCACCATAGCTTATATAAATTCATTTGCCTTATAAGAGGACTATATCCTAAGAGGCCTGCTTCTATTAATAGGCCCAAGGCCTAGTTAGACCATTTTAAACCTCACCCTGACTTCAAACGACACCCTCATATCACCCCTCGGGCTCAAACTTGTCATGGCCACTCTCTACCCTCTCCGCCTCTCCATCCTACTACTGTCACACACCAGTCCTCCCCTCCTCCCCCCTCCATTCCCATCCCTAAATCAGTTGCCAATGCCTTCCCTCCTCATAGATCCAACCTCAACCTCAAGCTGCGCCATTACCTCGAACTCGAGTGGCACCCCGAATTAGAGTGTCCCTCTGGTGAAAGGTCCTAATGGCTAGAGAGGGGGGGGGGTGAATAGCATATTAAAAATTTCAACAATAACACTTAACAAACCGGTTAGACAATTATGAGATGAAGCAAGGGTTGCGCTTGCCTACTAAAATTGCAAGCCACCTACCACAATTCTAGTTTATATAGTTTCTACCCATACAATGGCTATATCACTACACTAAGTTAGTGTGCTCTCAAATGCTAACTAAAGAGCCACACTAACCAAACTAACAAGCTCTCACAACTAGCTACACTAAAGAGCTTGATAACTAGTTTGCGGTAATGTAAAGAGAGTGAGCAAGATGGTTACACCGCCGTGTCGAGAAAGGAGCCAATCAATCACAAGAATGAATACCAATGAAGACCAATCACCTCGGAATCAAATAATGACACAATGATTGACTCACATTGTACTCACTAAGCATAGACCTTGCCATATCAATGAGTGTTCTATTCTTCCTCTCAACAAGGCCATTTGATTGTGGAGTGTACTAGCCCGAGAATCGATGTCTAATTCCAAATTCATCACACAACTCATCAATTCTAGTGTTCTTGAACTCACTACCATTGTCACTTCTAACTCTCTTGATGGTTGTTTCAAACTCATTGTGAATGCCCTTGACAAATGATTTGAAGGTTGCAAACACATCACTTTTGTCCACTAGAAAGAATACCCAAGTGTATCTAGTATAATCATCCACTATCACAAAGCCATATTTGTTACCACCAATGCTAGGGTATTGTGTTGGCCCAAACAAATCCATATGCAATAACTCAAATGCTTTACTAGTGCTCGTCATGCTTTTCTTAGGATGGGTGTTTCCAACTTGTTTGTCGGCTTGACAAGAGCTACAAAGCTTATCATTTTCAAACACAACATCTTTCGAGCCTCTAACCAAGTCATGCTTAACCAATCTATTCAATTGTTTCATTCCAACATGACCAAGCCTTCTATGCCATAACCAACCCATGCTAGACTTAGTGAACAAGCATGTAGATAATTTAGCTTCACTAGCATTGAAATCAACCAAGTATAGATTCTCATATCTAAAGCCTTTGAAGATCAAATTAGAGCCATCTACACTTATGATCTCTACATCATCTACCCCAAATATGCATTTGAATCCAACATCACACAATGAGCCACGGATAGCAAATTGAAGTTCAAGCTCTCTACTAGCAATACATTGGATATGCTCATGTCATTGGATATTGCAATCTTATCAAACCCCTTGACCTTGCCTTTGCCATTATCACCAAATGTGATACTATCATAACCATCATTGCCATTGGTGTTGATTGAGTTGAACATTCTTACATCACCGATCATGTGTTGAGCGCACCCACTATTAAGAACCCAATGCCTTCCTCCGGCATTGTAATTGACCTACAAAAAGAATCAATTCTTTTTAGGTACCCAAACTTGTTTGGGTCCTTGAAGGTTAGTCACTAAGCTCTTTGGTACCCAAATGGCTTTCTTCCTTGAGCCCATCCATGGTTTACCAATGAACTTAGCCTTTACACCATTTGCACCCTTGGTAAGCACATAGAAAGAATCAAGCTTAATGGAGGATACATTAGCTTGAGACTTCTTGTTCATGCACTTTTGCTCTACATGACCAACTTACTTGCAACTAGTGTAAAACCGACCATTGTTCTTCACAAACTAGTCTTGTGAGAAGCAAAGGCCGCCTTGCCTTTCTTGGGGATATAGCCCAATCCCTCTTTGTAGAGAGAAGCTCTTTGGCTACCCAAGCACATAAGCAAGCGGTCCTCACCACCATAGGCCTTAGCCAAGGTGTGAGTGAGCTTATTGACCTCCTTCTTGAGGGTCTCATTCTCAACCATTAGTGAGGCATCACAAGTGAAACCATCACTACTAGATGAGGTGGAAGTAGAAGTACTACAAGAAGGGTTAGTGGGAGCAACAATGATAGGCATAGATAATGATTCATTAATTATATCACAAGTTAAGCCTACATCACAAGTCTCAACATGCTTCTTCTTATTTTGTTCATTAAGCAAAGAGGAATGAGCTTTTTCAAGCTTCTTGTGAGCCTTGCCAAGCTTCTCATGGGCTTCCTCTAGCCTCTCATGAGTTGCTTTGAGCTTATCAAGGGCTTGCTTAAGGGCTTTTACTTCCTTATTCAAGCTCTTGCATTCCCTTCTCTTAATGTCAAAGTGTTCTTTAGCATCTTCTAGCATGTCAAATAATTCATCTTTAGTGGGTTCATCATCATCACTATCACTATCATTTTCATTTTCATGTTCCTCATCACTTCCATCATCACAAGTTTGTACCTTAGTGGCCTTAGCCATGAAGCATGATGGAGTATCGAAGAGAGAAGGCTTCTCATTGATGGCAATGCTTGCAAGTGCCTTTTTCTTGGAGGTCTTGTCATCATCACTATCATTATCATCACTTGAGGAAGCATCACTATCCCAAGTGACCACATATGAACCACCCTTCATCTTCTTGAAGGTCATCTTGTCCTTCTTCTCTTTCTTTTCCTTCTTGTCCTTCTTCTTGTTCTTCTTGTCATCATCTTGGTCGCTATTGTATGGGCATTGAGCAACAAGATGATCTTTGCTTCCACAATTGAAGCACCTTCTTGCCTCTTCCTTGTTCTTGGATGAAGATTTCTTCCTTCTAGCATGGTATCCTTTCTTCATCATGAACTTGCCAAATCTTTTGACAAAGAGAGCCATCTTCTCATCATCATCATCATCCCATGAACCATCATCTTCACTTGATGTAACTTGCTTTGCCTTGCCCTTGGATGATGTGGCCTTGAATGCCATACTCTTCTTCTTTTCATCTTTCTTCTCCTTCTTTTCTTCCTTTATATCATCATCTCTATATGTATCATCGGTCATTATATCTCCCAACACTTGGTTTGGTGTCATGGTGTCCAAACCACTCCTCACTAGAATAGTGACCAATGTGCCAAATCTAGAAGGTAAGTATCTCAAGAACTTATGGGAGAAGTCCTTGTCCTTCACCTCTTCTCCAAGTGCTTTGAGATCATTGACAAGCACTTGAAGCCTATGAAACATCTCCGGCATACTCTCATCTTCCTTCATCTTGAAGCTTGCAAACTTCTCTTTGAGAATGTATGCCTTTGCACCCTTCACGGCTTGAGTGCCCTCAAACGATTCCTCCAATTTCTTTCATGCCTCATGAGCTCTCTCAATGTTCTTCTTTTGCTCAAAAGTTCTCTCATCCAAAGCATCATGGATGGCACTAAGAGCAATGTTATTATTTTGGAGTAGCATTTCTTCGGCGGCGGTGGGAGCCTCTTCATCTTCAATTTCAATCTTTGTCTCTACCACCTTCCAAACCTTCCTATTGATTGACTTGATATAAGTTGTCATCTTAGCTTTCCAACAGGGATAATTTGAGCCATCAAATTAGGGTGGCTTCTTGGTGTTGTTGATTTGAGCCATTTTTACACCGAAGGTTGTTAAGCCTCAAATCACGGTGACCTCGGCTCTCATACCACTTGAAAGGTCCTAATGGCTAGAGGGGGGGTGAATAGCCTATTAAAAATTTCTACAACAACACTTAACAAACCGGTTAGACAATTATGAGACGAAACAAGTGTTGCGCTAGCCTACTAAAATTGCAAGCCACCTACCACAATTCTAGTTTATATTGTTTCTATCTACACAATGGCTATATCACTACACTAAGTTAGTGTGCTCTCAAATGCTAACTAAAGAGCCACACTAACCAAACTAACAAGCTCTCACAACTAGCTACACTAAAGAGCTTGACAACTAGTTTGCGGTAATGTAAAGAGAGTGAACAAGATGGTTATACCGTCGTGTTGAGGAAGGAGCCAATCAATCATAAGAATGAATACCAATGAAGACCAATCACCTCGGAATCAAATAATGACACAATGATTTTTTTTTCGAGGTTCACTTGCTTGCCGGCAAGCTAGTCCTCGTTGTGGTGATTTACTCACTTAGAGGTTCATGCGCTAATTGGCATCACACGCCAAACCCTCAATAGGGTGCCACACAACCAACAAAAGATGAGGATCACACAAGCCACGAGCAATTCACTAGAGTACCTTTTGGCTCTCCGCCGGGGAAAGGTCAAGAACCCCTCACAATCACCACGATCGGAGCTGGAGACAATCACCAACCTCCGCTCGATGATCCTCGTTGCTCCAAGCCATCTAGGTGGCAGCAACCACCAAGAGTAATAAGTGAATCCTACAGCGAAACACAAACAGATGCAAACACTCAATCAATGCACTTGGATTCACTCCCAATCTCACAAAGATGATGAATCTATGATGGAGATGAGTGGGAGGGCTTTGGCGAAGCTCACAAGGTTGCTATGTCAATGCAAATGTCCAAGAGAATGAGCTTGAGTCGGTCATGGGGCTTAAATAAAAGCCCCCATGAAATAGAGTCGTTGTACCCCTTCACTGGGCACTGTTCGGGGTGATCAGACGCTCCGGTTAGATCGACCAGACGCACCCTGCCAGCGTCCGGTCAACGGATGGCTGCCATGTCATCCTTCTCTTCAAATACTGAGCGCTTGATCCCAACGGTCAAGTGATGACCGGACGCAGCACAGTGCCACGACCGGATGCAGGACCCCAGCGTCCGGTCACTTCTAGTAAGGTTCCAACTACGACTGGACGCGTCAGTTGGATCACGACCGGACGCAGGACCCCAGCATCCGGTCACTTCTAGTAAGCCTCCACTCACGACCGAACGTGTCCGGTCATGCCTGGCCGGACTCACCTAGCGTCCGGTCACTCACTGTCTCCTCTGTGCGCTGCCACGTCAGCGGGACCGGACGCAGCCAGCCAACGTCCGGTCACGAAGTGACCCACCGTCCAGTTGAAGACCGACGCCAGTGTCTTCACTGCTTCCACTGACCGGACGCGCCGGTCTAGTTGTGGCCAGCGTCCGGTCCAAACCCTGTCTTTTCTATACAGGGCACCGGTGAAGTTTCTAACCCTTGCTCAAATGTGCCATCCACCAAGTATATCACCTTGTGCACATGTGTTAGCATATTTTCATAAATGTTTTCAAGGGTGTTAGCACTCCACTAGATCCTAAATGCATATACAATAAGTTAGAGCATCTACTGGCACTTTGATAACCGCATTTCGATACGAGTTTCACCCCTCTTAATAGTACGGCTATCGATCCTAAATATGATCACACTCTCTAAGTGTCTCGATCACTAAAAACAAAATGGCTCCTACTACATATACCTTTGCCTTGAGACTTTTGTTTTTCTCTTTCTTCTTTTCAAGTCCAAGCATTTGATCATCACCATGCCATCACCATCATCATGATCTTCACCATTGCTTCATCACTTGGAGTAGTGCCACCTATCTCATAATCACTTTGATAAACTAGGTTGGCACTTAGGGTTTCATCAATTCACCAAAATCAAACTAGAGCTTTCAACTGGCCTCCATCCTTGGCCTCGACCTCGAGCGATGCCTCAACCTCCACTCTCGATGTCCATATCGAGCGATGACCAACATCTACCCCCATCCTCAACCTCGAGCAGTGCCCAAGCTTCAGCCTCAAGCAACGCCCATGGATCCGGCATGGGGGTCGTGGATCTAGCATGGGGGAGGTGGATCTGGTGGCGAACAAAGCCAATACCTCTTCCATTGGATTTGGTTGTTGCAATGTGAGTGAGCTACTCGCGGATGCAACTGCAAGCTCTCCTCTTTGGATTCAGCAAGGTTAGTGCATGGAAGAGGATTCTAGTGGGCTTGACAACAGGCCCACCAAGCCCCTGTTTTTTTGTAACTTATCATGTGTTAGGTTTGAGGTGATATGGGCTAGGTTGGACCTATCCTAGTTTTTCTGGTTGGGTTGGACCTATCTCATGTTTGGTTGATAAGGCTTGGTCCATCCTATTTTTTTTGTTTGGTTTGAAGAATCTACAGTGGTGTGATGGAACACTAACACATAGGGAACGTCTGGCAGCCTCCCGTCCTCCTTCTTCCTTCTGCTTGTGTTTGCTTAATTTGCGCATGCCACCAAGCCTTGTGCGCCACTAGCCTAATCCCGTGCCACCCAGATGCGCCCCGCATGGCATGAACTCATATGGGCGCTTGGTTGATGCCGCTCTAGCACTACCCTAGATCAGGACAATACTGCCATTTCAAAACACCCCATCACTACCGGATTTTGAACCGGCACAACCAAACCGGCAGTGATGAGGGTTAGCTATCACTGTCGGTTCCTACAAACCGGTAGTGTTCTGCAAATTCACTACCGGTCCTTTACACAACCCGGCAGAGTTCAGTTCCACCAACACTGCCGGTTCATGAGACCATACGACAGTGTAACCTCGAACATCACTGTTGGTTTGTGTCTTTAGCCGCAAGTGTTGTCATAACCAGCACTGCCGGTCTAGGACAAGACCCGGCAATGATGTCTAAGCCAACGCTGCCGGTTTGTGGCTCAAGCCGGCAGTGCCATCTTGTCCATCACTGTCGGTTTGTTGCTAACAGGCAGTGATGACCGTTCGCATTTTATTATTTTATAATTTATTTTAATTTATATTTTTTCGTGGAATCGAGTTTCGCTTTATATATGCTACGTCCATCAGTATTAAACATTATCAAGATCTCGATCCCTCAAAAAAAAAAGAAATTATTCGATAAGATGAAGCATGCTTCTCGGACTTCTTACAATAATCTAGCGAGCCGCTCTGGGCCATACTGGTCCTTGAACTTCACGGATTGTGCAACAGAAAATACTCTATCTTTTTTCAATACCTCGGCTAAGATGAACTTTGCCAGCTCCGATTGCAGTGCGATGATCTCCATGTCTAACAGCCTTTCATGGTTATATTTCTTGCGCTGTCGTTCAAAAAAGATGATATCCAAAGATGAATCAGAAAATCATTTTGTTGAATTATTAACAGACATAAATGAAATGGGGATTATACACACCAACTTATCTGCTTCTTCTGATTTCACGCCGATGTAGCGAAGCATTGCCCACATTACATAAAACCCGCATTCATTGTTTCCCACCGACAGTTTTAGGTACTTCCTCTCCATTTCGACAACCTTGAATGGGACCCGCATCCCACCGATATGTCTTCTTCGGACACTGTGCAACATTAAAAGGAGAAACATTAGAAAGCGGTATGTGTGATTAGAAAATAATATATTATTAGGATCGCTTACTAATCCAGCACTGCCACCAGTGCATCCAGATGATGAAATGGTTTTTTCTTCGAGTCCCACAACTCGATCAGATTTTTAGCAAGATTGACACAAATGAAGACGAAATGGTTGTTGCAATCACAGAATCCTAATTATCGAATAATCTTAACGAAAAAAGAAGCATAAATTTCCTGGAAAAAAAACCATTCGGCCACACGTTCGTGGTCATGTTTCCTGAACAAAATGTTCGAAATTTCTTTTCATTTCCCGGGTAAAGCCTGAAAATAGACTCAATAACTTGAATATCATTTTTCCACTCATTTTATTCCATTATTTGAATCACTTGCGGTTCAAATTTGACTTATACCAAAAAATTCCTTGAAATATAATAAATTAATTAAATATAGCAAACAGATAGAGAAATATACCAAATTTTAACATGTAGTACCACATATTGTATGTGGAGAGTAGAAAGAGTTTGGAGGGCAGGAGAGGAAAAAAAGTTTTGGATTTGCCGAGTTCCTATAAAAAATACTCGGCAAACTGCTCGGGAAGAACACTCGGCAAAGTAGCACTTTTGGTAACAGCCGGCACGCCGTCAGATGGCCGTCGCACGTGCCGGTCACGTGATAGTGTTTTGCCGAGTATCAATTCATTGCCGAGTGTCGTCTTGTTGTTTGCCGAGTCTCTGATATACTACACTCTGGCAAATCGGGTTTTTTTACCGAGTGCAATATTTATGCCAAGTGTCTTCTTTACTACACTCTGACAAATCAGCTCTTTGCCGAGTGCCCAATGAAATGCACTCGCAAACAAAAAACACTTGGCATATTTACCGTTTCCGGTAGTGTTTGATAGA
The DNA here is from genome assembly GCA_904845875.1 of Miscanthus lutarioriparius. Lineage (NCBI taxonomy): Eukaryota > Viridiplantae > Streptophyta > Magnoliopsida > Poales > Poaceae > Miscanthus > Miscanthus lutarioriparius. The sequence goes on from CAJGYO010000010.1 coordinate 53,615,729, forward strand.
TAGATAGATTTGATAGATATATTAAAAAACAATGTATGTGTGTACACAATAATTAATTCCAACAGTATTTTATTAGTACCCTACTACGACCTTAGCTTACCATTGCACTGCAGGAGTACGTACATCTCCTCAGATTGCTCGTGCAAATTATATTAATGAATTAACTAACTACTGTAGAGGATTATCATATACGTATTATTAACTCAAACATGTTTTTTTATAAAAACATCTATCTACTCTCGACAGAGTTTTGATGAAAGAGTCGGCCTGCAATGCATCATCAGACTTGGTTGAGAGAAGAAATAAAACGTATCTGTGTATCGACGCACTACCGACTACTGAGACGTTGTTGTAAGATCGAGCGCTATCAGGCTGGAGTATCATCATCATCATTATCATCTTCGTCGTCATCGTGGTCATCATATTTCTATATGGTCGTTGCTGCTGCTGCTGCCACCGCCACCAAACATACAGTCTCTCTATCCCGATCCTGGCGTCGGATCAAAAGACCCAATAGACGGCGGGTAGATAGAAATTTAAATTTGCTTTCCAAACCCGAACGGAATCTCAACGAGCTGACCTAGGCGTTCGTTGGAGCGTAGCTAGCGACTGGAACGGACATTAACATTATTGGGTCAAATTAGGAAGAGGAAAAAAAAAGGGTAAAAAAGAATTGGCGGCGCCTAGCAGTGCAATGCAATGCAAGAAACGCCAACTTAATAAGCGGGCTCTGTCGATCGTACGCTTCGATCTATAAATAAATTTCCTTGTTTGCAATTGCAAACAAGTTGGCGACCTACTACTACTACAGCTGGTGAGAGTGTGAGAGTTATCAAAGTTTTCAAAACAGACAAAAAAGAGTGAGAGTTATCAACGAGGACAGGAACGAACCATGTCGAAGCAGCGACGACATATATAAATCTGGTGCTACCCCTATATATAATAAATCTGCAACAGTAGTTGCAGGAAGTAGTTAACAACCGAACAAGCTAGACTGCCTTGTTCCCGAAACCGGTACCGTGCATATACTCTCAGCGTAGCGTCTTTTTTTCTCGATACGTAAAAGATTTGTGTATTATTGTATTAAGAAGAAAAGTTTAAAGAAATATACAACGCGTTTTTATCGTGCGTCGAAGGAGGTCGACCTAACACAGCCGAAGCTGGACCATCCTAGTAAAAGACCTCATGTTTCGATATTACATAAAAGCAAACCACCAATATTGATGCAGCTTTATGGCCTAAGTGTCCTTGCGTCTTCGCGGCTGTCTGGACGATGCCTTTCCAATGGCCGGGAAGACACTACCCTAGATTTCGACATCACTGTTGGTTCAAAAACCCTCTTCACTGCCGGATTTTGAATCGACAGTAGCATACCGGCAGTGATGGGGGGTTCACATCACTGTCGGTTCTTAAAAACCGACACTGATCTACAAGCAACAGTGTCAGTTCCTCCTGACTCCACTCGGCAGTGTCCAGTTCAACACACTGTCGGTTTGTAGTCCCAACCGACAGTGATGGTTGCTTCAAGAGTGTCGGTTCTGGACTCAAGGTAGCAATGTTGAGAAAGCCTACACTGTCGGTTCATGGTTCAAGCCGGCAGTGTTGAGCAAGCCAACATTGTCGGTTTGTTTCTAACCGGCAGTGATGGTTACGACAACACTGCCGGTTTGTTGCTAACTGGCAAGGATGGTCCGTTCGCATTTTATTGTTTTATAATTTATTTTAATTTATATTTTTTCGTGGAATCAGGATTCACTTTATATACGCTACGTAGACGACACGTCCATCAATATTAAACATTACAAATGTTACGGTTACAGTTCAAGTGTTCTTATCAACATCTCGATCCCTCAAAATAAAAAAGAAATTATTCGATAAAATGAAGCATACTTCTCGGACTTCTTACAATAATATAGCGAGCCGCTCTGGGCCATACTGGTCCTTGAACTTCACGGATTGTGCAATAGAAAATACTCCATCTTTTTTCAATACCTCGGTTAAGATGAATTTTGCCAGCTCCGATTGCAGTGCGACGATCTCCATGTCTAACAGCCTTTTATGGTTATATTTCTTACGCTGTCGTTCAAAAAAGATGATATCCAAAGAGGAATCAGAAAATTATTTTGTTGAATTATTAACAGACATAAATAAAATGGAGATTATACACACCAACTTATCAGCTTCTAAAGATTTCACGCCGATGTAGCGAAGCATTGCCCACATTACATAAAACAAGCATTCATTGTTTCCCGCCGGCTATTTTAGGTACTTCCCCTTTATTTCCACAACCTTGAATGGGACTTGCGTCCCACCGATATGTCTTTTTCGGATACTGTGCAACATTAAAAGGAGAAACATTAGAAAGCGGTATGTGTGATTAGAAAATAATATGTTATTAGGATCGCTTACTAATTCAGCACTGCCACCAGTGCCTTCAGATGATGAAATGGTTTTTTCTTCGAGTCCCACACCTCTGATCAAATTTTTAGCAAGATTGACACAAATGAAGACGAAATGATTGTTGCAATCACATAATTCTACTTATCAAATAATCTTAACAAAAAAAGAAGCATAAAATTTTCTGAACAAAAAAACCATTTGGCCACACGTTCGTGGTCGTGTTTTCTGAACAAAATGTTCGAAATTTCTTTTCATTTCCCGCATAAAGCCTGAAAATGAACTCAATAACATGAATATCATTTTCCACTCATTTTATTCCATTATTTGAATCACTTGCGGTTCAATTTTGACTTATACCAAAAAATTCCTTGAAATGCAATAAATTAATTAAATATAGCAAACAGATCGAGAAATATACCAAATTTTAACATATAGTACCACATGTTGTATGTGGAGAGTAGAAAAAGTTTGGAGGGTAGGAGAGGAAAAAAAGTTTTGGATTTGCCGAGTTCCTATAAAAAATACTCGGCAAACTTATAAGTTTGCCGAGTGCTTGGGAAGAACACTCGGCAAAGTAGCACTTTTGGTAATGGCTGGCACGCCGTCAGACGGCCGTCGCACGTGCCGGTCATGTGATACTATTTTGCCGAGTATCAATTCACCGCCGAGTGTCGTCTTGTTGTTTGCCGAGTCTCTGATATACTAGACTCGGCACATCGGGTTTTTTATCGAGTGCAATATTTATGCCGAGTGAATTCTTTACTACACTCGACAAATCAGCTCTTTGCCGAGTGCCCGATGAAATGCACTCGGGAAACAAAAAACACTCGGCATATTTACTGTTTCCGGTAGTGGTTGATAGATAGATAGATAGATTTGATAGATATATTAAAAAACAATGTATGTGTGTACACAATAATTAATTCCTACAGTATTTCTTTAGTACCCTACTACGACCTTAGCTTACCATTGCACTGCAGGAGTACGTACATCTGCTCAGATTGCTCGTGCAAATTATATTAATGAATTAACTAACTACTGTAGAGGATTATCATATGCGTATTATTAACTCAAACATGTTTTTTTATAAAAAACATCTATCTACTCTCGACAGAGTTTTGATGAAAGAGTCGGCCTGCAATGCATCATCAGACTTGGTTGAGAGAAGAAATAAAACGTATCTGTGTATCGACGCACTACCGACTACTGAGACGTTGTTGTAAGATCGAGCGCTATCAGGCTGTAGTATCATCACCATCATCATCATGATCATTATCATCTTCGTCGTCGTCGTCATCATCATCATATTTCTATATGGTTCGTTGCTGCTGCTGCCGCCGCTGCCAAACACACAGTCTCTCTATCCCGATCCTGGCGTCGGATCAAAAGACCCTATAGACGGCGGGTAGACAGAAATTTAAATTTGCTTACCAAACCCGAACGGAATCTCAACGAGCTGACCTAGGCGTTCGTTGGAGCGTAGCTAGCGACTGGAACGGACATTAACATTATTGGGTCAAATTAGGAAGAGGAAAAAAAAGGGTAAAAAAGAATTGGCGGCGCCTAGCAGTGCAATGCAATGCAAGAAACGCCAACTTAATAAGCGGGCTCTGTCGATCGTACGCTTTGATCTATAAATAAATTTCCTTGTTTGCAATTACAAACAAGTTGGCGACCTACTACTACTACAGCTGGTGAGAGTGAGAGTTATCAAAAGTTTTCAAAACAGACAAAAAAGAGTGAGAGTTATCAACGAGGACAGGAACGAACCATATCGAAGCAGCGACGACATATATAAATCTGGTGCTACTCCTATATATAATAAATCTGCAACAGTAGTTGCAGGAAGTAGTTAACAACCGAACAAGCTAGACTGCCTTGTTCCCGAAACCGGTACCGTGAAGATACTCTCAGCGTAGCGTCTTTTTTTCTCGATACGCAAAAGATTTGTGTATTATTGTATTAAGAAGAAGAGTTTAAAGAAATATACAACGCGTTTCTATCGTGCGCCGAAAGAGGTCGACCTAACACAGCCGAAGCTGTACCATCCTAGTAAAAGACCTCATGTTTCGATATTACATAAAAGCAAACGACCAATATCTGTCGAAGCTTTATGGCCTAAGTGTCCTAACACAGCCGAAGCTTTATGGCCTAAGTGTCCTTACGTCTTCGCGGCTGTCTGGACGGTGCCTTTCCAATGGCCGGGAAGACACTACCCTAGACCTGGACATCACTGTCGGTTCAAAAACCCCCTTCACTATCGGATTTTGAACCGACAGTGGCATACCAGCAGTGATGGGAGGTTCACATCACTGTCGGTTCTGAAAAACCGACACTGATCTACAAGCAACAGTGTCGGTTCCTGGCTCCACCCGGTAGTGTCCAGTTGAACAACATTGCCGGTTTGTAGTTCCAACCGACAGTGATGGTTGCTTCAGGAGTGTCGGTTCCTGTTTCAAGCCAGCAGTGTTTGAGAAAGCCTATACTGTCGTTTCATGGTTCAAACCGGTAGTGTTGTCGTAACCATCACTGTCGGTTCATGGTTCAAGCCGAGCAGTGTTGAGCAAGCCAACACTGTCGGTTTGTTTCTAACCGACAGTGATGGTTACGACAACACTACCAGTTTGTTGCTAACCGGCAGTGATGGTTACGACAACACTGCTGGTTTGTTGCTAACCGGCAGTGATGGTTACAACAACACTGCTGGTTTGTTGCTAACCGGCAGTGATGGTCCGTTCGTATTTTATTGTTTTATAATTTATTTTAATTTATATTTTTCCATGGAATAAGGATTCACTTTATATACGCTACGTAGACGACATGTCCATCAATATTAAACATTACAAATGTTACGGTTATAGCTCAAATGTTCTTATCAAGATCTCGGTCCCTCAAAATAAAAAAGAAATTATTCCATAAGATGAAGCATGCTTCTCGGACTTCTTACAATAATCTAGCGAGCCGCTCTGGGCCATACTGGTCCTTAAACTTCATGGATTGTAGAATGGAAAATACATCAGCTTTTTTCAATACCTTGGCTAAGATGAATTTTGCCAGCTCTGATTGCAGTGCGACGATCTCCATGTCTAATAGTCTTTCGTGGTTATATTTCTTGCGCTGTCATTCAAAAAAGATGATATCCAAAGAGGAATCAGTAAATCATTTTGTTAAATTATTAATAGACATAAATGAAATGGGGATTATACACACCAACTTATCTGTTTCTTCCGATTTGCCGCCGATGTAGCGAAGCATTGCCCACATTACATAAAATCTGCATTTATTGTTTCCCGCCGGCTGTTTTAGATACTTCCCCTCCATTTCGACAACCTTGAATGGGACCTGCGTCTCACCGATGTCTTTTTTGGATACTATGCAACATTAAAAGGAGAAACATTAGAAAGCGGTATGTGTGACTAGAAAATAATATGTTATTATGACCGCTTACTAATTCTGCACTGCCACCGGTGCATCTAGATTTTTAGCAAGATTGACACAAATAAAGACGAAATGGTTGTTGTAATCACAGAATCCTAATTATCGAATAATCTTAATGAAAAAAGAAGCATAAAATTAAAAGCTGAAAACACATACTCGCAATTGTAGGCTAGAAGTATGTGGGTGTTGCTCTTCATCTTGAATTCATCGAAAACAACAATCAATCTCTTTTTCAGGTCTTCCATGTCACATCCATGGAGGCCTAAACACGTCTTCTCATTGACTCGAAAGGGGTCCAAGAAGCCTATGTTATCCCATTTGCTTTTTAGTATGCAAAATTTTGCTATACACCTACAAAAAATCATGGGAAGTGCTTAAAAGTTAACAATTTATGTCTCGAGAGAGTAGTTAATTGTAATATCGTGTGTGTATGGTACTTACATAGTCCACAGTGTCAACATTTGTGAATCGAGGGAGCATTTCTGGTATAGCTGGAACAAGCACTCCCACTCGACATCGAACTTCTCTTCTTCAGGATAATGAAAAACAAGTGACGAACAGATAATAACCTTAAAACCAAAGTCCTCCATCTCTATTGCTTGAGCCATGTAATATTCAGGCAAATGACGCATATATGTTGTCAAATTTTTATACTCGTCATTGATAACCAAAAGATTGCCCCTTTCATACTTCATTGCCGGTGTTCCCATCCCTTGTACATCATAATAGATGTTCGCGTCCTCTTCCATGGTTAATTCGGGGTTGTCTTCGACGTACTTCTATATCTTTCTTAAATCTTCATTGTGTATTTCTTCGGCTCTTATTGTAGCGTACTGATTCTGTGTTTTCCTGTCGAATTAGGACTTCAACAAACACTGAGGCACAAAGATTCAACAAACTAACACAATCTTCCTTCGAGATGAGTGCTGTAAATTTTTCTTTCATCAAGTTTGTAACGCTGCCACTGAATGGCCTTTTGTTTTTTTGTTAGTCTACTTTGGGAGCATTAGCGACCGAATCCAAGGACCTTTTCTACAACTACGAGGATGCCTTTGATCTTGTTTTGGGCTGAGGTGGAGGAGGAGGTGGAGGATGACGATGAGAATTCTATTTTCCCGGGGCTGATGAAGATGGAGGAGGAGGAGTCTTCTCTTTTCTCGGGTCTGATGAAGATGGAGTCGGACGAGGAGGAATAGAAGGAGACCTCTGTCTTCTCGTGAGTGATGGCAAGGGATGAGGAGGGGAGTGATCTCTGTTGGGAGATGGTGAGTGATCATCACGGGTGGGCGAAGACTCACGGCCGTCCTCATCATTAGAGGACAATTGGTGGTCAAGCTTAATGAAGCGCTTACGGCAGGCCACTTGAGAGCCCTTGTTATGACCAAGTTTCGGCTTGTCTTCCACTGCGGGGTACTCAATGTGTATATTGTTATACTTCTTATCAAGTATTCTATCAATGGTGACCCGTGCGTATACCTGTGGAATTGGGCGGCCATTAATGGTCCCATCTCCTGTAGGCCAGGCCTGGCCGAGTGCCACCTTGTCCTTTGTCCATTCCTGATGGATGTACAACTTGACATTGATGGGTTCAGTGATGCCGTCCACTAGATGAGGCACATTTGCATCTTCTTCGTCGAGCTAATGCGACCCCTCAACTGTGGGCTAAAGGCAGTAGAAGTAGGGTTTTGTGGTACTCCTGACCCCTTGGACAGCTTAATTTGTTGGACTCATGCTTTAATAGTCACCTAAATCCGTGCGTCCATTCTGTCTTCCATCTCTTTTAGTCGCCTCAGACACGCTGCCTCCTGTTCCACTCTACCCCTCAAGCGGCTCCGGTAAGTGTGAGATTCTTTGGGGAATGCTAGTTTTCAAGGAACAACACCGGTTCCTCTAGTGCGACCATGGTGCTCCTTGGTTCTGAGTGCTTGGGTGAGCACATCTTTCTCCCTATTAGAAGTGCGAGTCCATTGCCTCACCTCCTCAGTTAATTGAGAGATCCTCTGGATGAGTTTGCTCATGGGTGGATTTATGGAGCTAAAGCTCCCGTCCTCGACGTGGCGTACATTTCTCCCCATACAGTATATTACTAATCTTGACTCCCAATGGGCGGTCTCAACCTGAACGCCTTCCTCAGCAAGGCGATCCATCTTTTCAACTTCTGCTTCAAATTCTGGCATCTTTTTAACGTAGCCACGAGAGCCGAAGTGATGAGGATTCATCGCTTTCTGTGAGTTTTCCTTATTCTTCATGCTCAGTTCTAAGTACTCCTTGGATAAACTGTATTCCTTGAAATCCTGCCAAAAGTCCTTCTGCTTGCTAAATTGTCCACCATCGAAATCTCGCTCTTTATTTTGGAGGATAAAATGCTTGTACAATGTCCCCTTGAATTTTTTGAAACATGTTCCCATGATTTCTTTTGTTTTTTTTCTTGACTACCTCCATGTCATACTCCATTGGGAAAGTGAAATACTGTGGGATCTTGATATCCCATATGTAATCCTTCTCACTTTCAGGAACCCTCCATGGGTCATTATCTTTCCCAATCCACTTCCTGTATCTAATCGGGATGAAGTCCCTTACAAGTAACTTGAGGATAGTCCTGTATTTGGTCAAAGCTATAGGCGGTGCGACTGGATCCTCGAATTCATTGAACTCAGTGATGTGCCAGTGTGCATTCCTACCAATAGAAAGCTTTGACATGCCTCACTTGGATCTGGCCTTCCTGCTACCCGAACCCTCTGGCTCCTCGGCCGGCGGAGGCTCCTGCTAGAGACTCCAAGTAAGCTATGACCCTCTCAATTGATTAGTCACTTGGTCACATGTGGCTACATAGTCACATGGTACCAAAGTTACCTGGCCATCTTGGTCATTTTGACCCAGCTCGAGCAGGCCGGACGGGGTCCGTGGCTGCTCATTCTCACCGTCCTGATTGACACCGTCACCATTTATCGGATCATGCGGCTCTGCCATCCTAGCGATATCAGCCGCTTCTTGTTGCCAATTTGTTCTTCAACGATGGGGTAACAGGAGACGACGAGTCATGGCTGTGACAAGATCGTGGTTAGTTTTGGCTGCGAACAACTACTAATAGCATATGTAAAAATAAAGAGAACAGAAACTTAGCATCAAACACAAACACCAAAATGATGCAGCAATTTCAAAAATGAGATGGAATCTAGTTGGGGAAGCTACACAGAAAACTAACTCATTGCAAGTGGTCACCCAAGTCACAAAAAAGGTACAAAACCAGTTCCTATCCAGTCTTCTGATGACACCAACTAGGATACAACATCAACAAAACCATCACGAGATAACACACGCTGCTGCAAATTAATACATGTACTGCAATTTTACACCTTCTATATTATACCAAGCAGCTTTGATTTAACTGTCGTACCTGAATTCCGGTGCATGTTAACCGGGCAACAAATTTTAACAAACTATTACTTCCAATTTACACCATGGTATGAAAACACACACAATTCATTCCACCAAAATCTACTCTCGTATGCAATTGCAGCTCGTATGCAATTGAAGCTCGTATGCAAGAAGGAAGGGGGGCAGAGCCCAGGTTGGCCTCGGCTAACCTAACAGGCATTTCATCCAACACATAGTGGGTAGTGAGCCACGCACTCACCGTGGGGGGTGGGGAAGCAGCTGTCCGTGCGCTCCTGAAGGCCTCGGCGGTGGGAGCGCAGGCGTGGAAGAGGAGGGGCACGGCCAGCGTCGTGGACGAGGAACGAGGGCACGGATGGCGCGGTGCTTCGGCATGGGGCAATGGATGGCATCGCGGGAGCTGGCGCGGGTGTAATGCGGATGCATCGAGGGGATGCATGGGCGTCGGCGTTGAAGAAGATGAGCGCGGGGCTAGGAATGGCGACGCAGGGGGCGGTGGACGGGTGTGCGGGGGGCGGTGGTGCTCGTCGGCGTGGGGTGGTGCTCCGGCAACGCGGGGGGAGCGGTTGGTGCGGGGTTGAAATGACTTTGAAAAATTTCACCCCACGCCTTGTTTTTATCCCAATGGCTCATCACTGCCAATTGCAAGGTCTAAACCGACAGTGATGAGGCAACATCACTGTCGGGCCTTTCCTGGACCCGATAGTAATGGGGGTGTAGCGGTTACGGGTTAAGTAGCATATCTTTTCACTTTCTTTCGAAATTCTCCAACTGGCGCAACGGTTAAAACCGCGCAATATAGCCCCCGAGACCCGTGTTCGAGTCCCAGGCGGCCCAATTTTTTTGGTTTAATTTTATAAATTATTAAGCGCTCTAAAAAGTCAAAAAGAAAAAATAAAATACACCTTGACACACCTTCTATACTAGCGCAGCGGTTAAGACTCAGAACTCTGGTCCCCGAGACCCGAGCTCGAACCCGAGGGCTGGCACAGTTTTTTTAATTTTTTTATAAATCACTGCCGGTTTTCAAAACGAACCGACAGTGATAACCAGCATCACTGTACAGTTTTGTCTCATCACTGTCGGTTTTTTGAAACCGAAAGTGATATTTATATATAAAAAAATTCCTTTTATATACTGAATAAATAGAAGCATGTGTATTCCTATGCAGAAATGGCTTAAAATTTTTTTGGCAACCATGTACACCCAAAGTAAGACCCCACATAGGATCTTAGGTTTTTCTGATCAGTTTTTTTATTTATTATATTTTTTTGTGTGCTGAATGAGACAAAAGAGGCTGAATTTCATCTTGGACCCAACAGATTTTTTCATCGACCTCCACAAAATTCTTATCCCTAGGGCACATGAGAGCCTGTATAAAAGTTTGGCACCATTCCCGATCTTTTCGTGGGTAGACTCCGTTCAACATATAATTAATCGGTGACGTCACGCGGAAATTACATTAAACCTCAGAAAGTAGCAAACCATCTCCAAAAAATTTCAAACTTGGTGTTTCCTTCACCCGTGGTCAGTGTTTGCCTAAACGGCTGATTAAACGGCCAGTAAATAATAAACGGTGGTAAACTATTTTGTTTAGGGGATAAACGGAAATTAAACGGTTGATCGTTTAAACGGTCAAAAACGGAAAAAACGGTCTAAACGGCCTAAACGGAACGGAGATAAATAGCATTAAACGGGCTAAACAGCTGTTTAAACGGCTGTTTAGGCAAACACGAGGTAATCTAGTTCAGTTTTGTATGGATAAATTTGTATACTTAAGTTTATTATATTTATAAATGTGTACACTTGATATGTTACATGCATAAATATATGTATTTGGTTCTTTTCACATGCATAAATATATACACCTACCAAAATACTTGATTTTTACTCGGATAAATATGTATAAATGCTAAAATACTTAATTTTTTACATGCATATATATAATTATATGTAATTTTTTTTAAAGTACAAAACCGTTTACACCGTTTAACTTCGTTTAAACACTGTGTAAACAGTCTAAACGCTAAACGAAGGGCGACCGTGTAAAGATCGTTTACCGTTTAGAAAAACATTGCCCGTGGCATGTGCAAGTCTCAAAAAAAGTTTGAGACCAATACGACACCGGAATGCATATGAACCACATAAACCTTGATAACCTATGTGTATAGTTATGGTTCGATGAAATGGCTCATGTGCTTCTGTGAAGCATGTATACTCCGCCTATATCGAAATGGCTTGAAATTTTTTTGGCAAGCATATATACCCAAATTAAGGTCCCACACAAGATCTTAAGTTTTTCTGTTTATTTTTTTATTATTATATTTTTCTCTATGCTGAATGAGGCAAAAGAGGATGAATTATATCTTTGACCTAATAGATTTTTTCATCAACCTAAACAAAATTCTGATCTCTATGGCACATAAGACCCTGTGTAAAAGTCAAGGGTCGGTTTACACGATCCGGATGCTTTAGGAATATTGGATGTGTCTTGGAGAATCAAGGAACCTTATCTTAATAAGTGGGATCGGCGTAAGGTCTAGAGCCGACTTACACAATCTGAATGCCTTAGAAATGGAGGTGTCTTGGAAGAAAGTCTATGAACTAAGGTCTTGTTTGATCCATAGAACTAACAATTAATTGACTAATTTTTAGTTCTAAATATATAAACAGACGGAGTAATTATTAGTCCACTAGCCATGGACTAGTTATTAGTGCAAGTCCATCCAAACAAGCCCTAAGAACTATCCTCTGGTTGATAGTTGATATACAGATTTGCATATATGATCGAAATCCTCTGAACCATGCATGGGCCTATCAATAATTCAATATGGAGACCCATCGTACACGGTAAGGAAACAAAAGCATGCACATACGCGTCCTTATGATTCTCATGAATTGTCAATTAATTTTCATCAAATAAACTTTGCTCACTAAAGGCCTATTTGTTTTGAAGTGACTAAACTTTAGTCACTTTTAGTCCCTAAAGTTCCAAACAGAGCAAGACTAAAAGGTGACTAAAGTGCTTTAGTCCCCTCTAGTCCCTTGGAGGTGACTAAAGATGACTAAAGTAGTTTAGTCTCTAAAGTTTAGCACCATTCCGAATCTTTTCGTGGATAGACTCAGTTCAACCTATAATTAATCGGTATCGTCGTGCGGAAATTCAATTAAACCTTAGAAAGTAGCAAACCATCTCCAGAAAATCCCAAACTTAGTGTTTCCTTCACCCGTGGCATGTGCAAGCCTAAGAAAAAGTTTAAGACCAATACGACACTGGAATGTATACATATGAACCACAGAAACCTTGATAACCTATATGTATAGTCATGGTTTGATGAAAGGGCCCATGTACCTCTGTGAAGCATGTATACTCCGCCTATATCGAAATGGCTTGAATTTTTTTTGACAAGCATGTATATCCAAATTAAGGCCCCATACAAGATCTTAGGTTTTTCTATTCATTTTTTTATTATTATACTTTTCTCTGTGCTGAATGAGACAAAAGAGGTTGAATTATATCTTCGACCACTAGATTTTTTCATTGACCTAAACAAAATTCTGATCCCTAGGGCACATAAGACCCTGTGTAAAAGTTTGGCACCATTCTGGACCTTTTCATGGGTAGACTCAGTTCAACCTATAATTAACCAGTGTCGTCGCGCGGATATTCAATTAAACCTCAGAAAGTAGCAAACTATCTCCGAAAAATCCCAAACTTATTGTTTGCTTCACCCGTGGCACGTGCAAGCCCGAGAATAATTTTGAGACCAATGCGACACCGGAATGTAGATTTCTAGTTGCCCAACAATTGTGAGAGTTCATGGGTGGGTGGGATCCATGTATATGGCCGGCAGTTTATTTTATATAGGGGGGCATGGACATCACTGTCGGTTTTCAGTTACAACCGACAGTGAAAGTGAATATCACTGTCAGTTTTTAAATAGAACCGACAGTGAAGGTGCATATATGTAAAGGACCGTGGAAAAGTTTTAACAACAACGATATATTTATTTAGATAGAGTACAAAAATACATCAAAAAATAACAAAAAATATTAGAAATAAATTACATATATGATAACAAAGACCTTACACTAAAATTACATATACGATAACAAAGACCTATTTACGTACAAATCAATGTTACAATCAATGTGTATCAACACATTATAATTTAACCACCTCAGAAGCATTCTTCTAGCACCAACTAGGGTCAAACAGCAGCGCCGAGGTGGTCTACGAGCTATACCGGTTGGAGATGATAAGGTGGCATCGACGAATCCATGCCTCTGCTATACATGGCCTTTTTCTTGGTACAGTCCAGAGCACATCGAATTCAGCTCGGCACCGCACCGATGAACCAATGCCGTTCCGGGACAGGAAATTGCCTAGAGCACACCAAGTCTCTCTAGACATACAGTCCAGATCGCATAGCAGCGGATGGCTTTTTGAACCTCATGGCGTCTTCAATCTTCGACGTTGCTCTATCTTTAGTAGCATTCTTCTAGTACCTCTTGTGTGCACCATTTTGGTGGACTACGACACAAAATGATATGTGTACTTGGAGGGCTTTCTCCCACAGAGAGGCCATGTATGTGGAAACTAGCAAGCAGAGAACGAACTGGAGAAATAAACAGCAAACAAATAGAGTTGCAAAATAAACACAAGTACTAGCTGTAGAGAGGCACCCTAGCAGGGCTTCTTTTTCTAGGCTTACCTCTCTACCGATGTCCTTATAGAACATAGTATTGACAGTCCTCTAGTCATGCCCATCGACGGGGTGCCTCATCATTGTATCTTTCTTATGCTCTTCACCATGCCAGCGCAACAGCTTGGCTGACTTTGCACATGCAAACAACCTATGCACCCGGAGAGCTATAGGGAAATACCAAATGACCTTTACGGGACCTCCTCTGGTCTTGGTACCCTCATCTGACGGCCCTTCCTTGTACCGTGGAGCTTCACACTTGGGACACTTGTTCAAGTCTTTGCATTTTTCTCCACGGTACAATATGCAATCATTGGAACACGCGTGAATTTTTTCAACCTCGAGGCCGATGGGGCAGATCATTTGCTTGGCCAAGTATGTCTTTTTTGGCAACTCATTTTTTTCTAGGAGCATTTTCCTTATTATAACTAACAACTGATCGAAGTCTTTATCGCTCAATCCGTTTATCGATTTGAACTCTAACAACATGATGTCGACTTCCAGTTTGCTCATTGAACAATTCTTATACAATGGTGTTTTGCCATCTTGTCTCATTTTCTCTAGCTTTCTCAGCTGTCTTTCACTAAGACATCCGGTCTCTACATTACGTAGCAGCTGAGAAATGCCATCGTTATTCTCGGTGTCATCAGCTAGCGTGTTCCTAAACACATTATTAACTGTGGCCATAGATTCCGTGTTGACACCGGGTTCCTCGTCAGTATCGTGGATGACTACGTCAGGCATGTCCACATCATCATCGTTTTCCTGCGGAACATTCACACCAACCTCGCCATGCATATTCCATATCGTATAGTTTGGCATGAACCCCCTGGTAACAAAGTGCGATCGTATAGACTCAATTTGACGAAAGTTCCTTTGATTCTTGCAATCTTTGCATGGGCAGAAGACAGGGTTCCCATTCCCAGCATGGACTTTGGCATCAGTGATAAACTGGCTAACGCCATGCATATACCGCTTGTCTGTTCAGGACAGATGCATCCACTCTCGATCCATCTCTACACAAAAAAATATTAAGACAGTAATTACAAAGACTTAATAAGAAATCGAGCTTTATGAACAACAATTGTAGCTCGAAAGTACTATTTTTGGAAAACACTATTGTACACTAATGATTGGAAAATTAAAATTGGTAGCCCCAGCCATATAAATTGAAAATCGTAGTAAAAAAACAATTATTGCACAATAATGAAGAACAACTATTCTACTCCATGCCACATAAAAATGGAGACACTTATTTTAAAAAAGACTAAAATTGGAGACATGATCATGAACAACAATATAGCTCCAAACAATGCCCATATAAATTGAAAAACGCAGCCCCATAAAAAAATTATTGCACAATAATGAAGAATAATTATTCTACTCCATGCCACATAAAAATGGAGACACTAATTTAAAAAAAAAAGTCAAAAATTGGAGACATGATCATGAACAACAATATAGCTCCAAACAATACGTTGTTATGTGACACATAGATTAATTTTCTCAACAAATTGTAAAATAATCTACTCTACTTCTAAGAACTAATTATAACATCACATACTAACAATGATGATCTTGACCACCATGGAATAATTAGCTAGAAATTTAAATGTGTTTATAGACACCAACCTTTTCAATGATGGATTCACCACAATTTGAACCTTGCACAAATGTTCAATTAGAAAAATGCTCTCTAGAATAGAGAAAGAACTAGAATAAGAATCAAGCAATGTAGCCATCACAACGAAGCTAATTAAGCAATAAAATCAAATAAGTGGATGTTTCTTACTAACCTTAAAGAAAAAGATCAAGGCATTCTTTAAAATCTAAGCGCTAGCTTCATGACGAAGAGGAGCCGCAACAATAGAGGGAAGGGCCCAAACGCGCACCTCTGTTATCGGGATGGAAGAGAGGAGGAAGTGATATAGCCCAATCACTGTCGGCTCTTGACATGAACCGGCAGCGATATGTGGCCGTCAAGCCATTGCTGGTTAGAGACACAAATCGACAGTGATAGTTGTCATCACTGTCAGTTCGGTCACATCCCAAATTAATTTCTAGTTTTCAGAGCCAATGACCGACAATAAAGGCTCAACACTACCAGTTCTCCTAATTCCGGCAATGACGAGGCCGACAGTGAAGTGCTACTATGTAATCGCGTGGCCACGCTGCTGCTCACGCTTGCATGCGGCCGCTAGTGCTTACAGTGTGGCCACCTCGCAATGCTGCAGCGCCAGTCATCCACCTTGTGCCCTGCCTCTGCCATCTACGCGTGCGAGAAGCAGTGGGTCAGCTCTGTCCCTTGGTCTTGGCCGGACGTGGCTGACCCGCTTCTCAACGGAATATTTCTAGGTTCGACTCATTCTACTCAGGCCCCGTTTAGTTCCAAGTCAAAAACTAAAAATTTTCAAGATTCCCCGTCACATCAAATCTTGCAGCATATGCATGGAGTATTAAATGTAGACGAAAAAAAAACTAATTACACAGTTAGCCGAGAAATCGTGAGACGAATCTTTTAAGACTAAATAGTCCATAATTAAACAATTTTTGCCAAATAAAAACAAAAGTGCTACAGTAACCAAAAACCAAAAATTTTTGGAACTAAACACGCCCTCAGTCCTCGATCCAGACATTAGCAATAGTGGGTTTGCTCCAACCCAACCCAACCTGGTTGGACCCCTAAACCAAATACGCGCTTACACACACACAAGTGTGAACCCTGCCTACCTTATATCTCTAATAATTACAAGAGACCTTAAATTAGAGGTAGCCAACCACTGTGCTCCTGAAAATATATTATGTCCACCTCTGATAATGCATCCTATAGTGGTGTCTAGAGCTTTTTTTTTTTTTGACCAAAACAGGAGGGGTGGGGTCCCCCTACTGTGCTTTATTAGGATAAACGAGCAAATCCAATACAAAGCCTCTAGAAACAAAAAAAAGGAGAAAATGAAAGTGAGGAAAATTACACATAAGCTTCTAGCCATAAATCTATTTGAAGTTGGTATCTTCCTTTTGCTCTTAGGATAACCAAAGCAAACTCTTCTTCGAAGATGGATTTGCAGCGTTGAATCGAGGCTGGCATATTCCTGAAGATGACATCATTTTGAATTGTCCAGATGGACCATCACATAGTGATCACAATTTCCATGAAGAAAGGTAACCTGATCTGGTCTTTGAGACTGACAATGACTTGCAAGAAATCAGTATGTGCTGATATGAAAAGGTTTAAGGTGTTCCAGCAGGCTAAGGCAAAGGGACAGTCCACAAGTAGATGAAGCAATGTTTCTCGAGTACTACTTACACAATGGACACAGCTGTAATCTTGGAGACGCTTATTTCAGACTGACAATGACTTGCAAGAAATCAGTATGTGCTGATATGAAAAGGTTTAAGGTGTTCCAGCAGGCTAAGGCAAAGGGACAGTCCACAAGTAGATGAAGCAATGTTTCTTCAGTACTACTTACACAATGGACACAGCTGTAATCTTGGAGAAGCTTATTTCTGCACCAAAGTAAGTTGCGAGTGCTGAGCCGGTCTTTGAGCACTAACCAGAAGAAGAACTTGCGCTTCTTCTGACAAGAAGATTTCCAAAGCCATTGAAAGGCTTGATGGACAGTTCTATGACCAGTTAAGAGTCTATAAGCTTTGCTTGAGGAGAAGCTGAGGAGCCCCAAAGTTAAGACCACTGATCGGCATGCTGCTGAATGTTAATATTCTGAACCAGGCTCCCAAGCTCCTGAAACTGAATGTAAGCCTCATCTGAAATGGATGGATGAAAAAGAGAGTGCAGAATCGCTGTGCTTTGTACATTGTGAACTGATATGCAGCCATCCTTTGCAAAAGAGAATGACTCCGGATAATCTTGATGCAAAACTCTGTTGTTCCAAAGATCTAACCAAAAGAAACAAGATTTGCCGTCTTGGACATGCACCATAGCCATTCTTTTAAAAGAGTCCAGCTGTTTTAAAGCATCCCTCCACCAAAACGAGATTATGAGGTGGTTGTTAGGCTTAGGAAGCTGCCCATCTGCATAGCATCTATTCCAAACCAGCACACCAAAATGATGTTTGTAGTCTCATTGGGGTTAGAGTGAGATTAGACCGAGTCATGCTAACTCGAATTAGCGAGACACTGAAGGTCACATTTTTAAAAAAAAGAATTAATATAGATAGAAGAAAAATGAAAGATACCGAGCATGGGGAATGCGACGTGGCGGCCGATAATAATTCACTAAGGTACTACAATTATGAGTTGAAAATTTGGTAGCCAAAGTTGAGACGATAATTATCTAATTGCCCAGATATTTTGACCTGACTTTAGCTTGCAGAAATGGAAAATGAGCGGCAATGTGTGAGGGAGTTTAACAGACGTGTGTGCTGGTGCCACTACAATTCCTCGTGTGTCGTGGTCTTATCACGTGTGGACAATGCTTTTTTCATGAATTTTGCCATGCACCTCTTTCCCTATCACCACAACCCATCCGTTTCAATGGAACAGTATATTTTTTTTACGATTACACGGTACAACATAGACACTCACAATCTACACACACTCACCCCCTATGAATATACGCACAAAACCCTATCTCTATGAGCATCTTTGAAGACTGAGATGGTAAATCCTCGATATTCACAAAGTCACCACAGACACCTCACTGTCGACGGGAACGTCGCCTTCCACTCTCCCACCGGGATTCAAACCTAGGACCTGAGGTGCTACTGAGGCTCTTGTAACCACTAGGCTGCATGCCCTTTCGCTGTGAAATGGTATATATGCCTAAGGACTAAGGGCCTGTTTGGTTCCATGGGAGTAAAGTTTAGCCTCCCATTTTAGTCCCTTTTAGTTCCTAAATTGCTAAACAGGGTGACTAAAACAGGGACTAAATGGTTTAGTCCTTTAGTCCCTTGGGGTGACTAAAGGGGACTAAACCAGCCAAAAGACACCGCCTGCCCTCATTAATGCACTCCTCACGCTCCTCGCCTTCCTCTCCCTCCGCGCGCACCCCGTCCCCGCCGCCACTGCCAACCTCTCCGCCTCCTCCTCCTCATCTGCCATCTCCGCGCAGGTGACCGCCATCGCGTGGGAGATCGACGCGACCTGCCTCGTCCCGCACCGCGCGGGAGACTGACGTGACCCGCCTCGTTGCGCACCGCGCGGCTGTGAGTGACGGTGGCGGCACCCTGCCACCGGATCTCACCCACATGCCGGTCTTCGCCACGCGCACCGCCTCATCTCCAAGGCCTGCAAGCCGCTGCCCCGTTGCTGCCTCTCCTAGGGCACGCACGCCACGCTCCCGGCCTCAAACATGGGCGTCAATAGCCACCGCTGGGTGAATCCATGTAACACCCTCGGTGTTGCACCATAAATCATTTACTAAGACACGTCATGAGCATCATATTTATGTGTTAGTGCATGTGATGGAGTGCATAAATTAAGCATTGCAATTAAAATGATCAATAAAAGTGTTAAACAAAAAGTTACTCCATAACTCATACAGTTAACAAGTATGGGTTGTAAATCAATTTTTATTGAACAAAAACACTATAGAACACACACATGACACTAAAATAAAGTTTAAAATATGAACTTTGAAGATGACAGTGAAATACTTGTGTTGAAAAATGATATTACTAACTAATATTTCTACTAGCCTAGAAATTATAAATTGAAATCAAGTTCAGCTCACTTAGAAAAATTTTCAAGTTTGTTAACAGCTACACATTGCTATGTTTAGCAAATTATATTGAGAGATTGGGTTAAGGGGTGGTGTAGTGTTATAGCTCGATTTGATAGTCTCATATACCATCTTGAGTGTAGCTAAGACTGTTTAGGTTTTGTAGCAGCGGTTTAGTTGCGGTGAGAGCTTTTAAAAACCGTGCACAGCACGTCCTCAGCCTGTTTTCCCGAGTGTGCGCGGTCATCATGCCTCAGGGGCACGACATCGTCGCGTCGGTGCATCTTGGCGCGCCCACGCGCTGTCCGTGCTCAGCTAGCCTTGCCGGTGCTGCGGTGTGGGGCCGCTGCTGCTCGCGTTGCCCCTATCCCACGTGCTGCCAGCCTACCGTGCATCGCGACGCATCCGCTGACGCTGCCATCGCGTCATCCTTACGCTGCGCCTCTAGCCCAGTTGGATGCCGCATGCACGTGGTCGTGCCTGCCATCGCCATGCCATTGATGGTACTGTGGCACGCGGGCTACGACGGTCGCGAACACGCGCGCCTATCTGCTAGCGCCTAGACGTGTGTCTCCACGGTCACGCCAACCACATCTAGCCAAGGCGCGCACATGCCGAGCCACCGGCCGTACCCTACCGCCCTCTCTCTGTTTCTCATCTTTTTGCCGCCGTCGAGCTGCGCCCACGTGCGAGCCCGAGAGCGGTCACCTCTACTCAATTCCGCCTGTCTGCACCTTCGCCCTCCTGCCTTCTCGCCGCCGGACCCCGCACAGCCATAATGACGCCCTGGCCAAGCGCCAATTTGTCTCCTTTCCACTAGCGTGCCGTTAAGGCCGCGCCACGGCCATGACCGAGAGTAGACCTCCATTCCTCCACCCGAGCCTAATTACTTGCGCCACTACAGTTGCCTTGCTCTCCTCTTAGCCTTACGCACCCCAGTCCAGTCGCTACTGCCTCTACTCCGCCGCTAACGCGACCGTGCCACCGCGGTACGCCACCACACGGCTTGGCCGCACGCGGCCGGCCTCCCTCCGTCGCTCTCCGCTCCAACCCTCACTATGGCCTGGCTTATGATAGTACCTTGATGCCCTCACGGTAGCTGGTTGGGACCGTAGCAGCTCTAGTTCGTCGGGGCAGCTGCGCCACCGTCGCGGCCAGCCACATGCCGCCGTAGCCATCTCTAGCTCGTCCCGTAGCCCTGCGTCGCTGCTAGGTGTAGGTAGTGGAACCCTAGATGAGTGTTGGCCCGACCGACGGGTCGGAGTGGACCTCTGGTGTCCGGCGTAGCTTTTCCATGCCGCCGCTCGCCGTGCCGCCACGCACGGGGTCACCGGGGGGTGTGCATGGGAAAATTTCTAGAATTTTAGGGGGGTTAAGCGAGAGTAGCTGTGAGTGATAGGAATAGTGATAGGACTCCGGTGTAGTTTGGGAAGAATATGGGGTGCTGGCCGCAAAAGTGCCTCGCGTGCGGGCTCTCTCTTTGTCGCGGGCCGGCCTACGTTGCCTGGGCCAGGTCAGCAGGCCACGTGCGTGCGCACGTGCTGCACCGCGCGGAGAGATTCGTTTTTTGTTTTCATAAGGAATTAGAAATAGTTTTCTAATTTAATTTCTAAGCCGATCTTTGGTAATTAATATAAAATCATGTAGGTGTTCAAAAATTATAAAATAAATTTTGTTAGGTTCCTAAAATTGTGCTCTATCTGTTGGTGTATTTAGTTCATGTTTATATGTGTTGACATTAGGGCTATTAAATCAATTGAGGATGCTTTATAATATTAAGTTAATTATTATAGGAATTTTTGTGGTAAATTGGTGATAGCTTTAGTCCTAAAATTTTTATAGTAGCTTCATTGTATTATTATATGCTCACTATAATTTTTCTGGCTTTAGAATAGACTAAACATTATGGTAGCTAAATGCTCTTTGTTTCAATATACATTAAATCATCAATAGAAATAAAGATATATCCTTTATTTGTAAAGCTAGGTGTTTGTTAGTTGAACCGAACACTTTGCTTCGTAAAGATGATAGTTAGCTTAGTACCTTGGTCATTAAGTTAGCTTAGTAGCTTAGTATGCGTATTCTTAGTCTAAGAGTTGCTATTGCCTAAATGCTAAGTGTTGCATCATCATCGCATGCATGTAGAGAACGAGTTGGCGGAGATCGTGACCACCGGTGATCAGGAGTTCGAGGAGATCGTCGAGGAGTATGAGGAGGAGATTCTCGTGTAGGAAGAGGTCCTAGAGCCATCATTGACCGACTTAGCTGACACCGCGCCTGCCTAAGGCAAGCCCCGGTGCATAACCCTTTATTTTTTATAATAACTGTTTATATATGTTATGTGCATTTACGTTACATGAATTTTATGGAAACCACATGCATAGATATTCCTGTCCTAAAAGTCTTACTAGTGCAGGTTCGAGTAGCTGCCATGCTTAGATTTTCGGTAGCATGAGTAACCTGCCGTTACTTACAATAGGTGATTATTATTATTACTCTCATAATAAAATAATGAAAAAAATAGAGATCGGATAGGGATATGGTATGGATATTGGTGGGTGTAACAGGTTGTGTCCCGCGGCCAATGGGGCTTAGCTTGGTTACACTGTTTTTCCTATTCGTGTCGATTAAGGACCGTCCGTTGCTGTGGATGGTAGTCAGGTCACAGACTTATTATTCTGAGCACATACTTGCTTATGGGAGCGGGAAGGCTCATTATGCTCTTGTCATGGGTTCTGGCTCTTTTCGAACCGACAGATTGGAGGCGGGGAAAGGTGGAGGTCTAAGCACCATGTTGAGACCGGGTCTCAAATGTGGGAGCTTAGAGTCCAAGTTTGGACGGGGACCTAGACCCTGTGATAGGAGTGGAATGGGTTAATCTTGCTTGTGCCTGGGGCGTAAGCGGGGCGTGTGTTTCGGGGTACTCAGCTGGGATACATTGGTTCGCAAATCACCATTTCCGTGAGATGGTATGACTTGGCTATGGTCTAGCACCGTAGTAAGAACTGGAAGATTAAAGATGATGAAATGGTTCTGATTGCTTAACCCTTACTTGAAAGTAGAACAGATGCTTATCTAGAATTGTTAGCTAATGAAGTAATCATGACTGCTAATTAAACTTGATCTTAAGGACGTACTTCTAGTAATGCTTTTCGCAAACAAAAAGAAAATAGTAAACCCATATTACCTATCATATCCTTGAGAGTCGAGAAACTATTCCCACTAGTTGGGTAAGTCTTGCGAGTACATTGTGTACTTATGGTTTATTTTACCCATGTTGTCGGTGTAGCATGAGAAATAGCTCTGTGTGGAGGATTCTTCTGGTGGGCACAGACGGATCCTTTTATCATTTTCGCTAGATGTTTATTTTTATTTCACTATTTAATTATCGCACTCTAAACTCTGGTATTGTAATAAATAATTTTTAAGAACTCTTATTGTATGAAATGGACTAAGTGTTGTAAGCTCGTACTCATTATTGGATCCTAGCGGTAAAACGTGGATTGTTTCGAGTTCTCCCTTGGGGTGGGCTCGACGGATCTGTCCGATGTAGCTAACTTTCGGGGTGCTTAGTGTCTAGTGGAAGACGAGCGCCTCCGAAAGCGTGTTATTTCGGGCAATTCTGCCACAAGCCGCGCCATGACCACGAGTTCCTCATCGACGACGCCCTGCGTCTCGCTGTCGGCAAGATCCAGATCGGCTTCGACGTCGCCTCATCAAGGTCTTTTTGGTCTTTGTTCGGCAGCTTCAATGACCTTTAGTCCCTCCATCAAAACAGGGTTGGAACTAGACTAAACTTTAGTCCAGGGACTAAAGGAACAAACAGGCCCTAAACTAAAGACATGGTAATGTAATCTAAACGAGTAGCGAAGGTGCACGCTAACCAAAAAGATTACGTGACAAGGTAGGAGAATCAAATGTTTCTACCGCACGAGCTGAGATTCTACTGTATATATGACTTCATGTCGTCGATGATCAATCACCCCTAATAATAATGAGAAAGTAAAAATGAAAGTAAAGTCGCCGTGTTGTTTTTCAAAATTATTGTTGACCCGACAATGCAAGAAAGCGACGATGAAAAAAGGACATGGTTGAGCGCGCGGACCGGAGTATGTAGCGCATGTTAGAACGATAACTCCGGTGGCCTCTTTTTTCCCCGGCCGGCACATGAAACGTCGGACTTGGGCGCATCCATCGTCCGTGCATGCAAGAGGCTCACCGGTCCAGGCGTAAAGAATGCTGGCTCTCCAATACCATGTTGCATTGCACAATGGCAGTCATCACCACCCATAGTTGTATGGAAAACGATGTGGCCTAAGGGTGGCCTCAATGGTGGTCGAAGTCGCTAGCATGTGTCAGACTTTGTCCAATGAGGAAGAAAGAGAATGAGAAAAGGAAATAGACTGACAATGTGGGACTTGATAGTCTCCCACATGTATCAATGAACACTGTGTCTTGGCTTCACTTCGTGATGCATGAATTTACTCTTAACTTTATTTTTTTAGTGTCTCTCACTGCCACATCAGCTGGTGATTTAGGATTGCCGTTGAGGACGGCCTAAACATCAACCCTCTGCCACAAGGTCATCTAATGGTTGAGACTTGAGAGGGTAGGAGAATATAAAGGATGTGTACTTTCGATACCTCGTTGTACGTACTTGCTTTTAGGCCATGCTTCGTTGCACTAAATAATATACTGTAAGTTGTTATAGCAGCTAAAAAAATCATTCTGTTGATCCAAACAACCTAGCTTATTGCCGAGTTTCCAATTTTAAACTATTCAACCACCTAGCTTATAAAAAAACTTCTTGTATAATAATATTGCTTGAAATAAATATGCTAAAGTTTATCATATCATTAATACCACACCTTTTTACTATAAATTTCCATAGGATTGACTTTGATTCGAGATATAATCAGTTAAATAATAAGTCAAAAGAGTTGGTCGTAAAAGCTACCTTATACAACATAATGCAAAATATTTTGAAATGAAATCTTACTACAGATGGTCAATTTACATTACATTCGACATATAAACATTTTTAATAAGAAAAATATAAAAGGAAAATTCAGAACAAATATACAAAAAGTGCCAGCGTATAAACTTAACGTATGGATTAAAACATTACAACAACTAACAAGATAAAAAGTTGAGATTCAAAATATAGATCGATGCTATCAGAAAAGATGCAACAATAAGAGGTGATATAGTTTAATCTTAGGTTCCAACTAACAAGGTAAAAACTTGCAGATATGCAATGCAAAAGATGAAAACACAAATAATTAATGGTACGTAAATTTATCACAATTGGATAGGGATTATAGGGTATCT
This sequence comes from Miscanthus lutarioriparius, assembly GCA_904845875.1. NCBI lineage: Eukaryota > Viridiplantae > Streptophyta > Magnoliopsida > Poales > Poaceae > Miscanthus > Miscanthus lutarioriparius. Next base: position 53,640,680 of record CAJGYO010000010.1, read on the forward strand.
AAATAAATATGTACAATATTAAGAAATAAATAGAAAGAAAGTAAAGATAATTAGTTTTGACTAGCGGTACGCACTAAAATATTTATCTACAAATTTTTAATACTTATGTAACATAGAGATTTTAGGTGTTTAGAAGCAAGGGTAAAGTTGATGGATTAGCGTACCTAATTTGATTAATTGCCTCTCAAAATCAGCTAGGTTTCACTTTTTTAAAAACTTTAATGTGCTCTGTTCGGCTTACCCCATATTCGGTTTGTTCGGCTTCTTTTTTTAGCCGGAACAGTGTTTTTCTCTCACAACAATTCAGCCAGAACAGTATTTTTCAGCCAGTTTCAGCCAAGTTTTAGACCAGCGAACGGGCCAAAATGGATACCATTTTACTGTTGATGATCTTTCATTTATACAAGCGGCTTGATCAGCAGTAGTAAGTTTCCAATTGTATACACAAATTTCTAGTGGCAAAAGTCTAACCGTACAATAAATTTATGTAGATTGAAACACTTAGGTTTTGTTTGGATGCATGTGTATTCACTTCAATCACATGTGTTGGAGTGGAATGGAATGGAATTTAGCTTAATTTCACTCCAATCCACTTCAACACATGGATTGAGATGAATATATGTGCATCCAAACAAGGCCTTAAGTGATATAAAACTGTTGAATGTCGTCACGAATTGAAGTCTAAGTAAAAAAAAGGAACGGTGAATCTGTAATAATACTTATATATATAACATATATCCGAGAAAACTTTTCCCTGAAAGCATAACTATCAAATCACGTGGTAAGACTAAGCAAGTGGTCTTCGCCAACTAACGGAGGAGTTAACTAGTGGCTAACTAACTCACGTCTAGCTAGCCAGTGCACGCGACAGGTTTTTTTTTCTCATCCACGCATTTGACTTTAAGGTGTTGTGTGGACTGTGGAGCTTAGTTAGCGGCGTATGTACGTCCCTGCTTATTTAGAGAGAGCTAGGATACAATCTCAATATTTACCTATCCAGTCACAAGCTCGGGTACATAACTGAATTTTACTCAAGATCAAAATCAATTTTCTGGGGTAGGTTTCACAAGTGTTGCTACCCAATGGTCTCTCTAGAAATCCATCACAATATTCCAAGCAACCTTCACCTTTCGTGTTGAACAAGACATCCATGAGTTCCTATCCATCTTTTAAGACATCAAAGAAAAAAAGAATTAGTTGATATAAATAAGAATAACTGGTATACAAAAGGACCCCTAATTAATTAAACAATTATTTTTTCCAATTTTTTAATCAATAAAATTGAAATAATTTAGTCAAAACCTATTAATATTGAACACATTGTTCATGCAAACGTAACCTCTACTTAAAAACTAACGGAAAAAGTCCAAATTACCCCCATTAAGTTTGGTCTATGTCTAAATAACCCCTTAAACTAACATTTGGTCCAATTTACTCTCTCCAACTATTTTGGTTGGTCCAATTTACATCTTAAAAGATTTTTATTTTTTGCTTCTCTATGTATAAATTATGTTTTAATTTCAAATTTTGTGAGGTGATAGAGGACATAATATTTTGTGTTAGATAAATACATTATTTATTTTTCATCATTATGTTTTGCACAACATTATCTCTAGTGTTAATTTACTATTAAACTTCCTAAGCTATCAAAATAGTGGTGAAAACTTAAGATATATTTTTTCAACATAACATATGATGTCCTTTATCACCTCACAAAAATTGAAATTGAAACTCATCTTTTACATGGATAAACAAAAATAACAAATCATGTTAAGGGGTAAACTAGACCAACTGAAATAGATGGAGGGAGTAAATTGGACCAAATGTTAGTTTAGGGGGTTATCTGGACATAGGCTAAACTTGGCTGGAGTAATTTGGAATTTTTCCAAAACTAACTAATAAACTATAAAACCCAACAATTTTACATATAATCATGTCATATGTTGGAACAAGGGTCCTGAACAGGGTCAAGAAAAGAAGGCTCCTTGGAGAAGGCTAGCTAGAGAAGGTCCCTTGGTGAAGGTTCCACGCGAAGGTCCTCCAACGAATGTCTTGTGTGGAGGTCCTGCGACAAAGGTCCCATCCAGAGGTCAAGGTCCCATGAGGAGGTCCCGTGACAAAGGCTCCATGCGGAGGTCCCATGATGATGGTCCCGTGAAGAGGTCCCTCGACGAAGGTCTCTGCGGAGGCTCCCTAGAGAAAGCTCCACATGGAAGTCCTCCGACAAAGGTCTCGTGCAGAGGTCTGGTGAATGTTCGATGCGAAGGATCTGCGGAAAAGGCTCTATGATGGAGGTTCCAACACGCGAGAGGGGAGAGAGCTCGGCAGTGAAAGGGGGACACATTTGGATTTTCTGACAAGCAAATGAATGGAGGTGACACCCTTGCCCTCATGCCCTTAGGAACTATATATAGGAAACTGTTATTTACATGTGGCTCCTTGGTGGGGATTGATTTTACAAGCCACTACACTAGCACTAGTTGGGCCTGTTCTTCGAGGAGACTTGGCCCGTGTACCATATGGGCTCCCCCCAACATCATTGTCCAAAAAACTAAATATCAACAAATGGCCCTAAAAAATTAATTAATTTTTGCCTCCACTAATGTACAACCTATTGTTGATGCACTTCATCATGTTTCTAAAAAATTATGGATGATGAAAAAAAATCTAATTCTACATTTGGATCTAAATCTAGATTTATTCTACTGGATATGTGGGCCCGAGATACTTCACCGCCCATATATCCGACCCATGCCTGTCTATAAGGCCGAAGACGATGAGGAATGAGGCCAACACATGCCTAGCGCATTGGCAGGCTTGGAGATCAAGTTATTCCAATGATATCCGGTACTATCATATCTAGCCGATAGGATTGAATCATTCGATTATGTTGTCCATATAACAAACTAGGAAACACATCTGTTAGCCAATCGGATCCATTATAACCCTACCCCCGGATTATTTAAAGAGGGGTAGGGACCCCCTCCAATCGAGATCCAATCCTTGACATTCTAGCGCATAGCTACAATCAGCAATCCCTGCACCAAGCATACAAATATAGAGAGAGATACTTCAACTGGACATAGGGCACCACGTGCCTAAACTTGTATAATTCCCATGTCTTGTGTTCTAGCCATCTAATTCCCTCTAAGTGAATATGTTGCTCGGTATTGTCAGATTAAATTCTTCTAACAATTGGCGCGCCAGGTTGGGGCCTTTCACGTATAGATTCATCGCGTTTTAGATGGGCCTCATCTTCAACGTTAGCAATGACGTAGGGAAGATGCAGCCAGGCAACAAGATCACCTTCGGGAGCCTAGACTTCTTCACCGACCAACTCAGGATCTTACGCCCTCAGGATCCTAAGCCACCCGTGCAAGAGATGGAGCAACCCCCCTGTCTCTATGTTTGTTACTAGCCTGGAAGAAGCCATGGAGGGAGGGCCGCTCTCTTTCACCCACCACCAGAGCCGCTACGGCTAGGACAGCTTTGTCGGAGCTAGTCGGGAGCACGAAGCACCTCCTCAAGTGACCTTTGAGGTCTAGAAGGATCAGATCCAAATGGGGTCCATGACATAGATCCATCACCACTGCCGGACCACGTCCTTCCCGGTATTGCAACCGGGCTAAGGAATGTGGCGGCAACATACACAAGCTGGATCCATCAGGCCATGGAGGGACTTGGCAAATCCTATTTTGAGGGGTTTGAAGATCATGACTCAGATCGTTCTAACATGTCATGAAGTGACGACGACATCAATCCCTAATTCATCAGGATGGAGATCATCTGTAGCATCAGCGATGGGGCACCAAGCAGGAGGATTTGGCTAGCGCCATTGGCAAGATCAACTTCTTCAACTCCATCGACCCATAGGGTACTAGTGCTACCTCGACGAATATGACCAACTCCTTCTCGAATACAACGAGTAGGAGGAGGGGGACGACAACGACCTCTTGCATCTGTGTGAATACAACATTAGCACCCCCTATCGTGACAACCACCCTGATGAGAATGAGAGGCACATGCCCGATCGCACTCCTCCCTACGGTGACGTCAACATCAACTAAGAGGCCCCATACGAGGCCAACCATGAGGTCTGGGCAAGACTTCTCAGCAACAATGACATGCCGACGGAGGAGAACAGGCGTCTTTCTGTCATACCCCAAAATTTCTGATTTTGGATTGTGCATAGAAAACACTAAATCAAATTAATTATTTTAATATTTGGATAAAATTTACCAAGTTTAGTTTGAGCTAGCGCAAATTTAGTTATAGGAAAAATGTGAATTTTCAAAGTTTTCTAATTTTGACGGGCGTTTAGATGATGTGATGTTTACTTGTTGCTTGTTTGTGTGTTGAGAGTGAACAAAGTCTTTAAAATACGTTAGTAGGTCGATTTTCCTTCTCCGACACACCTTTATTTTTTTCTACAATCAAATTCTTTGTTTCTCGGCTCAAGTTTTTATTGGGAGCTTCCTAAAATCTTTTCTTTGTAATGCAAATCACTCCTTTCAGTTCCTCGTCCGTCAATCAATCTCTACAAACTTCTCGAAAAAAATTTCAGCTTTTTTGGAACTTGTTCCTACTTGTCTGTGAGCATAATTTAATTTTTAGATGCTCCAAATTATCTTATCATGGGCTCAAATTCTTTATTTGAGTTTCTCATGTTCCATAATATCTCTGGGAATTTCCCTGAATTTTCAGAGCTTTCGGAGTATTTTTCGTGGCTTAAATAATAATTCTAGACTTTTCTGGAATTATTTTATCCATGAAATTAATTTATTCCAAAAATAATAAATCTCTCATTTTTCCCAACGCTCAAAGACCATGTTCAATAATCCTAATAAATCCTAAAGGTCTATGCATTTATTTACTAATGGGCTTTAATGATTATTTAGACCCATTAGTAAATGTGGAGGGTGCAACATTAATTAGTACTATATTGCTAGTTGATGTAGATGTGGAGAGTTTTTATCCCTATAAATATGTACCAACCCTTTAGGCAAAGTACGTGAAAACTATCATAAGGGAAGCCCCTAGTTTGGAAAATCCCTCATATAGTAAATTAGAATTTTCTCTCCACCTATCATGTGACCGTCGGCTAACTCCGACGACTCCCGCGTGGCGGCTGTTCCGGCCATCTCGTCTGTCTACAGAAAAAACCACCGCCTGGCAGTCGGTTGGCTATAGGATGATGTCAGCCGAGCGGGCTTGGCGGCGCCCCTAAAGGATTTAACCTGGACCATGACCTTCGCAATGACTTTGTGTCCACGGTCCTGAGGATCCCTTGCCGAACTCCTCGTCCGAACGTTCGCTGGCTTTGTCTTCAATTCCTTCTCAACTTCAGCGTGAGATTTTCCTTTCTTTTCTTTCTGTTTATTCCATATTTACCTATGGAGGCCGACCTCTATCTTGATCTGCACTTCTGCAGCAAGGCTTTGCGCTACCTTGTTGATGCCTGCGCCCATGAGGACAAACCCATCACCACCATAGTCAGGCACTGTTGTCGTTTGTCTCGCCGTCGTTGATCATTGGTTGAAGGTAAAGAAATCATTTGTGTGCCTCACGTCCATGTACATTAGAAGTTGGCCTTTCCTTTTCCTTCACCCGTGGCACACATCTCTCTGCTTGAAGAAGTCCGGGATTGCTACTACACTGAACCGTGCGGCCTTCTGCTTGATCTGCGTGTTGCCCTGATTGTCACCAGTAACCAAGGCCAAAGTGGTTGTCTGCTAGCTCCATCACTATTTTCATCAAAGAAATAGTACTTTGTATCCGTATCAGTACGTGACTGGACAATCACAGTAGGTATCTACTTCTCTTAGTTTTTTTTATCCTCTGATGTTTTGTTTCGTTTGAATTCCATTTTGCTCCATTCAAGTTGCGTTAGATTCGTATTGACACGCTCTACGTAGTAGTGTTAATGTTTTGTATGTCACATGTTTTTCTATATGTAGTTAAATATTAATATACGTGCAACTAGTTTTATAATTAAAATCGATATAGGTTTTATACTCCGATATTTTATACATAAACATTAATATGATTAATTGCTAGTGTAAACATGTTCCTAAATTATAATCTGCTTAGTTCAAACCCGTTGCATAGGATAAACTTGTTTAGGTGCTCTTACATGTCTTTTTATGTAAGGTTAAAGTTTAACTTTATTAAATAATATGAGACATGTTCATAAATAAAATATGACAAGTTCTTACTTGTTTTTTAAAAATTAAAATTCACATTATTTTTCTTAATTAAAATAAATCATGCTCGTAGATGTTTCTTTTATAATATAAAATTCTCGATAGTCGTTTCTTTTTAATGATAGTTCCGCTATCGGCGTTTCTTGCGATTCCGTGGCCGTAGAACTAGCTTGTTTTATCTTGTGTGGTGTACTGCTCTTAGTTGCTTTTATTTGTTGCTTGTATGTTTGCCTATGTGTGGTGCTTGCTACGAGTAGAACAAGATCCGTTTATGAGTGCTGAAGATCAGAAGGTGATGACCAAAAGCAAAGTATGAGGAAAATGTGAGCACGAGTAAAAGGCAAGTATAGCATGGGACCATTCTTGTTACCTATTCACCTTTAATCACTTAATTCATATTGCATGTGTCTACCTTGTTGCCAATAAGGATATCCTAGATATTTGATATCTTGTACCTTGACACCATGGGTGATTATGCATTGGGTAGTATTATGCTAGTGCTCAAGATGAATAATCATGATCTTGTAACTTGACTAATGGAATATGCAATAAACACTAAAAGATGATTTTTAGCAACATGGAACAAGGGGGCTAGAGCATTGGGCTATTTTTATGATGCTCTAGATTCCTCTCCCTAAGGACTTATTTGTCAGCGAATATCCGGGACTTACAATGCAGCTATGAGGGCTACATGGCTCTGGCTTTAGCTCAGTATGAGGACCTTTTCTAGCTTATTAGTGGTTACCTTTATTGACGTAAGAATGGCTTGCCGAATTGGGTACATGACAACCTCTACTCTTATATGTATAACCATGATGGAATTGTGTCATTCGACAGGGGGTTTCCTATATCTATTTGCCGAGTGAATCTAATGGCCCTAACTTGTTACACGAACCTTTGAAAGGCTTCATAGTGAACCCTGCCGACCTTCCTTGGTAGTGGGTCAAGGGGCTAATCACCTCAGGTGAAAGGGTAATTCATGACTCACAGTGAAAGTGTGCAACCTCTGCACAGTGTAAAACTAGTATATCAGCCGTGCTCACGGTCACGAGCGGCCTTAGAACATTTACGGAATAGATAATGAACACTAATGATACGGATGATGAAGATGCTCATTAATGATTACTGTTTATGCTATTCATGTTTACCTGATCATGTGTTTATATGCGCTTATGATAAATATGTTGCTACTCAATTGCTAAAAGATGACTCATTAAATGATAATCGTAGTTAAACCAGTGTCAGCCTTTTGAGCCTTATTAACCCCATGATATATTTGTTGAGTACGACATGTACTTATGCTTGCTTTACTCTCTCAATACTTTTGAAAAATTCTGGATGGGTACCAGATTGCTAGAGTTTGGAGGAATTAGGCTTATGATCAACCAGTTAGTTGTCCCTGTGGAATTGGAGTTTTCACCCGAAGATCGGAGTTGTCTTTCCGCTGTTTGCTATCTAAGTTTATATTCTTTATACTAAGTATGTTATATATTAAGCATTGTCTATTGATATTACCTTTATTTGTAGCTATATGTGAGATTTGATTTCCTGGGCTCACATATGGTGTGTATCTGGTTTTGTCCTTAAAACCGGGTGCTACACTTTCTCAGCAACTTGAGGAGCAGATGAGAGCATGTGGACACCAGGTCCACAATGACATCGTATGAGAATCCCTACCACACCCATGAGCTAACCAAAACTTAGCTGAGGCCCTTCAGGAGGCAACGAATATGCCACAACCGTTCACTAAGGAAGGACCCCAAACACTCCTGAGGATCCAGGAGCTGGTTGTGACAACAGTAGATCAGATCCCCGAGGCGAGCCATGCATCAGCCTCACATAGATGGCATCGTCAATCTCGAGGGCTTGGGATCAGTCGAGAGAATGTATGGGCAACCACCGACTACCAGAGCCTCACTAGAACTCTATCCATGATTGGATGGACAATGATAGAGATGTCTGTCAAACCATCGACGCGTGGCAATGCGAAAGCAAATTCTACAATCGTGAGCATGGTGGCGGCACAAGGCACGGAGGTGGCAACAGGCACATCTTGGACCAAGGTAGAGGGCGTGACCTCTCGCCAACTAGGAGAAACCAAAATTAACACCCAAGATCCAGGACCTTTGGAGGACTCCTCCCAAGTCTGGGTGTGGCTGATCGTGTTTAGAAGTAGGATTGCAGCCACACCATTGAAGTTCCGCACCCTTTGCCACGTCGAGAAGTATAATGAGAATTCTAACCCAAAGACTTGGCTCATTAACTATCAACTAGCCACATCTGCACCAACTCTGTACTTCATGATATAGTAACTGCCGCTATTCCTCGTGGACTCAGCCAGAACCTAGTTGAACCATCTAGTAGAAGGCACCATCAACAACTGGGCCGACCTCGAGCGAGAATTCTATGCCACGTCGAGGGAGCCTACTCCAAACCCAGTTTGATGTGGGAGCTCTTGGGATGCAAGCATGAGTCAAAGGAAAGCCTGTGCGATTTCAACAGGTGCTTCACCCAGTGCAAAAACTAGCTCCACCATGTCCCCGACACCAACATTGTCAATGCCTTCATGATAGGCATGAACAATGAAGCTCTCATCCACAACATTGGCAATTGTTCTGACGACAATTGTTCGATATCGCTTATGAGCATGCCGATGGCGAGGATGTCATCAACATCAGCAATGACAAGTGCAAGCCATGCTCTGACGACAACACTAGCCCCTCTTCACCCAGGAAGAAGGACCGCAAGCACAAAGGATACTTTGTTGGCAACATCAAAAAAGGTGGAGGCGACAAACAGAAGAAGAATAAATGGGACAAGTTCAACAATATCATGAACAATCCTTGCCAGAATCACGGTTTTCGGGTGACCCCACCTTGCCAAAGAATGCCACACGTATAGGAAGTAGATTGCAGAAGAGGGTGAGAAGGAAGCAGCAAAGGGGGACACCTGAACAATGGCAGACACAGAGAAGGAGACAACAATTGAGATGAATTACTGAACATTGAGGACACCATGCTCATCTTTGGTGGCCCCAAGGCCTATAGGGATGAACGGCACCAGAAGTTGATGCATTGGGACATCTATGCCGCTGCTCAAGCTACACCACTATACTAGTGTTAGTCTGAACGGCCAATCACCTTCAACAGAAGTGACCACCCCGATCTCGTCGTAGAAGCCGGTAGATTTCCCCTGGTGGTCAGCGCGATGGTGGAGAACGTGAGATGAAAAAAATTATCATGGTAGATGAAAAAAATTAGCATAAACAGTAATTATTAATGAGCATCTTTATCATTAGTATCATCAGTGTTCATCATCTATTCCATAAATATTCTAAGGCCACTCGTGACCGTCAGCATGGCTAATATACCAGTTTTACACTCTGCAGAGATTATACACTTTCACTGTGAGTCGTGATTTACCCTTTCGCCCGAGGTGATCAGCCTCTTGACCCACTACCAAGGAAGATTGGCAGGGTTCACTACGAAGCCTTTCAAAGGTTCGTCTAACAAGTTAGGGCCATTAGATTCACTCAGCAAACAGATATAGGAACCCCCCTGTCAAATGGCATAATTCCATCACGGCTATACACATAAGAGTAGATGCTGTCCTATACCCGATTCGGCAAGCTATTCTTACACAAATAAAGGTAACCACTAACAAGCTAGAAAAAGTCCTCATACTGAGCTAAAGCCAGAGCCATGTAGTTCTCACTGCTTTACTATAAGTCCCGAATGATCACTTACAGATAAGTCCTTAGGGAGAGTAATCTAGAGCACCATTAAACAGCCCAATGCTCTAGGCCCTTGATTCCATGTTGCTAAAAAGCATCTTTTAGTGTTTATTGCATATTCCATTAGTCCAGTTACAAGATCATGATTTTAGTTGAGCACTAGCATCATACTACCCAATGCAATACCCCATAGGTAACGAGGTACAAGGTAACAAAGTACTAGGAAATCCTTAGTGGTAGTCAAGGTAGATAAATGCAGTATGAATTAAATGATTAAAGGTATATAGGACAACAACGAAGATCCCATGCTATACTTGCCTTATAACTCTGATCCTTCTTCAAGTCCAAAACTTCAAAGGAATTCCTTCTTGATCAACACGTAAAGCTCACCGACTGGACATGATCATAAAGCACCACACAAGCATCCATGCAATTATACATGAAGCAAACAATAGATCTAAATTAGAATAGTACACCAATGGAAAAAGAATTTGAAATCAAATCTTTGCGTTGCTACGATCACACAGACGCGAAGAGCACGCTAATCGGAGCTACGGTGAAAAAGATACATCTACCGAGATTTGCTTTATACGTGGAAAAGAAAACTATAGGCTTCATTTATTTTAACTATATAAATTCATATATATAGGATATTTTATAAATAATATAAATTGAATTAAGTCAAATTTAGGTTTGAATTATAAAACTAAAGTAAAACAAACCATATTTTATTTATAAAATCCAGTTGCATAATTATTATTCAAATTAGAGTTTAAACCATGAAATTCCAAAAATAGTGACATGATAAACATTGTTACTAACACGTAGACCTCGTTGCAATGAATCTAGCGCAACTTGAACAGATCAAATCAGAGCTAAAACGTAGAAGATATGATTTAAACAAAATTTCCTTTAATAAAATAATAGATTAAATCTAACCACGAATTTTGAAAGTTGAAAACAAACTTAACAGTAGTATGAACACATAGACAACGTAAATACGAACCTAACGCAATTTGAACGGGTCAAATCAGAGTTAAAACGACAAAGTTATAGCCTAAATAAATCTAGTGGCAAAACTGTAAATAACTGAAAACGTATTCTTTAAGTCAACCGAACAAAATACGCTTTTAAAAGAAGGCATAATCTGTGAAATACGCAATGGACAGTGGGTTCGATAATAGAAAAGCGCAGGGGCTCTTTAGCAAAAATACAGGGACAACGGGTTATATACTTAAAAACTTGGAGGACTCTTTAGCAAATGTGTCAAGTCGAAAGGGTAACTTCTAATCCGAGCCATTGAGCGTGGATCGGAAGGCTGATATTAGATGGGAGGGAGAGAATGAAGGTGCGGCCGGCTAGAACAGGACTCCAGACGGTGGCGGCCATTAACAACGGCGAGGAGCTCGCCGGCGTGCACGGGAAAGCGCCTACGGGCCATGTTACGACACGGGGAAGGCACCGGGAGAGAGAGCGAAGCACGGTGAACTCACCTAGGTGGTTATCGTCGACGATGAGGCATGGAAGGGGCATAGGACACGTCGGAGCAGATGGCGACGGCGGCGCTAGGATTCCACGGCGGCGGTGTGGCATGAGGCGAGGCGACAGCTTGTGATAAGGGTTGGGAACAGGGCGGCGCGAACTCGGCTACTATTTAAGGGGGCTAGGATGCTTGGAAAGCATGGCAACGTGGAGTCATGGCGGCGGCGGACGCGGACTCCATTGGCAGTGGCGGAGTCCAGTGCGATGACAACACGAGGTAGGGGACGACGCTGACAGGTGGGCCCGGCTCATCTGTGGCTGGATAACGGTGGGGCCACGATGTCAGCGAGAGAAGAGAGGGGAGCTCGGGTGCGCGGCTTTGCTGGGCCGGCCCAAGAGCAAGCACGCGGCGAAGCGAGGAAGCGGCCAGCTGGGCCGAGCGGAGAATCGGGGAGTGGGAAGCGGGCCGCACGGGGTGAGAAAGCAGGCCGACCTGGCCAGAAACTAAAAAGTGTGAGGGGAGAAGAAGGGTTTCTTTTATATTTTTTTTTCTATTTCAAAACTATATTCAAATATGAACCAAATCAAGTTTAAATGGGGTTTCAAATACACTTTTTAATTCAAAATAAAAAAATGAGCAAAATTTGGTAGGCTTTCCAAAAATAAATTTTACAACTTTTTAAATTCTTTTATTTTCTAATTTTCTTTTCTTTTATTTCAAGCCATTTTCAAATTTATTTTCAAAAGCAATTTAAACCATTTTGAATTTTAATCAAAACCACTCAACCAAATAAATCAAATGCACCAGCATGTATGCACATCTATGTTGCTACTCCTTATAATGATTTTTAATTTAATGAAAAATTATTATTTCCCTATGTTTTCATGAGCACAAAAGTTCAAAATTACCTCAATTTACGTCTATTTCAAAAGGAGCAAAATTTAGGGTGTTACAGTGTAGCTCGTTTACATTTGCATTGAAACTTTGGAATGTTATAGTGTAGCTCGTTTACATTTGCATCATACTACCCAATGCAATACCCCATAGGAGTCAAGGTACAAGTACAAAAGACTAGGATATCCTTAGTGGTAGTCAAGGTAGACACATACAGTATGAATTAAGTGATTAAAGATGAATAGGACAACAAGTAAGATCCCATGCTATATTTGCCTTAACACTTGCTCAAACTTTCTCATACTTTGCTTTTGGTTATCACCACCTTCTTATCTTCGGCACTCACAAACAGTTCTCGTTCTACTCATATCAAGCACCACACATAGGCAAACATACAAGCAACAAATAAAAATAACTAAGAATAGTATACTACTCAAGATAAAACAACGTACTAAAAGAGAACTAATTCTATGGTCACAAGATCATAAGAAACGCCGAGAACGGAACTATCGTTAAAAAGTAACGACTATCGGGAGTTTTATATTATAAAAGAAACAACTACAAGCTTGATTTATTTTAGTTAAACAAAATCATAGAGAAGTTTAATTCAGATTAGACAAATCTTAATTTAATTTAAAAGCCAAGTTAAATCTAGTCATATTTTACTTATAAATATTGTTGTATATTTAAGCAAATTAAACACTAACTTTGCCAAATAAAAGGACAGGTGAAACACCTACTCGAACTGCTTATGGTGTGGGTATAAGCTAAACAATTTATAATCCAAAAACACCGTGATAGCAATTAAGCATATTAATATTTACATGTATAAAACATCAGAGTATCATGCTTATGTTGCCGTTAATTATAAAATTAGTTGCATGCATATTAATCATATTACTATTTAAATTATAAAATTCAGAGATATTTGACAATAGAAAACGTGGTTGCTAAGATGTAGATTACGTCAGTACAAGCTCAACGCAAAAGAAAAAGCTACGGACATAGAGACACTGACCATGTTAGCTTGCTATTTAGAAACAGATCGAAGGCACAGGTACTAGGCGACGACAAAGATTTGTAGGATTGCAGTGCAGGCAACTCGACTTAAAGGGCGCACGTACAGATCCTGAACTCGATCACGTCGCGTGCCCGGTCGTGTTGGAGATTCATGGACCTTCGGACAAACAAGGCCGGAGCAACACGCTTACATGCTGTCCAACCTAGCTTAATTATGGAACAGAACCTGCAGGATTGCATGACCTAGTGAGCTATGCAGATCATGTAGAGGAGAGACGAAGGAACTGTATGCTGGATTTCTCACCGACGGAGGCGAGACGTCCACATATCCATCTCGGAGATTGATGACGGCTCTCGATGAAACACGGACTGCGGCAGGAGAGGTAGCTGCTGCATATAGAACTATGGTGACCGCCACATTTTTGGCGGACAGCCGGACTCCACGCGCCCGTGGGCAACAACGACGTGCAGCGGTAGCTCGGCAAAGCTCTGCTGGTCGGCCGGCAGTGGCGCAGCGCCGGGGTGGGCAGCGCGGCGGCGACGGCGACGACGAGAGAAGGATGAGAAAAATCTAATATACTATACGAGGGATTTCTCAAACTAGGGGCTCTCCTTACGGTAGTTTTGGTGTGCTTTACCCAAGGGGTTGGTACAGATATATAGGAAGAAAAACTTCCCACCTCCACGTCAACTAGCGATACAGTACTAATTGACGTTGCACCATCCACCTGCACTAATGGACTTAAATAAACATTAAAGTCCATTAGTAAATAAAGACATATACCTTTAGCATTTATTAAGAATATTGCACATGGGCTTTGAGCGTTAGGAAAAAAATAAGAGATTTATTATTTTCGAAATTAATTAATTTCGTGGATAAAATAATTCCAGGAAAGTCTAGAATTATTATTTAAGCTGTGAAAAATACTCCGAAAGCTCTAAAAATTCGGGAAAATTCCCAGAGACACTTTGGAACATGATGAACCCAAATAAAGTATTTGGATCTCATGAAAATATTGTTGGAAACTTGGAACATAAAGATTAAGGTGAAGGTGGTAGAAATTAAATTCCAAAAATAAGCTGAAATTTTTCTAGAGATAGATATTCGTCTCCTAAATGTATAAGAAACACACATTTTGCACATAGAAACACGAGGTGTGACCGGCATAAATGCAACAAACACGTTTCTACCTTATGATAAATTTTAAATTAATAAAAAATTTTATTTTCCTATGTTTTCATGTGCACAAAAATTCACAAATAAATCATTTTAACTCTATTATTAAAAGTGACAAATTTTAGGGTGTTATAATTGAATGGTGTAAAGTTTGTAGATCTTGATACTGTTGTATTGTGTGCCCAAATAACTTGTGGTAATTCGTCAACCCATTTTCCCTTAGGAAGTCCAACTAGGCATTTTGAAATTCCGGTGCATATAATTCCATTTGCTCTTTCAACTGTCCCATTTGACTATGGGTGTCTGACTGAGGCAAAGCACAGTTGGATTCCTATATTTTGATAATAATCTCTGAAATCTTTACTATCAAATTCAGTACAACTGATTGTCGATGATTTTGTAATTTCTTGTTCTATCTTTCATTCTGACTTCGTTAACTTCATCTTCTGGTTCATAATGCCTATGAAGGTATGCCATGATTGGTGCTCTCCAATCTTCGCTTTGTATTATATGGATTTCTCTTGGGACTTCTTTCTTTGCCTTGATAGATGCATGAGTTAGTACTTGAAAGAAAACATCTTGAGGCAAACTTGTATTTTGAGCTATAGCTTTTGCTATTTTGTCAGCATCTGAGTTATCTGTTCTTGAGATATTTTTTACTGTGAAGCCTTCAAAGTATTTCTCTTGTTCTCTTAAAAATTGCAAGTATTTTGCTAGCTCTGGATCTCTTGGGTTATAATCTTTTTTGATGTGCCTAGCCACAACTTGTGAATCTGTTTTCATTATTAGACTCTGTATCCCCATTGCTCTTGCTTTTCGGAGTCCGAGTAAAACGGGTTCGTATTCAGCAATATTGTTCGTACATTGAAATTTAAGCCTTGCAGCGTATCTCATTTTGACCCCTGAAGGTGATGAGATTATTGCTACTACACCAGCCCCAGCAAAGCCCCATTGCAATATATTATCCAATCTAGTTGCTTTTTATCTTTGCTTTGATTTTTAGACGGAGTCTAATCTTCCACGAAGTCTGCCAAGACTTGGGATTTTATTGATGTTCTTTTTTCAAATTAAATGTAATACTGAGATAGCTCCGCTGCCCATTTCCCCAATCTTTCGGATTATCTGCAGTTTTGCAAGACTTTTTTAGAGGATAATTTGTTGGTACTCTGATTTTGTGAGCCTAAAAATAGTGTTTCAATTTTCTTGTTGCTGTCAAAACTGCATATGCTATTTTTTCAATCTCTGAGTAATAGATTTTTAAGCCAGACAGAGCTTCTGAAACAAAGTATACTGGGACTTGTCTTTTTGTGTCTTTATTTTCCTATTCTTCAACTAAAACTGCACTTACTGCACTTTCTGTTGCTGAGACATATAGGAGCAATTCGGCCCCTAGGGTTGGTGTGGTTAGTGTGTTTGGCTTTGACAAGTAGCTTTTTATTTTTTTCGAATGCATGTTGTTGCGAAGGTCGCCATGTGAAGTCTCTTTTTGTTCTTTTGAGTGCTTGAAATATCGGCAGACTTCGCTTTGCGGATTTTGAAATGAACATGTTTAAGGCGGCAAGTCTTCCTGTTAATTTTTGGACGTCCTTTATATTTTTAGGAACTTTCATGTTTAGGATTGCCTGGACTTTGTCTGGGTTTGGATCGATTCCTTTTGCTGATAAAATGCAGCTTAGAATTTTGCCCTTTGGGATTCCGAAGGTGCATTTTTCAGGATTCAAGTTCAAATTTGCTTTCCTCAAATTTGTAAATGTTTCTTGGAGATCCTCGATATGGTCTCCTCTTTTCTTGCTTTTGACTTCTACGTCATCAACATAGGTGAGTAGATTTTTGCCAATTTGCTTGTGTAGCATAGTTGAAGTCATTCTAACAAATATTGTGCCAGCATTGCGAAGCCCCTCTGCCATTCTTACAAAACAGTAGGTCCCGAATGGGGTGATAAAACTTGTGAATTCTTCATCTTCTTTTCTCATCCAAATTTGATGATAGCTAGAAAAACAATCCAAGAAACTTAGCATTTCACTTCGGAAAGTGACTGATTGTAACTTTTGTTGTAAACCTCTTATTGATATGTAATAAATTATTCAGTTTTATGATGGAATTGAATTTTGCATACTTTTGTATTGATGTTTGAAATTTTGTGAGCAAAGTGTAGACTTTGCTTAGAAGTCAAATTTTACCTTAGTGAATTTAAAAAATGCCATCCCCTCACTTTTTTGCGAAGGCAACGCATAAACTTCGCTTAGAAGTCAAATTTCACCTTAGTAAATTTGAAAAACGCCGTCCCTTCACTTTTTTGCGAAGGTAATGCGCAGACTTCGCTTAGAAGTTAAATTTCGCCTTAGTGAATTTGAAAAACGTCGTCCCCTCACTTTTTTGCGAAAGCAACGTGTAGACTTCGCTTAGAAGTCAAATTTCACCTTAGTGAATTTGAAAAACGCCATCCCCTCACTTTTTTACGAAGGCAACACGCAGACTTCACTTAGAAGTCAAATTTCACCTTAGTGAATTTGAAAAACATCGTCCCTTCACTTTTTTGTGAAGGCAACGCGCAGACTTCACTTAGAAGTCTAATTTCACCTTAGTGAATTTGAAAAAACTGAAAAGTAGATACAATATTTGTTTAGATAGGTTAGCATTAATTTTTGCTTATTCGAAAAATGATGCTACATATTTTAGTTTATTTTGACCGATATTAGAGTATATTTAAGTATACTCTTCGGCTTTTTAGTTTTTTGCTGTACTTTTAAGACTTAGGGGAATAGTTTCTCATTTATATTTGATGCGAATTTACAATAGAGACTGCCTCGTTAAAAAACCACTCACCCTGTGAAGGGCTTCCCTTGAGTGGAAAAAGAGTGCAGCTCGTTTGCGTTTGTATTAAAACTTTGGAATGTAAAAACTAGTCTACTTCTATTATAGAGCTTGTAAAAAAATTGGAGTCTAAGGGTAGTATCTCTGTAGAGTCTCAATGTTCTAGGTGTGGTCAATTTCTTCTCCATTCATGTTTGCCAAGTGAAATGCTCCCAATTTGTTTGTTCTTGTGATAAGATATGGCCCTTCCCATTTCTGATGAAACTTTTCAACTGTATCTTCATTTCTTTTTCTTTTCAGAACAAAGTTGCCTGAGAATAATTGTCTTTCTTGTTGTACCAATTCTTTGTTTCTTTCTAGTACTTCTCGAGGTTCTAGATTGCTTTCTTTCTTTCTTCTTCGAGCAAATCCTTGCTTGTTACTTGCTCTTCTTCTTCAATTATTTGGATGTTTGTTCTTGGGCCTTGAAATTTTATTTCTTCGGGTGTCATTGCTTCTTCTCCGTACAACAACTTGAATAGTGTAAAGTTTGTAGATCTTGATACTGTTGTATTGTGTGCTCAAACAACTTGTGGTAATTCGTCAACCCATTTTCCCTTAGGAAGGCCCACTAGGTGTTTTGAAATTCCAGTGCATATTATTCCATTTTCTCTTTCAACTGCCCCATTTGACTGTGGGTGTCTGATTGAGTCAAAGCATAGTTGGATTCCCATGTTTTGACAATAATCTTTGAAATCTTGACTGACAAATTGAGTACAACTGATTGTTGATGATTTTGTAATTTCTTGTTCTATGTTTCATTCTGACTTCGTTAACTTCATCTTCTGGTTCATAATGCACTTGAAGGTATGCCATGATTGGTGCTCTCTAATCTTCGCTTTGTATTATATGGACTTCTCTTGGGACCTCTTGCTTTGCCTTGATAGATGCATGAGTTAGTACTTGAAAGAAAACATCTTGAGGCAAACTAGTTGCTTTTTGTTTTTGCTTTGATTTTGGGACGGAGTCCAATCTTCCACAAAGTCTGTCAAGACTTGGGATTTTATTGATGTTCTTTTTTCAAATTCAATGTAATGCTGAGATAGCTCCACTGCCCATTTTCCCAATCTTCCGGATGATCTACAGTTTTGCAAGACTTCTTTTAGAGGATAATTTGTTGGTACACTGATTTTGTGAGCCTGCAAATAGTGTTTCAATTTTCTTGCTGCTGTCAAAACTGCATATGCTATTTTTTCAATCTCTTAGTAATAGATTTTTAAGCCAGACAAAGCTTCTGAAACAAAGTATACTGGGACTTGCCTTTTTGTGTGTTCATTTTTCTGTTCTTCAACTAAAACTGCACTTATTGCACTTTCTGTTGCTGAGACATATAGGAGCAATTCGGCCCCTGGGGGTTGGTGTGGTTAGTGTGTTTGGCTTTGACAAGTAGCTTTTTATTTCTCTGAATGCATGTTGTTGCGAAGGTCCCCATGTGAAGTCTTTTTTTGTTCCTTTGAGTGCTTGAAATATTGACAGACTTCGCTTTGCGGATTTTGGAATGAACCTGTTTAAGGTGGCAAGTTTTCCTGTTAATTTTTGGACGTCCTTGATATTTTTAGGAACTTTCATGTTTAGGATTGCCTGGACTTTGTCTGGGTTTAGATCGATTCCTTTTGCTGATACAATGCAGCCTAGAATTTTGCCCTTTTGGATTTTGAAGGTGCATTTTTCAGGATTCAAGTTCAAATTTGCTTTCCTCAGATCTGTAAATGTTTCTTGGAGATCTTCGATGTGGTCTCCTTTTTCTTGCTTTTGACTACTATGTCATCAACATAGGTGAGTAGATTTTTGCCAATTTGCTTGTGTAGCACAGTTGAAGTCATTCTAACAAATGTTGTGCCAGCATTACGAAGCCCTCTGCCACTCTTACAAAACAATAGGTCTCGAATGGGGTGATAAAACTTGTGAATGCTTCATCTTCTTTTCTCATCCAAATTTGATGATAGCTAGAAAAATAATCCTAGAAACTTAGCATTTCACTTCCGGCTGCTTGATCGACTAATGTGTCAATTCTTGGTAGTGGAAAATTATCTTTTCGGCATGCTTTATTGAGATCTATGAAATCGATGCACATTCGCCATTTTCCATTCTTGTTCTTGACCATGACAATGTTTGCTAGCCAAGTTGTGAATTGAACTTCTCTTATAACTTTTGCATCAAGCAATCTTTGAACTTCAGCTTTGGCAGCTTGAACTCTGTCTTTGGCTAGTTTTCTCAACTTTTGCTTTTTTGGTCTAACTTTTGAATCAATGTCTAGTTTGTGTTCAATTATATCTCTGCTGACTCCTCCTAGATCATTGGATGACCAAGCGAATATATCTTTGTTGCTTCGAAGAAATTCCACAAGTTTGTCCCCTTCTTCTTGAGACAGTCTAGTCCCAATGATGACTTGTTTATCTAGGACTAATGGATCAAGAGGTATTCTTTTTCAATGTTTCTTGCCTCAGTTTGGTCTCTGTGTACTGTGATTACTCCATTTATTGCTGGCATTTTCATACATAAATATGAGTAACTTATGACTGTTTCTAATGCATTTAAAGTTCCTTTTCCAAAGAGTGCATTGTATGGATAGTACATGTAAACAACATCAAATGCTATTTGCTCTGTTCTTGCATTGCTTACTGTTCCAAAAAAAACTGGCAAAATTATTCTTCCAATTGAGTGGATCTTTTTTCCGCCGAAGCCATAAAGTGGATGCTCAACTCTTCCTAACATTTTGCGATCAATTTTCATGGCGTCAATTGTTGATGTGAATATAATGTCAGTGGACCTACCTCCATCAACCAATATTTTTTAGACTGCCCATCCATCAATGTTTTCTTCAATTACCATAGCATCCATATGTGGGTAATCTTTGAGTTGAAGGTCTTCTTCGGAAAATGTGATTGGTAGATGAGACCATCTTGGGCCTTCCATTGAAATTGAATTTACTCTTTGGAAGTAGTTTCTTCTTTGACTGTTATTTTCATGGTCCATGCTATTTCCATCCGTGGTTGTCAATATTCTTCTTCTACTTGGGATGATTGCATTATTGTTCACCGCTGAGACTGATGGGGAGTTGTTCTCTTGCTTGGCCTGGCTATTTTGTGGGTTGTTGTTTGCAGCTGAAGCTTCCGGTTGTGCTAATTGAACACACTACTGGAAAGTCAAAAATCTCTGTCGGTAGAAACGAAACCGACAAAAAAAATAACTTTATCCTGTCGGTGAGAGAAAAACGACAGGTAAATTACGAAACCGACAGGAAAATAGTAAATATACTGTCGGTTTCTGTCCCTGACAGAAAAAATGTAAATACCCTGTCGGTATTTTTGATACACACAGGAAAAATTATATATTTTCTGTCGGGTTCAAATTATTTCTGTCGGTATTTTTCTAACACACAGGAAAGTATGAGAAAAAATCAACGCGCCAAAATTTGCCACCAATCCGAACATCCGGCGCCAAGCGAAAACCCAAAAGAACCTCCAAAAAAGAGGCCCACAGCTCGTACGTGACTCAGGCTAATAAAAAATAAAAAACTCCGAAGAGATATACCCCGTGAGGCCGCGGCTCCACAGTCGCGAGCTCGCGTCTTTCCTTTTCCTCTACTCGCACCGCCCGTACGCCGCCCCTCTCCTCGCGCCCCCGTACGCCGCCCCTCTCCTCGCGCCGCCGTACGCCGCCCTTCTCCCGCACGCGCCGCTTGCATTGGCCTCGTGTCGCCAGGGTGCTCGGGTGCCAGGCCTCGCGCAGCCCATCCATCTGGGCCTCGCGCCGCCGTCCGCCCCAAACGCCGTCGTTCCGACCCAAGGCGGCGGCTCGCACCCCTGCCGCTACATTTGAGGTATTATCCTCTTCTTCGGTCTCTACTACTGTTGTGTTCATGGGATCCTCAATCCCGCGACCAACTCGCTGAAACCCATAACCCTGATCCCCATATCTGCCTTTGGAGGTGTTTGTGACCACGAATCTGCAGTCAGAGGAGCCCGTGACGGAGCCCTAGGTGGAGGAGAAACACTGCAAAGGAGCCAAAGTAGCCCGCAGTGAAGGAGCCAGAGCAGCCTGTTACATCGACTCGGATTTTGCTACTTCCACCTCAAAGGGTAAGCAATGTTTCTTTCTCATTTTGCTGCAGTTAATTGGCCTATTAAATAAGTAAAATGTACAATTTATATGATATGCAACATGTTTGAGGTATACACAGAGTGTATGGAGAAGCAGGTAGCTTTAGTTCACTCTTTTTTAATCTTAACGGATGAATATTTTTGTTGATGGTTAGTTATTGTGTCAAAAAATCAAGAGAAAATGTTGATGTGCTTGGTTAAATTTGATATTGTGTGCTTTGATTGAGGTGCTCTATGGATCTCGCTTGTTACTTTGTGTGTTCGTCTTGTTTTTTCTAAAACACTACAACATAAAAACAATGTGATGCCTACTAATTTAAATCTTTCAAATACTGACTAGTTAATATGTCACACCGCACTTGGATGTATAGTGGTGGTGCAAGCATGGTAAAGCGCCCTCTAGTGAATGGATTAATCAAACCACTCAATTCTTGGACCAAGCATTTTCCAATATGGAGATAGCTACAAATGACACCATCAAGTGTCCTTGTGCCATGTGTCAAACTATTTCAGCCTCAAAAGGGATACTATAGAGATGCACTTGTGCAAGCATGGTTTTAGGAAGGCTATGAAACATGGACGGAGCATGGGGAGACTCATATTGGGCATGATGACGGTGATAGCATAGCAAATGGGGAGGGTTTTGATGAGGTTGATCGAATGGATCAAATGTTGATTGATCTAGTGGGGACAATCCACCTATAGTAGATGAGCAACCAACACCATTTGCCATGATTTTTATAGGATGGTTGATAGTGCAAGTGAGTTGGTGCATGAGAAGACCACGCACTCTAGGGTTATCTGTTGTGGCTCGCTTGCTTGCCATAAAGTCACGACACAACATGTCAATTGCTGAATATGATGATATAATAGGCATAATACATGAACTTCTTCCTCCGATTCTAATTTACCTAATGACTTCTACCAATCAAGGAAACTACTACAGTGGTCTTGGCATGCCGTATGTGAAAATTGATGTTTGTTATAACAATTGCATGCTCTTCTACAAAGATGATGCAAGTAAAGAGATATGTGATGTTTGTGGTGCCAACCGGTATGAGGAAGGCCCGAACAAAGGTTCCACGCAAAAAGTTCTACGGTACCTACCCATCATAGAGAGGTCGCAAAGGTTGTATGCGTATGTGGATACAAACCAAGCTAATGAGAGCACCTAGTCCATCAACGTCGGTAAGATGGTGCACCCTTGTGATGGAGAAGCTTGGCAGCAATTTGATGAAGACTTTCCGAGTTTGCAAGGGATAGAAGAAATGTGCGGCTTGTTGTAGCAAATCTGATGGTTTCACACCATTTGGTAGAGATGTTGCCCCATACTCATGTCTTGGCCGATCTTTGTGACGCCATTAAATCTACCTCCTGGAACACTCTTAAGGCTAGAGTATATATTTCTTGCCCTTGTTGTTCCTGGCCCTAAGCATCCTGGTAAAAACTTGAACATCCTAATGCAGCCCTTAGTTGATGAATTTAAAACACTGTGGGAAGGGGTTCACACAATCGATGCTTCCATAAAACGTAGCTTCAAAATGAAGGCAGCATACCTTTGGTCTGTACATGACTTCATGGCATATGGAGACTTTCATTTGGATGGAGCACCCATGGTAGATTGTCATGTCCGTGTGGATATGGCTGCCTAGGTTTCCAACTCCGTAATGGTCATAAGGCTTGTTGGTTTGATTGTCATAGGCGCTTCTTGCCTATGGATCATGTGTTTAGGAAACAAGCTAATGCATTTCGTAAGAACACAAGGGTGTTGGAAGAGCCACCTAGGAGGTTGACAGGGGAGGAACTCCAGGACAACGTGACCAGATTTGCAGGTGACGACACCTTTGGTAAATTGCACAATTGGACACATGTACTTTGCTTTAGGCAGCTTCCATATTTCTCTAAGTTACTTCTTCCACATAATATTGATGTGATGCACAATGAAAAGAATGTGAGTGAAGCCATATGGAACACATGCTTTGACATAGGTAGTAAGACCAAAGATAATGTGAAAGCTAGGCTAGATTTAGCTATGATTTGTAACTGACCTTCGTTCCATCTGGTCCAAAAGAACAATGGGAAGTGGGACAAGCCTAGAGCTCCATTCTGCATTAACAAAGATGACAAGCCAATCATTCTCCAATGGTTCAAAGAATTGAAGTTTCCTGATGCATATGCAGCCAACATTAGGCGTGGTGTGGACTTGCAACATAAGAGGATTCTTGGCCTAAAAAGTCACGACTACCACATCTTTATTGAAAGATTGCTTCCTATTGTGTTCCGTGGGTTTCTACCTGATAATGTATGGCGCTCTTTGGCTGAGCTTAGTTACTTCTATCGACAATTGTGTGCCAAAGAACTTAGTAAAGATGTTGCTCGCTCTTTAGAACAGAATGTTGCGGTTCTTCTTTGCAAATTAGAGAAGATATTCCCTCCTGGATTCTTCAATGTTATGCAACATCTGATCATCCATTTGCCTTATGAGGCACGATTGGGAGGGCCAGTTCTAGCCCATTGGAGTTATCCATATGAGAGGTAAATCTGAAAAAAAATCTACATATCAGTTAAGGCCCATTAGTTTTTTATTTGTAATATGTTCTCTTATTTCATAGGTTTATCCAGAAAATTAAGAAGAAAGTAAGAAATAAGGCACGTGTTGAGGCTGCCATTGTTGAGGCATTTCTAGTTGAAGAGGCTACAAATTTTCTTAGTCTATATTTCAAATCCAGTGCACCTTCTATTAGAAACAAGATGCCACGATATGATGATGGTTCATCTATATTTCAAGGTACATGTGACCTTGAAATTTTTAAATGCCCGGGTCGATGCATCAGCCCAAGGGGTATCCGCAGCCTCTCAAATGAGGAGTACAAGGTTGCTTTCTTGTACATACTAACAAACATACCTGAGATGGATGATTTCTTCATGTAAGTTATACAAACTACTTGAGTAGTGTTGTCCCAAATAACCTGAACCTTTGATGTGAGTTGAGTATTGTTCCTACATGTAGACAATTTGATAAAGAGGAGTGGAAGAGCCAATCTTATCCCACTGAACAGCAACTTCGTGATTTAAGGTTAAATGGTTGGAAAAATGCCCGTGCCAAACAGTTTGGGCCAAATTTTTTTGATTGGTTCAAACAGAAAGTAATACTCTTATCCATTTGTCAATATGTTTATATTGAATAATAAAAAATGCTAAAGAATTTTAACTTAGATTTTTTTGTTTTAGGGCATGAAATCAGTTAGCATTCACAATGTTCTATGCCAGTTATCTTATGGTTTCTGCACTCAAGTTACCTCCTATGGGTGCTATGATGTTAATGGATATAGATTCCGTTCAGAGAAATATGAGAGGGGAAGACCTGGTTTAACAACCATCAATACTGGTGTTTGTGTTACTTCATATGATGAAAACAACAATGCCCTTGAGTATTATGGTGTCATAGAAGATATCATAAAAATTGAATGGGAAGGCAGTTTGAAACTAGAATTGGTTTTATT
Organism: Miscanthus lutarioriparius; assembly: GCA_904845875.1. Classification (NCBI taxonomy): domain Eukaryota; kingdom Viridiplantae; phylum Streptophyta; class Magnoliopsida; order Poales; family Poaceae; genus Miscanthus; species Miscanthus lutarioriparius. Next base: position 53,665,649 of record CAJGYO010000010.1, read on the forward strand.
TTATTGTCGCTGGTTTGATCCAACACCTAATGGATTGAGGCGCATGGAAGATTTAGGCTTAGTAGAGATCAAGCATGCATTAAGGTTGAAAAGTTTTGACCCATTTGTGATGGCTAGTCAAGTTACTCAGGTTTATTATCTATCTTACCCATGTAAGGATAAGGATCTATCTCCATGGTGGGTTGTCTACCAAGTTGCTCCTCATGGATGTGTACCTCTTAATGGTGCAAATGATGTGTCCATGAGTTTTGAACATGTAATACATGATGTCTATCAAGAGGATGGATTGGATAGTACCTTTGTTATTGATTTGGGGGAAGCATTGGATTATCTGGTATCTTTGGGCTCAGATGAGATTACTGATGTGGTAGACTTGGAGACAATAGAGAAAACCACGGTTGAGGATGAGGAATATGATGAAGAAGCTATTGATGAAGAGGGTAACACTACAGAGGAAGAGCATGAAGCAATAACTGATGAATCAGAGGAAGAGACTTATGATCATGATGATTATTGAATTTTTAGTCATGAATTTGTAGAGTTGTAATGCTATTGTGTATCACTAGGATAAATTGTACCCTTTATACCTTATTTTGATATTAAATCTGGACTTGGTGTTATGTATTCTGCAGCTATTTTCTGTAATCTGAACTTGGTGATATTAAATCTGAATTTGGTGTTATGTAGCTGCAGCTTGGTGTTATAGAATACAATATTCTAACTCATCGTTCGTATGCATTTGTTCATTTCTATTTAGCTGATGTATACTATTGAATACAATATTCTAACTCATCGTTCCTATGCAGATGGCTCATGGAATTCGTCATGCACGTAAAAATCGTCTTCCTAGGAGGCATGGATCTGAAATGGGTGCTTCTCAAGAAACAGCCACCCAAACAAGTGCATCTCAAGGAACAGCCACTACTAATGGATCCTCACAAAGGACTAGACCTGTTGCCCCTCCTGAAGTAGAGCCTCCTAAAAAACGAGGAAGGAAGCCGGGGACTAGAACCAAATTAAAACCAGTTCCACCATCTGGCCGGGTGGCTCTTAATCCAAGTGGTGACTCGTGAGTAAATTACCAACTAATTCATACTGTTAGGTTCCATTTTTAGTTGTTTATAAAAGCATCATCATTTATGTCTGAGGCAGTTTGGTTATGTCAACTTCTAATCGCAAGCCCCCTTACAGATACACTACTCAACTTGGTGTCATTCTCAAGAGAGAGTACCCAGGTTTGCTTCAAGAAAAGGATGAGGATGGTGTATTGATGGGGAGCCGCCAGCTCTAGACCCTTTGATTATTTTTCTGGGTAGTGTGAATAAAGAAGGCATGACAAATGGGGAATGTGTGCTCTATGAATTTTGGGTAAGAGCCATGTTATTTTGTTAGTTAGGTTCATTTTCATGTGTCACAACTATGTTGGACTTCATTCTACTATTAATACATTGTAGATAAGAACTTGAATTTCTTAACCAGTCTTCACAATTCATATTTCCATTTCATATTGTAACTGAAATTTCTTGGTACACATGCAGCGGTTGTTCCAAGTTAACGAAGAAGATCAAGCAGAGGTGGATCGTGTTCTTGACAACTATTTGAAGAAAAAGGTGAGGGACATCATGTATCAAGCCCGTGTGGATTGTGTAAAAAGGCATACTGAGAAAAAGGGGTGAAAGTTTAGATGATACACTAGCCCACACAATTGAGCTTGAATATGAACAATACAAGGTGGTCATTTGGACTGGTTCAATGATGTGTGGCGGTTCTATGTCACTATTGGTGCTCAGAGGAGTTCAAGACAAAACGGAAGATAGGACGGGAATGTCGCTTTAGTTCGATGATATTGCTCAAAACCATGGAGGGTCTAGACCCTTCACAGAGAGACACAACAAAGTTCGGTATGCTCAAAACCATGGCCGGTTCTATGTCACTATTTTGATGCTGCTCATTAACTATTTCTATTTGTAGGCACATAGGTTTGGACAATATAAGGGAACCCCTATTAATGCATTTGCTGCAATGAAATCGGCATGAAAAATGTGGATAGCGATTGGTAATTGTGGTCCGATCAGTGACAACAAAGCACAACAACGCATGGTATGTAAATCTAAGTCTGGCTATGAAAACATACATTAATCGTTTAGTTTCTACAAAATTTTAGTTCTTGAAATCCAACCATGATAGCCTGAAATGGATACATGACTAGTGATTTCTGTTGAGCATGGACACCTGGTGTCCGATCCCGAGACATGGCGTCGATTATTGTGGTTGTGCTTGTCCCCGATGATGCGCTCATTTCGCTTCTTTGGGAGGCTTGTGGATGTGGTGTAGTTTGATCTGGATTTGGGAGAGGGCAAACGGCACAATGAAAGGTTGCTTGCACTGCCAGGAGGATTAAGGAACTTGCCTAGTGCCTAGGATCTGCGATCGGCTTATTAGTTATTTATTATAGGTGTTGAACATGATACTGAGGCTTCCTCTTAAATATTCATACATCTCTGTCTCGTCCGTCTGCCCGGATGATTGGGTCTGTCTGGATTCTCGAGCTCGGGCCTCTAAATTATCCTTTAAGTTTCCTTTGCTGCTGCTCCAAATTTCATCAGAAGAACCATTATTGGTGCAAAACTAGTTGAGTGCTGACTCTATGGTTCGCGCAATGTTTAGGCTAGGATTTGCTGTTCTAGTGTTTGGAGGTAGTGTTCTGTTCTGCTTAGTTTCTGAATATTCAGAATGTTGTAGTAGCACTTGAAACTTGGCATTTTTGCCTCAACTTTGACTCCTATATAGTCTATAGATTCAATTTGTTACTCAAAGTCATCAGAATTGACATTTGTCGAGATAAAGACAAGAATTGGCGTCAGTCACGAATGGCTTGTCAGTGAGGCCAACTGGTGTATAGAGAAACGAGAAATAGTCAGCTACTCGGCTTATTCATGTGACAAACAAAAAGATTCCTGTGTGGCTCCCACTATAATCCATCCCTGAACATTAGAATATCTTTCAGTGAGATACCACATTGGAACTTGAGTTCACCCTCGTTTCTTTTCTTTTGCCTTGCCATTGCAGCCTGTTTCATATAAAACAATGATAGCCTGAAATGGATACATGACTAGTGATTTCTGTTGAGCTTCTTCTGATCTTGGTTATGAAATGTCACTGAAGCCTTTAGTTCTAGCCGAGGACCAAACCTCTTAAGAAACAATGCTTATGGTATTACTTGCTGCATTGTTCACTTGTTCTATGTGTTAGCCATGTGTGTAAAAAGGTATTGTACCTAATATCTACTAAGTTTGTTTTAGAAATGAAGCTAAACTTTGACCTTGAAGTTACAGTTGTATCCTGTTTCTCTTCATGTAACATGAAAGCATGCCACTTTTAAATATTTGGTTGTTCCACAGTCTCACTGTCAGCAATGCTTGAAGTGCTTATTTGTTTGTCATGGTTAAAGGACAATTAAATTTCTTGTTTTTAGATTAAGCTAGTACCCTGGTAGCATCACAACATGATTACTTGGAATTGCTTGTAGGATGACTATATAGCAGGGGTTAAGAAGGTTACACAGGAGCATGAAGAACATGAAGACGATGGGGAGCATGAAGAGCATGAGGATATGGAAGAGGTGGAACAAGGGCAAGGGCCAGAACATGAGCAAGAGTTGAATGCAAAGGTGTTGTACGACGTGTCGGGTGGTTTGTCCACCCATGGGCGCTTTGCTATAGGATATGGCGTTGTTAGGGCAGCTGATGTCAGAGCAGCTGCGAAGGAGAATAATGTGAGTCAATCAAATTCAGTTTCAATGAAAGTGTTGGCCCAACAAAATGCAGAACTACGACGAGAAAATGCAAGGCTACATAAAGAGAAGGATAGTGCGATGTTAGAAAAGTTGCTATAGATCTGACAATGGTAAGTATGTGTGTTGATAGTTTTTTTTCTATAGGCAAACCATTTTTCAAAATCTGAAATATTTAATGTCTTCACTATAGGCACTTTGTCGACGCTTAGGACTGGGACAGGAAATTCCAGAGGCATCCTTACAACTTGCAGCAGCAGTGCAAGCAATTGTGAGTACAACTAGCCTAACTTATTATCTTTTCTATAAAATAGCTATAATTTTGATGTGGTATTCAGAATGGCAACATGCAGTCCACCAGTGAGGAAGTGGCCTCATCTTGATTCTTGCGTCTGGACTTAAATTGAATTAATTGAGTACTAATGGTAAGGTAGATATTTGCATTGGTTCAGTTCCCATGGACCGGGACTCAGTTGATATCACTAACATCTCTCATTTGGGCCAGCCTTGCACTTCGACGAAGTTTCCCACATTCCTCAACCCCACAAGCTTCTTCAATTAATTTCCATGTTAGCCCAGAAACAGGCTCACCATCCTCTTCAACCCCAGTCCAAAAGGTAGGTTTTGTCATTGTGGAAGTAGCTAGGTTTTGTCATTGTGGAAGTAGCTAGGACACCTTTGCTATTCTTCTTGATGTGGGTCAAACCTAAGAATTTGTCCCATTCATCACATTGAGGGTGTGAGTTGCTAGGTTTTTGTCAGTGACTTAACTTGATCAATGTAGCCCTTGAACTTCTTCATCTTCCCAATTCCTTCTTGGCATTCACAGTATCTAACTTCTTGGCATTCACAGTTCGACTGTTCCACAGAACATTCAGCTACTTGACATGCGGATATGGCCATGTCAACTGTTAATCATTTAGCCTATGCAGTTACATATCCCAGGCTGTTGGTTACTACCAGGCAGTCCAGCATATCCCAAACTGTAGGTAATTAGTACTAGCAAACAAGCAGAGCGGTGTCAGTTTGGTCACCTGCACCTAGAGCTGAAGCTGCTTCAGGTCCTCAATGGCATCATCCAGCATGGAGGCCTTGTCCGTCTGCACTTGTGAAACCATTCGCCAAAAGCAGCAGAAGCAAGAACTCAGCTAGTGGAACCAGAAGGATTAGATGCAGCGGATGACATCCTGCAACTACAAATAATTTAATGAGCAAACTTTAGACAACTATTTAATAAGCAACTACAAATAATTTGTTGAGCAAACTACAATATACTAGGCAGCCATTTATTTAACAATCCATTTATAACTATTTAGTATTTATCATTGCATTCTATTCTATCAGAAAGGAGCAGTAGATGCAATCTTGATGTGTGAGATACTCCATGTCTAGTTCTAAGCAGATGCACTGTTCTGGAATGTTTTTACCTACTGGCTGTTGTTAGCATCTAGAAGATTACTACTACTACTTGTAGCAATCTAACTAATATTTCTCTTCATATATGTATAGGCCACTGGTTCTTCTCATGTTGGCTCGGAATCGACCGATGATGACAATGCCACATATGGCCACGATGAAGACAATCTCAATGCCGCATACAGAGCTGCATTGGAAACACTGAATCGAAACCATGCATGAAGGTGGGAGTCATCACAAATAGATAATGCCATTTTGTGTTTGTAGAAGCTGTTGGTAGTTGCCACTTCTAACCTTTAGATAGTAAAGGTGCAGCCAACAAGTTAATGCCAGTTTTTGGGAAAGACAATCAACTAGTTGATGCTTTTGTGAAATTATTATTTATGTAGTGGATGCAAGACCTATGGACATCTTAATTATGTAGCTGTGGATGCAAGACCTATGGACATCTTAATTTGTGGTTGTTGATGCCAACTGTGGGCATCTAATCTATATGTATGGCATGTGGATGATGACAAATTGATGCAATATATGTGTGATATAGTTGAAAACCTTATAGAATTAGATGTAATGTTTGTGCCTATATTGTTATCATGAATATCGTACGAAATTGTAAATAAATGAGGCGCTTCTATGGCCTGGGGATTGTAATTATTTCCTGTCGGTACGTTATAATCATACTGTCGGGAGAGGATGACAGAAAAATGTAATTATCCTGTCGTAGTTAAGTCGACAGAAAACCAGAATTTCCTGTCGGTACGAGGTTATTTTTCTGGTGGTCCACAATCGACAGAAAAGTTTATTTCCTGTCGGTAAACGCATTTTTTCTGTCTTCATGTGTCGACAGAAACAAAATCCTAGACTTGACGACCGAGAATTTCCCTGTCGATGACCCACCGACAAAAACATTATTGAACCGACAGTAAAATAACGCACCCGACAGAAAAATGTTATTTTCCTGTCACTTTAGTCCTATCGAAATTTTCCTGTCATTTTACCGACAGGAAAATTACTTTTGGTTTTCCTTGTCGGTTTTTTGCCTTTTTCTGTCGGTTTTTTACCGACAGGAAATTCTTGGTTTCCAGTAGTGACATTGGATTGCTGAGATTGATTTTGCCTCCATTGATTTTGCATGGGATGATACATTGCTAGTGATTCATAGCTGTATGCGAGAGGTGACCCTCGAAGTAGTGCTTGGGCATGTCCATAATGCATTGGGTAATAAGTTTGTTGAGAACTTTGTTGTTATTGTCTCACATGATTGACAATTTTTTATTGGATTGGTGCCCTATTTTCTTCTAGGGCTTCTTCGATGCTTTTCTTAACTTTGGAACACATTTTAGATTTATGTCCAGCCCCTTTGCCATGAATAATGCAGTACATATCTTCAGGTTTTAAAGGTGCTTTGCCTCTTCCTCTTCCTCCATTTCCTCTTGTGACAAAGCCTCCTCTTTCAAATGTTCTTTCATTGAATTAACTTCGCTGGTTATATTGATTTTGGTGAGCATAATTACTTTTGGTTGTTGAATTGTTGTCATTCTTAATTTGATTGACTTGATTGTGTGGTGTAAACGTTCTTCGCTTATAGTTGTTTGGTTTTGGAGGATGGAAGATGTTGTTTTGCTTGATTTGAGCCCTGAAGTCGTTTTCTTCTTCGATTCTTTTTTTGTAGTCGTCATCTGACTTGCAATATTTTTGAATGACTTCGTAAAGCTTAGCGACTGTACTTGGTTTTTCTCGAGCAAGATGAGAAGCGCATTGGCCTACTCGAAGCCCTTTAATTGCAGCTATTATTACCACTTCATCTGGGATATTTGGAATTAGTGCCTTGATTTGGATAAATCTTTTGAAATATTGGCTCAGGGGTTTTTTGATTTGCTGCTTGCAATTGAACAGATCTATGTCTATGAAGCCAGCTGGTTGAAATCCTTGAAAGTCAACAAGCAAGTTTGATTTAAGTTGATCCCATGAATGTATGGATTTTGCTTTCAGCGAAGAGTACCATTGTTGTGCTGGTCTTTTAACTGCCATGACAAGAGATTTTGTCAATGTTGTTTCATCGCTGCCTCCAGAAATTACTGTAGCTTCAAAACTCATCAAGAATTGCCTCTTGTCAGATTGGCCATCAAAAGTTGGTATCATGTTAAATTTGTACCCCAAAGGCCATTGTGCTAGCTGCAAGTTTATTGGCAAGGGAGAGCTTGTGTCAATTGATATGAATGACTTTTGGGAATTCTTCTCATGAGAAGTTTTTGTTGCTGAATTTGGTTCATCTAAATGTATAACTTCATGGCTTACATTTTGGAGTTGTTCATTTAGTTCACGACGGGTGGCTTCGGCTTCTTCTATTCTTTGTTTGAGAGACTTTTCTCTTGCTCTTGCGCGACATTCTTCAAGTTCTTTTTGCTTTCTCGGCACTTGCTCTTCTTATTCTTTGAGTCTTCGTTCTTCGGCTTCGCTTGCTTTTGAAGAACTTGGGTCTTGGGGTGCATCTTTTTTGAGACTTTGGTCTTCAACTGTTGGTGGGTCATCTTCGGTTACCACAGTGATAACTTTCTTGTTACGTCTGCCCATTAGCTTCGCGTGGTCGTGGGAGTTTTCGAACACACACAAACAGTGGGCGCCAGAAGTTGGATAAGAAATTACTCAAGCATCAAAGTTTGAACACAAGACAAAGTTGTATTCATTTCATGATCGTACTGTACATGTCAGAGGGGGTATTTATAGGGCCCCAGTCTTCGTATCTTACATAAAATGACTATTTTACCCCTAACTCAAATATTTACAACCCTTTTCAACTATAAGGGTGAAGTGGTCATTTTACACTACTTTAGTCTTCATCCCTCTATTTGGCCATCATTCTTCAGGGAAATTCTGCCTTTTGTCTTAGTCGATTTCTGCTATGCTTTTCTTTGTCTTCGTTAATCAGCGAAGTTAAACTTCGGTCTTCGCTTTGGTCTTGACTTCTTCTTTATCTTGATTTCTCCTTCTTGGCGAAGTCAAATCTTTTCATACGAAGTCGAAATGTTGTCTTCGCTTTCCTTTTCCCTGCAAACAAATTTCGTTATGGAATCTTAAGAATTTAGCTCCAAAGTTTGGGGCTGTGTTTTGTGACGAAGTTAAATTCCCAACACCAAGCCTTACTCTTCATCTTGGTGTGGACCTAACCAAGCTTAACCACACACTTAGAAAAAGTTTAGTCCACTAGTTGTCTCAATTACCAAAACCAAACATAGGGCTTTCATCCTGGAGACCCACTTGCATGTGGGGAAGACTCTTGGGCTTTCCATAGATTTTCCCGATTGGGAGTTTAGCCCTTGCAATGGCATCTTTGAGAGGGGTTCTAAAGAGGACTAGTGGAAAGTGTGATCTTTCTAATACCTAAGTAAAAAGATCATCGTGCAGGAGTTTGCATTCACTAGCTGGCTCAATTTATGTTTCTACATTTACTTTGCATTATATTTCTTGGTGTGTGCTTTTTTAGTCTAGCTTGCTAGGTTAGTTGAGAGGTTGAACCTAGGTTGCAAATTTGTTTTTGCGTTAGGGATAGTAACACTTTGAAAAACCTAGTGCACATGTAGATAGGACTTATGTAGATTTTTATAAGTGATTTTGTGCCTTAGCTTTTAAGTGACCTAATTCACCCTATCTATTAGGCATCATGTTCCCTTCCTAGTGGACCTCTGGGACCATCATGGCTCTCATCCTAAGGCTTCATCTTGATACCTTCGTGAGTTGTCTGCTTTCTCATCCTCTTGGAGCCACTTATCATATTTCGACTATCTTGAACTACCTTTGGTAACCTTTGGATAGATGTAACTACGTAAAAAGGAAGCATAGCAAATAGCTAAGCCTGGGCATTTTTAACCGAGAACTGAAAATCGAACCGAAACCGAAACCGAAATAAACGGAACCAAAAAATCGGTTCCTTATTCGGTTCTAGATTGCGAGGAACCAAAAGAACCGAGCAAATTTCGGTTCCTACTCTCAGATAACCGAATTAACCGAAGCAATTGAAATACATAAATTGTAATTCACTTACTTGTATTTTATAATACTATGTTTGATTTATTTGTGATGTTTCGTATTGAATTGCTATATATTTGTGTTACTATATTGCTATTGTTCTCTTATCAATTATTATTATCTAAAATAGATGTAATGTTGCTTAAACTTGCTTTAAAACCTATACTTTTTTGGTTGTATTAACCTCTGCTGAAAAAATTCGGTTAGTTCAGTTAGAACCAAAACGGTTATGTGACAAATAAACTTCCCACGTGAAAAACGGTTATCTGACAAATAAACTTCCCATATATTGTCCTGGCCCACACATGGAGTGGTTCTAGGCAGTTAAGCTTCATTAGCTGTGGTCCCGTTTGCACTTTGCATCAAGAGGTAATAGGTTTATTAGGTTGCAAACACATAAAAATGAAATAGAAGGTAAAACCTAGTAGTGTTACAATCTACAAGTTAAAACAAACAGGTCCCAGGCTACAAGCCTACAATAATAACTAAATTGTAACAATTCATGACAGTCCAACAATGTATCCCCACCTCTAACAATCTACGGGATGAAATCTAGAATTTGCAAGGCAAAACAATTAGGGTCAAAGTATATTTGATCCTGTATATTAATTGCTGTTGGAACTGAAGGTATTTTCACCACTTCGAGCAGCTTATCCTGATTTGTTTGTGACTTAGCAAATAGTCCATTCATTTTAAATTATAAGTTGTTCTAGTAGCTTCTTAAGATATATAGTTTTTACTAGGTAGAAAAGCCAGAATGCCTTACAATTTGGAATGTGAGGAGCATGTAGTACTGAGTATTATTGTGGAAAAATATAGTACTGAATATGATAGTATGAGAAGAGGACTTGGAAAAGAGGTCTTGCTGAAAGTCAGATCTCCCAGTTTGGCCCATCCCACACAATCCACCACTTTCAAACGAGCCGGTTTAAATGAAGCAGACGGTTAGTGCCACGAAATTTACTGAGATAAACTAAATTAAGGAGCCGTACGCCACACTTCGACGCAAAGAAAAAAAAATGAAAATAGGCAATAAAATAGGATGGGGAAAAGAAGGAAATCCAGAAACCATCCCATTGGTTGAACTTTGAATATTCCCACGTGATCACGTGGCTGACCGGTGACGATGGAACCGGCCGGTAGTGACCTGACTGGCCGTTGAAGTCACTTCAGACGGCACAGCGGCACGGCACACGCCGGCGTCGGGCGCATCCTTTATTGTAGAGCCGGGACGACTGTGCTCGCTGTGAGTAGCTGCAGCACACGGCTCACGGCTGTGCACCTGCACTGCACGTACGCCGACAGCGTGTGTATGCGTGCCAACATCTCTCTCAGTTATTATATTCAAAGTTAAAAATACTCATGAAAATACAAATAGCATTCTACCTTCATCATAAATTGGAGTGAAACATTTTCTTATGTACTTCAACCGTTTCAAATTATAAGTTGTTTTAACGTTTTGATTTTACTATGCCTCTATACACACAATGTATATCTAGATACATAGTAAAAATCACGTATGTAGAAAAGTCAAAGCATCATATATATATATATATATATATATATATATATATATATATATATATATATATATATATATATATATATATATATATATATATATATATATATAGGGTAAGGCTATTCTGCAGCTGGCTATAGAATAACTTATTCTATAGCCACCTTGATTTATGATAATATTTGTATTAATTTACGATAACATGAATATGCATTTACGATACTCGTGTTACTACAACTCACGGTGATATTTACGATAATATTATAGTAAATCACTTAGTAAGGAGTTACTGTAATCTCGTAAATTAGCATGGTAATTATCGTAACTCAAAGTGCCCACAGAATAAGTTATTCTATAGCCAGCTGCAGAACAGTAGTGTTTTATATATATATATTTTGGAGTGCAGCCAGCATAGCACTCTCTTGTATTCCAAGCATAGGTCAGCACGTGACACGGTCTCCTAGTATTTAGGCTCCGTTTGGTTCAGACCTCGCCACACCACGCCGCAGGTTTCATGCCAGAAGTTAGTCACGATTTGGTTCGTTCCTCCCAGTTGTGGCGTCGCCAGTAGTCTTTCTCACTTGCACCCCGTTCATTTTCCTGCCTCGGTTCGCCAAACGTTTGGCGAGTAAAACGTCTGCCTGACTTCATGGTCACTCATAATTTTTCCGAAGTTGTAAATTATTATAAAAAATAGTGAAAGTTACTTATCACGAAGTATCTGCCGCTCAAAAATCTAGTGATAACGTCACTCATGCAGTGGCAATGTAGCTATATATGTGTAACTCTTCATGCATACATAGCAATAGAAATGTGCAGTATTCTCTGGAAAAGTAGAAATTGACAAGCTTTCTAGCCGAGGCACGAGGACAACGACTCCACTTACTGCTATAAGGTTCACATTCGAATGACCGTGATGATTTACACACATGGAGACATGCATGATTTAAACACAAATTAGCATGCATTCACCTCCCACAGAAAAACAAAGCAAAGAGAAAACATGGGCGATGTTACAAAAACACGACCACCCCCTAAAAGTCTATTGTTTTGTGTCAAACGAAATCCACACATGTTTTAGACTTATAGCTGGCATAGGAGATCTTTCAAAGGGCACTGCTTTGTTTTAGTACGTATGAGCTGCTAGTCGTTGTCCTACATTCGTGTGTGAAGAAACAACGGTGGTTTTCGGCGGTTTTTTCGGCACCGAGACGAGATATTGTTGAACTTGGGCACATGCCGAACGAGCCTGGACGGCTGGACCGGTTTCTCCGCCGTGGGTTCTGACCACCGGGCGGACGAGACCGACGACTGGAACCGCCGCTCGCTAGCTACGCGCCTCTGGTGGCTGCTGGGTGTGCTAGCTGCTGCGCCCCAACCGCATACCACTGCTAGACACCACGCACGCCTGCCGCCCGCCCGCCCGCCCGCGGCCCGAGGCCACGCGACCCAACTAACCCCGCCGGGGCTCCAATGGCGACCCAACTACCTCCCCGTCGTCGCCGCACACGTGGCGCCCCATCCGCCCGTCCAACTGACCTAACCCGATTACCCGTCCGCCTCGCCTGTCGCCTACCCCCGGCCGCGCGGCTATATAACCACCCCGCGGGCCTCCTCTGCCATTAGAGCAAGCGCAGCAGCTAGCTCCTCCGATCATCCATACACAGCGCTCGCTCGCAGTCGCAGCTAGCTAGCTCGCTCGCTCCGACGATCAGGAAAGCCACCTCCGGCGACCGACCTGTCCAAGTGCTGCTGCTGCTGTCGGAGTAGCTAGCGCGCGGCTGATCGATCGACCTGCTAGCTGCAGTCTCTGGGACAACGTAGAGAGAGGAAGAGCGGACGGAGACGATGGCCGGAGCGACTGTGACCGTGGAGGAGGTGAGGAAGGCGCAGCGCGCCACCGGTCCGGCCACCGTGCTGGCGATCGGGACGGCGACGCCCGCCAACTGCGTGTACCAGGCGGACTACCCGGACTACTACTTCCGGATCACCAAGAGCGAGCACATGACCGACCTCAAGGAGAAGTTCAAGAGGATGTGTGAGTATCATCTCTCTCTCTCTCTCCGTCTGTCGTGTCGTCGTCTCCATCGTTCACTCGATCGATCAACACAGAATTAGCGTAGCTGCTGGATGCTGCTGCACACATAGCAGCTTCCACGTATTTCTCCGTCCGTCCTCGCGCCACTCACACTTTATACCAGTAACTGACGACCAAGTTAATTACACTGAATATTTCTACCAGTGAAGACTGGAGAGAAGACTAGCACATATAAATTGCTACGAAGTTACTACAAATTAACAGCAAAACTTGTGCGCACCATAAAAACCCCATGTTCCAGGATTTTGGGGTCCGGTGCGAGAAGGACGCTAGGTTAGGTTTTGGGTACGGTAAGTAGGCATGCAGCGCCCATCAACGAGATGATAACACACAACAAGCATGTATGCATTCTAGCTGGGCCAATACCGTACATACTCCATGGGATGATGAAAAATATAGGAGGGTCAACGGCCGTCCCAACAACACGGATCGGCGTGTACCACACCACTTTATATATTATTTACCTGCTAGTAGTTTATTTGTACTGGTACCCCCTCACCCAAGTAAGTATTACTATCTTGGAAATTAAAAAAAAAAAGGAGTTGGTTAATAAACTGCTAGCTAGCTAGTAGCATGCATGCTAATAATAAAAATGAAGGCATCTAATTTCCGGCAGCAGCTAGTTGCCGGCCTGCTGATCCTTCATCCCTGCTTGTCGCCTTGCCTCCAGCATGGCACGCCCACGACAATCAACTTAACCCTGCCGTACCTGTCCTGTTTTAATTCATCTTTCTGGTATACAAACAAAGGAAATAAATCTGAATATACTGATCATCGAGAGGCCAGGAGACAAAATCTAGACTTAAAGCAAATGTCTAGTACTAGCTAGTATACACGTGTCACGGGTGCCACACTCAAATAAATGGCACATCGAGGCTGCTAATCATGGGTTGTTAGCTCTTCGATCACTGTTGCACTCACGTGGCGCCAGTACGTCATGCAATGCAACCTGCGTGCTGTTAAAAAACACTCTTCTGGCCAGCTAGCTACCCACAGTTTTGTTACCGTGCACACTCGTCGTGTATGTACAGTTCCTACCTATATAAGTATGTCTAGTACTAGGAGGAGTAGTTGGATCAGTAAAACTGTAAAAGTACTTGTACTGTGTATATATATCTTTCCAACCGCACGGACACGGCACACCAGTAGTACACACTTTTGCTTTCTTTTCCTGGACTTTGACGTGACACGCTGTGCATGCCAGCAGCAGCACCAAGAATAGGTTGGTCGGGCCCACAGGCCAGACAGCAACCGCATGCCGGCCGGGGCCGATCCATCATCATCCGATCGGCTCGACTCCTGTGTTAAGCACTAGTACCTAACCACCACGTTGGGTCGACGCCAACGACCCTTCTCTCTTTTTTCCATTGGCCTGTCGTTGCGTGGACGACGGCGAGCCAGCAGCTACCAACTAGCTTCTCCTAGGCAAAAGGAAGGCCAGAAAATAACTGACCGACGACGGCGGTCTTGCCTTGACGTCCGTGCTCTGGCATGGCCTTGACGACTGACGACGACGGTGCGTGGTTTGATCCTGACTCTGACTGTCTGACATGAGCATCCCTGGTGCATGCATGCAGGCGACAAGTCGCAGATCCGGAAGCGGTACATGCACCTGACGGAGGAGTACCTGGCGGAGAACCCCAACATGTGCGCGTACATGGCGCCGTCGCTGGACGCGCGCCAGGACATCGTGGTGCTGGAGGTCCCCAAGCTAGGCAAAGCGGCTGCCCAGAAGGCGATCAAGGAGTGGGGGCAGCCGAAATCCAAGATCACCCACCTCGTCTTCTGCACCACGTCCGGGGTCGACATGCCGGGCGCCGACTACCAGCTGACCAAGATGCTGGGCCTGCGGCCCTCGGTGAACCGCCTGATGATGTACCAGCAGGGGTGCTTCGCGGGCGGCACGGTGCTGCGCGTGGCCAAGGACCTCGCCGAGAACAACCGCGGCGCGCGGGTGCTGGTGGTGTGCTCCGAGATCACGGCCGTCACGTTCCGGGGCCCCTCCGAGTCCCACCTCGACTCCATGGTCGGGCAGGCGCTGTTCGGCGACGGCGCCGCGGCGGTTATTGTCGGAGCTGACCCCGACGAGCGCGTGGAGAGGCCGCTGTTCCAGCTCGTGTCGGCGGCGCAGACCATCCTGCCGGACTCCGAGGGCGCCATCGACGGCCACCTCCGCGAGGTCGGGCTCACGTTCCACCTGCTCAAGGACGTGCCCGGGCTCATCTCCAAGAACATCGAGCGCGCGCTGGAGGAGGCGTTCAAGCCGCTGGGGATCACCGACTGGAACTCCGTCTTCTGGGTGGCGCACCCCGGCGGGCCGGCGATCCTGGACCAGGTGGAGGCCAAGGTCGGCCTGGACAAGGAGCGGATGCGGGCCACGCGCCACGTCCTGTCCGAGTACGGCAACATGTCCAGCGCCTGCGTGCTCTTCATCCTCGACGAGATGCGCAAGCGCTCCGCCGAGGACGGCCAGGCCACCACGGGGGAGGGCTTCGACTGGGGCGTCCTCTTCGGCTTCGGCCCCGGGCTCACCGTCGAGACCGTCGTGCTCCACAGCGTCCCCATCACCACCGGAGCGGCGGCCATCACCGCCTGAGATGATGAGATCATCCACGCGCGCACCTCCATCTCCGTGAATTCCTCCATCATCTCAGTCGATCGTTCGTGATTATTTTCCTCCGACGACGGACCCGTACGTTCGTCCGCAACGCAAATAATGTGCTCTGTTTCTGCGTAATTGTCGTTGTTACCTTTTACTATTTTGCATGTACTGTCAAGTCGCACGTGTAAGCATGCCTGTCGTAAGCCCTTGGCTTGTAGTAGAACCTTATTAATTTTAAGGGCGAGCTAGCTCACGGGTAAGACACCGTTATTATTAATTGTCACTAGCTACTTTATTAGCTTGGAATGGTGAGGTATTGTATACCTGTGTAAAAGACAAGCTTGGCTGGTTTTTAATATTTTAATTTCTTTCTTTAATTTGCTCAGAACAAAATAAAAGGAATTGTGGTGTGGTGATGAGCAAATTGGCTGCCATTTTCAGTGCACCTCAAGTTGGTCCTAGTCCTCCTTCTCTAGTAGTACTCCTATTCAACATTAATAATAGTGAGAGGTCCATTTCCGGCTTCTGTCATACTTTGTCTGATGTGAGCCCATGGATTGAATGGCAGTATTTGTGCATGAAAAGTTCCAAGCTTACCCCAACTGTTTCTTCTTTTTTTCTTTCTTTTCAATCTGCAATACATGATGCAGAAGAAAGCGCAATTTTAAAATATTGATGACTGGTCACGGTCTAGGCCAGCGAGGAGTTTAACTTCAGCTTCAGGCCGGTTTCAATTACAGAGTGAAGAGGAATCATGGCGGTGTCCCGTGTCTGGTGCGAGAAGTGGTTCTCAATTTGCCTCGTTGCCCGCCGGCCGCCTGTGCAACGGGCCCACGGCCTCCCTCCGTGTCATAGGAAAAGTGCTGACGATGTGGAGAAGGCTTGGGTGGTGGTGGCCGCGGGATATTATTAAGGTCCACCGGGCCGGGATTTGGCTAGCCAGCGGAGCAGAGCACAAGCTGATGTGCGGATCGGGGCCCACGGCCCAGCATAAATGATATATAAGCGTTTGTCATTCTGAAATAAGTGCTATACATGGTGTTTCTTTTTTCTAAATGCGATGCAAGAGAGTGTACATTTTTCTTTTAAAATAAGTATACACATCTAGAGTTCAACTATAAGTTTGAGTATATTTACAAAAATAATATCGACATTTGTATTGTCGTTAATAGATTTACTAAAAAAATTGTTGCATGATTCATTTAATGATATTTATTTATTGTCACAAACATTAATATTTTTATATATATTTGGTTAAATTTAAGATTCATTGACTCGTCGCGATATGATATGCGCACTTTATTTTATGATGGAGGAGTAATTTAAAATATTAATGACTTGTCAAGGTCCAGGGAGTTTAACCTTTGATTCAATTAGCGAGGACTAATCATGGATTCATGGTGTCTGGTATGAGTAGTGGTCCTTAATTTACCTTGGTGCCCACCGTCTCTGTCAGACTGCCGTGGCTTCCTCCTTGACAAAGGAAAAGTGTGTTGACTAAGGGCTTGTACAGCCCACAGACAGAGCCTATCTGTAAGTTCTTGGAATCCACAATATAGACAACTAAATTCATACAACCCATAGATAGGAGTCATCTGTTTAACTGTCTGCAAGTGGTTTAATGCTTACACGTAGCCATGATTAATCATGAATATCATTTTAGTGTACCATTGTGTTGCTATTTGATACAACATGATTTCCCACCCACAAGCAACCAAAGATTACAAATATTCATACTATAATTGTAAAGAATTCTATTTCACCCACAAGCAAACAAAGAGCCTAGCTCTCTGGCATTCTTTTTCAACTGAACATTCAGCTCGCTGAGGATCTGGGACATGGTCACAGCAGCTTCACGGTAGCAGCATGCGCGCAGCAGGGAAAAATGATCTAATATAGAACAGGGCAGGTAAAGATGATCAAAACTGCTATCAGGCATTGAACATAATCTACAAGCTTTATAAATGACAGATATTCAACAGCTAGCATGTGTTCATTGAAGCTACCAGCGTGTGGTACTTCATGCAGCTAGCAGGTAAAGTTGGAAACGAATAAAAGAATATCCACCACTTCAGAGACTTATTCACACTAAAAGGATTCAGAGACATTCAGAGACTGATTGAAAATTGCACACTGACATTCAGTTTTCAGACACCCATAGTTCAATAATCCACCATCTTCGCTTTGCATATGCTTCCTGGTGGTGCACCATTCAGTCTACCATTCACTCTAATATCTACTGCTGTCAGTCTATCATTCAGTGAGATATGACCAACGCTCATCTATTGTACAGACTGACAACAAATACTAACTTAATCAGCAAAATTTGAAGAATTATAATATCTCAGAACCTGAAACTCTTAGTTTCAGCAAAGTGAAGGCTCACATCTACAGCAATTGACGCCCAAACAAAGGAGGAATCATCAGAAGGAGGGGTGGAGATGAATCAACCGGCCAGATCCACAAATGGACGAATCATCCGCCCCAGCAGTGCCATACCCAATCATGGAAGAAGCCGGCGCAGCGCCGAACCCGTGGCTCCGACCAAAGGGGATGGATATGCCGCCGCAGCAGCAGCAGCTCTGACCAACGGAGATGGGCAGCAGCAGTGCCGTTGCCGCGACCAAATGGGTTGCGTGCTGCCACCTAGCCGTGCCGCAGCCAGCGGTGATGCCCGCCGCTGCCGCCATTCCCGAGGCCTTCCTAACGGCCGCGTCGTTGGGCACCGCCGCCGCTTCTCGCCGCAGCACTCGCCGTCGTCGATGTGTTCTGTCGACGGACGCGCAGGAAGGACGTGGAGAGGACTTGGGTGGAGGCATATATGGCCGCCGGATAGTAAGAGTGTATAAGAGGTATCGACTATGGCAATGCAGATTAGCATAGCACGTATAGAGAATCATAAAGGTAGTACACGAGACACGATCCATACTGGTGGTTCAGGTGGATTTTTTTTAATTTTAACACTTTTTTAAACTAATTTTAAATCTAACACTGTTTTTTTTCTTCTTCCAAAACTAACACTTTTGGCCGCGCCTATTGCCATGGCGTGGCGAAATGCATGGTGGCGCGGCGGGTGGCTGACGTGGCGACGACCAGAAATGCTGACCGACGACGTGGCAGGGCTTGCCGCGCCACCGATCTTGGCGCTAAAAGGCCCACCTGCTCGAGCAGCAAGCCCGCCTACCCGCGCCCGCCGCCGCGCCAGCAAGCCCGCCTGCCTGCGGCCGCCTCCCTCCCTTCTCGGCCTCGTTCAAGGTAATGACGTATTTTTTTGGTTTGAACAGTGGATAGAAATATTATGAATGGGAGTTAAGGTTAGGAGGAAAATTATGTTTATGAACTATGGGCTACGGTTTAAAGAAAGATATTAGTTTGATTTTGTCAATGTTAAGGTTAATTATTTAGTTAGAAGTATGTTTACCATGTATATTTTTTTTGGTTATAGGTGTTGGTTATATTATTTTAGTTGCAATGCAAATGATTATATTTTACAATAATTTGCGTTGTTTTGATTGATGTTTCATTTGAACCGTTTTATTAGATGGAAGACATGTTTCGGGAGCAGTTGTGACGAAAACGGGGTCGTACTAGAGAATTGTACCCCGACGAGTCTAGCAAAGATGCCCCATCTCTCCTGACCTTCCTGTCCCTAACTGTGACTGTGGTCGTCCAGTCGTCGTGTTTTAATCGAGACATCCGGACACAGCGGCTCGTTGCTTCTACACATACAGTCGTTTTAATGTAAGTAATTGTTTCCGTATGTTTTTTTTTCTTAATTTGTATTACTAGGTTACTAATATTTTGTTGGAATTTTGTTCTGTAGGCCCATGAGAGGTGCTTTTTTCAGTGTAATCGACGGTGCAGACAAGTTTGACCCCAGATACCTCCTTTTCAACAATTGGTGGAAAAGACGACATCCACGAGAACACTTCGAGCGGTGGGTTCCACCTTCCCCTAACCCACCTCTAATGACGGCTAAGGAGAAGCACTTAGTCGCAGTTAGACGACTCAAGGAACCTCCTTTGTGCGATTACGAAGATTGAGCTGTGATAAACCCTGAGAATACGTTAGAGTTTGTGTGTCCAAACAAGCACGAAGTATGTGCAAAAGTGTATGTGTTGAAATATTGAGCTATATTTGTTCATATACTAATGTCAATTTATTTAGGTGTTTTCAATGACGAAGTGTCGTTTGAAGGAGTGGTTGTATGGTCCTAAGAACCAATGGCTGAAAGAACCTCCAAAGACAAAGCAAAAGAAGAAAGAAAGGTTAATTTACAAAGCACCTCCAGTCAAGTGCGAATGTGGTGTTAAATCCAACTATGATCTAGTCCCTTCGGAGTTTGGAATAGGCCATTATTGCAGCCATATGGTTGACTATGATGAGGTTGGTTATTTTTATGGTAACAATGAAATCGTATTTTGTTTCTTTTGCTAAGACATATAAGATATAATTTTTTATTTGAACAGAGCATTAGGAAATGCATGTGGGAATGCTATGATGGTCAAGCTAAGTTCTTAGATGAACTAAAGGGGAAGTAAGTAATTGTCACTACCTCCTGCTTCCGCTGACGCCGCTAGAAATTAGCGGTAAAGTGTCTCATGCACCATCTATGCACTAGAGGCGGGAACCCATCTATATGCTCAGTTACAGCATTAAGAAGCCCTGGGTGACGGTCCGAGATCAACCATATAGTGCGAGATGGGCCAAGCACTTGTACACGTAGAAGCCGCATGAACCATGACCACGATTCATTGTTCTCTCTCTCTGCCAAAGCAAAAGCCATGGGTACTATTTGGTCCTCAGGATCAACAGCAGCAGCCATCATCAAGGTGCCCCTGTACTTTCCTGTCAGGAAAGTGCTATCAACAAGTACGATTGGCCGACAAAACTGGAATGCATGTTCCGTTTGCGCGAACGACCAGAACACACGATAGAGGACATGCCTCAACGGATCCCGAAAACACATCCCTCCGGTGTCCACAAACCATTTCAAGCCAGGGTTGTAGTAATGCATTGCACATAAGATGCGGGGTACCCTGTTGTACGCTTCCTCCCAACTACCCCATCGAATCACTAGGGCAATTTGTTTAGCACGCCAAGCCTTTCCGCACTTCACATCGTACTTAACGAATCCAGATATGGACTGTTGTAAAGAAGACACCGAAATGTCATTATTATCATCAACGAGCCCCAATATACGACGGGCAAGATAACGTGCAGTGAGCTGCTGATGATTTTTCTTCCTCCTATTTGATAGGCAAGTATGGGGTTCGACAACTTTACTTATCCTCCAGTTGCCATCACTATGTCTCTTTCATGCATTTAACCTCCACATACAACCGTTTTTGCATATCACGTGGTACCTCAACTCCATCAAGTCGTCGAAATCGTCGTACGTAATGCCCATAGTAATATTAATATCTATTCTAACTATAACTATACTAACTAATATAATATTAACATCTATACAAGGCTAACTACAACAACTAATTAGACTAAATCCAATATATAACTAGACTCACTAACTGTACTAACTAAACTACCTAACTTTACTATCTATACTAACTTACTATATTACCTATACCAACTAAACTAACTAACTTTACTAATTATACTAACTTTATTTATTTTACTAACTTACCATACTAACAATGTCGGTTCAATCAACAAATACACTAGGGGAGTACCTCGCGGCAGCGGTGCTCATCCTCAGCGGCGGTGGCGCGCTAGACCGGGCCGGGAGGCGCGGGCGCTGGCCTCGACGGGCGCAGCGGCCAGCCACCGTGCGTGGCCGGAGCGGGTGGCGCGCCGGTGTGCGGGCGCGAGGGGCGCAGCGGGCGGCCGGTGGCCATGGCGTGCCGGCGTTCGTCGTGCGGCGGCCGGCGTGCTCGGCGGCGGGCAGGCCCTGTCGGCGACCGGCGCGGGTGGGCACTGGCAGGCGGGCTTGCTGGCGCGGCGGCGGGCGTGGCGGCCAGGCGCGGATGGGCGCGGGCAGGCGGGCTTGCTGCTTGGGCAGGTGAGCCTTTATTCGGCTCTGCTGCGCCACCGATCATGGCGCGGCAGAGCCGCACCAAGATCGGTGGCGCGCCAAGCCCTGCCACGTCACCGGTCTGCATTTCCGGTCGTCGCCACGTCAGTCACCCGCCGCGCCCGCGCCATGGCAATAGGCGCGGCCAAAAGTGTTAGTTTTGAAAAAAAAAAGTGTTAGATTTAAAATTAGTTTGCAAAAAGTGTTAAAATTAAAAAAAAAAATCTTCAGATGCAGGATACCCTAAGTCCAGTTGAAATATATATAAACATGCATGTAAGTCCAGGTAGAACCTTAACTTTAAGGGCGAGCCAGCTCAAGGATAAAACCGTTATTATTGGTGCTAAGGTTTTGTATACCTATGTGATAAGACAAGTTTGGCTGTTTTTTATTTTAATTTGTTTGCCAAAACAAAATAAAAGGATTTGTAATACGGAAATGCTCTGCCGAGCGTCCGACTTTTTCTATAGTACCGAACGGAGACGTGGAGCCACGTCAACTTTAATTCTCGTGTACTCCAGTCTAGCTGACACCAGCGCCGTTTATTCTTATCCTCCCACTCCAATAATATGACATGGTGAGCACATGGTGAGTACGTGACATAAGATCAGCGTCTGACTTAAGCGGACGACAAAACATACGGTTAGCACCTGGTGTCGGTGGCGAAGTCACCGCCCGGCAGACCGGCAGGGCTGCTCGGCAAAAGAAAATTCTTTATATCAAAGAAAAATACTATAATGTGCTAGCTAAATATTTCTAAATACGATAATGATATCTATAGGGCGTCCGTCCGGACGACGGACCCGTACATGCTGCGCGCCTCCCTCACCGCCCGCCTGCGCTGTGTGCCACGAGCTCCTGCCCGTGCCGCCAGCCCGCGTCAAGTGCCACGCACCCCTAGCTCGCGCCTCGCGTGCCCCCGCCCCCAGGGGCTAAAGCTGAGCTACAGAGACTAATAGACAGCGATGGTGGCGCAAGACTAGAAAATGGCACAGATTCACTGTCTCTACCGCGTCTGCCGCCGCGACTGCGCTCCATTCACCCGCTGAGGTCCGTGCCGCTGATGAGCTCCGCACCGGCGACCTCTGCACCACTCCGGGACATCGAGCTCCGCGCCGACGTCAAGCTCCGTATGTTTCACGCATTTTAGATGTAAGTTTCATATGTTTCATTTAGATGTTGCAAAAGAAGATCTAGTGTTACATATGTTGCATTGGCTATAAGTGTATGTTGCAAGTGTATTTTTCAAATTATTCAGATGTTTCATACGTATGTTGCAACTGTTTTATCTGGATATTGCATATGTTGCAGTAGCTATACACATATGTTGGAAGCGTATGTTCCAAACGTTTCACCTATGTAGATTCATGTTGCAAGTGTTTTATTTAGATATTGTATATATTGCAGTGGCTACTAAAAGCATCTAGGCTCCTAGTTGGGTTTCGGTGATTAATGATGATACGAGATTACTATGACTAACGTGCGGTTTGCAGAGGCAATTAAGTTAGGTCATGGTAATGGCAATTAATTGGGCAATCATGGTTGTCATGCCCCTACGATGGAAATCGTTTCGGTTTTCAAAGGATGGACGATAAGGTTAAGGACGAACTAGTTCTAAGTGTCGTTTGATGTTGAAGAGACACTTATAGTAGTTTATGATTTTGTTTTTCCTTTGGCCTTACTATTAAGGGGGGTATGGACTAATAGCTTAACCTAAGTGAGTCTAGTGGGTTAGGTGTGGTACACACTTATCAAATCTAGCACTAGGTAGCTCAGGAGTAGCCCTAAGATCAATTGGAGCAAACTTCATTCACATATGATTTCGAGTTGGAAGTGAATGGAGGGTTAAATGACTGGCCAGACGCTGGTCTGGTTGTGACCGGACGCTAAAGGGAGAGTCCAATCAGTTCATTTGATCAACTGGAGCTGTCTGGTTGCGACCGAACGCTGAGTGAAAAGTGACCAGACGCTGGGTGCCAAAGTCTGGTCAACTCTAGAGAGGTTCCAGAGAGGGAAATTCCTGATCGGACGTGTCCGGTCAGTGCTGACCGGGCGCTAGTCAGGATCCGATTACTGACCGGACGCTAAACAGCGAAGTGACCGGACTCTGGGTGCCAGCGTCCGGTCAACATCAGTAAGGTTTCAGAGAGCAGTTTTCGTGACCGGACGCAGGCCAGAGTCTGGTCACAACTTAACGGCTCTATGGTGGGGATAACTGATCGGAGCGTGCGGTCACCTTGACTGGAGCGTCCGATCACCCCGCAGAGTGCTGACGCAACCTCCTAACGATTCGTTTTGAGAGTAAGAGCCTAGTGAGGTGATTGAGATTTGAGAATCCAATATTAAGGCCTTATTAGTGTAAGTAGAGTAGCAAGTGTGCATCCACCCTTCTCATTAGGCTTGTTGTGATCAAGTGAGAGTTCGTGCTTATTACTCTTGGTGATCGCCATCACCTAGACGGCTTGGTTTTGATCGGGAGTTTGGTGATCATCCGGCAGAGCTTGTGTATGACCCCACTCAAGTTGTGAGCGGTTGTGGGCGATTCACCGCGACGGAGTGTCAAAGAATCAACCCGTAGAGAGCACTTGATCCTTGCGCGGATCAAGAGGGAACTACACCCTTGCACGGGTGCTCCAACGAGAACTAGTGGAGAGTGGCGACTCTCCAATACCTCGGCAAAACATCACCGCGTTTCTTCTCTCTTTACTTTAAGCATTTATATTTGAGCAATTCATTTCTTGTCTTTACATTCTTAGAATTGTCATGCTACAATAGGATTAGAACTTAGGGTGCTAAATTTTTGTGCGGTAGATCAATAGAATCACATTCTAGGCACAAGGAGTGAAGTGGGCTAAGTGTAGGGTTTAATTATTGCAAAGAATTTGAGAATTAGCCTAATTTATCCTCTCTTAGACATCTTGATCCTTTCAGCTACACATATTGTAAACGTATCTTTAGAATATTTCACTTTGTTTTATAGATACGTTGCAGCAAATGCTTCAGCAGTAGAGCAGCAGGAGCAGGAGCGCAGCAGCATGCGAGCGACGACACGTGAGCAGCAGGCGCAGGCACGCAGCAGCATGCGAAGTACTCCGACGCGAGCAGCAGAGAGAGAGAGGGGGAGGGAGTAGCAGGCGCACAACATGCGAAGTAGTAGTTTGCAGCACGCTAGTGGCAAAGTCTTCTTGTCTTATGAGCAATCCTACATGAGATATCTTGCTAGCTTGGATGGATCTTCGGTTCCAAGCGAGTTGGGCTGACACAAATGGACCATACCAAAGCAGATGAATGTTTCCGCAGTAGTGAAATCTTAGAAGAAGCAACCTATGTTCTGTTTAGAAGAATATAATAAATACAGTAGGTTATATATACACTCTACATGATTTTTTTTTACTTTATACGTCTCTAAAATATTATGCTAATTCAAAATCTATATGATTTTGGCATTGGCGTTCTAAAAATAAATTAAAATCGAAGAATGCAGCTATAATCAACGTAACGTGGCACATCCTCTGTCTGAAATGCTCCGAGTTCATATATATGTCTGATTATCTGAAACTACAAGTAATGGTCAAACGCAAAGGTTATATAGCCCACTGCTCTTCCCAATCCTAAGAGGGAGCTCTCGGTAGTTGGTGCATAATAGCTTAATGGAGTGACCTTTCGAGGTGAGAATTGTCGATATAACATAACAATTCATATACTGTCATAGTTAGAAAATGTCTAAGGGCCATTTGATCATTTTATTTGGAGGAATTAAAATCTACTTAATAAATTAGGTTATTTGACTTGAAATTTGATATTTCACCACTTTTCAAAGTTCACATATAAACCTATTCATAGGGTGGGAAATGAAATTGATTCTATAGATTATCATCCTATGTTTTTATTTTGCAACTTATAACACGCCTTCAACTCACTCCCCTACGATAGAAATGCAATACACAAGTATCTCTCTCATATATCCAACAATAATATACAAATATAATCCATATACAACCATATAGCTTAATTAATTTATGTCTAAATTATGATTACTAAAATAAATTCAATTCTAAGGATGGGGCCTAAATTGAATTAACTTCGATTGCACGATGAACTACTCTCATAAACTATAGGCGTATTATATGAGTACGATTCTGGGCATATTTCATATTAGGTGGTGTTTGGTTGCCCCTCCTAAATTTTAGTCACTGTCCAATCGAATGTTTGGACACATGCATGGAGTATTAAATATAGACTAATTACGAAAACTAATTTGCATAGTTTGCGACTAATTTGCGAGACGAATCTTTTAAGCCTAATTAGTCCATGATTTGACAATGTGATGCTACAGTAAATATGTGCTAATGACGGATTAATTAGGCTTAAAAAATTCGTCTCGTGGAGTACTGACGGATTATGTAATTTATTTTTTTATTAATATCCGAACACCCCATACAATATCTTTCCGACACACCTCATAAATTTTAGTCACCGAATCCATCATCACATTACATCCATGTGGGTCCCAAAGGAAACCAATCATCATACCGATGGGCCATTGTGTGGTACGGTCAACAGAAGGGGCCTAACCTAAAGCTAAGCATGGCTCTATCCAGATCGAGAAAGCAAGCCTGCCGCTACACACATGGCTGCTCCATTTAGGCACTTATCCTTAAAGGAAAGGTTGCTTCATTCGTGCACGCGTGGTAGGTGATTTATAAATAGTACCTCTCCGCTGTGGGAAGAGGCCGGGGATGACGATTTGCTTACGACTCCATTGAGTCAAGAGGACCACGCACAACAAGCATATTTTATATATTTTCTTTTTGAGAACACAGAATATATAAGTAGATGCAAATATACGGACTCACATTCATCCATGGGAATGCATGTATAGATGTCCTGTCTATAGGAGCAGTCCCAAGCCAAATAAGCCACGACGGGTAGATTTTAAAATGGACAAAGCCGCTATAGACGCATCATGTTGCCGACAAGCACATCACCCATCACTGAAATAATAATGTGGTTATTTGCTGAAACGTATAAACAAATTTAATACGAGCATCATACCTATGGTTCGCTTAAATGGCCGTTTAGGCTCTAAATGGTGAATTAAATGGTTGGACCATTAAAAACTGTCTAAACGGTATAACTAGAATCGAGTTAAACATGATTAAATGAGCTAAATAGCCATTTAACTCACCATTTAGTCAAGGAGGATTACATCTATCATATTTGACACAAAACTAATTAACATCATAATTATATGAGGTGGAGTGAGAACTAATATTCTTCCAAAGTATTATTTGGTAGAATATTTATTTTTCTACATGCATAAATATGTATACTTTTTAGCATATTTGACTTTTACATACATAAATCTGTATATTTTAGTGTTACTATACCAAACTGGTTTCACTGTTTAAACACCGCCTAAATGGACTAAACACTAAACAAAGATTGACGATTATTTACCATTTAGAGTTTAGGATAACACTGATCATACCCATGACAAGCCAATGATTTGATCCCAAGTGGACATGCTTCACGACAAGCAAACTAATTAATACCTTGTTTGGATGTAAAGTACTTGTGGAGTATTAGATGTCTACTGTGTTTTTTTCCAAATACTTTGATTTTGAAAACATGTTTGTGTTTTGATACAACAAACCTTGTAGTTTGTAAAAACATGGTTTTGTGAAAATAGTAGTCTTTTGTGGAGTTTTAAAAACTCCACTCATCATAACCTGTAACACCCCGTCCCATTAGTAGCTTGTAGTAGTTGTGAAGTTGGCTCATGTGGCTCGAGTGGCACATATATGTGTCGTTGTGGTTGGTGGGTTTGGTACCACCTCGTTCCAAACGTAAGAAAAGCACCTGATTAGGGTTAACTCCTCTTTACATGAAGCGAGAACTTTTAAAGTGTAAGAGATGTGATCATACCCTTATTTGGTCCATGTTTCTTGATTTTAGTGAACCATGTAGGCACGCCCACGTCTAGGGTTTGGTTTTTTATTAATTTGAATTTATGTTTGATAAAATTGGGGCCATATAAGCAATTTGGGACGCGGGGTACGTGTTACATAACGTGGCACATAATGCAACGATGGAGAGGATAGGGTGGAGGTGGAGGGGCGACAATGGAAGGGATAGGGTGGAGGCGGAGGGGCAGGACGGATGGGCAGAGGTGGCGATGTGTGTGGCGGCTATGAGAGAGGAGATGTGCGGCTGATTGAGGGAGATAGAAACCCTAACTGCATTTTATCTGTTTACATTTCTTACTCTCACTTCGCAGCTTGAACTGGTAGTGAAAACCTTCTTGATTTTCACTATTGGTTCTCACTGAACAATCTACCAAAGTACAACGACACCTATTTCCTTGCAACAGGTGTAATGTCACACATGGGCCATGCTTGGGGTTTAGGGTTTAGGGTTTCTCCACCGGACTCTCTTTCAACCCACTCTCCTTCTCACACCTTCTTTGTGTTCATCCACCACATCTCCACCCATCGAATTCCCACCAACCATCCATAATCCTTGCAGGAGCTTCAACGTCGATGGATGCCTGTGAGTTGATCCACCACATCTCCACCAACATGCTCACTGGAGTTGGAGGCTTCTTCAACTTCTCCTTCTTCCCAAGCACCTCAAGGATGGATGCAAGCTGATCTGTATCCTCAGCTAGTCCAGTCCATGCCATGAGCCACCATGCTTCACACAATCACACTGGATCATATTGTTACCACCTAGTACTAGGGCCATATTCAAAACTGAATTGTGCATAGTACCACCTGATGATCCATCGAACGAGTCCTAATCATCTGGTGCACTGTCCGGTGCATATTATGAGCTTATTTTAAGTCTGATATTGTCCAATTCAATACGTTCTGAATTTTGAGCTGTCTTAAGAGAATGTACCACATTTGCATATTCAGATGCTCTCAACTTGACTCCTGTACTTATCTTGGATCCCCTTAATAGTACAACTGAAGATAAAACAATGACCTAATACACTCTAAGTGAAGCGTCTCCGAGAACCAAGCTTGCTCTTGACACTATAGTGTCCATAGTCTTCGCAAAATATCCTTGCCACCATACTTGCAATTGATCCTCAGCTCCAAGAATAGTATGTGGACGTCGTGTAATTAACTCAGTGTGAATAACTCCTACAAACATATGCTAGTCACAAGCGCTTGTGTTCATCGATCACCAAAACTCCAAATTGAAATTGGGCGTACATGCGCTTAACTTGTTTTGTACAAGTGGTTTAGAGCATGAATATGTCACTATTAGAAAATGGAAGGCTTCAAAAACAAAAAGACTGCAGAAAAATTGCAATAGTATGGCTTGTGAAAGATTTAGGGACAGTACATTTCTACTATATATGGTGTTAAATAGGACACACATATATTTACTGAAAAAAGAGGTTATTTGTAGAAAGAAAATGAAAATGATTTGGTCTGCCTTTCTTGGATTTGTTTCAAGAAATGTTTAGAATTTGGCAAGCGACCAGAAACAGAAGGGTCACTTACACTTCGTTGCATCAACATTTATGTTGTGTAGCACACACTATTTGGAACAAGCTTACAATTTGTTCAATATATACTTAGACTATTTTCAGTGGTATGCTTACGTGTGTATAAATGAAGATGAGACATGAGATAGAACAGGTACGGTGAAAAGCTGGTGATTTATGAAGAATTTATGGATTCCTTCTGCATCAAATTTAGTACGCAAAGCTAGTAGACCGGATGCAAAATGTGTCATTGCAACTGTACACAAGACAAGGCGCTAATAAAGAGCACTCGAATCAATCAGACAAAGCTCAATCTTGTCGTTTCTTTTTCATTTCTAGCTAACAATGACCTTCAGTTCGTAGGTCACCCATAGTTTGTAGTTAAACTTTTTCCACATCCCTTTGTCTGGTATCTGGTCATTCAAAAAAAAAGCGTTCAAAGAAAAACTATCTAATCATATACTACATCAGAAGGGGTGTGTGTGGCAGTGAATCAAACACGTTCTTGAAGTCACAAGGCATCCTGACTGATTGGTTTGAGCATTCGTGTCTCCCTCTCACCAACCCCCGAAAAACGAGAAGAAAACAAAATGACCTTTTGGGCTCGTTCGGCTGGTTGGAAAACCAGCAGGTGCGCGGATGAAAAATACTGTTCATTATCTCATAAATTCTTCCAGATTCATCCAGATTTCTTAAAATTTCT
Source organism: Miscanthus lutarioriparius (assembly GCA_904845875.1). Lineage (NCBI taxonomy): Eukaryota > Viridiplantae > Streptophyta > Magnoliopsida > Poales > Poaceae > Miscanthus > Miscanthus lutarioriparius. The sequence goes on from CAJGYO010000010.1 coordinate 53,695,338, forward strand.
CCCAGCGAACATGGCCTCTATCTTTGTATCATTCTATATCTTGCTATGCTGTCTCTATCCACCAATCCCCGTTGTCAATCCAACAGTAACCTCCCCCTTTAACATGAAACCTACAACAAGGATTCATGTTCTCCCATCAAAATCCAGAAGGTACTTGCTTAGCGATCAGCTTCCGTGTCCCAACTCCCAAGGACATCTGATAAGCAACACATGGCAATAAGCTGTTGTAGGTGATGATGCGTGTAACAGGGAAATTAAGGACACTGTGGGCTTTGCGTAGGAGTACTATTTGATGACATGTATTAGGTCAGTAGGTCACGCGTCAACTAGTTATTATGAGCGCCTGCCTTTATACTACCTCCTGGGATGTGCAAGCAGCAGCGGTATCCAGTACAGAGAGCTTCCGCTTTGTGCTGGGTCTAAGGAAGGGTGTTAGTGGCAAGCCTTACCCTCGCTCTGTGTAATGCGAGGAGACCACGACTCGAACCCGGGACCTTCCGGTCACAGGCGGTAAGACTCTCTCTCTCTCTCTCTCTCTCTCTCTCTCTATATATATATATATATATATATATATATATATATATATATATATATATATATATATATATTATTATACAGCTGGCCACAGAATAACTTATTCTATGGCCACCTTGATTTACGATAATGTTTGTACCAATTTACGATAATTACAATACACATTTACGATACATGGGTTACTATAATTCAAGATGATACTTACCATAATGCTATAGTAAATCACTTATGAGGGAGTTACCATAATCTCGTAAATTAGTATAGTAATTATCGTAACTCAAAGTGGCCACAGAATAACTTATTCTACGGCCAGCTACAGAACAGTACGTGTGTGTATATATATATATATATATATATATAGTACATAACATGGTAAAAAGCAATTAAAAACTTGATCATGAGCATCATCAAGCATAAACATCAAGCATTGAGTTATAAATGCATTCCATGTTTCAAGTATTGCATTCTATGTTTCATTTATACCATGTCTATGATGCATATAAGATGTTTCATATGTTGCATTATGTTGTTTCATATGTTGCATGTGTGATGTTTCACATGTTGCATGAAATGATGTCTATAATAGAGATTAAGAAACTTGGTGAACTTATATATGTGAATTTGCTTAAACAATTAAAATTTGGTCAAAGTAAACTTTATGGTTCAAAGTATGCTTTATAATATGGGACCAAACATTGATGATGTTTCTAAATCAAATATGTTTAAATTTGATCCCAAAGATTGAATTTAAGGTTGAAATTTCATACTTAGTCAATTTCTGTCTTAGTCCCTGATATCAGTTTTAAAGTTCAAACTTTGGTGAATTATTAAATGAAATTTCATAAATAAAATTTGTTCAAACTTTGTTCCATTGCTTGGTATGATACATGATCTGTGTTACTGTGTAATTGGTTGTTAAACTTGATAGATGCTTGGCCTTTAATTAATTACCCAAAAATGTTTTATTAAAACAGCTTTCAAAACCTGAAACTGATTTCAGTTTCACTGAACCTCTGTTCGCCTTTCAAAATCTCAAAATTATTTGATCTTTTGATCTGAAACCTTAAAGAAATGTTGAAGATCATGGATCAGAGAGAAAGTTTTATTAAGGTAGTTTTTCAAGTTGTTTTGCAAAACTGTGAGATCAAGAGAGGGGCACAGGGCGGGTTCAGTCTGCTGGATTGGAGCAGAGCTCCATCGCCAGCAGCAGGCTGCCTGCTTGCCGCCAATGGCCACCGCCCCCGTTACCGCCTTAGCGCATGCTGGACACGCAGCTACTTCGGTGGCAAAGCCCAAGCAGGAGCTGGCAACCTCGACGCTTTGCCCTCGCCCGATAAGACGCGACGCCGCCGGTCGTCTCTCTCTTTCCCTCCCGCAGTGCCGCCGCTGGCTAACCTCACGCGCCGGCGAAATTAGCCACCGCCGTGGCACCTCCATCCAATTGATCGCGTGCACAACTTTGTCATGTCTTTGTGCCCTCTCCAACCCGCTCGCTCCGTCTCTCTCCATTCGAATCACCCGCGCGCGCCGTTCTCGCCGCGGCGGCTCGCATTGGCCGCCGAAGCTCCACCTCACCGTGGCCGGGCTTAACCGGAGCAGCTCCTGCCCTGAATCTTGTTGTTTTCGCTTCCTGGTGGCTCGGTGATGCTCATCGGCCTTTTAATTTTGTCAGGCACCGGCTGGAACCCCGGAACTCCACCTCGCCGCCGGGTTCGCGCCGCCGCACACACCATCACCATCGACAGCACGCTCCACGCCGCCTCCGCTTCAAACGCCTAGCCCAGCGTGATCGCTGTGAACCCCTGGTGCTGTCCGCCGCCTTAGTTTAATCTCTACCGGCCGTTAGTGGCCGGCGCGCCGCTCGCCGCGCCGCCGTGGTCGCCATGGCCGGCATCGTGCTCACGCGAAGCCCTAATCTCTTTAACCACCACCATTCCTAGGGTACCCTGGGTGATGGGAAGCTGATGGTGTCGTTTACACGGAGGAGACCTCACCGTAGGCATGTGCCGTCGCACCGGAGTGCAGCCGGTCTGCCATGGCCGCGACTGTGCTCGCCGTAGTGCCCTAGTTGATCGCTTAGGTCGTCGAGGAGGTGCGGGGAATGGAGAGGGTCAAGCTGGAGTAGCCCACGTCGCCGGAGATCTCGCCGGCGGCGATAACCCGCCGGTCAGCGCGGGGTGGCCGCCGGAGTTGACCGGGGTAAGATCCTGAGTGCAAAACAAAAAATGTTTTCTCGGTTTTATTCTTTTCCAGAAAATGTTTTATTGATGTTGATTTTGTTTAATTCATAATTCATTCCTGGTGCATGATAAAATTGTGAAACATTTTGTGTAGCCTATTCATGATATGCTCTATCTAGGAAAAAATATGAAATAGTGAAAATCAATAGTTTTTGAATGCTTTAAAATTACCTCTTTTAATTAATAAATGTACCTTCCATGGTTTTTATAGGTCTAAAATAATTATGATTTAATAATGAAACTTTTTGTGCATGCTTTACATGCTTATATATACCTTCACAAAAAGTTTGATACTATTTTGAGGAAAATAAATTGTCTACTTAATTTAAATGCCTTTTATGGATTAATAAAAATAATAAAATAATTTCTATAAATCCTTAAATGACTTTGATGTGATTGTGGGATTGATTATGGACCTTGGAACACCAAACCCTTGTTGTTCCATGGCAACTTAATTACTTTCCATGACATGCTTATTATCAACTTGTTATATAATAAATAAATGGTTTAATTAAATGTTTAATTAGTAAATGCATGTATATAAGCCTTGGTTACTCCTTGTATGTAATAGTTGAGTAAGTGGTTATGCTATGTAGATGCTTTTCATGCTAATCACCTGCTGGTCCATGTTAAGTTAATCCTTTCATGATAGACAACTAATTAATTTGATAGTTAATTAATTAAAGTGCTTTTATGATAATGAACCTAGTTCTTTGGTGAAGGAAAGTTGTACTCAACTTTCTTAATCTTGTTTAGCTTCTGTTACGCACATGTGTATACATCATCATGCATCATGGCATATAGTCCATCTTATTAAGCAAGCATCATTTATTACGTGTAGTGCTTATGAGAGTGTGAAGCCTTGTGTTGATCAAGTTTCGGAGAAGGTCCATCCACCAGTGGTGTAGATGCCAAGTCTTACTACTGGACCTTTGTCTGGAATCTAACCTTCTCTGCAACGTAGATAAGCCCCGGTGCATACCACCCTTCTATAGCATTTACAAATCTTTATTACATTTTAAGTCTTGTGAGATGTGCATTAAGTAATTAGGAGTTGATCGAATACCGTTGCATGCATGATTACCTTGATAGACATGTATCCTTGGTTATACCCTGCTAGTATGGATAGGTCGATACCTCTTATGCTTAGTAATGCTTAGACTTTTCTAAAAAGTCGAATGATGGTTCCATCATTCGCGAGAAATAGGTTTTACCATGTTCTCCTCAGCTCTGCTGATGGCTCATGAGATTACCCTATTAATGTTAAATATCTAAATCGAGATAGAGGCGGGACATGGTTATGTCTCCGTACGGCATAAGGGTAATGTCCCGGTACAGAACATAAGATATGTCTTTGGTGGGTAGGCCGGCGGGGATAGCCTGCTGTGCATCATCCCGCCTATGTCGATTGAGGACCGTACCGTTGTAGGCCTGTGTGTGGTCGAGACTTTGCTAATACTGACCACATACTCCGATAAGCCTGATACCTCGACTATTCTATTAAGTGAAAAGACAACACGCACTAGGCATGGAAGATGGTGAGAGTAGCGTGTAAACATCCATTGAATCCACCAGGAGCGGAGCTAGGAGGTGGAGTACTATGCTCTCTTAGATAGCATAGACCGGTTCACGTTTTGGAGGATCCGAGTGAAGGTTGATATATGTAGGGCTAGTACCTGCATATATCGTGTGATAAGGAAACCCCAGCTGGGCCAATCGATTCGAATCGCCATTGCTTCTCGGAGATGAAGACTCGATCCTCTGACCTGCATCATAGATTAATCAATGAAATAATGGTACTATTGGATATGAGGTGAGATAAAAAATGAGATGCTTAATGAAGTGATTGATTAGACCAGGTGCTAACTGGATACTGATGATAACTTAATCCGAAGCTAAAACATTGATAGTAAGGATCCACTTATAGTAAGCTTTTCTGCAAAAGTTACTTCTTGCTTCCAACTTTTCTTTAAAGCCTGCATGTCCTTGGAGTCTTTTCTTTTAGTCGGGTAAAACTTGTTGAGTACCCTTAAGTACTCAGGGTTTGTTAACCCTGTTGCAGGAGTTGACTTGGGCTGCTAATTGAAGTCATGTCGATGGGCTCGGCATGATCTGACCATCTCATCTACCTTAGATGCTTCATCTAAGTTGTTCTTCTATAGTTTATACATATGTTGGAACTTGAGTTAAGTTTTACTTAAACATGTTTTGTAACCTAATGTTATAATTTTTTCGCACTCAGATGTAAGTTATTTTTGTATCAAATATTGTAATGTTGTGGCAACTCCATATTGATCCTGTATGAGTTGTAAAATGTGGATGATTCGGGGTTCCCCGAGGACACCCGACAGACTACCTAAGTTATGTGGCTCTCGTGTGCAGCAGTTAGATGTTTTAAGGACAATGACAGGTGTGCGTGGGTCATATAATTAGGGTGGTTCTGCCACAGTACATTTTATGATTAGTTTATTGTGAACGTATAATGATATGCAACTATGCATGGTAACGCTAGGTGGAATGCTCACAAGTACTACTTTCGTGGATATGGATGGCTGTGCTACTGTAGGCTTTTGTCTGTGTAGGAAGGTGGCCACTTTGTGTGTAGTGGTGTACTATACAGTACTGGGTGTGAAAGGGCAAGTATGATCCGTGTGTAGTATATGCTGGGAAATTAGTAGGTGAGAAGGCTTGATATGACATGCATGAACATGTTTATTTAATTTCTCCCCGGTGGAGAAAGGATTTTCATAGGCCGTATTTTTTTTGACGCTTTAAGAGGCTTGCGTATATATCTAAATGGTTTTGTGAAAACAGAAACTATACTTTGTAATATTCGATTCCATTACCTCTAGTCTCACCTGACCCTTCACTACCACTATACTACGCATTCACATAAGTAAGTATATGATGCTATGTATAGTTTTGTGTATGAACATTTAATAATATTGTATTAATATTTTGGCCGCCAAATGATCTCAAATAAAAAAAAAGTTTTAACTACAAAATTTAAGATCTTGTGGAGCACTACAACTTTGGTATAGGGTGTGTTTGCATATGAGATTCTTTAATAATTTTGATAGCTGAATCTCAAAATCTAAGGATTTAATACAGATATTTGACTCCAAATAACTTTGTGATTTTGGTGGCTGATTGACAACATAGCCATTACGACTAACAATGCTTAGATATTTCGGTGGAGCCTAGCAATGGTTTAGGTATTTTGGTGGTCAATTGGCAACATAGCTATTAGGACTAACAAAATTTGCTAGTATATTTGGTATTTAGTTCTATGGATGCAAGAGATGGACTTGAGCTAGGATAAGTTCAAGATCAAGGAACCTACACCTCAAATGGAGATCATAGAGAAGTATTAAAGGTTCTAGAAGACAAGCAAAAGAAGCTCAAGACATCAAGAAAGAGATGCTTTGACAAATAGACATCAAGAACTGCACTAAGAGCAGCACCAGAGAGGTGCACCGAAAAATTCTGGTGAGCACCAGAATGCTCAAAAATTCTGGTGAGCACCAGAGAATTCTAGTGGGGTTAGTCTGAGGCAAGGTTGGAAGCTTGGTGTGAGCACCAGAGTTTAGTGCTAGAGAGTGAGATTACTAGATTAGCAAAAGTACTAGGACTAGTGTTTAGGCTAGTTAGAGGCTGCTTTAGCGCTTTCTATAGGTTTACTCCTAGTGTTTATTGATCTTTACATAGGTCCTTGCTATTAGTGCTTGCACGTACCAAGTGTTACTACTCAATACTTGTAAGTCTTGTGAGACCCTCCAACTGAGTTTGTGAAGTAGTCGCTGGTGGTGTAGGAGGGACGTAAGGCCCTCGGTGTTCTTGCCAAAGGTCAGCTAGTGGAGACAGCGGAAACCAATCCGGGAGAGGCTTGGCGGAGACCCACATATATGCATGGGGATGACCAATGAGCTATCTCCATAATTGCCAGATCTCAAAGCTTGGCCCTTGTGAGGGCATCTTTGTGAGGGATCCACAAAAACTAGTAGAAAGCGTGAGCTTTCAGTACGTCAAGTAAACATCATCGTACGGGAGTTTTCCGTCCTCTAACACAGTTACATTATTTCCACATTTATTTATAGCATTCCTTGGTGTGTGATTTACCTTTCTAATCTAGCTTGCTAAGTAAGTTGATAGGTTTGGTGCCTAGGTTGCCAAAGTCTTTTGTGTTAGAGATGGCATCACTTGAAAAACCTAGTGCACATCTAGATAGAACTTGTGTAGGTTTTATAAGTGACTTTGGGCCTTAATTTTTAAGTGATGTAATTGACCCCATTATTAGGCGTCATGGTACCTTTAAAACAAAAAACTAGTCAACTACAATATTGTAGATTGTAGACCACTGCAAAAACTTTAGTATTGGACATGTCAACATCCGACATTGTTTGGAAATTCTACAATATGCATTTCAAAACCTGTGAACTAATTAAAAGCACATATTTGTGACCCTAAACGTGACTTCAAGTCATAAACATGTGAATTTAAAACTTGTAGATTGTGTTGAGAAATACAACTTTAGTCGATCTATACCATGTCAGCGTCAGAGGTTGTATGAACATTATAAATTTTAAATTTCAAAATTTAAGAACTTAAAATGATTTTTTTGTACTCTAAATAATTTTAAGTAGAAAACTTGTCGACTACAAGTTATATATCTCATTAAGTTCTTGTCCCTCTATTCCAAATTATAAAACGTTTTGACATTTCTAGATACATAACTTTTGCTATGCACTTAGATACACACTATATCTAGATACATAGTAAAACAAATGTATCTAGAAAAGCTAAAATGTCTTATAATATGGAACTGAGGGAATATAATTTTGATATAAATTTTATCTTTAGCCGACTTCATATGCAAAAATTAGGAAGTTGTTTGACAAACTATTTATAGAGTGGGCACATTAAGATGCCCGACTCTGTTAATCGATCTAGAGAGACAACACTCATAAAAGGCCTGCTTATGCTAATAGTTATTTTCAGTGGCATCACCCTTAGGATATTGTTATTTTTGGACTGTCTTCACAAATGAATCAACCGCCTCTAAAAATCATTTACAGAGATTGTTATTTTTGGACTGTCTTCACAAATGAATCAACCGCCTCTAAAAATCACTAGGCATCGTTAAAAACAATGACATTTTTTACTACTTTTTAATTAAAAGGGATTATTTTCTAAAATTATTTTATAGTAGTGGAAGTCCATCTGCTAGTCCAACTTGGTTATGGAAACGAAACCTAGAATCAAGTTAAATATCCATCCATTTATGCAATACCTCATCAAATCACATGATCAATATAGTATGTGAGTCAGTCTGCGCCTCTGTTAGTTTGAATTACTCCTAAAAATGTATTACAGCGGAAAAAAACAATTTTCTTATTCTTTGATGGATGCCAGACAATGGAATGACCAAGATTTTTACTTATACTTCGTTGCAGCTTTGTTTTTCTCCAAAAGAACAAATAAACAATTTAGGAAGGTCGCCCTACGTCATTCTGTTATTTTGTCTAGATAAAACAAAAGAAAAGACAACTACCTATACGTGTTGACACAGGTTGTAATTTTTTACTTCTTTTTTCTGAGTCTTCAACATCTGCGTATCTTTTTTGAGTGGGTTTTCTGAGTGTTGCATTTTTTTTTGAATTTGTGCGATGCATTGTTTTTTTGGAATATATAGCTAGAGGGTATTTTTAGCAATGGTATATAGGTTTTTTTTAGAATTATATAGTAAAACGTAGACATCCGCTACACGCACATACACTCACCCCTATAAATACACGTACGTAAACTTTACCCCTATGAGCAACTCCAAAGGACTGAGCCAACAGATCAATCTCGAGATTCACGAAGTCACCATAGACGCATCGCTGCCGACGAGGACATCGTCTTCCACTGAAAGGATAGCGCCGTTAAATCTTTGAATAAATCTAGAAAAATACAAGCACCCGTGCCAAGTCGAGAACTTATTGAACCCAGGTGCACAGGTTTCACCACAAGAAGTCCAACCAACTGACGAACGATTATTTCACAGCAATGGTATATAGCTAGAGCTGGCCAGCCATATTGGGTTTACTGGGATCCCTTATCATTGAGCCCTTATTCTAACGGACTTCGCAGGCCAGGCCTGAAAGCCCTTCCAGTCAAACTGTGTCCAACTTAATTGAAAAAAAGTCCACATTACCTCTTTCAACTTTCACGAAAGTCTGTTTTTTCTCCCTAAACTTCAAAATCGGGCAAAACACCTCCCTCAACTTTTAAAACCATTCATCTTACCTCCCTGACTTGGGTATAAGCGGTTTTGAAGGCGATTTTATCTTTATCTTTTTTATTTATTTCAGCTGAATCTTTAAAAAATCATAAAATAGAAAATCTAATTTTATTGGACTCCACATGAGTAGATCTACACGGTGAACATATAATATGGTATGCTTTAATACAAAGTTTTTGGTGTAGCTTTAAATCTATGCTTTTCTGAAATTAAATGGAATAATTCATAGCTGTAGTTTCTATGGTCTAATTGTGGTGAAATTTTTATGGTGGACTAATTATTATATGTTTAAACTGTAGTAAAAATTTCATACTCATTGGATCATGTATAACTTAGTTATAGATTTTATTTAGGTTTATGCTTGTTAAGTATAAATAAATCTATAACTAAGCTATACATGGTTAAATGAGTATGACATTTTTACTAAAGGGGGAATGGAAGTTACCACCACTGGAGGACATGTGGGAAGACGCCCCGGTGTCGAAGTACCACTCTGCGGCCTGGGGGCCAGAGGGTGGAATGCCGGCCGTGGCGAGCGCGGCGAGCATGGCCTGGTGATTCCATATGTCGGTGGAGGGAGTCGCTGGTGGCGCGCCGACAGCTGACGCCGGAGGACCAGCGAAGTAGGCCTGATTGGCCGGAGTGCCGGGGCGTGGACCGAGGATGCCGGCGCCGGCGCCAGGAACACGGAAGGGCATTGGTTAGGCCTGAACCATGCCCGTCCACGGCTTCAAGCCAGGAGCCCAGCCAACGGTTGGTGGACGCGGAGTGGAGTTGGAGGGTGGACCCCGCGCCTACTCCCGTGCTTCTTGGAGCCGCAATTGTTGTCGGAGCTAGGCGTGGCGGCGTGGCCCGATGTAGGAGGCCGAGGGGCGGTGTTGGTGGAGCCGGATCCACCGTCGACCTGGGGGTGGAGGAGGGGGCCAGGAACCGCCAGTAGTCACCAGGGCATGGTGCGCGGCGGCCTTGGCATGCTCCCGATCATAGTGCTCCTCCAAGAGCGAGTAAGAACGAGCGGAGAGAAAGGTGTGGGGAGGATGCTTCGCTGTGATGACAGGGATGACGTGCCAGTACTTGGAGTTGAGACCGCGGAGAAGGTTAAGCACCTGGCTTGTCTCTTGTACAGGCTGGCCGACGTCGCGGAGTGCGTCGGCGAGCTTCTTGAGGCGGCCGGTGTACTAGGTCATGTCCATGTCACCCTGGACGAGGTTGCGGAACTCGGCCTCCAAGTAGACGGCGCGGTGGAGCTTGTTGCCACGGAACTGAGCCTCGATGTGCGTTCGGCTTGGGGATGTGGACGATGGCGAGGACATCCTTGGCGACGGAGTTGTACAACTAGCTAAGGATGCACTGGTCAAGGAGGCGCCAGTCAGGATCACGGCGTTGCTCGGTGGTTGGGGGAGAGGCGAGGTGCGCGACGAGGCCAAACTTGCCGATGAACATGTCGAAGAAGGTGCGCCACTCGGCATAGTTAGGCTCGGTGAGCTCGAGCATAACGGGGACGTGGGATTTGATGTTAACCGTCTGGAGAATGGCGGTGGAAGGAGTGGTTATGGTTGGGGCAGCGCCGGTGTAGGACTCAGCGGAGGAGGAAGAAGAGGAGGAGGCGGCGTTGGAGAGATCGCCGTCAAACAGGGGATTGGTTTCCATGGCAGCGAGGGACGCGGCGAGCGTGAGAGGAAAGAGGGCAGCAGAGACGGCAACCAGCGCGGTGAGCGCCGGCGGTGAGGGCGGCGAGCACGTCAGAGCAGGGGAACGAACCCGCTAGCTGATACCATGTAGAATTGGAGCCAACAGTTCTTCTCTATTGAGCTCATGAGTGTTTATACACAATTACATGGGTGCGGTTACTGGCTGACCGCGCAGGGCGCCAGAACCGCCTCGCCCCGCAGACGCACGACGTGGGAACGTGGCGACCGTGGTGACCGCGCTCCGGAGACTAAGGCAGTTGCCGAGCAACATTCAGTCTTCAACAAAATGGATGCTCTGGCATGTTTAAGCCGCGTTTGCATTCGATTCGATCAGGCGACAAGTCCGGCATCAAGAAGCGCTACTTCCACCACAGCGAGGACACGATCCGCGACCACCCCATCCTGCTCGTCCGCGACGACCAGCCGTCGCTGGGCGCACGTCAGGCCATGCTGGCGTCCGCCGTGCCCGAGCTCGCCACGGCTGCTGCGTGCGGAGGGCGCCACCGCGGAGTGGGGCCGGCCGGCGGGCGACGTCACGGACCTCGTGGTGAGCACCTACTCGGGCGCCCACATCCCCGGCGCCGACCTCCGCCTGGCGTCGCTCCTGGGCCTCTGGCCCTCCGTCCGCCGCACCGCGGGCAGCGCGGTGCTCGGCGTCGCCAAGGACGTCGCCGAGAACAACCCGGGCGCGCGCGTGCTCGCCGTCTGCGCCGAGCTCACCCTCGTCATGTTCCGTGCGCCCGACGAGGAGGAGGACCACCCTGGCCCCTGGGATGCTCGTCATGCAGTCCTTGTTCGCCGACGGCGCCAGCGCCGCCGTCGTGGGCGCCGGGGCCGAGGAGCCCGCCGAGGTCCCGGTCGACGAGATGGTCTCGGCCTCGCAGTCCGTGATGCCGGAGGCGTCCGACGGCCGTGCCGCCGGGGTGCTGAACGAGGCCAGCCTGGTCTTCCGCCCGTCCAGCGGCATGCCGGCGCTGGTGAGCCAGAACATCGAGCGGTGCGTGGCCGACGCGCTGCGGCCGCTCGGCCTTGGTGGTGGCGGCGGCGGATGGAACGGCCTCTTCTGGGCGGTGCAGCATTATGAATTATATGAACCCATGTTGTCTCGGCGTATAGCTAGCCCCGGGTTTACGACCCTGCTTGGGCAGCCTCCTCCCAATGGCCGTCCTGCCGAGTATCAACCTCAAATCCAAACGAATTGGGGGCAGGGGACTGGAGATTTTACCCTCTACTGCCTTGGTCCTAAAATTAGTACACATCTTGTTTAGCATGGAGTGAACCTTTTCTAAAGTTGATCAAATATATATAAAATAAAAGGTACTAATATCTTGATGGGTAATGTGTATTATTGGATTGGTTATGACACATACATTCATAGTAAATTTATCGGGCTTGTTAGCGCCCGGATGCCTAGACGCCACGCATGCAGACCATTTCCTGCGCCATTTCATGGGCCCACATGGGGGCCGCGCCGCCCCGAACGTTACCGGCATGTAGAAGGGGGGGGGGGACAGCGCATGCTAGCCCAACGCCAGGAGGAGGAGGAGATACCGTGGCGAGGCAACAGAAAGTGAGGAGGGAGATGCAACACCCGATCTACCTTTAAAACCTCTAGAGGCAAAACTTGCAAAATACATATAAAGGCAGATGAAACACTTGAAACATGCATCTGAATAACTTGCAAAAACATCTAATAAACACTTAAAAACCATTGTACAACATATGCAACATCAGAAGACACTTGGAGCATATGTGTGAAACATATGCAACATCCAAATAAACACACTTGTAATATCTAGAAAAACAGATGAAACATTGGGAATAGAAGCTTGCAACATATGTTTACAACCATTGCAACTTATGCAACATCCCGATCTACTTTTGCAATATATGCATAAACACTTGCAACGTGCCTCTGAAATATTTGAAACACTTAAATCATAAGCTTGCAACATGCGCTTCTTCCTGTCATGGTGCCTTTGGGCGATCGCGAGAGACGCTGTCCCAGCCAGCAACGACCGTCTCCTAGTGTTGCGGTGCACACCGTGGCCAAGACGGGCGAGCGCGGGAGTGGGGAGCGGTGGGGGATGCCCGCAACGGCCAGCCAGAGTGGGGTAGCGCGATGAGGAATGGCCGCAGCGGCGAGGCGGAGTGGGGTAGTGTGGCGTAGGATGGGGGCACTCGTGGGAAGATGGCCGCGGCGGTGATGCAGAGTGGGCGAGCGAACAGCCGCACGGTGTAGAAAAGCACGCGACCCGCGAGGTCGGGAGATATTTTTGAGAGAGAGAGAGAGAGATGGGGAGACGTATAGAGAGTTAGGCTTGTTGGACCAGTATAGTAGCGTAGGCCAGAAATGCGGTGTCCGGTCGAACGGACGCCCGCCCCTAAGCATTACCATAAATTTATTTAGAGATATAAATATGGATATTGATATTGTTTTTTCTATGCTTAGTGAAACTTCGAAAGAATTTGACTTCATGATAAGCGAGATGTGCATTTATATTTGATAATAGAAGGAGCATGAGTCAAAACCCCCCACAATTCCTTTCGATTTCCTTCAATTCTCTTAGACCGGGGATAACCAAAGAAGCCTGATTGTGTGCTGTGCAATGTATGAAGCGTGATGTAATAATAATACTCCGTAATAAAGAAGCACAAGATTATGTCTCTTCAGTCCTTCGATTGTGCCAATTGCCTATATCTAGTAGAGGAATTTGTGACACACCTCTTTCGCTTTTGCAATTTTGGAAGAGATTGTTGTAATGATCTCAGTCTACAGTTTAGTTGCCTCCAAGACGCAATTGATATCTTCAGCACCTTCAAATCACAACTCCAAGTTCCTTTCAACGTGGAAATAATTTCCTCATGTGTTGGAGCACTTGGACGTCAAGAAATGTCCTTAAACTTTGGGCTATTCCAATTAAACCCAAACTTTCCTTGAATAAGACAACCTAACTCAATGTAATCTAAAATTGACGTACTTGTTCCTATTTAAATTTAGCTTGAAATTAGTTTACGTATCCAAGAACCAATTTAGAGCTTACTCACGAAGTGAAGGACTTGAAGCTGGCGAATATGGAAAAAATGTTTCAAAAACACATGTAGGAGTTTCAATTTTTTTTTTGAAATTATACACATCCGTAGTACATCTATAGATGTACATTATCACAAACTTGAGATTCAAACTCCATCTAGAAAAATTCATACTAGAAGAACAAACTTCATGTGCATATGCACTACGACAAGAATTTATCTTAGTGTATATGCACCAGAAATTTGTTGTTTTTCGCCTGAGTCTTTATAAAATGTGTTTGAATCTCATATTTTGTGACAATATACATCTATATATAGATGCTGTTATGGCTGTCATGGCTGCACCTGCTGCTGCAAACTCTGGCTGCAATATGCTCTCCTGATACTGTAACTGCAGCAGCTGCAGTGAAGAATTTTTTTAACACTTTTTTTTTCAATTTTCAAATCTAACACAGTATATTTTTTTTCAAATCTAACACTTTTGGCCACGCCTATTCGTGTGGTGTGGCAAAAACACGCTGCCACGCCATGCATGGCGGCGCGGCGAGGGTGACACCATGGCAGTCAGCCACGACGCTAACCGCTGATGTGGCAGAGCTGCCGCACCACCGATCACGGCGCGGGGCTGCTGCTCCACGCATCACGGCGTGGCAGCCCCTTGTACAGGCCCACGGCGCGGCCTCGCTTCCCTTCCTCTATCTCTCTCACTCAGCCCATTTCGAACCGATTGGAGAGGGAGCCGCGCCCTGAGCCGCCCACCGCCACGACCGCCGCCCCACGCCGCCGCCCTCCCTCACTCCGCACTGCCGCGTCGCCCCTGTAACAGAACCGACCAAATTATAAGAACGTAAGTACAAAAACAATCACCGAAGTGGTTAAATTCCTGTACTTAAGCTCCCATAATCCCGGTAGTCCAGAAATCACGAAGGATTTCAAACAACTCCCGACATATAAACCAAGATCGTAGTGATTCAACACAACACATCATTCGTTACAACATTTCACAAGTGGCATTTGGATTACATCCATCAGAGTGCAAATAAAATATTACAAACCAAGTTCAAATTTGCGGAAGCAACATAGTTTAGTACATAACTTCATAGTTTCAAATACATTGCCAGATCTTGGTCATGTCCCACAAAAGCATCTTCAGGTACGAGAACTAGGAGAGACCGCGCCCAACGGTCTAGTCTTCATCCCCAGCCGGGAGAAGGCAATACTTGCAGCAACCAAAGTAGAACTGGTCATCTGCAACAGGTGGGAGATAAACCCTGAGTATGAGACGGTACTCAGCTAGACTTACCCGACAAAACCAGAAATAAAGGACACCAAGGGTCATACAAGGCTTATGAGGTGGGCTAGCTGGACACAGTTGCATAAAAGAGCTTATGAATATAGTGACCAATTTAAACTTCGCATCAAGTTTATCATCATTTACCTGTCCACTAGATTTGCACCTGTACTAGAGCACTCACTTATTAGGAGCAATCAATATTAACCATAGCAGGTATAATAAGGCTGTCATCATCATATCATCATTCTAGAACCATTATGTTATTTAGTGTATCTACTTTGGAGATAAGCCCGTCAAGTTCTCACTAACCAGTGAGAGACGGCGACTCGAATCGAATTACAACTCAGCTGAGGGGGTATTCCTAACTCTCACCCTGACATACTTTGCAAGGGTAGCCGTGGGTCACCTTTGGGACAACTCAGGAACCAAATTCGCGGGTTCGATCAACGCCAACACTCTCAGGGATTACCCTTCTGCCAGGACGATCAGGACTTTTAACTCACCTGCCCTTGGACTCACGCCTACGGCTCCCTTCCGAGGTGTACTTTATACTTATCGACTCCCGGCCTGAGATGAGCTACTCGGCTTCGTGGTCGGTCTCCAGACCCGACCAACTAAGAGAGAGGCATGCGTTCAACATGAACAGGAAAGGCTCCAAGATTCAGTCCTTAAGCGACACAGACGGAGTCACTACAAACCGGCAAGCCTCCGCCCGGTCTTCAATTCAAATTAAGACAGGTTCTTTTCCATGATAGCAAATATAGCCAACCGTGCCATATGTATATCCCTATAGCTCACAGGTGACAGGAAATCACCTGACTTCTACCGCGTTTAAGCAGGGCTAAGCACTACACGAGCCTGAGCTACATAGGATCCAGGGTATCAATATCTGGACAAGGATTGGATAACCAATGCAGCAAGTGTTTGTATCCAACATCTAAACTTAATGCAACAATATATATGTAACAATAATACTTTAATAGCATTTTAGAAATTAGGAGGCTTAATATGCTCCGGGGCTTGCCTTTCACAAAGTTGCACGGACGGTGATCCGGGCACTCAACGGCGACCTCGTCTGGCACTTCTCCTGAGGGCTGCACCTCCTGAACCTCCGGTGTTGGCTGCTGCTGCTCCCCGCTCAGTTCCTCGAATTCCAGCAGTGTCACTCCTTCCGGTACACCTATTGCATGCCGATGCACAAGATAAATATCATGGATGCATAAGGAATGACATGATGCTCATGATGAATGGATCACAGTAAGTGTTTAACGAAAACATCACTGGACACTCGTTTACCGATTAAGAATAGCTCTATTCAAATCACTTTAAAACATGTATCTAACTTAACTTGAAGAACAAGATCAACTTACCTAACTTGCATAACCTAAGATAAAGATGCTCATCTTCAGTTAAAGGCCTAACACCTAGGAACATTACCACAAGCTTATGAATAGTAAAGGCATACTTAAATCAAACGTTAAGGTTTCATATGCAAACGAGCAGTTCCTTAATTCAATCACAACAAGAGTTCTACAAATTCAATTGATTTGCAAAAGGACATTCTGGAAAGCTTATGAAATTCTCTACCAATCATTTATAAACATCAAAGCATGATCCTTACGTTAATCAAATCAAATTCAAGTAAACATAGAATCTGTCTAGAAATGGCAGGTTTACTAAATTAAATATTTAGTGATGATGCAAAAGCATAATTGGACCAAACCAAGTTTACCAACTTGTTGTGCATACCAGAGGGACATCAGAAATTATAGTGCCAACTTCTAAATAAATTATTTAATGTCCTTTTATAATTTATTTAGTTAATTAGGTGATTAAAGCAACATATAGTATAACTGTACAGAAAAATCTACAAAAATTACAGTAGCTACCTCATGCTTCACATAGACTACCATAAAATTTTCAAAGCAATTGGACAAGCCTAACTTGCTGTATCAAAAATAACAGATGGCAGGTCTATTTCTAGCATAATTAGGAAACCCTATTGAAAAGTGTCAAGCAATAGATTTCACATTTTTTCTAGTATCATTCTTGCATAAGAATAGCACTCACTAAAGTTTACCTTTACTTGATCTATAGAAAAATTATGAAAATTCACACAAGATCCATCCATGCAAACAAGAGAATTATCTAACTCCTACATACAGTGTCCAAATTGTATGAAAATTTAACTACAAGCTATTCATGATATGAGCAGTACACCATAAAAATTTCATGCCATTTGGATCTACACAGAAAAATATATAATTACCCCTATTTCCCACATGATTAAAAGAGATAATTAGCAACTCCATTTTTTATAACAGAACATGGCATAAATTATATTTCTAATATAAACTAGACATTACCAGGGACTCAACAAAATTGGAACCACATCATTTGGATCTACCAACCAAGAGATATACATTTTTGAATCTGTACCCAAATCTGTGAAAAAGAATAAAACAAAACAAAATGGAACCCTAACCAGCTACTGGTGGGCCGGCCCGGAAAAACACTGCGGCCCACGACGCGCGCGTCAGCACTCAGTGCTGCCCAGAAACACGACGCGGCCTACGGCCGACTCCCGCCTGCGCGCGGCTGCTGACAAGCGGGCCCCGCTAGTCAGAGAGACAGACAGGGGAGGGGAGAAGAACGACGGTGGTAGCTCGTCGCCGGTGGCAGCTCCGGCGAGGCCACCGGTTCCAGTGTGTTCACCTCACCCGTGCGCACCTAGGGGTACCATCAATTGCAGCAATTTCGGTGGCTAGAGGAAATGGCGACGGCCATGGCGGCGCACGGCCGCGGGTTGGCCAGCTTCGGCGAGCCGACGGCGTCACGGCCCTAATGGTCTACCCTACGAGCATCAGCATCACTCACTGGACCAAGATCAAGGGAAAGAGGGGGCAGTAAGAGGCTCGAGCGGCACAGCCACGTGCGAGCTCGGCCGATGGCGGTCATGGCGACCCGGTGGAGCCGCCTTCACGGTGAGTTCTACTTGAGGCGAGGACGAGGCTTTGGTGAGGTCGAGGACGTAGAGGAGCTCACGGTGGTGCTGTGGTTCGGGGGAATCGGACAATGGCACTTGGTTTTGGGTGATTTGGCTCGGCGGTGTCACGGTGTTCCCGGTCACCGTGCTCGCGTGGAAGGGGATGACAGAGAAGAAATGGCGAGATGAAGAGAGAGTGAGCGAGGTGCTGGCTTTCATCTAGGAGCACGGCGCGCGACATGGAGGCGCTAGCAGAGCATGCACGCCACACGGTGGCTAGCCCCTGAACTGGTCGGCCATGGCGTTCTCTGAAGATTTTCTGAAATGCCTGAATCGGTGTCCGGTGGCACGACTGACAGCGTGACTTGACGACGTGTGATCTCTTAAACCATGACGAGTTAGTGGAAGAAACGTACATGAAAGTTGTAGAGTTAAGTTAGGGCTCCAACAATGCTTGAGACACCAACAGCTAATCCTCCATGGATCATGAGTAGTATCAAGCCAAAGTTGGCTCAAGCAAACTGAAACTGCATTAGGACTTAGAAAATTTTTCTAAGTCTGAAATCAGTAGGGAAACCTGACTTGTGGGCCCTGTTTGAGCATGTTCTAGCCATTTTCATGAGATGGTCATATTGATACTTTTGTTCCTTGATAAATTGGCTACAACTTTGGTAAAGGGTGCACATCCATGCAAGGTCTCTAGGTTGGACTTTTTAATCAGTCAAACAGAGTCACTCTAGAGGTCATCCTAAAGTCAAACCTCCACCTAGAGGGCAATTTAGTCATTTTGGTCCACATGAACAATGTCCCATCAATTACCCTAAGTGTAGTTAAGGTGTATTAGACCATAATTAACCACTCTACACAAGTGCTACACCAACTTCTAAGTATCACATGTGATGAAACAACAAAACACTCAATTTACCCTAATGTTGCAATTTCATGTTTCACATGTTTCATGACCTTGTTGCAATTTTAAACTTGTCATATTACACTACCATGTTTCCATGTTTCAAGGTATGAGAAACTCATGTTGCATTCACATGTTGCACTTACTACCATTCACAAGCAATCAAGTATGAAACAAACATAATTGAGAATGTTGCATATACATGTTTCAGTAACAATGACATGATGAGGTAGATGATGCACATGATTATGAAATGAAATGCAATTTTGTGGGACCAAACACCTAGGGTGTTACAGCCCCTTCCTCTCTCCCCACTACCGCGCGCCCCTCCCTCTATCCCCACTGCTGTGCCGCCTGTCCTCATCACTGGTGCGGCGGCGCCCTGTCTCGCCGCCTCCCTTTGTCCCCATCCTCTCTCCTCTCCCTCCCTTGCAACCCCTTGTTGTTCCCATGCACCAACTGTGGTCGTTAAAAGCAGCCCGCGACCGGCCGCTAGAAGAAGCCCGCCGTCAGCCGGCCATTGCCGCCGGCGGCCATCTCGTCTCGTTCGTTGCATTGGGGTGAGCCCCAATCTCCCCCTCTTGTTTGTCGAGGTAATGCTCTTCTGCATTTGTTGCTTCAATTGAGTTTTTGTTAGCTAGGGTTAGCATTCAAATTTAGTTTGACTGGATAGTGATTTATATAATTACTTAGTAAAGTTATTTAGTGAAGTTAGTAAAGTTAAGTTATTAGTGGTTAGTTTTATTATTAGCTAGATAGGTATAGTTAGTAAAGTTACTTAGTATAGTTAGTATAGGTATTAATATTAGTGTAGTTAGGGTAGTTAGTATAGTTAGTTAGTGTAGTTAGTTAGTATAGTTAGTTAGAATTGTTGGTATAGGTATTAATATTAGATTGGTTAGTATAGTTAGTTGGTATAGGTGTAGTTAGTATAGATATTAGTAGGCACAATGATTTTGACGAATTGATGAAGTTTTTTGAAATGCTTTTGTAGATGGATTGTTGTGTCGGAGTTTTTTATGGAGGAAGTGTTAGGATAGAAGATGGTATGTTTGAGGATATGGAAGAAGAATTAGAATGGTTTGATAAACCTCCTAGCTTCAGTGATCTTTGTGTCCGTTTGAAGGGAAAGTTTGGCGGTAATTTCACACTGAAGGGGAGGTTTGATAGTGGAAAGACTAGTGTAACACCTCTGGTGTTACGATCTTGTTTAGCATCATGATTTAGGCCTAAGTAAAAATTTTCGAAACGAGTTTCTCGGATTTTTTATTTAAAAATATACTTGATGCGATAAGCGAATCCCGTATGACTTAGTTTTGTGGACTCAAATAAACGCCCAAGTTAAATTACGCAGTGCGTAGAAATATTTAGGAATGTCGAACGACGATGCCAGCGAACGGTATGTTCTGTTAGATTAAGCATGAAAAGCAATTTTTATAAATAAAATAAAATCGATTAATAAATAGAACGATATGTATATATATATGCTCATGTGTTTATTTTGAAAAGCACGCTGAGTTGAAAAGCCTTGGTTTAGTTATTGACTTGCGAGCGAACGGCTCCACAGCGATGACAGGACGTCTCCCTGCCCTGCTCCGTCGCTTGTCGTCAGTAGTGCATTCCCTCTTGTTCGAAGTCAATCAACTCCGGTTTATTAGTGTCGCGCCGCATCGTCGAGTTCCGTCGTCGTGCCACTGCTCCCTCTCCATCGCGTCCTTTCTCTGATGATCACCTTAAAGGAAGTTGGTCGGGATGCTGTTGCCGTATACTACTCTGCTTGTTTTCCTTTCCTCACTGCTAGTTTCGTCGCTTCACCCTGTGCCTCTTGGAGATCGGCATGGATAGGGAAGCCATGAAGGAGGCTGAAGATCGGCATGTCCATTAGCTGGGTGAGGCCTATCTGTTCACTAGGGCCAAGCGGAGGACGCTGGTTGATGAAAGGTAGGATGCCCCGATCTTGGAGGGGATCCCTATCCACCCGCCTGAAAGAAGGAGAACCGGTGATGCAGAACCGCCAGCACCTCCACCTTTACAAGTGTTAGAAGCAGAACCCTTGGTTCCTCTCATTCAGCCACTGCCAAGAGAAGAGGTAGATCCATAGCCAGGATAGTAGAAGAATCCGCTGAGCCTAGGAATGAAGATGCGTGGTTCTAGGGTAGATTAGTTGCCTTGGGATGCTGTACCCGTAGTAGTAGTGTTCTTCGTCGTTGTCCTCTAGTATTGTACTCTTGCCATTGTTGTCGTCCGTAGTTGTTTAGCTTGTCCGACCGTAGGTGAATGCTGTGTCGTGAATGGGAGCCTGAATGCATGTATGATGTACCCGTATAAGACCGTTCGGAATATGCATTTTGTTATTTTGCTGTGTTTATTGCGTTCATCTACCTTGAGTTTCGTTAGATGTACTTAAAGTTTTTAAGAATGATATTAAGGGGGTTACAAGAGGAGTTGCCATCCAGATACCAGCAGATCAGCCATGATTGGATAATTTTGGACACTGTATCAACTAATTGTGGATGTTCTAACAGAACACTTAAATCTCTTTAAATCAAATCCGCCGTTGGATTTGAATTCCTTGTCCCTTGTTGTGAAGGGAACCCTTGTTGTTTGAATTTTCCCTTGCAATACTCCCCTTACTCTGTGGTCTATGACCCCACTGCCTTCATGGCGTGTAAGTTGGTAATAGTTGCCTGGTTAAAAGCTTATGGTGCCGCGACGAAACCGAGGGCTCTCTGTGGAACAGCTGCCACATGGTGACGCTGCTCGGCATGCGCTGGTATCAAGGTTGTTAACCAAGTACATTTACCAAGTTACACCGCCATACCACTTTTGCTACAAATAATTTTCTTGAAAATGTTTAGGTGTTCAAACAGGAAATCCACAATGGGTTCATAAACTAGTGTTCTCTCAAAGTGAACAAGAGGAGGTGGCTTTGGAGGAAGCATGTATGTCGTGATTTTAGTTCATACAGAGGTTTGTACATATTGTGGACAATGAACAGAAGGAACCGAAGAGTGGTAAGGGAAGTTAGCCTTGGATAGTCGGGAGTAATTGTAAAGGCTTGAGTGGATGTCATGTCCCAAGCCCTGTGTTTAGTTGACCGCGCTACGCATGCTGGGTCATTTTGCTGCGTGCCCTACGAACGCTGTCTGTATCGGGTCCTTAGCACCCCGTTTGCGCGTGGCCGCGGCATCGTGCCGCACTTGCCGTCCTTGTGCACTGTGTGCTTTTCCTTTTCCCCAGCATCCGGTCGGCTCTTGACTCTCACGCCTCGTCCCTCGTACTGGACCCCCCTTCCCCTCCCTCCTTTCTTCTTTTGTGAACATGGTTGCCCGCACGCCTGCCTCATCGAGCGGACCCCTCCCCCTCTCCTCTCCTTTATTTCCCCCTCTGCCACTCGCGTAGGAAGCGCACCATGTCCGATCTTATCTTCACAGCATGAACCGTCTGTGTATCCCATCCCCACCGCATCCGCTTTCGGTGTGTTGTGCCCCACCTCCGTTCGCCTCTATAAGATTCCCTTGGTCCTTGCTCTTCTTTTTCATCCCCATTCCCCTCGCATTTGGAGCAGAGTTACGAAATCCAGTCACCATTGTGGAGCTAGGTTCGTTAGTCTGAGGTGATGGTGTAATCTGAGAAGAAAGGATCTGATTTGTCGAAGAAGTTCAAGCTCCCTTTGGTTAGTTGGTCCTAGGATTCATGATGTTTTATTTCTCAGTCGACTGTTTCTGGATCTGTTGGACCTACGCCATGTTTTGGATACTCATTATCTTATTGTTTCTCCATTGCCCTCGTCTATCTCGACTTCTGGATTAAGTCTCGGTTGTAGCAGGTTGCTCTTAACCATGTATCCCTAGATCCCCATGTGGTTTAGTATTCGAAGTTGTGTAATCTTTCGTGTAATCCCTGATCTACGGAATGTAATCGCGTTTCCCCTCTTCTGGTTCTTGTTTCAAATCTCGGGACGAGATTCTTTTTAAGGGAGGTTGGTTGTAACACCCCTGGTGTTACGATCTTGTTTAGCACCAAGATTTAGGCCTAAGTAAAAATTTTCAAAACGAGTTTCTTGGATTTTTTATTTAAAAATATACTTGATGCGATAAGAGAATCCCGTATGACTTAGTTTTGTGGACTCAAATAAATGCCCAAGTTAAATTACGCAGTGCGTAGAAATATTTAGGAATGTCGAACGACGATGCCAGTGAATGGTATGTTCTGTTAGATTAAGCATGAAAATTAATTTTTACAAATAAAATAAAATCCATTAATAAATAGAACGATATATATATATATATATATGCTCATATGTTTATTTTGAAAAGCAAGCTCAGTTGAAAAGCCTTGGTTTAGTTATTGACTTGCAAGCGAACGGCTCCACAGTGATGACAGGACGTCTCCCTGCCCTGCTCCGTCGCTTGTCGTCAGTAGTGCGTTCCCCCTTGTTTGAAGTCAATCAACTCCGGTTTATTAGCGTCGCGCCGCATCGTCGAGTTCCGTTGTCGTGCCACTGCTCCCTCTCCATCGCGTCCTTTCTCTGATGATTGCCTTAAAGGAAGTTGGTCGGGCTGCTGTTGCCATGTACTACTCTGCTTTTTTTCCTTTCCTCACTACCAGTTTCGTCGCTTCACCCTGTGCCTCTTAGGCGTGCGCTCTGCTCTCTGCTGTCTGCCGTGGCTGACGAGCAAAAACTTCAAGTCCCGACGCGCCAAGGCAAGTCAGGCCGGGTCACCTCCGTGTCGGCAGCGTTGCTCCTCTCTCTCTCCCTTTCTTTTTCTATAGCCGTGACGAGATGTCTCTGCTCTAGTCTGCCATGGCCGGTCCCTTTTCATCTCCTCGCGCGCATAGGCGCACCCGTACCACCGGTGCCCCTCCTCCTCCCTCCGCACCTTCCTCCTTGCGTGCGCGCCGCTGTTGCACAACCGCCGTGCCTGAGCACCCCCCTCCTTTTCCTTCACTGTCGCGGTCACGTGCGGCTGCCGCGCCTGCCCTAGTCCACGCTGGCCCACGCCCCTTGGTCCCGCGGCTGCCCACAGCTGTGCGTCGCACCACCGCCGCTGGGCTATCGTGCCGCATCCGGCCGCCCATGCCCCATGCCTGCTCGCCCTTCTCACCCACGCCGCTCCACCTCTATGCCTCACCGCAGCGCCCCATCGTCGGCTACGCCTTCCACCGCCACAAGACCGCCCCGCTGTCGCCTTGCACTGAGCTCTGCACCACCTCGCCTTCCGCCGAGCTCTGCACCGCCTCGCCTTCGCACCATGCTGATGCTGCCGAGGTGGGTTGCCACGCACCGCTGATGCCGCCGTGGGCTCCACCTTCCGTGCCTGGTCTGCCGGTGCCGAGGGGCTGCCTCGCCAGCCACAGTGCCGCAACCGCCCGCCGCATCGCCTTCGTTGGTCACCGGCCGGAGCTCCTCTACCGTCCTCTGCTCCTCTGTATGTGGAGGATGATGAAAAGGGTATAAATCCAAGCAGAAGTTTTATACAAGGTCCTTATTGTGAAATACTTGACTCGTTTGAATAGTGAGCTAGATAGTAGGTTGATTAGCTAAAAACTAGGGGTCTTTTATACATAAAAATGCACCAAGACTGGGCCACGTTGCGCTAGGTCGGCCTTGTGCCGCCCAGCCTGGGCCGCCCGCGCCGTTGTTGTTGCGGCTGGGCCGCTAGCGCCGTGCGCTGGGCCGCCCGCACCGTTGTTGTCGCGGCTGGGCCGCTGCGCCGCGTTGGGCCGCGCCTGCCCCACCTGGGCTGCCGTGGCCGCTGGTCCAGGCGAGCTAGGCCGCTTCGAGCCCAAGGGTCTTTTCTTCTTCTTCGGTATTTTGTTAATATTAGTAATCGGCTGAATGTTTGGAAATTCGTAGTAAATAATAGAAAAATCATAAAAATGTCAAACCAGTTCTGTTAAGTTTCTAAAATCATGGTCTATCTGATAGGGTATTTCGTTGGCATAGGTTCCGTATGTTTTTAGGGTTGCTCTAATTATTTTAAAGTGTTTAATATTGTTAAAAGGTGAACTTGTAGGAATTTCCATGATAAATCGGTAATAATATTAACTCTAAAAATTTTATAGTAAATTACTAATACTATTATCTGCTCACTGTAATTTTTGCAGCTCAATAATAATTAGTTGCTAGGTAGATAATGATGCCCTATTTCGAATAAAGATTAAATTGGTGGAATAGAAATAAAGAAACAACTTGGGTTTATATAACTAAAATAATTGTTGGGACATAATGCCTTATTCGACAACATGGATACGTAGATCAGCGTTAGAGCTATCTCGTTAGTTTGTGAGGCGTGATCGGATTTCTAAGCATTTCGGCCGTCGTTGATTATTTACATCTATGCATTTGCATCAATACATATCATAGAGGTACGATGATGGGTGAATGGATCAATTGAAGGATGATTGGAAATCCAAAGATGGTGTAATGATATTCTCTCTAGGAGATGATGCAATGGGCTTTCTATTCAGTTGATGGTGGATGATTTGAAGATGCAGATACTAACTTTTTAGTATATATCTTACCTAGGCAAGCCCCGGTGCATAACCCCTACTTTTCTGCAGTTTAAATTATATTTGTGCATTAAGTTTTAAGGAGTTGAATGAAACCCACTTGCATATATATATATATATATATATATATATATATATATATCTTTATCCTATGAGTCTTACTAGTATGTCAGGATCGTGTAGATTGCTATGCTATAGGACTCCGGTAGAAGTTGAGTGATGGCTGTCACTCACGAGAGATAGGAAATATATTATTGGATTATTATCACTTGAAATATATAAAAATGGTGGAAAAGGAAAAATGGTGACCGGGCAGGGATATGGTTTGGGTATTGGTGGGTGTGAGAGGTTGTGTTGCCGTGGACGCGGGGCATGGCTTGGTTACACTGCTTTTCCTGTTTGTGTCGGTTAAGGACCAGCCGTTGCAATGGACGCGAGGCAAGTCACAGATCTATTGTCCCAAGCACATACTTGGGTATGGGTGCTTGGAAGACTTGTTGCTCTCTTGTCGTGGGTTCCGGCTCTTTCCGGACCGACTGTCAGGGTTTTGTTTTGGTGGAGGAGGTCCTTTCACCGCACTGAGTCTAGGACTTAGGGATGAGGGCTTGGAGTCCCAGTTTGGATGGGGACCTAGGATCCCAAGATAGGAGGGTGATGGGTTGGTCCTGCTTGTGCCTGGGGTATAAGCGGGGCGTGTGTTATTGGGGCACCCAGCTGGGCACATTGGTTCACGAATCGCCGCTGAGTCGGTACGACTTGTCTTACCTCTAGCACCATAGTAAGAACTGAAAGATAAAAGATGGAAGAAAAGGAAATCTGATTGCTTATCACCTGCTTACATAGATGGTTATTTAATGAACCAATGTGGCTATTAATAAAAATCAAATATAAGGATGCACGCTTAGTAATGCTTCCTACAAATGCAATGAAGTCACAAGCCAGATAGCCATGCATATCCTGGGACATAATGTCTTGCTGAGTACAATTGAGTACTCAGGGTTTTATTGCCCCTGTTGTAGGTGACAAGTGGATGCTAGAACCGACCCTTGTGTGTGGATACGTCCTTTTGGGCTCAGCGAGGATTCCTTTATGTTGTGATCGTAGTTGTTATTTAGAACTCTCACCAAATGCTTTTATAAATGAAAGTTTCATAATCTATTGTCGAAGTTTATATATCAATACTTCATCATGTCATGATTAGATATTCAATTCCGCTATAATTCTAATCACATGTTTATATTCCGCTGTTCAATTAAGTTGTTCATAACTTTGATAATATGATTACATTCCGCTGTTATAATAATAAATATGGTACTCTAATATTGTTTTAAAAGTGGTGTAAGAATTGGTTAAGAATGATGTAAGCTTTATTCTCTCATTTGTGATCCTGATGGAAAAATGTGGATTTTCGGGTTCTCCCCTGGGGTGTGCCCGACATAACCGAGTAATTTGGTGTTCTCCCTTGAGTGCTTAGTGTCTAATGGAAGACGAGCACTCTTGGAAGGCATTAGATTAGGCGGTTCTACCACAACTAGGGCACACTATGTGCTGATGCCCTTGCGCGACCATGCTCACTGGTCCCACTACAATAGCGTAATCCAAGGTTCCAATGCATGGTCTCCAGGAGGGGCCTTCCTTCGACGGTGATACTCAACAAGAATGTGGGGTCCATGTGGAACCAACTATGGGTACTATGGATTTGGATGGTTAGTTGACATAGGAGTAGCTTCATTCAACTCCAATAGGCTGTATAAGCAATGACTTCAATGTGAACGAGTTCAAACGAAAAGAGGAGCAGGAGGAGGAGGACAGGATCGGTGATGTAGTTAGCAGTGATTCAGATGATTCGGATGATGACCAAGGAGGTAGAGATGCTATGCCAACACCGGTTGATGCCATGCCAGTACCGGTTCATGCTATGCCAGCCCAGGATAGACTAGTTATAGATTTGCCAGAGGATGATACCCCCTATTATTCATGAGCTAGAATTAGCGATGCACAACAGTACGTTCCACCACCACCTTACACAATAATAGAGCTTATGCAACTGAGGTCGATGAACATACCTTTCAGTGGCGTTCCGAACTATAGGGATGTCAGCATGATGGATATGGCAGTTTGTGACACCGGTCTGCAGCTGTGTAGAAAATCATTGTATGACCATAAGAATAAAATCCTTAGCAAGGGGATGATATTCAATACAATGTCAGAAATAAAGTTGTTCCTTCTGGACTATGCTGTCTATCACCATAGGCCGTACACCATCACTCATTTGGACTAGGAGTTGAGGTACCACGTGATATGCAAAAATGGTTGTATGTGGAGGTTAAATGCACGAAAGAGACAGAGTGATGGCAAGTGGAGGATAAGTAAAGTGGTCCAACCCCACACTTACCTATCAAATAAGGGGAAGGAAAATCATTAGTAGCTCACTGCACATTACCTTGCCCATCGTATATTGGGGCTCGTTGATGACAATAATGACATTTTGGTCTCTTCCTTACAACAGTCCATATCTAGATTCGTTAAGTATGATGTGAAGTACGGAAAGGCTTGGCGTGCTAAGCAAATTGCCATGGCGATTCGTTGGGTTAGCTAGGAGGAAGCGTACAACAGGGTTCCCCAAATATTGTGTGCAATGAGTTACTACAACCCTGGCTTAAAATGGTTTATAGACACCAGATGGATATATTTGTAGAACCCGTTGAGGCATGTCCTGCATCATGTGTTCTAGTCGTTCGCACAAACAAAACATGCATTCAAGTATTGTCGGCCAGTCGTACTTGTTGATGGCACTTTCCTTATCAGAAAGTATAGGGGCACCTTGATGATGGCTGTTGCTGTTGATCTGGAGGACCAGATAGTACCCATGGCTTTTGCTTTGGCAGAGGGAGAGAACAATGAATCATGGTCATGGTTCATGCGACATCTATGTGTACAAGTGCTTGGTCCATCTCGCACTATATGTTTGATCTCGGACCATCACGTAGGGCTTCTTAATGCCATAGATGAACATATCGATGGGTTCCCGTCTCTAGTGCACAGACGGTGCATGCGACATTTTGCCGCTAATTTTTGGTGCCGTTAGAGGAAGAAGGAGGTTTGTGACAAGGTAAAGGCTCTATGTTGTGTACATACAGAGCATCAGTTCAAGGAGACAAAGAGAGAACTAGACAAGATGTTAAACAAAGCGGGTAAGGCCTGATTAGAGTGGTAGATGGAACAGAAGGCTAAGTGTTCATTAGCATATGACGAGGGTGGTTTCAGGTATGGCATCTTGACCACCAACTCATCAGAGTCTTTCAACCATGTATTCAAAGGAGTTCGGTCATTGCCTACATCTGGAATTATTGAGTTCTCATTTCACAAGTGCAACGAATATTTTGTCAAGAGGGGAAACTTGCGTCAGAGGAATCTAACTAAGCTTGGGCAATTTGGAAACACTAGATCTGAACATTTGAAGGAGGCTTAGGATTTGGCCAAGCAGCATACCACCGAGCCATATGGAGCTCACCGGCATGTCTTTAGTGTACGAGGGAAGGGTGGCACAAGCTTGGGCGGCGAACGTTATGGTGGATGAAACTACCGGGTTGATCTTGACAAAGTAAGTGCAATTGCAACATCTCTTAGATCATGCATGCCCCTTGCTCTCACATAATCATGGCCTACAGGGTTCATGGATATGACTTCGAGGGTCTACCATATATGTCACCCTTGTATCTCCATTCGAACACCATTAGTATTTGGGAGAGGAGCTTCGAGCCGTACCTTGACCTGACATAGTGGCCCCCTTATAATGGTTATGACTACTATTGGTATTTCTTAACATGTCACTTATTTGAGTACTTAGCCACCTATTATAAACCTATATCTCCTAACTTTACTAGGTTGTCATCCCCAGTGATGATGCCAGAGATATGTGTTTGTACTATATAGTATTACTACTAGAATAACACTAAGCAAATCTTATTAATTATGTGACTAGAGAGAATATATATATAAGTCTATGAATGTAAAGTATCCACAAGCACACAGATAATATACCATTGTAGCATTTTACCCGAGAGTATTCCAGGTATCGTTATTTATATTTTTACCACTAGGAAGGTCTAGCATGGATATGTATTGATAACTTATATTATTGAAAGAGAAATAAACCATAACCAATACTCTACTCACAACAGGATAAGGATAAGTATATATATATATATATATATATATATATGATAAGTAATGATAATGATAAATCACTCAGAGCACTCCTTTCTATGGCATTAGCATGGTTAGGTAGAATATTAGAGGAATAATTCCTAAGTCATTCTTAATTACAAGTCAAAGCATACATTTGATTAGTGCAATTACACCTAGTAATCATGGTTAAGATCATCATCATATCTACACCTAAGGGATATTACTAAGGAAGATTGAGGGCAGAGATCATTCTACCTTCGTAATCGGATCCTACTTGCACCTATATTCGGGGAGTGGACTACAAAGGACTCAATGGGAGTGTTACATCCACGATCTACCACATGACCTAGAATATAGGGTGTATCCGTAGGTAAACAACGTATAAGCACCATGCTTACACAATGTCAACCACCCACCCCGTGTACATCAGAGTGAGCGCTATACGAACTTATGCATAAACACAATGATAAACTAGCTATACTAAATATATAATCAAAGTAAACGTTCAACATCATAATGAAGGACATGAATAAGATGAACACTAAGATTGTCATAACAATTGTAACTAGCATATAAAAATAATGGAGAAACAAAAGAGAGAGGGATACAAAGTTTATACCAAACCACACTCTTGACAAGATCGGGAATCCAAGCGAAGTCCTGCTTGTCTCCCTCTAGATCTATCCTAACTAGCTATGCTATGGAGGAGGAGCTCTGAGGAGATTAGGGATTCTGTCTTCTCGAATGACTTGATGACTTCTGATTCCTAGGGGAGGTAGGGGCTAGATTATATAGCCTGAGGGTGCAACGTGAGCCCTTGGATCAAACCGACTTAAGCAACGGCCTAGATGCATCCTCAAAGGCGGTAGGAGACCACCATACGAAGCTGGCTGATAGGTGGGCCTAGAGGGGGCTAGGCGGCCCCACCTGCAGCCCGGGTGGCCCTCCGCTTCGGTGACGTGGCTTCTGGACCCTTCTAGAGTCTTCCCACGTAGGTACTACGGTAGAACTCCGTATTTTCCTTTGATGATTAGGTACTTCTTGGCGGTTTTTTGATTAAACCCTGCTGGAAACATAGATTCACTAAAACTCGTGGAATTTATTAGTTTAAACCCCTAAACCTTCATTGATGATTATATTTATGCCCTTATACATGTTTAATTGATGGTTTATATTGGTTGTTAACTACCGTCAACTACTCCCCCAAGCTTACCTTTTGCTAGTCCCTTAGCAAAACTAAACTTAGTAAATGGAATCTGGAGTTTAAGGAGTTTGAAAACATTGAAGCAACTCCTTAAAAGTACACATGCGTTCAAACAAGAATTCTCCTCTGGATTAGAATATTCCGATCTGACTTTCAAACTTACCTATATTACCTTAAACCATGGGGCTTCTTACCCTTCACTTGGGTCTTGAGCAATTGAAAGACAGAACGATCAAGTCAAGCACTATGTCTCAAGTTCTTTGTTCAACCATTACTCTGGAGTTTTTATTGATTTTCAAAATAAAATTCAGAGCTTCCTATTGTATGACACTCTCAAGTCTCTCAATATATGTGGTATTTATGGATACTCACCAACACAATAGTGGTGTTATGCCTTTCTCTTCCTACATCTAAGGCTTATGTGGAGCTCATAGGAGTGGAGAAAGCATAAAAGAGCATACTTGCAATACATATATTGTAAAGTCAAACCTCGGATCCAAAGAGAGTTGAGTCATACAATCAAATCAAGATGTGCATGTGTATGGATGTATATGGTGGATATATATGGTGGCTAACCTAATTCTACTATGCTCCTTGAAAACATATCTCTCTTTCTGGAACTTGAAAACAACTTTGCAAGAAAACAGGGGCTATCTTATTCATCTTCTTTATTTTTCTTTTTTCAGGCGAGCATCTGAGTACCCATTGTTTTCAATATCTCGGACACTTGTCCATTTTTTTCATCTCTTTTTTTATGAATAACTTTGCATAGCCCCATGCTTCTTTTTTCTGCAACAAAAACTTTTGAGAGATAACAAGAAGAACTTGGAGCATTTATTTGGTGGATATCTATGAAGAATATTTTTGGTGTTCACTCCCAGTGTAGGAGTAGTGCATAAATAGGTGGTGTGTATGTGATCTTGATTTTAAGAGCATGACAAACCTCTCATAAGGCATCAACAAAGCTTGACTAAACTCAATGCAAAACAAGCAGCATATATGAGTGGAAGTTTTCCTAATCTAATATCATATATGGCTCTGGTAGAAATTCAAACTTTGTCATACAAGGAACTCATCATGTAGGATTTTTATATTTTTCAAAAGATAAATCTCTAGAACTTTAGTATCACTAGGAACAAGATAAACAGTAGCTCAGACCTTCTCATATCATATTCGTCAATTACCTAGACTTAGATCAAGCATATGCTACCCACGAGTTTCAAGTTTAGAGTAAATTCTTATATTAAAACAGTCGTATCCAAAACTCGGGAGAATTTAAGGCTTAAAACTAGGTACTTGAAAGGAATCAGGATAGAGCAACTAGTCATCATTTCCATTACAAGAGATTATCCTTAGAGTCCTTTTATTTAACTCTTAAAAATAGAAAACTAGACACACACTTTTATTTTTTTTTCATTTTTAAGATCACACCTTACTATTATATATATAGCTAAGATAAACTTTTATTTTGTTTTTGTTTGTTTTGCATCTTTTTATGACTTTAGCAAATATATAGAAAACTCAAAGATAGTAAAACCAAAAAGGGAAAAAAATACTTAGCTAGATACGTGGGGGATGCTCCTCCCCCAAGCTGGATGTTGTCGTGGTCTTTCTTAAAATCTCTCTCATCCTTCTAGAAGTTGTTTTCCTCATGTAGCGGGTGTAGCAGCGGCTCAGGAAAATGTACTTCAGATGGATGGCTTTACTCTTGATCATCTTGCAAAATACTCCAACAAGAACACCAAAAACTCGTGGCACGGATTAAGATAAGGGGTTCGCAGTCATCCATTCAGAGATTTGTTATCCTTGGAGGTTAGACAGATTTCCTAATTGACAAAGTTCTAGCTGGATGTCTATCAATATATTTTTGGATTTTCTTATTTATATAATGCAGAAAGAAGTATGTATGCATGTTTATTTTTATGCCACCACAGTGAATATTCTCGTGGGTGTTTACACACCGCAGATTTATTCACATGGGGCTTAGAATTTTTTGATGTAATGATGTAATGTAGTAATGGAACTTTTTATTTTTCTTTTCTAAATGCAATACTAATGCATAAAAGTAATTATGCTAAAGTGAAAAATAATTCATGCAATGCTAAAAGTAAATATGGATAACTACCGATGTTACCTCACGGCTAGGGTTCGGATTTTTAAGTCCACCGGACAGGATTTGGCTTGAGAAGAGTCCTTTATTTTATGGGTGCATCATCCAGTCCCGGCGATGGAGACTCTGATGATTGCGCCTCTTGTGACTCTATTGACGATGTTACCTTCTCCTTCCACACCTGCTTGGTCTGTGGACTTGACTTTGGCGGAGCGGGTTCATCTTTCATAGGTGCTTCAGGTTCTTCATCTTCCCATCCATTCCATCAGGGTTGGTTCCTTTGACGTTGGGATGATCGACGTCTCCTCCTAGAGCGGCTCTTCTTCGGCTGTTCATAAGTAGTATAACTATTAAAATAACAACATACCTTTTCTCCAGGGAATTAGAAGTGGACTTGTCTAGATCCGACGTAGATGATTGCGTTGGTGATGTTGGGGAACGGTCTTCCAAGGATGATGGGTGTATCGTCTTCCTCATCACCCATGTCTAGAACCATGAATTCAGCAGGGGCATAATGATCATGTATTCTTACCATAATATCTTTTGCTATCCCCTTTGGGAATTGGATTGATTGGTCCGCCATCTATAATTGCATATATGTAGGGAACAAAGGTTCTTCACTGAATAAATATTCATATGTTACCTTGGACATTATGTTGTCCCCTGATCCAGTGTCGCAGAAGGTCTTATGGAATATTCTTTGTCCAATGGTACACTCAATCGTTGGTACACCAAGATCATCCTTCTTAGCGAGGAATGGTGAAGCGAGGAGGTGGCCGAACTCAGATCGGAGTGTGTTGATCATGTTGACCGTTTCTTCTTGTGGCTGACTGGTTTTGTTCTTCCTCCTTCTTGGTTGTTCTTCTTCTTGGTCACTGTTGTCTCTTCGGGCAAATATGGCGTCTGCGGATGTCTGGGAGATTGCAAGTTATGATTCTTGAAAGAAAACTTCTCCTTTCTATCCTTGATTGTGAAGTAGATCTTGGCACTGTTCGCGTAGATGATGGCTTTAGCGGTGCTTAGGAAAGGTCAGCCCAAAATAATGGGTGCCTTTACATATCTACCTGTTTCCAAAACCACAAAGTCTACGGAAACATATGATTGTGCCACTCGAATAATGGCATCTTCAAGATCCCTTGGGGTAACAGAGTGACTGATCTGCAAGCTGCAAACGCATATCTGTGTACAACAAAGCATCTCCATTAATTCGATCATAAATTACCTTAGGCATGATGTTGACACTTTCTCCGAAGTCATAGATAGCTTCCTGGAAAATGTGAGGTCCAATGACGATGGAGATGACAAGTCTCCCTGGATCACCTTTCTTATTAGGCAAGGTGTAATCTATCCACCTTTCTATCGATGGCTTCGTGTAGTAGTAAGCTGCATTATGAATATTGACAAGATTTGTAGTTTCTAGATCTTCTGGTTGCCCTAGAATCTTACCTTTATCGGACAGAGGAACAGTAGCTGCTAGCTGAGCTATTTGTGATTCTATCATTTTATTAAAGCTATGTTGGTTCTTAATGATAGAAGCAAAGTTATCCATTCTATTATTTATGTTCTCTAGAATTTTATCATTGGAAGCTACCTTTCTAGATAATCCTTCCATAAGTCTAGATTGGCCAGCAATTAATTCTCTCAAGGGTGGTTGATTGAAATTATTAAAATTATTACCTTGGTAATTACCTTGGTAGTTCAGCCTTTGTTGCTGGTTCCATCCTTGATTCTATTGAGGACGAGAGTAATTGTTGTTGTTGACAAAATTTACATCCTCATGGGTCTCAGGATAGCTATTCCCTGAATGCCCAGTGCTTCCAGACACTTCACATGTCATGCGAGAATCATGAATGTGCATGACTTCTTGCTTCTCATTGGCTCGATCTTCAAGCTTCTTCATCAGCAGGTCCATCTTGGCAGATAGCATGTCTACTTCCTTGAGTTGATGTATACCTCCACCTCTTTTGTGGTTTTGAGCATGTTCTTCATTCCAGCCTTGGTTGGAGGCCATCTTCTCCATAAGAGTGGTCACAGCTGGATATGTAAGTGACAAGCATCCATAGTCT
The DNA here is from genome assembly GCA_904845875.1 of Miscanthus lutarioriparius. Classification (NCBI taxonomy): domain Eukaryota; kingdom Viridiplantae; phylum Streptophyta; class Magnoliopsida; order Poales; family Poaceae; genus Miscanthus; species Miscanthus lutarioriparius. Next base: position 53,730,396 of record CAJGYO010000010.1, read on the forward strand.
CACAGGTACTGTTGGTCAACCCGTGGTAGAACGTCTACATGAGTAGCCAATTCTCCATCCCATGATGAGGGCATTCTGCAATATAATCTTGAAAGCGTTCCCATGCCTCAGGGACAGATTCATCATGTTGCTGCTAAAAACTTAAAATTCTCCCACGTAGAGCATTGGTCTTGCCTGTGGGAAAGAACTTTGCTAGGAAGGTAGTGGAGCAATTATCCCATGTAGTGTTTCTATCTTTATTGGAGTAGAACCATTACTTCACCTTCCCCAAAAGTGAAAATGGGAAGAGTTAGAGTAGTATGGCATCCTTAGTTACACCTTTGATGGTGAAGGTGCTGCAGATCAACAGGAAGTGTTGGAGATGTGCACTCACATCTTCATGTGCCTTTCAACAAAACTGGTTTGCTCGCACCATATTGATGTGAACCCGTGGTAGCTCCACTATGTGACCTCATGGACCGGCTTCCCAGCAAAGGCTCGGACCAGCAGACAACATTGCGAACCAACACGCAACTCTTGGGCCAGCCCGTGAAGTCTAAATGATAGGCTAGAAGGGCGATCCAATCTCCGACCGGAAGGCCTGGCCAAGGAGGAATGGCGCCCGCTTGCGACTCTAGCCCACCTCTCCGACCGGAGCGCTCGCTTCAGTCTCCAGCCCACCTCCAGACGGCCTCTCCGACCGAAAGGCCTGGCTAGAACACCACTTCTAACTCCGACCGAGGAAATACCAAACCCCTGCTTATAGCTCCTCTCCGACTAACGCAATCAGAGCCGACTAGGACCATCCGACCGGGGACGCCTGCTCGGTAAGGAAAAGGAAACGGACGAAGAATGTAAGGCAGGGCGCACAAGTCAAACCGCAATACCAGGGACCATACCCTGTGCACCTACCAGGCGGTACCCTATGACCCTCCTGGCACAACAGAAGCCAAGCAGTGTTGTAGGCACCAACATTTTCCCCTATAGTGTTGTGGGCACCATCAACTCCCATACCAGCCAAATACGGTAAGGCTCCCCCACGTGCCTCTGCGGCATCGACAATGTTGTGTGCGTTGGTATTTACCATACCTGGTGAACATGGTAAAACCCCTTGCATGCCTCTCGGTATCAAAAGTGTGGCAGGCACCGATGTCTGCCATACCTGAAGAAGAAGACGCAACCTCCCACGTGCATCTGACACTAAACAATATTGTGGGCGCCTACCATAATCTTGTACCCACCGGCATAGGCAACAAGACTTAGTAGTATACGTACTCTCTCCCTCTCACTTGTAAGGCCATCCCCTTCATCTATAAAAGGGGATGTGCTCTCTCCCAAAAGACTCCATTCATTCAGATCAATCAGTTTTACTAGTTCACAACAACAGAACCACCAGGTTCAAACCACAAGCACACGCTCGAACACTTAGCACATAGCGGAGCTCCCGTCACTCTCGGCCCCTCTGACCAGAGTCCGACCAGACCTCTTGTACCTCCCATCTTTCTCCTTCTCGTTTGTAACCCCACTGCAAACTTTGAGAGGCTCAGGAATAAAGTCATCGACCGACTCAAACTGGACGTAGGGCACGTTGCCTAAACCAGTATAAACCCTGTGTCATTGAGTGCTAGGCCACCTCCGATCACAATGTACGGCAAAACTACAAATATTTACATGTTGGTCACTTTTTGCACCGACAGTTGGCGCCGTCCGTGGGAAAGACGCTGTTCGTTCAACACTTTTTGGTCATCGGATGGCCCACTTTTCCGCCACCTTCGCCGTGGCGGGCTCAAGCGATATGACTCACTTCGGATCACTGGAGTTTCCTACACTCCCACCTACTGGGATGTGGGTTCCGCCCGTCTTCGAGCCATCCCAGGCCTTCCTCTTGGGAAGCCTGGACTTCGTCGCTGACCGGCTTGGCGTACTACACCTCCACGAGGAGGCACTTGTTTCGGCGCCCGTCGGAGGGGCGCACTCCATCGGCTCTGGGACGCACAATGACTTCAACGACAAGGCGCCTATGCTTCATTCCGAGCAAACTCTCTGCTCAAACCCCGCTATGAGTAATGTGCATACTGTTATTTACTCTTTATTTACTATCTCCCGCTGATTATCCGGAGGGACCGTATTGTCCGTTCCACAAACACCATACGGCCGGTTCCCCTATGGCCTTGCATCTCCTATGGACGTGTGTGCTTGGGGGCTCCAAAGGACATTGGCACCGCCCCCTCTCAGATCCGAATTCATGGGAATGGCGAGCTATGCTCCTACCACTTTCCACGAACTCATGGATAACGAGGTTGAAAGCGACGGCTCCAGCATCAGTTATGTGGTACCTAGCCACCGTTCGTCCTGGGAGTGCGCTATGGCGAACGCTCCAGGACAGTCGCCGGTGGTTGTGGAGTTTGTGCAGACTCACACCCCTCTGGACCCATGTGCAGGGGCCCTCACGCTTGCACAAGAGCACGCCGAGGAGCTACGATGACGGCGATAGAACCAGCAGCCGCCTGCGCCGGCGCGCTCGGTGCAGCACATTGTGCCCCATGCGCATGACCCAGCGGGCGACACTTAGGGTCATGCTCGCTTGGTCCAGCGTGACATCATGAACGAGGGGAATGACCCCCCACAGTTCGGTTGAGCTAGCCAGAGCATCGCCGCTGTGGCAATGCTTCTACACGGCGTTCCCGAGCCCGTCGACCCCTAGGAGCGGGCAGTCTACCGAAACCTCCGGGAGCTAGTAGAAGCCGCCACCGTTCAATAGGTGGAAAGCTCCGCATCGCGACTCCAACACACATCCTCTCTCCCCATTGGGGGAGTGGGAACGCACCAGACGGATCGCTCCATCCGCTCACCGCTACAGCCGCCAAGCGTGGCACGGGAGGCAGCGGCCGCACTGCGGTCCGACCTGGTGCCTGTTCTACACTGACCGCTAGTACGCGAGCGGCCCGGTCCATGCCAAGACGCTTACAGCGTCATTAGCAACCGGCATTAGGCCCGGCATGATGATGACGTCCACCGGGCGGCATTGAGGGCAGGCGACACGGGTCCCGGTCGAACCATCGAGGGGAGCGATGAAACACATCCCAGGCATGGTCGCCGGCCAGATGACCGGAGTCCCAGCCCTGAGGGCTCGGGACCACGGGCCTTTGGCCGGCATATCCGGAGAGCGCCGTTCCCACAGTGCTTCCGACCACCCACCAACATCGCCAAGTACACTGGGGAGATGAACCCTGATATCTGTCTCAAAGATTTTCAGCTCGCCTACCGAGCCGGAGGGGTGGTTGGTGACCTTTTCATCATTCAATATATCCCCATCTGTGTGGGGGAACATGTTCAGGCATCGCTCGAATTCCTCCCACACGACAACATCCGTGACTGGGCGGACCTCAAGAGGGTCTTCATCGGAAATTTCTAGGGGACGTATGTCCGCCATGGTAACTCCTGGGACCTCAAGGGCTGCCAGCAGGAGCCCAACGAGTCCCTACGGTATTACATCCGCAGGTTCTTCCAACGACGCAACTCCCTCCCTGATGTCATCAACGTGGACGTCATCAGCGCATTCCTCTCTAGGACGACCTACGAGTCCCTAATCCACAAGCTTGACTGCCTGAAGCCCCTTTCCACCCGTGACCTACTCGACGTTGCCACTAACCACGCCTACGGCGAGGAGGTGGTCGGAACGGTCTTCAACGGAGGCCGGGACAAAGGCAAGGCCAAGCATGTGGACCAAGATGAGGGCGCCTCCACATAGAGGGGCAAGAAGAACAAAAAGGATCGGCGCCGACCGGACAACACCACGTTGGTCGCCGTAGTTGATCGCACGGACAAGCAGCCCCAACAAGGCCTGCCTGACCACTTCAACGAGCTCTTGTATAGCCCATGCACCAACCACGCCTACCCCATCAAACACTTCTACAAGGATTGCGAGCTCCTCAAACGTTTCCTCCGACAGGCCGACGGGTCGAAAGAAGGAGACGACAAAGAGGCGGCAACCAAGAAAGGGGGCGTGGCGGGCAAGGACAGAGATGGTTTCCCTGACCCTAAGGAATGCATCATGATCTTCGGTGGATCCGACACCATCTAGTCCAAGCGCTAGCACAAGGTGCGCAATAGGGAGGCATGCGCCGCCGAGATGGCCGTCCCCTCCTTCCTCAGCTGGTCGGAATCTCTGATCACCTTTGATCAAAGGGACCATCCCTCCCACGTCGCGGGACCGGGACACTACCCGCTCGTCGTTGATCCCATCGTCCGCAAGAAGCATCTCACTAAGGTGCTGATGGACGGAGGCAACGGCCTCAACATCCTCTATGTCGACACCCTCGACGCCATGTGCATCCCCTGGTTGGAACTCCGCCTAGCGGGCTCTCCCTTCCATGAGGTGATCCTGGGAGCATAGGCTTACCCACTTGGGCAGATCGACCTGCCCATCACATTTGGCAACCGAGCCAACTTCCGCTTGGAGGTCCTCACCTTCGAAGTGGTGGACTTCCCAGGGTCCTACCATGCCATCCTAGGGCGGCCATGCTACGCCAAATTCACGGCAATCCCCAACTACACCTACCTCAAGCTAAAGATGCCGGGACCGAACGACATCATCACAGTGAGCAGCGCCTTCTCGCACACCTTCACGTGCGACCACGAGCATTTCGAGCTCACCACCGCGGTCGTCAACTCGTCCGAGCTCCCGTGGCTCGAGGAGTCGTCGACCTAGTAGTCCCGGACTGTAACAAACCAACCTCCTCGACGGCCTTCCGCCCGCTCGAGGAAACCAAGGTGGTGGGAATCGACCCCACTGACCCAACCAAGACGGTGCGGATCAGGACCCAGCTCCGGCCAAATAGGAATATGAGCTCGTTGACTTCCTGCACGCTAACCGTGATGTCTTTGCATGGAAGCCATCTGACATGCCGGGCATACCGTGGGACATTGTCGAGCACACACTACGCCTCATTCCAGGCTCGAAGCCTGCTAAGCAACGCCTGTGCCACTTCGATGGTAGGAGGCATAGGGCCATAGGCGAAGAGATCGCCAAAATCCTGGCAGCCGGATTCATCAGAGAGGTATTCCCACTGACTGGCTCTCCAATCCCGTTCTTGTTAAAAAGAAGATCGGGACATGGAGAATGTGTGTTGATTATACTAGCCTCAACAAAGCATGTCCAAAGGATCACTTTCCTTTGCCGCGCATAGACCAGATAGTCGATTCCACCTTGGGTTGCGAGATCCTCTCCTTTCTGGATGCCTACTCGGGCTACCACCAGATCACGATGAAAGAGTCTGATCAGCTCGCAACCTCATTCATCACCCCATATGGTTCATACTGCTACGTAACCATGCCTTTTGGTCTGAAGAACGTTGGCGCCACCTACCAAAGGTGCATGCAGCAATGCTTTGCCGACCAAATCAACCCGCTCGACCAGCCTAATCAAGCCGAGCAGTCGAAACCAATAATCACCATCTATGTTGATGACATAGTGGTCAAAACGGCTCAAGCTTGTGACCTGATCGCAAACTTGGCCACAATGTTCACAAATCTCTGAAGGTTCAACCTCAGATTAAATCCTGAGAAATGTGTTTTCGGGGTTCCAAAGGGGAAGCTGCTAGGATACATTGTGTCCGAGCGTGGCATCAAGGCCAACCACAAAAAGATCACGGCCATTTCCAACATGGGCCCTATACGCAACGTCAAGGGCGTGCAAAGGCTCACTGGCTGTCTGGCTGCCCTGAGCCAATTCATCTCCTGGTTCGATGAATGGGGGATGCCACTCTACAAGCTCCTCAAAAAGACAGATGCCTTCGTCTGGACTAAGGAAGCTCAGCAGGCTCTGGAGAGCCTCAAAGCATCACTAACATCGGCCCCAATCCTCGTCGCTCCCGAACGCAGAGAACCCCTCCTCCTCTACATCGCGGCAAGCAACCATGTGGTGAGCGCCGCCCTGGTCGTCGAAAGGGAGGAGCCGGGACACCACCTTAAGGTCCAGCGGCCCATATACTTCGTCGGGGAGGTACTCACCGACCCCAAGGTCTGGTACCCCCAGGTGTAGAAACTCCTGTATGCCGTGCTGATGGCGACCCGGAAGCTCCTGCACTACTTCATACCCGCTCGGAGACATTGTCCGCAACCACGATGTCGCGGGACAAATCTCCAAATGGGCACTCGAACTCATGGGCCACGACACCAGGTATATCCCCCGTACTGCCATTAAGTCTCAAGCTCTCATGGATTTTGTTGCCGAATGGACGGAGCTCTAGCTACCGACCCTAGATGTCACCCACGAGTACTGGACAATGTACTTCGACGGGTCCATCATGGCGCCCGACTCAGGGGCTGGAGTGGTTATGATCTCCCCAAATGGGAGTAGGCTCCGCTACGCCATCCGCCTCTACTTTTTAGCCTCAAACAACGCCATGGAGTATGAGGCCCTCATCAATGGACTACGCATTGCCATCGAACTTGGTGCTACATGACTCTACATTCGCGGCGACTTGGAGCTAGTTGTCGATTAGGTCATGAAGGAGTCCTCCTGCAAAAGCCCCCTCATGGCAGCATACTACCAAGAGGTGCGCAAGGTCAAGGACAAATTCTAGGGAATCGAGCAGCATCATGTCCCTCGAAAGGACAACGATGCCGCCGATTTCCTTGTAAAATTGGCCGCCAGGTGAGATCTGTCTCTGAGTGGGATCTTCATCAATGATCTCCTCGAGCCATCTGCCCACGTCCTGGAAGGTCCGATCCAGACAAACCCCGACACCAACCCGGTGCTCGGGGGCTCCGACCCCGACACCAAGCCAGCGCTCGAGGCTCCAACCCCATTGCCTCCATGGCGATGTCGCCCGCTGATGTCGCCATATTGGCACTCGATCAAACCGACTGGCAAGCACCACTACTCGCCTACCTCCTCAAGGAGGTTCTCCCACCCAAAAGGACTGAAGCCCAATGGATCGCTCGACGCGCCAAGACCTTTGTCGCGCTCGGTGATGAACTCTACAAACAAAGTCAATCGGGGGTACTCATGAAGTGCATCCCTACCAACCAGGGGAAGCAGCTCCTCCTTGAGGTCCACGCCAGGATCTGTGGACATCACATGGCCCCAAGGTCGCTGGTCGAAAAAGCCTTTCACCATGGCTTTTACTGGCCCACCACACTATGAGATGCAGAGGAGGTCATCCGCAGGTGTGAGGGATGCCAATTCTATGCTCGGCAAACCCATTTGTCGGCGCAGGAGCTTCAAACCATCCCCATCACCTGGCCATTCGCGGTTTGGGGCCTTGACATGGTAGGGGCCCTCTAAAAGGGCCCGGACGGCTTCACTCACCTACTCGTAGCAGTCGACAAGTTCACCAAGTGGATAGAGGCCATGCCCATCACCACCATTCGCTCGGAAGACAAGGTCAAATTCTTCCTCGACATCATCTACCGGTTCGGCGTTCCTAACTGCATCATCATTGACCACGGGACTAACTTCACCAGGAAGAAGTTCTAGGACTTCAGTGATGGATACGGCATCCGGATCTACTAGGCCTCGGTCGGACACCCACGTATTAATGGTCTGGTCGAGCGTGCCAATGGCATGGTCCTCCAAGGACTTAAGCCACACATCTTTGACCGACTCAACAAGTATGTGGGGTGATGGATTGCAGAGGTTCCAGTGATCCTCTAGAGCCTAAGCATGACCCTAAACTGATCCATAGGGTTCACACCCTTCTTCCTAGCCTACGGAGCTGAAGCAGTGCTGCCCTCTGACCTCGATCACGGTGCCCCAAGAGTGAAGGCTTTCGACCGCAACCGAGCTGCGGAGGCTTAGGAGGACGCAATCGACCTGCTCGAGGAGGCCCATGAGACAACCATCATTTGCTCTGCTCGCTACCAGCAAACTCTCTGCAGGTACCACGAAAGGAAGATCAGGGGAGGATCCTTGAAGTCGGCGATCTCGTGCTCCGGAGGACCCAATCAACGAAGGAAAAACACAAGCTCTCTCCACCATGGGAAGGACCCTATACGGTGACCGAAGTGATCTGACCAGGCACCTATCGACTGGAGGACGACAACAACAATGTTCTCACCAACACTTAGAACATTGAACAGCTATGTGGTTTTTCCCCTAAATTCGGTCTTACCGCTTTTATTCAATACTTGCTCCTGTAAAGCACCCCAGCCTGAACACTCTCAGCCTGGGTCGCTCGGGGGCTCCATGAGGGTACAATACTAAATACTACCTCTCTTTTTTACTATCACATGGTAAAGAACTTTTTGCATGAACGAAAGCGCATTCCATTCCTTTGATTACCCTACGTAACTTTGTTCTTACTCCCAACTAAACGCACCCCGCCATGACCTACGGTTATGAACAGCCGAGCCCCGCGGGCCGTGCCTAGGTTCCTAAAAGTTGCAGCCTATGGAACGAAAGGGCAGGTGCAAAAAAGAAAGGATAAAAACAAAGCTATGCTAGGATAAAAAACAAGGAACGGATAGTGATTCTATCACAAAAATAGAACTGATGCAATCATTGATACAAAAAACTGTTCACACGGGGGCTCCCCCACGAACTTAACAATTAGATTTGCTAACTACTTCTACTCCAAATACTACTGTGGCCGCTCAGCGGCATCAGCTGATGCCAAAGGAGAAGCCACGGGCCTTGCCGGATTCCGCTCCCTCAACTTTGGCGAGCGCAACGGGCACCTCAAGGGCCCCGCCGGTTCCGCTCCCTCAACTTCGACGAGCGCAACGGGTACCTCAAGGACCCTGCCCGGTTTTGCTCCCTCAACTTCAGTGAGCACAACGGGTACCTCAAGGGCCCCGCCCGGTTTCGCTCCCTCAACTTTGGCGAGCGCAACGGGTACCTCAAGGACCCCGCCCGGTTTTGTTCCCTCGACTTCAGCGAGCGCAACGGGTACCTCAAGGGCGTCGCACCCATAGATGCTCAACAGAAGAGCATGGAGACCCTGACCTTTTGATGCAGTCGAGGTAGCTCCTAGGCAGGGACGCTGCCCGCCGAGGTATGGCGACCGTGGCTAGAAGATATCTCATCAAACTTTATGAACTGGCCAACTTGAGCAGCTGCAGGCATGGAACCCTCCACCAGCACGATCCTTGGCAACTTCCCCTCTGACATGGCTCGCTCGATGAAGATCCACCAGAAAGAGTCCACGCACGGCTCCATCCCGAAAGAGGCCTCGCAGATGAATCTAGCGCACCGCCTCCTTCGGCGGAAGCCACCCCTTCTCAGGCAAAAATAGCTAGCACCGCCTCGGGAAGCCTCTACCTCAACATTGCGCTCTGGATTCACAGAGGGATCTATGATTTCTCCCCCTCGTTTACCCTCTCTCTCACTTAGGAACCACCGCGGCATACAAGCACTCTTGGTGAGAAGGAAGAAGGAGGAGAGGCGATAGTTGGAGAATAGGCAAAGGACTACGCCGAGAAGCCCTCTCCCTTCCCCTATTTAAGGAGAAAATGTAGCAGCTGAAGATGGGCAAAGGATCAGAGCAAAAAACTCTCTCCCTTCCCCCATTCAATACGGATGGGAAACAATGGGATGCGCCCTGACCGATGGGACACACATTGATCGATGGAAGGACGCCTGATCAGACGGGACATGGCCTGGGTACGGCCCACCACTACCGCATGCCGGGCGCAAGAACCAAAGCGCCACCCCATGCAAATATCCCTCCGCCTTCCCAGGCGGGACTTAGGAAGGCCCAAACAACGGGATCTCCGCCAGGAGAGACCAACGGGCTTCCTAAGTCTAATCGAACGGCTCATGCAAACGCCGAGAGACAGGTAAGGAGCAAAGGGATGCCCCATGTGGCCCATGCCGACCCCATCACAAACGACGAGCATGGATCCTAGTCGAATCATCAAGGTAACACTACCGACCCTCGCTTCTTCTTTATATAATCATTCATACATCCATACACACATTCATTCCATATGTCCGCACCCTCGGACGATTCTACCTGAATAGCCCGGGGGCTCGGGAACTAAGGCATCGCACATGCGGCTAAATGCATCACAACGCTCCATGTTGCGTCATGAAGTGGCTGTTGCCTCATTCAAACATGAGCAACGACTGACCGGGGTTTGAAGGCCGACCCACGAAGGGCTCAAGGCCGCCTCGCATCAAACAGAGCTAGGGGAGAAAACACAGATGAGCCCCGTGCGGCCCTCGCCCAGTCTGCCTCGAAGCGGACAGGGTCATCTCAACCTTCTCGTTCGATCCTAAACCTCTGCCAAACCCATAGAATCTCCATCGAGGGGAGGCCAGCGGGCCAACTGGGTCGGTCTCCGGAATGACCCAGGCATCTACCAGGTTGCAGGTTAAGGAGCAATGGAATGTCACAAGAGGGCTATGTCGACCCCATCATGAACGACGGACCCAGATTCCACTCGATCATACCCATTAGCGAGCTCACCGAGCGCATCACTCGAGCCCGAGCCATCGAGGCATGCAACAAAGCTCAGCCCCTCCGATTGTGAGAAACTGAGGACGAGGTAACGCACAAAACTTGAACCGACCCCTACCAAGCCCAATGAGGCTCAGGGGCTCAAGACACCAAAACTAACTGCCTCGGCTGCACGGGCTGCACAGACACCAGGATCCGCGATCTCCATCTCGCCCAATCCCTAAACTAACTGCCTCGGCTACGCGGGCTGCACCGACGCTAGGATCCACAAGCTCTGTCTCGCCCAATCCCTAAAACTAACTGCCTCGGCTGTGCGGGCTACACCGACGCCAGGATCTGTGAGCTCTATATCGCCCGATCCCTAAAACTAACTACCTCAACTACGCAGGCTACACCGACGCTAGGATCCGTGAGCTCCATCTCGCCCAATCCATAAAACTAACTACCTCAGCTACGTAGGCTGCACCGACGCCAGGATCCGCGAGCTCCGTCTCGCCCGTTCCCTAAACTAACTGCCTCAGCTATGCGGGTTGCGCCGATGCCAGGATCCGCGAGCTCCGCCTCGCCCGATCCCTAAACTAACTGCCTCAGCTGCATGGGCTGCGCCAACGCCCGGATCCACGAGCTCCATCTCACCCGATCCCTAAAACTAACTGCCTCAGCTACGCGGGCTACACCGACGCCAGGATCCGCGAGCTCTGTCTCGCCTGATCCCAAAACTAACTACCTCGGCTGCGCGGGCTACACCGACGCCAGGATCCGCGAGCTCCATCTCGCTCGATCCCAAAACTAACTTCCTCGATTGCGCGGGCTGCACCGACACCTTATTTGACAACTCTGTCTCAACTAAAATACACACGCACGCCCGCTGACAACCCCCCCCCCCGAACAATTCTACCCGAATCACCCGGGGGCGCGGGGGCTACACCCACGGGTGCGCTCGCGCGCACCCGCTGACGAAAGGAAACCACCCCCGCTGGCAACATGAAAACCCCCTAGACAATTCTACCCGAATCGCCTGGGGGCTCGGGGGCTACACCCATGGGTGCGCTCGCGTGCACCCACCATCAAGACAAAAATCCCCCAGACGATTCCACCCGAACCGCCTGGGGGCTCGGGAGCTCCTATCGGGTTCATAAACCCGGGGTCCCTCATGGACCGGCTTCCCAGCAAAGGCTTAACCCAGCAGACAACATTGCGAACCAACGCGCAACTCTTGGGCCAGCCCGAGAAGTCTAAACGACAGGCCAGAAGGGCGATCCAATCTCTGACTAGAAGGCCTGGCCGAGGAGGAATGGTGCTCGCTTTTGACTCTGGCCCGCCTTTTCGACCAGAGCACTCGCTTCGTTCTCTAGTCCACCTCCGGACTGCCTCTCCGACCGGAAGGCCTGGCCAGAACTCCACTTCCGACTCCGACCCGCTTCTCCGACCGGGGAAACGCCGAACCCCTGCTTATAGCTCCTCTCCAACTAATGCAATCAGAGCCGACTAGGAGCAACCGACCGGTGACGCCCGCTCAGTAAGGACCAGGAAACGGACGAAGAATGTAAGGCAGGGCGCACAGGTCAAACTGCAATACCAGGGACCATACCCTATGCACCTACCAGGCAGTACCCTACGACCCTCCTGGCATGACAGAACCCAAGCAGTATTGTAGGCGCCAACATTTTCCCCTATAGTGTTGTGGGCGCCATCAACTCCCATACTAGCCAAATACGGTAAGGCTCCCCCCACGTGCCTCTGTGGCATCAACAGTGTTGTGGGCACCGGTATTTACCGTACCAGGCAAACATGGTAAAACCCCTTGCATGCCTCTTAGTATCAACAGTGTGGCAGGCACCGACGTCTGCCATACCTGAAGAAGACGACGCAACCTCCCACGTGCATCTGACACTAAACAATATTATGGGCGCCTACCATCATCTTGTACCCACCGACGTGGGCAACAAGACTTAGTAGTATACGTACTATCTCCCTCTCACTTGTAAGGCCATCCCCTTCATCTATAAAAGGGGATGCGCTCTCTCCCAAAAGACTCAATTCATTCAGATCGATCAGTTTTACTAGTTCACAACAACAGAACCACCAGGTTCAAACCACAAGCACATGCTCGAACACTTAGCACATAGCGGAGCTCCCATCACTCTCGGCCCCTCTGACCAGAGTCCGACTAGACCTCTTGTACCCCCCATCTTTCTCCTTCTTGTTTGTAACCCCACTGCAAACTTCGAGCACCTGGGCTCAGGAATAAAGTCGCCGACCGACTCAAACTGGATGTAGGGCACATTGCCTGAACCAGTATAAACCCTGTGTCATTGAGTGCTAGGCCACCTCCGATCACAATGTACGACAAAACTACAAATATTTACGTGTTGGTCACTTTATGCACCGACAGCTGGCTTGAGCTCGAATCCATTATCTCTGACATAGACTATCGGTCTAGTATGGATGTTAGCCATAGTTGGAGCAAAGAATTCATGGAGTCTCCTGTTAGCCATGGCTTCAAATTCTGGTGTTAAGCTTCGCCTTATATGGTTGTCTTCCAACTTCAAAGCTAAGACTTTCTTGAGTTTAGCTCTGGTCTTCCTGATTATTGCTTCTGGATCTTTAACGTAGTTTGTCGGAAGGTCAAAACCGGTTATACATTACCCTACATAAGATACACAAGTAGACAAAACAAGGGTAAGCCTGTTTGAGCAGAGGTCAATGGTTATCTCAATCCCATCAATAAGTATAAGTTTATCAATACTTTCTTTGCTAGTTACCTTCCCCGGCAACGGCGCCAAAAATGTTTGTTGGTATTTCTTAACGTGACAAATGTTTGAGTACTTAGCCACCTATTTGTCAGTGTTTCGGACCGGGGGTCCTCTACCAACTAGTGAATTTGAACTGCGTGCCCCTAATCCCGGATGGTGATGCAAAGAGACACAAGGTTTATACTGGTTCAGGCAATCGATGCCCTACGTCCAGTCTGAGAGATCGATCTTGTATTCCTTGCACCGAAGTGCTAGTAGTAGGGGGTTACAAGTTGTGGAGAGAGGGAGCTAATCCTGTGTCTCGGCGAGGTGTCATGTGGGCTGCTTGAGACATTGCTCTCAGCCATTTGGGATGTGTGTGTGTGAGCTACCAGGTCTTCTCCCTATTTTTCTTTTCCTAAGGGGCCCAAGTCCTCTCCTTTTATAGTTGAAGGGAGGACAAGGACAATACATGTCTTGACTATCTGGCATCGTGCCAACAGCAGGGCGGTGTGTCCCAAGCCACGTGGCCTGTTCTCCTATGGCGGGCGTGGTCGCCGGAGTGGTCCATCCTTGGAGCTTTGGGCGACGACGGTTGGTCACATCCGACCACTGCATCATGGGGAGCTCTGGGCTACCTCGGAGCAGGTGCGACGGCCAGGACGCGGATCGCTGTGGATTGGTGGCGCGTGAGGCCGAGGCTGCACCGCAGTGGGGGTCTCGGTGAGCACGAACCCCGAGATAGCCGAGACCTTGGTGTATAGTTTCGAGGCTCTGAGAGGGCGGCTGATCTAGCGCGCTGGCTTGGAGGCGGTGATGACCCGGGCCAAGTAGTCCGCGCGATGTTGTTTTTGAGGCAGGGATTGCGGGGCACAGTGCAGTGTGGGTGCTGATCGTGGGCACAGCGTCAGAACACAGTGGCCGGTAATCCCAGCCGGTATGGGCATAGTGCAGTGTGGGCGTTGATGCGACCTCAGGTCCCGTCGGCCATTCTGTGGTGTCAAGCCATCGTCCGGCTGAGATTGTGGGAGTGGTTGAAGTATTAATGGGACATGACGTGCTGTAAGGAGGGTCGGTCGAAGCGGGGCGACGGACTATGGATAAGCTGGCCTCACGCAATACGGAGAATGAGGCCTTACACGTGAGACGGAGGGCGGAGCCTCATGCAAGACGGAGATCGGACTCCTTGCTGAGGCCTTCCGTGAAGAGCCTCGCGCGAGGTGGAGATTGCGCCAGGACGCTGAGACCTTCTGCGAGAGGCTCGAGATGAGGCGGAGAGCCTGGCGGGCTTGGACGTGGCGGGTGAGGGGCCCATGGCTTACCTTCTAGCTTTGTATTTTGATGGGACTTAAGTGCCCCCTTTGATGTTCGCTCGGGGTACCCCGTCCTAAGGTACCCGACAGTAGCCCCCGAGCCTCCGGGGGAGTGCGTGCACTCTCCCTGAGGGTTCGCCGAGGCTTGGTTTATTCCCGCTCCCGTAGGAATTAGGTTTTGTTTCTTGAGGTTCCGGTGGGTTCGTGCGAGCACACCCGTCTGGTGTAGCCCCCGAGGCCCTGGACGAGTGGAGTTACTCCTCCAGGGGCTTTTTTCGTTTTCGCGTTTGAGCGAGGAGTTTTTATCGCATTTGCCGAGCCCACAAGCGCAAGTTCGGGTTGCGGGGGTCTCGGCAAGGCTGCAGGAAAAGCCCTCTAACTTCCGCACAAAGCGAGAGGTCCGTCAGGGATCCCCCTGACTTTGGGTACGACCCTCATGCTTCCTTTTCATTCGGAAGGAGGGGTGGAATGTGCCAGGCTACCCTCGATGGGCACGAGCGTGAGCACTTCTAGTGAGCTGTTATCGGGTAGTCCGAGTGGAGGCCCGAACCCCGTTCGCTAAGGGTCAGCTAGCGGTCCGGAGACGCACTCCAAGAGTACCAGAGGGTTTCTCTAGTGGGTGCCGAGGCCGTTCGCTGGGCCTCGGTGGCTCGGTGCCTCCCTATAGTGGGATCCCATTCGGAGACTTCCCTGCCGGTCTCGGACATGACTTAGGAGGCCCCGAGCGATCGAGCGATCGTTCGCTCGGGCCTCGGCCATTCGTAGGCTCGCCCCAAGGTCGTCCCTGACTCTGTTGCCCTAGGGCGACTGTCGAAACCTCTAGAGGCCCAGCCTTCGAACCCCTGGACCGTAACGGGCTCGGTGCCCTTTATCGTATTTGTAACGGAACTTCTAGCGTGGACTTAGACCGTTTATCTTTGTCTTGGGCGCAGGAGGAGCCCCCGAGCCTCCACCAAGAGCAGGAGGGCAGTCAGGGGTCCCCTGGCTTTTTCATCTGACCCTCACATGTCCTTTTTGTTCGGACGGAGGGTTTGTTTGCTGAGCCCATTCTGGTGCAAGCCGGAGCTGCTGGTCTCGGCAAGGTTGCAGGAAGAGCCCCTAGCCTCTGCGCGGAGCGAGAGGGCCGTTGGGAGTTCCCCTAGCTTTTTATACGCCCCTCGCGCGTGAGGGTTTGTTTGCCGAGGCCCCTTTGGGCGCCAGCCCAGGTCGTGGGGTCTCGGCGTATCTGCAGGAAGAGCCCCCTAGCCTCTGCATAGGGCGAGAGGGCCGTCGGGAGCTCCCCTGTCTTTTTGTACGACCCTCATGCTTCCTTTTTGCTCGGAAGGAGGGTTTGTTTTGCCGAGCCCCTTTGAGTGCGAGCCGGGGTCACCGGGTCTCGGCAAGGTTGCAGGAAGAGCCCCTTAGCCCCTGCATAGAGCGAGAAGGCCGTCAGGGGTTCCCCTGACTTTTTGTACGACCCTCATGCTTCCTTTTCGCTCGGAAGGAGGGGTGGAATGTGCCTCGCTACCCTCAGTGGGCACGAGCGGTGGCACCTCCGGTGAGCTGTTTTTGGGTAGTCCGAGTGGAGGCCCAAACCCTGTTCGCTAGGGGACGGCTAGTGGTCCAGAGACACACTCCAAGAGTACCAGAGGATTTCTCTAGTGGGTGCCGAGGCCGTTCGCTGGGCCTCGGTGGCTCGCTGCCTCCCTACGGTGGGATCCCATTCAGAGACCTTCCTGCCGGTCTCGGACACGACTTTGGGCGTCCCAAGCGTTTCGCTTGCTTGGGTCTCGGCCCCGTATAGGCTCGCCCGCGGTCGTCCCTGACTCTGTTATCCTGGGGTGGCTGTCGAAACCTCTTGGGGCCCAGCCTTCGAACCCCTGGACTGTAATAGGCTCAAAGCCTGGTTCCTTCATATGAAAGGAATAGGCTGTGGGGAATATCTTCCCTATTGGCTCGGCCATGGGTGGCATGCCTTTTGAGGTGGCTTCCTGGGGAGGCGAAACGACGCCTACTACCGTAGTGGCCGAGCATGACGTGGTGGATGGGATGTAACTGTTCTCACATTTAATGAGGGAGACATGGGCGCGTGGGTCGGCAAAATCGGCTCGTGGTTAACTACGCTGGATCGGGGGGGTGGGGAAACTTCCCCGATTTTGTCGCCCGTTCGTTTCGCCTCCTCCCTGCATAAATACCCGAAGAGTCCCGTCCCTCCTCGTCTTACCTTGCCTGCATTAGCATTGCCTCCGTCGAGCCGTCGCTAGAGCAGCGGGTGCCGGGAAGAAGAGGGGAGAAGAGCGAGCCTAGGGATAAAGCGAGGAAAAAGCAAGAGCGTGGGAGAGAGAGAAAAACTCACCGCCGCACCCGATTCCTCCATCGCACCCATGGCCGGCGACATCGTCGTTGTCGAGGCGGACCCCTGGGATCCATCGGATGTCACCGAGGAGATGCTTCAGTCGCTTGTCGACGGCGGACTCCTTCGCCCGGTGACAGACCCCACCAGGTCGGAGTGGATTGCTCCGTACGGTGAGCCAGAGCCGAGGCCCCACGACGGCTACGTCGTAAGCTTCGTCTCCTTTCACGAGCGTGGCCTCGGCGTCCTGGTGGATCGGTTCATGCGGGCTCGCCCGCATTACTATGGCGTGGAGCTCCACAACTTCAATCCCAACTCCATCACTCAGGATGCTATCTTTGTTGCCGTCTTGCGAGGGGTACTTGGGGATTGCTCCCCATTGGGACATTGGGAGTTGTGGCTCCACCTATTCTCAGGCGGGGCACACTACCAAGCCGTCGGGCACATCGGGTACGAGGTAGACGACGAGGGCCGGTGGCTGCACTCTCCAAGTGCGCCAGGACCGCCTGCACCTCTACATTCTGGCCCAGCTCGCGTCATCCAATCGCTGGTGGTACACGAGTTGGTTCTACCTTCGCAATGACGATGGAGGACTTCCCCCCTACATTGGGCGGATTGTGGGGAGTTGCCCGGAGAGATGGAAGTACGGCGTCCCGAAGGATGACCAGCCCAAGCTGCAGCCGCTTCTGGAGGGGCTGGCGAGGCTGCGGGGCCACGGTCTCACCACGGCTGTAGTCGTGGCCGCCTTCCACCACCGGAGGGTGCTGCCGCTGATGGCTTAGCGGCGGTGGCTATTCGAGATGAAGCCGGGTGAGCCCATTGAGGGCACCCGGATGTCCTCCTCCGCTTTTTCCGACGAGGAAATTCTTCGTCGGGTGGGGGAGATGGTGGAGGTGAAGCTGAGGGGTGGCAACTTGACCCCAATGGCTATACGGCCGTAGCGGGGGTTCCTCTCGCTGGTAAGTCGTGGGCCGCTTGTAGCCTCCGAGCCTCCTCAGTCTCCCCTTACCCCTTGTTTCCTTATGCGCGTCCGTCGTTCCTGCAGGGGATGAGGGACGTACGCTCATCTCCGCTACCCGTTCTTGAGGACACGAGGCGGCGGGCGATCAACCGCGCGCACGCCAATGCGCAGAAAAAACGGAAAGACGCCAAGGCGGCGAAGCGCACAAAGCAAATCCTCGCGCGCGAGGAGCTAGATAAGCGCCGCCGTCAACAACGGAAGGATGGTCTCCCGTTGGAGGAATCCCCGTCGACGTCGCTGTCGACGGAGACCTCGGACGGGGATGATGGGAGCGAGGTGGGGCGAGGTCCCCTGGACCATCTTCCTGATGTAGTGGAGGTGGTGCCCGGGGCGATGGCAAGCAGCCCGGCACTCCCGGGAGGAGGAGGAGGAGCGGACCCGGGGTCGGCGGTTGTTCGCTCCGGGGCCGAGGCTAACACGCTCGAGGCACGGGCGTTGGGCAAACGCGCCGTCAGCCCGGTGGGCTCGGTGGTTGTGGTGGAACAAGTGGCGGTGGAGGCGACACCACCACCCCCGCAGAGGACCGAAGGGGCACCGGGGTCCATTGAGGACCGACCGGCGCCGATGGACACGGAGGCGACGCCTCTGCCGCCGCCTCCGCCATTGCGGACAAGGTTTGCCGTGGCGAAATGGTTGCCGCCCCGTTCAAGGTAAGAGTATTTTTGGCAGGGTCATAGTGCCTTCCATTCACCTTTTGGTCTCGCGCTGACCCTGTCGGTTATTTTTCCTTAGTCGAAAGCGGCCTGCGGATGAGCTTCCCTTGGCGCCCCTTAAGGCGCTCAAGGCGAGCCCCAGCTCCTCCGCCCACTGGGTGGCGGAGGCACAAGCCGCTATCCAACACGGCGCGGCGTCGGCGAGGGTCGATCCGAAGGAGCCGGCCGCCCAAGGAGGGGCTACCGAGGCGGCCCCTACACAGACGAGGGAGGGAGTGCCTCCGCCCTGTGAGGGCGAGGCTCATGAGTCGGATGGGGCCGGTGTGCCCTTGGTTGCCGAGGCCCCCAGGGTCTCCGAGGCTAAGGCGACGGAGGCCAGGGCGTCCAAGACCGCCGAGACCGCAGTGGCTACGGTCGATGTTTCTACGTCCTCCGAGGCCATGATGGCGGAGGCTGGAGCCCCCGAGACCACCAAGGCTGTCGTGATGGTGGCGAGGCCGTCTGTCCAGGAGGCAGAGATGAAGGCGGCGGAGGCCTTGGTGGCACCCTTGCTTCAGGGGCCGCCATTGTTGCGAGAGAGCACCCGAGAGACGGAGGTCTATCCAATCTCCTACGACGATACTTCCCGAGCGTGGGGGGTGGTCGACGCTAAGGATGCCGGTGCTGTGGGATAGCCGGCGCCGATCTTGGACGAGGGAAACTCGGCCCTCGTGCGGGTGCGACCCGAGCCTCGCGGGTTGGATCACCCGCGGGTACTGTGGTGAAGCCGGGATGACCCTGAGGGGGAGCCTCTGTTCGCCCTTGAGGACGCAGCCGAGGGCGGGCGTTGGGGCACCTTCGAGCAATACTGTTAGTTGGCGGAGCGGTCGCTACGGACGGCCCTGTCCGTGGTGGCCGACGACCTGCCCGGAGTCGCCTAGGTTTGCATTTTCCTTTCTCACGCGACGTTGTCCTTTTCTAGTTTTGTTACAATCAATGACCCCTGTTCTGCTTCCCCAGGAGCTCGAGACCCGGTCCCTTGGGAAGTCGGTCTTTCTCCGGCGGGAGAGGGGCGTCTGGGACCAGCTTCAGTGGCAGGAGGGCCTTCTCGCTGGCACCAACGAGCTCCTGTCGGTGCGGAGCGCAGAGGTAGAGGACCTCCGCCTTTGTTGTGCCGACGCGAAGGTCGAGGCGGCCATGGCCCAGACGCAGCTTGCCCCTCTGGCGGCGTGGGACAAGGAGTTGGAGGAGGAGTTCACCCGGGCGGTCAGCGATCGGGATGCCTTCAGGGGCCGAGCCACTGATGCTACGGCCTTGGGCTGGCTCTCATGGGCAGCCTGGGGCGGAACAGAGGGCACCACCGGTGATGAAAGGTGCCTTGGATGAGGCCCTTGTTGCGGTGAGGCCTCACTGAACCCGAGGTGTGGTTTGGAGGGGGACGGTCGAGGGTGAGTCTTAGTCCCCTCATTTTGTTTTCTTTTCCTTATGTTCGCTCCCTACTCCCCCTTGTGTGACTTGAGCTGGGGAGTGAAGCTTCCAGGCGGCAGAGGCTTCTCGGGTCGAGGCCTGCCGCTTGAAGGAGGAGGCCGAGGCTTCCGGGGCCGAGGCCCTACGCTGGAAGGAGAAAGCCGAGGCCTGTCAGGTCGAGACCCGACACTGGGAGCTGAAGGCCAAGGGTGAGTTCCGTGGGCTTCCTCTCCTAATTTAGGTTGTTTTTTCCCTCGCTCAACCTTACTCTATTCTCCATGGTGCAGAGTCAGAGGCGGAGGTTACTCGGGCAGCCGAGGCTTCCAGCGCGGTGTAGACGGTGCTCGATAACGAGATCGGGGAGCACGAGGCGCTGAAACGTGCTGCCCTTTCTACCTGCGAGGCCTTGGAGGTTGAAGGGGTTTAGTCAGGCAGCTCCCTAGGAAGTCATTTGATCGCGCTGAGCAACCAGATGCGCGAGCGGCTCTGAGGAGCGCTGCACACGGGTGTCAAGCGCGCACTGACCGTCATCTCTTCTCACTACGTCGGCGTCGACCTCCCGGCCATCAGTGATGGGTATGTCCTGCCTGATGATGACAAGGAGGCTGACGCGACGGTCACAAAGCTGATGGAGGCGGCGGAAGGCCCTGGCACGGCGCTGGTGACGCTCTTCGAAGAGGAGGTGGTTCCTCCCCTACCATCTGCCGGTGCTAAAGGCCCTAAGCCTTGATCTAGGCCCTGGGGGCTATGTAAAAATAGAGTAGGAGTTATTTTTGTATCGTAACGCTTGTGGCCGTCGAGGCCTTTATTTTTAAAGTATTTGTGTTTCTTAGTTGTTTTTCTCATGTTTACGAGCCTCTGCCCTCTGTTGCTCCTGATCAGATTTCGCTTTGCAAAACACCCCCTTGGGGCCTAAGCCGTCACTTGGGCGAGAGGTAGTGAGGGAGTGCTATAGCCCGGAGGCGTAGGCCGTCTCGCAACTCTACCGGCCTCTTGCTTAGGAAACAGACCTTGGTCCGAGAGGTTTTTACAACCGATTCGTCAGAGCATGCTAGAGTCTTGGAGTAGGAATTTTTGCGAAAAACGACTGAAGAATGGTGCGTGGGACCTAGGGGGAGTCCCCCATCTAGCCCCGAGGGAGGCTTGGTTCTGCCGAGGCAGAGCCGAGCCTCCCTTGTCGTGTTACTGTATTGCCGAGACCTACGATGGGCTCGGGGGGTTTCTCGAAATATTAGACCAACTAAAGAACGCTTTTTAATTGTATTTCGAGAAATGACATATATAATGCTTGAAAATTTAGGGATAAAAGCGACGTAGCTGTTCTATGTTCCAAGCTTTGGTGAAGACTTCGCCCTTCTCATTGGCCAGCTTGTAGGTCCCGGGCTTCAGTACTTGGGCGATGATGTACGGCCCTTCCCATGGCGGGGTCAGCTTGTGGCGGCCCTTGTTGCTCTGTGCTAGCCTCAACACCAGGTTGCCTACCTTCAAGTATGGGGGCCCTATGGGCTATCGGTGCTCGAGCGGGCTCGGGACGAGCTGAGGCTTCCCTGTCTTGCCGAGGCGGTGCCGCGGGCAGGTTCGAGACGCCCCCGTGCCATCGGGAGGTGGAACTCTTGGCCTGCTGAACCGCGGCGGTCTCTAGGAGCTCTCGGAGCTGGCCGTGGACACGCCGCCCCTCCGTGGTAGAAGGCTCGGGCATCGCACGGACCAGCATTGCCACAGCCGCGATGTTCTGGCTGGCGCGATTGAAAACTGGGGGTTGCTCGCTCCCTTCATCGTCGTGGATGCGATGATGTACATCACGGGCCCTTCGTCGGGCTCCTCTGCCTTCATCGCGACCTCACAGCTCCTGTTCGAGAGAGTCTCGAAGCTGCTGTAGAAGGAGTCGGTCCTGTTCGACCTTGGCCTAGAGCTCATGGAGTTGTTCCAGGTCTGGACGTTGAGGTCGCGCAAGAGCAGGGTTCTCGTTCCGTGCTACCGGTAGGACAATGCGCGGAGGTGTGGCAGCGCCTGTACCTGGGCGAAGCAGGGAATGGCTACCCGCCCCCTCGTCTTCCTCGCCCGCCCTCGGCATCTCGAGCCCGACGTGGAAACACTCGCGAGCGGGGTCGTAGGTGCCCTCGTTGTCGGAGTCAGAGTAGCCGAAGCAGTAGTCGCTTGCGGCCAGGAAACGGCGCATAGCCCCAGGGTCGTGGAGTCTAGAGAAATCCACTCCGGGCCATGCCTCGTCCTCCTCTGAGGAGTCGGCGTGGGTGCCCAGGTCGAGAGTGAAGCGCTGGCGGCGTTCTGGGGGATCCTTGTGAGCGGTGGCGTAAGCGTAAGCATAAGAGGTGGCGGCATTTCTCAACCCAAAGGGGTATGAGGATGGTGCCATCGCCGGACTTTGCTCCGCCGAAACTGGCTCTTCAGGGAGTGGTGGAGCGGAGCTTGGTGACTGGGCGTCGCCATGTGCCACCGGCGTTTTTCCTTCGTCCAAGCTCAGGCTAGACCGGTCCCCAGCTAGGGAGCCTGTGCCAACAGCTGGTCGTAGGATGTCGGCAGGGAGCGGCGTGCCGTCCTGGATTCGAGTAGCATCGGGGTGGTCTTGCTCGCGTCGTGCCTGGCGAGCACGGCAAGAGCGGCCACCCGGGCGCCGCCTGCGCCTGGGCTGCCGGTGCGTGATGTCGCTGTCGATTGGTGGGGCTCGGGGCGTGAGGAGTACCATGTCGTACTCATGCCCCAGAGACATGAACTCTAGGCCCCTGAACCAGATCACCGTGCTGAGACATAACGGTCGTACGGGGTCTGCCATCCGAAACTTGTTGGGATGACGAAACTGACACGCAGACGCCCCTACCTAGCACACCAACGTTGGTGTTTCGGAGTGGGGGTCCTCTACCAACTAGTGAATTTGAACTGCGTGCCCCTAATCCCGGATGGTGATGCAAAGAGATACAAGGTTTATACTGGTTCAGGCAACGATGCCCTACGTCCAGTCTGAGAGATCGATCTTGTATTCCTTGCACCGAAGTGCTAGTAGTAGTGGGTTACAAGCACAGGGAGAGAGGGAGCTAATCCTAGGTCTCGGCGAGGTGTCATGTGGGCTGCTTGAGACGTTGCTCTTAGGCGGCTGGGATGTGTATGTGTGTGAGCTACCAGGTCTTCTCCCTATTTTTCTTTTCCTAAGGGGCCCAAGTCCTCTCCTTTTATAGTTAAAGGGAGGACAAGGACAGTACATGTGCTGACTATACGGCATCGTGCCAACAGGGGTGGTGTGTCCGAGCCCTGTGGCCTGTTCTTGTGGCGGCGTGGTCGTCGGAGTGGTCCATCCTTAGAGCATTGGGGCGGCGCGTCTTTGGTCACGTCCGACCGACCACATGCATCATGGGAGCTTGGGCTACTCGGAGCAAAGGGCGCCCCAGGACGCGGATCGCTGTGGATTGGCGGCGCATGAGGCCGAGGCTTGGTCGGTCAAGGTGAGAGGCTGCACCTGATGGGGGGTCTCGGGCGAGCACAAACCCCGAGATAGCCGAGACCTTGGTGTATAGTCTTTGAGGCTCGAGAGGCGGCTGATCTGGCGTGCTGGCTTAGAGGCGGTGATGACCCGGGCCAAGTAGTCCGCGCGATGTTGTTTTCGAGGCGGGGATCGCGGGGCACAGTGCAGTGTGGGCGCTGATCGTGGGCACAGCGTCAGAACACAGTGGCCGGTAATCCCAGCTGGTATGGGCACAGTGCAGTGTGGGCGTTGATGCGACCTCAGGTCCTGTCGGCCATTCTGTGGTGTCAAAGCGTCGTCCGGCTGAGATTGCAGGAGTGGTTGAAGTATTAATGGGACATGACGTGCTGTCAGGAGGGTCGGTCGAAGCGGGGGCGACGGACTATGGATAAGCTGGCCTCGCGCAATACGGAGAATGAGGCCTTACGTGAGACGGAGGGCGGAGCCTCGCGTGAGACGGAGATCGGACTCCTTGCCGAGGCCTTCCGTGAAGAGCCTCGCGCGAGGCGGAGATTGCGTCAAGACGCTGAGACCTTCTGCGTGAGGCTCGAGATGAGGCGGAGAGCCTGGCGGGCTCGGACGTGGCGGGTGAGGGGCCCACGGCTTACCTTCTAGCTTTGTATTTTGATGGGACTTAAGTGCCCCCTTTGATGTTTGCTCGGGGTACCCCATCCTAAGGTACCCGACACTATTATAAACCTATATCTCCTAACTTTACTAGGTTGTCATCCCTTGTGATGATGCCAAAGATATGTGTTGGTACTACATAATATTACTACTAGAATAACACTAAGCGGATCTTTATTAATTATGTGACTAGAGAGAATATATATAAGTCTATGAATGTAAAGTATCCACAAGTGCACAGATAATATACCATTGTAGCATTTTACCCGAGAGTATTCTAGGTATCTTTATTTATATTTTTACCATTGGGAAGTCTAGCATAGATATGTATTGATAACTTATACTATTGAAGGAGAAATAAACCATAACCAGTACTCTACTCACAACAGGGTTAAGTCATAAGATAAGATATATATATATGATAAGTAATGATAATGATAAATCACTTAGATCAATCCTTTCTATGGCATTAGCATGGTTAGGTAGAATATTAGAGGAATAATTCCTAAGTCATTCTTAATTACAAGTCAAAGCATACATTTGATTAGTGCAATTACACCTAGTAATCATGGCTAAGATCATCATCATATCTACACCTAAGGGATATTACTAAGGAAGATTGAGGGCATAGCTCGTTCTACCTTTGTAATTGGACCCTACTTGCACCTATATTCGGGGAGTGGACTACAAAGGACTCAACGGGAGTGTCACATCCGCGATCTACCACATGACCCAGAATATAGAGTGTATCCGCATGTAAACAACGTATAAGCACCACGCTTACACAATGTCGACCACCCATCCCATGTACATCAGAGTGAGCGCTATACGAACTTATGCATAAACACAATGATAAACTAGCTATACTAAATATATAATCAAAGTAGACGTTGAACATCATAATGAACATGAATAAGATGAACATTGAGATTGTCATAACAATTGTAACTAGCATACAAAAATAATGAAGAAACAAAAGAGAGGGGTACAAAGTTTATACCAAACCACACTTTTGACAATATCGGGAATCCAAGCGAAGTCCTGCTTGCCTCCCTCTAGATCTATCCTAACTAGCTATGCTACGGAGGAGGAGCTCTGAGGAGATTAGGGTTTCTATCTTCTCGAATGACTTGATGACTTTTGATTCCTTGGGGAGGCAGGGGCAGGATTATATAGCCCTGAGGGTCCAACGTGAGCCCTTGGATCAAACTGACTTAAGCAATGGCCTAGATGCATCCTCAAAGGCGGTAGGAGACTGCCATACGAAGCTAGCTGACAGGTGGGCCCAGGGGGACCAGGGGGCCCACCTCCAGGTCGAGCGGCCCCACCTGTCCGGGGTGGCCCTCCGCTTCGGTGACGTGGCTTCTAGACCCTTCTAGAGTCTTCCCATGTAGGTACCATGGTGAAACTCTGTATTTTCCTTTAACGATTAGGTCCTCCTTGGCGGTTTTCTGATTAAACCCTGCTGGAAACACAGATTCACCAAAACTTGTGGAATTTATTAGTTTAAACCCCTAAACCTTCTTTGGTGATTATATTTATGCCCTTATACATGTTTAATTGATGGTTTATATTTGTTGTTAACTACCGTCAACAACTACGTGCCGCATCTAGAGATAATGAAGGTAGGGAAGGGTAGGAGGAAGAAGAAGCGACTCAAGGGGGACATGGACGCTATGAGAGGATACGACGAAGACAAGTATGGGGGGAGAGACTTCAACGAGACCTGTGGTAGGCATCTTTGCTCCGTTTGCAAAGAACCGGGTCACAAGGCCACCAGACACAGACGATAAGGGCAGCTGGTGCATATAGCACACATTATATTGTATTAATGTTATTGTTTGCTATGGTATTTAAAATTGCTATGTTAGTACCAATTATGATACTCATTTATTCTCTCATTTTGCATAATACTTTATTAATGTTCCTTTTACATTTACTTTGTTTTTATGCACTAATATTCCATCATATTGTATTAATGTTAATGTTTGTTCTAACACATCCATTTCAAATTTGAACCAGGATGGGGGATCAGCATCTGTAGTACCCCCTTCTTGAGGTGCACTACGACAAGGACCACCGAGCCAAGCACTTGTCGGAGCCTCAGGAGGCCTTGGTACCTCTTAGACTACGCACGCACCAGCCACACCGCTAGGACGAGCGATACGAGTCGTACATACGGCATGCCAGTTTCCTTGAGGTCATCTAGGTCTTCAACACTGGGCTACCGATCCTCGACCCTGCACTTCTCACTGCAGCTATGGATAGGTAAGATTTCATTTAAGTTTGTTCAACATTACAGGACTAATTTGTCTCATTGTTTTAAGTAAAACTTCTCTTTTTTGAATTATAAACCCATAGGTGGAGGCCAGAGACCCACACCTTCCACCTTCCTTGCGGCGAGATGACTATCACGATGCAGGGCGTGAAGATGATCCTATGTCTGCGGTTGGGGGGACTTCCTGTGACTAGGATCCTTGATAACGATCATTGGATGGACTTGGTCAAGCAGTTTTGTGGCAGAAGGCCACCCGAGGATGAGGATGCTAAGAAAGCAAAGTAAGTAAATCTACGGTGTCAGTTCATTTTGACAATCCATCTTTCTCATTGTCTATTAAATATTTTAGGAAAACATCCGGTGTCAGTTCGATCTGGATAATAGAAAACTTCAGGGCACCGCTGCACCCAGAGGCTCTAGAGCATGAGATTGAGAGGTATGCTAAAGTGTTGCTGTGGCACTTCTTAGGCGCTTTCCTGTTCCCTGATGCATTAGGTAACACCATCAGCTGGGCCTTCCTGAACATACTGAGCCAGCCATGGGAGAACATAGGAGCGTATAGCTAGGGCAGCGTGGTCCTAGCATGGACCTATCGTCAGCTCTGCATTGCCTAACATCGCACTATATGAGGCGCCAACCTAGGAGGTTGCTCCCACCTACTATAGGTTTGGTGTTGGGAGCGATGGCTAGTTGGGCGACGCCACACTTGTGACTGACTATCCTGTTCAATGCAGCCATGGAATCACGTTGACGTACGACCGAGTGCTCTGTATGTTTGGCAGTACAAGCAGTACTCGGACATGCTAGACATCCTGACACAGCACCAGGTTACGACCACTTTGATTATGCAAGTCGGTGTTGTTGGTTTTTCATTATTCCCAAAACCTAACTTTAGTTACCTAAATTTCAGGTGACTTGGTGTCCTTGGTCCAGATTCGAGCTGGAGGGCTACCTGAGTCCTCGGACTGAGGAAGAGTCAGAGGAGTGGCTTTGTAACGTGCCACTAATTTTCTTCCACGTGGTCAAGATGCACTACCCTATAAGGGTGTACAGGCAGTTCAGAAGATTGCAGCCATGCCCACCGCCGCTGTACACAACCAACAAAAAGTTGCACGGGTGCGATGACAATAACATAAACATTTAACAGTCTTGTGCATACATACAACCACTAAATTACCTATTCATTGCAGGTACGATCGAAGGAACAGGTACAAGGAGAAGAATTGGGCCATGACGCACCAAGGGTACATCTAGGACTAGGAGAATATGCAAAGGTTCCTGGTCGCTGAGACACTACCGCACGACCAACACAACTTCGACGAGTACCTCCAATGGTTGCATAGGAGTACTCGGATACATATCTAGGCCCCCTACACTTTCAAGGCAATTGATGAGGACAAGAACGAGGATGACATCATCAATGCATATGATGATGCGACAAGGATGGAGACACAGCTTTAGAGAGCCCCGCTACAGAGATACGTGGTAAGAAATTTTGAATTTCAATACAAGTGGACATCGGCGTTCCTATGAATTGTAGTGATACAAACTTACCTCGATTGTGTACGTAGGCAACACAGCTGACAAGTCTCTCCAATGAAGTAGCTGTGCGACTTCACATGGCTAGAGGGGAGTAGCACGACATTGTACACATCTTCGTCGATGTACATTCTATTCCCAATGGCATCACAATGGTTAAATGGTTCCCATGCCTCATTCATCCATGTCATCTTTTTTTGCAGAAACTGAGGACGAGCTACAGGAAGCTGGCCTAGAAGCTCAGCTACGTGGATACTCCGTGGGACATGCCCTACGACCCGGCGTTGTCTAGTCCCTTACGCTCGAGCACTTTGGTGACAGTAGCTGGTTCGTCCGACACGATGGCTACTGGGGCCTCTTCTGTTTGTACTCCCACCCATGAAGGAAAGGGCCCTACGGAGCATGAGGATGAGGAGGATGAGGATGAGGAGGACAAGGACGAGGAGGATGACTACAATGAGATTGGAATGTCTCAGCTTGGTGATGCACTGTTTCCTACACAGTTCAAGGAACAGGTACTTGAAACAACCTTTCGGCAGATATGTGACAATGACTTAAAGATTGTAAGTAACGATGCCTATATTGTAATTGCAGGGTACTAGTTACCCTCAGCAGTACTGCCGGGTGTACTACCAGCGTGACCACACTGACGTTGGGTTCAACCCTAACGTGCTGCTGTCACGTCCGAAGAGACAGAGGCGTCCGTGGTACCCCCAACACTCCTGGAGAGTAGTAGTTTAGGAGGACATGATGGACTAGTATTTGGACCCATGTACTTATGGAACATGTATGCTGAGTCCTGTGGAACTTATGTATTGAAGAACTTATATTGTCGAACCTATGGAACATGTATGCCGACCCATGTACTTTATGTTGGACTTATCTTGTCATGTCGAACTTATATGGTAATGCCACTTATGTCGAACTTACCAAGTGTCATATGTCTTCATGAACTTATGTCGAACTTGTATTTTGGTTCGTTTTTTGTTAAACCATCGTGACAATGCAACACAAGTCGATGGACTGCCCTGCTCATGTCTTAATGACTGTCGCGCCATGGCTGGGGGCGCGTCAGCCTTGCCATGCCATGTCTGGTGGCGCGTCAACCTTGCCGCGCCATGGCTGGGGGCGCAGCGGCCTGGACGCGCCATGCCAAGTTACGCAGGAGCAACAGGCAACATATCCAGCACACAACTCAATAATTAATTGTATCATCGATGTTTAGGTACCATTTACAGAAATGGAATCATGTTTCGAGCATCAATTGGGAAAAATATTTTAAAAGCTAGTCCAAGGAATGAAGGCTTTAGTTCTGTATAGGTGAAAAGAGTAGCACTTCTATCTCGAAATAATTCTTTTGTCTACCCTCTCAGCATATTGGTGAATTTTCTTGTTGTCGCCTTCAATTCCAAATTAGAGAAAAAATTATGAATTGTAAAAATGAAAACAAGCAACACTTCGACAGGATCATGGAAGTGCAATACAACAAGAGGCAAATTAAAGTGCCAACTAACCGAAAAGTTCAGTACATGGATACAGTGCATCACAACTTCGAATCAAATAGATGACAAATGGGACACAACGAAAAGTTCAATACATGACAGGATAATGAAATACAACACATCTGATACATGCATGCCTTAGGGAATTTAAAAAATAGAACATTACGAGCCTTCTACATATTGAACATTACAGTGCAATCCAAAATCCTCAGTCAGAAACATACTGAGTAAGCAACTCATCGTCCGAGTACCAATCCCCTACCACAACCTCATTGTTGTGGCTATGCTCACCTGCATTGCCCTGATCTGCCTGTCGCCTATAGTAAGAAGACTCTGCTTCATCTGTGGCCTGAGACAAGAACGCGTCCTCCTCCACCTCGTTCATGTGGCTAGACTCATCCACATTGCCCTGATCTGCCTGTTGTCTGTAGTAAGCGGCCTCCGCTTCATCTACAGACTCTTCGGCCTGAGAGAAGAATGTGTCCTCCTCTGCCTGCAAGCTCGCCTCTGCTAGAGCGATGAGCATGCTCAGTTTGCCACTGTTGTCCTCATCCTCCTCCGCATGCAAGCCCGCCTCTGCAAGAGTGATGAGATCGCTCAACCTAGCAGTGTCGTCCTCATCCTCATCCCCATCATCGGCACCACAATCGAAGATAGAACGGTGCCACCAGCTCATGTTCTATGCTCATGTAACTTCTTTTCCTGAAACCATGCATGGGCCACCTCTGCGGCATGGACCTCGCTACATCCAATCCCTTCATGTGTAAAATGCAACCAGTTAGCAACGCGATTGTATTACATTTAAAAGCAGGCAATGAAAATAACAAGGCTTTCAATCACTCACTGGCACACAATGCAACAACATGGTCATTCAAGACCTGCATCTGTACTCTTGCCTCCTCCCTTGCCTCCTTCCTTGCCCTCTCCTCCTCTACCTTCCTCCGTCTCTCCAACCCCCATTTGTCAAGCCTAACACCGATCGGGCGACGAAAACCACGCTGTCTAGCAAACTCACGCATCTTCTTTATGTGTTGTTTAACGAAGAGCTCAACGAACTGAGGTCCATAAACAAACTTCCGTGCAATTACTTGCTTCACGTTGATTTCATCCAGGAACTTAGCTTGACCATCATAAGATTTCCACTTGCATTTCCTAGTGCTCTGTTCAAACGAAAAGTTAGATTATAAGTCTTCACAAAAGAAAAATATGATTTCATGTTTTCCACAACAGTAACAAATCTCATCATAGTCAACCATATGGCCACACCAATAGCCTATTCCAAGATCCGAAGGGACTATGCTGTAGTTCGCTTTGACACCACATTCGCACATGACAGGCGGTGCTTCGATGATTATCCTTTCTTTCTTCTTTTCCTTTGCCTTTGGCGGCTCCGGCCATTGATTCTTAGGACCATAGAGCCACTCCTTGAAACGACACTTCACAAATCCAAAGGACTAAAAGAGAATAGATTAGTACACGCACACATAGAGATAAACATTTAAATGGATGCACTTTTCACTTACTTCGTGCTTATTGGGACACACAAACTCTAACGTATTCTCAGGGTTTATCACAGCTCGATCTCCGTAATCGCATAGAGGAGGTTCCTCAAGTCATCTAACTACGGCTAGGTGCTTCTCCTTAGCCGTCATTGGCAGGGAGTTAGGGGGAGGTGGAACCCACCGCTCGAAGTGCTCATGTGGGTGTCTCCCTCTGCACCAATCGTCGAAAAGGAGGTACCTTGAGTCAAACTTGTCTGGACCGTCGATCCACTGAAAGAAAAAGCACCTCTCATGGGCCTACACAACAAGATTCCAAGAAAATATTAGTAACCTACTAACACAAATGAAGAAAAAAAGGTATGGAAAGAATTACTTACATTAAAACGACTGCATGTGTAGAAGCAACGCGCTGCTGTATCCGGATGTCTCGATTGAAACACATCGGCCGGGAAACCACAGTCACAGTTAGGGACAATGAGGTCAGGAGGGACGGGAGCATCTTTGCTAGACGCGTCGGGGTATAATTCTTTAGGACGACCCTGTTTTCTCCAAACTCCTCCCGCTACATGTCTTGCATCTAACAAAACGGTTATAATTTAACACCAATCAGAACATCACAAATTAATGCAAAGGAGAACCATTTGCATTAAAGCTAAGAAAATATAACCTACAATTATGAACAAAAATAGACCTTAGACTAAACATGGTAAACATAGTCCTTGAATCCACCGTTCTAATGAACTAATATTTTTCTTCAAATCCTAACTGCCAATTCAAACAACTAATAAGAGCATCATTACTTTGACCGAGGCCGGGGAGGAGCTTGGGGGAAGGTAGGGAACTAGGGAGGTGGGAAGGGAGGGCAGGGCGGCGACCGGGCTCGAGGGAGTCGGGAGGCGGCAGCGCGGGCGCCTAGAGCTGCCTCAGCTCTAGTCAAACCAAGGCAGACAGAGGGAGGGAGCCTGCGGCGCAAGGCTTATGTCGGGCCTCGCCGCGCCATGACGGGTGGAGCGGCACTGCCGCACTATGATCCACGGCACGGCTGGACCGGCCACGTCATCATCCAGCGACGCCACTTGCTGCCACGTGGTCACCTTCGCCGCGCCTCCATGCATGGCGCGGCGGCTTGATTTTGCTGTGCCATGCGAATAGGCGCAACCAAAAGCGTTAGATTTGAAAAAAAAATTATAGAGTGTAAGATTTAAAAATAGTTTAATAAAAGTGTTAAAAAAAAAAAAATCACTGCGAACGGGCCTGCAATATGTGGTTTTTGAATTCCACCGAAGAGGTGGTTTACACAGAATATTTTTCTAAGATCGAAATGGCTTATGGGCCCACATGACAGCACACGCAAAAACGCTTTACTGGATACAAGGCAGGTACATTTTCTGCTTATTTACTTGTAATGTAACATATGGAGCTCACATCGACGTTTAGACGTCGCAATTGCAGCTGAAGCTGAAATGGAGCACCAGTGGCGATGATTCGGTGACGATTGATGGAACTACCATTTTCGGCCTTGGCTGCCAGCGGCTTGCAATACCATCGTCTCCACGGTGACCCCCGGACCGATCCCCAGCGTGGCCGCCCACTCGCAGTCACCATCTTGGCGCCGGCGCCTTATCTCGTCGAGAACAAAGAAGACCGTCGCGCCGAGCATGTTGCCGTACTCGCTCAGCACGTGCCGGGAGGCCGCCAGTTTGCCGGTCTCCCCAGCGTCAGCGCGGCCTCGCAGCTGTCCAAGATGGCACGGCCGCCGGTGTGCACAGCCCAGAAGAGGCCATTCCAGACGGCACCTGGGACGACTGGGAGTCCCAGTGGCGCCAGCATGTCCGCCAGGCACCCGTTGATGGTGCCACGGAGAAGCGCAGGGACCTCGGCAGATATGCCGAGGTCCAAGCCGCTTGTCCCGAGCTGCATAGACAGGGCATGCTCTGTCCCTGGCAACATTGCCTGGGAAGCGGACACCATGTAAAAGACGGGGCGCTCGACCGGTGTCGGGTCGCCGGCGCCGATTACGGCCGCGCCAGCACCGTCGCCGAACAGCGCCATGGCGAGGCCAGCACTGGCCACGAGCACCCGCGTGCCGTGGTTGTTCTCGGCGAGGTCCATGGCGACCCGGAGCGCGCTGCAGCCACCGAAGCAGCCATGGAGGTACAGCAGCGTGCGCTGCACGGTCGGGCGCAGGCCGAGGAGCGCGGCCAGCCGGAGGTCGGCGCCCGGCGCGTGGGCGCTGGAATTCGTGGTCACCACGAGGTGCGTGATGTTGGTGGCCGGGCGAACCCACTCTGCGATCTCCCTCGCCGCCGCCGCTGCGGCCAGCTCCGGTACGGCGTCCTGCGTGAAGCCCAGCCGTGCGTTCAGCGACGGCGCGGCATGGTCCCGGAACTCCGGGTGCTCGGCGATCGTCTGCTCCGTGTAGTGGAAATGACGCTTCTTGATGCCCGATTTCTCACGTGCATGCGTGGACACAACACAACAAAAGCATTCAGGGGTTGTTACTGCAGTGCAGATCCTGATGAGAACCTTTGACGGATTGAAATTTAATTTCTAATCATCAGTCGTACAAATTCTCTTCATTTTGTTCTTGAGCGTGGTGAGGTGGTCGCTCTTGGTGACACGGAAGTACTAGGTTTTTTTTCCCGAGAACATGTATAGCACGTGTTTCATTAAGAAAATGTTAGATGTTTTACATGCCCAACATCACAACATGGCGAGGTGCCATGAGCGATGGGGTAGAGCATGAATATAAGGCACCGCTGAGCAGTGGAACGCACACTGTTGTAACTAACTGACAAACTAAATGTGCAACCGAAGTGCTTACGACGTTGGCCGAGCCCTTGCTCAAGACGCCTGCGTAGCCACCTGCCTCCCGTGAGCACCAGCCATGGGGAAGAGCTCCCGCATTGCTGCGTGCTTGGACGACGACAACGGCTCTTGGAACGCGTCTCGTGGAACCAAGTTTGCGATGGTCGCGTCAGGCGTCGCCGGCGCTGACCGTAGGGCGCTCGCCGATGGCTGCCATTTGCTGAGCATGACACGCTTGGCCTGCTTCTCAGGGTTCGGGTTACGGTAGATGAACTTGGCAGCAAGTCTATTACTGCGGCGCTGCACCAGGTTCTCAACCCGCACGCGCGAGACACGAAGGCGCGGCGGCGACTGGATCAGCGGCTTCTCGAGCAGCAGCTTTAGACCGGCGATGAAGTCCTCGACAGAGGTGGGTTGGACTGAAGGCGAGACTGCGACAGAAGTAGGAGGGGGGTCCGTCCCATGTACTAGCGTTGATGGGCCGTCGTCTGAGGGTTGAGCAGGCTGTCCTCCATGGGCATCGTTGGAGGTCCCGGCGGAGAGCTGCTGATGTTGTGCTTGCTCGTCAGTCACCAGCCCCGATGCCCAGGACGCCCGCGGAGGGCTACTTTGCAGCGCCAAGTCCAGCTCCAAGACTAGAAGCAGGTGCTCCGAGGCCACGAACTTTGGTTGGGCGCGAACACTGGCATCCAAGTCAGAGTCACAAAGCATTGGATCCATCCATGGGAGCGGTGGTGGCGGCCGTGACAGAATTTGAATTTCAAACTCTTGGAAGGCCTCATCAACTGGTAGGGGGAAGACGACACCGAACATGACGATCACTGGGTGTTTCGAATAAACACGAACTAATAAATTTATATTTGTTGCGCGTTAAGCTCGGATGGTGTACTAAAGGACACAAGGTTTATACTGGTTCGGGCAGAATGTCCCTACGTCCAGTTTGCTATTGCTCGTGTTATTAGCACTGAAAAAGGTTCGTAGTAGGGGGTACAAACGGTCGAGAGAGGGACAAGTCCCAAGTCTCTGATGGAAAGGTCGAAAGGATGCCAAGTGGTTGGTTGCTACTTGGCTGTGTGTTGTGTGATGTGTTGTGTGAAATCAATCCCCCCTTAGTGGGGTGCCCTGCCCTCCCTTTTATAGACCAAGGGGATGCAGGGATTACAAATGGGAGAAAGAGGAAAAACCATGGGTAGAGAAGGTCCTTCGAAGGTGCCGGGTCTTCCTTTTCCCTTAAGCCTGCCCTGTTGACATGGTAGATGGTGCCAGGGATAGCACGTTCATTGATCCTGATAGGGCCATGCTCTGGCTTCGTTCAGCAAGTAGTCGCATCCCATCCTACTCTAGCGGACGGTGCGGCATGCAAGGGTGCCGAGCCGTGACCCTACGGGGAGCAGACGAGGAAGTGACCACACGTCCATTACTATAGACGATATGAGTTCCCGCTTGTATTGTAGTGGTTGTCGTATGCTTGCGTTAGGATCCGCGTCTGAGGGCTTATGGCGGCACCCACAACACTGTAAGACAAAAGTCGGCGCCTACAGCACTATTCAGGCTCTGTCATGCCTAGGAGGGCTTAAAGCGCCCGTCCCATCATATCCTGACGGTACTTTCCCACAGGCGTGCAGGGCATGGTCCTCGGTACCGCGGTTGACCTAAGTGTCCTGTCTTACCCTATGCTCATCATTAGGAAGGGGCAGGGTGCAGACGTCGGGCGAGGCAGAGCCAGCCCTCAGCCATCGGGCGAGGCAGAGCCTACCCTCATACGTCGGGCGAGGCCGAGCCAGCCCTCGGCCATCGAGCGAGGCGGAGCCAGCCCTCAGCCATCGGGCGAGGCGAAGTTCAACCCTCGGGGGTCAGGAGAGGTGGAGCCACCCCTTTGGGGCCGGGAGAGGCGCAGCCAACCTTCGGTTGTACGGGCAAGAAGTGTAGTTGCGTTCTTGCCTGTTCGGAAGCATCATCGTTTGATGGTTATTAGTTCCACCTCTTTGGGTACCCCAGTAATCGGTCCCCGATAGTAGCCCTCGAGCCCCAGGTGATTCGGATAGAATCGCCCGGGGGTGATTTGACTTGCTAGAGGGTGCGCGCGAGCGCACCCGATGGGTGTAACCCCCAAGCCCCCAGGTGATTCGGATATAATCGCCCGAGCTGTATTTCGATTCGCCAGAGGGTGCGCGCGAGCGCACCCAATGGGTGTAGCCCCCGAGCCCCCGGGTGATTTAGATAGAATCACCTAGGGTGTAATTCGGACCCTTTGTGGGTATGGCTATGAGATTTGGTATTTTGACAACTTGATAGCTTAAAGGGAACCCTGGTATCCCGTTCATGGGGATTTGTCTAGGGTCAGCCCAGTTGAGACTCGATCGTGGATTGAGACTCCCTTGAGGTTCGTGCGCCTAAGTTTTGGCCGCTCGCGGGCCATCCCTCGTTGGGACGGCCGTCGAAACTATTGGGCCAGCCCTCGAAATCCTAGGCCCAGACGGGCCGGAGAAATGCTTTTTGACCCGTATCCCCTCTGCGGGAAAAGAGTCCTGGTCTACCTCGGAAGGCGAAATGTCCGGCACGACTTTGGTGGGAACGGATAGGGATCGCGGGCGCATATCCCACAACATGACGTGGTGGTGTATCATGGCAGGCACGGAGATCTAGGCAGACGGTTGCCCTTCTTGCATCCGTCGCCCCTATAAAACCAAGCAGTTCGCCCCTAGGGTTCCGTACTTTGCCTCCTCGCCTTTGCATGTACAACATCTGCTGTCAATCGCCTAAGCCTCCTGCACCCGCATCGCAGCCGCCATCAAGCTCGCATCCACCCCCGTCCCAATCGTTCAATGGAGCCGTGGTGTAGATCCGATATCACCCTTCGGCGCCTAGAGGGCCTCGTTCACCGTGGCCTCCTTTGCCCGTGGACCACTGTCGAGGAGTGGTGGCTGCCCAGCAATGAGGATGCACCGTCGCCACCCGAAGGCTACGTGGTGTCCTTCGCTCGCTTTCACGAGCGGGGATTCACCATCCCCACACACAAGTTCCTTCGGGGGCTGCTGCATTACTATAAGGTCGAGCTGCAGCACCTCACTCCCAATGGGGTCCAGCACATTGCGGCATTCGTCGCCCTGTGTGAGGGGTTCTTGGGGATTAGGACCCACTTCGAGCTATGGTGGTATTTCTTTGCCGTCAACCTCTTGAAGAAGCGGGAGAAGAGGCAAGAGCTGAGTGTGCCGGTGGGATGTGCCAGCATTCGTCTCCGCAACAACCGGGTAAACAAATACCCGTCGATGCATCTATCAACCTCCAACAATGGGTGGCATTCGCATTAGTTTTACGTTAAGGACGACGCAGCGACCCCCTTGCCAGCGTTCTCCGGGCGCATTATCGAAGAGGTCTTGGAGCCGTGGAAGTGGGGTGTATCGGATAAAGACAAGAAGAAAATCCAGGGCCATCTCGCCGCCATCCAAATTCTGAAGGAGAGGGGCATGAAGGGGTCGGGGATCATCGGCGCCTACCATACGCGGAGGGTGACGCCGCTGATGAGCCACGCGCTTCCCCTATACCTGATGGTGCCCGGAGCGTCACTCGATGGGATGGCGCTTGCCGATGAAGCGCTTCCCCCTTTGAAGTGGCGCAACGCATCAAGGAGGCGATGGAGCCTTCAAAGGACAACGCCGGCGTCGTCCTTGATTTCGTGTATCCAGTGCCAGGGCACCCTCCAATGCGGCCAAAACCGGGGTACATTGACTTTGTAAGTTCTCTTTCCTCGTGCCTCTTTTTTTTAATTGAACTTCTGACCCCTTGATGCCAACATTGGTATAGCAGGACCAGCCGAATAGGCTCATCTTTACGGATAGTTCGGCTCCACTGCTAAAGGACCCACTCGTGGCAGCAGCAAATCATACCACGGCCGAGTGGGAGAGGAAGATGAAGGAGTTCAAGAGGAAGAAGAAGCTACAGAAGTAGTAGGCTCGGGAGCGAGGTGAAGAAACAGACAGTGATGATGACGACGACGACGATGAGGAAGATGACGAGGTAGTCACAGACATCGAGTGGGGTGACCTGGGAGGCGAGGACGCGCTAACAGGTGCCCACTCGTCAATGCAGGGACCCTTCTCGTTCCACGCAAGAGCCTCTTCGGCCTGTGGAGGAGGTGGGCCAGACCATCGGCCCGTCCTTAGCACCATCAGAGGTGGGCAGATCTGCCGCCGTGCCCCAAGAGCTAGCGGAGGCGGGTGGATCCACCGCTGCGCCCGAGGTGCCGAGAGAGGGGGTGGCTCTGCCGCCGTGCCCCCAGATACGAGGGAGGCGAGCCCCCCAGCCTGGGAGCTGGGGATGGGCTCAAAATGGTGCCGCCCCAACGAGGGGGAGCAGGGAACTAGGGGTTCATCCCCCAAACGTCTCCAGCACCCAATAGCGCCGACGTAAGTTGTTGATTCCTCTGTTTTTTCTCTGTTTTTCATAGTGACTCACGCCTTTTGTTTCTTCTGTAGCATCAAGAGATGGGTCAGATAGGGCACTTCCATAGCGTTGGCGCCCAAGAAGACCGTCGCCCTTCAGGCAAGGCGGGGGCCACCGCCAGACATCGCTCCTGTTTCGGGCAAGAGCGGAGCCGGTGTCACAACATCGTCGGATGGTCTGGTGCCATCCGTGGTGGTGCCTGTGCCCTCGGCGGGTCAAGCGGTCAGCGAGGTCAAGAGGGCGCTCGGAGGTTGCTGCACAACTGGCGACAGAAGTGACGCCGCCATCAACGTTGGGGCGGGCGGAGCTATCGGCCGCACCCATTGTGTCGACCACGGCGGGTGCAATGTAGCCGAGCGAGGTCCCGCCAATGGAGGCAGAGGTGATGGTGGCTCCAACTGCTGGGTCACAGCCAGAAGCCATGGTGGCAGTGCCTGAGGCAGCGGTGCGTGCCGTGCCACCGACGGACCTAGAGACGACGCCCGCCATGGGCAGGACCAAGGGGTCATGGCCTAGGGACCCTCGGGCACCGCAGCAATTGCCGAGGAGACTGGCAGGGAGTTGTCCCTGGTCCCGCCATCAGAGGGTCGCCTGCCGCCTGCGTGGGATGAGCCCCCATTCTGGTGGGTGAGTTCGTGGGACCCGTCATCGGAACACTTCACCCTCGATGATGCCGCCGAGGGCATAGAACGGGAGAAGCTCCTCGAGGGGTTCACGGCCGGGCTGGAGGTTCTGAACTAGGCCAGCGGCGCCCTTTGAGACATCATTGTTCCCACCGGCTAGGTATTTACTTGATCTTGCCTCCCAATTTCTTCTTTCATCATCTATTTTTGTTTTCTAGCCACCGTCTTCCTTCAGTCGCTTATTGCTCGCAGCCGGGAGAAATCCCAATTCCTTCATGGAAACAAGGAGGATTGGGACCACCTCATCAATGAGGCATGGCTGCATAGGGACATGACCACCTAGCTTTGATAGAGGGTGGCCGAGTTGACTCCCCTTGCCACGGAGGTGAACGATCTTCGACGGCGGGAGGCCGAGGCCCGCGGGGATGCGGAGCTCGCCTTAAAGTCTT
Organism: Miscanthus lutarioriparius; assembly: GCA_904845875.1. Classification (NCBI taxonomy): domain Eukaryota; kingdom Viridiplantae; phylum Streptophyta; class Magnoliopsida; order Poales; family Poaceae; genus Miscanthus; species Miscanthus lutarioriparius. The sequence goes on from CAJGYO010000010.1 coordinate 53,769,527, forward strand.
TTGATGAGCTATCGGAGAGGGCACGGTGGGATCAGGAGGAGGCCGCTAGAGTGTGGAAGGAGGGGGATGAGCTGCTCCAGCGGGATGTCGAGACCCGTTAGGGGATCATTGACCTCCTGGCCGAGGCCAAGAAGGAGCGGGATCTTAGGCTGGTGGACGAGGAGAGGTCCGTGGCCCTGGAGAAGAGGGCGAAACTAGATGCCGAGATGGTCACCCGACTGCACGAGGAGCAGGACGAGCTACGCCATACTACAGAGAGGCTCTCGCTCAGAGCACAGCGCGCCCTACAGGGAGCGCAGCCAGGCCGTCCGAGAGCGCGACGAGGCGCAACAGAGGATCTACTCCCTCTAGGCCGAGCTGGAGACCGTGAAAGCCTAGAAGCTAGAGAACGAGGGTGCCGCTTCTGGACTGGCCACAGATCTCGCCGAGGAAAGGGGTCTTCTTTAGGCGGAGAGCGACGAGCTTGATATCCTGAAGGTTGCCCTCGGCATAGTCTACAACGACCTGCAGGTGGTGCAGGTGGAGGGGACCAGCTCGCTCGTGGCCTATGCCATAGATATCACGGCGCAGGTGCGCCAGCTGGAGAAGGAAGCTCTTCGCACCGGGATCACCCAAACCTTCACCGTCGCCCGTTCGCATTATGATGGCAACATCGATTTTGAGGAGATGAGCCTCGGCTTCGCGCCTGGTTATGAACCCTCCGAGCTGGATGGCATAGAAGCGGCGGTGACTCCTTTTGCGGAAACCCTAGTGAGCAGAATTGAAGATATGGTTCTCCCCAAGAGGGGGTAGTTAGTCGAATGAGTCCGATGGACATTTATCTGTAATCTGTGGACAAATGTCGGTTCTTTTGAAAACCGATTCACAACTTTGTTTCGTTAAACAAATTCGCAATTTTGTTTCGTTTGATTGAACTTGCTTTCTTCCCTTTTTGCATTCGAAAAAAGGAGCTCATGCGATCCGACCCTTCCGTTTGTTAAGGTATAGGGCACGAGGTGTGTAAGAGGGAAAGTTTGATTATGCTGATGAGCAAAGTTACCATAGCCATTGGGGCGTGGGTTTTTTTTGCAGTCTTACCAGGCACGCTCGGTTATTTGTTCCCACAAAACCTTGCCGCTAACCTTAACGTGAGGAAGAGGTCCGACACAGTGACTGTTTCAAAAAAGGAGATATTTATACCTTTACCAGCCCCTAAGTGAGATCTGACCCTTGCGGTTGTTGGGGCTGGATGTTACTGGAGACCGAATCGAGGGTAGCGAGCTTACTCTTGTATTCACACGTACCCCTTACTTAGAATTTTAGCTATCGGTCTGTGACCGTGCGTTCGGTCTCATACCAGGTCCGGCCTTCCCCGAGCCCCTACGCGTGGCGGGGATTCGGTCAAGGGTCGGCTCGTTTCGTGACAGTCGCTCCGTCCGAGGTTTTCGCACCCGAAAGGGTTGAGGCGACATCACTTGCCTCGACGGCTCGAGTGACGTGCTTGATGAGTTCGCTAACGGGGATGTTCAAATGGAATCTGATCTCGTTGCTTGCGATAGGGTCGGCAAAGCCCTCGGGTGGCATTTCGTTGCTCCTTAACCTGCCTTCCAACAGACTCCCCCTCAATGGGGATTTTATGGGCTTGGCTATAGGCTGGATTGAACTATAAGGTTGAGATGACCCTATCCGCCTCTATGCGGGTTGGGCAAAGGCCGCTGAGGCTCATCTGCGTTTTCTCCCCTAGCTCTTGTTCGACGCGAGGTAGCCTCGGACCCTTCGTGGGCCAGCCTTCGAACCTCGGTCTCTCGATCTCTTATCGAGCGGCTCGAGCCCCCGAGCCCCTTGGGGTCTGATAGGGGTCGATCGTGTTTCACGCATCACCCCGTCCTCGGCTTCCACAACCAGAGGGGCTGAGCTAACGATGCTTGCCTTGATGGCTCGAGTGTCGCGCTCAATGAGCTCGCTAATGGGCATGTTCGTGTGGAATTCGGGTCCGTCATTCGCTGATGGGATCGGTAGAGCCCTCATGTGGCATTCCACTACTTCTTAACCCGCCTCCCGGCAAATGCCCGAGCCGTTCGATAGGATCGGGTTGCCCGTTGGCCTCTCCTCGATGGAGATTTTGTAGGTTTGGCTCGAGGTTAGAATCAAACGAGAAAGGTCGAGATGTCCCTATCCATTTCTGAGTGGGGTCGGGCAAGGCCGCTAGGGCTCATCTCGGTTTTTCTCCCCTGGCTCTATTTGACGTGAGGCGGCCTCGAGCCCTTCGCGGGCCGACCTTCGAACCTCGGTCAGTTGCCGCTCATATCGAATGAGGCAACTACCACTTTGTGACACGACATGAAGCGTTGAGATGCAGTAATTGCATATGCAACGTTTGGATGTATGGGATTAATGTACGATTTAACTAAAACAAAAGCGGGGGTCGGTGATGTTACCCCGGCGGCATGAGTGATAGGAAGCTCTTACCGGATATGTCCGTGCGGGGTTCGGGTCCGATGTTTGCAACGGGGCCGGCGTAACCTGCACGAGCATCGCAATTTTTTGTTCCTGTCTCTCGGTAGCGATCCAAGCCATTTGATCATCTTGGGCGACCTGGTAGCTTCTCCTCGAATGAGATTCCGTAGGCAGACCCCTCTGAACCCTTCTCGAGAAGGCGGATGCTAAAGCCAGGGGTGCGGGGACAAATAATTTGTTTACGCTGGTGAGCAAAAATGTCGTAGCCGCTGGGGCGTAGGGTCTAGCGGTTCGTCCAGTTTTACTCAAAGTTTTACACCCGCACACCGCGTCTCTGGTTTTTAAACGTAGGGAGGGGTCGGGCAAAGAGAATGTCTAAATGAGTAGACACTCTCGATAGCCTCCGAGCGATGTTTGCGCCCCTGTCGTTGCTGGGGTTGGAGGCTCGGTAGTAAAATTGACATGCAAAGTAAGTAAACAAAGGTGCTTATGTTTCGGTGGCCATTCGTTCAGTGTCTGCCTGGGCCGTCCGATCGACCAGGTCTGTTGGGCTCCCCTTGATAGAGGTTGCGTTGTTGGGTTGTTCTAGGTCCTGCTTGAGGAAGCGGAGAGTCACCTTTATGCGGGTGCGCCTTGTTTCTCGTGCCTAGCGTGCGGTAGTGGTGGGCCATGCCCGGGTCATGTCCCGTTTGACCAGGCGCCGTTTCGTTGAGCAGAGCGCGTCCCGTCGGTCCAGATGTGTCCCCTCGAATTCCCGTCAGCATCGATTTCCCATATGCATTGAATAGGGGAGAAGGGAGAGGGCTTTTTGTCCCAACCTTTCGCCTTTCTTCAGCTGTTGTGTCTCCTCCTTAAATAGGGGGAGGGAGGGGGTTCTCGTCCCTACTCCTTTGCCTATTCTTGAGGTGCTACCTCTCCTCCTTTCTCCTTTTCGCTGAGCGCGTTCGCATGTCGCAGCGGTTCCTAAGTGAGAGAGGGTAATGCGAGGGAGAGGAGAACTCACAGATCTGTTCGTGAATCCAGAGCGCGATGTTGAGCTGGAGGTCATCCAACATAGATGAGATGGCGTTGGCCGCCTTCGCCGAGAAGGGGCCACTTCTGCCGAAGGAGGAGGCGCACTGGAGGGTGCTGAGCATTGTCGGCTCTATCGTCGTCCGTGAGGCCTTCATCGGGATGGAGCCGTACGGGGACCTCTTCTGGCGAATCTTCTCCGGGCGAGCCTTGTTGGTGGGGAAGCCGCCTAGGATTGCGTTAATGGGGGGGTTTGCCTTTGCAACCGCTCAGATCAGCCAGTTCATGAAGCTTGATGAGATGTCAGAGACATCCATCAGCCATGGTGGCCATTCTCCGGTGGGCAGCGCCCCACGTCTAGGTGTCGTTGTCAGGGTTGCAGGTGATCACGATGGCATAGTCCCTAGACGCCCTGGTGAAGACACCACGGTCGTCGATGCGGTGCTCAACGTTGTAGATGATGGCGCCCTCAAGGATCCCTCGGAGCGGTAGGACGTTGCCGATGGAGAGCATGGCACGGCGACCGTAGTAGTATTTAGAGTAGAAATGGTCAGCAGATGTAATCGTTTAATTTGTGGGGGAGCCCCCGTGTGAACTGTTTTATGTATTCATGAATACATCAGTCCCTTTTTGTGATGAAATCACTTTGTAAGCGATGAATTTGTGCAAAAAATGAACAAGTTCTCAAATTTCATTATGGCAAAGAGCTTTTTAGCTCTTCTCCCTGTTTCTGTGAAAGAGGTTCAGTGCCTTCCGACCCTTCTCATAGTTAAGGTCGCAAAAAGCTCGGAGTGCGGGCGAGCCAATTCTGATCACGCTGGTGAGCAAGGAGACCGTAGCCGCTGGGGCCTGGGTTTCCTGCAGTCCTACCAATTATACTCAGAGTTTGTTCTCGAAATCCTAGCCCTTAGGACTTACCATGAGAAAAGAGGGAAAACACAGAGAATGTTTGTAAGATAAACGTACTCATACTAGCCCCCGAGTGAGGTCCGACCCCTCGCACTTGTAGGGGTCAGATGTCATGAAAGATCGAAGATTTTGATGACAAAACTGATAAGAGAAAATATGTGTTTATTTAGGGGTAAAAACGACATAGCTATTCAATGTTCCAGGCGTTGGTGAAGACCTCACTGTCGATGGTTTTCAATTTGTAGGCTCCTGGCCAGAGTACTTCCATGATGACATATGGCCCCTCCTAGGGGGGAGAGCTTGTGGTGGTCCTTGTTGCTCTGCACAAGGCGGAGAACCAGGTCCTCGACGTTGAAGGCTCAGTCCTGCACCCATCGGCTGTGGTACTGTCGCAGCGCCTGCTAGTACTTGGCTGAATGGAGGAGGGCGACATCGCGAGCTTCGTCTAGCTAGTCCATGGCATCTTTGTGGGATGCCTTGGCTCCTTGGTCATCGTACGCTCTAATCCTTGGTGCTCCATAGTCAAGGTCGGTTAGGAGGACGGCCTCGGAACCATAGACTATGAAGAAAGACGTGTAGCCGGTGGCTCGGCTGGGAGTTGTCCTTAGGCTCCAGAGCACCACAGGGAGCTCGGTGACCCAATGTGCGCCAAATTTGTCCAACCGGTTGAAGATCCTAGGCTCGAGGCCCTTTAAGATCATGTCGTTTGCGCGCTCGACCTGCCCATTCGTTCGGGGGTGCGCGACGGCGGCCCAATCGACCCAGATGTGGTGTTCATCACATAATTGAAGGAATTTCTTGCCGGTGAACTATGTGTTGTTGTCTGTAATGATGGAGTTTGGTACTCCAAAGCAATGGATGATGTCGAGGAAGAACAGCATGGCTTGCTCGGATTTGATCATGGAGATTGGTCGAGCTTCTATCCACTTTGTAAACTTGTCTATGGTGACAAGCAAGTGGGTGTAGCCCCCAGGCGCCTTCTTGAGAGGTCCAACCAGATCGAGCCCCTAGACCACAAAGGGCCACGTGATGGGGATCATCTAGAGTGCCTGGGCCAGGAGGTGAGTTTGTCGAGCATAGTACTGACACCCTTTGTAGGTGCGCATGATCTGCTCGGTGTCGGCTACTACAGTGGGCCAGTAGAAGCCCTATCGAAATGCATTCCCAACCAAGGTTCTAGGTGTGGCATGGTGACCATAGACCCCACTGTGGATATTGCTTAGCAAATGCTTCCCCTGTTCGATGGGGATGCAGAACTGTAGGATCCTAGCGTGACTTCGTTTGTAGAGTTCGCCCTCTACAAGAACGAAGGACTTGGCGTGACGTGCGAGCCATCGAGCTTCTGTCTTGTCTGTTGGCAGTGTGTCATGGAGGAGGTAGTCAAGGTAGAGTATTCTCCAGTCGACCAGAGGGTCGAGCTCTGTCGCTAGATCATCTTCAAGCCCCATGACCTTGGGGCCAGATGGAGCCATCGGTTGGTTAGCCCCCAAGGCTAGATTGGACGGACCGTCGTTGGCCTACTTTGACCCTTCGTAGCGCACCAAGGGCTTATGTTGGTTGCTGGCGAAGACACCTGTTGGTACCGGCTCTCGGCCAAATGCCGCCTTCACAAGCGCGTCGGCCACCTCATTGAGGCACCTTGGGATGTGATTGAGTTCGAGGTCGTTGAATTTGTCCTCCAGCCATCGGACTTCTTGGCAGTATGCAGCCATCTTGGGGTTGTGACAGCTCGACTCCTTCATGACTTGGTTGACGATGAGCTGGGAGTCGCCCTGGATGTCGAGGCGTTGGATGCCCTACTTAATGGCAATGCATAGGCCGTTGAGGAGTGCTTCATACTCAGCCACATTATTGGATGAGGGAAAATGGAGACGAACCATGTACCTCATGTGTACCCCGAGGGGTGATACGAAGACCAGTCCTGTGCTGGCGCCCTTCTTCATCAGCGATCCATCAAAGTACATCGTCCAGTACTCTTGATCGATGACCGCCGGTGGTGTTTGGACCTCAGTCCATTCCGTGATGAAGTCAGCCAACACCTAGGACTTGATCATCGTTTAGGAGGCATACGTAATGCCCTGATCCATCAACTCGAGTGCCCACTTTGCGATTCTTCCCGTGGCGTCCTAGCTTTGGATGACCTCACCGAGGGGAAACGACGTCACGACCGTCACCGGGTGTGACTCAAAGTAGTGGCATAGCTTCCTCTTGGTGATGAGGATGGCGTACAGGAGCTTCTGGATTTGGAAGTAGCGGGGTTTAGAGTCGGATAGTTCCTCGCTGATGAAGTACATAGGGCGCTGCACCTTGAGGGCATGCCCCTCTTCCTCCCTCTCTACTACCAGGCCGGCGCTGACCACTTGCATGGTGGCCGCTATGTATAGCAGGAGGGATTCTCTGTCGCTTGGAGGAACCAAGATCGGGGCCCTTGTTAGAAGCAGTTTGACCATGTCAAGTGCCTCTGGGCCTCGGATGTCCACTTGAAGCAGTCGGCTTTCTTCAGGAGGCGATAAAGGGGGAGACCTCGTTCGCCGAGGTGCGAGATGAATCGGCTGAGTGTGGTGAGGTACCTTGTGACTCGCTGAACCCCCTTTATGTTCTAAATCGGGCCCATCCTTGTGATGGGTATAATTTTCTTTGGGTTGGCTTTGATGCCACGCTTGGAGATGATGAAGCCGAGCAGCATGCACCTCGGGACCCCAAAAACACACTTCTCAGGATTGAGTTTGATGCCATTCGCTTGGAGTTTTGCAAAGGTCAGCTCAAGATCGGCAATGAGGAGGTCAACCCGTTTGGACTTAACTACGATGTCATCAACGTAGGCCTCAACGGTCTGCCCGATGAGGTCCCTGAAGCATTTGAGCATACAGCGCTGGAACGTAGCCCCAACGTTCTTTAGACCGAACAGCATTGAAACATAGCAGAATGATCCGAAGGGGGTGATGAAAGATATCGCGAGCTGGTCGGACTCTTTCATCGCGATTTGATGGTACCCGGAGTATGCATCAAGGAAGCAGAGGGTTTCACACCCCGAGGTAGAGTCGACTATTTGGTCTATGCGTGGCAAAGGAAACAGATTCTTTGGGCACGCCTTGTTGAGACCCGTATAGTCTTCACACATCCTCCATTTCCCACTCTTCATTCATACAAGAATGGGATTGGCTAACCACTCTGGGTGGTATACTTCCTTGATGAATCCAGCAGCCGATGGTTTTGCTATCTCTTCACCGATGGCCCTGTGTTTCTCCTCGTCGAAGTGATGCAGGCGTTGCTTCACCAGCTTAGAGCCTGGGTGGATCTTCAAGGTATGCTCGGCGACCTCCCTCGGAATGCCTAGCATATCCGAGGGTTTTCACGCAAAGATGTCTTTATTGTCGCGGAGGAAGTCGACAAGCGCGTTTTCCTATTTGGAGGAAAGCGTGGTACCAATGCATACCATTTTGCCCTTGGTGCTCCCGGGGTCTACGAGGACTTCTTTAGAGCCCTCTACCGACTCGAACGACCCGGTCGACTTCTTGGCATCGGGCGCTTCTTCGGTGACCTCTTCCTTGAGGGTGGTGAGCTCCCTAGAGGCGACGATTGCTGCGGCATGACCGCAGCACTTGACCTCACACTCATAGGTGCGCTGGAAGGAGGTGCCAACGGTGATGACCCCATGGGGGCCCGGCATCTTCAACTTGAGGTATGTATAGTTGGGGATGGCTAAGAACTTCGCGTAGCATGGACGTCCCAGGATGGCATGGAAAGTTCCGGGGAACCCAACCACCTCGAAGGTGAGGGTTACAGTCCTGTAATTGAACTGATCCCTGAAGGTAACGGGTAGATCAATCTGCTCGAGTGGCATGGCCTGCTTCCCGGGCACAATGCCGTGGAAAGGTGCTCGGGTTGGGCGAAGGCATGTCCAGTCGACGCCCATCTCGGTGAGCGTCTTGGCGTACATGACGTTGAGGCCATTGCCTCCATCCATCAGTACTTTGGTGAGCCACTTCGGGCCGACGATCGGGTCAACCACTAGCGGATATCTTCCTAGGTGTGGGACACTATCCGAATGGTCAGTCTGATCGAAGGTTATGGCAGACTCTGACCACCGGAGGAAGGGAGGTGTGGCCGGTTTGGCCATGTAGACCTCGCAGCGCGCGACCTTCTGACGATGTTTGGAGTCATAGGCCGCTGATCCTCCAAAGATCATAAGGTAGCCGTTCGGCATCGGAAAGCCATGATCCTTCTCCTCGGTGTCATCTGTGGTGGGGGTAGGGTCCTTTCCTTGCTCCCCTTTGTTGGAGCCTCTGGACAGGAACCGCCACATGAGGCTACAATCCTTGAGTAGATGATTAATCGGGAAGGCGTGGTTCGGGCATGGCCTCTTGAGTAATTTTTCAAAGTGGTTCGGAGTGCCCTCTGCGGGCTTCCGACCACCCTTGCGGTTTGTAGTGGCCACGAGTGAGTCTTTGCGTCGTTGCTTCTTGTTCTTCCTTTTGGCGGAACGATTGGAGGTGCCTTCACCGGCGCCCACGTCCCACCTTGCCTTGCCCTCGTGACGACCGAAGATCGCTCTGACCGCCTCTTCTCCAAAGGCTTGGCTAGTGGTGATGTCCAAGAGTTCCTTGGTGGATCGCGGGCCCTTGTGTCCTAGCTTATGAACTAAAGACTCGCAGGTAGTCCTGGATAGGAAGGCTCCTATAACGTCGGCATCGGCGATGTTGGGGAGCTCGTTGCACTACCGGGAGAAGCACCGGATGTACCCACGGAGGGTCTCATAGGCCTTCTGACGGTAGTTCTTTAGGTCCCATGGGTTCCTAGGGCGCTTGTATGTGCCCTGGAAGTTTCCCACAAAGATCTCCTTCAGATCCACCCAATTCTGAATCACGTTGGACGGCAGGTGTTCCAACCACGCTCGTGCCGAATCGGCTAAGAACAGTGGAAGGTTGCGGATAATGAAGTCATCATTATTCGCACCACCGGCTTGGCAGGCAAGCCGATAGTCTTCGAGCCAAAGCCTAGGGTTTGTCTCCCCAGAGTACTTAGGGATATTGGTAGGTGGTCGGTACCTTGGTGGGAAAGCAGCATTGAGGATGTGTCGGCCGAAGGCCTGAGGGCCCGGTAGGCCGGGGCTCAGGCTCCGGTCCTCGCCACTGTCGTAGCATCTGCCGTGACGAGGATGATAGCCATGGCGGGCTCCTTCTCTTGGGTCGCCGTAGGTGCGTCTACGGGCGTCGAGGGTGCTGCGTGCGTCGCGGTTGCGGCCGAGACGCTGATGCACCGGGACCATGGCACGCTGCCTACCGCTCGGTGGTGTCTGGTGGACTGACGTGTCCCTAGCGGGGTGCACCGAGGTTGTGCCCTGACTGGCGTCGAGCTCACGTCGTCGAGACAGCAAGCTCTCAGCCTGCTGCGCCGCCGCACGCTCGAGTAGCGTGCGAATCTCGCGGTGGGCCTGACGATCCTCGGGCATCGCGGCCTCTAGAAGGCCATGGAGCAAGGCCGTCGCTGCAGCGATGTTCTGGCTTGCTCGGGCGAAGGGAGGAAGGGCTTCATCGTCGGTGATGATTCTCCGGTTTACATCGCTGGCCATGGCACATGCGTGCCCACCGTCTCCTCGGCGTTCAATCTCTCGATCGAGCTCCGCGCACTCCTGCATAAGCTAGATTCTGGCTTCCTCGATCTGTCGCTTTCAGGCTTTCAGCTGCTCCACCCCCATGCGAGGTGGGGCTGTTGTCTCCCCTTCGGTTTCATCATCGAGGTTGCCCGTTGGGATGGCCTCCTCCGTGGAGATGCTTTCAACGTGTCCCTCGGGGGTACCCGTCATGAAGCATTCCCAGGAGGGGTGATGGCTCCCCCTGCTGGAGTCAGAGCCAGAGGACGACCCTGGCTCCTTTGTGAGGAGGTTGTGCAGAGATTCCGTGCCATGTTCGATCACCCCCATGAACTCGTTGTTCGTGGGCGGCAGAACCATGCGTTGTGCCACAAGGTGGCTAACGATGGTTGTAGCGTTGCAGAGACTGAACAGAAGCGCTGTCGGGGTGCTCCGTATGTGGTGTTCCAGAGAGAGGGACCCTCCTCTGGAAAACCATGCCATGTCATTGGCGTCGGAAAGGGTGAGGCGGCGCTGGTCCTCCCTAGACGGCTGGAGTCCAAGGGAGACACCGAGCTGGCGCTCGAGCCTCTCGTGGTTGAGGCCGATGGAGGGGATAGATTGGATGGTCACATGGGCCAATGCCAACTCCCCTTCTACCGTGATGATGAAGTCTAGGCTCCCAAAGCGCACATGTGCACCTAGGACCTAGTTGATATCGTGGCTAGCCATCCATGGCCTGATGTTTATCATCGGAACACGCAAAGGTCCCCTACCTAGCACGTCAACTGTCGGTGTTTCGAATAAACACCAACTATTAAATTTATATTTGTTGTGCGTTAGGTCCGGATGGTGTACTAAAGGACACAAGCTTTATACTGGTTCGGGCAGAATGTCCCTACGTCTAGTTTACTGCTGCTCGTGTTATTAGCACTGAAAAAGGTTCGTGGTAGGGGTACAAATGGTCGAGAGAGGGACAGGTCCCAAGTCTCTGATGGAAAGGTCGAAAGGATGCCAAGAGCTTGGTTGCTACTTGGCTATGTGTTGTGTGATGTGTTGTGTGAAATCGATCCCCCTTAGTGGGGTGCCCTACCCTCCCTTTTTAGACTAAGGGGATGCAGGGATTACAGATGGGAGAAAGAGGGAAAACTAGGGGTAGAGAAGGTTCTTCGAAGGTGCCGGATCTTCCTTTTCCCTTGAGTCTGCCCTGCTGATATGGCAGATGGTGCCAGGGATAGCACGTTCGTTGATCCTGACAGGGCCGTGCTCTGGCTTCGTTTAGAAAGTAGTCGCGTCCCATCCTACTCCGGTGGACGGTGCGGCGTGCAAGGGTGCCAAGCCATGACCCTACGGGGAGCAGACGGGGAAGTGACCACACGTCCATTACTATAGACGATGTGAGTTCCCGCCTGGATTGTAGTGGTTGTCGTATGCTTGCCAGGATCCGCGTCCGAGGGCTTATGGCGGTGCCCACAACACTGTAAGACAAAAGTCAGTGCCTACAACACTATTCAGGCTCTGTCATGCCTGGGAGGGCTTAAAGCGCACATCCCATCATATCCTGACGGTACTTTCCCGTAGGCGTGCAGGGCATGGTCCTCGGTACTGCGGTTGACCTGAGTGTCCTGTCTTACCCTATGCTTGTCATTATGAAGGGGCAGGGTGCAGACGTCGGGTGAGGCGGAGCTAGCCTCAACCATCGGGCGAGGCGGAGCCTGCCCTCAGCCGTCGGGTGAGGCAGAGCCAGCCCTCACACGTCGTTCGAGGTGAAGCCAGCCCTCAGCCGTCGAGCCAGGCGGAGCTAGCCCTCAGCCGTCGGGCGAGGTGGAGCTAGCCCTCAGCCGTCGGGTGAGGCGGAGCCAGCCCTCAGACGTCGGGCGAGGCGGAGCCAGCCCTCAGACGTCGAGCGAGGCAGAGTCTGCCTCGGACATCAGGCAAGGCAGAGTCACCCCCAAGACGTCAGGCAAGGTGGAGTCTAGCCCTCGGGGGTCGGGAGAGGTGGAGCCAACCCTTCGGGGCCGGGCGAGGCGCAGCCAACCTTCGGTTGTATGGGCAAGAAGTGTAGTTGCATTCTTGCCTGTTCGGAAGCATCAACGTTTGATGGTTATTAGTTCCACCTCTTTGGGTACCCTAGTAATCGATCCCCGAAAGCTGGTGATGTTGCGCTCCCTTCAGCAGAAAGCACTGCCTGCGTGGCCCATATGACGAAGGACTAATACCCAGTTTGGCCCAGACGATGAAGGACCAATACCCGGTTGGGCCAGGCAGAGAATCTGTCCGACAATGACAGGTGGCGCTTCCTAGAAAGTTGGGTTCCACCCAGGCTGAAGCTGCGGCTTCGGCGCGCCATCGGCATCCTGGCCGTAGCCGCCATTATCGTCCTCTTGGCCATGGCAACCAAGATGGAGTCGGCGCGGGTGCGAACCAGAGCGACCGTGGCTGCCTCCACCGCGCCTTGGAGTATCCCGTACCCGATCCGAGGAAAGGCGCCGGGGCGGACAACCGTGCTTGCAGTTCCTCGCCCGGTTCTCCGTGCTGAGGCTGAAAAGGAAGCGGGATGGGAAGGTGCACCGGGCGGCGATGTGGTCCCCAACCAAACAGTTGAAGCAGAGACCGACGAGCGAAGGCGACACTGTCTGCTGGCGATGAGGGTGAGGTAGGGCATGGCAGCGCCCGTGCTGACGGCTTCGAACAAGCGTGAAGCTGTCGGCATCGACAGGTGCAGCCGCTCGAGGAACATGGCATCGAGGAAGTGCATCTAGAGGATGGACGTGCGGCGGCGTCGAAGGTCGCCAGGCGTTCATCATGAACCCAGGGCCTGCCTCACGACAATGACGATGGCGGCCGCTAGGCGCCGATGCCCTACGCCGCTGGCCGAGGCGCTGGTGCATGGGCACATGCACGATCGGCTGTGGCCCGAGCCGCTGGTGCACAGGCACCCTAGCGGCCGGGTGTGGGGGTGCCACTGGAGGACCGTCGGCGTCCCTGGTCCTGGCTCGACGACGACAACGCCGCCTCTTCTTGGTGATGACGAACCGGATGTGAGGCAGGGCTTTCCCCCTCACACGGCCCTGCAGGCATGGGCGAGGCCATCACCTCGATGGCCCAGGGAGCGGCTTCCAGGTACGGCGACTGGGCAGCAGAGGACGCATAGTCAAAATCAGAGCCGCCGGAGTCCTCCATGCATCGTAGAGCTTTGGATCTACCCGTAGATTGCTTGGCTGGGGAAGAAGGGTGTGGCGAGAGGAGACAGGGAGGAGCTCCTACCCTTGGAGACTGCATGCATCCAGGGGGCGCCCATCTCGACTGCGGAGTCCACGCAGAGGGAGGTGCCCATAGCCGCGGAACCCAGCATCTGCGGCGCTGGCAACGGGGAGGGAGTCCGCGCAGCCATCGTTGGAGCCACTTTGTCATCATCCTCTTCATCCTTGTCCTTGTCTTCCAAGACGTCCTCGACGACGAACGGCGACTCATCCTCCATCGTCATGTGGTGGGGATGGCCTGAAGAGGGCGCCTGCGCCGGCGGTGCCGGGGAGGGAGCCCGCGGAGATCCAGAGCCGGCCCCCGCGGGGGTTGGCCTGGTGGCCGCTATGGCGGAGCCCATCTTCGGCGGCGACGGCGGAGGTGGCGTGGAGGGCCACACCGCGCCATATCCAGCGGCGGCGGAGGCCATGCTGGCGGGTCCCAGAGATGGCGGCAGCGTGGTGGGCCTCGTCGGCGATGGAGGTGGCGGGGAAGGCCGCGGAGGAGCTTCCACGACGGATCCGGCGGTGCTGGCGGCGGATGCAGAGGAAGCATGGTCCGTCGACGGCGGCGGCACGGACGGACAATCCATGCCATATCCGGCAGGGCCCTCGGGGCTGGGAGGGGAGGGGGGGGGGAGGAGGAGGGGTATGGGGAGGGGGAGGGGGGGTGGGGTTGGGGGTCGGCGGCGGGGGAGTCAGGTCGGGGCTTAGGGTTGGGGAGCCGTCTTGGGCCTTGAGGTGGGTTCTCTCAGCATTACCTCTCGGATCGGAGTCGGAGAGGAGAGGCGTGCAGGCAAGTAACACTACCACTCGTCTGATTCTGTTGCTATCTCAATGATTCCACCTTCCGGAAGTACCAGTCGGCGTACTCGTCCTGGCCTAGGCAGTTTGCCGGGTTTGCCGTGCCTATGCCTAGCACGGCGGCGGCAGAGCCGTTGTGGAGCTGCGCCGGCTGGGACTCCTGGTCCAGGAGGGTGGTGCCAAGACTGTGAGCTGCAGCCATTCTTGATCACCGACTGGCAAGCCGAGCTCTTCTTGCCACTGACGTGATACTGATGACTTGAGCATTCAGGTGAACCTCTGCGATATTAAAAAGAGATGGAGTTTGTGGTTCGTAGTTGGCTGCAGAACTGCCAACGAATTAGGCCCTGTTTGATTAGATTGTGAAATCCATTTTTTTTTTTTTTTTTTTTATAATAGCTCAAAAAATTATCAGTGCGTTGCTATGAATGAAGTATATACACATGGATTTATTTGTGAAGTGAATTATCTTTTTTTAATAAAAATGTATTTACTTGGCTATGAATTTACATGCATGCATGTAATGGGATAAATGACGTACAACGAATTCGAAATAACTTTTTGTGCCATTCACATGAGTGTGCTAATTAGAGAAGAGTTTTGATTTGAACGAATCAAATACTTATAAGTTGCATATATCAAGCAAATTGATCATGACTTCTTATGGCCAAAGCTGAGCTGATGTTTTTGGATTTATATTTTATTATGCAATGCATGATTTTCTCTCTCTCTCTCTCTCTTACTTTTGAGAATAAACAATAGAATTTGTGTTATGGTCGGTGTGATAACTTCGGGTTCCTAACCTAAAAAAAAACCATAGCAATTGCATGGCAAAATTATATGGAAGAGCTAAGTAATAAGCATGCAGATAAAAGCAATACACGTGACCACCTAAGGGCCGTTTTGGTAGCTTCACTTCTTGATTCTCCGAATGAGTCATTCTGATGGAGAGCAAGCTGGGGAGTATGTGAGAATCAATTCTAAAGTGATTCCTATGACAACTGAATGAGGAGCGGGAAGCAGTGGAGAGCGGGTTCTTTTAACTTCCAGCTCGTAGTGTAAATGGAGAAGTGATTCTTATTAGCTCACCACCAGAATCTAGTTGCATTTTAAGTTGCTACTAGCCTTGCAGCTTAAGGCTGACAGGGAACCAAATTCGTTGGGCTTGGATTTATATTTTATAGTAGGGCCCATTTATTCTAATAATAATAAAAAAAGGGGAACACCTCGTCCTCTTATCTAAGGGCTGGTTTTGGAAGTTGGAATACATGAATTTTACAGAATTTGCACAGGAATTTCATTTGAATAAGTTTGATCAGTTCAATTTCACGTGACAAACGTAAGAACAGGAAAAAATGTCATGTTCCAAACAACATCAAGCATGTGATTATGTGAACCAGTCCCTTATCCTATCCCCTCCGCCCGGCTCTGCATGGTTGGGCTCCACACAAGGGGTGAAAAACGAGCCAACTGTATTTGTTAGCTTCCTTTATAATTGATATAAGCTTATTTGTCATTGTCTCCTCAATTGTATGAGCCGCAACTTTAAACTAAGCTTAACGATCAGAGCCTAACGAGAGTCGAGCCGAATTCAAAAGTCACTCAAAATGAACTCATTTTCATTTCCAAAGAAAAATAAGTTCAATCGTTCAATCAGAGCATTTTTTAGACGAGCTAACCTCAACAAGTTTTTTTCTTTGGTCATTCATGACACAATACAATTGTCATCGAAGCGCTTGGCCAAATACTCTAACTTCCACCACCACTTCCATAATAAACTGGCAATAATTTTCGCCAATTCGTAATGCCAAACCCCTTTTATGTTGGTCTTATTACAACTTTCACCCATTTTACAAGATAATATACTTTTTTTTACTAAGTCCACCATGCAAATTAATATTAGTGCTTATACCTATTGTTGACCAAACTTAATATGGTCTGACTTATAAGAGAGAAAGGTAGCATTTGCATGGTACGCCGACTACGTAGCAAGCTGTGATGAGCTAGTCGCCTAGTCGCCTAGTCCTCGTCCTGGTTGTGGACGGCACGCAGCACCATGGTCTCGACAGTGAGCCCTGGTCCAAGCCCCAACATGACGCCCCACTTGCAGTCGACATCACCACCACCTTGCCGGCGACGCCTCAGCTCGTCGATAACAAAGATGATCGTCGCCCCAAGCATGTTGCCGTACTCGCTGAGCACATGCCAGCTGACCGCCAGCTTCTCGGGCTGCAGACCGAGAGCGGCGTCGTAGCTATCCAAGATCGCACGGCCCCCGGGGTGCACTGCCCAGAACAGGCGGTTCCAGCCGCCGGAACCGCATCCCCAGAGGCCCAGCGGTGCCAGCGCGTCCACCAGGCAACGCTCGACGTTGCCGCGCACCAGCGCCGGCAGCTCGGCGGACATGCGGTAGTCGAGCCCGTTCTCGCTGAGCCGGAACCAGACGGCGCGCTCCGTCCCCGGCAACGTCGCCTGCGACGCGGACGCCATGAGAAAGATGGGGCGCTCAGAGTCAGAGGAGGCCGCCGGGTTGGCACCGACGATCACGGCGCCGGCGCCATCGCTGAAAAGGGAGTTGGCTACGAGCTCGTGGAGCTGACGACGAGTACGCGCGCGCCGAGTACGGCGAGGTCCTTGGCGACGCGGAGCGCGGCTGAGCCTGCGGAGCAGCCGTGGAGGTTCAGCACGGTGCGCTGCACGTCCGGGCGGAGTCCCAGGAGCGCAGCCAGGCGGACGTCCGGGCCTGGCCCGCCGGCCACGGAGTTGGTGCTCACGACGAGGTGCGTGATGTCGACCGCCGGGCGGCCCCACTCCGCGATCGCCTTCTCTGCCGCGGCTGCGGCGAGCGCCAGCAGGGGGTCCTCGCTGATGGTCAGCCGGGCGCTGAGAGACGGCAGTGCCCGGTCCAGGATCTCTGGGTGGCGATCGACCATCTCCTCTGTATGGTGGAAATGGAGCTTCTTCACGCCTGATTTTTCACCTGCACGCAAAAGCGGTGATTATTGCAGATCCTGGAAAATTCGTGATGTGGTTAAAAGGGTAGATAATTTTTTTTTCTCATTATCGGTACATATTCTCTTCATCTTGGCCTTGAGCGTGACGAGGTGGTCGCTCCTTGTGACGCGGAAGTACCAGTCTGCGAACTCATCTTGCGGCACCCAGTTAGCTGGGTTCGCCGTGCCTATGGCCAGTACGGCTGCCAGGTGTATCTCCTCAAGGACAGCTGATGCCACCATGGTCTCCTGATGATGGCAACAACGTCGCAGCGTGTGATATATATTGCTACAGGTGAGGTGGATCTTCTAGCTCATTCATTGCTGTGCGTTGGTAAGTGATCGGCAAACTGCCAACAACCATAAATCGTAGGAGCTGCAAGGTTTTTGCCGGGCTTAATCAAGCAAATATTTATTGGGACAGACGTCTCGAACAGGGTTGAGACATGGAGGCTCCTCGGTGAAGGCTAGCTGGTGAAGGTCTTCTGACGAAGGCCCAACTGGAGAAGGTCGCCCGACGAAGGCCCGGCCGAAGAAGGTCCTGCGAAGAAGGTTGACCCAAGGAGGTCCCTAGACTAAAGCTGGTGCGGGAAAGGTCTTATGGTGAAGGCTCCCAGACGAAGGTCTTGGGACAAAGGTCCTGAACAAAGTCTTAGACGAAGGTCCCAGATGATAGTTACGAGTAAGGGCTTCGCAGAGAAGGCTCCACGACGGAGACTCCGCGGAGAAGGCTCTACGGCAAAGGGCGAAGGCTGCAACATGTGAGAGGGGAGAGTGAGGCGGTAGCTAGGGTTTGCGAAAATGAGTGGGAGAAGAGAGAGCCCTTCTTGCCCTCATGCCCTTGGCATTATATAGGCAAGCGGCAATTTACAAGCGACCCCTTGGTGGGGAAAGATTTTACAAGCTACTGCACTAACTTCTATTGTGCCTCTTCAAGGGGGAGTTGTCCCATGTGAACATGGGCTCCCCCAACAAAATTGTACTAAGTTGTCAGTGAGTGCCATGCAGGTTTTCTCAAATTCATATAACTATAACCGAAACATGAAAATAAAAAATAGAGCGCAAACTTTCTAGAACCCACCCCACGTCGCTTCCCTGAGCGACACGGGCGGCGCTCCCCTCCCCAGTAATCGGAGGCTGTCCTCTCTGGCCCCTCATCCTCGCCGGCACTGGAGTAGACTGGTGGAAGCTCGCGCTGCCGCAAGGATGGCGGCGTGGGGCCACCCTCTTTCTCCTATCTCTTTCCCTGCGAGTGGTGTCCACAGACCGATAGGGCGGTGGTGGCTTGCTCTAAGCCCCACCGTCGAACTGGTGCCCCCTTCACTGGATCCGGCGTCCCTACGGCCGGATCTAGCCGGGCCCGAGGTGGCGACCATAGGCGGCATGAGGGTGGTGGTGACGAGCGCGACGGGTACCTGGGCGGCCGCCTATGCGTTGCACTGGCCAGCGCTGCCCACGCTGTGCGTGCGCTCGTTCACTGCTCCAGCGACGTCTCCGACTTACCCCACGACGTCGACCTGGCCTACGGCGGCGTCATTGACGCCGAGTCCCACTCCACGGTTGTCGAGCCCTGGTCGTTGCCCTTGGGCACAGCGACAACGGCGGTGGCTCTGGGCAGCAAATCCAGTGCCCTGGCGGTCGGATCCGGCACCTCCGAAGGTGGCAGTGCCGGTGTTGGGGACAGATGCCAGCATCGGCTTCGAGGATGGTGGCTGGCTCTGGCGTTGGTGATGGCAGCCAGCAGCAGGAGCTGGGTTGGTGAAAGGTCCTAAATGGCTAGAGGGAGGGTGAATAGCTTATAAAAATTAAATTCTCTATAAATACACTAGAGCAAAGGGTTAGTAACCTAAATGGTGAAATACAATTTTGCTCTAGCTCTACAAGGTTTGCAAGCCACCTATACCACAATTCTAGTTCTTTACGATCTCTAGGCACACACATAAATTCTATGTTACTACTCTTACACTTGTGAGCTAGCTAATTACAACTAGATTATCAACTAAGCTACACTAGCTAGTCAACTACCTCTACACAATATTTTTCTAGGAATCACTACTAGGAATATCCACTTTTATGATGAACAACTTTCATCATTGAAGGAGCCAAATTTGTCATAATTTCAGTTTTCTAACAAATTTATGACGAAAAATGGTTCGTCATAGAAGTTGCGTCATTCTTGAAATTCCATGATGATTCTAGGAATTCGTCATAGATGTGGATAGATCTATGATGAAAACTAACCGTCATAGAACTGCTTTGGCATGCGTGGCAGGGAGTAGCCACGCTGACGGGTGCTTCCATTGGAGATGCTTTCCACATATACATGCTATAGCCGGTTGCATTGGAGATGGTTCGGGTACGTGTCACCTTCTTATTACACAACGTGGCCATCTCTGGTTCTTGCACGTTTCAGGTTTTTACTAGACAATGTGTCGGGACCTTGTTGTTCCACATGTCAGTTTTCTATTGGCACACGTGTCGTGTTACAGTTGGGTCACGTGTCACTTCTTCATTGAACCATGTGTCGTATTTTTATTGGTCCACGTGGTGTGACTACTATACTCCACGTGTCTTTCTTTTACTCGACCACGTGTCTCGATTATGTACGTCCATGTGTCAGTATTTTATTGGGCCACGTGTCGCGCCCTGAGCTACCCACGTGTTTTTTTATTCGACCATGTGGCAGGACAGATTTGTACCACGTATTTTGTTTGTATTGGCCCACGTGTCCTATCCTGGCTCTTACACGTGTCATTCACTGGTTTATCCATATGTCAGATTCTTATTTAACAACGTGCCTGTGCCAGATCTACCATGTGCACATCAATCATTACATCAGAAAAAATGATTTCATATCTACACTGCTGCACAAAATGACTACATACATAATTATATTGAACCTGAATCAAATAACAGCAGTTCAGCTCAGCAACAAACCACTGACAGAGTTCACATATCAAGCCGCCAAAATTTCACATCAAAATAGTAAACAAACCATATATTCATTGCATCAACAAGACCGAGAGTTACCAACACTTAAGAGCATGATATGCTCACGGAGCTTATTGTACTCCTCCTATTGTTGTTTCTTGAACTCCTCAAACTTCCTATCAGTGTTTTCTGCCTTCCTCTTCCGATGATCCACTTGTTCGGTGAGGACAGCTGAACTTTTCTGATGAGCAGCAAGTCGTTCCCGAAGTCTGGATTAGCTTGTCCTGATACCAGCATTCTTTAAAGAAAAGGTGTTGCAGCTGGCCTAGGAGAGGACCTTGGAAACAACATCAGCAACAGGTTCTGCTCGTATAGTTTCCATAGCTTTCTATGAAAACCAAGGAGTAAATATTAGAAAGAGGACTTAAATTGCAGAACCAAGAGATTATTTCATTACAAGTAATGCATAGGTCTTCCTCAACCTACTACCGACAGAGATGCATAAGCATAATGCATAGGTAACAATTTTATAAAATATGGGCGCAGCTCATAACCAGGTGTTAGGATAGGCTCTGAAGATTTTGGTGGCTCAAGCTCGCACTCTTGGGTTTAGCGTATTGATAAATAGGAGTGGAATTCATAATGGAAAATAAAAGAAAAGAATAATGGAATAAAAAGATAAAAGAGTATGATACAAGGTTAAGCTAGGTTTGAAGTTAACTTAGCAACCGTTTCTCCGGCAATGGCACTAGAAAGCTTGTTGGTATATTTAACGCATACAGATAAATCCGCAAGCGCACGGATACCATTATAGCTTTTACCCCGAAGTATTTCAAGTATCGTATCCACAGGAAAACGTGTGAGGTTAACTACGGTCAAACTTAACCCGAAGTAGCAACAAGACTTAAGAAAGTCGGGAGTGTAGAGGAGATCACTAAGGTCTTCTAATTCTAATCTTGATAAGCTATGTCTTCTATTGTTCAACTGGGGATATTACTAAGGGAAACATAGACAGAGTATGTTTCCTATAGTAACTAAATCCTGCTAGGCCTACAAATGGGAGGTGGACTACAGAGGATTCAACGAGGCTATAAGAGTCACCCTCACGAGCTACCACCGATCCAGAATATAGGGTACGTCCACAAGTAACCTGGTCTAAGCACCATGCTTACACCAACAATTACTACTTTAACCTAGAGTGTCCTATAGATTAAAGCACTCAAAGAGTTATGAACCTGATGAACAATATAAACACGATGCTTACTTGAATTAGAAGTTGATTACCAGAGAAATCTCAAATGCAAGGTTGACTTCCGCCAAGGTACAAGCCATAGAGAGAGCACCGATAGGCCAGCATCTCCTCCAAACTCTTCCCTCACTCTCCATCTCTCTATTTCTAAAGACTAGATCCTATGGAGGACTAATCTTCTCTTGATAGCTGGCTCTGATCCTCATGAGGAGAATATGAATTAGGTTTTTAGGATCTGATGAGAGAGGAGGGTAGGGGCTGCTATATATAGGCCAGAGGTAGAGTTGGGGCAAGCAATCTAGGAGTAAGGGGCGAGGAGTCTAGGAGGAGTAGGGGGTAAGGAATTGCCACATCATCGATCCACATCAACTCTCCCGACCACCGTTGGATGAACTGACCTAAAATCGCCTTAGAATCAACGGTGTAGATCGTAGGAAGGAGTACGTAGCGGCGGAGGGTGATGGGCCACCCCCATGGGCCAAGCGGCCCACTATGGTGTCAGGTGGGCTCCTCCTTCTGGTGGCGAGGCTTGGGCTTCGTCTTGAGTCGTCTTTCACAGGTTTCATGGGTTGAATTACTTGTTGATGTCGGTTTGCTTGTTTGGAGTGTATGACAGTGGTCTCGGGAGCTATTTTCTAGATAAATCCTCCTACAGTCATGAAATCACCAAAGCTCATGGAATTTATTAGTTTAAACCCCTAAACCTTCATTGGTGATTACATTTATGCCCTTATACAATTTTAATTGATGGTTTATAATGGTTGTTAACTACCATCAACAACGAGCAATCCACTAGAGTTACCTTTCTGCTCTTCGCTGGGGAAGGTACAAGACCCCTCACAAACACTGGGAGATGGCCACGAACAATCACTAACTCATGCCAATGCTCCTCCGCTGCTCTAAGCTATCTAGGTGTCGGCAAACACCAAGAGACCAAAGAAAAACCACAGCGATGCAACCACAAGTGCCACTAGATGCACCAACACGATGCAAATGCACTTGGATGCTCTACCAACTCACTTGGATGAACAACAATCAAGAACGATGAGTGGGAGTGGTGTTTCTTTGCTCAAAGGGATGTCAATAATGTCAAATGGCCAAGACAGAGACCCCAAGGCCGGCCATGGACTATTTATAGACCCCCAACAAAATCCAACCGTTATGCATCTCAGGGTCGATCGGACCCTGCCAAAGTCCGGTCCTAGTGAGTCCGGTCACACCGCCAACCAACTAGAGCATGTTGCGTCACCTCCATTTCAAATTTGACTGTTAGTGCCTCTGTTCCCGCGAGTGAGTCGATGACCGGACTCTCCACTGCTCAGACCGGACCCAGGGTGACCTAGAGTCTAGTCGAGTCTAGAGAGCATCCAAAGCACTAGAAGGTGACCAGACCTAGTCTTGTCTTAACAATCGGACCCACACCTGAGTCTAGTCCTCAGCAACATAGCCGCCCGCGCTCAACATCACAGAGATTGAACTCGCAATGACTCAACGATTGGACCTGACGAGAGCCAGAGTCTGGTGCACGTGAAATCTACACCGAGAGGTCCAAGCGACCTTGGACCGGGTCCGGTCCTACCTAACCAGACCCACAACCAGAGTCCGGTCCTCCATAGACTACCACATGCTCATGCGCCCCCAAAGCCGAACAATCGGACCTAGCCAGTAGGGTCCGGTTATACTCACGACCAGGGTCCGGTCCGACTAGCATGCCTGGCCTAGTGCCTGAGTTAATGACTAGACCCACCTAGTCAGGGTCTGGTCCTGCGTGACTCAGGGTCCGGTCCTTGTCCTCTTCTCCTTTTTCAACTTCAAACACTTCACCCTTGTGTATGTGTTCCAACTCTAAGTATTCCAACACATGTGTATGTGAGTTAGCAACATTTCAAGTCAATTCCCAAGGGTTTGTTAGCTCATTAGGATCCAATGCACATGCAATCGAGTTAGATCACCTAATGGCACTTGATAACAGCATCAACTATGATTTATCCCCTCTTTATAGTACGGATATCTATCCTAAACACATTCACACCCTCTATAGTGTCTTGAGTGCCAAAACAAAAACCTATTTGATACCTTTGCCTTGATTAAGGCTTGGTTTTTGTTTTTCTCTTTCTTCTTTTCCAAGTTGGAGCACTTGATCATTTCTTTTGGTCACCACCATCACCATGACCATTATCTAGCCGTATCACTTGGTGTGTATAACCCTATCTCAATCACAACACTTAATGACAAGGGTTAGTACACATAGATTTTATCAATTATCCAAAACCAAACTAGGGCTTTCAGTTGGCATCGCTGGCAGGGTGGCAGCTAGCGCAGTATGTACGGGCCTTGGCCACTGCCGCACACGGGGTTGAGGTGCCATGGTGAAAGCTGTGTCCATTAGACCGATGGTGGTGATGCCTTCGGGCACCGTGTTCTTCCTTGGACTATGATTTATTTGTTGTCTGTCATTCTAGTATAGAGAAACCTATGGGGAGCTCTAGCTCTGGCTGGCCTAATTTATTTGTTGACTTACCGATGAACTATGATTTTCAAGATTTTAGCCATCTCTTGAATAAAAATTGACTTTAGGATGTGACATCAGTCTATTTATTTAATTTGTGTAAACGTGGCTTGGTCACTTCTATTGATCTAAATTTGTTGATGAATGTGGTGAACATGACGAATGCAATGAATATATTGTTGGGCTTATTGTTTTGTAATCTAGATTGTTGATGCTAGAATGGACTAGTAAAAATATGGTATGTGTTGGCAAACAAATTGTTGTTTGCACTAGATAGAAAAAAGTGGCATGGGCTAGCATAGAAAAAATAAGGCGTCATTAGGCTGGAAAAATATGGGCCATGGACGTGTCAATTGAAAATGAGCAAGTGAATGGACTCGGCCTCATTGAATAAAAATATTGGGCTAAAAATCATAACTTGAAAGTGTCTGGCTGAAAAAAATCAGACCAAACAAATGGCTTGGCCCATTATAAGATTGTTTCTATATGGGCTTTAATAGGCCACAATTTGGTTGTGACGTTTTTAGAAGTAGCTATGTCAACATTTATGATATTTCTCATCCTATGGGGAATTCACCTACATGGCATGTTGCAAAATGTTGTGACGTAAAAACAAGTGTAATAAATCTTTATGACTCCAACACCAATGTCATAGATTTGTGACATAGCTACACAAATGTCACAAAACATGGTTAGAGATGCATGTTTGGTGACACAAGCTTATTGTTGTGTAGATGTCACAAAAGTTGAACTTTGACAAATTCTAGATATTATGACTAATGACACCTGTGGTGGCATGCAGAAAGATCCGCAAGCGCGCAGATATAGTAGCTTTTCGAGAGTATTATCAAATATCGTATCCAAAGGGAAACGTGTAAGATTAATGACAAATTAACTTAACTAGGGATAACAACAAGGTTAAAGATAACCATGAGTATAGAGAGAACTTCTAAGGTTCTTAACCTCAAACTTAAGGAAGAGTTGTATTCTAGTGTTCACCTGGGGACATTACTAAGGAAGAGCATAGCAGAAAATAACTTCTTCCGTCACAACACAGGTCCTACTAGGCCTACAGATAGAAGATGGACTACAGAGGATCAACGAGACTATCACTCCCATGATCTACCACATGTTTAGGAATGCAGGGTGCATCCACGAGTAGCCAAATGTCTAAGCACCACGCTTATAGTAACGATTACTACTTTAACCCAAGAGCTACAAGGATTAAAGCACTCAAACGAATCATGATCCTGATGAACACAAAGAACACAATAGTTACTTTGGATTAGAAATCAATTACGATGTCTTAGACACAGGCTCGAGCAGAACCTAAATCCACCAAGGTACAAGTCAAAGAGAGAATGCCGATAAACCCAATATCTTCTCTAAACTCATCCCTCACTCTCTATCTCTCTATTTTCTTTAATTGCGATGCCTTCTTAAGGGGGGTCTAGGGGTCCTTTTATAGGGGCACCCGGCATCCTGTGGGCCCATGAATCCAAGGCAGGGCTCCATTTCGACCCTCCGTTTCAAACCAACTTGAATGTATGATGAAGACTAATCCTTGGAGGTGGTGGAGGATCCCTGTTTCATGCAGAGGCAATTGGTGGGGCCATGGGGTCGGTCGACCTATAGGTGGGGTCGGCC
Organism: Miscanthus lutarioriparius; assembly: GCA_904845875.1. Taxonomy (NCBI): domain Eukaryota; kingdom Viridiplantae; phylum Streptophyta; class Magnoliopsida; order Poales; family Poaceae; genus Miscanthus; species Miscanthus lutarioriparius. The sequence continues at coordinate 53,794,830 of CAJGYO010000010.1, forward strand.
AACCCCCCTGTCTCCTCTACAGTCCATCTTTGTCGGTAAATCTTGGATGGTGGATTAGAGCCCAGTGGGGTCGGTTTCGTTGCGGATAAACTTGATTTGTTGAGATAGCATGGCCCACTTGGTGCATTTTCTAGATAAACCCTCCTGCATTCATAGAATCACCACAACCCGTGGAAATACTTAGTTTCAACCACTGCGCCTATATTGGTGATTGATTTTAAGAATAAATGCAGGTCATATTGACGATTTATGATGAACGTTAACGACCGTCAACAATGACATGGGTATGAATTAGCCTATTTGTTAGCCGAGCACTTCAACGTTGTTCAAGACGAGGAATCTACTTAATTACACTTTGGATCTAAAAATATATATTCGAAAAGCCCATGGAGTCAGAGAAATATATAAAACTATTAAATGTGAAGTGATGCATCAATATGATTTACATTTTCTATAGGATGTTGGTAGATGGGCTGCTATTGTAAATTTAATTCCATAGTTTGATAGTTGGTCGATCTAGTGATGAGGTTACTCAAACAAACATAACAATAGAGAGTGTAGGATACATGAATTAGTCTGCTAAAGGAGTTGCATCTATGAAGCTCACTGTTGCATAGAAAAAATTATTTAAAGCATTTTTCATTGTAGAGATGCAAGGTAATTATAGTGCTATAATTAGAAGTGACTAGATTCAAGCAAACCCATGTATCTCTTTTATGTTGCATCAATTTATAAATCAATGGTATGGAAATGAAGTAGAGATCATGCATACAGATCCATTGATTGATGTTGTTGTGGCTAATACTCCACCAATTGTCATGTAACAAAGTTAATTAAATGCTCAATGGGATTAGAATTTCAGAATACTACATCCTAAATGTTAACGTATTCCAATATGGTTTTGTACCAGTTACTGCAAAGCTGGATGAAAATCATTGAATCATCATTGGAACCTATAGAATGCATAGATAATGAAATATTATGCCCCCCCAGAAAAAATGGCCTATTTAGTGGTCCTCATCAACCTAAGGAAACATTGATCCTAGACACTATTTTTCTAGCACATAATTAAGTCTTTACCAAAAATAAGGGGCATACACCACATGGGCGACTTGAGTGTATCATATGAGGAACTCAAGCTCTCTTTTTCAAAAATCTTGCAAAAAACTCCAAACTTCTACAGAATAAGAAAACTACTGTTCAAGTCAAGTTGTTCTGTCTCTCAACTACCCATGATGAAGGAAAAAGCCTTATGCCACGTGAAGGAATAAGGTAAAATGGGTGAGTTTTCAACATTGCTAATCTTTCCACTCATGGAAGAATATGTTTGTTGTACACATGGTACTCTTGAAATGTAAACTAGTAGGAACTCCTAATCCACCAAGGCTAAGTTTTAGTCTTTGCTCGGGACGAGCAAAGGTTAAGTTTAGGGGAGCTTGTTGACGGGAAAAATGACATGATTTTACATCTTGAAAACATCGTCAACATACCTCGGAATAAAAGGTAATGAGCTAAGCTAGCTGATCAGTTCTCTAATTCAATTTGATGTAATGAGGCTCCGGATGTAATTCGGGCCATCATTTGTAACGATATGTTAAGATAATATAATGCTTTCTGTTTAAAACTAGGGCCATCTCGTTTTTCACATAGGTGCTGCAAAGTGCGTTTCTATATATCCTGCACAAGTATTTGGTCTGTCATAACTGCCAACAGAGAGGTACCAACCCGACCAATGTCGTGCCATGTCGTTCGCCATAGGGCCAAGGCGATGAAGTAGACAATCAAATTGTCGGAGGCTCAGGTGCGCAGTATCAGCGGGTGGCGGGTAGAGCACACGCGATACATATTTTTGTCTAGGTAATATTCTTTTCATTTCAAATTGTAAGTGGCTTTTGTTGATACGGTTTTTATAATATATCTAAATTTATACTATGTCTATGTACATAGTAAAATGTATGTATATGTAGAAGTCAAAACGACTTACAATTTGAAGCAGAGAAAGTAGGTGTTCCCTATTTTTTTCAAATTATAAGACATTTTAATTTTTTTAGATCCATTTTTTAGTGTATATATCTAGACATAGTGTATATCTTAGCGCATAGAGAAATCTATGTATAAAAAAAATCAAAACATCTTATAATACAGAATTGAGAGAGTAATATTTTCATCTATATATTTGGTGAAAGTTAAAAGCGCTTAACTCGAGAGCGATACTTATTTTGAGACGGATGAAGTAGTACCAACGAACAGCATCTGTCGCTAGGACTACCTGAGAACTGAGCTGTTTGTGAACCACATTTCAGAAATGTGAACGTCCAATCTTTTGGTCAGGAAACTGATGGCCGGCACATTGATTTTATTACCTTCGCAGAACTATGACCGCCAACCTAATTCATTCCAGCCTAATTCATTCGAGCCCAAGCATTCATTCCATGTGCAGAACTAATTTCATAACTGATTCCACGTGTAATACATTATACATAACCGCCAACATTAGAAGGGGCGGAACAGATGAAATCCGAATATAAAAAATGTTGGTGATTCCACCTTTAAAAAAAAACAGATCTATCTTTGGATAGAGAAAAGTAATAAAAATGGATTCAGATGCTTTCATTTTAAAATTATTATTACAATAAGATACAGACAGGGATAGCTATATGGATTTTTAGCGAATATGAATTTAAATAATTTGTATTTTCGGTATATGTTTCCACTGCAAAACTTTACTAGGCCCCGCTACTTTCGTTCCATTAGAAATATACAAAAACATAAGTCTATCTAAAAGTGAAACTCTTTTACCTTTCGGTATATATATGAAGACACATATATATAGGTTAACAATACATGATGCAAATTACTAGATTCATTATAAAAATACTTCCATAATATATAAAATTATAAATATAATATATATCGTTGTTACTCAGTGTAATTATATTGAAAATGATATTGTGTTATATTTCAAATGGGTTTAGGGGTTACAGATTAAAAAAAAAGTAGAACGCCAGTGCGGGTGCGTTGTTGTTGTTGGCAGCAAGCCGGCCAGGATTCAAGAGTTTATAAAGGGTTTAGTTCTTCGCATATATATAGTGTATAATAACAAGAGCTGATTCTCAGGCAAAGCTAACACCCTCCCCTCTAGTCTGCCGGCTACCATGGCTACCATCGCCGAACAGGTCACCGTCCTTGAGGATCTCCGCAGAGCGCAGCGTGCGAATGGCCCTGCCGCCGTGCTGGCCATCGGCACGGCAACCCCGGCAAACTGCGTGCTACAGGACCAGTTCCCCGACTGGTACTTCCGTGTCACCGGTAGCGACCACCTCACGAAGCTGAAAGCCAAGATGAAGAGAATATGTACGGTTTCAATCATTCTCAATAGTCGAAACATTCTCAGAGAGGGGGAAAAAAGATCAGAATGTTTGCTTCCATCGCAGGTGACAAGTCAGGCATCAAGAAGCGCTATTTCCACCACACGGAGGAGACGATCAGCAGGCACCCGGAGTTCCTAGACCGCGCGCTGCCGTCGCTCGGCGCGAGGCTGCGAACCACCGCGGACGCCGTGGCAGAGCTCGCCGCGGCCGCGGCGGCAACAGCGATCGCGGAGTGGGGCCGCCCAGCGGTCGACATCACGCACCTTGTCGTCGCCACCAACTCCGGTGCCGACGAGCCGGGCGCGGACCTCCGCCTCGCTATGCTACTAGGACTCCGGCCGACCGTGCGCCGCACCCTGCTCTATCTGCACGGCTGCTCGGCGGGGCTCGTGGCCATCCGCGTCGCCAAGGACATCGCCGAGAACAACCGCGGCGCCCGCGTGCTCGTGGCGTGCGCCCACGCCGTGCTCCTCAGCTTCGGCGCGCCGGACGAGGCCCGCCTCGACGCGCTCGTCACCACGGCTCTCTTCGCTGACGGCGCCGGCGCGGTCGTCGTCGGCGCCGACCCGACGCTGCCCGTCGAGCGCCCCGTCTTCCACTTCGTGTCCTCGTCACAGGCGACGCTGCCGGCGACAGAACGTACCGTTGGGATCACCCTGGGCGAGAGCGGCGTCGAGTACGGCGTGTCCACGGAGGTGCCGACGCTTGTCCGCGACAGCATAGAGCGGTGCCTGGCGGACTCGCTGGCGCCGCTTGGCCTCGCGAACGCGAGAGACGGCGGCGGCTGGAACTGGAACAGCCTCTTCTGCGCGGTGCACCCTGGTGGCCGCGCGCTCTTGGACAGCTACGAGGCCGCATTGGGCCTGGATGCACGGAAACTCGCGGCTAGCCGGCACGTGCTGGCCGAGTACGGCAACATGTTGGGGGCGACCATCATCTTCGTCCTCGACGAGATACGGCGGCGCCGCCAAGATGGTGGGGAGGAAAGGGAGAACTGCAGGTGGGGGATCATGTCGGGACTTGGGCCGGGACTTACAGTTGAGACTATAGTTTTGCATGCTGCCGGCAGCCGGAACGAAGACTAGCTTATGATCACAGCTTCATATATAAGGGATACGCGACATGCTTTTGGGTTATTTGGGTGTGTGACTAATAACAACTGAAAAAAAAGTGAAATTAACGAAGATTCTTGCATGAATGCGGTATGTAGGAGGCGGAGTTTGTAAGTTTATTAAAGCTTTTCTTCACAAACACGAGGGTAGCAACCTACTGTTTAATACTCACTCCATTTCAAATTATAAAACATTTTAGTATTTATAGATAGATGTTTTTTCTAAGAACCTAGCTAGATATACGATATGTCTAGATACATAGTAAAAATAATATATCTAGAAATATCAAAACATCTTATAATTTAGAATGGATAGAATACATATTAGTAATATAATAAAAGAAAAAGTCTGTTTATAGATTTTATATGGTAAAATTTGTCAGATTTTTTATGTGGTCAAATTTGTCGACAGTTGTAACATAAATCCTAAAGCACAATCAAACGTATAGAAATTTGATAGATTTAGTACAAAAAATATATGTCAACAGATAAATAGCGAAAGTCAAAGAAAAAAGAGGTGTCCAAGCAACACAATTGCGACAGCACAATTTAAGAAACGAAAGGACAAAAAGAATATAAAGAAGATAACAATTGTTGCTCTAGACATTCTTCTATAAGACCAACAATTTGATATTAATGGCATAATTCCTTGGAAGATATGGTCATTCCTTGAGACCGAAATGCTCTAACTCATTAGTACAACGATTTCCAAGTAGAAATAGACTCCTTGCTATTGTTTAAAGTGTTCCAAAGTAATAAAGAGTTCAACCTCAATGTCAGTGCTAATATTAAGACTGGACCAACAAGCTTGTGCGAAGTCACACCTCAAGAAGAGGTGTTCTAGGGTTTCCTCCATAGGTTAGGTGCATAGGACACAATCACAAATGGGAAGATCCATATGTTCATCCTCCTGGGAAGTTCTCTTATGCTGAGTCGATCTTCTAGGACTAACCAGAAGAAGATTTTATGTTTGTATTAGTAGGATGACCTCTAGATCCATTTGAATGTCGGGTGTACCTCTGTGTGGCCAATTAGAACTTTGTAAGCCTTTATTGATTTGTACATGTGAGAGTTCCAAATATAAGATCACCAATCATGTTCAGGTGTCAAAGTGATGCCTTGTAGATCTTGCTCCAATTGCTGTAGCTAGGCAAAAGCATCAATTGACAGGGGAGATGAAAAAGATTGTGCAACGATATAATTGATTTGGCTTTGCTGAGTGTTATTCTCTATATTTTTTTTGCAAAGGAAAAGATTTCATTGTATGCCTAACTTGGGACTCTACCAAGACAAAGATCTAACCAAAGGAGACAAGATTCTCCATTGTGAATGTTAACTAATGTCATTCCTTTAGAACTATCCAAAAGCTTTAATATATCTCTCCACAAAAAAGATCCCTTCTTTGTATGACCAGACAATTTACCATTGCTATAGTTCTTTTCCCATACTAAGTGGACCCACGGGATATCCTCCTTGTTAAAATATTTATGAAGATTTTTTGTAAGGAGTGCTTCATTTGTGTTCTTAAGTTAATGCCACACAAATCTCCCTCATCTTTGGGTTTGCATGGCATTGTCATGCTGCTTTTGGGGGATTTTTTGCATTGATGTTAAATCCCCTCCACAAGCAATGCTTTCTATATTTATCCACTTGCTCAAGCACCATTGCAGATGCATTCTTAAGGTGCACAAGTAAAAGGTGTGGAGAGCAATGAAGACTAAGTGAGCTCCATAAGACCAACTTGAGAAAGAACAGTTGAGGTACTGACAAGTCTACATTCACATTTGTGACTAATGGCATGAAATCCTCAATCTTTGGCTTGTTGGTCTCTAATAAAGGTAATCCCAGGTAAGAAAAGGCAAAGAGCCCTTGGGACAACCAAATGTGTTGAGCATAGACGTGATGTCAAGGCTAGGGATTACCTTTGTTTGCCTCATACTCCACAGGTTCGGATATAGTGTAGAGTATAGGCTGGATTGGACTTAGCAACCACTAAGTCAAGGTCGGTGCTCGAAGTAAGCAAGTAAATTAAGTGTGATCCTTATCGTTAACTTAGTTCTATCCCATAGTTGTCCTCTCTACCAACACCTATCATCTTTTTCTCCTTGGATGTAACTAGGACCTTTATTTGATAAACACACATGTTCCAATTCCAATCCACTGCCTCCACGAGTTCTACCCGCTCGCCCGCCCTCTCCCTCCCAAATCCTACCCCAAATCCCCCGCTCGCCCCACCCTCACAGCCCCTGCGACAGTGCCACCGCGCCCACTGGATAGCGCCGCCTCGCCCACCCCAAAGGCCCAGCCTGCCCCACCCACAGATCCCCTGCGCCCCCAGAACCCCGTGCCACTCGCTGCTTCAGCGTCACCCCGCCCACTGGAACTCGAGATGAAGCTGCAGTGACCGAGGAAGCCGCACCCGGGGTGAGATAATTTTCTTCCCGTCCACTCCCCTTCCTCCTAGTTTGGGAATTCGTGGGATTCGGCATTGGTTCGTGTGATTCAGGGAATGGCGCTCGCCGGGTGGAAGCTCCTAGGTCGGGGAGGCAAGGTGTTGACCAGATTGTTGGGCACAGATTGGGGATACATGTTCATTCGTCATGTCTGAGCACCCCCAGAATCCTGATTATTGACCTCATCTGCACCCCAAATCCAAAGTGTCGCACCCAGGCCGTAACCATTTTGCCTCGCATGCTGCCACAGAGAAGCCATCTCTATATTCCATCAACACATCTCTCTGCATCTCCATGGCTGCACGCTTGCACCCCTAGAATATCCAATTCTGTTCCCGGCCTCCAGTGCAGCGAATCAGGGCACTGTAGAAAAGCCTTAGGATGGTCCTTTGCACAGTAGGTTTGGGACCTAGTACTTTGTTTTTTTTTTGTACAGTATTAAATTTGATTTGCCTACGAATGACAGCAAGTAGCTGGAGATTGTGAAATGCGGCTCACTTGGTGGATTATCTAAGATATTAGGCATAACTAAGAGATATCAATCACAGTAAGGCCTCCGTGGACAACATCAATGTAGGACCGGGTTGTAGAAAGAACCACAGGATCTAGAAAAGCTTGTTTGAGTTACCATTATAAAAATCTCAGAAGTTCATCTGAGAACTAGACTATGCTACTACTTACCATCTGTTGCTTTGCTAGGATACTGCGATTTGTATGTACTAGACTGTACCCTTTGATTTATTTGTGCCTATTACTGTTGTTAGTATGTGACGTGTGCATGAAACAAACCATTGGAAAGAATTAACAATGTGAACAGTATGTGATGGGTGATCTAGATTTATCTATTGTTGCTGCTGTCATTCATGTGGACACCAAAGCTAGCAGTTTTCGTTTTTGTTCAGACTTAAACTGCATAAAGAAACTGTTGCATTGTGGTAAATGAAGGCAGCCAAATTAAAACAAATAAAAATATATTTATGATGTTATGCCTCAGGATTAATTATATTCAAGTTGGAGATATGGCATGACATGATCTTGCCTTTTTTTGGCTGAAGTAGAAAGTTCAACCGTTTCCTTTTGTTATTATAGTCATGCATACTCAACCCTAAACCCTAAACCCTAAACCCTAAACCCTAAACCCTAAACCCTAAACCCTAAACCCTAAACCCTAAACCCTAAACCCTAAAACCCTCATGCTTTCTATTCAATACTTAAACATCTCAAGTGCGTCGAGTTCAGTCCCCTGTCAAGACAACAAGGTGCAGACCAGCTGCATCGCCGTCCTCACATTGCTTGCATCCAACAAATTCAATCCTTTCAGGTACACACTCAATACTAGTTAGTATTCATGATTGTCGCTTTATGAGTTTACTGCAGCCTCTATTGCATATTCGATGTTTTTACTCTGTATTAGCATTAAAGTTTTAGCTTCCTTAACGGTGTGAGATGGATCAAGTCAGCAATGCATCACGGTTGGCTGCTAATATGATGTCATGTACTTTTTGAGCATTGTGCTTGATTGTAGACAAGTCTGTAGTGCAGGGCAGCATCAAAAGCACTTTCATTTATCTACTCTTCTGACTTTATTTGAGAATCTATATTGTTCAGATTAGTAGTGAAGAACTGAAAGTTCGGTGAGTCTGCACTTTACATTTCCACAGAAACAGAGTGATATCTGCTTAGTCATTTGCACCCTTTGATCTAGTTACTTTTTTGGGACCTGATCTCATCCTTGGAAGATGATGCTTTTGCTAGACAGAGGAACATGGTGTTCCATCATACATTATATCGCAAAGAAAAAAAAATTGTGGTTTCTATGTTTAGAACTAATGCATGCATCTCTATGTTCCTGGTCTATCACACTAGGCCTCCACATTTATTCTTCTATGGATATCTGCTGTTTTTTATTTCTACTTGTGTTGCTTGCCCAATGTTGAAATGGAAATAACAGCAAAATTTCTGCACCATGATAGTATCCTAAGCGTCTCTCCTTTGCATGTCCAACCATGAATTTTTTATGTGTTCACATACTCAAATCCATATCATTTGTTTATTTTTAAAAAAAAATAGATATTCTCTGGCCAAGTGGCAATAAAATGTAGCTGTTAGTTGATCTTATTTTTAATTGCCATTTGTTATGAATACTGCAGTGTAAAAATGGGCACCCTCCCAGCCCTTGGCCGCCGGTGCTACTCAAAATCTCACCCACTGTCCCTACGCCATCCAGCTAGCACACATAGGCCTGCAGTAGGCGCAATCCTGACCCCAACCATAACGAAAGCAGCGGCCAGAATGGCAGGTGGCTAAAGCTGCATGGCAGGCAGCTGAAGCGGCAATGCTCCAACTCCAAGGTACGATCTACTAAATATTAGGGAATACAATGCATGGATGCGCCTTCATTTTGTACCAGTGGGTCAGGCCTTGGCTTTGAAGAATATAGTAAGAGATAAAATTGCAAAAGTTGAAGTAAAAATAGAATCTGCAAGCAATGTGAATATAGCACTGACTACCTATGTATCTTGTTCTAGACCAACAATACATACTTGTGCTCATCTTCTGCGAACTGAAGTTTTTTATACTATAACTGTAATAAGGTCAAATTTATGATACTTCTAGCTGGTTGAGTTTTAACTCATTAAGGAACAGCAGCATCAGTATAATCTTATGTTTTGTTCAGATCAAAAAGATGATCCGGATATGTCTGCAGTGTGCAGGATGTGGCAAGAGGTGGAGACATCCTTTTTTTGGGAGGTCTGTAGTACGCATGTTATTGCTGGATGAGGCTGCTGTGAAGATTCACAAGTAGGAGGGCCAAGGAGGTGGCCTAGATCAGAGACAGGAGGATGAGGTCAGTGTTGCGCTCTCTCCTCTCTGTTTTGATTCATTTGTTGATATTACTCTGAGATGCATTAGTTTGTGGAGGTCTAAACTATATGATGTAGATTAATGATGTAGATTAATGATCATTCCATATATGTACATGAAAGCTGCAGTACCAAGTTTGATGCATGAAAGCTGTAAAGTATTAGCTGAAAGCAACATTGAATATTTATTTGGGTAGATAAGAGCATGATGTTTGACTAGTTGCAGGACACAATAAACAAGTGACTCCATTGTAGCTTGGAAAATAATTATCTATTCATCTCTTTTGGTACTAGCTGGTTCCCAATGCATGATTGACAGCCCAATGCACGTGGCTTAGAGCTTGTATGCTGCTGCTAGCAGGAATAGGAGTATCAGAACTGCAGCTGGGTCCGTACATCATTCAGTAACTCAATTTAAGGTATGTGATATTTTTGATGAGTTTGAAGTTGAGTTGCCTACTATTCTGTACAGGCGTTCAGTTACTCGATTTAAAGTTTGGTAAGTTTGGGTGGTGTAGGTTCCATATATGCTCGGCACAACTAACCTGTACATTTGAGAATATTTGTAGCTGTCTTTTAATTGTGCCGTTGTTACTTAGCTTTATCGTAGTTTAATTGTAGCTATCATTTTGCTTCATATTAGACTATCCTTTACTGTTTTAAGCTGCTACCGAGAGAATTTTGTTTTAAGTAGCTGTTTTAACTGAAGAAGGCTCTATTTTCCATTTGTCGACTTCATCGACAACTTTTGTAGATTGTTCTTGTATTCTCTCTGTTTCCATCTATTTTGCAGTGAATGAATACAAGTAGTAGGCTAGTAGCAGCCAATAGCTATTCGATTGTACAGTAATGCAATCTTCGGGATTGCAATTTGAAGTTCGTTTCAGAGTAGCAGCGAATGATTTCCTCCTCTGTCTTGCAAACTCCTTTTTCTGGCTACAATATTTTATAATTCAAGTACCCATTACATGACCTTTAATTGGCTGGTAGCTTTCTGTGCAAATCAGTAGCCTCACAGGAAATGTGTAACATGTTAAGTTATACAAATTAATAATAGCACTAGCAATACTTAACAAGTCCTTGTACAAGAGATCATCTATTTATGCAAAGTTAAGAACAAATACTTATTATTTCAATATGACCTTATATGAATTTACCTATTTATGCTCAGGTTGTTGTTGTCCAACATGTAGGGAGCTAGCAGAGGCAACCACGGAGCTCACAGTACACTCCACTACAGGATAAGGACCTGTCCTCATGTTCAGGCCAAAGAGAACTAGGACGTGGCTAGGCTCTGTGGTGAGTTGCATTGCTCTAACGCTGTAATCAGATTTTTGTCAATTGCTAGCACATAAAGGATTGATTTATGCAGTTCAATATTCAATTCAACAATCTTATGCAGTTCTGTGATATATAAACTATTATGTGATATATAGACTATGTGATACACACTGTTGCAATAGATCCTAGTTTGTTTTTCTTTACATGGGCTGCAATTGCATATTTTTCAGTGAGAAAAAAGCTTCCTGGAAACTTGAGATAGGAGCTATGATAAGAAAATTGAGATAGGAGCCGGTGACATATGTACAGTTGTAGGAAAAAAATGATCTGACCTTGAGATAGGAGCTGTGATAAATTTTTATTTATTTTTGATTCATCTAAACTATCTCGTTGAACCCTGGTGTAAACAAGTAAAAACAAGAGATATGATGAGATCTAATTTGCATGTGTTTGTACCACAACATTAGCTTGAGTAGCACAAGTGTTAATTGACTAGTTAGGTTTCTTTGGAGCATGTATTTACTACATGATTTGACTTGCTCGGCACATAAGTAAGCTTCAAAGATACAGAAAACCAAGTCCCAATATGAGGCCTTCAATTTTTCTCTAAGTACCAATCTACATACACATTATTTAAGATCTAATTAATTTAACAAAAAATGAAGCATAGTAAGTTTATCTAATCATGGATCTATGTTAACATGTTACTAATTGCATGTTAGGTTTTGGTTTCAAGGTCTACTACGGTGCTAGTTAGCAAGTTTGTGGATGATTTGCCACTCAAAGCTGATTTAGGTGCTAGTCTATCTCTTTTGGATACAGGTAGCTGATACTATATACTTACCATTGATGAATCATTGATTCATGTTTGTAATGGCTAACCATATATATGTATGTCTTAGTGAGTGTTTAGACTTGGTCATGAATGAATCTATTTATATGAGAAACGTGCACAATGATGTTACTTTTATATTAATTTGCAACCAAATAGCCTTTTATTTTTTTTAAATGCATTTAAATGATCTCGTCAAACCATCAGTCGTTAAAAACATTTGTAACTTCAAATTATCTGTCGCTATAGAGTACTGGCAGGCTATCTGTCGTTAAAGAGTAGCAGCGGACTATTTGTCGCTAAAAAAATTCAGGCAACGGACTATCTGTCGCTAAAAGTACTATCTGTTGCTAAAGATTTTTAACGACAGGACTTACACCGTCTGCAGAAGTCTGTCGCTATAACTTTTTAGCGCCAGGTTATCTATCGTTGTAGCCGCTTTTAGCATCAGACCGTCCATCGCTAATCTTGGTGTAGTGGATATATATACGGGCGCAGCGGAGTGTACCTAATTGGGCTAGTTTATCTATCAGCCACTTTGTCCTCGTTGAAATTCCTTTTCGGTTGGAATAGTTTTGTTGTATTTCAAATCAGATGTTTCAAGAATTACTTTAAAAAGTACAATACAAGCTGCCATATAAGCTGTTGGCCGTTATATTAAGCTAGCATATGCATTATTTTCATGTGAATGGATCAGCCACTTTGTCCTCGTAGAAATTCCTTTTCGGTTGGAATAGTTTTGTTGTATCCAATCAAATGGCTCAAGAAGTACTTAAAGTGTACATTAAAAAGTAGAGTACAAGTTGCCGTATAAGCTGTTGGCCGCTATTAAGCTAGCATATGCATTATTTTCACGTGAATGGACACAGTATATATAACGTCGAGTCACTGCTTAAATATAAGCCCTACAAGCTCAGCTTCTTTAGGTCAGGCAAAAGCCATGGCGAGAAGCAGTGCCCATTCGGCCACCGTCCTGCATGACATCCATCAAAGACAGCGAGGCGATGGCCCCGCGGCCACGCTGGGCATCGGCACGGCAAACCCGACGAACTGCGTGCTACAAGACCAGTTCGTCGACTGGTTCTTTCGCGTCACCAAGAGCGAGCACCTCGCCGAGCTCAAGGCCAAGACGAAGAAGATTTGTGAGAATTTACTTCTGTTTAATTGACGGAAACATCCCACGGAAAAGAACCAGAAAACTGTTTGACGTAATCACAATATATATGATTATATTCTCGCCTCGCACGCAGGTGACAAATCAGGCATCACGAAGCGCTATTTCTACCACACCGAGGGGATCATCAGCAGCCACCCGGAGTTGATCGACGGCGCGCTGCCGTCGCTCACAACGCGGCTGGGCATCATCGAGGACGCTGCGCCCAAGCTCGCAGCGGAGGCAGCAACAAGGGCGATCGCGGACTGGGGCCGGCCGGCCGCCGACATCACGCACCTCGTGGTGGCCACCAACTCCGGCGCCAGCGAACCTGGCGCCGACCTGCGGCTTGCGGGGCTGCTGGGCCTCCGCCCGACCGTGCGCCGCATCCTGCTCTACCTCCACGGCTGCTCCGCCGGTCTCGTCGCGCTCCGCGTCGCCAAGGACATCGCCGAGAACAACCGCGGCGCCCGCGTGCTCGTGGCCTGTGCTCAGGCCGAACTCCTGTTGTTCCGCCCCCCGGACGAAGCCCGCCTCGACCTTGTCGTCGCCATGACCCTGCTCAGCGACGGCGCTGGCGCTGTCATCGTCGGCGCCGACCCGGCAAGCAGCCCCATGGCCATGGAGCGCCCATCTTCCACATGGTATCTGCCTCGCAGACGACCTTGCCCGGCACAGACAAGGCAGTGGTAATGAATCTCAGAGAGAACGGCCTCGTCGACAGTCACTTGTCCGTCGAGGTGCCCACGCTTGTCCGAGGCAGCATAAAGAAGTGCTTAGCTGACACGCTGGCACCACTAGGCCTCTTGAACGCGAGCGACGACGGTGGCTGGAATGGGCTCTTCTGGGCGCTGCACCCAGGCGGCCGTGCGATCTTGGATAGCTACGAAGCCGCTCTCGGTCTGGACCCGGGGAAGCTTGCGGCCAGCCGGCACGTGCTAAGTGAGTACGGCAACATGATTGGCGCGACGATCATCTTTGTTCTCGACGAGATACGGCGCCGCCGCCACGATGATGGGAAGGATTGCCAGTGGGGTGTCATGTCGGGGCTCGGCCCCGGACTCACAATCGAGACAATTGTGTTGCATGCCACCGGTCGCCAGGACGAAAACTAGTGCTTCCGTGGCTTAAATAAGACTGCACGACACGATTATAGGCTATATATATGCTGGGCGATGACTTGAAAATTAAAGCATCCAAGGCTATAAATATGCCCGGAGCCGGAGGTGCATGGACGGTATATGTAAGTTTATCACATCAATGTTATAACGATAAATAAAGTTTCAGGACATTTTCGATCCGTTGGATCAACATGTGTTGTGATACTTTTTTTAGAGAAAAGTTTTTACTGCTTTATTTCAAATACTAGTACAGAAATGATTTTTACCAACACTACACTTTTCTATCGGAGTCGGTTTTCTTACTGCAACTACCCCTGAAAATACCATTTTCAGGGACGGATTTCCTAACGTTACCGTCCCTAAAAATGCATTTTCACGCGCGCGGGGGGAGGGGTCGGCCCCCTAATTTAGGGTCCATCGTGCATCATGTATCAGTCCCTGGATCAGTAGTTGATACGCACAATTCGAACAAGCGTGATATTAAAAACCATACTTTTATTGCTAATGGGGAAAGACACATTATATAGTTCGGGTTTACATAGTTTGGGCTATTGCCCTTATATCGTATATCAGAGTTCTAAGACACCGGTCCTATGTCATCGTGGCTCCATTCCTACAGGCAACTTGAAATGAGGACGTAACCCTAGACTTATTTCTTAAGCGTAATCCTATATCCCAATGTCGTAGTCCTAGCGTAGCTCCTTCGTATAGTCGTACGGCTCCATCTTCGAGTATACTCTGGTTATCCTATCCTTGCACAGTCCTCGATAGCTCCATACTCATACGTTCTCCTATTGTCCTATCCTTGCGTAGCTCTAATAGTTTCATTCGGGTATGTGCTCCTGTAGATTTACTCCTAAAAACATAGAATGGAGGGGGTTGAGTACATAAAGTACTCAGCAAGCCCTAAACTTTAGGTGGAGGAGAGGTGGAAGGGGAAGGCTATATGTGGAGGGGGTTATGGTGGTTGAGGTGAAAGTGGTAGGTTGAAATAATTATAATCATGGGTTGGGCCCTGGCAGAGTATTATCATTCACACCAGTTCCTGGGTTCTTTATAATTTACCAGTTTAGTAAAGTGCATCTTACCAGATTACCACAGTTGTAGGAGTCTAATCATAGTATCACATCCTAGCATCTACCCATTCCAAGGACGTGGCTATTTGAATAGATTCATTAAACTCTGCAGAGGTGTAAAAATTTTCCCACAAGATAGACACAGTCCGACACCATCGTCGTGGCTTAGACAGGTCTAATGAGACCTCGTACCCGAAGGGACGCATCCTTAGATTTTCATATAACTCTACCGCGGCTTCTCAGGGGTTAGAAAAACACACTAATTTTGGGAGGATATTAAATCATCCCATATCATAATCCTGAATGATACCACATCATTCCATCATACAATCTCGGACGATACCACATCTGTAACAGAACCGACCAAATCATAAGAACGTAAGTACAAAAACAATCACCGAGCGATCAACATCATCTTAAGCTCCCATAATCCAGTCCGGAAATCAGTGATTTCAACCAACTCTGATACAAACCAAGATCATAATGATTCAACACAACACATCATCCGTTACAACATTTCACAAGTAGCATTCGGATTACATCCATCGAGTTCAAATAAATATTACAAACCAAGTTTTAAACGTGGAGGATCATAGTTTAGTACATAACTTCATAGTTTCAATTACATTGCCGGATCGAGTCATGTCCCACAAAAGCATTATCAGTGCACGAGAATAGTAGAGATCTTCTCAACGGTCTAGTCTTCATCCCAATGAGGAGAAGGCGTGCTTGCAACAACCAAAGAAGAGCTGGTCATAGTAGGGTGGGAGATAAACTTCGATACGAGAAGGTACTCACTAGACTTACCCGTCAAAACCGAAATAAAGGACACCAAGGGTCATGCAAGGCTTTTTGTGGGCTAGCTTGACACGCTTGCATAAAAGGCTTATGATTATAGTAACCAATTTAAACTTATTATCAAGAGGGACTCCACTAGATTAGCTTTGTACTAGAGCACTCACTTATTAGGAGCAAACAATATAACCGGTATAATAAATTTGTCATCATCATATCATCATTTCCGCACCATTAAGTTATTAAGTGCATCTACATTGGAGATAAGCCCGTCAAGTTCTCACTAATCGGGAGAGACGGCGACTCGAATCGAATTACAACTCGGTGAGGGGTATTCTAACTCTCACCCTAGCATACTTAGCAAGGGTAGCCGTGGGTCACCTTTGGAACAACTCAGAACCAAATCATGGTTCGATCGGCGCCAACTCTCGGGGATTACCCTTCCGCCGGGACGATCGGGACTTTTAAATCACCTGCAATTGGACTCACGCCACGGCTCCCTTTAGCACTTTATACTTATCGACTAGTTACCGAGGTGAGCTATCGGCCGTGGTCGGTCTCGAGACCAAGTCCAACTAGAGAGCGTTCAACATGAACAGGAAAGGCTCCAAGATTATTAAGCACGGATTGCAAACCGGCAAGCCTCCGTCCGGTCTTCATTTCAAATTAAGACTGGTTCTTTTCCATGATAGCAAATATAGCCAACCGTGCCACATGTATATTCCTTGGGAGGCTTAATATGCTCCGGACGCAGAGCAACGCTGGCCTGGCGAGGCTCTGTTGCAGCCGCATTGCTATGACCGGCCAAGGTCAGGCAAGCGCGCGCACGGCGGGTCTGTCCACGGCCAAGCCCCAAAGACCCCTCTGGTGGGCTTGACGCCCTCAGCGCCGAGTTGGTATTTGGCCGGCAACAGAGCGTGCTCTGCGTCCGTCTGTGTGTTGGAGAAGAAGATGGACCTCGCGCGGCAATAAGGGAAAAGGCAGGGGGTTTTGTGAAGACTAGTGACTCCTGTGAACAGTGCCGAAAAGGATCAATGTGTTCGTATTTAATTTGTGTTTTCCGCAGGGACCCCGATGCAAGATTTCAATTCCTTTTCTCTGGTTTTTACAGATTTGAATGCTCCACTTTGAAAATTCGTAGTAATTTGTAGAAAAATCGTAAAATAGTAAATGATGACTTTTTGGAATCCTTGTGAAATTTTCTATGTACTAGATCTATAATATTATATGTTTAAGTTTAAATAGTTTGCTGTAAAAATAGATTTAGACAGTTAGGTTTTTAATGCTAGTTGTATTTGTCTTTTTCATAACTGTAGTTATTTTGCTCAAATAAATGTGGTTTCTGGACAGATCTGGGAACTTAGCAAAGTTCTTCATGATAAGGTGCTTTGTTGTGAAACTTGTTTATACAAAAGTTGTAGATAATTTATGTATCTAGCTGCTGTTAAAATTTGGTATCATTTGGCCAATTAGTTTGTGAGTTATGCCCAAATGTAGGTCATCAACCAAACCTTGCCACCTTGCTCTAACAACTCTAATTGAACTCTACAGCAAAAGTTATGAAGGGTTCGTGTTGAGCAAAGATGGAGAAAATATCCGAAAATCATGGAAACCCTAGATTCCATAGCAAAAAGGGCTTTGCGTTGACCGAGAAATAAAGTTGACTTCTGGACCAAATATGAGGTTTGACCAAAAATGAAAGTTAAATAAAAGTTTGATTATAACAAACTTTGTTAAAAGACCAAGTCATGATTCGGTTTTGAAATGGATCAAAACAAGGCTCAAAGTCTAATAGAAAAGCTGAAATCTGTCCGACAGTGTTTGCAGTCCGGAATTCACTGACATCGACATTGACATCCCGCGTTCTCCAAATTTTGCTAAGCAACTTGAGTTGGTCCAAAAATAAAAGTTGAAGGTTATATTATGGAGAAGAGCATACAAAAAGTTGCACTGAGTTTGACCGAGTTTCGACCTCCGAAAGCGAGTTTCCATGATCGCTATTAACATATTGACACTATCATTTTGGAGCTTAATTATCCGTTGTTACGGAGCTCAAATGGCCGGGCACCTTAAATAAGAAACGTAGAGCAGGCCGAGGTGTACAAACTTCGTTTATGGCCCAATGTCTAATTCGGCTTGGAGGCGGCCCAAAACGGCGTTCCACCTTGCCCACGTCTCTCGACGTGCTCGGTTAAATGCCCCAATGGGCGGCGCGTGTCTGTGGCGTGGCCGCCATGCACAGAGAGCACTCCGCCATGGTCGACGCGTGTCAAGCGCCGCGCCATGCGCGCTGCCTCATGCCCCGCTTCTTCAAAAAAGCGCTTGAGCTGCTCGACTTCATTCTCGCCTTCCGTCGCCCCTCGCTCCGACCGCTGCTATTGTTCGCGTGCGAGCAGCGGCCGCCATAATGCGTCATTCTTTGAACTCCCTTGCGATTGTTCCTTCTCTGCAGCCCTCTGCGTCGCCTCTGTGAATGCCTACGGCTCCGCTTGACTCCCCAAGCCCTAAGCCGTGACCACCGTGTGCTCGCTGTCGACTTGCCGAAGAACGCTGGCCTGAGGCGAGGCTGCAGCCTTTGCCTTTGGCTGCAGCCAAGCCAAAAAGGCGCCACGGCGGTCCACGGCCAAGCCCCAAAGACGCTCAGGGCAGCCGACGCCGCGAGTGGCCGAGTTGGCCCCCGGCAACATAAGAGCGTGCTTGCGTCCGTCTGTGTGTTGGAGAAGAAGATGGACCTTTGCAATAAGGGAAAAAGGAGGGGTTTTGTGAAGACTAGTGACTCTGTGAACAGTCGAAAAGGATCAATGTGTTCGTATTTAATTTGTGTTTTCCGCAGAGGGACCCGATGCAAGATTTCAATTCCTTTTCTCTGGTTTTTACAGATTTGAATGCTCCACTTTGAAAATTCGTAGTAATTTGTAGAAAAATCGTAAAATAGTAAATGATGACTTTTTGGAATCCTTGTGAAATTTTCTATGTACTAGATCTATAATATTATATGTTTAAGTTTAAATAGTTTGCTGTAAAAATAGATTTAGGCAGTTAGGTTTTTAATGCTAGTTGTATTTGTCTTTTTCATAACTGTAGTTATTTTGCTCAAATAAATGTGGTTTCTGGACAGATCTGGGAACTTAGCAAAGTTCTTCATGATAAGGTGCTTTGTTGTGAAACTTGTTTATACAAAAGTTGTAGATAATGCTAGTTGTATTTGTCTTTTTCATATCTGTAGTTGTAGGGCTCCAAATGAAGTGAAATTTTTGTGGCATTTTACTCATGTTATGTTTGATGTGTGATAAAAATTTCATGAGTATTGGATGAAGTATGAGTGAATTATTGGTTTATCTTGCTCTCACATGATTTCTTGCTTTAGCAACTTGTCTTTTTCATAGAGGGTGCTATACATATTAAAATGGAGTGAAATTTGGACAGTAGACTATTGAGAGGATATGTGAGCCACTGTAATTTTTGTAGAATTTATTGTATACTTTTGGTATATGTTCCTTAAGTCACCTTGTTATCTAAAATAAATTAAGAAATGCATTAAAAGAATTTATTTGGTCATGGACCCTAGGTTTTCTGGTGTTCTTTAGTCATGTGTGACATGTTGGTAAAGTTGGTTTTACCTAATTATGTGTTTGCAACATAAGTTAATATTTATTTTCTTGCAAATGTGGTTTCTGGACAGATCTGGGAACTTAGCAAAGTTCTTCATGATAAGGCGCTTTGTTGTGAAACTTGTTTATACAAAAGTTGTAGATAATTTATGTATCTAGCTGCTGTTAAAATTTGGTATCATTTGGCCAAGTAGTTTGTGAGTTATGCCTGTTTAAATTTGGGTTTCAGAAATGGCTGCTCTCTGTCAATTGTGGACCAGTTTCTGTAAATGTATAATTTCGACCTACTTAACTTGGGAATCATGTTGTGATGGTTATAGATGAAATGTACATAATTTCATAAGCTTTCCAAAATATCTTCTTTCAAGTCATTTGGATTTGTGTAACTCCAGTTATAGCTAAATCTTTTAGCTGCTGTTTGCATGTCCAGAAATTGACATATTCCAATTATAGTTGTTTGCTTGTATATTGCTAAGTGTGGCTCATACCTTTGATGATGGTTGAGTTAGAGTACCTGAGATCTTAGGAAATTTGTGTCATGCTTGGTGTTGTCATCTTCTTTGCTATCGTGGAATGATAAATTGTGCTATATTTAAAGTAGGCAATGCGAAGTGCTTGTGCATGTTAATGTAACCTTGTGCTTGTCTTACTTACGGCATGCGATGCATTGTCTATTGCACTTCCATGTATTCATACACTTGCATATTGCATCTCATCTAGGTACGCTAGATGCACCACGTGAAGGATGCGATGTTGAAGCCAAACCCGAAGACAGCGTTTGATGAATCTATCCCGAAGGTGGAAGGACTGGACAAGTGCTAGGACGGGAGATGCTCACTTAGCGAGTGTCGTCTACCTAACACTGACTTGTGTCGGATCCTAGGCAAGCCCCAGAGCATATTAAGCCTCCTAATTTTCGAAATGCAGTTACAGTATTAGTGTTACATATATATATTGTTGCATTAAGTTTAGGTGTTGGATGCAAACACTTGCTGCATTGGTTACCCAATCCTTGTCCAGATATTGATACCCTGAATCCTATGTAGCTCAGGCTCGTGTAGTGCTTAGCCCTGCTTTAACACGGTAGAAGTCAGGTGATTTCCTATCACCTGCGAGAGATAGGAAGATACATATGGCACGGTTGGCTATATTTGCTATCGTGGAAAAGAACCAGTCTTAATTTGAAATGAAGACCGGACGGAGGCTTGCCGGTTTGCAGTGACTCCGTCTGTGTCGATTAAGGACTGAATCTTAGAGCCTTTCTGTTCATGTTGAACGATGCCTCTCTCTTAGTTGGCCGGGTCTGGAGACCGACCACGAAGCCGAGTAGCTCACCTCAGGCGGGAGTCGATAAGTATAAAGTGCGCCTCGAGAAGGGAGCCGTAGGCGTGAGTCCAAGGGCAGGTGATTTAAAAGTCCCGATCGTCTGGCGGAAGGGTAATCCACGAGAGTCTTGGCACTTGATCGAACTCCATGAATTTGGTTCTGAGTTGTCCCAAAGGTGACCACGGCTACCCTTGCAAAGTATGCCAGGTGAGAGTTAGGAATACCCCTCTCGGTGAGTTGTAATTCGATTCGAATCGCCGTCTCTCCCGATTAGTGAGAACTTGACGGGCTTATCTCCAATGTAGATACACTAAATATCATAATGGTTGGAAATGATGATATGATGATGACAGCCTTATTATACTGCTATGGTTAATATTGTTTGCTCCTAATAAGTGAGTGCTCTAGTACGAGGTGCTAATCTAGTGGACAGGTAAATGATGATAAGCTTGATGCTAAGTTTAAATTGGTTACTATGCATAAGCTCTTTTATGCAACTATGTCAAGCTAGCCCACCTCATAAGCCTTGCATGATCCTTGGTGTCCTTTATTCGGGTTTGATTGGGTAAGTCTAGCTGAGTACCTTCTCGTATTTCGTGGTTTATCCCACCATGTTGCGGTGAAGTCTTGGCTTTGTGAAGATGGTGGCTAACCACCGATGGGCTCGGTGATTCTATAGTACTTCTCATCTATATGCTTTTGTTGGATGATGTCACTTATGCTAGCAATGTATTTGGAACATATATTAATGTAATCTTTTGAAAGCTATGTTGTTTTCACTAATCAGTTTTGAAACCCAAACTTGTATTATTATTTGTGAATTCATTTGTAATATTATTTCACTGCAACCCTGTGTATGTGATGTGTATTTGCTTAATCCATGATCTTGGTTGTGATGTTGATTTACCGAGGTCTTTCGGGACACTCGGCGAACTACCGGGTTTATATGAGTGAAAGTATGCGTATGTCAACGTGTTAGCGGGACAGCCGTATTTGATCTTGTATAAATTGGGCGGTTTCACATGAGAATTGCTGGTCGTTGTCCTCGACCCCGCCGGCCAACGCAGGGTAGGGCGCGGCCACCACTGGCTGGGCAAGCCTCCCACCGCATCTCCTTCTCCCAGCTCCTTTCTCGAGCGCCTCTCTCGCTTGCCTGCACGGCGGTGCGCATGCACACGTGGCCAGCCCTCCACACTCCTCCTCAAAGCCGAGCCGAGGCACCATCGGTAAAAAGGTGCGCGCGGGACCGTCTTGCTCCCCGCCACTCGTCGCCATCGATCGCCGCTTCTCCGCCGGATTCGGTGAAGCCAGTTGCCTCCTCTGCTCCTGCAGACCCGTCAGTGGACCTTGTGCTAGAATTCGACAAAGGGAAGGGGCCTAACTGCATTGTCATTGACTCAAGTGAATAGTACCTCGAGGGACCTATTTGTTTTAAATCGGCTAAAAGTTTAGAAAATCATAGTAATTCATAGGAAATTCGTAAAATAGCAAATGAGGACTTTTTGGAATCCTTGTGAAATTATCTATGTAGTAGATCTATAATATGGCATGTTTTAGTTTAAAGTTTTAGCTGTAAAAATAGATTTATGCAGCTAGGTTTTTAATGCTAGTTGTATTTGTCTTTTTCATATCTGTAGTTGTAGGGCTCCAAATGAAGTGAAATTTTTGTGGCATGCTACTCATGTTATGTTTGATGTGTGATAAAAATTTCATGAGTATTGGGTGAAGTTCTCGGCCTGTGAAGATGGTGGCTAACCGCCGGTGGCTCGGTGATTCTATAGTTACTTCTCATCTATATGCTTTTGTCGGATGATGTCATTTATGCTAGCAATGTATTTGGAACATATATTAATGTAATCTTTTGAAAGCTATGTTGTTTTCACTAATTGGTTTTGAAACCCAAACTTGTACTATTATTTGTGAATCCACTTGTGATATTATTTTCCGCTGCAACCCTGTGTATGTGATGTGTATTTGCTTAATCCCGCGATCTTGGTTGTGATGTTGATTTACCGAGGTCTTTCGGGACACTCGGCGGACTACCGGGTTTATATGAGTGAAAGTATGTGTGTGTCAACGTGTTAGCGGGGACAGCCATACTTGATCTTGTATAAATTGGGCGGTTCTGTTACATGACCATGACATGTTAAGTGGTGATGGGGATGTTAGGTCAAACATATGAAAATGAGCCACCACTTAAACTTGGACCATGCACCATTGCTTACATGCTGCCCTTTCTAAAAGATATGCTTGAGTAATGCTAGATGTACTTGTTTCATGTGTCTCGCATCAATATCCATCTATATTGATCCATGGAAAAGTTTCGTGAAGTTTGGAATCAAGAAGTCACATGAAATGATAAGTTATATCTTTGTTGGAATTGCATTGTTAAGTGAATGGAAACATTGGTCATTAAACAAACATTGGTACTATGTCCAAACGACTCTAATTGAACTCTACAACAAAAGTCATGAAAGGTTCATGTTGAGAAAATGCCAAGAAAATGCTCCAATGGATCACAAAGGATAATTTAAGCTTTATCATGGTCCTTCTTTGGTCAAAGTAGAACTATAGCATCTACGCCTGTTTTGAAGTGGGACATTAAATAAAAGGTGAAGTTCTTGGCCTGTGAAGATGGTGGCTAACCGCCGATGGGCTCGGTGATTCTATAGTACTTTTCATCTATATGCTTTTGTCGGATGATGTCACTTATGCTAGCAATGTATTTGGAACATATATTAATGTAATCTTTTGAAAGCTATGTTGTTTTCACTAATCAGTTTTGAAACCCAAACTTGTATTATTATTTGTGAATTTATTTGTAATATTATTTCCACTGCAACCCTGTGTATGTGATGTGTATTTGCTTAATCCCGCGATCTTGGTTGTGATGTTGATTTACCGAGGTCTTTCGGGACACTCGGCGGACTACCGGGTTTATATGAGTGAAAGTATGCGTATGTCAACGTGTTAGCGGGGACAGCCGTACTTGATCTTGTATAAATTGGGCAGTTCTGTTACAGCATCATCGCAACATAATAGTGTTGATGATACCAAATCATCAAAATAAACAATAATAATATGGGCTCGAACGCGGCCAAGTCAAGGGACTTAACGTGGAGGATCACATAGCAACCACACCAACCGGACCACAGAAGATCACATAGCATCCGTGTCTTCTCCTGATATTCCGCTGCCAACACCGGCCTCCTAGTAGAAATTATACTTCTATCTAACTGGGTGTAAGATCAGGGCTACCCATATAGACTTGTGGTTGTACGTAATATCGCACTAGGCGAGAGGGACTACGAACCGGTCCTGATATGATCGAGGCGAGTATCTCCCAACAGGAACCCTCACTAGACGAACCTGCCAAGGTAACTTGTGCCACACAAATCACCCCTCACTCGCCCCCTGTCGGGGTTTAGTCCAGTTTTACTATTTTTAGTTTCATAGTTATTATCCTCAAGTTCATAAAGCTCATATCATATTAAGGTAATTGTCGATGTTTTACCACCAATAGCCTGCCACGGGGTTACCCGGGGCAGTATTGTTCGGGCTTCAGCGTATGCGGAACTCGACGATGAACGCAAGAGACAATCGATTTATCCTGGTTCTGGCCCTCGACCGTGGTCGAGTAATAGCCTTACGTCCAGTCGGCGTTAGCCCTTGCGTTGTATTAATTGTGTGTTGTTGTGTTGTAGAGGTTGTCATCTCTAGGAATCCTGTCCTCCTTTATATAGTCAGGAGGTCAGAGTCCTAGTCAGTTTACAATGAGAGTTCCTAGTAGGATTATAGGATAATACTACTACTAAGATTACATGGGGAGAATCCTAGTTAGACTAGATCTTCTCTCTTTCTCGTGGGGTATCCTGTGGGTCCCGCACCGACAAGCCCCCGAGCACTTCATGGTTGAGCTCTGGAAGCCTCGTCTTGTTCTTTCAGGCCTTCCTGAGCAGGAACAAGCGTCGTCCGAGTGCTTTCTTGAGTGAAACCATGTGGCGCTCTAAGATCTTCGCGTGGAGTGTACCTTTTTGAAGAAAAAAGTACTCCCCTTTGGGTGTGGCCCCCGAGCCTCTTGCTATTTGGTACAAGGAGCAGGAGGGTCTTGTCTTGAAATCGCTCTGATCCTTCGTTGAAATGTTCTCGAGCATGTATCCGGGTTCTTTATCAAAAAGAACTCGGATATAGCTCGGTCCGGCTTATTTTTGTCATGAATCCTTGAAGTAGTTTTGTCTTGAAGAAGTCTTCTTGGTGACGTGCGCTTTTTTGAAGAAAAAAGTGCACTCACTGAGTGTAGCCCCCGAGCCTCTTGCTATTTGGAACAAGGAGCTGGAGGGTCTTGCATCTTATGTTGTTTTAAAATTGCTGTCTTGAAGAAGTCTTTCGAGTGATGTGCGCTTTTTTGAAGAAAAAGTGCACTCACTGAGTGTAGCCCCCGAGCCTCTTGCTGTTTGGAACAAAGAGTTGGAGGGTCTTGAGTCTGATTTGTTCGAGGAACTGAAATCTTCCCCTGTTGTAGCCTTTGAGCATTTATCCGGGTTCTTTGATTCAAAAAGAACTCAGATGCATCGTTCTTGGCGTATTCTCTGGTAGTCTATTGTTTGTCAGGTGTAGTTGTATGGTGGTGGTTGAGTGTAAATGTTGCATGTTCACGGGTTGTACAGTGTTGGCATATTCTTCCGAATATGCTCGTCTTCGAGTACTGTTCCTTCTCGCCTGAGTCTTCCATTATTGAGTCCTGTCTTTTCACTGTGTCCTTTGTTAGGCTTGTTTCATTGGTACTCCTAGTCCATGTGCGCCGCTCCTTCGATCTATAAATACCCTCCCGAGGTGCTTGTTTTCATCCATTGAACATTTTGTTGAAGCCTTCGTAGTCATGAATATGGTAGTTTATGAAGTAGAGCAGCCCCCGGATGTATTTTGTATTTCCTGTGCGTCTTGTTGTAGCTAGAGGAAGTCTTGTGATAGGGATTAGAGGTAGACTAATCCTGCAGCGGCATTGTACTTGGAAGTACGTGGTGGTAGTTGGAGGAAGTCTTGTGATGTGGGATGCGTTCCTTCATCCAGCAGTTCTGGGTTGATCTTCCTTGCCCGTCCTGCGACTGTCCGGTGAAGATCAACACCTGATCCTGCATCACGTCGGGCTTGGGTAGACAGATGCCTGCCAACTTCCCCTGGTCTATGTTGTCCCACCGTGCTGCTGATTTCTGCCTTGGATGCACTGCGTCCGTCCTTTGAAGAAAATAGTGTGGCCGAGTGCGGTTTGTTCTACCGAGTAGCAATTTGGGACACGTAGTCGTTCCAGAGCATAGCTGTGTCTGGGTTCCTCTTTGCTACCTTGATTGTCGTAGTACCGAGTTCGTTGGGTCTTGTAAGATGTGTAATCTTCTATTTTTTGAAGCCACTTGTAATGGAAAGAATCTTGTCTTCTGAGTTGTCATTCATTTTTCTGCTGTAATCCTGGTTGTTCATGAGACTCCCGAGTTATTTCTATAATAACTGGGTTCTTTTGTTCCTTGTGAGGTAGCCCTTCATTTCTTCATGGTTGACGGGTTGTTCTTGTAGTGATCTAAAAACTCTGCCGTGGTGCTGGATGGATAAGTCTGAAATCTGTCCGTTAAATTGTACCGTTGTGTGGATTTGTGCCGTCCGTCATTTCAGCTGTGTCAGTAAATGGACCGTTGCGTTCCCACACCGTGTTTTAACGGGCCTAGTGGGCCATTTTTATCACTGTAAAATCTATTTAAAGACCTTTTATCTTCCTTTTCTTTACTGCCCTGCTCTTGCCTTGAAAACCCTAGCTTTCAGAAATCCGCCGCCGCCATTGTCGCCGTCACCCGAGCGCCGCCATCCTAGCTTCGTCTTCCCCAGTGCCTTTTCGCTTCCACTAGTTCATGGGTAGGAAGAAAACCGCTAGCAAGTCCTAGGCAACCTTTGTGGATGAGGAATCATCACTTTCCGTGATTGAGAACCAGGAGTTCGTGGCTATGAGGGCTGCCCAGAAAGCTTGGCCGGCTCCGACAACAACTGAAGACTAGCTTCGCGAGCTTGCCGGCGATGGTCTTATCTAGAGCAAGGGCATTGCTGAATGGGGAGTTCTGGGCGAGCATCGAGTCCCTGCTCTAGGTCCTGGTGAGATTGTCCTTTTCATCTCCTTTATCCGTGCCGGTCTTTGCCTTCCTGCTTCCGCCTTCCTTCATCAATTTCTTGGTTATTTTGTAGTTACTCTGAACCATCTAACTCCTAATGCCGTCCTCCATCTTTCTGTTTTCGTACATCTCTGTGAAGCTTTCCTTGGAATTTCTCCTTCTCTTTCTCTTTTCCGCCACTTCTTTCATTTGAAGCCTCAACCCCGCCGTGAAGACACCAATGTTCTTGGCGGCTGTGGGATTCAGTTTCGCTAGGGTCTTAAAAGTAAGTTCTTTGACTATGACCTGGTTGATTCTGTGAGGGATTGGCGTGCTGATTGATTCTATGCCGCCAATTTGATTCCTTTTCTTGCCATACATTCAGGTCTGGTCCTCTCGGTTAATGACTAATGGGAAAAGAACTCCTCGACGCCAAACGAGCTCCGGGCAAAGTTCCTTGAGCGGATAAGCACTCTAAAGGCGAGGCTTGGCGGTATTGTCTTGAGCTTTCTTCGTCAGCTGGTGTTAGAAGGAGCGAGAGAACCTTGGCTTCGAGTACTCTAGGGCCGAGGATCCTTCACGCATGATCCCGGCCCTTGAGTTGACCGACGAGGAGGTACTCGAGCATCTTTTAGAAGATGTGCAAAAGAGCAAGCGTTGTCCCGCCATCGTCTTGGAGTACTCTGCCAACAACCCACCTCCAGCTATAAGTCGTTTTCCCTTCGTGCGGGTACTTTCTGTATTTCTTTTGCTGTATCCATTTTTGCTTAATTTTTCTTGTCTTGTTGTTTTATTCTTTTCGTAGGAATTGGGGCGCAATTTTGTTGACCCGATCCCCCTTGATGTCCTCCCTACCGTGGTGAATACTGGGGAGAACCTTGCTGGGGCTTCTGTAACTAGTAAGTTCCCAATCACCACAGTATTTCCTGGAGTTTCTTCCGGAGTTGTTGATGTATATGAAGAATATGTTCCTCATCCAGTCCCTCGAGGTCCTCGTAGTGTCCCGAAGAGGGGGTGGGCAGATGGTTCTTCATCTGGTTTACCTGCTTCCAAGAAGTCTCGCCAGCCAAGTACTCGTCCAGGTACTCCAGTTGTAGCTAGCATGCTCTTAGGTGAGCATATTAATACACTCTGTTCCTTTGTCTTCTTGTTTTTATCTTGAACAAAAGTACTTTTGTTCTTTTTTCAACTGGCGTTATGGTGACCTTGGTCGAGATTGAGGAAGAAGAGGACGATGATGCACCCCTTATCATGCGGCGGTGAGTTGTTGTCTTATTTCTCTGTAATTTTAACCTTCTTTTTTTTTGTTTTGACATTGGTCTTGATCTCTTTGTAGTAAAAGGTCATCGGATACCGCTTTTTCTCAAGCTCACTGCCCGGGTTCTTCCGTGGCTCTAGCGGAGTTCTTCAGAGTCTCATCCGAGTTCTTCTAGGGCTCCGGTCACTATTTATTCCCCTGCTGCCGCCGAGTGTGGGACGCTTTTGTTGCCTTGGTTCCCCAAAGAAGGTCTTCTTTTGGTTTAATGAGGAAGAAGATACTTGAGTGAGTGAATTCTGATTTTGTTTCTCGCTTCTGTTCTTCTTCTTTCTTATTCTTTTTTGACGGGTTCTCTTGTTATCCTTCAGGCCTTCATCTTCTCCGGCCCTCCAGTTGACTTCTTGTCAAGCCTCTAGTGCGCCCTTGCATGCTGAGTCTCAGGGCTCGGAACACATGGGCGACGAGGTGGGCTGTGAGGGGCCCACCGATTTGGCTCTGAAGTGACCGTGGCCATGGCGGAGGTTCATCGAGCGATTGGCCTTGGCTTCCGGGGAGATTGCTCGTCGTGCCTTCTTCTTGCCTCGGCGGCTCCTTCTCCTTCTCTTGACTCCGGTGGTCCGCCTTTTCTTGATGGTGCAGCAGTTTGATGCCACTCATCGACTATCGGAGTTACTCTGCTTTACTGGGAAGCTTATCGACCCTTGCGACTTCTTTTGGAGAAAAGCTAGTTAGGTTTTTTCTCATTGTTCCTTCTTTGGATGCTCATTTTCTTTTGTCCTTATGTCTTATTTTTCTTTGTCTCTTTTTGCTCGGTCTTTCTCTCCTATCTTGGCTTCTTTTTTCTTTGGAAAATGAGAAAAAGTTGTCTTCCGAGGTGAGCTACGAAGTCGATCTTGACCTCCTCTCGGGCTGAAGTTGGAGACTGGGAGCCAAATGCACCAAAAGGAGGAGAAGGCCCTTCGTGCGGGTGGTAGAGCGGAGAAGTAGAGGGATGCCATGGAGTCCATGAAGAATGAGTGCAAAGGTATCATGGGTTCGCTTGTTTTCTTTTCGTATTTTGACTTCCTTTTTTGCTGACTTGTTTTTGTTGCATCACCTAGCTCTCCAAGTTGAAAAGCAGAAGCTCTCAGAGGGTCTCGAAGAGATGAAGACGCTCGTCCACACTAACCATAACAAAGCTAAGGAGGTAATTACTTGAGCTGAAGAAGAACTTGCGCTTGCTAAGCTGATTAGGCGTGGAGCTGACAGGGATCTTATGCAGGCCCAAAAGACTATTCAAGACTTGACTGGTAGGTTGGCAACGGCTACTGATAACTGGAATGCTTTATGGAAGTCTTTTAGGTCGAGAGTTGACCTTCTTCGAACTCCAGCGATGACTCGGTCAATCTTGGGCTCAATTTATTCCCCAAGTGCCAACTCGTTTCCAGGGGTTTGTGAAGAGGTGTGCCCATCTGTGTACCAGGAATATCCTCGCCTAGGTCCGGGTTCTTTCTCCGGACTTTCCTTTGTCCAAGGTGGCCGATGAAGCCGAGAGCCAAGAGTACCTCGATACTGTTGAGAGGTTAGAGCCCGAGGTCGATGACTTAGCCAGGAAGATCATAGATAATCTCAATATTGATGTTTCTACTCCGGATGATAATGCTTGAATGTAATTGACCTCTATACTCGGCTTTTGTAATGAAATAGTTATACTCTTTTTGAATGAAGATTTTTATTGATGTCTTCTCCTCCTGGATGCCTTGTTTATTCTTTGGATGAGTTGTCCAAGCGATCAGAGTTATTTGACTTGCCGAGTACTTTGTCTTGCTTTCGACTTTGCCATGTAAACAACTTTGCATGTTATCTTTGTGTTGACAACCTTTCTTGATCTGTCGAGTGCTTGTTAGGCCTTCGTCTTTGCCATGTAAACAACTCGGTGTAGTCCGTTGTCTTGATGAATTTTCTTGATCTGTTGAATGCTTGTTAGCCCTGCTCACGCCACATAAACAACTTGGTGTGGACTCTCAAGTGTCTTTTGTAGCCCCGAGCCTCTTGCTATTTGGAACAAGGAGCTGGAGGGTCTTGACTTGAATTTTTCCTAATCCATGTCCAGGCTTAGTCGTTTTATTTTTTGTTTCGGGTGTTAGCTTATTAGCTACCCTCATCGGCTGGCTCAAGCGTCTTTTCAGCTAGTTTGCTCTCGGCCGGTAGGCTCAGGCATGTTTTAGCCATTTTGCTCTTTGGTTCGGGTGTTAGCTTGTTAGCTACCCTCATCGGCGGGCTCAAGCATCTTTTTAGCTATTTTGCTCTCGGCCGGTAGGCTCAGGCATGTTTTAGCCATTTTGCTCTTTAGAAACAACTCGGGGTTAGCCATCATAAGACATATGTTGCCGAAAAACCATCTTTATTGATCATGATCGTTTGATAAGCCATAATACATATTTTGTCGAGGAACACCATCTTTATTGGCCGTGAACGTTGATCTCTTGTGGTTTGTACATGTATTCTCCCTTGAGTTGTTTTCATGCGTAGAACCTTTTTAGTTGGCTGATGTGTCATGTATTGCTGACTTCTTTCTCATCTTTAGTTATTAACTTGTATGTGCCTAGTCCAGTGACTTTTGAGACAATAAAAGGACATTTTCATGGACTGAGTAGTTTATGGCGTCCGTCAGTTTTTTGTATTCTTCTTAGCACTAGGTCTTCGACTTGTAGTGATCAAGGCTGGGTATTCTTGTTGTAGTAGTGTCTTAATCCTTGGAGGTATCTTGCTGATTGAAGGGTAGTGTTTACCCTGACTTCTTCTGTAGTGTCGAGTTCTAATCTTCTAGTGTGTTCTGCTTCTCCTTTGTCATACTGTTCTATCCTTGGTGACGTCCAAATCAAGTCGGCAGGTAGTACGACTTCTGATCCGTAAACTAGGAAGAAAGGTGAGTATCCGGTAGCTCTGCTTATTTGAGTTCGTAGCCCCCATACTACTTTGGGTAATTCTTCAATCCATTTTGATCCATAGTCTGCTAGCTCTTCATACAGTCTTGGTTTCAACCCGACTAGTATGAGTCTATTGTCCCTTTCTACTTGTCCGTTGGCTTCTGGATGTGCAACTGATGCATAATCTATGCCGAAGCCACAATCCTGTGCCCAACTTTTGAACTCTGTAGCTATAAAGGGAGAGCCTAAATCTATGATGATTCGATTGGGCATGTCAAAGCGATGTATAATGTCTTGGATGAACTCAACTACTTTGGCTGCGCTGTATTTTGCGAGTGGTTTGTATTCGATCCACTTGGTGAACTTGTCAATTGCCACGAAGATGTACTTGAAACCGCCCTTTGCTTTCTTGAGGGGTCCTACTTGATCCAGCCCCCAGTAGGAGAAAGGCCAAGCGGGTGGGATGCAGATGAGATTGTGAGCTAGCACATGAGCTTGTCATGCGAACATTTGGCAACCTTTGCATTTTCTAACAAGTTCTTCTGCGTCTTTCAAAGCTGTTGTCTAGTAGAATCCGGTGCAGAAAGCTTTGCCAACTAGTGTTTTTGAAGCGGTGTGATTTCCACAGCAACATGAGTGTATTTCGTCTAGGATTTCTTTGCCTTCTTCAAACGAGACATATTTTAGGAGTCTCCTGACGATGCAGCTCTTCTATAGAGCTTGCCCCCCACTAGGACATAGTTTTTGCTTCTGCGAACAACTCGGGTAGCTTCCTCTTTATCTACTGGCAACTTATTCTCTTTGATATAATCAATAAAAGCTTGTGTCCATGAAGTGTTGATTACCAGAATCTGGTTGCCTTTGGCTATGAGTTCTGGGGTTGTCTCACTGGGTTGTTTGATAGATGGAGCTGATAACTCCTCTATGAATACGCCGGGTGGGACCTTTGCCCTATCTGATCCGAGCTTGGCGAGGACATCTGCTGCAATGTTGGAATCGCGCAGGACATGTAGAATTTCTAATCCTTGGAAATGTTTTTCGAGTTTTTGAATTTCTAGCGTAATAAGCACCCATGTTTTCTTTGGTACAGTCCTAGTCTTTGTTGACTTGGTTGATGACCACTGCTGAATCGCCGTATATGAGTAATCGCTTGATTCGAGAGTAATTGCCACTCGTAGCCCGTGAATGAGAGCTTCGTACTCTGCTTCACTATTTGTAGCTTGCCATAATATCTGAAGGACATACTTGAGTTGTTTTCCATCTGGGGAGATTAGGAGAACGCCCACACCGGCTCCGCCTAGCTTGAGTGATCCATCAAAGTACATCTTCTAGTGGTCAAGGATTGTATTTGACATAGGTTGTTGAATCTCTGTCCACTCGGCAACAAAATCGGCAAGGGCTTGAGATTTGATTGCTTTCCACGGGGTGAAATCAATGTTGAGAGCACCGAGTTCAACTGCCCACTTTGATATGCGCCCTATTGCATCTTTGTTGTGTAAGATGTCTCCGAGTGGGAAATCTGTCACTACGGTAATCTTGTGGCTTTCAAAATAGTGGCGGAGCTTGCGTGAAGTGATCAATAGGGCGTAGAGTAGTTTTTGCACGTGCGGGTACCGGATTTTTGATTCTGACAGTACTTCGCTGATGTAGTACACGGGTCGTTGTACTTTATATACGCGCGCTTCTTCTTCTCTTTCCATGACTATCGTCGTGCTGACCACAGTAGAAGTTACCGAAATGTATAGCATCATGTCTTCGTCTTTCTTTGGAGGTGTGAGAACTGGTGAGGATGTGAGGTATGCCTTAAGTTTCTTGAAAGCTTCATTGGCTTCTTCTGTCCACTCGAACTTGTCTGTCTTCTTTAGTAGTTTAAAGAAAGGTAACCCTTTTTCGCCGAGCCTTGAAATGAAACGATTGAGTGCTGCCATGCAGCCTGTTAGCTTTTGCACATCTTTGATGTTTCGAGGTGGGCCCATCTCTGTCATGGCTCGAATTTGCTTGGCGCTTGCTTCGATTCCGCGATGACTGACCAGGAAACTGAGTAGTTGTCCTGAAGGGACTCCGAATACACACTTGTTTGGGTTCAATTTCCACCTCCATCTTTTCAAGTTCTCGAAAGTTTGTTTTAAGTCTTCAATTAGTGTATCTGGGTTCTTTGTTTTTACCACCACATCGTCCACGTATGCTTCTACGTTTTCACCGATCTGATCACCAAGGCACGTTTGGATAGCTCTTTGGTAAGTGGCTCCAGCATTCTTGAGTCCAAACGACATGGTCTTGTAGAAGTAGGCACCGAACGGAGTGATGAAAGATGTCTTGCTCTGGTCTTGCTCTTTTAATGCGATCTGATGATACCCTGAATAGCAATCAAGAAAGGATAATAGGGCAGATCCTGCTGTTGAATCAACTATCTGATCAATGCGTGGTAGCCCGAATGGATCTTTCGGGCAGTGCTTGTTGAGATCTGTGTAGTCGACACACATGCATCATTCGTCCGTGTTCTTTTTCTGTACTAGAACTGGGTTTGCTAGCCAATCTGGATGAAGGATTTCTCTGATGAATCCATCCGCCATTAGCTTTGTGATTTCTTTTTTAATCGCTGCCTTCTTGTCAGGTGAGAATCGTCGTAGCCATTGCTTTACAGGCTTGGAGCTTTCGTTGATATCAATTCTGTGCTCAACCAACTCTCTTGGGACACCTGGCATGTCGGCCGGCTTCCAAGCGAAGATATCTTTGTTGTCCCGAAGAAAGTTGGTGAGCGCGAGTTCCTATTTTGCCGAGAGGTGGGCGCTGATGGTTGCTGTCTTGGAGGGATCGCCAGTGCCCAGGTCGATTTGCTTGACGTTGGCTTCTTTTGGTGGTGCGAGGATGCTGGGCTTTTTAGCCGGTATCTCTAGTTCTTCTTGGCTTATTTCTGTGGCAATAGTGGCTATTTCTTTTCTTCCATTGTCGACTTGTGCTTTGGCTACGATTTGGATTGCCTGAACGTCGCAGTCAAAAGCGCGCTTCAAATCACTTCGAAGAGAAAGGACACCGTTAGGTCCTGGCATCTTAAGCAGTAGGTACGAATAATGTGGTATTGCCATGAATTTTGCTAGCGCTGGGCGCCCGAGGATTGCATGATATGATGAATCGAAGTCCGCAACCTCAAACTTGATGAACTCTGTACGGTAGTTTGAGGGAGTTCCAAAAGTAACGGGTAGAGTAATTTGTCCAAGTGGCATGGCTGCCTTGCCGGGTACTATGCCATAAAAAGGTGTACTTGTTGGTGTAATCATCCCGGTGAGTTGCAGTCCCATCTTCCTTAGCGTTTCTGAAAAGATGATGTTGAGTCCGGCTCCCCCGTCGATTAGTACTTTGGTGACAGTCATACCGGCAATAGTTGGATCTAGAACTAGTGGGTAATGGCCTACGTTTCCCACGCTAGTCCATTGGTCTTCTCTGGAAAATTGGATTGGATACTGTGACCAATTAAGATATCTTAGAGAAGCCGGTTCTGCTGCCATGATAGTTCATAATGCTAATTTTCTTGATGTTTGCTTCTACAATCTGGGGCCCCGGAGAAGATCACTACTATTGTCCCCCTGGATTTTTGAAATCCCTTGTCTTTGTGGTTGTCCTCATCTTTTTTCTGATTGTCTTCTTTAGTGTTTTCCTTACTATCTTTTCTTGTGTATCGATCATTGAAGGTGTAGCAATTTCCGATGGTATGCTTCCCATTAGGGTGTAATGGGCAACGTATGTTTTCGATGTCGTCATATCTTCTGGGTTTGGAAAACTTCTTTGATTTGTCAGCCATTGCCACAGTGTTGTCTGGTCTTTATTTTCTTTCCTGATGTCTGCTATTTCGATGTTTTTGCTTATCCGGGTTGTCTCGGTTGCTTCTATCCGGGAACCTCTCTTGTGTCTTCTCTTCTGCAGTAATCATCTTTTCCACTGTTCATCTGAATTCTTCATTGTTTCTTGGATTTTCTTTGTAGAAGTCTTGAAATTGCCACCTAGCCATGATTCCGTGAGAGAAAGCTTCAATCACTTCTCGTTCGGTGATGTCATGCCCTTGAGCTCGTAGTTCGCCGAATCATCGATAGTAATCTCTAAGACTTTCACCTCCCTTCTGCTTGAGTCCTTTTAACTCTGCGTGGGTGATCGGGTGTGTCATGATCCCTGCGAAATTTTCACAGAAAGCTCGTTGCAAGTCCTCCCAATTTCTGATTGATCCTGGATTCAATTTGTCGAACCATTGGAGAGGCATGGTTTCCAGGGCCATGGGAAAGAACGGGGTCTTGATATCATCGTCTCCTCCAGCTAGTTCAATTGATTGCGAATATATCCTGAGCCACTGCCTTGGTTTAGTTTTGCCATCATACTTAGAGTGGTTGGACGGTTTGAACTTGTGAGGTAGTCGTATTGACACAAGTCTGTTTGGAAAACAGGAGAATCTATCGTGCGTTCCGGCTTCTTTGAATTCCGATTCAGCACCTCCTCCGCCAACTGTTGTTTTGATGAGAGTAATTCTGAGGCCGTTTAGGCAGGCGCCCTGCTTCTGGTCTTTCTTGGTTGTTCAACTCGGTGGCTCTGGCTCTGACTATGGTCCTTTCTACTTTCTCTGTTATGACTTCCACTTGGTCCAAGTCTCTCGAAAGTGGACTTTCTTTGATTTTGATCTTCTTGCCTATGGGTCATTGATCTAGCGGGTAGTCTTGAGTGGGTCCTTTCTTCATGCGTCCTCAGGGCCGCTGACCGGAGAAAGTCCCGGAGCTGCTCATGTTTTTTGCTGGGATGTGAGGTCGCTCTAAGTTCTTCTAATGCTTCTCAGATCTTATCGTAGGGCGTACTTGCCGTGCGCCTTTCTTCGACTTCTCGTTGTGATTTTCTTCTGTCATACTCGACCAACTCTGACTCATATCTGATCCAAGCTTCCTTGCGCTGCCTAGCACGGTGTTGGCGTCCTTGCTTCAACTTGTTTTTTCTTTCTCTAGCTTGTTTTGGATTCTCGGTCTCACCATCGTAGCCTTGGGCAAAGGGTGATATGTTGGATTCTGATTCATCCGATGACCTGACATCGGACGCTTCTGGGGGGACCAATGGTGATCGAGGACGGCGAACTATGAGTACTTCCCGTGCGTGAACTGTTCTGTTATTGGCATTAGTTTCCACACTGTCGGAGTTGCTGATAACTTTAGTAGAGGCCTCGAGGTCGCAGATCGAGTCTCCTTCTTGGTAGGGTAGAATTGCTGTTGTCGTCGTGTCGACCAGTCGGGTACTGCTATCCTCAGGAACAGAGCCCGGCCAGTGGACGATGTAGTCTTGAGATGTTATAGTTAGTACGAGACCTTCCTGAGCTCCCTTCAGTGGCATTCTAAGCACCGGATCGAGGAGTCCTTCGGGCCATGTCTGATAAGATGTTGCCATGTTGTGGAGTCCGAGCAGAAAAGGATTCGACTTCTTGAAAAGATTCTGCGTGTACTCTGAGTTGTATTCTTGATAGGTCAGGGCCGCGTTCTTAAGCCCCATCGGAAAAGAACTCGGTTTCCCGAAAGAACTCGGATAAGACTCTATCTCGGATGCGGAGCCTGAATTTGAGTCGGATGCGCAAAGCCACGAAACCTGAGTTGAATCGGACATCATGAGCTGCGCGAATCTTCCGGAGATTTGGTCTGTCGTAGTCACCGAAATATAATAGTCTTCATGGTGATTCTAATCTTCGAGGAGATGGCTTTGGAGCTTGCCATTGTCATCCGCCTCGCAGATCCATGAGTCGAAGATGAAAGTTGATCCCGTCGAGAAGATCATGCTGTCGAAGTCCATCGAGCTCTCGGATGCAAATTCACCGAAAGCCCCTACCTGGCGCGCCAGCTGTCGATGTTTTACCACCGATAGCCTGCCACGGGGTTACCCGGGGCAGTATTGTTCGGGCTTCAGCGCATGCGGAACTCAACGGTGAACGCAAGAGACAGTCGATTTATCCTGGTTCTGGGCCTCGACTGTGGTCGAGTAATAGCCTTACGTCCAGTCAGCGTTAGCCCTTGCGTTGTATTGATTGTGTGTTGTTGTGTTGTAGAGGTTGTCATCTCTAGGAACCCTATCCTCCTTTATATAGTCAGGAGATCAGAGTCCTAGTCAGTTTACAATGAGTGTTCCTAGTAGGATTATAGGATAATACTACTACTAAGATTATATGGAGAGAATCCTAGTTAGACTAAATCTTCTCTCTTCCTCGCGGGGTATCCTGTGGGTCCCGCACCAACAGTAATTATTTACCATATCATCATTATTCACATTATCATAGTCAAGCTCATAATTCCATTAATTTACAATGAGGATTTAAGTATTATAAGTTAGGTTTATTAATTGGTAGAGATGGGGTATGGTGGGTTTATGGTGGAGGCTAGCAAAATGTGGTGGTGATTAAGGGATGGTATATAGAGTGAAGGGGAAAGAGGTAGGTGGGTGTTAGGACTTGCCTCCATTCATTGATGATCATATCTTTGTCCAATTCCTATGTCTCTTGCTCCTGTCTTCTGGACTCCATCAGGTTCTCTCCACGTCTTCTATCCTACGCAGTCTAGCGTCGACAAGCAAGAAACACAAACAAGGAAAATAACAAGTAAAGCATGTAAACAAGCATAAGCAATCAAGGTGAAAGAAATGATCCTAGATGGGTTGGTCCTATTGGGTGATAGGTTATTCTCTAGGTTATCATTATTATGTTAATTTGAAGTAAGGTTTGGATGAAGGGATTTCATCCATAGGGTAGGGTTTCTACGGACTAGGTTAAAGGAGGTGATTGGTCTGATGAAAAACCAGACCACATTATTAGGGTTCACTATTTTGTGAATCTAAAAGAGAAAGCCTAACTAAGTCATCATAGATGGCTGATCTGATGGCACATACGCACATGCATATGTATGTGCCTCAATTTAGTCACAATAGAAATAGGCGGGAAGTAAAGTTAGCCATACATAGGCGTATACCCGGGTACCGGGCATATCCTTGTATGTATAGGTTTCTATTCATTTTAGGTGGTTGGGTACGGTTATATTCGAGTATGTGTCATGGTGCACACACATACGCGAATATACAGGGCTAGCTACTACTACGGTGATAGATGCTACTATGGGTTATTATTAGATAAAAGAAATGAAAAGCAGACATATCTAGAATTTAAATGGGCACCAAAATTTAGGAAAAAGCAATTGAATATGTAGGGTTTCATTTTAAAAGATTTCTAGTGAAGGAATCATGAAATTCAGAATTAAGACGGGGAAGATATAAATTATTAAAGTTTAACGGCTAAATGCGAATGGAAGGAAACATGGAAATTATTTCTAGAATTTTATGCAAAATGAGTATAAAATATTTAGGTAAGTTCTAGGGTGACTAGTTTATTTTAGAATTTTTTGGGAATTTTTCTGTAACTAAAAAGGCTTACCTTTCACTCTCCTGTGTACGTTTCCCGTGTGTGCCTAACATTTTCCCTACGCCATAGTGGCTGACGCGTGGGCCCGAAGGGTTGACGTGTCGCGCCTTGGTTGGTGGTGGAGTCGGGCCTTGGATGCCTGTGCCCGTCGGCCCGTCCTCATCTCCCATTCACGCGGTCAACGAGCGAGAGAACAGAGAGACAGAACGAGAGAGAGAGAAAGGGTGAGGGAGAGAAAGAGAGAGAGGGCAAGGCAGAGGGGGAGGAGGAGGGAGTTGGGCGCCGGCGGAGCAGAGCACCGGGCGGCGGCGTTGCTTGGCTGCGTTCTGCCCTAGCGCGGTATAGAGAGAAGGAGAGAAGCAGGGGAGGCGAGGCGGAGGGAGAGCAGAGGAAGGGAGAAGGGGCAGAGCACGGAGGCGTCAGGTGCAGGGCGCGCTCGGCTCCGGCGGGGTCCTGGCCGGGGCGCGGACGGCCCTGGGCTCCGGCGCGGCCTTCAGCCCTGACGGCGGCGGCTCTGGGCGGAAGGAGCAGAGAAAGGCAGGGAAGGGAAGGGGGAAGCAGAGCAGAAGAGAGGGAGGGCGACGGCGGCAGTGGGAGAGTGGAGCGGAGAGAGAGCATGGGCGACGGCGGCGGCCTCGTTTCCGGCAAGCAGGGGCGAGCTCGATGGCGAGGGCGGCTTCGGCGACAAAGGCGAGCGCGGCAGTCGAGGCGGAACTGCGGCGTGCCTGAGCTCGAGCTCCAACCTCCGTGCTTGGTGTGGTGCTCGTCGACGGCAGCCATGACCGGCCTTTTATAGGCGCAGAGCAAGGCGGTGGCGAGGGAAATATCTCTCGGCGACCAGCTCAGCGACGCTCCGCTGGATGACGGGTTTCCCGGACCAGATAAGATCGCCGCGGGAAGTGACAAGAGAGAGAAGCGGTTCGCGGGACGACGGCGTGCCTCACGTACTCGGGCGCGGCAGCGGCTTCGCGGCGTACGCGGAGTCCCCGCGGCGTGCGGGCAACACGGCGCTTGTGCTGCCCGGACTGGGCCAAGCTGGGCTGGGCCGTGCCCGTTCGGGAGGGAGAGAGCACACAGGGGAGGAGTGTTCCTTTTCTATTCTTGTAAATAATAGATGATGGATTTTCTATTTCCCAGAAAATGTAACAATGTGTATATAGATATAGATATATATATATATATGCATTATTTTATTTTGTAAATAAGAGATAGATGAAGTATTCCTAGTTACTAGAAAATTAAAGAACGTAATACAATTATGATGTATTCCTAAATATTAAGAAATTATATATTATGCTAACGACTTTATTAATTCCTAGATAAATAAGAATGTAATACGAATATTCTTGTATAACTACAGTATATTTCCTACTTAGAGATTAAGACTAATGACTTTACATTTCTTGGTTTCCTAATGCATAGAGATTAACTAAAATGTAAAATGAGAAGGGAATATTGGAAAGCAAAATTAAACTTATAGAATAATGGGATGGCTTTTATAATTCTTAGTTAATTAAGAAGAGAATGCATTGTCCAGAAAAACGAAAGGAAGAATTTTAATAATTCATTGTGCATGAATTGGAAATTCGACGAAAAACTTTTGGTGCCGCAAATAAATTCCAGAAGGCAAACGAACACACAAACATTCAAGCATTGCAAGCATTCAAACAATCAAACCATCAATCCAAATATTCTAGCCTAAATGCATATGGTGGATTTTGATGCAAGGGTTTTGGAAAACATTTTCTTTAAAAAGGGTTTTGCGGCAAATAATTGGTCAAGGTTTTAATTTGTTGTAAAGTTTTAAAAAGTTCAAATTTTTAGTGGTTTTTAAACATGATGCAAAAACACGGGTGTTACAGGTCTACCCCACTTTGAAGAATCTCGTCCTCGAGATTCAAGTAAACTAGAGAGGGAAACCTAGAGAGGGAAAGAAAACCTAGAGAGAGAGAGAAAGATCTAGAGGGAGGGAGAAATCTAGAGAGGGAGGGATTTTCTTTTGCCTTACTGTGCTGTCCTCTAGAGAGTTGCTCGACCTGCTATTGTACCACCTTGTTGACCAAGGAGTAGCACTCTATTGGAAAGAGTATAACCCTATTGCCTTGCCAGGGCGTTTTCCACTTGCTTTGAATAAGAAAATACCACCCAGTGACCACCTTGTTGGGGATCACATCATGTCGAGAGGAGGTATACTTCTTGTCCAATGGTAGCTGCTCGATCTGTTTTCGCTGTCTGTACCCCTCTCCTTGAATTATCTTCTGGTTGTCTGGTCTTCGAGAAATTCCAATTCTTCTAGCTTCGGGGGCTACCCCACTTAGAAGATTCGATCTTCTGGTGTTCTTCGTATACCATCATCTTCTTGTTCTTCTATTTATGGAGCTGCTTGAGAGGTCTTGGTCTTCTGGTGATTTCCAAATTTGCATATCACCCCTTTGTTTTGAGTTGTGGAGCTATCCATCTTCATAATCTAGTCTTCTTATGATTCACCCCTTTTGTTAGACTTCTTGAGCTTCAAATCTTCTGGGTTTGTGGTGCCAATATTCTTGTTTTGTTTCTTTTGAGCAACAATCACAGTGTTCTTAGGATTCCATTTTTCATCCAAAAACTTGCCTCTTCTGCTTTCAACTTGTTTTTGCCCTATCTTATTAGTGATTTCCTCCTTTTCTTAAATCAGGGTCCGGATCTACCCCACTTAGAAGATTTAACCTTAAATCTTCTACTTCTTAGATCCGATTACTTTCAGTGTAGATTATTCTTCATCTTGTGATCACCCTTACTTGGCTTCTTAGTACATAATGTCTCGATTATGCACACCCAGTTTAGCTGATTTTACGAGAGAGCGGTCATATGAACCTTACGGGATCATGAGCCAACACAATGCTTCTAATTACGATGGGAGGATTACAGCAATGTAGGGGGAGGTGCTAGCTATGAGTACATCTCCTTGGGGAGCACGAATCTACTTCATCGTTCGCGGCGGCTTCACTCTGATACTCCTGGCGTCCTTCAACTGAGCTGGGGTGTGGGTCTGCTTCTTCTCATGGCAGTGGCTGAGTGAGAGGGATGAGATGCTTGATCTCTGAGATTTCCGTAGGTGGTGGTGCTAGTGGTGCTTCGAGGTCCAATCTTCTTCGCTCTGGAGGGTAGACGGGGATTCCTTCTAGAATCATGGGTTCTTGTTCGTGCATGGCGAACATCCTTCACTTGGGTCTAGTGATGAGGTAGACATTCTTCAACTCCTGGGCGTGTTGGTCTTCAACTATCTTCAGGGCTTCGGTAATGGCGGTCTCCTAGCTTTCTGCGGCGGCTGCTCAGGCATGTGCTTCGGTGAACTACATGTGGAGCTTCTTGGTGGAGATCTTGGCTTTTTTGGCTCGGTGGATGCACTTCCTCAACTCGGAGGCTTGCTTGTCGTGATGCTCATTGAGGGCAAGCAGGTAGGTGGTCATGAACTTCATGGTGGGGTTGTCTTCTTGTCCTTGCAGGGCTTCTACGCAGGCGATCCATGCTGGCGGTTCTTCTCCAGGGGCAGAAAGAATCTCATGGGCATACGGGCAATGGGCTCTTCGTAGATTTGGCATAGGTGTCGCAGGGCTTTGTGGGCGACAGCTTGATAGGTGTCGATGAAATAAAATCCGGTTGTAGTCATACTCTAGGCTTCAGCTATGTCGGGGAAGTTTTCACTCTTCCTGATGTAGATGGTGATTTCATAGCGTTTGGTGCCATGTTCTTCATACTCACGGCCTTCATACTCGGGGCGCTCTTGGATACCAAGTCTCTACAGGGTGGCGTACTGAAGCTGGGGAAAACCTTCGGTGTGGAGGCAGTAGCTGC
Source organism: Miscanthus lutarioriparius (assembly GCA_904845875.1). Lineage (NCBI taxonomy): Eukaryota > Viridiplantae > Streptophyta > Magnoliopsida > Poales > Poaceae > Miscanthus > Miscanthus lutarioriparius. Next base: position 53,837,376 of record CAJGYO010000010.1, read on the forward strand.
TGATCCAAACTCCTTATGTCATTCTTGTGGGCGTGGGAGGAATCGATGATGGTGGTTCACAGGTGGAAAGCTGAGGGTGCAGTTGCTTTTGCTTTTGCTCACGGGAGGAGAAGGCTGGAAGTGGGATGCTTTAGAGGTGGTGCTGAAAGGCGGAGGGGTTCCTTCTCTTATAAGGTTGAAAGGTCCTTGTGTGGTTTTGGTAATTGAGTGACAACCTAGGTGGACTAATTGTGTTTATGTGAGATACACAGGTGATTAGTCCACAGGTACATGTGTGTGAGAAACATATGCCATGAAGGTGGAAATGGCTCAAAAATGTTGTAAAGCTCACACATGCGATGATGAAGGAGCTCATTGCACATGAGACATGACATTGAGTCTTGTGATCAAGGTGGAGAAGATCAAGACATGACTTGGCTTGATGGACCGATTGCAAGAGTGAAGGGCAAGTCGGAGGCTTTGGAGCGATGGACTGCGTAGCAGTGAAGCTTGATCAAGACTTGGCACCGATGGACGAAGGCAACGGTGAAAAGCAAGTGAATTCAAGATTGATGAACCAATATGATCACGTGATGATATGAAGTGGATCATCTCATTGTTGATCATGTTGGTGCATGTGTTGCATCGACATTGGAGGAGATAGAATGGAATGCGCAAGGCAAAGGTATAACCTAGGGCATTTCATTTCACCGGTCATAGGTGTGTAGAGAAGTTGATGACTAGGTTTAGGATAGATGGACGTACTATCAAGAGGGGTAAACTTGTTTGCATATCGGTCATCTAGTGTCATTCGAGTGATCTAACTTTGCATCGTCGCTAGGATCGAGTGGTATGGCAAGTTGAGTGGCTAATCCTTTGAAAAATTATTATGAAAATGCTAACACACATACACATGGTGTTGTACGCAAAGGAGAAGAAGTTGGTGAAGAAAAGGAGTTGAATGCGCTGGTCATGGGGTGACCGGATGCGTTCGACATTAGGACCGGACGCGTCTGGTATCTTCCCGACGTGATCGGATGTGTCTGATATCTATACCAAATGCATCCGGTATTCTGGCCAGGTGCGGGCAGAGTTGCCGTGGTGACCAGACTCTAGCTTGTAGCTGTGCCTGGACTCTGAGCAATCACTATTCAACATCAGGTCGGGGTGACGTGGGGCATGGGTGTTGGTCCAGAGAGGACCCGACATAGGGGCATGTCCGGTCGGCCACACTGGACACGTCCAGTCAGAGTTGAGCAGCTCTGGGAGCTCTCTGGACTCGACCGGACGCTGCCCGTCCTATGTTCGGTCATCACACCGGACGCGTCCGATCGCAGTTGGGTGGCAAAGGCTATTTTATTTGAATGGGACACATGGCGGTCAAGCAGTGACCGGACGCGTCCGGTGCACACGACCTGTGCGTCCGATGGTCCCGAAAAATGCCCAGAGAAGGGGTAACGGCTAGTTTAGCTCGTAGGGCTATAAATAGAAGAGGGTCTCGGCCATGGCTGACGCTGAGCACCTTGGGAGACTTTGTGTCCATGCTTGAGAGTGCTTAGGACCCCTCTATCTCACATATGCTTGATAATGATCATCCGATTATGTGAGAGAGCGATTCTAGTGCGATTGCATCGTGAGGTTGCATCGAGTGGCACTAGGTGGTCATTTTGCAAGCCGGTGGTGCTTGTTACTCTTGGAGGTTGCCACCTCCTAGATGGCATGGTGGTGGTCTCCATCGAAGCCCGCAAGAAGCATGTGCGGTGCTCCGGAGAAGAGCTTTGTGAGGGGCATTGTGCTCGCCCCGCGGGAGCTGGGAAGAGCAACTCTAGTTGAGCATGTCATTGAGCTACCCTCACTTTTGGGGTATGTTCTTGCGGTGCCCGATGTGCGGGCTTGGCGGGTGATGCCAATTAACCGCCGAACCATCAAGTGAGCGGTCGACACAACAGGGACGTAGCATGTTGGCAAGCACGTGAACCTCTGGAGAAAATCACCGTGTCAACATTGTTCTTCCCGTTGGTTTGCAATCCCCTTACACAAGCTTGTAATTACTTTCATATATATTGTGCTTGTGTAGTTGCTCTTGTAATTAGTTAGCTTGTGGAGCTCACTAGTTACCTTCTTGCTTGTGTAGCATAGAAGTAGCTCCCTTCCGTGGCTAATTTGGTTTGTGTAACCTTGTTAGTCACATTGCTTAGTTTGTGTAGCTAAGTATTTGCGCTCTCTAATTTGGCATTGGTTGCCTTGTTATTGTGCATTGCTAGTGAGCTTAGGAGATTTGTACTTTTGCTTACTAGAATTATGTAGGAGCTCCCTAGTGTGTAAAATACTAGTGGCATAGGTTTGTGTGACATTCCTCCTAGAATTGGTTAGGTGAGCTCTAGCTAGCCCAGCACCTTTGTTGCCTAATTAGGATCTTTATAAGGTGTTTGTGAACTTCGATAGAGGGGTGTAGTCTTGGCTAGACCGATTGTTTTAATTCCGCATTTATTTCGGTTAGCCGGCACGATTAAATTTAGAAACGACTATTCACCCCCCCCTCTATTCGCCATCTCGACCCTACAAAGGTGTCTGGGCTAGATCTCTCATTTGTGGTCTTCACCGACCCAAGAGGATGAGCTAGATGTTTGTGAGACACATTTTTTATGGCACAAACTTTGCACTTTGGAAAAATCACATGCTTGATCATTTTCGTGCAAATGGACCTAAGTTTTGGTGGATTGTCACTAGTGGTCTCACCCATGTCTTGGATCATAGAAATCTCACCAAAGCTCAAAGAGTTCTCTATGAACTTGATGCACATGTTTGTTGTTTTCTAATGGATGCTTTGAGTTTTGATTTGATGAAACAAGTAAACATCACCGGAACCGCTCGTGAGATATGGGAGTCCATCAAGCGCACCTTCGGTGATTCCTCCACATGGGATGATGGCAAATTCAAGAAGGAGGACAAGCCCAAGAAGGAGGTGCATAAGTGTGTCGAGCATGACCATAATTTGGTGATTGTGAAAGATTGCTCCACCTCATGGTCAAGTGATGATGATGATGATCGATCCACTACAAGTTCACTTGACAAGGTTGATGATGATGCCACAAGTGTTGCACATGAAGATCCTACCCCATGCACACTTGATGGTGATGATGGTTCATGCTCGGGCCATGATTGTGATGCTACTACAAGCCCATCCACAACACCACATTGCTTCATGTCACAAGGTGACACCAAGGTATCAAATGCTAATGTGGTTGATCATGTTCATTCATATGATGATCTTGTTAATAGACTTGCTAGCATGACCATGTCTTTAGAAAATGAGAAAGCTAAAACAATGAAATTAGAAAACAAAAACTCATTTCTAAAGAACTCTTGTGAAGAACGTAAGAAATTATTTGATACTCTTAAATCTTCACATTGTGAGCTAAAATTGAATCATGAGACACTACTTGCATCTCATGAAGAATTATTAGAACAACATGCTTCTCCCATTAAAGTGTTTATAAAGAAACTTAAAAATGATAAGAGCTCATCACATGGATCAAATGATAAAGTGCAAAATGTTGCTAACCCTTGTGATGTAGGCAAGAAGCATGTATCCACCTCTTGTGATGATTTATTAGAAATGCCATGTTCTTCACATATAGATGCTTGTTCTACTTCTATGTCTTGTTAGACTAACCTTTTGAAGGAGAACAATGAGCTCAAAAATGAAGTGAAGAATTTGAACAAGTTAGAGAGGTGCTACAACTCAAAAGTCACCTTTGAGCACATGTTGAAGACTCAAAGAAACTATGGTGACAAGTGTGGCCTTGACTTCAAGAAGGAAATGACAAAGGGCGAAAGAAAGAGAGAAACAAAGATGAAGAAGCTACAACAAAGAAAGCTCTCTCATACCATGTGCTACCGGTGTCATGAAGCGGGACACTTTGCAAATGGTTGCCCTAACATTGAGAAGCTCAAGAAGATAAAAGAAGAAGAGAGGCTCAAGCATGTGAAGTGCTTCAAGTGCCGCACTTGGTGTCATCTTACCTCAATGTGCCCAACCAAGCAATTGGTGAAGCAACTAGAAGAGCCTCAACCAAAGCCACAAGTTGAGCAAGAGAAGACACCCCAAACTCAAATCAAGATCAACCATGAAGATGGTGGTGACTTGATGACAAAGAAGAAGAAAACAAGAAGGGGTGGAAAGGCAAGGCATCCAATGCAAACTCAAGATGCCAAGATGATGAGCAAGACACAAGATGAGAAGAAAATCTATGCTCACATCAAGTGCTTCAAGTGTGGGAATATGGGATACTTTGCCTCTAAGTGTCCTACCAAGCTTGAGAAGAAGGCTCAAACAATTCATGAGAGGCAAGGCAATGAGAAGCACAACATGAGCAAGGAAGAGAATGCTCAATCAAAGAGAAAGTGCTACTCATACTGGGAAAGGGGACACATGGCAAATTCATGTCCCCTAGGTAACACTTCTAAACCTATTTCAATTGATGATGATTCTATGCTTAGGAAGGATGATAATGGTACCTCATTGGTTGCTATTTTAAAACATCCTACTACTCATACTAAGGCTTTGCCTAAGTATGTTGCTCCTAACTTGAGAGGACCCAAACCTATTTGGGTACCATAAAAAAGTGGATGATTGTTTATAGGTACCATTGGCATTGGAGGCTTGGTTCAAATGGTATTCATCTTATTGATTATATAGTTGAGCCAAATATTGATAAGTGATGATCATTATCCCAATCCCATGACAAATTGAGTGAAGTCCAAGTGCTATCAACATACAAGTGTCATATTCAAGTTGCGGTGATTTATTGGATTATTTGATGGCTTGCAAAATTATTTGAGTTAAATCTTGCAAATTGGATGATCATGAGCTAACCAAGGTATATCTCTTGTTGATCATTTCATTTGAGTGCATATGAGTTGATTGAATAGGATAAATATGCAATGTTGCTTGCTATGAGATGTTTGAATGGATAAATAGCTTAGTAATCAAGTTTGGATTGATTTGTGTTGGATAAGTTCATAAGATGACATTTAGTAAGTGGATTTAATGGATTTATGTCTTGTGAAAGCACTCAAACAAGTTAATTTCAAGTTTGATTCACATTTGATGAAGTATAGCTTAATAGTTGAAATCTGTCCTATAATTAAGAATCTGAGCTAGCTGTGATCTTAGCCATGTATGAGTGATCAAAACTTATTGGATTGGCATAAAAATTGGTGTACATGCTCTATACTTATGGTATAAGATGATGTACAAATTTCATGAGAATTGGATAAGAGATGCTTCGGTTTTGGAGTGGATCTTGTCAGCTATAGTGCAGCAGTTTTCAGCATGTAATAGTAGTGGAAGAATTGAAATCTGGTAGCAATCTAAAAGTCAAATGAAGCTCAAATTTTTAAAAATACTAGATAACTTAGTGAAGCACATCTCCACCAAATTTAATATTTGGATCTGTACTTTAGGAGATATGCATTTTTCTTTGATGATTACAAAATCTGCCAGAAAAGTGACAATTATTGGATTTATTTGGAGTCACTTTGATTGAAAGGTCCTCAAGTTGAAACATGTTTATAAGTAATTGAGGCACCTAAGTTTGGTTTTGAGATGATCTAGAAGCATGACAAGCAAAGAGTACAAATAAATTTGATTGTGGAAGTATACTTGGCACACATTTGGTATTCAAATTGGAAGATCAAGATCAAACTTAAGATGAAGATTAAGTTTAAGTTCAAGTGATGATTGGAGACCATTTGGTAGAAAAGAAAAGGACTTAAACAAGTAGAAAGAAAATGACTTAAATAAGAAATCAAGGTTACTCATCAAGTTAAGTCCATCACTTGGATCAATCAATCAAGTTATTTCAAGTGAGTGTCAAGAATGGTTCTTGGAGAGAGGTCACTTCTCCCTAGTGTAAGGGCTTATCGCCTATGTGTAGGTAAACCAAGTGTGGTACTTGGAATGCTAACACGAAAGTGGTGATCCGATAAACATTTGAGATGCTTAGTTGAAGCAATCAAAAGGGTTGATCAAGAAAAGCAAGCAACACCCAAAAGAGAGCTAGTCATGGCAATTCAAGTGGTATTCCAAGTAGTTCTCTCATGCAAGCATTGATCAAAAGATAAAGCATGCTAACCACAACAAGATAGTGCACTTGATCATATTAGTGGTTCTCAAATCATATGGGTGAAGAACGGATTTCATTATTCATGATTGGTCTTCACCAAGCTTATAGTTGGACTTCACATTGATATTGGAGTAATGAATTGGAATCTATGTGACTATCCTCTACTCCAATATAGCAAAGGTATCATTGTAATGTGCATGATCATTTCATCCCTTACTAGTATGCGATTAGTGCATATAGTACATGCTTCATAAGATCATGTATAACAAATGAAATGTTTAAATTCATAGTCTACCACTATTGCTTGAAAATGATTAGTTGATCTAGTGGTTAGTATATGAATTTATTCATGAGCTAGTGAACCAAAGTACTTGATTCAATTTGTATTGCTAACAAGTGACAAGTACAACATTGGCAAGATAACCTTTGTAAGAGGTGTGAAGAAGCTTGTCATTGGTTCAAACCAGACTTGGTAGCTTAGGCAAATCAATTTAGTTCAAGTCAACCATAGAAGCTCATGATAGTGATAAGAGTACAAGTACAAGACAACAATGCAAATGGATATCTAGTTTGTTTGTTTCAAGAGGTATCTAGACTCAAGTATTTCATCAAGAATTCATAAGTGATGTCTAGATCAACTCATAAGTGATATCTTATAAATGGTACTCATGAAGATAGCCAAGGTTCAAGAAATGATTTTTATTGATAAATCAAACAAGTGGTTCCATACTAGAAAATTCTTTCAAGTGGTATCACATCTACACGTGGTATCAATCATGCAAGACGATGTTTCCACATGTGATCCTCAACTTTAAGTGATCATCAAATGAAGAATGCATCCCTCACCTACAAGAGTTCAAGTTTAGCAAATGGATGACCCATGATATGACATAGGGGGAGGTGTCCCACAAATTGGTATCAATGATGAAGATCCTATGTGTGGTATCTCAAGGCCTACAACCATGATATGACATAGGGGGAGGTGTCCCACAAATTGGTATCAAGGACGAAGTTCCTATGTGTGGTATCTCAAGGGCTACAAGTGGTGTCATTCCAACAATCAAGTGACATCCATCAAAAATGCAATATTCAAGCCTCAACCATCTACCCCAAATGCAAATCTTTGCATCAATAAGAAGCACACCTTTTATGGAAATTGATGATAAAGGGGGAGAGATTGTACAAAGATATGAAAGCTTTGGAAGACATTGAGACAAAGAAGTAGAGGTTGGACATGGATATGGACAAAAAGGGAGCAACATTGAAGAAGAGATGGATCATAATTCTTGGACAAGAGAAGCACACAAGTAGGGGGAGCAAGCTCATGAACTTTGATTGGTTGCATTTGTTATGTGCATAGTCATGTGCTTGCTTGCATTGCATAAGCTTTTAAATTCAATATGCACGCTTGTGTGATGTATGCTAGTTGAAGAATTTGATTGATGATTTGATAACTAGCATGCATAGGATGATAGCTAGATACTTGGTATGCTTTTCAAATAATGCTAGTACCTTGCTTTTAATGTTGATCTCACGAGGTATCTAGTGATTTTATTTCCAAGTGATATCTAGCTAACCATGGTGCTAAGGATGAACTTGAAGGTGCAACTCTGGTTGGTATCACGCTTCAAAGGTTTGCTCTATACACCTTAGCATCATTTGGTAGTAATTAATCTCCCAAAATTCCAATCTATGCATATGTGCGAGCTTCAAACCAAACACTCTAGCACATATGTAGGGGGAGCTAATACTATCATTTCAAGTTTATGGTACTTGTCCAAAATCATTTACACATGGTAAAATTGCTTGGGCAAGCAACATAAATCCAAAAGAGCTTAATTACCATATCTTTGTAGAGTTGTCGTCAATTACCAAAAATGGGGAGATTGAAAGGTCCTCATGTGGTTTTGGTAATTGAGTGACAACATAGGTGGACTAATTATGTTTATGTGAGATACATAGGTGATTAGTTCATAGGTACATGTGTGTGAGCAACATATGCCATGAAGGTGGAAATGGCTCGGAGATGTTGCAAAGCTCACACATGCGATGATGAAGGAGCTCATTGCACATGAGACATGACATTAAGTCATGTGATCAAGGTGGAGAAGATCAAGACATGACTTGGCTTGATGGACCGGTTGTGTCGGTGCAGAAAGTGACCAACAAGTAAATATTTATAGTTTTGCCGTACGTTGTGATCGGAGGTGGCCTAGCACTCAATGACATAGGGTTTATGCTGGTTCAAGCAACGTGCCCTATGTCCAGTTTGAGTCGGTCGGTGACTTTATTCCTGAGCCTAGGTGCTCGAAGTTTGTAGTGGGGTTACAAACGAGAAGGAGAAAGATGGGGGGTACAAGAGGTCCGGTCGGACTCTGGTCGGAAGGGCCGAGAGCGACAGGAGCTCCGCTATGAGCTAAGTGTTCAAGCATGTGCTTGAGGTTCAAACCTGGCGGTTCTGTGGTTGTGAACTAGTGAACTTGATCGATCTAATGAATCTAGAATCATTTGAATCCATGGGAGAGAGCGCATCCCCCTTATCGATGAAGGGAATGGTCTTACAAGTGAGAGGGAGAGAGTACGTATGCTTCTAAGCCTTGTTGCCCACACCGACGGGTACAGGATGATGGTAGGTGCCCACAATACTGTTGGATGTCGGATGCACGTGGGAGGCAGCGTTGTTTTGTTCGGGTATGGAAGATGTCGGTACCTGCTATACTGTTGATGCCTAGAGGCATGTGAGGAGTTTCACCATATTCACTTGGTACGGTAAATGCCGACGCCCACAACACTGTCGATGCCCAGAGGCATGTGGGGGGCCTTACCGTATGGGAGTCAATGGCGCCCACAATACTATAGGAAAAATGTCAGCGCCTACAACACTATTTGTGTCAGGGAGGTTGCAGAGTACTGTTCCTGTAGGTGTACAGGGTACGGTCCCTGGTATCTTGGTTTGACTTGTGCGCCTTGCCTTGCTTTCTCCGTTCGTTCCCTGGTCCTTTCCGAGCGGGTGTCCCTGGTCAGTTGGTCCCAGTCGGCTCTGGTTGCGCCAGTTGGAGAAGAGCAGTGAGCAGGGTTTTTGCGTACCCCGGTCGGAGACTTGGGGTCGGAGTCAAAGGTAGTGCTTTGGCCAAGCCCTCCGGTCGGAGAGGCCGTTCGGAGGTGGGCTGGAGACCGAAGTGAGCCCCCGGTCAGAAAGATGGGCTAGAGTCAAAAAACGGGCATTGCTCCTCCTCGGCCAGACCTTCCAGTCGGTGATTGGATCGCCCTTCTAGCCTGTAGTTCAGATACTTGGGTCAACCCATGAGTTGCACACTGTCTGCTTGGGCCGAGCCTTTGTTGGGAAGCCAGTCCACGAGGGACCCCGAGTTTATGAACCCGATAGGAGCCCCCGGGCGATTCGGGCAGAATCGTCTAGGGGATTTTTGTCTTGACGGTGGGTGCGCGCGAGCGCACCCACGGGTGTAGCCCCCGAGCCCCCGGGCGATTCAGGCAAAATCGTCTGGGGGGGTTTTCGTGTTGCCAGCGGGGGAAGTTTTTTTGTTTAGTCAGCGGGTGCGCTATGTAGCCCCCAAGCCCCCGGGTGATTTGGGTAGAATCATCTGGGGCTTTTTCAGTGGGCATGTGTGTGTTTTTTAGTCGAGACGGAGTCATCAACCAAGGTGTCGTTGCGTAGCCGAGGTGGTTAGTTTTGGGATCGGGCGTGGTAGAGCTCGTGGATACTGGCGTCGGTGCGCGCCGTGGGATCGGGCGAGATAGTTAGTTCTTAGGGATCAGACGAGACGGAACCCGTGGGTCCTGGCGTCGGTGCGCACCGTGGGATCAGGTGAGTCAGAGTCGTAGATCCTGGCCTTGGTGCGGCTCATGCAACTAGGGCAGTTAGTTTAGTTAGTTTTAGGGATCAGGCGAGCCAGAGCTCGTGGATCCTGATGGGGCAAGTTCGGGGTCGCAGACCCAAGGAGTTTTGGAGTGCAGTCGAAGTGTAGCTAGATGGGGCAAGTTTGGGGTCGCAGACCCGGGTGTTTTGGTGTGCAGTCAAAGTGTAGCCGGATGGGGCGAGTTCGGGGCCACAGACCCGGTTGTTTTGGTGTGCAGTCGAAGCGTAGCCGATGGATGGGGCGAGTTCGGGGTCGTAGACCCGGGTGTTTGGTGTCTTGAGACCCTGAGCCCCGTTGGACTTTGGTAGGGGTCAGTTTGAGTTTGTGTGCGTTACCCCGTCCTTGATTTCTCACAACCGGAGGGGCTGAGTTTTGTCCCTTGTCCCGATCGCTCGGGCTCGAGTGACGCGCTCGGTGAGTTCGCTAACGGGTATGATCGAGTGGAATCCGGATCTATCGTTTGTGACGGGGTCGGCATAGCCCTCTTGTGATATTCCACTACTCCTTTACCTGCAACCCGGCAGATGCCTGGGTCGTTTCAGAGACCGACCCAGGTGGCCTGACGGCCTCCCCTCGATGGAGATTCTGTGGGCTTAGCAAGAGGTTCAGGATAGAACGAGAAGGTTGAGATGACCTTGTCTGCTTTGGGGCAAACGGGACGAGGGTCGCACAGGGCTCATATGCGTTTTCTCCCCTGGCTCTGTTTGACGTGGGGTGGCCATGAGCCCTTCGTGGCCTGGCCTTCGAACCCCGATCGGTCGTTGCTTATGTTGAATGAGGCAACTGCCACTTTGTGATGCAACATAGAGCGTTGTGATGCATTTCGCTGCATGTGCGATGCTTAGTTCCCGAGCCCCCGGGCGGTTTAGGGCCCAAATCGTCCGGGAGGCTCGGGCATATGGAATGAATGCATGTATGGATTTATGAAATGATATAAAGAAATAGCGAGGGTCGGTAGTGTTACCTTGATGACTCGAGTGATGGGGTTTGAAGAGCTCCAGTCGGAAACGTTCGACCGGGACCCATGCTCGTCGTTCGTGACGGAGTCGGCATGGCCTACGTGGGGCGTCCCTTTGCTCCTTACCTGTCCCTCGGTGTGTTTTCCTGAGTCATTCGATTGACTTTTAGGAAGTCCGATGGTCTCTCCTGGCGGAGATCCCATTTTTGGGTTTTTCCAAGTCCCGCCTGGGGAAGCGGAGGGCCGCCTGCTCTTTCGCCTATTCCTCATCCGCCACCTCCTTTCCCTTTCCTTCTTGCCGAGAGCATTCTTGAGAGCCGTGGTGGTTTCTAGGAAAAGGGAGAGAAAGGAAAAGGGAGAGAGCGAGGGAGAAGAGAGGAACTCACAAATCCTTTCGCGATCCTAGAGCGAAATGTCGGACTAAAGGTCGTCCATAGTGAGGGAGTCGGTGTTAAAGGCCTTCGCCGCGAAGGGGTTTTTGCCGCCGAAGGAGGTGGCGCACTAGAGGGCTCCCGGGAGGGAGGAGTTTCCGCAACCTCGGCCCAGCGAGGTGGCTTCCTTTCTCGCCTTCCATGAGTGCAGGTTAGGATACCCCATGCACTGGTTCCTGCATGGACTCCTCAATGAGTGGGGTCTGGAGCTGCAGCAAGTCAATCTGACGGGGGTGCTGCACATCGCCGGCTTTGTTACCGTCTGTGAGGCCTTCCTCGGGAAGGAGCCGCATGCGGATTTCTTCCGACGGCTATTCTCTGGGCGAGCTTTGCCAGTGGGGAATCCGCTCGAGGTCGCGCCGGTGGGGGGTTTCGCCCTCTAGAGGAAACCAAGTGCGGGAGGCTCGTATCCCGCGTACATCCCCTGCGACTCCAACCGGGGGTGGCATGGGGAGTGGTTTTATATCAGGAATCCAGTGGAGGCGTCGTTCTCGGCATTTACCGGTGGGAGGCTAGAGAAGTAGGATAGTTTGTCGTGGGGCTGTTCTCGTCGGAGAAGAAGGTGGAGATCATCGAGGAGGAGAACCGGAAGCTCGTGCGGTGCGGCCTTGATGGGGTGCGGGCGTTCCACACCCTCTACCACTGCCGGATTGCTCCGTTGGCGGAGAGGTCGCGGCCGGGGTGCATAGGGGCTTGATGCCTACAGGTCCTGGCCGCACCTTCTGAAGGGGCCGTAGGGCACGGCGCGGCAGGTCACCTAGAAGGAGGCGGCGGATGCCAGAAAGAAGAAGAAAGCCGAGGTGGCTCACCGGAAGTATAAGAAGGAGAAGGAGATTGTCCGGCGCGTGAAGGCCGGGGAAAATAAGAGCGACGTTGAGTCCGAGCTCGAGTCGGGGGATCCCACAGATGTGGATGACATGGTTTTCTCTGAGGAGGAGGAAAGTCGGGAGGTCGTTGTGACCTCGGCGGAGCGTCGCGACCCTGCAGCGATGTCCGCTGGTGATGAGCAGGAGGCGGAGAGGCGCGCGGTGGTTCCCATGCTGAGGAAGCGTGCGGTGAGCGCGGACGCCATCGGCGAACGACTGGCGAAGCGGATGCGGTCACCGCGTCCCTTGGTGGTGTCGCCAGTCTCGTCCCCGCCTGCTGCGGATGCGGCCGAGCAAGCTGGGCAGTCTGAGGAGCGGGCTGGCGCCCGTGCGTCGCCAGGACCGGTGCTAGTGCGCAACTCGCAGCCGGAGGAAGCCCCGCCTGCTGCTCCGGTCGGGGTGTCCCGAGCCAAGGGTCGCGGTGGCCCGCAGGCCGGGCAGGAGCCAGTTGGGATGACTCCGCTCCTGACTAAAGTGAGGGGGCATGGGTCACAGCCTAGGAGTGGTCCTTGCCCTGTAGGCCCGTCGACATCGGGTCTTGCCTTCAGAGTCGTGCCACTTACCTCCTGGTATGTTTTCCTTTGTTTCTTTTTTGATCTTTTGTTGTTGAGTCTTTTTGGAGTATAACTTACCTGCACTTTTTTTGTCAGTGGTCGGGCGTTGATGGGGTTGAGCATCGCCCCAACTCCCATGCGGGAGGTTTGGAGGCCCACCCTGCAGCGCGTCACGGCGAGCGGTGGGGGGAACAGGGTGGCGGCGGCGAACCCTTCCCTTCCAGGTGTGGTGCCCCCTGGGTCGGTTGCTGGTACGGTGGCAGCGGCGAAGTCAGCATTGGCGGCGATCCCGGTGCTGACGGTGCAGGTCGAGTCAGAGGTAACTCTTGCGGCCCCTCCTCCACCAGCTGAGGCGGAAGAGGAGAGGGAGACCGAGCTCCCTGCCTCACCGGGTGGAGGGCTACACGGCTCAACCTCGCGGTCGGAGCTGAAGGCGCCGGGGGGAGACGCGGCCGGGATGGAGTCGGAACGCCCGGTGGCGGCCCGCACAACCGAGGTGGTGGAGATCCTGTCCGATGATGAGGCGGATGACATGGTGGAGCTGCCGGTGTCATCGCGGGAGCTAGTGGTGGTCCAGTCGAAGGCTGGGCCCTCCGACGGGCTGCAGGAGGGTGACCTAGAGTGGCCCTGCCCCGAGGACCTGGCAAAGGTGCGGTTGGTCCTTCGAGATTCTCAGGAGTGTCAGCTCTGGGACATCCTTGGGGGGAAAGGACTTGCCACGGTGTCCGAACTCGCCAATCTATCCGTGAAGCTCGAGGACGCCTTGGAGCGGGTTAAGTCCGCCCAACAGTTAGTCCAGGTTGACCTGTAGCTCACCGCGGAGGTGAGTTTCCCGTATTTATCCTTGACCTCTGAATCTCTTATTGGTTGCCTCAGCATGCTTGTTTTTTGTAGGGTCTAAAGGAGATGTCATCCAGCAATTTTTTTTCTTGAAGTGAAGAGTTTGCAGCATTTCTTTGTTTATTTACTTCTGACCTTTATTCTGTCGAACACAACTAATTTGCCTCACAGTAAATGGATTTGAATTCTATTTCTCTCTGTTGTGACCCGCTGTCATATCAATTGGACATTGCTTTATTACATTAGGGAACTGTTATTGATCTTTTCTGAATCCCTGCAGGCTGCAGCACCAATGCACCATCGATGGCTGAAGCTATAAACTAGTATGGTATTTTCTCATTCGTAGATTTTGATTTGTACAACCGAATGTCACCGTAGCGTTAGCACGGATAATATACTAGTGTGTGAAAAGTAAGTGATTTCTAGCTAGTGATGGCTTTTTTGCATTTTCTTGGCTGAGACTAATAATGTACTAGTATTGCATCTTATTATGGACCCAGCATTCAAAACAAAGCTGGGAAAAGCAAAATATGTCAGTTTGAGATTGTTTTGTTCTCTTATGTGTCAAGGAAGCAGAGCAGTCCAATAGGCTCGTAACTAGAAGAGCCGAAGTTTTCTTCAACTAAAGGTATTTGTCTACCCTTAATTAGTTATCTACTTCAAGTCCAAATTATCTTAAGTTTATAATCTAGAAAATATATAAAAGAAATAAATAGTTAAAGTGTAATTTAGAAGACCATACCATAACAATGAATTATAAAATTGCTCACAAAAAAAAGATATAAAATGAACCTGAGGTAGAGCTAACTATTTTTTTTTCTACTACCTTATTAGAGAATGTTATTCTAATTTTTTTATAGTCAACGAGCCTTAGGTATAACCAAATATATACAAAAAAATTACTAATATGTGTGAGGTGTAATAAATACTATTATATAAATTATGAAATATATTTTAAATTAATCTATTGGAGATATAAATATTTTCTATAAATCTAGTCAAACTTGAGAAACATTAACTTACTCCAAACCTAGAATATATATAATCACACTATTTTAGAAACGAAGGTACCCTATGTTAACATAGTCTAACTTATATCATCTACAGTCCCTTAACTAATCGTTTAGATCATTTTCATCTTCTTCTCTAAACACTCTCAAGCCTCAGCCGCTCAGAATATATATAATAATAATATTCATCCAATTAGGAAATTATTAAATGTACTATATTCAGAACCGTACCCATCCCTCTCCTATTTGGATAGGTTGTTTTGTTCAAGTTCCTATCAGTAGTATATAGATCCATACGTCACTGTGAGGCCAATCGATAGTGATGGGGCTTGTTATTATCAATACTGGTTCGAAACCCGGCGGTGATAGGATGATATCATTATTGGTTCTAGACAAGAACCTATAATGATAAAGAAATGTGTGTTTCCAGCACGGAAACTCAGGACCTCAACATTCTCATAACTTCACTATCAGAGGTATACAACACCTATGATTACATAACTAGTGTTATTCCTTTAACTACACATCTATAAATTTATATGGTATATTTGACACTCTAAATGATCTCAAATGAAAAAGTTGTTATCTGTAAAGTTGTAGCCCACATAACTTATATTCAACATTTTCAACCATCTCAATAATCCAATCCAATAACTTATATTCTATATTTGGACACATAAACCGTCTAAATAAAAAATGTTGCCAACTTCAAAGTTCTAGATCCATCTCTTTGAACTCTACTATTGTGGTATATAGGTTGTCTTGATATGACTTCATATCGAAGAAGTTATATTTTCTTTTTTCAAGAAACAACTTATCACTACCGGTGATAGCCATGAACCGGTACTGATAGATAGGTAAGTTGTCACTATCTATTCGTGGCTAAAACCAGTAATGATATATCGCTACCTATGATTGTTGATTGTTGCTATGTATCAACAGTGAAAACCTACTTATTATATATCAATGGTTACTCTATCACTGCCGGTTATATCCATGAACTGACAGTGACACATTGTCACTACTGGTTCGAAAGTATCCGTCAATAATGGTTTGCAGTGATTGCTAGATCCGTAGTAGTGTATATATATTCCTATTGCATTTCACTCAAATCAATAGGTATGCTAATTACACACAACTTCGAAGTAAGAGAGAGTCTCTAGATACAATATTTTCATTCTTAGTGATGCGCGCCGCCATATATATACCTGTCAATGCAGCGACCAGCAGCAACCAAAGGGCGGGACGGGATGCCCGGTGTGGTGTCGAGTTGGACATTGGCCCGGCCTGATCTCCAGCTCCACTGCCTTGGCGTAGAGATCATAAACGAGGGTGTGGACGACATCAGGCTCCACGACCACGAGAGCGCGACAGAAGTAGTGTTTGACATGATATACCACGGACACCTCTGAGAGCTGATGATGACCTATGTTCGTTTGTATATATAGTACGTATACTCGATAGGATCCGGCAAGGGTTTGCATCATGCATTCATGGTGTACCTTATTACTCCAACTGCAAGCGGTTTAACCACCCTGATGGCTGGACA
The DNA here is from genome assembly GCA_904845875.1 of Miscanthus lutarioriparius. Classification (NCBI taxonomy): domain Eukaryota; kingdom Viridiplantae; phylum Streptophyta; class Magnoliopsida; order Poales; family Poaceae; genus Miscanthus; species Miscanthus lutarioriparius. The sequence goes on from CAJGYO010000010.1 coordinate 53,853,572, forward strand.
CTCGATCGGACGAGGCACGTCCGAGCTAGTCGCAAATTAAAGACCAAGTGTCGGTGTCGAGGTGAGTAATTTCGTTCCGCCGGGCGTCCCCACATGGTCACTGCAAGATCGCCTTCGGCGCCGCGGCGGCGGCAGTGAGATCTGCCACTTCCGACAATAGCATGCTCTGGCGGTGGCGGACTGGCGTCGAGTGGACGGACTGACGGTAACATGTGGGTGAACACTGAATGTGTGACACAAGTTGCGCTAGCTGCTTTAGACTATACCCACCATGACGTTGGCTTTTTACCGATGCCTATTGAGTATTGACATAATATTCTCTACCAATCATCGCGGCGGCCAGACCGCTTGTAACAGTATAACCTCTATCTTCTTAATACAATGATAGTATGATACGCAATGCCCTTGCGTATTCGAGAAAAAAAAAATCTATACCAAGCCGTGAGATTTTCTAACTGCCTAGCAGAGACAGTGACTCGGTGAGTCTGATGGAGACGAAGGAGTTGGATGGACGGACATAGATGGAATTGCTGATGGCTAAATAGGAAGAGATGCAACGGTTTCTAGAGTCAACATGGCACTGCATGCCGCACAAGCTATTGAGTGCTAATTACACATTGAAAAGCAAAATGAAGCCTTACTGCTCAAGAACCTCGGTAAATTTTTTAACAAGCAGAATATACCTTGGGTTCAGCTAGTATGGGACAAACACTACAAAAATGGAAATTTGCCAAGTCATGTAAAGAAACGGTCCTTTTGTGGAGAGATATCCTTAAACTTCTTCCCAACTTCAAAGAAATGGCAAGGGTAGAAATGCAGAATGGAAGCAGCACATTATTCTTGCTTGATAACTGGAATAACCAGGATCTCAAGTCATTGATACCAGCGCTTTACTCCTTTACAAAAAACAAACTCATTACAGTTCAAAAAGCTCTGAGTCAAGATGATTTCACTCAAACTCCTTCGCCTGCCAATTTCAGAAGAGGCTTTTGGACAAAAGCAACATCTGTTACAGGAGCTAGATAATGTGATGCTAACAGAGAGCAAATATATATGGAGATTTACTTGGGGAACTAATTTTAGTTCTTCACAGGCATACAAATATCTAGTGGGCCATCATCAAGTTCATAATGTTTACAGATGGTTATGGAAATGTCTTTGTCAACCAAAACACAAGGTTTTCTTCTGGCTTCTGATTAAGGACAGGCTGAGCACAAGAAATATCTTGAGAAGGAAGAATATGCACTTGGAATCACATAATTGTGTGCTGTGTTTGCAAAACACAGAAGAGACCTATCAGCACCTTTTTCTGCAGTGCCCATTTGCAAAACAGTGCTGTAGGATAATTCATATTGACATCCCTCTAAATGAAGATTTTCCTGAAATTGCTGATTACTTCAAGGATAGATTGCAATTCCAGTTCTTCATGGCAGCTGTAATTCTCATTTGTTGGGCTATATGGTCAGCAAGAAATGATCTAATTTTCAAAGGAATTCAGCCAACAATAGGAAACGCCAGGAATCTTTTCCAGAAAGAAATACTCTGCTTTTGCATAGAGTGAAGACAAGTCTTAACCTGCAGCTTGAACAATGGATTCAAAGCCTCTTGTAATTCTTAGATCTAGATTGCTTTTTTTGTCTCTTTCTTTGTTCCTTAATTTTTCTGTAAGTCTTTGCCCCCCTTTGTTTTAAGTAATAAAGTTTTTCTGTAGGGGCTTCGGCCCCTCCAGTTTCTTCAATATTGACTGCTAATTACTTGATGAGCTACAGTTTTGGGCCCTTAGAATTCGGGGGCCTATACTGTCGCACATATTGCGCTTGGCCATGCACGGACGGGCCTACACGGAAAGACTAGCTTGGTGATGGGCTCAGCCAAGAGAAGGTATAGACCCTTCTCATAGGACTGCAAGATCCTTTAAGAAAGTGTGTTCCTTGTGACGTGATCCTTGATCTTAAAGAAGTTAGGATGAAATTCCAGAAAGACTTTATTGTCTTTTGTAAGGTGATGAACAACAACTAGATTTTTCATGGCTTGTGGAAACTAGAAAATTCTGACATCTTGAGGAGGAGGGAAGGTTAGTGCATATCAAAGATAGCTATCTTCGTGGCCTTTGAGATTTCTTTAAAGTAAGCCATCATTATAAGGCTTAATTATTGATATCCATGTTAGCACAAGTACCTCATCTTAGCGTCCCGTTTCGAAAAAACACATGATCCAAATTAACAAGATTGATTATATTATGGATTATTATAATAAAACCCCTTGACTACCATAATCCCATAATCCAGGGAAGGCCTGATTTTGGGGGGTTACGGGTGCCAGAAGTATAAATTATCCCCCCTCCGCCACCTTCTCTTTTTTTTCCTGTCATCTTCTAAAGTGTTTGACAAAACTTTCTCACTTTAACCAACCACAATAATACATTGATCTAGACACACTGATTATTGTAATCATAATTATGGATGGCAACGGGGCGGTTTCGGGTCGGATATCCACGGGTTTCGGGTCTTGCGGGTTCGGGTTCGGGGATGATTTCTTACCCACGGTTTTCGGGTTCGGGGCCCCGAAACCAATCGGGTTCGGTTTCGGGTTTGGTTTTCCACCTGTGGATATCCAAAGGATATCCGAAATAAATCATTTGGAATTAAAAATCATGTTTTATAATATGCTAATAATAACTTATTTACTTATATTATTAAATTTATTCTAAGTTGACTCATGAAAATATTTATTATTTGTTGCCTCTTGTTTATACATGTGAATATGTGTATATATATCATGCATATGTTTATAAAAAGTCCTTATTTCTCTTACTATGTTGCCATACAAAGCGGGTTTCGGATATCCATTTGGGTTTCGGGTATCCGCGGGTTCGGTTTTGGTGACGGATTATCACCCGAATCGGTGTTCGGTGCGGTTTCGGGTTTTGGTTTCGGGTTTCGGGTTCGGGTGCACAGAGACTCCACCCGATCCGAATCCGCCCCGTTGCTATCCTTAATCATAATCGTGATTATAACAATGCCATGGGTAATCCAGATTATAATAATCTAGTTGTGATCCAAATAGGCCCCTCACTTCAAGCTCTACGACCAATCTTACAGACGTGGCACATGTTTTAAATGGCTGTCATCATAGCACTCTCTCCGTCCAGGAAAGAATACAATTCTAGCACAGTATTATGATTTAGTATCTTAATTTCGATCAATTATAGATAAAACGTATCAAATTTTATTATATCAAATAAATATTATTAGATTAATTACAAAATATATTTTCATAATAAATTATTTTGGGTACGTAAATGTGAATAGTATTCACTAGAAATTTGGTCAAATATGAACCACTTTTGATGGCACGCAACCCGTAGTTGTATTCTTTTTTGGACAGAGGGAGTAATTAAGACTGCAGTCTATATGGCCTAAAATGCTTATTTTAAAGAAGTATGAAAGGAGAGTTAACAAAAGTACAAGCATAAGAATTTCAACCTAAGTTGAGGATAAATAAATATGTATCAATTAATAATATTAAAAATTAAAAAATTAAAATCAGATTTCTTAGGTCATAAGATATGTTCTGCAACAAATAGCCATCATATTTTAAGCTATGTTTTCAATTAAAAGCATACTCAAGATACACGAAGGTACCATACAAAGAAAACTATGGATATAGATGAAAAAATGAAATAGTAATGGGTATGTTTACCAAAACTAGATACACACTACACGGTATCTATTATGCCTGCTCGACATGTTAGAAATAGAGTAAACACAGTGAAAAAAACATGCAATCTAATATCGACAATGATTAGAATAGGGCGTCCGTCCGCCCTGTCCGCTCAGGCACACCCCCACTCCTATCTGCTCGTTTAGAAGGCCTTATCCACCGCTCTATCAAACCTCTGCGTCCGACACTCCACTGCCCCCCCCCTGCTCACCTTCTCCAGCGGAGGGTCGCTCACTGCAGGTCCCCACAGGCAACTCATGTGCTCGCTGCGGGCAGCGTTGGTGCCTCCACCGCAAAGGCCCCTCGTTGGAGCCGTGTAGCCACTCACCAAGGCCACGCAGCTGCCCGTCGGCTGGCATTCCCCTCGCCACTCCGCAACATCAAGCTCCACGCCAGCATTGAGCTTCGTGTCGATGAGCCTCCATTTTGTCAAAGCAGCAAGTAGATGTTGCGCTTGAAAGCGCATGTTTTATTTGTTTCATAGGTATGTTGCAAGTGTTTTATACGGTTGTTGCAAAAGTAGATGTAGATGTTGCATATGTTGCAATGGTTATACACATATGTTGCAAGCTTCTGTTTCTAATGTTTTATCTATTTTTTCAGACGTATATTGCAAGCGTATGTATTTGGATGTTGCATATGTTTCACACACATATGTTTGCCAGTGTTTTTATCTAGATGTTGCATATGTTTACAGTGGTTTCAAGTGTTTTTAGGTGTGTTTTCAAAGTGTTTCAGATGTATGTTTCAAGTGTTTCATTTGTCTTTCAGACGTATGTTGCAAGTGTTGCATTTGGATGTTTTAAAAGTTGATCGGGTGTTGCATCTTTCTCCTCACCTTATGTTGCCTCATCTCAGTGTGTCCTCCCGGCGCCGTCTGGGCATCTATACGACGCCGCAGCCGGGTCCTTCCGAACCAGAGGCGCTGCACCCTCCCCGGCCCTCTTCTCGCTCGGGCGACGCGGCCCCGCGTGGAGTGCGCCAAATGGAGTACAGGCGCGGGCGTCCGTCCAGACATCCGGGCGCTAGCACTGCTGATCTAATATAAGTATTCTTTATTATTTTTAAGAAAAGGTTTGATTATTTCTTAAAAACGCACAAATCAACATATTTTGGCACAACGTATTCGAGGCAGTTAAACCGGAATTAAAGATTATTTCTCTTAATATAGTCCCTGCAGAGAGCAGGGTTGATAGACTAGTCAAAAATATTGTGAAGGCAGACATCACGGCATGGAATACGCCAATCACATTTCTTGTGAGCAGCATCGTCAGCCGACAACTGACTGTAACCGACATCAAACTCATTGAATTCTTATCCTTCATGACGAGAGCAGATCCTGAAAGACGATGGAGCGCGCTTGAGCTGCCGGTGCAGAGCCATGAGCAGATGATGGCCGGTGCGCTGCCTGCAGGCTGCACCAGAGATCATCGGTGCTGCTAGCACTGCAGCCATATGAGCTGCATGCATGCCTGCATGTGAGCAGATCACTGCAGGGCATGGACAGGACAGGTATTCAATAAGATATAGTTGCGTCATGTTTGGTTAGTGGTTGATGCTTTAAAAGCAATGTGATTGGCCTAGGTATTATGCCATGCCGTGCTGTCTGCGTTTCTGTAGCATATACCGCGCTCAACGTACGGCTATTTAAGGACGACCAAATCCAGGGCCTCATCGTCATCGTAGACTATACTGTCACCACCTGTGCAACATCGACAACGTCGTTGGCAACCATCGTCGTCGTCTCGTTGTGACGGCAGTCACGCAGCCATGCAATCGACCTTTGCACGCGACAGCAACCGCCTCGACACCGCGGCTGCAACCTGCACCTGCTCTACAGTCGACGTTCATCCTGGCAATCCCAGGTAGCCAAAATTTAGTTTCTAATCTTTCGTACATCTCTTGATCTGAAGTTTTATTGTTACATACAGTCGCAAATAGTGTATTTTGATTAAACTCAATGGACGTATCAAGCCATCGGAGATAAGATCACTATGTAACCTTTTATCAGGAAAAGAAGTTTTCTCTGTTTGTCATAAGATAACCTGCCCCACCGGTACTGGCACTGCATCATTTCAAAAATCACACAAAACATCACTATTGAGATTGTTTCGGTTCATGCATTTTACGACAAAATTACAACTACTAGAGAGCGAGCGAGCGATACATCAATCGGGTACTATCAAGAGACATACAACCAATTACCAACCAAACATACAAAAAGAAACACATATTCTAGTGTACATCAATCGGGTCCGAATATATTGTCATCTCCAAGGACATATATGAAGACAATAATGAATCTTTATCCAACACTACCGGAATCGCAAGCTTTGCCGAGTGCCAATAACTTTGCCGAGTTTTTTTTTATCTCGGGCACTCGGTAAAGGCTGTCTTTGCCGAGTGCCCAAACTCGAACACTCGACAACGACACGACCCTCGGCAAAGCTGGTCTTTACCGAGTGCTCAGTTTCAGCACTCGGCAAAGATGTCCTCTTTGCCGAGTGCTCAGACATACCACTCGGCAAAGACTTTGTTTGCCGAGTGTCAACGTCTCACACTCGGCAAATTTTGTCCCGTCGTTAAACCAGCCTACCACCGTCAGCTCTTTGCCGAGAGTACAAATGCAACACTCGGCAAAGAGTGTCTTTATCGAGTGTCAAAAGCAGACACTCGATAAAGTATAATTTTTTTTTACTCCTGCACTTCAAAAATTTTCACCTCTCCACATACCACATTTGGTACTCCATGCTTAAGTTTGGTGTATTTTTTAATTTATTTGCTATATTTAACTAATTAATTGCATTTCAAGCAATTTTTTGAATTAAGTTAAATTTGAACCGCAAGTGATTCAAATATTTGGAAAAATGAGTATAAAATTGATATTCATGTTATTCAACCCAGTTTGAGGCCTTACGTATAAGATTATAAGGGTTTTCGAACATCTTATTTCGGAAACACGACCCCGAGCGTGTGATTGAATGGTTTTTAAATTCTATAAAAAGCAAAGGAAGTCCGAAAATCATGAAATTTGATAAGATATCATGATATCATATGTGGAGGCTGTGGTAAAAAATTGAGAAGGTGTCGCATAAGTTGTCACGTACATTGCTTACAAACCGAAACATCTCCGAAGAAGTTTCATGATTGTTGAGAATGATCTAGTAAGATTTGGAGTGAAAGTGACGGTCGAGTTGTGGTTTGACTCCGAAACTTTTTGTATAGCCAATAGACATCAAAGATCGTGTCATGTTAAATTTTAGCGATTTTTTGGATCCATTTGATAATTATTAATTTGTAATTGCAATTATATAAATGGAATTTGAGCTATAACTACATGAAATCATGGTCTATTTTTCGCTGAAGCATCAAATTTGCATTGTTGAGTGAATTTGACAAGGTATTTTCAAAATGTATTGGAACAAATTTGGAAAAAACGGTTAAGGAAAAGGGAAAGGAAATAGAAAAGTTTTTTTAAAAAAATACCTTTGCCGAGTGTCCTAGGGTTCGCACTCGGCAAAGTATAGTCTTTACTGAGTGCCTTATCGGCTTGACTCTCGGCAAAGATTTTTAATGTCTTTTTAAAAAAATCCCGGCTTTGCCGAGTGCCGGATCGCGGACACTCGGAAAAGGCCTGACCCAGGACTTAACTGCCACGGCCGAGACTCACTCACGCACGCACGCACGCCACCGCCCCGCCAAAAAGTGCAGCGCCGCCGCCTCCTCCTCTCGCGCCCCCTCTGCAACCTCCCCTCCCTCGCCTCCTCACCGCCCCTACTAGCGCCACCCCCCGCTGCCCGTCATCCTCGCCGCTTTTCTCTCCCAGCTTGTGCCCGCCGTGCCCGCCGCGCCCGTGGCCGCGCCGGCCTGGCCGCTGGCATGCCCCTAAAGCCGCCTCCTCCACCGGTCGCGCCCCTGCCGCCTCACCGCCCGCCCGCCTAACGCTGCTCTGCGCTGCGCCGCCCACCACCCGCCCACGCCGGCCGATCCCGCCGGCGGCCCGCCGCCTGGACTCGTCTCGCCCGCGGCCGATCTCCTCCATTCGCTCGCCGCGCCGCAACCCGGAGAGGAGACTAAGCTCGGTCAGGCCCAGCGTCCTCACGACCATCTCCGGCACGGCGTCCGTCCTCTGCAGCCCCGGTAATTCGGTTGTGCTAAAACTTGTCTATACAGTTGCGTGCAGACCATGCATTATTCCTTCCTGAAATTAATTTGTGCTAAAACTTGTCTATTACATTTTCTTGCCTGTAAACTATGCTGTTGCAGTGGATTTGTTAAATTAAGAATTTCTCCTTAGCGTTTATGCTTCTTAATGGTACAAACCGTCTAAAATATTTGAAAGGCACCTAATGGGTTCGCTGATTCGGTGGACAGCAGTTGCCCGAACCCCCCCAGCCCCTGTCGAAAAATAAAGATTTCCACGTCAGCCTCCAGCAAAATGAAGTGGTTCCTTCTATAATTACGTCGGCCATTTCAATGAAACAGTTCAACTAAGAAGAAACGAAGTGACAGAACTAACCGGTGGCAACTCTGAGGTCTTGTATCCGATGCGCTTTACTGTTTGTTGCAATCCTTCCTGGGAAAAAGAAAATAAGAGAGAAGAGAATCAGACGAAAATGGCCTTTGCATACCAGCAATGCTATTGAGGCAAATAATGACCACCACTTGGAAGTTAGAATGCATTGCTCATGATCCAGGGATCCTATCACTCAAAAATATCAACAACAAATTTCTTCTCCTTGCTTTCTTTCTGACAGTTTGACATTTGGGTTTGTCATGGAGACAAAACAAGGGGGCTTCAGTATGAAAAAAAGGAGCTAGATATATTGAAATCATGTTTTAGTTCAATTGGGATTAGGTAGTGCAATGCACTGTAAACGAAATATACATGAAATTCTTCTTATTCTTATTCTATCTCAATTTGTTTTACTATGTGCACTTCCATGCACAGTAAAATTTTACCAGCACAATGAGCTTTTTATATTGGCCATAATAGTCGTTTACCAAGAAACAAGAAATGAATAGTGTACCATACTTACTATCAAAGTATATACCTATAAGATTTATACAATAATAATGTAGGAAACATGACGTGAAGACTAAAAAATGCTGGCACCAAAAATGGGCACACTCACCAGCTGTTCCGGTAGCTTGTCAACCCTTTTTTCTATGAATTGGCAGAGATAATCCACCGCCACACATGAATAATTCTATTGATAAGATATTGTTAGTCATCATGGAAGAAGACAGTAGTTTACTGCACTTAGTTTGTATCATGCATTGAGGAGGAAAGACAATGGAATCCTCTACTTCCACTACTGTATGAGAAATTGAATCTGATCCAAAACACAAAAGCTTGACACTAAAATTGCTGAGTGTTCAACTCGAGAAATTCAATATTATGCCAATACTGCTCCGATAAGGATAAAGTTTACCTGTTTTGCTTCAATTGAATCCATCTTCTCATCCTGCACAACAGATAAATTTATGCTAAGACAACTGGAAAAACTATAAAACCAGTATGAAGCAAATGCAAGTTCAATATAAGCTCACCAGGCCTATAACCATATTTTTTTTGTTATCCATGTCTGATCCAATGTTCTTGATTTTCAACTTTGCACCAGTAGCCTGAATGAAGAAAAGCGGATATATGAGATTATACACAATACACTAAAGACTCCATCGTCTAGCTCATTCGCATTAGCAGCTGAGTTTGTATAATCAACGAATTATGCAAAAATAACATATTAACATTTCAGTTCACTGTAAGGTTTTGACAGTGTAGATCACTGTAAATAACTCATGGAAACTAGCTTCACAGTTGTACATACGTTTCCAAATCTGTTCTTTCTGTTTGAATGAACATAAAACATCCGGGGTTCTCTTTCAAGCAAAAGATATTGAATTTCAAAGTACCTGATCTCTTATTTGCACCGAAATCTCCTTCTGCTGTTCCAATTTATCATCCACGTGCTGAATGCGCTGTGATAAGTGCTTTTTAGCAGCCTGCACAAGTTGTGGCATTTAATACACTTAGATCATTTGAAAATCCCACAAGCTACTTAAGAAAATTGGTATGCATTCAAACAGGGCAGCATTTTGAAATCCGTGTTGGAGACCCGTTTGAATCCTATGCTTCAACCATAGGGTTGATGAAAATATCTAATCATACAGCTATTTTTGAATAAAAAGTGAGATTAAGGCTTGTTTATAAATGAGGACTACAAATCTCCAAAGTTAGTTCAAAAGAATATTACAATTTTTATTTGTTGAGATAATACTTCAGTTAAATTGTCATTCAGCATCCACCTAATTTACTAGACATAGTTGTGCGGTTCAACACCTAAGTTTATTAGACATAGTTAGGCCTCCATCTGCGGTCCTTGAGTTGCTCTGTTGTTCGTTGTTCATGATTTTTTTTCAGTGGCACGTGGTCTATTTCAGAATTTAATTTTTAATTTTTGCTTTGGGTGCTTTGTAATTAAACCTTGTTCTTCCTTAATACAATGAGCCACAACTGTCCTACGCATTCAAGAAAAAAAATAGTAACCTAAATATGAGCATGAAGAGTATCATTATCTATTTCAGAGAGGAATATGTTATCATCCATTTGACAGTAATAGTGAGTACAAGTTGTGGTGCTGCTGTCTAGAATATAATACAAATAATGTTCATTCATTCTGAATAGTAAAGGAAAATGAGATATTGACTTCGCTAGGGAAGGGATGCTGGTAGTACTTACAGCAAGAGAGCTCTGCACTTGTTCCAGATGCTTAGTCATGCTTGCAACAGCATTAGCCATATTGCGTTTAGTGACATACATCAAGCTAGAGAAGGAAATTCCCTGAAAGGCAACGGAGAGATTACAGTTAATCAAACAAGCCCTTTTCAATGCTTGTAGACAATCAGAACAGGATAAGCTCAAGTAAATAGCAAATGGCCTAACACAATTTTTACATACCTTGAGAGACGCCCGGTGGTTCGACCCAGTGGTTCAAAGTAAGTAACTTTACATGCTGTCACTATTTTCTCATTTGTTATGTTGAAACTAATAATTTTTCTTGATCACTTGGGCAGGGGTTTCGTGATTGTGGGTGCAGATGGTCACGGACGCCATCCCAATGGCGTTCTTGGTGTTTTGTACAAGACACACTTCCCTAGCTTTGTTGACTTTGCCGGAGTGTGGCAGCCGGCCTGGACGTTTGCCCACTACGCCATCTGCGCAGATGCATATGATCGGGATGGCAGGATCTACGGCCACAAGGCAGAGCGGGTGATTACGGAGCTGTGGGTAAGTCTTCGTCTCACTACACTGCTCAATTCATCGCATTCATTGGACATTCTTCAAATAATGATAGGATACATTGCATCTACATACAGGATTTCTTCAGATGCGAGCCGGGATGGGAGGTGGCAGCGAGGGCGGCGGCTAACAAAGCTTGGCACAAACTCGTGGGTGACATGCACTACGAGGCGCGCCTCCAGGCCGTCGTGACATACAACGCGACCTTCGAGTTTAGGAAGATCACGAAAAAGAGGCAAAAAAGGAGACGCTGACCAAGGAACAATACATGAAGATAAATATATAAGATTAATACTGATTTTTTCTAAGATTAAATAAGCTTAATTTGATCTACATATACTTGATGTCATGTAGGTGGTTCCGTGGTGGTGCACTGGGCACGAAGACTGCTGGGAGGCAATAGTGGACAAGTGGTGCAGCCCCGAGTGGTGGGAGACGCACAACGCTTGCCGGGAGCGGCGTTTGATGATGCCGGGTGCACCACACCATCAAGGCAACCTTTGCCTCCCAGCCTACACAGCTAAATGGGTACGCTGAATCTATTTCTTTATTCTAAAGCTCAACTATGCAAATTTCTAATCATCCTACTGTTTCTTCCGCAGTCGGCGTCACATGGTGGCGCGCCCGTCTCCCAGTTCGAGGCGTGGGCAATGGCCCACAAGGGCAAGGCGACGTCCGACGTCCACTACAACTGAGAGGACCCGCCCGAGGCGTACAACAACTCGTCCATCCACACCCGCCTCACTGAGTACACAACGATGGCAAGGGAGGTCCATGGGCTAGAGTACGATCCCACCTCCGAGGACCTTGATGGAGAAGTCGTCATGAGGTTGGGAGGAGGGAAGAAGCATGGGCGGTACTGGATTGGCGACGGCGCAATCGACCCGGCCCATACTAGGTCTCTCTCCCAGATTCAAGCAAGGAGCACGAGCTCGAGCCCGGCCATACGCACACGGCCGGACTGTACACAGCACACGGTGCAGGCACTCAAGGTTATTTATGTTTTATTCGTCGTTCATTGATTTTTACATACCTTTGCTTTGCGTTGTATCATTAGGGTGAAATATTGTAGGCCGAGGTGGCGGAAGAGAGGAGGCGACGAGAGGAGGCTGAGGCTAGGGCTGAGGAGGATCGACGGAGGATGGAGCAGATGTTTCAGTATATTCAAGGTCTTGGAGCTCACTCAGGCTATGTTCCGCCACCGATGATATTCACTCCACCAAATGATCCTGCTGTCACTCCTGTGAGTTTCTCTACCTTAAATCTAAATGTGAATGTGGATATGGATATGGATATGTTGAGACAAATGCACCATGATATGTGAATGTAGCTTTTGCAAGGGTAGTTGTCTTTCCTTTCACAAAGCAGAAATGCTCCGGGAAAGTGTGCATTGGCACTCTACTATCCCAAAGGTCCAACAGTTTTAGGATGTCTCTGCCAGTTTTTATTCGCTGTCCGTATTCAAATAAACATGTCACATTTTTGTCTTTTTTAAATTTTAGCCCACGTTGGAGCATATGGGGTCAGCGACTAACATACATAGAGGGTTTGGTGCTGCCATGAAACGCAGCTTTTTCTGGACTTTGACTGAACTTAAATAGAAGATCCGAGACTCAAGAGTCAAGCAAACTAATTAACACCACCACTTAAATAGAAGATCCGAGACTCGTGGCCATTGCCGGTGGCCGCAACCCACCGGCCTCCCCTCTCCACCTCCCACCTCATCCTCTCCCACAGCACCATGTCAAGCCCCACACCTCCAACAGTGGTTCTCGCCGCCGTCGCTGGTCGGAACCACATCGCCCCATCATCCGCCTGGGGCGCGCTTCCTTGTACCGGGCTGGTGCCGCCCAGCATCGCCATTTGTTTACTCCAAATCCACTCAGTAGCTAGCAGCATCCAACGCTGTAGTAGTAGTAGTAGTACTGTGTTTGTGTGTGTCTGAAGTCTGTTTGGACTCTGAACATTGACCTGTGGCTGTGCTGCGTACTTGGTGTCGATCGGTGCCGGAACAGTGGGCAGCAAGCAAGTGCTGTACTCTACGACGTGCGCTTGCTTGCTTTTGTCTGTCCTCCTGCACCAGCAGCAGCAGTCCAGCAGTATATCATCAGCATGGCATCCATCTCCCGTTGGTGTCAGTCAGTGAGATACGCGTGCATGCATCCATCATCCATGATCCATGCATCATGCGCCGCTCCGCTCAGCGCAGCGGCTCTGCTCTTGCTCTGTGTCCATCTCCCATCCACCATCTCCGTCGCCTGCCGGCTACTCCTGTCCTGAACAAATGCTATAGTATATAGGACAGGAGTAAACAAATGCTGCTAGCTACTGTGGATTAGAGCGTACTCGCTTGCTCGGTAGCCTCGTCGAGCACGACGCGGAACCCTGAGCCCGGTCCTTCAGGCGGCGGCTCTGCCGGGGACTTGGGGTCGGCCAGGTACCTTGACAGAGGCCTTGTTACGTACATTTCTTCTCCTCTAGATGCTCTTGATCTGGTTGGCTTTGTCTTCTCAGAGATGGGATGTCCTTGGAGTCTTGCTAGGCCATATATAGTGGGCTGCAAGTAGGATGAGCGAATGCCAACCACTAATATGTTGCTTTTTTTTCAAGTTTTTAGAACCTACCTTAAATCTTGTCTCACACATGCAATCACTTCTCTTTTGTGCAGGGGCAATCGGCGGCGTCGAATGCTGTTCATGGCACACCTCCGTCGCAGTGGGACCGGTGGAGTGGCCATCAACAATAGAGGTAGATGGACTTGTGCTTGTGATGCTTATTTGTGAATGGTGGCACTTGTGGCAGCACTTGGATGATATTTGTAGACTATGTGATACTTGTGGACAACTTGTGATGATATTTGTGGACTATGTGATACTTGTGGACAACTTGTGATGATATTTGTCATGGTTATGGATTATATGTGATGGCTGTGTGATATTTGTGATTGTTGTGTGATATGTGATGGTTGTGTGATATATGTATATGTGGGTGCAATAAACAAAAAAATGCAAAAAAAAAAGCAAATTTCCCAGCTATGCCGAGTGCAATCACCAAGACACTCGGCAAAGCTGGGAGGCTTTGCCGAGTGCTATGGCCATCGCACTCGGCAAAGGCAGGGAGGCTTTGCCGAGTGCCTTACTGGTGACACTCGGCAAAGCCTCCCTGCCTTTGCCGAGTGCGACACTCGGCAAAGAGGGCAGGCTTTGCCGAGTGTCCCCCGTGAGGCGCTCGGCAAAGCGACCGTCACCGTCAAGTGGCGTCGTCAGGCAACTTTTCTTTGCCGAGTGGTTTACTGGCACTCGGCAAAGCCTTTGTCGAGTGCCCGACAAAAGACACTCGGCAAAGAGGCCTTTGCCGTCACCGGCTTTGCCGAGTGTTACACTCGGCAAAGGCTTTGCCGAGTGTATATGGGTATTTGCCGAGTGTCACAGGCACTCGGCAAAGAGCCTGAGTCCGGTAGTGCAAGAGGTCGAGGTATGGTGATGTGAAGAATGATCGGTGCGGGCCACACAAACCATGCACACCTCTCTGTGTTTTGGAGTGGGTTTCTAATATTTTCTTGACAAGTGTGTATGTGTATCTATCTCTTGTCCTCCTTCGACAAATCTAAAGGCTTCTCCCCCCTAAAGTTTGTTCAATTTTTGGGATTTTGGAGCTCAAAACCCAAAAAATTGGAAGAGGAGCCGCGAGGAAGAAGAAGGGGGCGGCTGGGCGCTATTTATAGGCAGACGAATAACAAAGGCAGGTAAATTAAGAATGACCGCCTCCGTTAATACTCTATTAACGGAGACGGTTGATATAAGGCGCCCACCTCGGTTAATGGCTTAATGGAGCCGGCTGCCTTAAGTTGACTGCCTCGGTTAATACATATTAACCGAAGCGGTTGCGTTACGTGGCCCACCTCCGTTAATGAGTTAACAGAGGCGGTTGATGTCAGGCAACCGCCTCGGTTAATGGGTGATTAACCGAGGCGTTAAATATTAACCGAGGCCGTCGCTCGGCAGGTGAGCGGGGCTGGGAATAACGGCGGCGGCAAATATGGATGCCTGCCTCCATTAAGAAAAGGGCAACGCCACCTAAAAAAACATGTAGTTGTGAAAAAAACTACTCCCTCTGTTCTAAATTATAAGACGTTTCTTGTTTTTTTTATAGATACATAATTTTTTCTATATGTAGATATATAGCAAAAGCAATGTATCTAGAAAAAACAGAAGCATCTTATAATTTAAAACGGAGGGGGTAGAAACGAATGACGGCGTGACCTTTTGGGTTCTGATCAAGCATTCGAAGCTTTAACAAACAAGATCCTTGTTTTCAAAAAAATAAAAGTTGTATTTACAGACCTCACTTGAAAATGGTGATCAAAGGCAAAAGCTTATGATACTTTTGGATTTGTGCAGTGAATTGCGGCGGCAAAAGCATACTGGCGGCCGTGCGTGTGTGCTTGGCGTCGGTACAGCCAACCCAGCTAACTGCGTTCAGCAAGATGAGTACACCGACTGGTACTTCCATATCACCAAGAGTGATCATCTCACAGACATGAAATCCATCATGAAGAGAATATGTACGTGATTAAGTTTCCATTCTGATGTTACCCCTTTGTACTATTATTACCATAATATATGCTATGACTGCACCAAGAACCTAGTTGAGTATCATCTCAAAAAAAAAAAGGAACCTAGTTGAGTAATGCAACACCTAAAAAATGTTTTAAATCGGATACGGATTCGGATACCACTATTTACCATATTTTAATTCGAATTTAAATACGAATATGGATATTGCCGGATACTAATGCAAAATGGATATCTCGAATTCGGATTCAAATTCGGATGATTTTGAAGATAGCATGTATCTATTTGCTTATTCGATAGTTTCATAGTATAATAAAATCATTATGAATGAATGAATTTAAAATATAGCTATATAACGCCGTGCATAAAGACAACTACCAAAAATAAAATATTTTAATCAATATTTCAATAATTAAATATATAAAATAAGGAAATTATACATAATATATATTAATTACTGAATTTAAATAAATAAAATAAATTATAGAACTGTACAAATAAAATAAAATACTAATTAATATGATTAGCCATGTTAAAATTAATTAAAATTAAGATTTATATATCGTTAACAATCTTAAATTACATTATCCATAGATAACTCTTAAATAATGATATATATCATCTGTTATGTTAAAATTATTTTTATTTAAATAGTTAATTAGCCATAATTATAATATTTGGATGGTTTCAAAATAATTTGTACTTAGAAGCAATATATATCCAATAGATTTAATTGTCCAAGATGACTAGAGTTTAACGAATTGATGACCAACTATTTCTAAATTTTGTTAGGAATTCTGTGGTAAGCATGTTCTCCGACCCAAATGCGTTTGCTAAAGGTTAACATGGTGCTTCCCATTAGTAGTAGTAAAGGTAATGTGGAAACATGGTTCCCAGGATACTGATAATTGTAAGAAAATGGGCATCTCTGAAACCAACGTGTTGGGTCGTTTTTTTTCTCCGCTCATGTGAAAAGATCACTCTTGATCAGCACCTGATGTGTCTTGTTTACATATCCCAGGTGAGATGACGGAGGTAAACAGCGCTACGTGCAAATGAACGAGAACCTCCTTCGCGAGCACCCGGAGTTGTTGGACCCTGCAGCCGCAACACTTCCCACCATGCTTGCCGTGGTGGCTACTATCATGCCGGAGCTTGTAGCGGCCGCCGCAGCGAAGGCCATCGCCGAGTGGGGCCGCCCAGCCAGAGACATCACTCACCTCGTCTTCAGCACGAGCACCAGTGTCCAGGTGCCCGCGATCGACCTCCGCATCGCCTCCCTCCTGGGGCTAAGCCCCACCGTGCAGCGCACCGTGATGTGCTCCCACGGCTGCACCGGCTATAGATCACCTATTGATATTTGATGAAGTGTAAACCCTAGAACATTAACTAAAACGAGAAAGAGAGAGAAAGGTTGCGGAGGTGCAAACCATCGGCCGCCTTCGTAGAAGACGAGCTGGCCATGAGGTTGCTCGTCGGTGGCGTGGTGAAGCCCGGCGGTGAAGGCGTTGTCGCGGTGGCGACGGTGCAGAGGCGACGGTGGCCGGTGGCGGTCTTCACGTCGCTGGCAGCACCTCCTTTTACATCGGTTAAGGTTTAGGGACTGTAGGTGGAGCGTCTGGCGGCTTAATTGAACCTCGTGCCTTGTGCCCCGGCCCCCACATCCCTTTTTACGGCGTTGTGCGACAGGAGCTCATCAACCATGGAATGGCTGGGCGCCCCCGATCAGGGCACGGATCTAAGAGCTCAATTAGCCGTTGGAGCAATTGGTGGAGATCATCTAACACCGGCAGCTCCAGCGCGCTCCGCGTCGCCAAGGACATCGCCCAGAACAACCGCAGCGCGCGAATCCTCGTCGCCTGCGCGGACATATTGAGCGTCCTCGGCAGCCACGTGCCTCACGACGCCCGCCCTGGTGGAATCATCGCCCACACTCTCTTCGGCGACGGCGCCGGCGCAGTTGTCGTCGGAGCCGACCCGCAGGAACCCATCGAGCGCCCAGTCTTCGAGATGGTGTCAGCGTCTCAGGCCACGGTGCTCGGCACAGAGCACGTGGTCGCCGTCGAGCTCACCAAGGGCGGCACCGACTACCGCATGGAACCAGCGGAGCTGACGGCGCTGTTGGGGGCTCTCGGCCAGAGCCCGGGAAGTTGGCGGCCAGCCGGCTGGTGCTCAGCGAGTATGGGAACATGATGGGCCCAACTCTCATCTTCGTCCTCGACGAGGTGATACGCCGTCGCCAGCAAAACCACGAGGACAGGAGCTGCGAGTGGGGGTGTTCATGGTGGGGCTCGGCCCGGGGTTCACCATCGAGGTGATGACGTTACATGCGTGCAGTGACAAGTCCACGCCGACGCCACGACTGAAAAGTGCTTTGTAGTCGGAGACTGGGAGCCACCGCAAGGGAAAACAAGAGATGCGCTGTTCAAGTGTTCATCCCACTCCATTTGATTAAGACGGTTCAAACAACACATTCAGACAAGAAACTGGTATTTTGCTTCCACGATATAGATCGAGCCACCATTCTCTAATCTTCTGTCTTTGACAATCAATAATCTATGTTTGTCTACTCTCACAATCTCGTGTCGAATGATGTGTTTTGATTTTCTATATTATAGTTTATACCACACTACGCCCAAACAGTCAATCACGATACCGAACTATCACTGCCGGGTACAATGGAACCGGCAGCGATCGCTTTATACTGCTAAGCCTTAGTTCTAGAAAATTTCGAAGAATCTATTTACGCGATATTGAAGGAACCTGTCATTTTCGGCTCAAAACACCACCCAGCAGCGATATATCACTATCGGATTTTTGAATTAACCCAACAATGTTTTCTACTATTGGATCTGTGAGTTCGTCGAAAACCTAGAGATCGCCGGCATATATATATTGGTAGGGTTTTACGTTAATGGAAAAACGAGATATTTTATTATTTTTAGAATTAATTAATTTTGTGAATAAAATAATTTTAAAAAAGTCTAGAATTATTATTTAAGCCTCGAAAAATACTCCGAAAACTCCAAAAATTTAGATTATGCCCCATACAAAAATAGGACGAAGTTCCAGAAGCAATGAATGATCGTGTAAATGAGCTTGAGAGTGAATTACAAGCTGAGAGATGGATCAACATGATTGCGATCATAGCTAGCTGACATGAAGAAGCAATTAGAGGATCAGAAAGAGGCAGCAAGGAAGAATGAAGAACCAGCAAGGAAGAACGAAGAAGAAACTGAGAAGCTGAAGCAGCAAGGCCTTGAAATCCAAGGTTTTCTTCGTACCTTGTTTGGCAACAAGTTTGCATCGCCTGATGCTCAGCAGTAAGTTGTCTAACTTAATTCACTACCGGAGACCGGCTCTTTGCCGAGTGTCAAGTAGTTTGCCGAGTGTTGTTTTTCGGGCACTCGGCAAATACGTCTTTGCCGAGTGTTTTTTTTTACACTCGACAAAGAAGCTCTTTGCCGAGTGTTTTTTTACACTCGGCAAACAAGCTCTTCGCCGAGTGTTTTTTTTGACACTCGGCAAAGAAGCTCTTTGCCGAGTGTTTTTTTTACACTCGGCAAATAAGATTGTTTGCCGAGTGTTTTTTTTACACTCGGCAAAGAAAATTTCAAAGCATATTTTGAAGCAGTAAATTAATTCAAATGAAAAAGTTTTCAACTACAAAGTTGTATAACTCATCAAGATGTACTTTGTTTTGATCTTTTCTTCATATGAAAAAGTGAAAGTAAATTTGTTCACAAATCTAACATATCTCTCTGATAGTTTATGAAACTACAAGAGAGATATATAAGATTTATGAACAATGTTAGAACGACCATGTCGGATGAACAGATGGCCAAACAACCAAAATAAACTTTGTAGATCTCGAAAAGTTATGAAACTTTATAATTGACAACTTTTTTATTTGAAATCATCTTGTCATGCAAAACTGTGTTTAAATTTCAAAATTTTAAAATTCAAACTTTTCAAACGACCTCGGATGGAAAAACAACCAAAATAAACTTTGTAGATCTCGAAAAGTTATGAAACATTGTAGTTGGCAACTTTTTTATTTGAAATCATCTTGTCATGCAAAACTGTGTTTGAATTTCAAAATTTTAAAATTCAAACTTTTCAAACGACCTCGGATGGAAAAACAACCAAAATAAACTTTGTAGATCTCGAAAAGTTATGAAACATTGTAGTTGGTAACTTTTTTATTTGAAATCATCTTGTCATGCAAAACTGCATTTGAATTTCAAAATTTTAAAATTCAAATTTTGTAAACGACCTCGGATGGAAAAACTTCCTAAACTAAAAGTGTAGATCTCAAAAAGTTATGAAACTTTGTAGTTTACAACTTTTTTTTTAAATTCGTTTAGGGCCTCAAACAAGCAATTTACATTCGGTTTAGTATAATATATTAGGAACTAAAACGAAATCCAAACATAAATGAAAGCGTGGTGTAGTGGTAGAGGAGGTTTGCCGGCAAGGGGAGGTCGCGGGTTCGATTCCCTTCGGCCGCGTTGCCGTGATTTGACGTGAAAAATTATGGAGATGGACGCGGGCGCTGACCAGTGGGGGCCTCCTCCAATAAAAAAAAATTCTATTTTTTTTTGTAAAAATTCTTATTTTTTCGGGTTTTATCGGTTCCAACTTTGCCGAGTGTCGGGCACTCGGCAAAGGCTTTGCCGAGTGCCCGATAAAAAACACTCGACAAAAGTTGGCTTTGCCGTCACTTTTTTTGGCGAGTGTTGTTCGCCGAGTGTAACACTCGGCGAACCATTTGTCGAGTGTTTTATGTCTTTTGCCGAGTGTTTCGGGCACTCGGCAAACTCAGGGAGTCCGGTAGTGATTAGGCTAGTATTTTGATGGCATCTCTGCCTGGGAGGCTAAGGATGCTATTTTGGTGGCCGCTGTGCTGTTGCTATGTTGCTACCGCTACTGCAGTACCGCTACTGCACTACCAGAAATAGTCAATTTGCCCTGTGCAAGGGGGTTTGCCGAGTGCAATCTTTCGAGCACTCGGCAAACAAGCTCTTTGCTGAGTGCTGTTCAAAAAACATTCGGCAAAATAATTACACTCGGCAAAAAATTTGGTTTGCCGAGTGCCAAAAAAACACTCGGCAAAGAAGGTGGTTTGCCGAGTGCAAAAAAAAAAAACACTCGGCAAAGAAGGGGGTTTGCCGAGTGTTTTTTTTGCACTCGGCAAAGAAATAAGTTTTTTTCTCTTCTGACCTTCAAACTTTTTCTACTCTACACATACAACATGTGGTACTCCATGTTAAAATTTGGTACATTTCTGGATATGTTTGCTATATTTAATTAATTTATTGCATTTCAAGAATTTTTTTGATTTAATTCAAATTTGCACCGCAAGTGATTCAAATAATAGAATAAAATGAGTAGAAAAATGATAGTCATGTTATTGAGTCCCGTGTGAGGCCTTATCTTGGAAATGAAAAGAAATTCCGAACATCTTGTTCAGGAAACACGACCACGAACGTGTGGCTGAATGGTTTTTAATTTAAAAAAAGCAAACAAAGTTTGAAAATCATGAGATTTGTCATGATGTGATGATATCATACGTGGAGGTTGTGGAAAAAAATTGATAAGGTTTCGCACGTTTTGTCACGTACGATGTTTACAAACCAAAGCATCTTAGAAGAAGGATCGTAGCGTTGAGAAAGATTCGGTAAAATTTGGAGTCAAAGTGATGGTCCAATTGGGCTTTGACTTCAGACCTTTTTTATAGGCAATAGAGAACATAGATTGTTTCATGTGAAATTTTGGTAATTTTTTTATCTGTTTGATAATTTTAATTTATTAAGTGCAACTATAGAATTTTAATTGATAGAAATTGAATTTGAGCTATAACTGTATGAAATAATGGAATAATATTCATAGAAAAATCAAATATATATTGTTGAGTGAATTTGACAAGGTATTTTCAAAATACATGGGAATAAATTTAGAAAAATACGTTATAAAAAAGAAGGAAAAGAAAGAAAATAAAAAATACTGGATTTGTCGAGTGCCCCTGGTCTGACACTCGGCAAAGAAGGGGTTTGCCGAGTGTCAGATCTGGGACACTCGGCAAACCCCCACTCATATACCCCGCATTCGGCCGCACACGGCCACACACGCACACACCCACCTCGCCACACATGCACACAGGCACACTCGCCCCTGGCCACCGCCGGCGCCCCCTGCCCCTGGCCTACTCGCGCGAGTTGGTTGAAGTTTCCGTTCCCTTCATGCCATCTGCTTTCCGCATTGCTCTTCACGAGCAGGCAAGGGCGGTGCATCTAGATCTCGTAATTCCATCGATTCACCGCCGCCCGCTACTCCTCCGCTGTGCTACTCCCCTTCCTCTTAATCCGGCGCACCTCACCTCCCGTCGTTGCCTCGTCCCTCTGCCATCTATGCGTGTTGGGCCTCAGTGGACTCCAGCAGCCGACCACCCATTGTATGAGGTTCGCTCGGTGCTCGGGGTTCGGTGTGCGGGTGACCCGTCTGCGGCAGCGCGGCGAGGCGCGGAATGCTAGCGGAGGGCTGCTTCAAGGAGCAGCTCCATGTCGTGGTAGGCTGCCTACATGGAGGCCGATTTACTAGGTTCGATTTATGCATGTGTACCAAGCCTTTGATTTTTCTATATTAATTTTCCTACCTTGATTTTGTATTTGTAATTTTTTTCACCACTACTAATTTTCATGTGTCTGTACATCAGATGCCCTTTCTGTAAAGGATCCTCAGCCAGCAATGGGACTGCTCAACTAGAATGTCCTTTCTTTCACTATATGCTTAATTAACTGCAAATTGTGGATTATCAATTCTGGATTTGTTAATTTTTTTGAGATCCTGTTAGTGTCATTATCAATTTGTCATGCCTTGGTAAATTGTGTATATTGAACTTTTAGTTAGGTACTATTTTGTCTTGGATCTCTCAACTAATAATGCATGGATTGCTATATCTCTGCAACAAAATTTGCTCCTCTCTTGCTTATGTAGTTTTACTTAGCTATCCATTTAAGTCCACAGTTTCAAGAATGTTACTCCTAATTCAGTTCAGATCTTACTAGGTGCGAACAAAAGTGGTGACTAGGGAACCGCTGCCCCATTCCCAGGACGTCCATGGTGAGCTCTCCCTCACAATTCCCATGTCTCTTATTTTGCTGCTTTGGATGTGCGTGTCTTGATGGATTGCTGCAAAGATAAAAATACCTATCCGGTCAAGTCTAGAAATTAGCTTGGATTGCACATGTTACTGAAGCACATGAGCACTACCTTGTGTGTAGTCACAGAGACTCACTCTCACCCGAGTCAAGTTTTGCTGGTGCTGATAATTTTGATAATACCACCCTCTAGTCCTTTAATATCATTTATCATGTTCTAATTTAGCAACAATTATCCATAATACTATTACGATGACCTATTGATAGTGCCTCCAGTTTGAAACCTCAAAATTCTTTCATTCAGTCCAATTACTAGTGTATAGTATAGCTGCTGTAGATTCAGGTCACTTTACATGATAATTTGTTTATTTTTCATACTAATTTAACACTCAAAACAGGTAGACAACGAAATAGTGAGTAATGTCAAGTAGTATTCCATTATATCATGTAATGTGAATAAAGTTATGAATGCCACTGATAATGAAATTTCACTTGTAGGCTGTGCTGCTATTTTCGTGCATCTTAGCATTTCTACTGAACTACACTATCTTCTGGAACACAATCCTGAATTCTGCACTCACAATCGATGTGTGGAAACTTGAAGGTACAGCTGCCATCCAGTTATTCCACTCAACCGTATAGGCCAACATACAAACCATTTTTGAGTAGTGATATTCATGTTACGCTGTTTCTGTAGGATTTCTTCACTGTTGGAATTGGTTGGGTGCTATTTGGTGGCCTTCCTTTTGATCTTGTAAGTTTTTGGGCTTGTTTCTTATGCGCCACTTATGTTTGTATAACCTCCCATGAATACTGAACCCTAGTTTCATATGTAGCTTAATGTTATCGGTCAGGATTAGGGTTTCTGGGCTCTGGATTGTATGCCTACTGCAAGATCAAAGGAAAGTAGATGATGATGTCTAGTGGGATCGACTGGGAGTAGACATTGGGTGTGACTTATTTTGTTCTGTTTGCTGGAGTAGAACTTTTGTACTAAGAGTGTTTTGTATGACAGCTATTAAACTGAAATATGCTGAGAATTTTTTTTTTTGAAAAATAGGTTTGCCGAGTGTAATTCCCAAAAACACTCGGCAAACAATAATGATATGCTGAGAAAAAATATTTTTTTCTTTGGAAAATAGGATTGTCGAGTGTAATTCCCAGAAACACTCGGCAAACAATAATCCTTTGTCGAGTGTTTTTCCAAAATACACTCGGCAAACTACTTTTTTGCCGAGTGTCAAATTTGACACTTGGCAAAACATTTGCCGAGTGCGCGATAAAAAACACTCGACAAATAGCTGTTTGCCGACACTGTAGATGACGTGTGTTGTTTGCCTAGTGTTACACTCGGCAAAACCTTTGCCGAGTGTTTTTGGTCTTTGCCGAGTGCCTGTGGCACACAACAAAGTCACTGTTTCCGGTAGTGCTGCTGCTACTTCTGCTGCCGCTGTGCTGCTACTGTTGTGCTGCTGCTATTGTTATAGTAGCAAGTTATAATTTGATAAGACTTTGAGACTCTGGATGTACGTTGAATTGGTGGATGGATGTAATGTATTGCATTTTAAGACTTGTGAAATGCTTGTGATATCGCAATCATGTGGACATGTTTGATTCATTTGAATCTGATTTTTGTATGGGCCAAAAATTTTATGGATGCAATTGTATGTGCTGAAATATTGCATATTGTATGGGCTGAATTTTTTGTGGTCGGAAACAATGTATGGGCTGAATTGTGTGGGCTGTAATAAATGTATGGGCTAAAATATGTGGGCTGATAAAAAATATATGGGCTCAAATATGCAGGGTGAAAAATTTGTATGGGCTGAAATATGAGGGCTGAAAAAAATATATGGGTTCAATTGTGTGGGCTGAAAAAATAGTACTGGCTGAAATTGTGTGGGTCAAAAATGGGTCAAAAAATGAAAATGATAAAATGGGCCAGGCAATATCATCCCAAAAAAACTTGTGGCCCATGATAAGGCTAGCTGCTATGTGGGCTTTAGCATGCCAAAATTCGCTTTGTGATGTTTTTTTTCTGCCATGTCAGCATTTGATCCTACGTGGCATTTGCCCATGTGGCAAGGCCCAAGATTTTGTGACAACAAACAAAAGTCATAAACCTATATGACACTAAAATCCATTGTCATAAGGTTGTGACAAAGAATATACAATCGTCACATGATCACTTTGTGACACTGGTTTTTTTACGTTTGAATTTTTGAAAGTCATAAATCTTAAGTTGTGACAATAATTCCATATATTTTGACATAAATAGAATGTCAAAAAACCACATGTCTTGTAGTGTTTGGAAAGCTCTAAACGAAGGCTTTAGCTGGAAAATAGGGAATTTGATTATAGAAAAAGACGAAGACAAGCCGGGGAGACATGATCGTTGAACTAAACGTGTTTTGAAAACTTTAAAAACTCCTAGAAACCAAAGTCAAGCAACAAGCAACATCACATCAACAAAAGCCGCCATATTAATTTAGAAAAATTTGGAAAAACATTTTTTATATCTAAATTTGCATAAACTTACACTAATCTTGGTAAATTTTATATCAACATTAAAATCATTTATTTTGTTTAGTGTTTTCTATTCACAACCCAAAATTGAAAATTTTGGGGTGTGACAGGTAATTTAGATATAATTTGGGATGCTAGTTTGAATTATCTTCCGTAATAGCAGTCATGGGTAATTTAGTTGCAAATTTATGGGTTATTTTATTATGTTTCACAATGACACAAGTGGGTAATTTTTACTAGTGATAATGATTAGAGTCTACCATATTAATGGTCAAATGTTTCTAATTATTGTGAGAAAATCTAGGATTCATCTTTTTTTGCAAGCATGTCCGATGATAATTAACGTATATACTCCGTTTGGGTCTCGAATTAATAATAGCGAGAGCATCTCTAACAAATTAGATATTCCCTCTCTTTGAAAAGCATGTATAGAAGTCCTCTTATTATTGGTTTTTCATGTTTCCTCCCTTTACACGAATACTCCCTCTGTCCTAAAATAGAAGTCATTCTCGCTTATCGAGAAGTCAACTTTTTTAAACTTTGACCAATTATATATAAAATAATATTAATATTTATAATACATAATTAGTATCATTAGATAGACCATTGAATATACTTTCATAATAAACTTATTTGGAGATATAAATGTTGCACGCATTTTGTATAAATCTAGTCAAAGCTGAGAAAGTTTGACCTGCACGTATCCCATAACGTCTTTCTTTTTTGGACGGGGGGGTACATTACCTACAACCCACTCCCCAACACCAATGTTAACATGTGGCCCCATGGGTTAATGGTAAGTTTATATATTTCACTCAACATTCCCCTCACTCACTCTCATTGGTACTTCCTCACTCGCTCTCACTCACTCTCATTGGTACTTCCTCACTTGCTCCCATCTCTCTCTCCGCTCTATGGTCGATGCTCCTTCTCTCCTTTTTTTGGTGGCTAGCCCTCCTCCACCCCTCCATCTCAGCGGGCAACAACGATGAGCTCACCAACCCAGGTCCAAGTACTCAAACAAGCCGCGATCCCACCTCCACTACTACAGGATGGCCTTGTTGTCCCGGGCGGTAACGGCCTTTAGTCTCGGTTACCACGCCGGAACAACGATCCTAGGACTAAAGGTGGAACCTTCAGTCCCGGGTCATCGAGCCGGGACTAAAGAGGGACCTTTAGTCTCGGTTGGTGTTAACAACCGAGACTAAAGGCCCTCCAGCCGAGCAAACGTGGCCGCACCCTTTAGTCCTAGTTGGTAACCTCAACCGGGACTAAAGGTTCCTTTTTTTTTTTTTTTTGTTTAATTTGTTTTCAATTCAGTTACACATATTTGTTTAATATATAATATATTTTTATGTACGTATTCTACGCTGCTAATATAAATACACGCACGCATATAATTACATCTAATTCTCATCTCGAGCATTATTATATTCGAATAAAGTATGAAACTATATATGTTATAGATATATATGTATATATACAACACTTTCATAATCTTGTTCTCGAAAATAATGATATCAACAAACATTTAATTTACATCATTTATTCCTTAGGATCAAAGTAGAACTCACCGTTGGGATTTAGCACTTTTTCTAGAAAAAATACTACTATTGACTCTTGAACTGCTTTCAGATGGTCTTTTTGCATGACCCTTTGTTTCAACCATTCAGTCTTGCATTTGAAATAAAAGAAAAATTATTAATACATATATATATATATATATTCATTTAAAAGTAAATAAAAAATTGATATATACGTACTATGAGGACATCTTTAGGAGTTCTTCTTATGTGTGCAGTGATAAATTCACAAACGTAGTATCCACACAAGTTATTACCTGGTTGCTGCCACAAACACTACTGTACGAGAAGAAGATTATTCTCATCATCTCACACGTAAATTGAAGTACGATATAGTAATTAAACACGTGAGGAAGTATATATAGTACAACTTACTGGTATTTCAACTACATTAAGCCTTGCAATCCTTGTGGTGTTGCCGAATAAACTCTTTCCAAACCCTATGCGACCAATAATGTACGATCGTTAATAAATTATGGCAAAGTCTATTCAATAATAGTTGTGCGCGAGAGATCGAAATTACCCCTGGATAATGTCTATCATATCTTGGTATAGTGCCCGCTCTTTTCTCAACGAGTCCAAGATTACTAACCGACTTGAGTTTAACTCAATGACAATGAGTATCCAGTGAAACCTGCATTGATTTATACACACACGTACATGCATATAAGTTATATTGATATTACATAAAATGTGTAGACTACATTATTATTAACACTTACTCAAAGCTGTATGGGAAAAGTATTGTTGTCTTGTCGTGCTGCTTCACGAAGAACCTCATGATATTCTTCTGTGCTTCAGATACCCACTGCTCCTTGGCAATAATATTGGTTTTGAATACGATATAAAGATCAATGAAGTCAACACGGGTGTCTTGTATTCTTTGGAGCTCTGACATCTGGAATCTGTATATAAATATAAGTTATATGTGAGGATAATTATATACACGTACGCATGGAAGTGAGTTTATTAAATAAAAGTAAGAATCACTTACAAACAAAAGCAGCTAATGATTGATTTGTCCAGAGCGTCCATGTGGTATAGTTGATGCAATTCTTCGAAACTAATATGTAAGATGTTATCGCCACGAAAGTAATGATGGTCTCTAAATCTGACAAAGATCCACTCCTCACCCCTGCCACACGCCTGCATGTACCACTTGTTGAGCAAGTACATTTGCGTACCCAATTCATTCAGAGCCGTAGGGTTGTACAGACTTTTGCCAAATTTATAAGTCTTTCAGGTATCAACTTCCAGGTTCTGAATTGGAGCTTTGCCCATCAATTGATCCAAGGTTAAACCAGTATCTTCAAAAAAAGCATTAAGGTCTTGAACCGACACTTCTCTAGAGTTGTCTGGTCGATAGACTTCTATGTAGGAACTATATTCATTAGCAACAACAAGATTTTGGATTGGTTGTTTCTGTTGTCTGAGCTGTGGGACATCCTTCCCTGAAGCTCTTTTCCTTTTCTTCTCTGCATCATGTGACTTCACGAGGGAACGGTCATAGTCTGATAGTGGCAGAGGCTTACGAAGTTCAAGCATCTTTTTCTTGTGATCTTCGACCTTCTGCCTCAGCAGATCTCGTGGTATGTAAAAGTACGGCTTCTCCTTAAGCTTCGCTTGTCTCTGCTTTTTGATATCTATAAAAAATCTTTCACTTTTTTGTCTTCTTCAGCTGCTATTTGCTCGATCATCAGTCTTTTCAGGAAGTATTTCTTGAGAAATAACTCTTTTTTTCGAGGTCTTCTTTGCCGCCGGGACCTTAGATGTTTCTATAGTGCGTCGCTGTGGAGGGGGTGGGGGCGGTGTTGGAGACCGGCGTGGAGGCGATGAGGCCGGTGTTGGAGACCGGCGTGGAGGCGTTGGAGATCGTTGTGGAGGCGGTGTGGCCGGTGTAGGAGTTGGAGATCGTTGTGGAGGCAATGGGACCGGTGTAGGAGTTGGAGATCACCGTCGGGATGAAGTCGTCTCGCCCCCCGCGACGCTGTGATGAGATGGGGAATGAATGATTGGGCTAGACTGGGGGGAGACCCTGCTACAAAAATAAGTTGTAAGTCAATTATTTTTGAAGCCAATAGAAAATTAATGGAAAATAATATTTCATTCACTTTCATTCGTACCTAGGGTGAGGTAGGGGAAGCGGTGGCGCCCTAGGAATGATGATGAAGCGTTTGCGCCATTGAATAAATGTCTTCTCTGCTTCTCCTAGTGTCTTCTCTCCATCACCGCCTTCAATGTCAAGAGGAACATTGCTGTAACCTTTGAGCACTCTATCGACCGAGACGCTAGCATATCCAGGTTGAATAACTGACCCATGGATTCTTGGTGTCTTCGTTCGGTCTATTGGAGATACAACCCCGACAGCCACCATGATTGATGCATTATTACCATTTGGAATGTGCAGCTCACATGTTGTTAGAGGCTCGGTAATGTCATCAACAGGGAAACGCAACCCAGCGTTATCTTGAATAACTGGCAGCTCCGTGGAAGCACAACTGCTTTTCATCTGACCAACGGGGCTAATGGTGACTCCTGGCGTTGATTGCGATTGCATTTGACTCATTGCTAGCTGCACTTGCCTCTTGATCTCCTCTTGCATTCTTGCCTCAAGAGATTTTTCTCGTTCATGTGATTCAAGCAATGCTTGTCGTGACTCATTAACAAATTGCTCCAATACACGGATTCGGTCTACCTCCTCATCCTTCTTTCTCTGGCGGCTTCTGTAGGTATCCTTGTCTGCTGAGAATGCTTGTAGCCACGGAACCGCCCCATAGCCTCTTGTTCGACCACCGTGTTCGGGATTCTCTAGGGCATATGTCAATTCATCCTTCTCTCTGTTGGGCTTGAAAACACCACTATCAGCTTCTTCCCTAGCACGAGCTAGTCTCTGTGTTGCTCTCTCAATTTTTTGGCCGAAAATTAGCTTGCAGTGTCTGGGTCTAGGCTTCCCCCATGAGCGTAGAACCAATTCTTCGCGTGTTGAGGCCAGTTCTTCTCTATTGTTTCAGGTATGATTCCCTTGGCAGTAATCTCTGCTTCTAGGTTCTACCACTTGGGAATAGCACTCCTATAACCACCTGATCCCATGCGATGATGGTATTGCTTCTGTCGGGCATTCTGCTGATTCCTCATCACATGTTCCTCACTCTCTTAAGATGTCTTGTATTCTACAAAGTCATCCCAATGGGACTCCAACTTGACAAACGCCTTAGCATTGAAATCCGGCGTATCATTCTACAAACTCTGAAACAATGTTGCCATCTTCTTCATTGTCCAATCCCTCACTAGCTCCTTCAAAGCATCATCTGCTTGTAATGTGAAATGCTGAGTGATATCTCTCCAAGCTAGGTTCTTGTCACGATCAGATACAAAACTAACATTAGGAGCGGATATCTTTTGCTTCCATTCACGAGCACTAACTAGGATCCTATCCCTTACAATGACCCCACATTGATTGATATATGTTTGAGCATGTGGTCCTAATGGTTTGCCAGTGTTGGTGTCGAATTCTAATATTATGAAATGGCCCTCTAATGGCTTTTTTGGCCCTCGGACTTTCCTACTCTTGCCGGTGGTTGATGTAGATCTAGAGACCGGCTACATGAGTAGAAACACAATGATTAACAACAAATATACGTACGCATGCATCTATAAGAGATGATAGATAATCGAATATACCTTGCCAGTATTTTCTTGCGCGACAATTTGTTAATCTTCAACCACCGGGATATTCAGGATATCCTCATAATCAGCAAAATACTGACTCGTGTCATCTACATCCACATTGGTGCCGGCGTTGATAATATCCGCCATTATGTCATCATTCAAGTTATCATCCGGAGCAGCCATTTGTATCTTCAAGATAACACATAGATAGAATTACTATGGCACATAACATAAGTACTTGTGATAACACATATAGAATTACTAAATCTAATTAAATATAATAACACATAATATTTCATAAGGATAAACAATAATAAGGTATAGGCTTTGGAATCGAATCAAAAACACTTTCGATCCAAAAATATGAAAATAAGTACATGTATATATGCACATAGAATGATACAGTTTTCTCTCTCTCTCAACACATAGAAATAAGTGCATATGTATATATCTCTAGATATGCATGTGATAACACATAGAATGTCTCTCTAGATACAATTTTCTCTCTCTCTCAACACATGGAAATAAGTACATGTATATATACACATAGAAATAATTAATTACATATGTATACATATAGAATCTCTCTCTAGATATGCATGTGATATAGATAGAATTACTAATAAAATATCCAAGTGATATATAGATAGAATTGCTAAAATAAAATTAAATCTAATTAACATATATATAGAGAGATAGAATATATAATTACTAAATCCAATTAAATATAATAAACATATATACATAGATAGAATTACTAAATCAAAATTAAATCTAATTAACATATATATAGAGAGATAGAATATATAATTACTAAATCCAATTAAATAAATTTAACATGAAATTAGTTAAACTAGTAATAGATAATATATTTTAATCTAACATATATCAAAAACTATAATAAAAACATCCTAAAAAAACTATCTAACTAAAGTACTAATTAAATTTTAATACATTTAAATCTAACATATATAAAAAACTATCTAAAAACTAACTAAAAAACTAACAATAAACTACTAATTAAATTTTAATACATTTTAATCTAACATATATATATAAAACTATCTAAATAAACTAGTAATTAAATTTAACATACATTTTAATCTAACATATATATCAAAAACAATCTAAAAAAACTAGAAACTTTGTAAAAAAAATATGGCCGAGAGCAGCTAGCTAGCAGGCTAGCTGGGGTGGTTGGCGGGCCGGGCAGGGCGTGCTGGCCAGCCACGGGGCCGAGCTGAGCACCTCGCGTGAGGACGACGTACGGCGGAGACGGCGAGATCGATGCGGGCGGATTGGCGTAACCGGGCGAGGGACGACGACGGCGCGGCGCGGCAGACGAGCTCGACGGCCACCGGGCGGGGCTCGACGACAAGGCCGGGCGGGAAGCGGTCGGCGACGGAGGGTGGGCTTGGGGGCGGCGGTGGAGATGGGATGCGGCGGAGAGACGGCGCGCGATGCGGGCTGGGCGGATGGCGCGGCCGGGCGAGGGTAGATGACGACGGCGGCGCGGCAGAGACGAGCTCGACGGCCGGGCGGCGCTGGGCGACGGAGGCGAGATCGAAGATGGCGGTGGCGGCGGCGATGATCGACGTGTAGATCAAAAAGTAGAAGATGAACAGAACAGAAACCGTTCGATATATATAGGCCGGGACTAAAAGCCATTTAGTCCCGGATGGTAAGCCGAACCGGGACTAAAGGTCCATCCCTTTAGTCCCGGTTCGGCTTACCAGCCGGGACTAAATGGTGTTTGTCCCGGTTGGTGTTATCAGTCGGGACTAAATGTATTTTTGGGCGAGCACTGAAATTGCCGCCCACCCTTTAGTCCGGTTCCTGGCTTGGGCCGCGACTGAAGGTCTGAAAATTTTGGCAGCCCACCACAGTAATTGAAAAGGCCTGGGATTTTGATTTTGTTCTCCTTGTTTAATACTAGGTTAATCAATTAATTCTATAGCAACTTCAAAACTTTGCAATATTTATTTTAAAAAATACTATTGATTAACTAATTATTTATTGTAAATAGGAAAATTTTGTAACCTAAAGTTTTTAATTTTTTTTATGAATATAAAATATAAATGTTACTAATACTAAGTATTTTGTTAATGCAAAAATATATTTGTAACTTAAAATTACTAAAACTAATATTATTCGATAGGAAATTTATTATCACATTATTGTAACGTCAATGTTTCAATTTTTCTCGGTTTTTGACCAAAATTGACAGGAAATTTTTGTTGAACCTATAAAAATAAAGAAAATGTAGTATTTTTATTCTACAATTTTTTCAAATGAAAAAATGACATATATAAGGATTGTAGATCTTGATGAGTTGAACAAACTTAATATTCAAAACTTTTCAATTTGAGACAATCTAGGGTTCGAAAACTAGTTTGTAGGCGTCAAAATTTAAAAATCATAAATTTGAACCATCTAAACTTTCTCAAATTGAATTTTGACCAAAACAACAATTGTATATCTTGATGATTTGAACAAACTTGGTATTCAAAACTTTTCAATTTGAGACAATCTAGGGTTCCGAAAACTAGTTTGTAGGCGTCAAAATTTAAAAATCACAAATTTGAACCATCCAAACTTTCTCAAATGGAAAGTTGACCAAAACAACAATTGTAGATCTTGATGAGTTTAACAAACTTGGTATTCAAAACTTTTCAATTTAAAGTCATTTATAGTTCATAATACTAGAGTCAATGTGTTGTTTTTTCATTTGACCAAATTTGAGTTGGTCAAACTTGCTCAAATGAGATACTAAATGACCTCAGATGAAAAAACTCTGAATACCAAGTTTGATCATCTCAGCAAGATCTACAATTGTGACATAGATCATTTTCCCATTTGAGAAAATTTTATCAAACACTAGTCACAAATTTTTGAATCTCATATAGACTTTCTGAAACTATGTCACACACTTGTGAAATTTGAAACATATATTAAACATGCATCGTTGTATCATGCGGGCACAATAGTGAATTTCTTTTGACGTATGACCCTTGGTTATGATCTTGTCGTAACCATGGAGTGTCTTCATCATTTAACATGATGCTTGGATCTTTCTTCACTATGAATGGTGGAATTCGGACATTTATTTCATAATCTTCTGACATGTCTGACTTGTCTTTAATTTCCACTATATTTATTTTCCTAGAAAGAACTATGTGGCACTTTGGCTCATTGATCATTGAGTTGATGTCTTCGTTTTTTCGTATCTTTGATTTTGTAGACATGTCTTTCACATAGAACACCTGACTCACATCGGTAGCAAGGACCAATGGTTCCTCTTTGTACCCAATATTGTTGAGGTCCACTATTGTCATTCCATACTCTTTGTCGACTGTTACCCCTCCTCCGGTTAGCTTCACCCATTAGCACCGGAACAAAGGGACTTTAAAATTAGGTGCGTAGTCTAGTTCTCATATCTCTTCTATGCGGCCATAATATGTTTGTATATTCCCATTTGGATCTATGCCATCTATGCGAACACCACTATTTTGATTGGTGCTCCTTTTATCTTAGGCAACTGTGTAAAATGTATTCCCATTTATCTCGTATCCTTGGTACGTGAGGATATGCCACGATGGTTGCCTAGCCAACAAATATAGTTGCTCATCAATATTGTCATCGCCTTGACATTCTTTTCACAACCAACCACTGAAACTTTCCATGTGCTGACGCCTAATCCAAGCTTCAGTCTTCCCTGGAAACTTGGATCGTAAGAACTCCTTATGTATCTCGATGTACGGATGCACCAATGACGAGTTCTAAAGAACTGTGTAGTGTGCTTTATTGAAATAATCGTCTTCCATGCCGATATATGTTTTCTTCCCTAAAGTTCCTTTACCACTAAGTCTCCCCTCGTGTCGCGATTTGGGAACGCCAATCGGGGCAAGGTTAGGAATAAAGTCAACACAGAACTCAATGACCTCCTCTGTTCCATAGCCTTGGGCGATGCTTCCTTTAGGCTTAGAATAGACTTTCACATATTTCTTCAAGACTCCCATAAACCTCTCGAAGGGGAACATGTTATGTAAGAACACAGGTCCAAGAATACTAATCTCCTTCACCAAATGAACTAGGAGGTGTGTCATGATATTAAAGATGGATGGAGGGAACACCAACTCAAAGCTGACAAGACATTGAACCACATCATTCTATAGAGTAGCTAGTTCCCTTTGGATTGATTGCCTTCTCGAGAAATTGCATTGAGGAATGCACATAGCTTCACGGTGGCTAGATGTACATGTGGAGGTAGAATTCCTCTTAAAGCAACTGGAAGCAATTGCGTCATAAGCACGTGATGATCTTGGGACTTTAAGTTTAGGAATTTCTTCTCCGCACATTTATTATACCCTTTATATTGGAGGAGAATCTCGATGGGACCTTGATCTCGCTTAGACATTCGAACATGATGTCCCTCTCTTCTTTGCTAAGCGTGTAGCTAGCAGGACTTAAGTAATGACGTCCATCATCTATCTTCTTTGGATGAAGGTTGTCTCGTTCTTTCATGCCCTGCAAGTCCTGGCGTGCTTCAAGTGAATCCTTTGGCTTCCTATACACACCCATGAATCCTAACAGGTTCACACAAAGATTCTTTGTCAGGTGCATCACGTCGATTGCGTTGCGGACCTCTAGGACTTGCCAATAGGGTAGCTCCCAAAAGATGGACTTCTTCTTCCACATGGGTGCGTGTCCCTTAGCATCTTTGGGAATAGATTCGCTGCCTTGTCCCTTTCCAAATACTACTTTCATATCCTTGACCATTGCGAGTACATCTTCCCCGGTTCGGTTATGAGGATTCTTCCGTTGGTCTGACTTACCTTTAAAATGCTTCCCTTTCTTTTTTACTTGGTGATTCAAAGGAAGGAATCGACGATGGCCAAGGTACACGACCTTTCGACATCTTTTCAAATATATAATGTCAAGGTCATCAAAACAATGTGTGCATGCATTATATCCTTTGTTTGTCTGACCTGAAAGATTACTTAAAGCATGCCAATCATTGATTGTTACGAACAACATTGCTCGTAGGTCAAAGTGTTCTTGTTTGTACTCATCCCAGACATGTACACCTGGTTTATTCCATAAAACTAGAAGTTCTTCAACTAATGGCTCAGATAGACATCAATGTCGTTGCCAGGTTGCCTCGGACCTTGGATGAGGATCGACATCATAATGAACTTCTGCTTCATGCATAACCATGGAGAAAGGTTGTAGATACATAGAGTAACTGGCCAAGTGCTATGACTAGTGCTCTGCTCCCCAAAAGGATTCATACCATCTGTACTTAAGGCGAACCTTAAGTTCCTAGCCTCATTTGCAAACTCTGGAAATTCCCTGTCTATCGCTCTCCACTGGGACTCATCAGCTGGGTGTCTTAGCATATTGTCTACCTTACGGTCTTCTTTATGCCACCGCAACAACTTTGCATGGTCTTTATTTCTGAACAAACATTTTAAGCATGGTATTATAGGAGCATACCACATAACCTTGGTAGGGATTTTCTTTCTAGGATGTTGTTCACCCTCGACGTCACCAGGATCATCGCGCCTAATCTTATACCGCGATGCTTTACATACCGAGCATTCATCCAAATCCTCGTATTCATTGCTATGGTAGAGGATGCAGTCATTAGGACATGCATGTATCTTCTGGATTTTTAATCCCAAAGGGCAGACAACCTTTTTTGCTTCGTACGTAGTGGTGGGCAATTCATTTGGCTTCGGAAGCATCTTCTTTATGAGGTTCAATAAATTCCCAAATGCCTTGTCGGATACACCATTATTTGCCTTCCATTGTAGCAATTCCAGTGTTGTACCTAGCTTTTTTTGCCCCACTTCGGCCGTCGGGTATAGCAACTTCCTATGATCCTCAAGCATGCGCTCGAACTTAACTTTCTCTTTTTCACTTTCGCATTCTTGTTGTGCATCACGAATGCCATCGCCAAGAGCATCACCGAGATCATCTTCTGCCGCTACCTCTTCTTCATCTCCCCCCATTGTAGTATCATCAAAGGCACCATACTGAGCAATAATGTCATCAATTTCTAAATCTTCTCCTTCACCTTCTTCCATCATGACCCCGCTTTCTCCATGCTTAGTCCAACATATATAGTTTGACATGAAACCTGACTTAAGCAAATATGAATGAAGACTCATTGAGCTTGAATATTCCTTTAAATTCTTACATAGGGCACATGGACAGTATATGAAACCATCCCGCTTATTTGCCTCGGCCACACCTAAGAAATAGTGCACCCCCTCAATAAAGTCTTGGGAGCGACGATCGGCATTGTACATCCAATGGCGTGACATAATCTGCATTACACGACAAATTATGAAAACCTTGAACATAATTAAGTATTTTATTACACAACATAGATGACACACACACGGTTGATTAATTAACTAAGCCTGGCTACAACGTAAGCAATCCCAACTATCACTAAACAAACTAAAACTACAATGCACTTTAGTAACATAATTATTTTGTGACCGTACGCAACTAAAATAGACAAATCATTCGTTTGTTGAATATCAATAAGCTTCTCCTGCTGGCTCACTGCCTCATCATTAGCAGCCGCTACCTCAAGCGCACCCGAATTCTGCACGTATGTAGCATAATCTTCCTCCCAGTACCAACCATCACATCCATTGCCCTCCCACTGAAATTAAAGCCAAAAAATATTTAGTCAAAAATATTCAAGAAAAGTAGGTCAATTAGCCATAATAGTCAAATGCGTAAGAAACTCACATCGCGATCCGGGCACTTGTAGAAAACACAACCCTTGTTGGGTCCCTGCCTCTTGACTCGGTACACCATCACAATCTTCTGCTTACACTTGCCGCAGATAATGAGAGGGAGTTCTGGCCTCAGTCGTTTTGCAACCGAACGAGAGGCCGAGGATCCGGTACCAGTTGTCATCTACTTTCTATACTTATTTTTGCAAACTAGTGTAAATTTCACATTTTCTAAAATAATATATTTAAACAAAACTAAAATTATTTATTTATCTAACTGAACCATGAAATATGTACTATGTATAATAGTAAAATACTAAACTATCAAGTGATTTTACTATTGTAAATCATCATGTGATTTTGAGCTAAAAATGACATAGAAATCATAATCAAATCCACCATATTAAGTTACTTTCTATACTTATTTTTGCAAACTATTGTAAATTTCTCATTTCTAAAGTAATATATTAAAAAAAATAAAATATTTATTTATCTAACTAAACCATGAAATGTACTACATATACTAGCAAATGAACTAATTTAACTTTTGTTTATCCAAACATATATGCAAATCATCATGTGATTTTGAGCTAAAAATGACATAAAATCATAATAAAGTCCAACATATAAAGTTACACATGCATCTACATCGCAAAATGAGATAAGCTACTGATAAAACATAAGAGGATTAAGTTTGTTACCTCCAAAATCGAAGAGCAACACCAATAGAGGGGGAGAGAGCAAGAACAACAGCAAGCTGAAGAACAGAGGCAGTGAGTTTGAATGGAAGGGCTTTGGCTCGGGGAGGAAGAAATGAGCTGGTCTATAGGCCGGGATAATTAGTCCCGGTTAGGAGGCTAAACTGGGACTAAAGATTAATCTTTATTCCCGCGACATCACTCAAACCGGGACTAAAAGCTTTAGTCCCGGCTGTTATTACCAACCGGGACTAAAGGTTACCTTTAGTCCCGGTTGGTAATACCAGCCGGGACTAAAGATCCCTGCCCCACGGACGACCGTTGGGCAGGAACCTTTAGTCCCAGGGGCAAAAAATGCCGAGGCTAATACCAAATTGGGACATCGTTCTAAAGTCTGTTCTCTAGTAGTGCTCATTCCTCGTCCCCTTCCCCATGTTCTCCATCGGTGACGGAAGTGCTGTCATCCACACCAACAACATCAAGCACCATCACTATCTCTCTTTGTCTCTCTAGCGATCTACTGGTAGGGTGGTCGCGGATAAGGAGCTCGCCATCCTAGATCTGCCCAAGCTACCATCTAGCTCATCACATTCGCTCATGCTCCCTCTCCCTGTGTCTCTTTTGTTGCATAGTCCCTATAGGTCGTGTTGGCCGACCTCACTTTCACGATTCACCGTCAAAAGAGTCGTCCCAACACAACTAACAACTTAGATATGGGAAGCGGATGCGTCCCCTTCATTTGAGGGAGAGGAGGCTTAATCTATATCTATTCTCTTATAAAGCTAATCTATACTACATGTTCTATCTCAACATATGAGACATTCATATATCATCTTTCACTAATAGTCATGTCATGCCACTAACTTCCAACCTCTTAATGCAAGCTATCCACATCAACTCAAGTTCTATCTCAACATGCAAGTCATTCACAACATCTTCCACTAATAGCCATGCCATGCCACTAACTTCCAAGTTCCAACCTCTTAAACGTCATCTCAAGTTCTATCTCAACATGAAAGACATCCAAATCATCTTGCACTAATAGCCATGTCATGACACTAACTTACAACCTCTTAATGCAAGCTGTCCACGTTATCTCAAGTTCTATCTCAACTATATCTCTTATAAAGCTAGTCCCAACAACATATTATATCTTAGCATGCAAGACATCTACATCATCTTTCACTAATAGTCATATCATGTCACTAACTTCCAACCTCTTAATGCAAGCTAACCACGTCATCTCAAGTTCTCTTAATGCATGCAAGCCAGCTAGTGTTGTTTAGTACTATAAGATAAATAGATGTATAACAGTAAAATAAGGTAACATACGGGTACGCACCGCTATTTAAGGGACCAAAACCAGCAGAGCCTCGCTCAACGCAGTATATATACAGGCTGCTGCTCTATCTCCATCGTCATATATATCTCAGACGGACCCTTCAGCCATCGTCAACGTCGTCACGCAGCCATGCAATCGGCGAGCTTGGCACGCGGCAACAGCCGCCTCCACACAGCGGCTGCAACCTGCCCTTCCATCGCCCTTCGTCCTGGCAATCTAAGGTAACTAGTGTAGTACTACGGAGCTGTCAAGTGTGTGCATGTCTTGATTATCTGAAATTTTATTCTTGTTATATATATACATTCAGCAGTATTTCTATATTGAATTAGAATCGATGGACGTTTAATTTGCTTTTTTTCCCCTATCTACAATCGTGAAAGATGTGGATCGCCGCTACGGCTAGTATGTCCGCGCCTGGTTGTGGCTGCAGCCGCGAACGGCGGCGTCCACTCGTTGAGTCCTACATCAGCAGGGCCAGCTGATCAGCAGGAATCTCACAGGTCCGCCAGAATATCTCTGTATGCATATCACCGATTGTCTCTTCCATCTTTTGCATATTTCTCTTCTCAATTAACGAACGACAGGTGACAGCTTTACTAGCTGTGGGAATAAGCAGTATAGCCGGCGCACGTTGGCGGAATCCATCAGCTATCATGTATGGAGAAGTCGCACAGCCAGCGGAAGGGAGTCATATGACTTTTGGTGGCACCGGACGGCCGGTCACCGCCTCACCGGTGTGAGCGGGACGGGCATTGTGGGCAGATGGCGGCATGGGATGTTGGGATGGGAGCGAGGGACGGACGGCACAATCTGCCTAGCGTTAGTATGTGACGAAGGGGCACTAATTATGGCGACAAAAATCGCGCCAGAGCCTAAAACACACGTCCTATCTGCACCAGATTAGAGCATCTCTAGCACTACTACATAAAATAGGTCTCCTATTTTTTTATGGAAAGGTAGCCACATATTTTGATACACTACTCATTTTTTGTTGTTTCCTTCGACAGCACTACCTAAAACAGGCACCCCAGATCCATCCTAGTAGTCTACTAGAGAATGACATGTCGGACCTACATGTCATCCTCTTCCTTCTCACATCGCCGTAGAAAAACTCAGCCATCTCCCAGTAGGCTCGCCATGGCCTCTAGGGAAGAGCCGATGGATGACGTGGGAAGAGCTGATGGGGATGGGAGAGGAAGCCGGTGTGGTGCTCCTTGGGGACATGCTACGGCCTCCAGCGGGGCGCTCCCTATGGACTCGCCATGGCCACTAGCGGGTCGAGCATCCTCCGAATGGAGGCAACAGCAGGAGGTCGTGGCGGCGGGGAGGATGCACGACAGGCCGGCAGTGCTGGAGAGGAGTAGTGGACCGGGGGCAGCGGCGACGGACGCACTCGCGAGCAGTAGCCTGCGGAGGGGAACTGCCAAAAAAAATTTAGGTAGCTTTGTGTTGGACCGGACCAACAGAATTGGATAGTGGAGGGGAAAAGTAGGGGGGCCAACAAAAGTAGAGGCCCTAGTAGGTACCATGTTGGTGTGGATTTTTTTCTCCTCCACTCAAAAGTAGAGTAGGGCCTTGTTTAGGTGGCCTATTAAAGATGCTCGGCTCACAACCCAAATTTGAGGAAGAGATATTGGTTGGTTTAAGGTGGTGTTAAATTTGAGAGGTTGAGTAGCAAAATGGCTGGAGGAAGACTTTTTTTATACACCTTAATGTTTATTATATAGGGGTTTAAATAAGAATGCCCTTGGAGATTATCAGTTTGTAATATTTTCATTCATTCAAAAGAGAAGGGCATGCAAGAAGTACAGTACATGCTGTTTGGAGGCCCGGCCAAACACATCAAACTTTAGCCAACAAGTCCGCTCAGAATCTTTTTGAAAATATAAATAACGGTTTTATATATTTGCAGACCCTGACTAGAAAATTTCTACGATAAATAAATTTAAAGATTTTATAAAATTTCAGAAGAGAATAGTAAACGATAATTTTTGGTTTTCTTACTTAGATTTTATTTATAAATAAAAATGCATGTTTGTTGCAGCGAATTCCGGCAGCAATGGCGTAACGGCGGCCCTGCGTGTGTGCTTGGCGTCAGCACAGCTAACCCTGGCAATTGCATTCAGCAAGATGACTACACTGACTGGTACTTCCGTATCACCAAGAGTGATCATCTAACACACACCAAAGCAATCATGAAGAAAATGTGTAAGTGATTTACTTTATTCCATTCTCCTTGTACTAGAATTACCATATCAGATGACTGCACAAAAATAGATACAGGGAGTAGTTGAGTAGTACAACACTCATTTAAATGGTAAATTCAGGGCGACCATGTCGTTTAGACATCATCAGCATGTCAGTAGAGTTTACTCTTTTTTTTTTGTTGGTGTAGTATTGAGGCCAGAGGTTTAAACAGCATTTAAATGGTAAATTCAGGGCGACCATGTCATTTAGACACTAAGGCCTTTGTTTGGATGTAGTCGGATTCACATCAATCCACATGTGTTGGGTGGATTGGGATGAAATTAAATTTCACTTCAATCCACCACAACACATGTGGATTGAGGTGAATCCGATAACATCCAAACAAGGTCTAAATAGTTTTCACCATCTAAACCATAAGAAAATGGTCTGAGTGGATGGATTAGCGAAAAATCTGATTACATAGATCAAACTGCCGTTCTATTTAGTCAGTAGGAGGATTTGTGCACCCACGTCAACTTGCACAACGAGTTCAACATACTAGTCATTCTGTGCCAAGATGATATCAAAGCCGACCCTCTTTTCCAGTGCGTAAGCATAGGTAACAGTACCAAACGCTTGGTTTCAACCTCCGCTCCCTCACGTCATCTTCTACCTCCTTTTTATCTTCAATCTCCATCCCATCACCCACCCCACCCCACTGCTGCCTACCTCACCCACCACACTGGCTAGCGGTGTCCCCCTCACCGGCCACGCCATCCACCAGCGTCCATGCCACCAGCTGCGCCGCCCACAGCAAGCCCACTCTCGCTCCTCCTTCCCGCCGTCCCCTAATCTCAATCAGAGGAGCAAGATGCCACTTTTCTCACCCTCACCACTGGCTTTTCCCAATCGGTTGTCCACTGTCACTAGTAGAGAAACGACTTTTGATCCACTTCGAAATTTGGCTTTAGTCCCAGTATTTTTCGCGCCCGGGACTATAGAAACCTTTAGTCCCGGTTGGTAGCTCCAACCACGACTAAAGGTCCCTGCCCAACGGTTACCGAGGTGTGTCAGAGGCATGTCAGTGTGAGAATATTTAGTCCCGGTTTGAGACATGAACCCGACTTTTAGTCCCGGTTTGAAACACGAACCTAGACTAAAGATACCTTTAGTCCCGGTTTATGTCTCAAACCCGGACTAAAGGTGTCTCCAAACTGAATTTAAAAGAAAAGCATATCTTATCTAAGTTAGATGTGTGGTTGTAGGTGAGATGGTAACGCGTACAAGAGCTGAAGTGGGAGGTCGTAGGTTTGAATCTCCACAGCTGCAACTTTTTTTTACCCAATAAACACCTCTACTCCCGGTTGGAGGAACGGGACAAAAATCAAGACCTTTAGTCCCGATTGCATAGTCCCGGTTCCAAAACCAAGATTAAAGGGGGTTGAGAACCGGGACTACAGCTAGATTCTCTACTAGTGTGTCGCTCGCTAGGTGGCACCCTCGCCGCCTTGCTCACTGCCCCACAAACCACCACAATCAGACCCATCACTTCTAAGCAAGGAAGACACTAGAGACGTACCAAAGCTGCAAACCCTAACCCTAATGCTAAACTCTACTACCATGCCGCCACTAGCCACGCCGCCACCATCCACCCCGCCACTCCACCCTAGTCCTCCCCTAACATGACTCGAGAGATGAAGTGGCACACACCACCCGTTGTCTATCCAATCGCTCATGCGTCTGCGCGTTGGCAAAGGGTTATGGGGCTCGATTTTTTATGAAGCGATGGAACAATGTCTTTTCCAAAAATGGTTCTCTGTCGATCCAAAGACTACTAAATGATCGGAAGTGGGCATGGAGATGCATCTTGGTGCCTTGCGGTGGTTAGGGGCTTGGTGGATTTATGCTACTATAGGAATTAACCATTACTCTCTCTGTCCAACAAAAAAAAAAGCAATTTTCACTTCCCAATGAGTTTGACCAAATTTTTATAAAAATATCACTAAAATTTGTGATACCAAATAAACAACATTAGATTAGTTATGAAATATATTTTTATGGTAAACCTATTTGAAGATATAAATATTAATACTATTTTCTATAAATTTAGTCAAACTAAAGAAAGTTTGACTCATCACAAACCTATAATTATGGCCTTCTTTTTGGGTTGTTAGGCTTTATTAATTTGGTTGTGGCTATTCATTTTGTTACAAGGGCATGAACATATTAATATGAAATTACAAGACACGGATGTAACAAACAATTTATTTCTATTTTTAATACAATGACACCCAAATCTACTGTGCAAGAATATGCAGCTGGTTTTGTGCAACTTTGTGTGGTATTAGAGCCAAAGGCGACGACCTCTCGAGTGAAAAGTTTAGCAGCAACGATGGCAATTAGAAATGCACTTACCATGGTGTCTTGTTTACATGTCTCTCAGGTGAGAAGATGAAGGTAAAAAAACGCTACCTGCAAGTCAACGAGGAGCTCTTCCATGAGCACCCCGAGTTCTTGGACCCTGCAGCCC
Source organism: Miscanthus lutarioriparius (assembly GCA_904845875.1). Classification (NCBI taxonomy): domain Eukaryota; kingdom Viridiplantae; phylum Streptophyta; class Magnoliopsida; order Poales; family Poaceae; genus Miscanthus; species Miscanthus lutarioriparius. The sequence goes on from CAJGYO010000010.1 coordinate 53,897,622, forward strand.
CAACTCTGCCCGGCAAGCTAGCCGTCGTGGCCAATGTTATGCCAGGACTTGTGGCTGCTGCCGCAGAGAAAGCCATCGCCGAGTGGGGCCGCCCGGCCGGAGACATAACCCACCTCGTCTTCGCCACCAGCACCAGCGCCCAACTGCCCCACATCGACCTCCGCATCGCATCTCTTCTCGGGCTCAGCGCCACCGTGCAGCGCACGGCGATCTGCTTCCACGGCTGCAGCGGCAGCTCCGCCGGGCTCCGCATCGCCAAGGACATCGCCGAGAACAACCGCGGCGCGAGAGTCCTCGTCGCCTGCGCGGACATGTGGAGCGTCATGGATGGCTACGCCGCCATCCCTGACGCCGCCCAAGAACGCTACGGGATCATCGGCCGCGCCCTTTTCGGCGACGGCGCCGGCGCAGTGGTCGTCGGAGCCGACCCGCGGGCAGGCGTTGAGCGCCCGATCTTCGAGATGGTGTCGGCGTCGCAGGCCACGCTGCCCGGCTCGGACCGCGCGGTCGCCGCCGAGCTCACGAAGGACGGCATGGAGTACCGCCTCGAGTTCGGCGAGCTGGCGGCGCAGGTCGGCGGCAACATCGAGCGGTGCCTGGTCGACGCGGTGTCGCCGCCGCTCGGCATTGGTGGTGTTGGCTGGAACTGGAATAACCTCTTCTGGGTGGTGCACCCCGGTGGCCCCGCGATCATGGACAGCTTCACGGAGGCTCTGGGGCTAGAGCCCGGGAAGTTGGCGGCCAGCCGGCGGGTGCTCAGCGAGTACGGCAACATGACGGGCCCGACTACGATCTTTGTCCTCGACGAGGTGATTCGCCGTGGCCAGCGAAACCACGAGGAGGGGAGCTGCGAGTGGGGGCTCATGGTGGGGTTCGGCCCGGGGTTCACAATCGAGGTGATGGCGTTGCATGCGTGCAATGGTAAGTCCGTCCGACACCAAGACTGAAGAGTAGTTTGTACTTTGTAGTGGGAGCCATTGCGCGGAAAGGGAAGCTGAAAACACTGTTGTTCTTCTCACTACATTGATAAGTCACAAGAACAAGATGTTCAGTCATCAATACATATATGTTCCTGTTTTGTAACTAAACGCATGCATGAACATATTATGCATGAATTCTACATGCCTCACGGAAGCGGCCTTTTACTCGTGTGTCAGTACGTTTACTTCTTTCCTGTGAAAAGAAATAAATAAACTATGCTGTGTGTTTTGTGTCATCTTGCTTTGCCAAAATATATCGTTGCTACAGATCAAATCATATGTTTGGTAGTGGTGGATAATCTTTCGGGCACTTTAATTTTGTCACCTATTAACCTGGTAGTCTATATGTAATTAATATGGAGAATTCTTTTATTGGCCAAACAGCATCTCGAGAACTACTACCTAAAACAGGGCCCCAACTTTTGTATTTGATGGCCACCTATTCTGGTACTACTCATTTTTTTATTGTTTCCTTTGGCAGCACTACCTAAACCAGGCCACCAAATCCATTCTAAGTAAAGAACGACATGTGGGACCCATATATCATTCTCTTCCTTCCCTCCTCATCATAAAAAAACTCAGCCATCTCATCGCTGAAAAGGGCTGCCCCCGCCGTAGGGGCGTCCACCACCGAGAAAGGCCAAAAGAAGCCGGGCGACAGGAGGAGGTGCCGAATCTGCCCTCGCTGGAGCCGAAGAGGTTGCCGACGGTGGTGGGAAAGGGGCCGGTTGTGCTGCCCTCACTCACCGGCTTGGTGCCGCTGGACCAAGGTCGGACAAGGAGGAGGCCACCTGGATAGGGGAGGAAGGAAGCCGCGTCGGCATGGAGAAAGGCGGGGGGCGAACGGATCCAGCCTCACTGGACCTGTGGACAGCAGTCGTGGCGCCCTCACTCGCTGACTTGGTGCCGCTGGACCCGGGCCAGACAGGGAGGAGGCTGGGGCTGACCGGATCCAGCCTCACTGAACTTGTGGACAACGGTCGCAGCCGCAGAAGGGCGCCGGCGAGGTGCCCAACAGGAATAAGTAGTGGGAGGAGAAAAGTATGTGGCCAACAAAAGTAGGGGCTCTATTAGGTAGTCTGTTGGAAGGGATTTTTTTGCTCCACTACTCAAAAATAGAGTAGGGGTCATGTTTAGGTAGCATGCTAGAGATGCTCTAAGATATAATAGATTTCCCATTCGCTTGTGATAGTGGTGTGAAAGGATCAAGATGCCCTAAAGAGGGGGTGAATTGGGCTAATTCTAAAATTCTTTGCAATAATTAAACCCTGCGGTTAGTCCACTTCACCCCTTGTGCCTAGAAAGTGTTCCTATTGTTCTATCGCACAAAAGTTTAGCAACCTATGTTCCAATCATACTCTAGCATGGCAATTCTATGAATGTAATGACAAGAATTGAATTGCTCAAAGTAAATGCTTAAAGTAAATAGAGAAGGAAGAACGCGGCGATGTTTTGCCGAGGTATCGGAGAGTCGCCACTCTCCACTAGTCCTCGTTAGAACACCAGCGCAAGGGTGTAGCTCCCCCTTGATCCATGCAAGGATCAAGTGTTCTCTACGGATTGATTCTTCGACACTCCGTCGCGGTGAATCACTAGGCTTGATATCTTCCATTTTTATCACCATCTTGTGGCACACTTGATGAAGAAGGTGGATTAATCACTTGTACATCATCTTCATCATCATTAGGCTTGATATCTCTAACCGGAATATTCTTCATGGCCTCCCTCAATGGTTCATCACCTACATCATCAAGATTCTCATGTGCTCCTTGGGAGCCGTTAGATTCATCAAATTCTACATCATATGTTTCTTCAACCAAGCCGGTGGCATGATTAAATACTATATATGCTTTAGACTTTGATGAGTAACCAACAAGAAAACCAATATCACAATATCTTTGAAACTTCCCTAGGTGTTGCCGCTTCTTGTAGATGTAGCATTTGCAACCAAACACCCAAAAGAAGGAGACGTTCGGCTTCTTCTCATTGAGCAACTCATAAGGTGTCTTGCCAAGAAACTTTTGAAGGAATAGGCGGTTGGATGCATAGCATGCGGTGTTGATAGCTTCCGCCCATAGAGCTTTGGGGGTGTTGTACTCATCAAGCATTCTTCTTGCTAGTATGATTAATGTCTGGTTCTTTCTCTCAACTACACCATTTTGTTGAGGAGTATATGTTGCGGAGACCTCATGCTTGATCCCAACTTTATCACAATAGGCTTCAATATTTGTGTTGTCAAATTCTTTTCCATTATCACTTCTAATCTTCTTGAGCTTCACTTCAAATTCATTTTGAGCTCTCTTGGCAAACTTTTTGAAGCATGATGTAACTTCAGATTTGTCATGAAGGAAGAATACCCATGTGTATCTAGAGTAGTCATCAACAATCACAAGACAATAAAGATTTCCTCCCAAACTCTTGTATGTTGTTGGTCCAAATAAGTCCATATGTAGGAGCTCTAGCACTCTTGTGGTTGACATGAAAGCTTTTGTAGGATGAGTGTTTGCAACTTGTTTGCTAGCTTGACATGCACTACAAAGCTTGTCCTTCTCAAATTTCACATCCTTCAACCCTCTCACCAATTCATTCTTCATAAGATTCTTGAGTGAACTCATTCCAACATGAGCAAGTCTTCTATGCCATAGCCACCCAAGAGATGTTTTGGTGAATAGGCAAGTCTTCAAGTTAGCATCTTTAGAGGTGAAATCTACTATATATAGGTTGTTGTATCTAAATCCCTTGAATATCACTTGATCATCATCTTTCTTGGATACAACCACTTCCTTCTCGGTAAATAGGCATTGAAAGCCAAGATCACACAATTGTCCAATGGATAGCAAGTTGAAACTCAATGAAGCAACATATAGCACATTTGAGATTGAATGATCATTTGATATTGCCACTTTGCCAAATCCCTTGACTTTGCCCTTTGAGTTATCTCCAAATGTGATTCTTTCTTGTCCATCTACTTCTTCATCTAGTGAGGTGAACATATGAGGATCACCGGTCATATGTTGTGTGCAACCACTATCAATTACCCAATGACTTCCATCGGTCTTGTAGTTCACCTACACACAAGAGATCAAGCTTTAGGAACCCAAACTTGTTGAGGGCCCTTGACTTTCTCAACAAGTGACTTTGCAACCCAAATTTTCTTAGGCCTATTCTTGTTGGGAGGTCCTAAGAACATAACTTTCATCTTTCCACTAGTGTCCTTCCTAAGCATATAATGAGCATTGAAAGCAAAAGGTCTAGCATGCTTGGGCAAGGGTTGTGGTGGTGGAGTTTGACACTCATGGGCAAAGTGGCCTTCTTGTCCACACTCAAAACACTTCTTTGGCTTTGGCTTTTGTTGGTGTTATTGAGCTTGAACCTTCTTCTTCTCTTGATTTGTCACATATCTAATTCCACTTCTATCTATCTTCATGACGGTGTTCATTAGTAGCTCACTTTGAAGATGTTTGCCTCTTGTGAACTTGCTCAATCCAATCTTGAGATGCTCTTTTTACAACTTGAGCTTCTTGTTCTCTTCCTTGAGTGCATCATCATTTTTCTCTTCCTTGAGTCTCTTGTTCTCTTCTTTGAGCTTCTCATTCTCAAGAATCAAATCACCATCATGATCAAAAGTTTCTAGCATAATAGTGTTGTGAGTTTTGAATTCTTCAAAATCTTTCTTGAGCTTTTCATTATCATTCTTGAGCTTGACATACTCATCATAGTCATTGCACTCAACCACTTGATTCCCTTTGCAACTAGAACCTTGCTCAATGCTCTCAACAATTAAATCATCACATGATGTAGCTATATCAATCTTAACAACTTCGTTAGTAGCATCATGTGGCTCATTGGATAAAAATTCTTGAGCGATGACAAGATTATCATGATTGATCTTAAGAGTAGTATATTCTTCTTTTAGCATGTTGTGGCTAGTGATGAGCTCATTGTATATCCTCTCAAGTTTATCTTGTTTTTCTTTAAGCTCTTTTAGAAGATTTGAGCTCCTTGTGTTTGGATGACATAGCATCATTTGCTTCTCTAAGCTCAACACTAGCCTTTTCCACTATGTCACATTTAGCTAAGAGAGAATCATTCTTTGCTTCTAGCTTGTCATTCTTAGCTCTAGTCTTTCTAATGATCTTAGTGTATTGATTTAGCAATTTAACAAGATCATCATAAGAAGGTGATTTAAATTCATCGTCATCACTATCACTATCACTATCATCATTATTAGCATGATCATCACCACTACTATCATCATCATTTGATACCTTTTGTTCACCCTTGGCCATAAGGCATAGGTGTGTTGAGGATGGTAGCGGTGGTGTCGATGAAGATGATGAGGAATCAATCACAATTGCGGCCACCTTCTCATTATCACTATCATCATCGGATGAGCAACTTGATGAATCAATGTCCGTGAGCCAATCACCGACGATGTATGCCTTCCCATTCTTCTTCTTCTTGTGGAAGTCTTTCTTCTTGCCATGTTTCTTCTTGTATGGCTTATTTTTCTTCTTCTCAACTTCATCTTCATTGCTTCAGTCATCTTTCTTGCCCTTGTACTTGTTCTTGTACTTGTCTTTCTTGGGCTTGGTACATTGATGTGCTAGACGACCAAGTTCTCCACAATTGTAGCAATCCATCTCGGAGATTGGCTTCCTTCTTGTGCTAGTGAAGAACTTCTTTTTCTTCCCATCAAACTTGACGCCATTCTTGTTAAGCTTCTTTAGCATCTTGGCGGTTCTTCTCACCATGAGAGCAAGACTTGCATCGTCAACTTCATCATCACTTGAGCTCTCATACTCAATTCTTGCTTTGCCCTTCTCTTGGCTAGCTTTGAATGCTAAGTTTTTGTCTTTCTTCTTAGTAGAGGATGAGCCATCTTGTGGTGTGATGTGCATGTACATTTCATGAGCATTGATCTTTCCCAAGATTTGTGTCGGTGTAGCAGTGGAAAGATCACCTTGATAAAGCACGGTCACAATATGCCCATATTTATCAATGGGGAGGACACTCAAGATTTTTCTTACAACATCGGATGGTTGCATTTGAGTGAGTCCAAGCCCGTTGACTTCCTCTACAAGAACATTCAAGCGTGAGTACATTTCATTAGCACTCTCTTTAGGAAGCATATCAAATAAATTTAGCTTTTTCATGACAAGATGATAGCGTTCCTCATGCTCGCTCTTAGTTCCCTCATGGAGCGCAAAAATGTCCGACCATAGTGCATGGGCGTCCTTGTGGTTCCTCACCCGATTAAACACATCTTTACAAAGGCCTCTAAAGATGGTGTTTCTAGCCTTTGCATTCCATTTTTTATAATTGACCTCATCGCCTTGAAGGTGTGTGGCATCCTGAGGTTTTGGGAACCTTGTGAGGCGGCTCTAAGTATTCCAACATCTAGAGCTTCTAAATACGCCTCCATATGGATTTTCCAATAAGAAAAATCATCCCCCTCAAAGATAGGAGGAGGACCATCCCTATAAGACATCTTTCTCTAGGCGGTTAAGCCTAAACACGTGAGCATGAGGCTCCGATACCAATTGAAAGGATCAAGATGCCCAAGGGGGGTGAATTGGGCTAATTCTAAAATTCTTTGCAATAATTAAACCCTGCGGTTAGCCCACTTCATCCCTTGTGCCTAGAAAGTGTTCCTATTGTTCTATCGCATAAAAGTTTAGCAACCTATGTTCCAATCCTACTCTAGCATGGCAATTCTATGAATGTAATGACAAGAATTGAATTGCTCAAAGTAAATGCTTAAAGTAAATAGAGAAGGAAGAATGCGACGATGTTTTGCCGAGGTATCAGAGAGTCACCACCCCCACTAGTCCTCGTTGGAGCACCCACGCAAGGGTGTAGCTCCCCCTTGATCCACGCAAGGATCAAGTGCTCTCTATGGGTTGATTCTTCGACACTCTGTCGTAGTGAATCACCCACAACCGCTCACAACTTGAGTTGGGTCATCCACAAGCTCTCCGGATGATCACTAAGCTCCCAATCACCACCAAGCCGTCTAGGTGATGGCAATCACCAAGAGTAACAAGCACGAACTCTCACTTGACCACGACAAGCCTAATGAGAAGGGTGGATGCACACTTTGCTACTCTTGCTTTCACTAATGAGGGCTCTCTCTTGGATTCTTAAGTCACAATCACCTCACTAGGACCTTGCTCTTCTTGGCACTCTCAAAGGTGTTTCTCAACTGTTGGAATGAGAAAAAGTACCCCCTCACACAAATGGAGGAAGTATTTATACACCCATGTTCAAAACGAACCATTATGTGCCTCTACAGGGTGACTGGACGCTCCGGTCATGGTGACCAGATGCTCCGGTCAGTTCTCCCCGAAATCGAGTAGTTAAGTGGTGACCGGACGCTGAGCAGCGTCCAGTCAGCACTGACCGGATGCGTTTGGTCACAAAAATCCCTCTCTAGAACCTTACTGGAGTTGACCGGACGCTGGCACCCAGCGTTCGGTCGCTTTTCACTTCAGTGTCCGGTCCCACCAGACAACTTCACCTTGATCAAATGAACTGACCGGACTCTGCGCCAGCGTTCGGTCACACTAGAACCAGCGTCCGATCAACATTTGACCCTCCATTCACTTCCAACTCGCAATCATATGTGAATGAAGTTTGCTCCAATTGATCTTAGGGCTTTTTAGGAGCTACCTAGTGCTAGATTTGACAAGTGTGCACCACACCTAACTCACTAGACTCACCTAGATCAAGCTACCTATCCATATCCCCCTTAATAGTACGGCCAAAGGAAAAACAAAGTCCTAAACTACTCTTTTTTTGTGAATTGTTCTAAACTACTCTAAGTGTCTCTTCAACACCAAACGACACTTAGAACTAGTCCATCCTTAACCTTGTCGTCCATCCTTTGAAAACCGAAAAGATTTCCATCGTAGGGGCATGACAACCATGATTGCCCAATCAATTGCCATTACCATGACCTAACTTAATTGCCTCTGCAAAATACACGTTAGTCATAGTAATCACGTATTGTCATTAATCACCGAAACCCAACTAGGGGCCTAGATGCTTTCATGGTGGGTTGATGATAAGGTTACCCTTGGATACCCAGTGTCTATACTTAAACGGTTAAACATGCACTTATATTGTTTAGGGAGGGGTATGGAGATTGACCATTTGTTTATGAACTTGATTGTTGCATTTCTTATGTGCATATTCATATGCTTTCTTGCATCTGCACAAGTTTTAAAAATTTGATATACATGCTTTTGTGGTGTATGCTAATTATAGAACTTGAATGATGATTTGACAACTAGCTAGCATGCATATATAGGTTGGTAGCTAGATTCAGAATTTTTAAGTGGTACTAGAGCCTTTCTTATAATGTTGATCTCATTAGGTATATGGTGTTTTTGATGCATCTAGCTAACCATGGTGCTAAGGATGGTTGTAAATGTGCACTCCAATTGGTATCACGCTTCAAAGGTCCATTCTTTACACCTTAACATCATTTAGTAGTAACTACTCTCCCACATTTCATATGCACAAACACACTAGCACATATATAGGGGGAGCTAATACTACCAATTCGGGTTTGTAGTACTTGCCCCAATCCATTACACATGGTAAAATTGCTTAGCAAGCAACTCAAATCCAAAAATGAATTTAATTCATATCTTTATGATGGTTGTCATCAATTACCAAAAAGGGGAAGGTTGAGGGGCTATTTGGTTTATAGCTTGGGCCCAGGGATGCTCGCCCAAGCTGGTCCATCTGCCCACCAGGCACTCAAAATCGATGGCCTGGGAACTGCCTGGCCCAAGGACCTTTACCAGGGTTAAAAACCAAACAGCCCCTAAAAGCCCTAATTTGGTTTTGGCTAATTGATGAAACCTATTGGACTAATCATATGCTCTAAGTGCATAGATGAGATAGGTTGGTCCAAGTCCATGGTGGAGCTAGATGGCACTCATGGTGATAGAGATGGCCAAAAGATGATGATCAAGTGGTTCAACATGGAAAAGAAGAAAGAGAAAAACAAAATGCTTGGGCTCAAGGCAAGTATTTTGTTTTGCCAGTCAGGATGCAATAGAGTGCATGATCAGGTTTAGGATAGATAGTAATAGTATTAAGAGAGGTGATCTTATGGCTAATGTGATTATCTAAATGCCACTAGGTGAATTAACTTCATGCATGTGCATTAGGACCTAGTGAGTGCTAACATCCCTGAAAATTAGTTTGAAAAATGCTAACTCAAGTGCACAAGTATGTGATATACTTTGGAGTTGACACTTTTGCACAAGGGATGAAGAAAGGAAGAGATGAAATCCACTGAGTTGTATCGGACACAATAAATGTAAGCATCGGACAAATTCGTGGTGTGTCCAATGGCTAACCTTAACCGAGGCGTGGTGTGACAATGTGCATCGGACGCTGGCGTGGAAGGCATCGGGTAAATGATGTCCGGTCCGATGTGTTTTGGGCAATCTCTGTTTGGAAGAAATAATTCTTTGGATGCTAGAGTAGGCTTCGGACGCTGGCGTGTATATGCATCAAACAAATTGTGAACACGTTCGATGTGACTCAGGAGCTCTCGGTGTTGAATTTACAATGCATCGGGCGCTGGCGACACATTTGTCCGATGGGGCATCAGATGCTCGAGGAGCTAACGTGCGAAGAGCTAGTTGTTGGGTGCCAACGGCTCTCTTCAAATGGTTGGGAAACATGGTGCTTGCTGGTGGCTTTGGACACAAGTGGTATTTATCCGATGGCTATAGTGCCATTGTCCGATGCTCACGCAGAATGCCCAGTGAGGGGAGTAACGGCTGGTGGAGCCTTAGGGGCTCGATAAAAGCGAGTTGGTCGGCACTTGCTCACACTCTTGGCTCTCTAATTTATTGATACACCTTGTGAGCATACTCCATCCTCTTCCACTCATCTAGTTCATGCAGTGATCATCCAAAGTGAGATTGGGAGTGATCCTAGTTGCATTTCCTTAGAGTTGAGGCATCTAGTGGCACTAGTGTGTTGCTGTAGGATTTCTTGTTACTCTTGGTGGTTGCCGCCACCTAGATGGCTTGGAGCAGCGGTGATCGTTGAGCAGAGGTTGGTGATTGTCTCTGGCTCTAATCGATGACTTGTGGGGGGTTTTGTGCCTATTCCCCATGGAAGATCGTGAAAGGCAACTCTATTGGATTGCCCGTGGCTTGTGGATTCTCATTTGTGTTATTCTTATGGTGCCCAAGTGTTGGGCTAGGCGTGTGATGCCTATTAGCGTGTGAGCCACCAAGTGAGTGTATCGCCACAACGTGGACTAAGCTGCCAGCAAGCAACTGAACCATGGGATAAATCTTGTGTCAACATTGGTATTCATTTGATTGTTCTTGCCCGGCTCAGTATATCGCTCTCTCACTTTCATTACTTTCATTGATATACTTGTCTTGTGGTAGTGGTTGTTTACCTTGCTAGTTGAGTAGCTTAGTTGTAACTAGTTATTTAGCTAGCTCACTAGTTGTGGTAAAAGTAGCTACATAGTTTGATTGCTTGTGTGTTTACAACATAGAGATCATAGTGACTAGCATTGTGTAGGTGGCTTGCTAGTGGTAATTATAGTGCTATAGCAAATTGCTATTTCGCCATATCTTATTGTCTAACAAGTTTTTCTAGTGTATTTGTAGAATGTTTATTAGGCTATTCAACCCCCCTCTAGCCATTTAGGACCTTTCAATAGGTTTGTGTGACTTTGTAAACTAGAATTGTTTATGTGAGCTCTACCTGGCATGGCACCTTAGTTGCTCAATTAGGTTATATTTGTAAGGTGTTTGAGAACTTAGATAGAGGGGTGTAGTCTTGGCTAGATCAAATAGTTTTAATTCTACTTTTGTTTCATTTAGCCGGTGCAATTAGTTTTAGAAAGGACTATTCACCCTCCCTCTAGTCCGCCATCTCAACCTATCAGTGTGGGACTGCTTATAATCCTTATCGTTCCAAATGTAGCACCTCCGGGTTAACCCTTTTACACAAAGCGAGGACGAAAGTGAAGAGAGGTGCTATGCGTTTCAATGTGCCGAGCTAGGCCATATAAGCAGTTTTTAGACACGCATGGGGTCTTACAGATTGTATGAATTTTCAACCTGAAATCATTATGGAGTAGAAACATGGCTGCAAACTCATTTTTCTTATGGGTAATAACAGGCATTTTGTGGTGGTTTCTCTTACAAAAGTTAAGTGTTCAAGGTGCTACAACAATATCTTTGTGACGGATTTGAGCTCTTTCGGTTATTTTGTTGGAGGTGGCCTACAACATATATGTTCTTACAAAACCTGACTATCACTTCATTTTCATGGAGGTGACCATCACGGAGTAGTGTTATGAAAGACTAAATGGCAGTTGCCAGCCTCATAAATGCATTGTCCCTAGTGTGTGATTCATGAGGGTTATTGACAAACACATGACACACTTTTTTTGTGGCGGTATTCATATTTTTGTGAAAAAACTTAACCCTCACGAAATATCTATTTTAATTTTTGTAGGGAGAATTGATGGTACAACTAGGTTTGTACTATCAGTTCTTTCTTGATTCATACCATTTGTGACCTCAAAAGCCAAAAGGATGGTATCATGATCTTTTGATATGAAGCTATAGCCTCTTTTCAGTAGCAAAAGTTAACCCAACGACAATTTTGTCTGCTCATTATATGGGTCTTGTTTCATGTTCTGAAGAAGTAACAAATGAACTAAGAACAAACAATGTTGATCCACTGCTCTGAACTGTTTCACATTCCAGATGGGTCATAAAAATTGCTTCATCAGATAATATGAGTGTAGCACCCGGTTTTAAGGACAAAACCAGATACACACCATATGTGAGCCCAGGAAGTCAAATCTCACATATAGCTATAAATAAGGGTAATATCAATAGACAATGCTTAAATACATAACGTATTAGTATAAAGAATATAACCTCAGAGTATAGACAGCGGAAAGATAATTCTGATCTTCAAGTGAAGACTCCACTTCCACAGGGACCAATGACTGGTTGATCACAAGCCTAATTCCTCCAACTAGCAATCTGGGACCCATCTAGGATTTTTTCAAAGATTTAAAAAGTAAAGCAAGCATAAGTACATGTCATACTCAACAAATATAACATGGGGTTCATGAGGCTCAAAAGGCTGACACTGGTTTAACTGCAATTCACTTTTAATGAGTCATCTTTTAGCAATTGGGTGGCAAACAAGTTTATTCACAAGCCCATATAAACACATGATCAGGTAAACATGAATAATGAATAGCATAAACAGTAATCATTAGTGAGCATCTTCATCATAAGTATCATCTGTATTCATCATCATTAACCATTAGTGATCATCTATTTCGTAAGGGTTCCAAGGCCGCTCGTGACCGTGAGCACGGCTGATATATCAGTTTTAAACTCTGCAGAGGTTGTACACTTTCACCATGAGTCATGATTTACCCTTTTGCCCGAGGCGGCCAACCTCTTGACCCACTACCAAGGAAGGTCGGCAGGGTTCACTACGAAGCTTTTCCCCAGTCATTCTAATAAGGAGCAGCCACTAAAGATTCCATCTCCCAAGTGTTGTGGAGTTAAATCCAGAAGTGTCACTTATACACGCAGCATAGTACACACCCTAGGGATGAGGCCCATACCCAGCCTAGTATGCCCCTCTTGCCCTTTGGGTAAACTGCTACAAATTAGAAAGAACAAGGTACTAGACTAAGACCAGAGCCATGTAGTCCTCATGGTTGTATTGTAAGTCCCGGATGATCACTTACAGATAAGTCCATAAGGAGAGGAATCTGAAGCATTTAGAAAGTAGCTAAACACTCTAGTCCCCTGTTTCTAAGTTGCTAAAAAGTCATATTTTAATGTTTATTGCATATACCATTAGTCAAGCTACAAGATCATGGCTATAGTTGAGCACTAGCAAAGCTACCCAATGCAATACCCATAGGAATCAAGGTACAAGTACAAAAGACTAGGATATCCTTAGTGGTAGTCAAGATAGACACATGCAGCATGAATTAAATGATTAAAGGTGTATAGGAAACAAGGATGATCTCATGCTATACTTGCCTTAAAACACCGATCCTTCGGTAAGCTTTAATCTTCAACGTTCTACTTCTCCTTCTTGATCACCACATATATCTCACCGACTGGACGAAATCATAAAGCACCACACAAGCATCCATACAATCATACACGAAGCAAACAATAGATCTAAATTAGAACAGTACACCAAACATAAAATCAAGATAAAAAGTTTGTAAAATGAATCTACGTCTCACTACGAACACACAAACGCGAAGAGCACGCTAATCAGAGCTACGGTGCAAAAGATACATCTACCGATAAATTTACTTTATACGTGGAAAAGAAAACTACTTCATTTATTTTAATTATATAAATTCACATATATAAGATGTTTTATAAATAATATGAATGGAATCAAGCCAAATTTAGATTTAAATTATAAAACTAAAGTAAAACAAATCATATTTTATTTATAAAATCCAGTTGCATAATTATTATTCACATTAGAGTTTAAACCATGAAATTCTAGAAATAGTGACATGATAAACATTGTTACCAACGCGTAGATCTCATTGCGATGAATCTAGCATAACTTGAACAGGTCAAATCAGAGCTAAAACGTAGAAGATAAGAATTAAACAAGATTTTCTTTAGTAAAATAATAGATTAAATCTAATCTCGAATTTTAAAAGTTGAAAACGTGTTTAACAGTAGTATGAACATGTAGATCATGAAATTATGAACCTAACGCAAGTTGAACGGATCAAATCGGAGTTAAAACAGAGATTTTATGGCTAAAACAAGATTAGTGGCAAAACTGTAAATACGTCAAAATGTATTTTAGATCTAAACCGAAGAAACTACGCTTTCCAAAGAAGAAAACGTAATCTGTGATTAGGCTATGGACCGTGGGTTAGATTAGTAGAAAAGAGAGGGTCTCTTTAGCAAATATGCCAACCGAAGGGGTATGCATGAATATCGGCCGTCGGATCTAACTTGGACGACCGGAATTAGATCAGAGGGGGAATAGAGGGGCCAGCCCCGAACACAGGGGCAACACGGTGGCGTGCCATCACCGGCATGGTGGTGTTCTTCGGGAGGAGCCTACGGCCTACGATAGCGCGAAGCAAGGGCACCAAAAGATAGCGGGGAAGACGGCAACCTCACCTAGCTGCTTCCCGCGGAGGAGAGCGGGTCCGTGGCGCCATGGAGAAGACGGAGGCAGCGTGCGGCTTGGCGGGGCGATGGTGGACGACGGCGTAGGGCTAGCTCTAGGCGAGGCAGTGCGAGATAGGGCAAGGGCTAGGCGGCACAGCGCGAGGGCTCGCTATTTATGGGACGCAGGAACTTGCGGTGCAAGGCAACGACACAGGCGGAACAACAGCGGACTCCTTCGGCGGAGCAGAGTCCGTTGCAGGGATGGCTCAAGGTGGGAGACGGTCTTGATGGGGCGGACCCACCTGTCAATGAAAGGAGGGCGCGGGGACGGGCGGTCAGAGAGACAAAGGGAGAGAGGAGAAGTGCGCCGGTGCGGCCCAAGAGGGGGAAGAGAACTTGCGCTTGTGCGGGCTGCTAGCTGGCCAAGCGGAGGGGAAAGAGCGGGCCAGCGCTGCTGCTGGGCTAGAAGCACAAGAAGCGGGCTGGCCTGTGCAGAGCTAAACGGACCAGAGCAGTGGAGAGAAAATAAGGGAGTGGGCCAGCGGCTTCCAGGGGAGGGAGAGGCAGATCGGGCCACCACTGCTGAGCCACACAAGATGAGGAGGCAGACCTTCAGGGCGAGAAAGGGGAAGAGAGGGAGCATTTCCCTTTGTATTTTGTTTTCTTTTTCTTACACCCTTTTCAAATACGAACCAAACCGAATTCAAATATTATTTCAAATATACTTTTCAATTCAAACAAAATAAGAAATTTTGGTAGGCTTTCAAAAATAAATTTTACGACCTTTAAAATTCTTTTATTTTCTAATTTTCTTTTCTTTTACTTCAAAGCCATTTTTAATTTATTTTTCAAAAGCATTTTGAATGTTTTCAATTTTGATTCAAATCCACACAATTCAAAGAAACAAATGCACCGACATTTATGCACAAACATGTTGCTACCTTATGATGAATTTTAATTTAATTTCCTATATTTCATGAGCACAAAATTCAGAAATAAATTATTTTAAACCTATTTTCAAAAGAGGTAAATTTTAGGGTGTTACAATTCTACCCCCTAAAGATGAATCTCGTCCTCGAGATTCAAAAAACGTCGACTAGGAGATAGAGATACTCCATCTTTGGATTCTTTTTTACTTCCTCGTGTAGCTCCATCTTCTTGATAAGGATCTCACTTTACTTTGCATACATGTTGACCTTACTCTAAGTAACTTGCCAAACTAATTCCAAGATTCTTATAGATACTCCAACTAATACTCAGGTAACTCCAATCACTAGGCCACCTTTCCTTTTTAATCCATAATATCAATTATTTTTCTTAAAATATTCACCTTCTAACGAAACCTTACGAATCTCTTGGTCAGAAGGAGAATTTACCATCATTCTTCAAAACATTAATGATTCCAGTTAAGTTGCTCAAACATGGAATACAAGTCTTTATCCTTGGTGTCACCCGAACCTTCTTAGCACAATTCTCCGTTGCTAAGGGCATCGGCCATGACTTTGCATCCTTGAAGTAATAACACTTTTCCAAGTCATAATCAATTTTATTCCAACGAGGATTTCACAAGCTCAAGACCATCTTAGTGAAGATGTCCTGTAGATTCTTGTGATCCACCTAGATGTCACTTTTGCATACTTGGGTGGGTTACAACCAAACTCATCATTAACTTTCTCAAGTCCTTCTCCATATTCCTACCATTCAAGATAACATATCCTAGAGGAGAACTTCCTTCAACAAAACTCACTTGCTAACTTGGTGAAACATTGAGATGTTTTGAGTCTCTATTGAATCAACTGTTGATGTCCAATATCTCCTTCCTACGTCATCCATGACAACTTATCCTGGGTGTGTTGAAGATTATACCCCCCAATTGATAATAGCTCGAAGAGAGAATCCATTCTTGACGAATGCATCAGTTCCTTATAGACGACCCAACAAATTATCCATCTGCGCTTGATGGTGATCTCTCATCCAGAAGCATAACCTATACTTCAAGTGAAGCACCAGAACATATGAAACCTTCATCTTGCAACTTCTTTTGCTTGGCTACCCCCTTAAGAAAAGATCAACTAGTGGACACAAGAAGGGTAGCTTGCTCCTTCTTCCAGATGAGCTAACTAGTATCATGACATCCTGACATCCCAATGAGGCTCTTGTGTATGGGCAAGAACAAGAAAGCTGGAATTCCTCGCGGGATGAAAAATAGCAGCGCAGTAAAACAGTCATAACTCTTATTCTATTAATCCAATGAAGTTGTAATTTATACCATTAGAAATCTTATAAAATTTCCACAACTTTCTTATAGAACACTTTTCCAAATTCTGCAGTTAACTTGATCAAAAATAGTGCACAACAGAAACGGTTGTAGGTTCCAAACAGCACAGATGCATCGCCTTGTGATTTTTGTAACTCTATAACCAAAATAGATATGAGGGCGGCTCTTGTGGTCACAGAGAGATACCGAAGTCTACTATTGTCCAGAATTTTCTAATGATTTCTGATCATCCAAAATCAGAGATATAAGCCAAAGAGTGCAGACTGCTCCGAAAAGACGGGATAGGGAGAACGGAAGAAAACCCTAACCCAACTATTTATTTCATTAATCCTTATACCTTAGGCCTATAAGCTAAATGAAATTGTGGGAACACCCAACAAGATTATTGCAATCATTATAAAGATGCAAAACAATCATAAGCATAATGACAATTCAACAAGTAATAAAGGTGCACAACTCAATCATGGGCTCAACTTGCGATACTATCATCCTCATTGTACTAGGGGTAATAATCCTAAGACTCATCTTTAGATTACGCAAAAAGGTGGTGAGGAACAGTTCTAAAAGAATATCAAATCAAGGAGTGAAGATGAGAACAACGACTTTAAAATAAGCACTAAGGTAGAGATGAATAGCAAGGGTAGAGATATGGTAGAAAAGAAAATATCAAGGCCCAAAGAGCAAGGGTTTTTGTAGCAACTTCTGAACCTTAAAACGATTAGTTTCTACTAGGCTTGCGTCCTATAGTCAGCATTGCTCTTATACCACTTTGTAGCACCCAATTTTAAGGACAAAACCAGATACATACCATATGTGAGCCCAGGAAGTCAAATATCACATATAGCTACAAATAAGGGTAATATCAATAGACAATGCTTAAATACAAAACATATTAGTATAAAGAATATAACCTCAGAGTATAGACAACGGAAAGACAACTCAGATCTTCAAGTGAAGACTCCACTTCCATAGGGACAACTGACTGGTTGATCACAAGCCTAATTCCTCCAACTAGCAATCTGGTACCCATCCAGGATTTTTTAAAATATTTAAAAAGTAAAGCAAGCGTAAGTACATGTCATACTCAACAAATATAACATGGGGTTCATGAGGCTCAAAAAGCTGACACTGGTTTAACTGCAATTCGCTTTTAATGAGTTATCTTTTAGCAATTGGGTGGCAACAAGTTTATTCATAAGCCCATATAAACACATGATCAGGTAAACATGAATAATGAATAGCATAAACAGTAATCATTAGTGAGCATCTTCATCATCAGTATCATCCGTATTCTTCATCATTAACCATTAGTGATCATCTATTCCGTAAGGGTTCCAAGGCCGCTCGTGACCATGAGCACGTCTGATATATCAATTTTAAACTCTGTAGAGGTTGTACACTTTCACCATGAGTCGTGATTTACCCTTTCACCCGAGGCGGCCAAACTCTTGACCCACTACCAAGGAAGGTCGGCAGGGTTCACTACGAAGCTTTTCCCTAGTCGTTCTAATAAGGAGCAGCTGCTAAGGATTCCATCTCCCAAGTGTTATGGAGTTAAATCCAGAAGTGTCACTTATACACGCAGCATAATACACACCCTAGGGATGAGGCCCATACCCAGCCTAGTATGCCCCTCTTGCCCTTTTGGTAAACTGCTACAAACTAGAAAGAGCAAGGTACTAGACTAAGACCAGAGCCATGTAGTCCTCATTATTGTATTGTAAGTCCCGGATGATCACTTACAGATAAGTCTTTAGGGAGAGGAATTTGAAGCATTTAGAAAGTAGCTAAACACTCCAGCCCCCTATTTCCAAGTTGCTAAAAAGTCATATTTTAATGTTTATTGCATATACTATTAGTCAAGTTACAAGATCATGGTTGTAGTTGAGCACTAGCAAAGCTACCCAATGCAAGTACAAAAGACTAGGATATCCTTAGTGGTAGTAAAGGTAGACACATGCAGCATGTATTAAATGATTAAAGGTGTATAGGAAACAAGGATGATCCCATGCTATACTTGTCTTAAAACACCGATCCTTCGGTAAGCTTTAATCTTCAACGTTCTACTTCTTATTCTTCTTGATCACCACGTATATCTCACCGACTAGACGAAATCATAAAGCACCACACAAGCATCCATACAATCATACACAAAGCAAACAATAGATCTAAATTAGAACAATACACCAAACATAAAATCAAGATGAAAAGTTTGTAAAACGAATATACGTCTCACTACGAACACACAAACGCGAAAAGCACGCTAATCAGAGCTACGGTGCAAAAGATACATCTACCGATAAATTTACTTTATACGTGGAAAAGAAACCTATAGGCTTCATTTATTTTAATTATTTAAATTCATATATATAAGATGTTTTATAAATAATATGAATGGAATCAATCCAAATTTAGATTTAAATTATAAAACTAAAGTAAAACAAATCATATTTTATTTATAAAATCCAGTTGCATAATTATTATTCAGATCAGAGTTTAAACCATGAAATTCCAAAAATAGTGACACGATAAACATTGTTACCAACGCGTAGATCTCGTTGCAATGAATCTAGCGCAACTTGAACATGTCAAATCAGAGCTAAAACGTAGAAGATATGAATTAAACAAGATTTCCTTTAGTAAAATAATAGATTAAATCTAATCTCGAATTTTAAAAGTTGAAAATATATTTAACAGTAGTATGAACATGTAGATCATGAAATTACGAACCTAACGCAAGTTGAATGGATCAAATCAGAGTTAAAACAAAGATTTTATGGCTAAAACAAGATTAGTGGCAAAACTGTAAATAGGTGAAAACATATTTTGGATCTAAACCGAAGAAACTACGCTTTCCAAAGAAGAAAACGTAATATGTGGTTGCGCTATGGACTACGGGTTAGATTAGTAGAAAAGAGAGGGTCTCTTTAGCAAATATGCCAACCGAAGGGGTATGGACGAATATCGGCCGTCGGATCTAACTTGGGCGGCTAGAATTAGATCAGAGGGGGAATAGAGGGGCTAGCTATCAGAACAGGGGCAACGCGGCGGCGCACCATGGCCGGCACGGCGGCGTTCTTCGGGGGGAGCCTATGGCCTATGATAGAGCGAAGCAAGGGCACCGAAAGATAGCGGGGAAGACGACAACCTCACCTAGCTGCTTCCCGCGGAGGAGAGCAGGTCAGTGGCGTCGTGGAGACGACGGATGAAGCGTGCGGCTTGGCGGGGTGATGGTGGACGACGGCTCAGGGCTAGCTCTAGGCAAGGCGGTACGAGATAGGGCGCAGGGTAGGCGGCACGGCGCGGGGGCTCGCTATTTATGGGATGCAGGAACTTGCGGCGCAAGGCAACGACGCAGGCGGAACGGCAGCGGAGTCCTTCGGCGGAGCAGAGTCCGTTGCGGGGATGGCTCAAGGTGGGAGACGGTCCTGACGTGGCGGACCCACCTGTCAACGAAAGGAGCGCACGGGGACGGCCGGTCAGAGAGACAAAGGGAGGGAGGAGAAGCGCGCCGGTGCGGCCCAAGAGGGAGAAGAGAACTTGCGCCTGCGCGGGCTGCTAGCTGGCCAAACGGAGGGGAAAGAGCGGGCCGACGCTGCTGCTGGGCTGGAAGCAGAAGAAGCGAGCTGGGCTGCGCGGAGCTGAACGGACCAGAGCAGTGGAGAGAAAAGAAAGGAGTGGGCCGGCGGCTTCCAGGGGAGGGATAGGCAAACCGGGCTGCCACTGCAGGGCTGCGCAAGATGAGGAGGCAGGCCTTCAGGCCGAGAGAGGGGAAGAGAGGGAGCATTTCCCTTTGTATTTTGTTTTCTTTTTCTTAAACCATTTTCAAATACGAACCAAACCGAATTCAAATATTATTTCAAATATACTTTTCAATTCAAATAAAATGAGAAATTTTGGTAGGCTTTCAAAAATAAATTTTACAACCTTTAAAATTCTTTTATTTTCTAATTTTCTTTTCTTTTACTTCAAAGCCATTGTTAATTTATTTTTCAAAAGCATTTTGAATGTTTTCAATTTTGATTCAAATCCACACAATTCAAAGAAACAAATGCACCGACGTGTATGCACAAACATGTTGCTACCTTATGATGAATTTTAATTTAATAAAATTTTTATTTTCCTATATTTCATGAGCACAAAATTCAGAAATAAATTATTTTAAACCTATTTTCAAAGGAGGCAAATGTTAGGGCGTTACAAGGAGTAACCACCATGGACAGCATTATCTTACTCCATGTTGCAAAAAGTAACAAATGAATTGACAACAAACAATTACATTTAGTGTTCTGTAGAATTGTTTCACATTGCAGATGGGTCCTAACCCAATCAAATAATATGAGCAACCACCAAAGACAGCAAATTCCTTATATTAGATACCAAAGTAGCTAGAAAAATCAAAATTGCTTATACTACATGCCTAAATAGATAACAAATCTAACCATATCATCAAACTATATGTATAGCTATATATGTACATCATTCAATGGTTTGACGTCTTCCCTGAATATGTGCTGTATGAACAAATTAATTTGTTCATGAAATAATAGATTTATATACTACGTTTTAAACATATCAACGTACACCAATATCATCAATGTTGCCATCTTGCCTCCATGCTTCTACTTCAGTCCCACTAGAAACTGACACGGAAGGGAATAGGCCAGCAGCATTAACTTTTCTGAAAGCCAAGTAGATTAAAGCTGCGATATATGCAGCCATGAAAGGGAAGACAAGGGTGCTTATTATAACATTGACTATCCTTGGGAGTTCACTATGCACAAGCCAACTTATGAAGCTATTGCAAAAGAAATAAATATTGATCCCCATAATTACAATGGAGAGAATCCATGCGGCTTGGACAATCTAAAAGTGAAGACAGAAATTGATGTGAGTGTAACAAATAACAAAAGTAATGCTACATTAACAAATGCAAAGCATGGGTAGAGATATTTGACAAGAAAGTTAAAGTTTTTCTAAACAAGATTCCACTTGTAGGAAATGATCTACAATTAGTGAATGCATACACAAATTTTATCATGCTTTCCTCTAAAATTAAATGTAAAACTTTTCTTTTGTTAATTCTCCTCTTTCTAGTGAAACAATATCAGTGTTAACTAGGAAATATGATACAACATTAAGTAGCTAAGCACCAGTGGACACAGAATGCCATTGCCGATTATTCAGCATGCAAGATAGTATAGGTACAACCCTACAAGGTGAGTAGTGCTAAAGAAAAGCCTAAGCATTATTTTCATTTAATTTAATAAATTGAAATTTGTTTTAGTTGATCACGAATGTCAAGTAGAAATCACACAATAACCAATTTAATTAGATAGGTTACATATATTGTGTTGTTGTATATAGTAATCCATTGAGTTAGATAGCTTACACAATTTGAGTTCTTGTATGGTACTTCCACCACACAACTGCTACTGAATTTTAGGAGAGGAACTAGGGAAAATGGCAACACAAAAGCTAGGATGATCTGCAAAATGAAGAAAAATTATCAGAATTCTATACCGCTACTAATATTGATTATTCCTGTATGACGAGATGATGGTTATCAGAGAAGTTACAGCAGATATGTTGATGAGTTGTCGAATGTAAGGGGTACCACCAACACTGCAAATTATCAAACTAGGTATGATGGTGAAACAGGGAGCAATCATAAAAATGATGCATTTCCTCATCCCGGAGAAACCCTGTACCAAATGAAGATAGCAAAAGTTTTTACTCCATAAATTTGGGAGCAAAAGGAGACTAATATTTTTCAATTGTCATTCAAAAAATTTGCTGGATATAGATTATATTTTTAATAAAAAATTACACTTAAACAGGAAACACAATTCATAATATGAGTTCATTTGTGACAAATTTAAATATTTAATAAACTCTCTTTTGATTTTGTAAAAATTAATTTATTTGATGGTGGTTAATTCTGGTAAAATAAAGTGCATGGCATGCATATGTGTTCGGTCATAATACACTAATTTCTAGTATGCGTGATTTACTATTATCCATTTTCGATGTTGACATTGTTGTGCACAATATAATAAGGGAACCATTAGGTTGAGTTTGGTTTAGCTTCTACAAATTGTTTCTACTGTCAAAAAGTGAACACCAACCAAATGGGTGCAATCTGAAGCTGCTTATGCAGAAGTTGCTGCTGTCACGTAGTACAATTTTCGTAACACCTTACATCCTGCTTTTGGCTTTTCCAAATGGGTTGAAATAGAGAGATATTCTATAGTTGTTTTAAGGGAGACAGAGAGAGGGGTAGGTTTCATAGCCATGTCTGGATACGCATTTTGCGCGACCGCACTATGCGGTAGCGGAGCCGCAGTACAAGAAATTGGGCTCCCTGTTCATTCTTGTTGTGGGCGAGTCTTGCATGGTAAAAATTAAAGAATCATTTATTGATATTGCGATGCGTTTGGCAGGATTTTTGCAATTCTCACGGTGGGGCAGCCAAGAATCCGATTTTAATCGGTTCCAAACAGGG
Source organism: Miscanthus lutarioriparius (assembly GCA_904845875.1). Lineage (NCBI taxonomy): Eukaryota > Viridiplantae > Streptophyta > Magnoliopsida > Poales > Poaceae > Miscanthus > Miscanthus lutarioriparius. The sequence continues at coordinate 53,920,578 of CAJGYO010000010.1, forward strand.
ACATAGTTGTTTGAAGCAAACAACTTATAGCTTTTCCATAACACATAGCTCATAGCAGCTTTTCCTCATCTCACAGTTGCACCAAACAGACCCTTAATGTCATGTTGCATAATCCCATGGGCCAAAGTCAACCTAACAAGTTGCCAACTTAACCCCATATATAGCTGAAGCAGCAGCCTAGTTCTATGCTAGTCATAGGGCATGTGGTTGGCCATACTTAGGCTATCCACCGCACACCATCCATGTCTATAGATCATGTCATTAAAATACTTGATCTTATTTAGTGATAGTAAACCAAATTAAAATTTTCACTAAATAAAGAAAGGATATGGACTTCAGTAATAAGATTAAGTAAGTAGGGAAGAGGTTTATAAGTATATTCCTCCACTCTCACTCACTCTGTCTCTCTCCCCCTAAGGATATTGGCACCTCCTATCTATGAGATTATGACATTGGACACCATGGATTAGCCTCACAACATGCATATGGCCTTTGAGCACAATTCTTTCCCTATGATCTACACCATCTAGAATCCATGCACATAAGGGTTTTATTTTTTTAGTTTTCTCCCTTGCCTATCTTATGTAGCTAACCCTTCCATATATAATATAGAATTAATACAATATATATAAGGTAATTGTATCTTGATATGCACAATATCAGGGACTGATATCCCCTGTAGTCATCCATTATAAGTTACCTGCATAATATATTGTCCAGAATAGCTGGTAGTCACTGTGTTACTCTGACCAGAAGCTAATAATACCAAGCCATATATTTTTGAAGTTGATCTGCCAAACATATTCTGCACATAAAAATTTAATAATATGTCAAAAGAATATAAAAATAATAAAGATCCATATGGGATTATTTTTGTTTTGTCTTCCTTGGTGTTGTACTGTCAAAAAGTTTAGTTTAATTTGTTATTTTATATGCTACAGATGTTTTACCGAACAGTTATATGTTCCAATGGACCTAAATCATGCATGGCTACCACTGAAAAGAACACGAAGGCAAATTTATTTGGGTGATAAAAGGAGCGTAACGATTGAGAGGAATATATAGACAAAAGGGAAAATATACAAAAACCGATGAGAACTTTTTTCATTTGGTTCTTGGCAGGGGTTAATTGGTTGCAATAAAAAGGTATAATAAGTTTTATAATTGCAATGTGCTTGGTTACTGTTATTAATATATAATATAGACGAACGCTAAATAACTAACATTCTTCACTGTGGCTAAAGTCTACAACAAATCCGGCGCAATGTAATGTTGGGGTAAGTACTAACTTGTAGTAGTTTTGTGGAAAAACTACTAACCTTTAATAATATTGATGTCGAGTTCAGTGTAAGACTACTACATGCATTGATGTTATCAACCAGCTGAGTATTGGCACATATCGTCCCCGTAATTGACACAATTGCTACATTTACAAGTAGCACAAGGAGCATAGCAAATGCATTCTCAATCAAGAAGAACATTGAAGTGTCCTGGATAAACAAGGGTCAAATTAAACTATAATTGGAATTTCAAATATAAATGTTTTGCAGAAGAAACTCAAACAAGCAATATTTAACTCTCTATAAATATATCCTTGTTATTTGTACTACACAATTCTTTGTGAGTCATCGCATGCAATGATCTAAACTTTCATGCACCATGTACTTCCATTATACATTGCTAATATTTGCATGATTTTCCTTCTTACGATCCTTAATGCATAAACATCAACCTCAAAATTGCTTATGAATTTGTCAACATACCGCACGACCTTCTTAGATTCCAAATTTAACTTGAGTTGCAATGCTCTAATCATTGAAAGTGAATTATTATGAATATTGGTCACTTACCTTGAATCCTTTTGGAGAAGGTGATATTTTTCTTGATACCACCAATGAGGAATGCAGGAAGAGATTGTGCCTAATATCAAAAGGTAGTGAGAGGTGCATATTTGATACTCTCTCACTCCCAAAATAATGTCACTATAGCAATTTTAAGACAGATTTGTGCTAAAGGTAATTTACCTAAGTGCCCTAATTATATATTGTAGTGATACTATATTGTTTGTCGCACTAAGAAATGGGAAAGGTTGTAATCTTCCCCCAGTTCGTGTATGCACGAGGGATTGAATGAATGCTGATAGCTCAATTAGTTGTCCATAAGCTACAATGACAAGATTGTGGGATAAATTTTGAATCTGTGACAATTTTTTGGAACAGAGGGACTATTTCACAACAAGATCCTAATCCAAAATTGTATATACTTACGGCACAATGAGGACACTAAATAGTGCAATTGCATCTGACATGGCATAAGCCCCTTGCAATCTTGGGATAAATAGGCCTTCAATTACCTCACCAATAGGAGGATTGACACTACTAAGTTCAACAAAGAAGCAAACGGTGATTAGGAGCATAAAAATAACTCCTATGAGCTCCATTTTCCTAACCTTCAAAAAAAAAAAAGAAAGAATGGTTGCATGTCAGTTATATGCTAACCAAAGTTGAAGCACTATATATGTTACTGTTTAGTCACCGAAATTTTTTGTGCTACATAATTCTTCTCATATTTATACCCTCATTATTTGACCTCCATAATAGAAAAATATTCCTTTTCCTTTTTAGAAGTGAAATGGAAAGAATTATATAAATAGACGCATAACCATATCATTTCCTGAAAGTATCTTGTGGGCTTTTTAGTTAAATGAAAATACATATGATATTTATCAAACTTAGGTGGTGACACACTATATTAATTACTTGTATATTTTGTGATGACATGAGAATCTTACCCCAAAGGTCTGTAAAGCTAGAAGCAGGAAAGTGCTTGCTCCACATATCAGAACACCAACCAAAAAAGGGATGTTGAGCAATATGTTGTATGCCAAAGCTGTTCCTAAAACTATACAATGACAAAAAAGATGCTGCAATGAGTGCTCACGTTGATATACGTACAATACTTACATTTGTTTTATAACATTATTTTTTAGTATAAAAACCATTTGAACATGCAAATGATTTTGCAAGTACTCAAATGACCGGTCAATGTGCTGCTGAATCAACATGGTAAATATTGATGATGTGGACCGTGTGTGGATGTGGTGAGGTATCACCCATGAAGTTTTACCTGGCAAGCTTTCTAGCGCCATTGCCATTGAATAGTAGCTATGCTAATATTGAGTCGAGTTCATCCATGTTTACCACATTGATCCAACTCCTATATACAGTGTTCAACGACGTGCTTTCATTGTCACACATTACACAAGATAAAAGGTGGTGTGCTTTAATTGTTGCCTAGCATTACTTAGTACAGAAAGTGACAGGCTAAAGCTCGTCACCTTGGCCAGTCATTAGTGACGAGTCATAGGTGATAGCAAAATGTCCATCACTATTACTTTTTATTGCTTGTCAGCATTAACTTGTTTTCATGTAGTGATCATCAAAATATGGATATATTTTCCTTGTCAACCACATGATGTTTTTCATCAATGTATCTTAAAAGAATTAACCATGTGTTTTTAGAGCCCTCCAAGGCTAATATGGAACTATAGCACATCTAATAGGCAGGAATTACTGCCCCAAAATCCCAAACCACCCTACAGATGCACTTTGGGAATCAATAGTATGTCTTCGAGAGTTTACCACACCATATTGTTGTGACAATTACTACTGCTCTTAATTTTTTTTCGTGCATTCATAGCAGCCAAACTAGGGAGAAATAATGAACAAGAGCAAAATCAATACCTCCTGGTATAGTGGCAGCAATCACGCCAACCTCAATGAGCAACCAAAGGCCATACTTCACATACTTTGGATATTCATACATACACATCTCAGCAAGATTCCTTCCTGTTGTAGTTACATTGAAATTAAGATGGTATTTGCTACTATATATGATAGCAATAAAAAACTTGTGAATTTTAAAATTCATGAGAATTTTATTTCTTTTATCAAAGTTGAAATGTTCAAAATTCTTTGATCAATAAAAGTTGGCCAAAAAATAACAAAGACATTTCATGATCCATTTTGGTGGCGCAGGGAGTTTCATTGTCTACGGTCATGGAACCTAGGGGATATATCCAAGGTCAGGCACCAGTGAAGTATATAATACTTTCAAATGGACCTAAGAAGGTTTTGGATGCATTATGTACAACCATCCACCTAGGGGATGCGTTTTCATATGCAGCAACAAAGAAATAAAATTTTCAATAAAAGAACTAGCTATTTCTAATAACAAAACTTAATACCAAATAGTACTATATGAGGCTTTACAAACATTTTGTTCAGGCTTTGGGGTCGGGTATATTGATCCGACAAGTAGAATATTTAATTATAATTCAAACTAATTTAGGTTGAGTCACGGGTATGGCTGAATTTGAAAGATGTAAACTATCACTGAAATTTGGAACTAATTCAATTTTGCTGCCAAATCCTATTAGTGGACACTTGTCATTCGTCGAATATTTCTAAGAGTACATTCATAATAACCAACTTGATCGAATAGGCTCACCTGTAATGATGCCCAGTTTTACTGCCAAAGATTGTATGACCAATACAAAAAAGAACCCAAAGAATAGAACCCATAACAACTGAAAAGAAAAACATGTTTAGTTCTGATTCTTATAGTAGGAAATTATGTAGGAATGAAATGTCATAAGCTGTTCCCATTAGTGAAAACAAAAAATTGACAAATTGAAGTATAGTTGGGAGTTGTACCTCATATTTGTGAATTGATCCAGCCTGCAAATCAGTTTGCACTGTTCCAAATATACAGCCCAATCAAACATAAATATTAATAAAGGCGAATGAATAAGTCTTTCTTTTGGATATACTAGCTAACATTATTGTAGACAAAAGACCTTAGCCTGGCTGTTATAGAAAACTTGAATGAAGTGTAACATGAGCACAAGATACTAAAAATTGGACCAGTACGCGGTCACAAGTTCAACTAGTGCTCATAACCAAAACAGCTCCAAACAGCTAGACAAAAACATCAACACAACCAAGCTAACATGGAGCATAGATAGAGATATTGGTGAGGTCTGATCAAAGAATATATATATATATATATATATATATATATATATATATAGAGAGAGAGAGAGAGAGAGAGAGAGAGTATACAATAGATATTATTATTACCATTGCTCGGGTCAAGGTAGGCCAAGGAAATAAGGAAACCAGGTCCAGCATGTGCTAGAAATCTCTTCCATGTTGGTGTCTGCTAAAAACATAGTGGTAAGGAAAAACTATAACATATATTTAAATAAATCGACTCCATAACATTTGCATTATGTTGAAACTATGCTGCTGAAATATAACTCATCCAAAGATGTTATCTGACAAGGGCCAGATGTCGCAAACAAAGCTGGAGTTATTTGGGCAATGTCACAACTAAGTTGGATGATATATTTTGGCAAGAACAGTGGCACGATAACAGTATAGAGACAATATTGCCTTAATTAAATGATGAGGCAATACTTATAGGAATTATTCAAAACAATATAGAAAAATACTTTAGGGTTCCTAAATAAAGAATCCATCACCCAACATATCATACCATAATATATAATTAGAATGAAAAACTAACTTTTTAGTACATATGCTATTCCATCCTGGAATTAAATCATAGAATGTGGTGACTAGTCTAGGACTTGAAACTCGGTAGACAGATATCACCGCAATGATCATAACCGATTTGGCCATGCATAGGAGCATATCCAAATTGTATATAATCCCCTTTAACCCAGTGAAGTAAACCTATTTGTTGGACGAATTGAGTGTCTACATCAAGACAACACCCATTCCATGTGTTAAAAGGAGAACGTGAAAATACAGCATCCCTTGCTTCATCATCTTGCTACCCTTGTCTTTGAATATACAAACTTTTTTAGGGAGTGTAATTGTATTGCTCATTATAGTCACTTAAGATCATGTGTTCTACAATCAAGTTATCTGTGTACCATACTTTTGAACAACATTTTAAAGTTTTTACTTTTGTTGTCACAAATAATGAAAAATGCATTGCTTCTTCAACAAAGGGGCACAAACCAATAGCTACCCAAGTAAATAAAGTTTCAATTCTATCCCCAAATGGAATTTTGATCCACAAACTATAAAAGTGAAGTTATGGTCTCACTTACCTAGCCTTCTAGACTAGGACTACTTGATAAATAATCATATCATCATCTACCTCGATTGGTGCCTCCATCAGTGACTTCCATAGTACATGACCCAACAATCTTCCACGAACTCTCGCTGCCAGAAAATTTACTCATCACTTCTAGTTAAAAAACATTTTTCATTCAGTTTTATGAACTACCAAAATGATTTGTCGACAATGCAATTCCATGTGTCTTTTCACAATTAATAGGTCACATGATTTTTCTCTCATGCAATTTATGGACTTCTCAACCCACAATTTTAGTATTCATATGTTACAGATGCCCCTATCAATGACAAACCTATTGGTATACTTGATAGTGATAAATTCATACATAATTTAGCTTCATTCAAATATATTTCGAAAATGGCCTAATTCAATCCCATCCCTGCCACCCAACTTTTCTCTAAGGCACTTAGTTCCTAAAGCATCAAACTTGCCACTCAAGTCCTCTAACTGTTTCTTTAGGCCAAACTATCCACATGGTGATGTGGGGCACCATCTGTCACACGATCACCCTCCTAATAAGCATTATACATAGAATTTCTCCACTCAACCCTGATTTTTCCTATTGTCGATGCCATACCCCCGGGTACCCCGATTTCCATATCGCCGACTACCGACTTTGGATCAGAGATGACCCGAAGGCCCATGATGGCCCTATTCAAGGAAGGATATCTCCGGATGGCACCAGGACTCTGACTATGGCACGACTCCTTAGCTTGTAGGGCAAGTTGATCCCGGATATAAATAGCTAGCAATATCCCCTGTTGTAATCATCGACTCTTTCATAGGCATAGCTACATTGTAACAGCAATCTCGCCGAATACAAGCAATACAAGAGTAGCAACTGGACGTACAACTTTTACTTGCTTCCCGGGGCCCGAACCAGTATAAATCCGTCTCCGTCTGTGATTGTTCTTCGCACCAGGCAGGGTTCCCCAAGAACCAAATATCTACTGGTAAAAAACACCGACAAAGGCACGCCAGGTAGGGGGATCTTGCACAAAGACTGATCATGACAATCATCAACAATGTTTGGTATGCAAAACCGACGCGTTCCGACGTCGCTGCGGCACCACCTGTTGTCATGGGGGATCTCACCAAGGATTCCCAGATCAAAGCTTTTCTCCGCAATATGCCACCGACTATCTGCTTTGGTGGATTGGTTTTCGAGCACACTAGAGATCTCAATTTCAAGGTGATCGGGTCAAGAGTCCCGAATCACTAAGGACCATCAAAGAAGTCACAACTCCATCTGGACAATCTCTCTAGATCAATCTCGAGGTTCAACTTACGCCTCCGATTACGAGGAACCTAACCAAGAGGTTGTTGAGAGTCCTCTAGTCTTCACATCACAGACAAAGCGGGGTGCTAGTGGATCCGAATTTCTGGCAAACCACATGCCTCGACGTCATCGTCAGAAGACCAATGATATCATGATCATCGAGATAGCAAAGCCGGGTTACTACATAGAGCGTCCCATTGCTAGATGGTGGGATGACACTTGGCCCATCAAGAAGGGGGATCCTGGCCATCCAATTGTCCTGATCATCATCGGCCCTCACAAGCTAAGAGCCATCTGCGATCTGGGCGTGGGCATGAACGTCATACCTACATTAGTCTATGATGACGTGTTACAGCTCGGGGCCCTAAATGATCCAAATATACGAGTCAGGCTACCAGATCAATCCACCCAACGAGTCGAGGGGATTTTAGATGTCATCTGCTTAACAGTTGCTGGTTGTTATGTAACGGCATATTTTGTGGTCCTGGATACCGGTCGTAGTCCAAAAGCGCCCATCATCTTGGGTCGACCTTTCTTACACACCGTGAAGGCCACAATCTACGTCTCAACTGCCAAGATGCGTTTCAATATCAATGGGAAAAAGAGGAGGTTCTTTTTCAGCCCTCCATACCTACGAAATCACTCATCTCAAGCCAATCGGCCCAAACTTGACGACGTCGATTCCATTGAAATAGTGAAAACAAAATTCCACCGAGAGCTAGTCATCAAGGGCTGGCAAGACGTCTCTTGGCTAGTCAAGAAGGGACACCCTGGCCGTCCCATCATTTTAGTGTCAATTGGCCTACACACTCTGGAAGCTGTTTGTGATCTCGGTGTAGCCATCAACATTATCCCCATGTCTGACTGTGATAATATACTACAACTCGCGCCGTTGCTGAAGACAAATATGCGCATCAGATTTGCGGACCAGTCTACTTGCCGTGTTGAAGGAATTGATGATGACGTTGAAGTCTTAGTCGGGAATTCTCACGTGGTGTCCGACTTCGTGATGCTAAACACAGGGCGTGACGAAACGACACCCATTATTCTGGGTCGACCGTTCTTGCATACGGCCGGTGCCACTATCTACGCTGGGACCTCTACTGTCCGTTTTGACATTGTAGGGAAGATCAAGGAGTTCTCCTTCAAAACTCACAGGCCTTTAAACATGTCGTAAGGATGGTGTTCCCATAAGAGTTATAGCGCAGCTCAGGCTTAGAGGGCTCCGAAGCCCTCGTGGCTAGAGAAGCACTATTGATCTCTCCAATCGCCCAGGTTGGTCATCGTCCAGGACACAACTCGAGCCAATACCCTTGTAACCACTCCTTGATCAAGGGAGGCATACATAGGGGCTCCGGGGCAGGCTCGACGACACACCCCGATCTAGGGGAAAGTCGCAACAGAGCACCCAACAATTGGACAACTCTATTTGGCCCCTAATGATCCGATGAAGCTACATCATTAGGGCAAGTCCGAATGGAACTCGAGCTCATTGCTTTCCTCCGGGCAAATTAAGATGTGTTTGCTTGGGAGCCGTCGGACATACCCGGGATCCCCAGGGAGGTAATCGAGCACAAATTGGGTCTACTAGCTGGCATTCGACCAGTCAGACAAAAACAACGACGCTATACACCCGAGAAGCGAGCCGCCATATGAGATGAAATCAACCGGTTATTGAAGGCCGGTTTTGTATGAGAGGTTCCCTTCCCGGAGTGGCCAATTTGCCCCATCATGGTTAAAAAGCCTAATGGCACATGGCGGATGTGTGGACTACACCAACTTGAATAAAGCATGCCTTAAGGATGAATATCCCCTTCTAAGAATAGATCAAATTGTAGATTCAACCTCCGGATGCGAATTGCTATGTTTTCTAGATGCCTATTCATTGTATCACTAAATTAGCATGTGCATAGATGAGGAAAAACTGCATTTGTAACTCCTTTCGTGTGTGTACTGTTATATCAAGATGCCTTTTGGCCTTAAGAATGCTGGTTCTACGTATCAAAAGTGTGTTCATATTGTTCCTGAAGGCCAGATTGGCCGCAATGTGGAAGCATATATTGATGATATTGTTGTTAAAAGCAAATTCAAAGGTGATTTATTCGCTGATCTAGAAGAAACTTTTAATAACTTACGTAAGAACAAGATGATGCTAAATCCCGACAAATGTTGTTTTGGCGTTTCCTCGGGTAAGCTACTCGGGTACTTGGTGTCTCATCGAGGCATTGAAGCTAACCCGAAGAAGGTCAAGGCTATAGACGACATGCAGTCTCCACGCAACAAGAAAGAAGTCTAGAAGCTAGCTGGCATGATGGCAGCCCTGAGTCGATTCGTATCCAAGTCAGGCGAATGAGGTATGCCATTTTATAAATTATTAAAGAAGCATGATGGTTTTCTTTGGAGCTAGTAGGCCGAAGAAGCGTTTCAGGCGTTCAAGCAATACTTGAAACAATTGCCTATACTTGTTCCTCCCAAAGATGGTGAAACCATGCTCCTTTATGTAGCAGCAACTCCAACAGTTGTCAGCACGGTCCTGGTGGTAGAGCGTCAAGCTGAGAAGTCAGCAAAACAACACCCCGTGTATTTTGTGAGCGAAGTACTACATGATGCCCGATCCAGGTATCTGAACATCCAAAAATTACTCTATGTCATATTGATGTCTTCTCGCAAGCTTAAGCATTATTTCTTAAGTCACAAGATCAAAGTTGTTTCTTCATATCCACTCGATACCATTGTTCATAATTGAGATGTCGTTGGTAGAATCGCTCAATGGTCAGTCAAGTTAGGCCAATACGACATAGAGTTTGTGCCTAGGACTATGATCAAATCGCAGACTCTAGCAGATTTTGTTGCAGAATGGACAAATCACGAACCCGAGGAGGCGGCCCAAAACCCCGAGCACTGGCTGATGTTCTACGATGGAGCAAAATGCAAGAATGGTGCAGGGGCTGGAGTCGTCTTAATCTCTCCAGAAGGGGATGCCATGAGGTACGCAATTTAAATTGATTTTTCTGATCCTACTCCAACTAACAACATTGCTGAATATGAGGGCCTATTAACTGGTTTACGACTTGCCATATCCTTGGGTGTTAAACGACTGCTTGTGAAAGGGGATTCAGAAATAGTCGCTAAACAGACTAGCAAGGACTATCGAGCATGATTTGACCTATGCTGCGCATAACTTCCAAGCCATTCTAAATAAAGTCATGGAGCAACTCAGGTGCAAGATGAGGACATGACACCTACAGATACGTCCATGAAAGTTAAACACAAGCTGAGCTCGATCCTATGTTTGCACAACGACATAAGTAAAAATTGTTGCTACCTAATTAATGTTGACACATTCAATGTGTTTAGGGAACAATTTGAGGATACTAGACACCTTGGAGAGACTTCTTACATGACCTCTATAGCTCATAGGATGTGGATGCACCATGCTCAAGACATGTCTTGGGGTGCAAGACAATCAAATTAAAGCAGAACATTTGGTTCCTTGGCAGCCTAGCAATACATCATTGGGAAGATCATACACATTCATCTGGAGTGCAATTGAGGTCAATTAGCGCTTGATGGAAAATTTGTTTGATCATCTTTCAAATATATCTGGCCCAACCTCAATATCATGTCGGCAAGGCCTTCAAATCATCATGACAAGCTGATGTTGTTTCTGTCAGAGGCTATGACATCGTCTTAGCCTTGCTATTCACCCTTGAGACCTTGGCCCAAGTTAGAGCATGTCCCAATCATGTGGAGCACACCTCAGAGATGCCCAAGGATGACCTCCTCCTTGGCACCACCTCAAGAGGCTAGCATGGGTGTCCAAGTCAAGTTGGAGGAGGCCCAATACATATCAAGTTCGAGTCCATCTAAGCCTCCAGGAGTAGCTCAGACTAAAACAGACGCCTAGGATTCATATACAGACTCGTTTTCGACATTCTACCTATAGATGGAAAGATAACTTCATAAGCTAACCAAAGTTAACTAGTGGTGTCGGTTTCACATCAAAATTCCACCAGAGTCAACAAGAATCATCGAGACAAGTCAACATATAGAATCTGCTAGAGTGTTGCAATACTATCTTTTAGTCTGGTGGGTCGTGTATCGTCTTAGAGGCCATTAGGGGGCACCTCCAGGGGTTGTGCACGCCCCTTAGACGATATATATTTAGTAGCCATCTTCCGAGTTATGCTTTGGGTTTTGCTTTAGATCAATCTATATTTGAACAGTCGCCATCATCAGTTTGTGAAACATTAATCATACATCCGCAATTGTCACTTTACTTGAGTTGTGTTTTATCTTGTTCTTGGTTGTGTTCTTCCATTTGCAGGCAGGGATTAGCCTTCTTGGTGAAGTCAACCGGATTGTGACACGATTGATAATCAAAGGAGACGTGGTGCTATAAGATGCAAGGTTCGGGTCTTATGATATGAAGCTTGATCGGTGTGTCGCATCTCCGCCAAATCGATAGTTACCTCCACTTGTGATGGAAGATTGGGACCCTATTTCCATCAGTACCGCTGGTACTATGTAGGTTCAAGATCCACCTCACATGGAATGCAGGGTAATTTGCATTTTGCTTTAGATTAATTTACAATCCTGCCAAATTCTTCCATCTTTGGTACACCCTGTCCTCGGACTGGTGAAGCAAAACATAATGCACTAATTCATTCGTTAAAGTACTTAAATGATGTGCTTGGTTACACAATCAAAGATATGTTCACTACATGGGCTATGTCATAGCAAGTACTCCTAACAAGTAATAGGAGTGGGTGGTCCACTTGTTTTGTATTTAAGAGATTTTTGTTTGCACTGACTTCATGGTTTTCTAATTATGTATACATGGTTTTGTAATTATGATGTATTCATTATCGAATCTTATGAGATATATAATGGCAGTGAGTCAGTGAGATATGTGTTATACGTTACTGATAATAACAAATATAAAATGTTGGTCAGCAAATTCTATTTAATGGTAATAAAATGTATGTAAAAATGAGAAAATGAAAGCTGCTACCAGTTCAAGTAATTGACCTGGCAGTGACCCTACAAACTATCACTATCGGGTAAAAGTCAAACCCTGCAGTGACGCCTCATGCTATCGCTGCCAGTAAAATGTTCTACGCCTGAGGTGCTAAACCGACACTGATAGACGAGACCCATCATTGCCATTTCGAGCAGTGACGCTGAATTTAGACCCGACAGTGATGTTGGAACAAGTGATATATATGACACATTATTCAAACAGATTGAAAATTTTGTTGGGATTTTCCCTAGAGTGGATCATATAAAATTGTAACGTATTTGGTCTTAGAAAATTTATATACCGGCATGTCGTCGTTATATATACTAGCAAAATTGTCCGTGCGTTGCAACAGGAGTAATATTATTTATCGTTCTAAACAAAAAAAAATCAGAAAATGCATAATCAAAATCCAATATAATACAAAACATCAAATTATTATGTTGCATGCTACAGGGAAAACAAACTACTACTTGATGATGAATTAAATGTATCGGTATAGATCTTCAGCAGATGTATAGAGCAGGGTTACTCAGGCGTTAGTTTAGTTAGGTTGATCCCATCTTCTCTAGTGTTTCTATTAGTGTGCTAGTGAGCCATTTATAACAAAAAAATTTATTTAGAACTAATTTCTTTTCTCTTTTCCCAGTTTGAATCCCTCTGCTGGCCTCTTGGCCCGCTCGGTTTAGAACCAATTTGATTTCAGACATTGAAATCCATATCGACTTACAGGTTGTTTGGTGCAGCTGCTCCAGCTTCCACACTGTATACAACCATCATAGCAGTATTGTAGCACGCATGAGCCAAAGGAGCTCAGAATCGTGGCTTTAATTCGCCGGCTCCGTCTCTCCCATAGTTCATTTTTCCTCTTTAGGACTTAGAATGGCTCCATGTTACGGAATACAGTGTTTGGAAGTACATATATTTTTTATATTCTTTACACGGCTTCGGAAGGAGTAATTTTTATCTCATTTTCACCATACTTCCCACAGGTAGTTAAGGAGAGCGAGATTAAAAAAAATATTAGCAAGAGAAGAGGAAATTACTTGATTGCTCTTTATCCACAAGCTCATCCTGTCCTCCCTGGGCTTCTGAGTTGTGGGCTTTGGGGCGCGTATATGGGGCATTGAGCCGTTCGGCCGTGGCCGGACAGGCCCATCAGGCCTTAGCGACTTAGCCTCGACGCCTCGATGGACGCGGTTCGGCCTCTCGTCGGCGCGCCAGCTCCCCCTCTGTGGCCTCTGACCCTCCCTCTCCCGCCTCCCGTCCTCCCTGTCTCTTGCTGTGTGGTGGGCCGGTGGCGGCGTGCGGCCGGCGGGGCAGCGCCCAGCCCAGCGGCTCCCCACCGGGCACGGGACACCGGCGTCGGCGCCAACCTGCGAGCTGCGGCTGAAGCTCTCCATCGGGCACTGGCGAGTGGTCGGCCCTACCTCAATTTCTTGGCTGGTACGGCGAGATCCGGTTTCGTAGCGCCCTTCTCGCCACCCACGATGGCATCCTCTTCATGCTACCGGCAGGACCATCCGGGTTGAGGTGGATGGGGAGCTGCCGTGTCGAGGTTTATGGGGAGCCGCAGCGCGGAGGCTTACCGAAGCGACCGGGCTAGAGCGGACGAGCGGCGGTCGAGCAGCCGTGCGCGGAAAAGGCGTGTTGGTAGAAGCGGGTCTGAGCAGTGGGCCTGTTGTGGGCCGGATTGAATGGGCCAGACGAACGAATGGGCTGGACGAAAAAAAAACCCTGAAATTTCGCCTTTTTATTATTATATATATATAGGGATAGATGAACTTTTCAAATTTAGAGCGAAAATTCATCACCCTCTTGGCCTTCTAAAATAATTCGTTTACTCCAGTAGCACTGTAAGAGTGATGAGTAGGCCCTAGTGATGAGTATGGGAGAGAATCACCGCTCGTATTCCTTTGCATCAGTGGAGGTTAAATTACAAGAGCCGGAGCTGCACTCACTGCTAGCCGATCCTAATCTGTAGGCGAGTTGAGTGGAGCAGCCGGGTCAGGTCAGCTGCATGTACACAAATAAAGGATCAAGCGCGCGCAGCTATCCTATACTTAGTCGCTGACAAGCACTAACATCAATTTAAAATCCTTCGAATTAATAACGCCTCAGATATATCGGTGATGCAACTACGATATCCATGCAAGCTGTCTCCACACACTCCAAATCTTTCTATGCAATTATGCATCCACACCGACAAGATGCAGAAAAAAAAATTTGAAAAGGAAGCGATCGAACCTGCTGGAGGCCTTCTTCTGCATCGCCTTCCTGACCCGACGACGTCGACGCCGCCGCCGCCGATGCCGCGCTACCGACCGCGGTGGCGGCCTCCATCTGTATCTCAATCTCGCCACCGCCGCTAGCTCTGACGATGGCCGTCACCCTCCGGCTGCCCGTCGTCCTAGCCAGCTGTTCATCTCCTCTCTCCATCCTTCTCCCGGCTTCCTCCTCCTCCATGGCTGCTGCTGCTGCTGCGTTGCGAGTGTATGTTGTTGGCGATCACGAAATGGCCGGCAGGCGAGACTTGCGACTTTTTGGTTTTGGGGGTGTGCGCTTCAAATAAACGCATGTCAACTCTCCGCTAGCTCCCTGTGGCATCGGTAATATACTACTATTCGTATCGTTTCGGTTCAGACGCAAGCGTCGAGGAAGCAATACAAGTCGTAGTTGTGCATGCACAGTGCACTGGTGGCGTACGGAGCTCGCTCACCTAACCAGTTAGTTTAATGGTGGTCTAATCTAATGATGTAATGGCCTGGGCTGGAGGGGATTTGTTTGTTGTCACACGGCTCTATGCGTACAGCCTGACGTGAGTCGTCGCTTAAATTAACTGTGGAGTGGAGTACATGGTGGTAGGTGGTACAGATGTTGCGATGGATACAGAGAGGCTGCCTGAGATCGAGCGAGCGTCGGGACCTTCGACCTCGCTGATGGTCCGCTGGCTTATCCAAGGTGCACGGTCAGCATCTCGATGGCAGCGCCGTGCCAGCCTTTCACTTTCACATCTCGATCTCGATGGCAGCGTGACGTTGGTTCCGGAACTGTCACCAGAGTGCGCGCGTACGTGCCACAAGCTGAGGTGGATCAGCACCCTAAAATTTACCTCTTTAAAAAAATAGGATAAAATAATTTATTTC
The DNA here is from genome assembly GCA_904845875.1 of Miscanthus lutarioriparius. Taxonomy (NCBI): domain Eukaryota; kingdom Viridiplantae; phylum Streptophyta; class Magnoliopsida; order Poales; family Poaceae; genus Miscanthus; species Miscanthus lutarioriparius. Next base: position 53,936,194 of record CAJGYO010000010.1, read on the forward strand.
TAAATTTTAGTACTCATAAAATATAGGAAAATAAAATTTTTCATTAATTTAAATTTTATCATAAGGTAGAAACGTGTTTGTTGCATTTATGCCGGTCGCACCTTGTGTTTCTATGTGCAAAATGTGTGTTTTATACGTTTAGGAGACGAATATCTATCTCTAGGAATTTTCCAGCTTCTTTCTGGAATTTAATTTCTACCTCCTTCACCTTAATCTTTATGTTCTAAGTTCCCAACAATATTTTTATGAGCTCGAAATACTTTATTTGGGTTCATCATGTTCCAAAGGGTCTCTGAGAATTTTCCCCAAATTTTCGGAGGTCAGAGTATTTTTTTCGTGGCTTAAATATCAATTCTGAACTTTTCTAGAATTATTTTATCCATGAAATTAATTAATTCCGAAAATAATAAATCTCTTATTTTTTCCAACGCTCAAAGCCCATGTACAATATTCCTAATAAATCCTAAAGACCCGTGTATTTATTTACTAATGTGCTTTAATGATTATTTAGGCCCATTAGTGCAGGCGGATGGTGCAACGTCAATTAGTATCATATCGCTAGTTGACGTGGACGTGGAAAAGTTTTTCTTCCTATATATATCTACCAATTCTTTGGGTAAAGCACACCAAAACTACTGTATGAGAGCCCCTAATTTAGGAAATTTATCGTGTAGTAAATTATATTTTTCTCCTCCTCTCGCCGTCGCCGCCGCGCTGCCCAGCCTGATCATCCTCGCTGCTTCTCGGCCATCGGTAAGTGCCCCACCCCATCTATCTTCTACGTTTCTCCGAGCCCTGCCCCTGACCGAGCCGCGCCATCCTGCTCCATTGTTGCCGTGGAGTCGCGACCTGCAGGAAGCCAGGTATAACGCCAGAGCAAACCGATCGACGCCACCACCGGAGAATTGTTGCCGCTCACGTGTCTGGGAGCCAACGTTGCTACCGTGCCACCGTGGCCGCTCCATGGACATGCATCTTCCCTAGCCGCATGACGTCGCCGATCTTCTTCTAACGACGGTGAGCACACGCCCATGCTCGTCACCACCTCTGTTATCTGTGTTGGTCCCCTCCTGGACGTTCTGAAATTGCTCCTTTGCGAATCTGTAGCCGAGCACATCGGATTAACATATACAACTGTGTTTCCTGCTGCTGGCTTATAGGAGCGCTAGTCATCTTCTTCTAAATCAAGAGCCATGCCATCCTGCACGATCAGTTTATCGAGAATCATCATCGTCGGAGTTGCGCTGCTATTCTCTTGCTGTCCTAACCCACCGGCCGAGAGCCATGCATGCGATGCGTCACCGTGATTAAATTTGGTTGTTAGCTTGATGACATCATCTTCCACGTCATGCTCAATTCATGGCCGTTTTCCTTTAAAAAACAAATCTAGAAATATAATAGAAATACGCATCACCTGACCCGTCCGTTTTTAGATCGATGGCCCAGATTAAAACATATCCTTTTGCTGTTCTTTTTGCTAAAGAGACCCTATATTTTTGGAAAATAGAACCCGCAGTCCAAAACATGTTTACAGATTTTGTTTTCATCATTTGAAAGCGTATTTTGATTCGGTAAAGTTTAAAATACGTTTTCAGCTATTTACAGAATTGCCACTGATTTTGTTTTAGCCATAACTTCTCCGTTTTAACTCCGATTTGATCCGTTCAACTTGCGATAGGTTCGTAATATCATAATCTACATGTTTATACTACTGTTAGATGTGTTTTCAACTTTTAAAATTCGTGATTAGATTCAATTTATGATTTTATTAAAGGAAATCTTATTTAAATCATATCTTTTACGTTTTAACTCCGTTTTAGCTCGTTCAAGCTACATTAGATTCATAGCGATAAAAGATCTACGCGTTAGTAACAATGTTTATCATGTCACTAATACTAGAATTTCATGGTTTAAATCATATCTTGATTAATAATTATGCAACTGGGTTTTGTAAATAAAATATGATTTGTTTTACTTTAGTTTTATAATTCAAATCTAAATTTGATTTAATCCAATTTATATAAGCTTTTATATAGTTAAATAAATGAAGCCTATAGTTTTCTTTTTCGCGTATAAAGTAAATCTTTCGGTAGTTGCATCTTTTCAACCATAGCTCCGATTAGTGTGCTCTTCGCGTCTATGTGTTCGTAGCGAGACGTAGATTCGTTTTACAAATTTTTCATCTTGATTTTATGTTTGATGTATTGTTCTAATTTAGATCTATTGTTTGCTTCGTGTATGATCGTATGGATGCTTGTGTGGTGCTTTATGATTAAGTCCAGTCGGTGAGATATACGTGGTGATCAAGAAGAAGAAGAAAGCGTTGAAGATTAAAGCTTACCGAAGGATCGGTGTTTTAAGGCAAGTATAGCATGGGATCATCCTTGTTGTCCTATTCACATTTAATCATTTAATTCATACTACATGTGTCTACCTTGACTGCCACTAAGGATATCCTAGTCTTTGGTTACCTTGTACCTTGATACCTTTGGGATATGCATTGGGTAGTTTGATGCTAGTGCTCAACTACAACCATGATCTTGTAACTTGACTAATGATATATGCAATAAACACTAAAAGATGCTTTTTAGCAACAAGGAATAAGGGGGCTAGAGCATTGGGCTATTTTCATAGTGCTCTAGATTCTCTCCCTAAGGACTTATCTGTAAGTGATCATCCGGGACTTACACTACAGCTGTGAGGGCTACATGGCTCTGGCTTTAGCTTAGTATGAGGACCTTTTCTAGCTTGTTAGTGGTTACCTTTATGGTGCAAGAGGGGTGTGTTCCGGGTTGGATATAGTGCGGCCTCTGTCCATAAGTGTATAGGTTGTGCGTCATTGTGCCTGTCGGAAGGGGAGCTCTACATTCGCAGGCCACAGAAACCTAGCGGCCCTAACTTGTTAGACGAACCTTTGAAAGGCTTCATAGTGAACCCTGCCGACCTTCCTTGGTAGTGGGTCAAGAGGCTGATCACCTCGGGCGAACGGGTAAATCACGACTCACAGTGAAAGTATACAACCTCTGCAGAGTGTAAAACTGGTATATCAGCCATGCTCACAGTCACGAGCGGCCTTGGAACCCTTACGGAATAGATGATGAACATAGATGATACTGATGATGAAAATGCTCACTAATGATTACTGTTTATGCTATTCATTATTCATGTTTACCTGATCATGTGTTTACATGGGCTGGTGATAAACTTGATGTTACTCAATTCCTCAAACTGTGACAATTAAAAGATAATCGCAGTTAAACCCATGTCAGCCTTTTGAGCCTCATGAACCCCATGTTATATTTATTGAGTACGACATGTACTTACGCTTGCTTTACTTTTCAATTATTTGGATGAAAATCCCGGATGGGTACCAAATTGCTAGAGTTTGAATGAATTAGTCTTGTGATTAACCAGTTAGTTGTCCCTGTGGAATTAGAGTCTTCACCCAAAGATCGGAGTTGTCTTCCCGCTATTTGTTATCTAAGGTTATATTCTTTATACTAAGTACGTTATATATTGAGCATTGTCTATTGATATTACCCTTATTTGTAGCTATATGTGAGATTTGACTTCCTATGCTCACATATGGTGTGTATCTGGTTTTGTTCTTAAAACCGGGTGCTACAGTCTTCCATACTAAAGGAATAGAGCTAGCATGTTAGAGCTATCTCCCAGAGTATTTCTATAATCTACTCTCTAAAATTGTTTTCTATACATCTTTATATTCTTCAACAGCTTTTCTATATCTTGTGCACAGTCTAAAGAGCTATTCTCGCCTCCCTCTTTAGTTAACGGGAAATCCAGAAGATACGATATGTATATTTGGATATCCAATTGAATAGGTTGTTGAAGCGTTTTTTACTATATTCCTGTAAATTAGGAAAGATATAAAGAGTCTCTCGGAGATGTTCTCACTATCTATGTCTAAAAAGAATACAGATATGGGTTGCGTGCCTGTTAACGTAGTTCATGTTTGACCAAGTTTCTAATGAATAGTATTCACATGTATGGCTCTAAATTAATTTATTATAAAAATATATTTTGTAATTAAACTAATGGTATTTATTTGATATTATAAATTGTCGGGTTCATAACCCTGGGGTCCCCAATGGACCCGGTTCCCTACAAAACTCGGCCCTATCGGCGACGCAACGACAGCACACTCTAGGGCCGGCCCAGATACACAATAACAGGCCAAGACCACGATCCAGACCCCGACCGGCACCTCTGACCTCTGTTCATGGGCTCGCCTCGCCTGACCTTTGGGTCACGGGCTCCACCTCGCCCGACCCCCTTTCTCCGACCGAGGATACGCCGGAGCTCTGCTTGCTACTCTTTCCCGACCGACATGATTGGGGTCGACTAGGAACGACCGACCGAGGGGACGCCCGCTCGGTGTGGGCCTAGGGAGCAGGTGGAGCAGATAAGGTAAGGTGCTCAAGTCAATCACAATATCGAGGACGTACCCTGCCATACCCTATGCACCTGCAAGACGGTGCCTCCAGGTAATGACAGACGGACACTATACAACCTTCTAGACGTGTCAGACCACAAACAGTATTGTGGGCACTGACGTTTGCCATACCAGGCGAACACGGTAGAGCCTGCCAGACGCATCTAGGCATAAACAGTATTGTGGGCGCTAGCAGCCATCCCATACCTGATGGCGTGAGCAACAAGACTAGGCTACACACATATACACTTTCTCTCTTTCTCTCTGACTTGTAAAGCCATCCCTTTCAACTATAAAAGGGGATGCGCTCTCTTCTAAAAACAGAGGTTCTCTCTCTCTCTCTCGAAGAGACTATCGATGACTAGAGAACACAATAGCTCAACAAGCTTTAGAGACACAGAGCATACGCTCCAATACTTAGCATATGTTAGAGCCCCCGTCATTCTAGGCCACTCGGTTCAGAGTCCGACCGGGCCTCTAACACCCCCCTTCTCATTCATATTCATTTGTAACCTACAGCAAACTTCGAGCACCTGGGCTCAGGAGTAAAGTCATCGACTGACTGAAACTGGACGTAGGGCACGTTGCCTAAATCAGTATAAATCTTGTGTCATTGAGTGCTAGGCCACATTGATCACAACGCATGCAAAACTACAAATATTTACTTGTTGGTCACTTTTCGCACCGACTGTTGGCGCCGTCCGTGGGGAGGACGTCGTGCGTTCACGCTTTTGGTCATCAGATAGCCCATCTTTCCACCATCTTCGGCATGGTGGGCTCTAGCGATACAATTTGCTTTGGCTCGCTAGAGTTTCCCACGCTCCCACCTATTGGGATGTGGGTTCCTCCCATTTTTGGGCCGCTCCAGACCTTCCTCTTTAGAAGTCTAGACTTCATCGCCGACCAGCTCAGCGTACTCCGCCTCCGCGAGGAGGCACTTGTCCTGGCGCCCTCCACTGGCCCTAGGCCACTCGGCGACCTCAACATCGAGACACCTGCACTTTGCCTCGAGCCTTTCTAGTCTCAAACTCCACAGTGAGTGGCGTACATATTATTCTTTACTCACTATTTAACACCTTCCGCTAACTCTTCGGAGGGACCCTGTTGTCCTCACCACGACCGTCGTATGACCGGTTCCCCTACGGCTTCGCATCACCCGTGGACGCGTGCGCGGGGGGCTCCAAAGGATGCTGACGCCGCCCCCTCTCATGTCTAAGTTTGTGGGGATGGTGGGCTACGCTCCCGCCTCCTTCCACGACCTCATCGATGACGAGGTCGAAAGCAATGGCTCCAGCATCGACGATGTCATGGCACCTAGCCACCCTCTATCCTGGGAGTGCACTTTGGTGGATGCCCCATGATAGCCACCGGTGGTAGTGGAGTCTCTGTAGACTCACACCCCTCCAGACCCCATGCGAAGGCCCTAGCGCGTGCATAGGAGCACGGCAAGGAGTTACGGCAAAGGTGGTAGAGCTAGGCGCCACCTACACTGGCGCGCTCGATGCAGCACGCTGCGCCACATGCGCGTAACCCAGCGAGCGGCGCTCGGGGTCACGCCCATCAGGTCCATCGTAACATCCTGGACGGAGAGAACGACCACCTCAGTTTGCTCGGGCAGGCCAAAACATCGTGGCTGCGATGATGCTTCTGCACGGCCTCCCCGAGCCTGCCGACCCCTAGGAACAGGCAATCCATCGGAACCTTTGAGCACGAGGGGAAACCACCGCCGTTCAGTAGGCAGAGAGCTCCGCGTTGCGACACTGGCTCACGGCCTCTTGCCCAATCGGGGGATTGGGGCCGCACCAGTTGAATCGCTCCATCCACTCACCACTGCAGTTGCTGGGCATGGGGCGAGAAGCCACTGCTGCACCATAGCCCGACTCGGTGCCCGCTCCACACCGACCACCTGTGCGTGAATGGCTTGGGCCAAACCATGACGCTCGCAGCGTCATCAACAATCGACGCCACGCCCGGCACGATGATGACATCCATCGAGTGGCGGCAAGAGCAGGCGACGCAGGCCCCAGCCTAACCATCAAGGAGTGTGGGGACATGCACCCTAGGCATGGTGGCCGACCGAACGACCGGAGCCCCGACCGCATCCAGAAAGCGTCGTTCCCACAGCGCTTTCGACCTCCCACCAACATCACCAGGTACATTAGGGAGACAAACGCCGGTATATGGCTCAAAGACTTCTGGCTCGCCTGCCGAGATGGAGGAATGGATGATGACTACTTCATCATCTAGTACCTCCCCATCTGTGTGGGGGAGCATGTTCGAGCATGGCTCGAATTCCATCCGCCCGACAGCATCTGCGACTGGGCGAACCTCAAGAGGGTCTTCGTCAAAAATTTCTAGGGGACCTTTGTCCATCCTGGGAATTCCTGGGACCTCAAGAGCTACCAGCAAGTGCCCAATGAGTCCCTATAGGATTACATCCACAGGTTGTCAAAGCAGTGCAACTCCCTTCCTGATGTCGTCGACGCAGACGTCGTTAGTGTGTTTCTCTCTAGGACAACCTACAAGTCCCTGATCCACAAGCTCGGCTGTGTGAAGCCCCATACCACCCGTGACCTATTTGACATTGCCACAAACCATGCCTTCAGTGAGGAGGTGGTCGGGGTGATCTTCAATAGTGGTCGAGACAGGGGCAAGGCCAAGTGTGAGGACCAAGGCGAGGGCCCCTCCACATAAAAGGGGCAAGAAGAACATGAAGGATTAGCGCCGACCGGCCAACTCAGCTTTGGTCGCCCGTGGTCAACCATGCGATCAAGCAGCCCCAGCAAGCAGGGCCAGCACGACCATTTCGATAGGCTCATGGAGAGTCCATGCACCAACCATGCCTATCCCATTAAACACCTCTACAAGGACTACGAGCTCCTCAAGCGCTTCCTGCTGCAAGCCAAAGGAAGGGAAAGGCAAGGAGGATGCGGCCAAGAAGGGAGGCACGGCGAGCAAGGATGAAGACGATTTCCCCAACCTCGAGGAATGCCTCATGATCTTTGGGGGATCCGACGCCATCCACTCCAAGCGCCAGCACAAGGTGCACGCTATAGAGAGGCATACGCCGCTGAGTTGGCCAGCCCCTCTTTCCTCAACTAGTTAGACTCTCCGATCACTTTTGATCAGAGAGAGCATCCTTCCCACGTCACCAGACTAGGTTGCTACCCGCTCGTCATCGATCCCATCATCCATAAAAATGCCTCACCAAGGTGCTAATGGACGAAGGCAGTGGCCTCAACATTCTCTACATCGACACCCTCGGCGCCATACGCATCCCTCGGTCAGAGCTCCACCCAGTGAGCTCTCCCTTCCATGGCGTGATCCTAGGGACGTAGGCATACCCACTCGGGTAGATCAACCTGCCCATCATGTTTGGTCGACTGAGCCAACTTTCGCTAGAGGTCCTGACCTTCGAGGTGGTGGACTTGGGGCGGCCATGCTACGCCAAGTTCATGGTGATCCCCAACTACACCTACCTCAAGCTAAAGATGCCAGGACTAAAAGGCGTCATTACCGTGGGTAGCACCTTTTCGCACGCCTACACGTGCGATCGCGAACATTATGAGCTCGCCACTGCCGTCATCAACTCCACCGAGCTTCCGAAGCTCGGGAATTCAGCGACTCTAGCAGTTCCCGACTGCAGCGAGCCGACCTCCTCAAGTGCCTTCCATCCGACTGAGGAAACCAAGGCACTAGAGATCAACCCCACCGACCCGACTAAGATGATTCGGGTCGGGACCAAGCTCCTGGCCAAATAGGAAACGGAGCTCATTGAATTCCTACACGCAAATCATGATGTCTTCATGTGGAATCCTTCCGACATGCTGGGCATACCGAGGGAGGTCGCCGAGCATGCACTACGCGTTGTCCTAGGCTCAAAGCGTGCCAAGCAACGCCTACGTTGCTTTGACGATGAGAGGCGCATGGCCATAGGCAAGGAAATCGCCAAACTCCTAGCAGCCGGATTCATCAAAGAGATATACCACTCCGACTGGCTAGCTAATCTTGTTATTGTGGAAAAGAAGAATGGGAAATAGAGAATATGTGTTAATTATACTGGCCTCAACAAGGTGTGTCCAAAGGACCATTTTCCTTTGCTACACATAGACCAGATAGTTGACTCCACCTCAGGGTGCAAAATCCTCTCCTTCTTGGATGCCTACTCAGGCTACCACATGATCGCGATGAAAGAGTCAGACCAGGTCGCAACTTCATTCATCACCCCGTATGGTTCATACTATTATGTAACCATGCCTTTTGGTCTAAAGAACACTGGCACCACCTATCAATGGTGCATGCAGCGATGCTTCGCCGACCAAATCAACCCGCCTGACCAACCGAACCAAGTTGAGCGGCAAAAACCAACAATCGCTGTCTATGTAGATGACATAGTGGTGAAAATGGCTCAAGCTAGCGACCTGATCGCAAACTTGGCTGCCACATTCATGAACCTCTGAAGGTTCAGCGTCAAATTGCATCCCAAAAATGTGTTTTTGGGGTTCCGAAGGGGAAGCTGCTCGGATACATCATGTCCGAGCGCGGCATCAAATCCAACCCTGAAAAAATCATGGCCATCTCCAACATGGGCCCTATACACAACGTCAAGGGTATACAGAGGTTGACCGGCTATTTGGCCACCGTGAGCCGTTTCATCTCTTGACTAGGTGAACGGGGGATGCCTCTCTACAAACTTCTTAAGAAGACAAATGCATTCATCTGGATAGAGGAGGCATAGTGGGCTTTGGAAAGCCTCAAAGCATCACCGACGTTGGCCCCAATCCTCGTCGCTCCCGAAAGGGGAGAATCCCTCCTCCTCTACATTGCGGCAAGCAACCACGTTGTGAGCGTCGCCCTCATCGTCGAGATGGAGGAGCTGGGATACCACCTGAAGGTCCAACGTCTGGAATACTTCATTGGTGAGGTACTCACCAACGCCAAGGTTCACTACCCCTAGGTCTAGAAGCTTCTATACGCCGTTTTGATGGCGACCCAGAAGCTCCTACACTACTTCATCGATCACGAAGTCATCGTCGTCACTTCGTACCCGCTGGGAGACATCGTCCGCAATCACGATGTCGTGGGATGAATCTTCGAATGGGCTCTCAAGCTCATGGGCCACGACATCAGGTATATCCCTCGCACTGCTATTAAGTCTCAGGCTCTCGCCAACTTCATCGTTGAATGGACGGAAGTCTAGCTCCCGACCCCAGATGTCACCCATGAGTACTGGACGATGTACTTTGATGGGTTGGTCATGGCACCTGACTCAGGGCTGGAATGGTTCTGATCTCCCCAAATGGGAGCAGGCTCCGCTATGCGATCCGTCTCCATTTTTTAGCATCAAACAATGTCGCGGAGTATGAAGCCCTCATCAACGGATTGCGCATCACCATCGAGCTTGGCACCACATGGTTGTATGTCCACGGTGACTCAGAGTTGGTCGTCGACCAAGTCATGAAGGAGTCCTCCTGCAAGAGCCCTCTCATTGCGTAGAAGTAGCTCCCTTGCGTGGCTAATTTGGTTTTAGTAACATTGTTAGTCACATTGCTTAGTTTATGTAGCTAAGTACTTGCGCTCTCTAATTAGGCATTGGTTGCCTTGTTATTGAGCATTGCTAGTGAGCATAGTTAGCTTTGTGCTTTTGCTTACTAGCATGTGTAGGAGCTCTCTTGTTGCTTAAAATACTAGTGGCATAGGTTTGTGTAACCTTGCTCTTAGAATTGTTTAGGAGAGCTCTAGCTAGCCTGGCACCTTTGTTGCATAATTGGTATCTTAGCAAGGTGCTAGTGAACATATATAGAGGGGTGTAGTCTTGGTTAGACCGATTGTTTTAATTCCGCATTTATATCGGTTAGCCGACGTGATTATTTTTAGAAAAGACTATTCACCCCCCCTCTAGTCCGCCATCTCGACCCTTCACACATGTCAGTTTGTATTTGCAAGTTAAAGTTGAATTGGCATAAATGATATCAAAATATTTATAAATAAAATATGATTAGCTTCAACTCAGTTTTTAAGTATAAATATGATTTGTTTAATCTAAATTAATGCTACTCACATAGTTTTTCCTAATTAACATAAATCTAGCTTATAGTCTTCTCTTTTCTTTTATAATATAAAACCCTGTAGTCATTTCTTTACAACCGTAGTTTCGATTAGCGTGCTTTTCGTGTCTGTGTGTTCCTAGCGACGTGTAGAACATCTTTAAAACCTTTTTACTTGATTTTCATATGTTTGGTGTATTATTCTAATTTAGTTCTATTGTTTGCTTCGTGTATGATTGCATGGATGCTTGTGTGGTGCTTTATGATCTTGTCTAGTTGGTGAGTTATACGTGGTGAACCAAGAAGCAGATCTTTGAAGTTTTGGACTTGAAGAAGGATCTAAGTATAAGGCAAGTATAGCATGAGATCATCCTTGTTGTCCTATACACCTTGAATCATTTAATTCATACTGCATGTGTCTACCTTGACTACCACTAAGGATGTCCTAGTACTTTGTACCTTGTGTCTTGATACCTATTGGGTATTGCATTGGGTAGTATGATGCTAATGCTCAACTACAACCATAATCTTGTAACTTGACTAATGGTATATGCAATAAACATTAAAAGATGCTTTTTTGCAACATGGAACAAGGGGGCTAGAGCATTGGGTTGTTTTTTTGGTGCTCTAGATTTCTCTCTCTAAGGACTTATCTATAAGTGATCATCCGGGATTTATAGTACAACCATGAGGACTACATGGCTCTGGTCTTAGTCTACTACCTTGCTCTTTCTAGTTTGTAGCTGTTTATCAAAAGGGCAAGAGGGGCATACCAGGCTAGGTATGGGCCTCATCCCCAGGGTGTGTACTATGCTGCGTGTATAAGGGCCACTTCTGGAGATGACTCCATAACACTTGGGAGATGAAATCCTTAGCGGCTGCTCCTTATTAGAACGACTAGGGAAAAGCTTCGTAGTGTACCCTGTCTGCTCACCTTGGAAGTGTTTTGGGAGTTGCAAACCCGGGCATATGGGTATCATGACTCATGGTGAAAGTGTACAACCTCTACAGAGTGTAAAACTGGTATATCAGCCGTGCACACGGTCACGAGCGGCCTTGGAACCCTTACGGAATAGATGATGAACACTGATGATACTGATGATAAATATGCTCACTAATGATTACTGTTTATGCTATTTATTACTCATGTTTACCTGATCATGTGTTTATATGGGCTTGTGATAAACTTGTTGCTACTCAATTGCTAAAAGATGACTCATTAAAAGCTAATTGCAGTTAAACCAGTGTTAGCCTTTTGAGCCTCATGAACCCATGTTATATTTGTTGAGTACGACATGTACTTATGCTTGCTTTACTTTTTAAATCTTTGGAAAAATCTCGGATGGGTACCAGATTGCTAGAGTTTGAAGAAATTAGGCTTGTGATCAACCAGTCAGTTGTCCCTGTGGAAGTGGAGTCTTCACCTAAAGATCAGAGTTGTCTTTCCACTATCTATACTCCGAGGTAATATTCCTTATACTAATACGCTATGTATTTATGCATTGTCTATTGATATTACCTTTATTTGTAGCTATATGTGAGATTTGACTTCCTGGGCTCACATATGGTGTGTATCTAGTTTTGTCCTTAAAACCGGTGCTACACTTCCCCCCACGAGTGATTCCATCACAAAACAAACTTGAAATATTCATGAATGTAAAACTATTCACAAGGGGGCTCCCCCACGAACTCATCTTTTACATAAACTAACTATTTCTACTCTAACCCCATTATGGCCCCATGGCTGCATCGGCTGACGGTGCGATTGACAAGGATGAAGACAGATCGGCTGTGGTCAAAACGATGTTCGGCTCGGTTGGGGGCAGGACGACACTCGCCTCCAAACCCAGCCTCTATTGCCTCCGTAGGCTGGATGACGTCTTCCCGGCACACATCTGAAGCCACGGTCGAACAACGAGCCACCATCATCCACTGCGTGGTGACCTGCTCCGTCTCGCCCGACCTCTAGGTCATGGGCTCTACCTCGCCTCACCTCTGGGTCATGGGCTCCGCCTTGCCTGACCTCTTGGGTTTGTGGCCCTGGCTAACGAGATGCGGCATGCCCAACGAAACATCGCCTGGGTGGGGCCCACCACTACCGCAACCCGAGCATCGAAAACGAGGCACAACCACACACAAACAACCCTCCGCCTTCAAAGGCAGGGTTTAGAGGGGCCCATCGATGGAATCTCCATCGAGGAGAGGCCAACTGGTCACCAGAGTCAATCGGATGGCTCGGACGGCTGCTGATAGACAGGTAAGGAGCAGTGGGATGCCCCATGTGGGTTATGCCAACTCTGTCATGAACGACGGGCCCGGATTCCACTCAGACATATCCGATAGGAGCTCCCTGAACCCGTCACTCGAGCCGTCGAGGTAACTTTACCAACCTTCATTCTACTTTTCAAGTGCATGATCATTCATTCATCCATTCTCATGCATGCATTCATACATTCATCCATACATTCATCCCATACATCCAAGCATTGCATATGCAATTGTTGCATCACAATGCTTCGCATCGCATCACAAAGCGCTAGTCGTCTCATTTGATATGAGCGGTGACCGATCAGGGTTCGATGGCCGGCCCGCGAAGGGCTTGAGACCGTCTTACGTCAAACAGAGCTAGGGGAGAAAATGCAGATGAGCCCCAACGGCCCTTGCCCAATTGGCTCAGAAGCGGATAAGGTCATCTCGACCTTCTCGTTCTATCCTGACCTCGAGCCATGCCCACAGAATCTCCATCGAGGGGAAGCCAGCGAGCCACCTGAGTCAGTATCTGGAACGGCTCGGGCATCTATTGGGTGGTGAGTTAAGGAGTAGTGGAATGCCACATGAGGGCTATGCCGACCCTGTTACGAACGATGGACCTAGATTCTACTCGGATATACCCGTTAGTGAGCTCACCGAGCGCGTCACTCGAGCCATCGAGGCAAGTGATGTTAGCTCAAACCCTCCAGTTGCGGAAACCGTGGATGGGGTGATGCACGAAACTCGATCGACCCCTACCGAGCCTGATGGGGCTTGAGGGCTCGGGCCACCCGACCTCGACTCGGGAGTCCAACCGACCGCACAGGTTGTGGTCAGAACGGATACAGGCGAACACCCCGATCGGAAGAGACACAAGAGGCCGTAGCCCCAAAAAAGAGTACCAAGGTGCTCAGCCCCCGATCGACTCCCCAGTCGGCCACAGGCTCGAGGACTACACCCATCGGATGCGCTCGCGTGCACCCAATGGAAAATGGATTACCAGCGAGTCTCCTCCTCAAGGGTTGGGCGCCTATGTCTGCACAACATGCCTCCACGGCCTTCGCTAGTCCCTTCCTCGGGGTTGGGTGCCAATATCCCTCCGGCGTGCCTCCGCGGCCTTTGACAGTCCTCCCCATGGAGGCTGGGCACCCGTATCCCCTTCGCTAGTCCCTTCCTCAGGGGTTGGGTGCCAATATCCCTCCGGCGCACCTCCGTGGCCTTCACCAGTCCTCCCCACGAAGGCTAGGCACCCGTATCCCCTTTGCCAGTCCTCCACATAGAGGCTAGGTGCCTAAATCCTACTCGATTACCCTATGCGGTACAACAAACCAAGGGGGAAAACACCGAAGTTCTAATAATACCCCCTTCATGACTTCATAGAAGTCCCAAAGGGGCTTAGGGGCTTCTGTCGGGTTCATAAACTTGGGCTCCCCAATGGACCCGCTTCTCGACAAAACTCAGCCCAGTAGGCGGTGCAACGACAGCACACGCCTGGGCTGGCCCAGATACACAATAATAGGCCAAGACCATGATCCAGTCCCCGACCGGCACCTCTGGCCTCTGTTCGCGGGCCCTGCCTCGCTCGACCAAGGATACGCTGAACCTCTGCTCGCTGCTCTTTCCTGACCGACACGATCGGGGATGACTGGGAACGACCGATCGAGGATGCCTGCTCGGTGTGGGCCTAGGGAGTAGGTGGAGCAGATAAGATAAGGCGCTCAAGTCAACCACAATACCGAGGACTGTACCTTACCATACCCTGCACACCTGCAAGACGGTGCCTCTAGGTCATGATAGATGGACACTATACAACCTTTCAGACACGTTAGACCACAAACAGTATTGTGGGCGCCGACATTTGCCGTACTAGGCGAATACGGTTGAGCCTGCTAGAGGCATCTGGGCATAAATAGTATTGTGGGCACTAGCAGCCATCCCGTACCTGATGGCATGAGCAACAAGACTAGGCTGCACACATATACACTTTCTCTCTGACTTATAAAGCCATCCCTTTCAACTATAAAAGGGGATGCGCTCTCTCCTGAAAAATAGAGGCTATCTCTCTGTCTCTCGAAGACTCTCTTGACGACTCGAGAACACAACAGCTCAACAAGCTTTAGAGAGACACACAGATCATACGCACCAATACTTAGCATACGTTAGAGCCCCCATCACTCTCGGCCACTCGGTTCAGAGTTCGACCGAGCCTATAACACCCCCCTTCTCATTCCTATTCGTTTATAACCCTGCAGCAAACTTCGAGCACCTAGGCTCAGGAATAAAGTCATCAACCGACTAAAACTGGACATAGGGCACGTTGCCTGAACCAGTATAAATCTTGTATCATTGAGTGCTAGGCCACATCCGATCACAACGCACGGCAAAACTACAAATATTTACTTATTGGCCGCTTTTCGCACCGACATAAATATTGATAATTTTATACCTATATAATTGATCAAACTTAAGATACCAACACATTACACTATGCTAGAATTGTAGGATGGAGGGTGTCGGATTATTTTGCTCCGGCAATATCAAGCAACGTGATCACGTAGACAAAATCGGATGGTAGCACACGGGACGCAGAGATTTATACCGGTTCGGGGCACGGTGCGTGCTAAACCCTACTTCAGTGGTGCGGCTGCTCTTGTATTTGTATGCTCAATTATAGGGGCTATTGCTCCTAGCTACGAGGTGGATTGGAATGGTAGAAGATGGATCCCGAGCCTGAGGTCCCTACCCTACTTTATATAGGCAGGAAAGGTAGGGTCATACAGAGGGCGATTGGGCTAATAGATTGTATTCCTAGTTTGTTACACAATATGCGCAACAGATTGATCCTAGCTTTCATCCAAATACAACCGCCCTGGTTTGCCTTGATCTCCACGTTGATTAATCGTGTCAGCCCTTGCGGGCCTCCTCCTTGATGGCTGCTGGGCCGATAGCCTGGTGATGGTCACATATTCGGGCGGTGCGGGTTTCCCTGGCCCATATATCTGACAGTAGCCCCCATAGGACTTAATGATAAGCATGTAGCCTTAGCCCTCAGGACGTCACAATTTCACCTGCAAGTTCAGTGTACTGTAAGTACCAGTGAGCATTTTCATTGGGTACTGAAGATTTAATGCAGTGCAGCTCGATATTCCCAAGTATTGGGGAGCCAGTATGTTGCCATTCGAGTACCAAGAGCATTTTTTGGGTAGTGAGAAACTTCTTCAAGTATCAAGTGGGGCGGCGGTACACCGTACATCAGGGAACGTAGCTCCCTTGCAGCTATAAGTGCCTGGCTCGGGTGGTACACCCAACATTAGGAAACATAGTTTCCTAGGCGTAGCCCTCAGGGCGTTGTCGACGCCATGTTCAGGTGGTGGCACCCGATAACCGAAAGCATAGCTTCCAGGACGTTCGTAGGCGCTGTGGTAGGGTGGTAGCACCACTGTGCTTAGGAAGTCGGTTCCCGAGGTATTCTGGCATGCAATTAGTGGTTGTGCATCACAAAGTCCTAGTCATAGAACAATAATGAGGATGGGGTGGTTTCACCGCCTTCGCTCACGCGTCACTATTCCAATTGGTTTTTGGGTGACCCAATTCGGGTCGTTTGTTAACAAACACTAAGGGTGTCATGTTTTTCTTCAAGACCCGTTAAGTAACCGATCTCAAATTTTTGTGGGCCTCATTAGTGAAAAAAGCGAGGTCATCTTCTTGGAGCCCTAAGGCCAATATAACAGCGTCCCGGGTCGGGAACTACTGTGGGCGAGTAACGAACGTGTGAGCAATTGCGGGCCATATAACAGCGTCTCGGGTCAGGAACTACTATGGGCGAGTAACGAACGCATGAGCAGCTGTGGGTAAAACGAGTGAACGTCCACGTCCTACTGAATAGGGGTGGCAGGACAAAGCCTGACCAGTGGGGGCACGTCATAAAACTCTTTTTCCAGATTCCAGGAGCTCATACTTTGGTTATAGCCATGGGCCAACCAGTTTTCCGATTTCCCACAAAGGGGCATACATTCACTGAAAATAAGGTACTTCGAGCTCGTCCGTGCATTGGGAGATTTATGTGACACCGAGTGTCAGAGGTTTTAGGATCATACTGGCGACCCTCCTAAATACCCCCTGACTCTTAGTAGGGGTAGGGTCGATAGTGAACGAGCCACTACCGCTTACACCTGCTGCAAGGGTGAGTCAGGCCGAGTACTCGACCTGAGTGTCAAGTCACCCGCCTGCACCAGCTCGGGCTATGATGTATCAAGATTGGGCCACTAAGGACCCATGAGTGAGTTTGTTTACTAGAAGCTAGAGCGTCGGGGTTCGTGGCTCGCTTTCCCAAGCACAAGCGCTTGAGGTTGGGATTTCATCCGTGCTCTGGTTCCTGCTTATATAAATAAGGGGCAGGTGTCTATGGGCATAATTTCATCTGTGCATTTATTAGGCTTACCTCCCTTTCTTTTTCCTTTTGGCTTTCTCCGCCTTTGTCCCCTCAGATCAGATCCGATGGAGAGTGTGGGGAGCTCGAGGATGGAGGCTCCCAAACGAGCGGTGGCTGAGCACTACCCACCTGTCTAGCCTACCTTCGTCGGGTGAGTTCTTCAAATGACCCAAATCGGGTGAGCCAGGGGTTCCTGTGTGTCTTCTCACTAGGTGTTCTTCTAGGCTTCCAACATTCAACGACGTGAGTCCTCCTCCTTCTCCTGATTCGTCCGATGAGACCGCGGCAGTGGAGACCGTGGCTCCGCCAGCAGCCACGGTAGTCAAGGATGAGGTGAGCCATCTCCAGGCATAGCTTGAAGTCGTGTGAGTGGCGACAGCTAGGTTGGAGCGGGAGGCAGCTGCCGTCAGGATGTCCCACGCCAAAGCCTAGGCACGGGTTCTTGGTGAGTTCTCGATGAGATTTCATGTTTGTTCTTCTTGAGATGTCTTGTCCTGATGAGCGGTTGCTCTGCTTGTGCTTTTTAGCCAACCAAGAGCAACTGGTCATCGCTCAAGACAAAGGCAGTGAGGCTTCATGAAACCAATGGCATGTTGATCGAGCAGGTGATGGAGGCAGAGCGTGATCGTGATGCTGCTGCGGCGGACTCATCGACCACGGCGGTTAGAGCGAGCTAGTACCGAGATCTTCACGCTACCTTGCTGGGAGCGTGTGGTGGTGTTATTGATGTGCTCTCACCAGCATGAGCGAGCATCAAGGAATGTCTTGGCAATGTACCAACACGGTTTGTGGAAGTGATCCGCCATGCAGTTCAGTCTGGAGTGGCATTGGCGCTAACGGCCGCTACCCTTCGGAACAGCGAGGACCTCTGCGACATGGCGACCGGTTTCCACTAGTGGAGAAGCTCAAAGATGTCGGTGCCCTGGCCATGGAGTTTAGGAGCGTGGCAGGTGCCATTACCGAGTATGAGAGAGTGGAGGATGTTATCCATTTTGGTCCTCATGGAGTGTAAATTGCATTGGCCTTGAAATAAAGACTTTTGCATTTTGTGTTCATCTGAGTACCGCTTCACGACTCATGTAGTACTTGGTTGTAGCCCCCGAAACAGCATGATAGGTTAGCATAACGTATCATGGTGATTGATTGGAGCCCCTTACATGTTGTGCCTGAGCGCGGTGTGACCTCAGA
Source organism: Miscanthus lutarioriparius (assembly GCA_904845875.1). Classification (NCBI taxonomy): domain Eukaryota; kingdom Viridiplantae; phylum Streptophyta; class Magnoliopsida; order Poales; family Poaceae; genus Miscanthus; species Miscanthus lutarioriparius. Next base: position 53,954,564 of record CAJGYO010000010.1, read on the forward strand.
AAATTTTTCCAATCGTGTAGCCCCCGAGTACCTTGGTAGGTCAGTGCGACCTGTTAGGGTGCTTAGATGACATGTTGACTTTGGTGATGTAGTCTCGCACTTTTGCAATGGGTTGGTGGTTGCACCGCCCTAAGAGTTGTTCCTTTTAGTATAAGGTTACTTCTTTACGCATAGAACCATCGCAGCAAGTCGACGTTCCAGCGTTTGTGTAGACTTCGCTTTTCATGTTTGCTAGCTTGTACGTTCTTGACTTCAGATACTTTGGCCACGATAAATGGCCCTTCCCAAGGAAGTGAAAACTTGTTTTCCCCATAGTGGATTGGACCCATCACAATACTAGATCGCCTTGCATGAAGTTTATTGTCCGAACGTGCTTACTGTGGTACTTGCACAGCTGTTGCTGATACTTTGCGGAGCGGACAAGTGTTGTTCTACACGGTGCTCGTCGAGCTTGACGAGGGAGTCTTGTAAGGATTCCTCTGTTGTGTCCTCATCATAGGCGCGGACTCGGGGAGAGGCATAGCCGATCTCCTCGGGGAGTACCGTGTCTGCGCCATAGATGAGGAAGAAGGGGGTGAACCTCATCGGTCTAGCAGGAGTGGTCCGTAGGCCCCACAGAATTGGTTGAAGCTCCTGGACCCATCTTCGCTCGAACCTCTTGAGTTTCCTAAAGATTCGAGGTTTGAGTCCCCGAAGAATGCAACCGTTCGCCCTCTCTACATGTCTGTCGGTCTTCGGGTGGGCTACTGAAGCCCATCTTACATTGATCTGTTGTTCATCGCAGAAGTTGACAAACACACTTCCCATGAATTGGGTGCCATTGTTAGTGATGATCGTGTTCATGACCCCATACCGGTGTATAACCTCTTTGATGAACTCGACCGCCACCTCCAAGCTAGACTGTAGCTACAGGTTTGGCCTCGATCCACTTGGTAAACTTGTCATCCGGATCTGGTGATAGCCAAAGTAAGCATCGAGGAAACAGAGCAACTCTGATGCTGATGTGGAGTCGATGATCTGATCTATACGAGGCAAGGGATAAGGATCCTTGGGGCATGCCTTGTTAAGGCTCGTATAGTCGACACACATCCTCGATTTGTTGTTCTTTTTGGGCACCAGGATAGGATTTGCAAGCAAGTCTGGATGCAGAACCTCCCTGATGAAGCCCGCGTCGAGGAGCTTGGCTATCTCTTCTTCTATAGCACTGCACCGTTTGTCATCAAACCACCTCAAGCTTTGCTTGACCCGCTTGGCGTCGGCCCTGATTTTTAGGAAATGCTCAGTGATTTCTCTTGGAATTCCCGACATGTTTGAGGGTTTCTAGGCGAAGATGTCCCGATTATCAGTCAGGAAGTTGACGAGTTCATCTTGCTAAGCCTGGTTCAAGCTCCTCCTGATGTTTGTGGTCTTACTCGGATCAGTCTTTTCCAAGCGGACCTTTCTTGAGTCTTCTACGGGCGTGAACGATGGGGCCACGGCCAGTACCGAGGGTGCAAACTATGCTGGTAACAGCCTTTTTTCTTCGGGAGGTGAGGTTTGAAAGGCGAGACGCGGCGACGCTTGCATCGGAGCCCCCGAGTCCTGTCCCTACAATAGGACATAGTCCAGCTCACGCTGCGCCGGATCCAAGTTTTGGACCTCGTTCTCGATTGCGAGTTGGTCGCATTGGTAGGCGTTATGGAGATCCCCAGAGATGGTGATGATGCCGTTGGGACCTGGCATCTTCATCTTTAGGTATGCGTAGTGTGGTACAGCCATGAACTTGACAAAACACGGTATGCCGAGCATGGCATGGTAAGTGTCCTGGAAGTCCACGACCTCAAAGGAGAGTATCTCCTGGAGGTAGTTTGTCGCTTGACCAAACGTGACCCTTAGATCGACAACGCCGAGGGGCATGACCTATCTCCCTAATACTATTCCGGTGATCGAGCCCCTTGGTGGGCGCAGTTTGTCTATGCCAATCTTTAGTCTTTCAAAAGTATCCCAATATATGAGATTGGAATCACTTCGTTCATCCATGAAGATCTTGGTGGCACGAAGAGTCTTGAGAACTACGCTGATGACTAGGGGAAACCTACCAACGTCAACCGAGTGTTCGGGTTGGTCGCTTTCGTCGAAAGTGATCGGGTACTATGACCAATGTAACCGGGTCATCGCCGCGAGCATCATGGCGTGAGCCTCCCGAACAACGGGCTGGTGTCCCGAATCCAGTCGTGTCCTAGCATGGGCCCGGATGGTCATTACTCGTTTGAGGGTCGAGTGTCCCTTGCGCTACCGATTGTCCCCTTGGGGGGTACCTTGTGAGCGTGTCACCGCAGCGACTGTCACGCGGTAAGTCTTACTATCTTTGGCGAGCTAAGTGTTGGTAGTCCTTAACTCATATAATCTGACCGCCAAATTAATCTAAAATGACAACATTCCATGCTACATCAGAGCAAAATATTATTTTATATAACAAGTTCCACGAGTTTTGGTGCTATCGACTTGTTTTGTAGGATATACTCAAATTGTGTGTCAAAAGATAATATATAGTGCATATACACCTTGGCGGAAATTGAACAAGAAAATATATTTAAATATTGGATGTTGTAAAGGAGTCTCAAAAAAATACTTAGAGCATGCACAACATTGTGAAGTGCTCGTCAAGACGACCAAAATGGATATATCATTCAAATATTTTAGAGATAGGATGAGAAAGATATGAAATTCCTAAATCATGGATAATTTGGAAGTCAGTGTCATCAAGAAATCAAAAGAAGGAACAGTGCAAGGCCATGAGGGCCAGCCAAATGCACGACATGCACTTCAACCAACAGCATGCACTAGGGCCTACAGCAGTCCCAGTCAACATTCGAGCATGCATGCAGGAGGGAGACTGGCTCAGCCTAGCAGCTTAGCTTTGCCGGCGGAGGCACACAGGTGCGCATTAGGCTACCAGCCACATCTGCCGACCCAGCAGCTGGCACGCCAGGGTAACCGGCCCAATGGCTAGCTCAGTATGCGCAGGGCCCAGCACGCAGCACACATGGGAGTCGACGGCGCTGGCCCATCACGAGCGTCCGCACCCATGCACTCAGGCGGTGGAGGCTTCCGTAAAGTGCAGCAGTTACCGGAGCCAAACCGACCTCACTAGGCCGGTTCCCATCCAGAATATTCCATAGATGCTAGGAGGATCTCTACTCTCCCAAGTTTCCTTCCACCTATAAATAGATGACCTCTCTACACGTGTATGCACACACCACAAGGGCTCTCATTTCTCTGTTTCCAAGATGTAAAAGTAGTATAGGCTAGTTGGGAGTTAGAGAGAGATGCTCAAGTTCTAGAGTAGTCCTCGGAGGTCTGGTATGATATTGTACCGATCAAGATTCGAGTTTCAATATATTTGTTTTCTCTAATTACTTAAATGTTTATCATGGTTATCTAGTTATGCCTTAGTGTTTAGTTAAGCGTGGTAAATATAGTTGTTCTACACCTTAACATGCGATCTCCGCTTGCATCGAGTGCTCTAGTTATAGATCATGACTAGAGTAGTAATCAATAGGCTAAACATGGTGTCTAGCCTATAGGTTACCTAAGATGTATGACAGAACCGCCCAATTTATACAAGATCAAGTATGGCTGTCCCCGCTAACACGTTGATACGCGCATACTTTCACTTATATAAACCCGGTAGTTCGCCGAGTGTCACGAAAGACCTCGGTAAATCAACATCACAACCAAGATCGCGTGATTAAGCAAATACACATCACATACGCAGAGTTGCAGCGAAAATAATATTACAATTGGGTTCACAAATAATAGTACAAGTTTGGGTTTTAAAACCGATTAGAGAAAACAACATAGTTTTCAAATGATTACATTAATATAAGTTCTAAATACATTGCTAGCATAAGTGACATCCTAAGATAAAAGCATATAGGTGAGAAGTAAATATAGAGTCACCGAGCCCACCGGCGGTTAGCCACCATCTTCCGCAGGCCAAGAACTTCACCTGCAACATGGTGGGATAAACCCTGAGTACTCGAATGTACTCGGCTAGACTTACCCGTCGGAAACCAAAACAAATGACACCAAGGATTATGCAAGGCTTTCTTTAGTGGGCTAGCTGACTCGTTTGCGAAAAGCATAAGCTATCATGAAGAAACCATTTTAAATACTTTGCATCATCTTTATTATGACCTATTCATCTAGGTAAGCACCTATACTATAGCAATCACTTGATTAACCAATAACATCAAGTTACCAACTTAGATTTAGCATATCCCATACCATCCAGATAACCATCAGTGTTCCATCATAATTACTACGATGTTGTAGCTCGAGTCAAGTGCTCACTATCCAGGAGCGATGGTGATTCGAATCGATTCCTAACCAGCTAGTGATTTATTCATCACACAAACCACACTCACCGATCAAGTAAGCTACAGATCACCAATGACACTTTCCAAGTAGCCGCGGGGTAACAGTCATGGACCGCACTACCCAGGGACCATCCGATAGCCAGGACGCACCTTGGGCTCACTCTTCGCGTCCCCGTCATACCCCCTTCAGCACCAGTCTGCCAATCCGAGTTTATCCCGGCTCGAAAAGTGTCACTAGCTTCGCGGTCGAAAGGTACTTTATTCGGCCAGCTAAATATGAGGCATGTGTTCAACATGACAAGAGGGACGAGCAACGATCGGTCCTTAATCGACAGAGACGGAAAACTAACAGCACCCCAGAACCCTGTCTGGTTGTCTCCAACTTTTTCCGTCCGGTCTCCAATTATCCATCACACATGGTTAATTCCAGGATATCATTCTTTCCATAGCTAAATTCTTCCAGTAACCACCTATAAATGTCGGTGATCGGAAATCACCGATCGCTACCGGTCTAAGCAAGGCTAAGCTGTTATTCGATCCCGACCTAACAGGGTAAAAAGGTAATAAGGTAGGCAAGGATAGTAATAAATGCATCAACGGTTTCAATCAACTCCTACAACTTAATGCAACAATATATAAACTCATATATAGGAATAATTGCTTTTATAAAGTAGGAGACTTAGAATGCTTCGGGGCTTGCCTGGAATCCAACACTAGGTTAGTGTTTGGTTAGACGACACTCGCTTAGTGAGCATCTCCCGTCCTAGCACTTGTCCAGTCCTTCCACCTTCGGGATAGGTCCACCATACACCGTCTTCGGGTTCGGCTCCAACATCACGTCCTTCACGTGGTTCATCTAGCGCACCTAGATGAGATGCAAGATGCAAGTGCATGAATATGAAGAATGGTAATACAAGATGCATCACATAAGCATTCAAGACAAACACAAGATTATGCAAGACATAGACACCAATAGCTATTTAACTAACATCACACAACTAACTATAGAGAGCAAGCACATCAAGCATGACACAAGTTTAACAAGGTCACAAGTATCATAACTTGACCATCAACAAGGGCATAAGCCACACTTAGCAACACATGGGGTAAACAACCACAACTAACCTATGTCTATTTCTGGACTGGAAACAATAGCTTCATATTTGGATCATAACTAGAGTTATACAAATCCAATAGCCATGCAACAAGACATTCTGGAAAGCTTATGAAATTCTCTACATTTCATATATAACCATCACAGCATGATTCACAAGTTAAGTGGGTCGAAATTATATATTTACAAAAACTGGTCTAAACAAGACAGAGAGCAATCAATTCTGTGACCCAACTTTAAACAGCTGTAACTCTTAAACTACTTGGCCAAATGACACCAAATTTTAACATAAGCTAGATACATAAATTATCTACAACTTTTGTATAAACAAGTTTCACAACAAAGCACATTATCATAAAGAACTTTGCTAAGTTCCTAGATCTGTCCATAAACCACATCGGCAAGAAAATAATTATTAACTTATGTTGCAAACACATAATTGGGCAAAACCAACCTTACCAACATTTCACACATGACTAAAGAACACCAGAAAGCATGGTGCTCACCTCTAAATAAATTTTCTTAAAGCATTTCTTAATTTATTTAGACATCAAGGTGTATTTATGAACATATACCAAAAATGCACAATAAATTTTACAAAAATTAAAGTAGCTCACATATCCTCTCAATAGTCTACTGTACAAATTTCATACTATTTTCATAAGTATAGCTGCCTCTACGAAAAAGACAATTTACTATTGCAAGAAATCATGTGAGAGCGAGATAAACCAATAACTCACTCATACTTCATCCAATACTCATGAAATTTTTATCACACATCAACTATCACATTAGTAGCATGCCACAAAAATTTCACTTCATTTGGAGCCCTAGATTTGCAGTTATGGAAAATAACAAATCCAACTAGCATTACAACCTTACTGCACAAATCTATTTTTTGCAGCTAAAACTTTAACCTAAAACATGATATATTATAGATCTAATGCATAGACAATTTCACAAGGATTCCAAAAAGTACTCATTTACTATTTTACGATATTTCTACTAATTACTATGAATTTCCAAATTCCAGCCGATTTAAAACAAATAGATCCAAAAGGCACTATTCATATGAGTCACAAACTATGCAGTTAGGTCCCTCCCTTTCCTCGAATTGTTGCACGAGGTCCTTGGCGCGAACATGAATAGAGGAGGCACTGGAGCTTGTCGATGTCGGCCGGAGGAGACTCGTCGGCGGCGGGGGAGTGGAGGAGGAGCACCAGGAGCCTAGCGCGCATCCATGGGACAACTCGTCTTGGCACGAGACGGCTCGTGGTGGCCCGGCCACGTGCGCCGGTGGCCATGCCCACAGCACCACCGGCGGCTGGGCACTCCGACGACCACGGTGGCTAGGAAAGGGGCGCAGGAGTGGCGGCTCGAGCTGGAGATGGTGATGACGCGCTTGGTTGGGATGGAGAAGGCCCGCAGCAGCGGCAGCGAGCTCGGCTCGGGAGCTCGGCGGCGGTGGCCATGGTGGCTCCGCTCTGGTGCGGCCAGAGCGCGAGAGAGAGCCTGGGCGAGCGCGAGAGGGAGCGGAGAGTGAGTGAGTGATGCTGGGGCAGCTTGGGCGTTCTCTTTTGGAGGCGCAGGAAGCAGGGCGGCGCGTGGCAATGGAGGTGGGCGCACTGCGGTGCATGGCTGCCACGACGCCCTTTCGTCGAACACGTGGTGTGCGTCACTGTGCCCTCCTTAGAGTCCGTTTTTGGGCCAGCTCTGCCCCGAACTGGGCTATGGGCCTTGAAGCAAAATTGTTCCACTTCTGATGCTCTACAAACTTCATTAAGGGGTCACAGCCATTGGGGCAGTAGATTAGCGGTTAATGACACTCCAAAATGGCATTGTCAATGCATTAACGACAATTAACAAACTCCAAAAATTGATGGTCACACTGAGGTCAACTGCATGCCATATTTATACATGCTCTTCTCCATGAACTTAGCTCCAACTTTTATTTTGAGACCCCATCACATTGCTTAACAAAATCATGAGAACGCGAGATGCCAATGTTGACGACGATGAATTCCAGATAGAAAAATTCTAAGTACCAAAAACAGCTGCCGATTCAAAGTTTGAGCCTCGATTTGACTTGCTTCAAAGCTGATCTAGCTCTTGACCATTAAACAAAGTTTGTTCTACATAAGGTGAACTACAACTTTTATTTAGGTTCCACTGCCATGCAAATACTCTAAGACACAGTTCAAACTAAGTCAAAGTAGCATCACGATAAAGCTTAAATTATCCTTTTTGATCTATTGAAGCATTTTCTGGCCACTTGCTCAACATAAACCTTTCATAACTTTTGTTGTAGAGTTCCTCTAGAGTCATTTGGGCAAGGTTGCAAGGTTCATTTAATGACCAATGTTTCCATTCACCTAACAGGGCAATTCCAACAAAGATGTAACTTATCATTTCATGTGACTTCTTGATTCCAAACTTCATGAAACTTTTCCACTGGTCAGGATGGATGCATGTTGATGTAATGTACATGTAATGAGCATGTTTAACATTACTCTTGCATAATCTTAACAAGGGTACACATTGTAAGTAAAGGTGTGTTGTCCAAGTTTAAGTTGGAGCTCACTCTTGTAGATTTGATCTTGACACCTTCATCACCACTTAACATGCCATGTTTGAGTTCAAACCCATTGCTTAACTGGTGACAAACACCTGGGGTGTTACAAGATGGCACCCAACCCATGGATAGCTGTGGTAGCTCCAGGTGGTGACAACCCTGATGGTCGACGTATTCCACCATGTTCGGGTTGGTGTTTGTAGGACCGTAGTCAGAGCTTCCTAGCCCCCTTCTCATCCCTGTCCGTGGCTAGTGTTCTGATGTCTCAAAGTGTTATGGTGTGATCGTTATGTTTGTCCTTTGCATAGTTATCCTTCTGGTCTGCTCTAGAATGGAACCGTAAGTAATAGAGAAATATGTAGGAGCTTGAACTCATTCGTTGTCCTCCCAACATAACTTGTGTACTGTTATATCTTATCATGGTGTTCTCCTGTGTGTGTCATTTATCAATCACTCCTATCTTTTATCACTTATCCCCACATTAGCCTAGGCGGTATACTAGTTAGTAGATAGATGATGGTTAACTATTAACTTCTTTAACCATTGCTTCCCTTAGGATAAATACGATACCCTGGAATACTCCCGGGTGAAAGTTGCAACGATATCCGTGCACTTGCGGATTTATCTCTCTGCATTAACAAATACCAATAATGAGCCACCGGGTACCCGTGATTCTAACACGGGAGGTTCATGACGTAGCCAAGATTCACCCGATAGTCCCGTTTTTGACCTCGCTTGACGCTCAGCCAGTCAGGCCCATGATTTCTCTTCGTTATCTGGGGTGCCCCGGTGGTGTTAGGGTTAATCACGAGAGTGAGGGAAGAGTTCCAGGCGTGTGCCATAGCGATGCTCTTGTGCCTGTCAAAGAATCTAGGCAAAACAACATCTTGTGATGGCAGTAGTTGTGCATCATCTAGGTGGGTTGATTCCCACCAGATTTTGCATGTAGTGTCGAGGAGGTACTCCTGACAAAATTGAGAGAAAGTAGGCTCGGCATAGCAACTTATGTAGAGGTCTATTTGAAGCGGTCCTGCCTCGATCGCGTCCCCGAGCTTGGTGAGGTAGAGTTGATTGAGCATGGTGGTGTCAAAGCCCGTGCACGAATCTTGAGGTTGCTACGTCGTTGCTCCCTTGATTGCGCAGAGGTGGCGGCGCCGTGTCCATCCTTCTCTGACCTCCTCCTGATCGCGCTCTTACTCGACCTGTGAAGAATAGCCATCCAAAACACAAAAAATAAATCTGAACGTGAAAGGCCCCTACCTGGCACGCCAACTATCGGATTATTTTGCTTCGGCAATATCCAGCAACGTGATCGCGTAGACGGAATTGGATGGTAGCACACGAGACAGAGATTTATACTAGTTCGGGGCATGGTGCGCGATAAACCCTACTCCAGTGGTGCGGCTGCTCTTGTATTCGTATGCTCAATTATAGGGGCTGTTGCTCCTAGCTACGAGGTGGATTGGAATGGTGGAAGATGGATCCTGAGCTTGAGGTCCCTACCCTCCTTTATATAGGCAGGAGAGCTAGGATTACAGAGAGGGCGATTGGGCTAACAAATTGTGTTCATTTTTGTTACATGATATGCGCAACAGATTGATCCTAGCTATCATCCAGATACACCCGCCTTGGTTTGCCTTGATCTCCACCTTGGTCAATCGCGTCAGCCCTTATGGGCCTCCTCCTTGACGGCTGCTGGGACGATAGCCTGGTGATGGTCACATATACGGGCGGTGCGGGTACCCCTAGCCCATATATCTGACAGAGGGAGTACCACTTACCAGCGGGTAGTGTGGAGTAGTAGGGAAGCAGCAGGGACATAGCTTTGAGAAGAAGAACAGGAGGTGGAAGAGTAGAGGCCACCTTGGAATTCAAGAGAAACTTCAAAAAGCATCTTATATCCTCCATTCATCATCCCCAACCGCCCATTTCCCCACTGGCCTTCCCAGGCTAAAGGCAACCTCACCATCCACCTCCTGTCAACACCACCACAACCCCTCCCTTCACCGTCCAACTTTTCTCTAAGGCTCACTTAGTCCTTAAAGCATTAAACTTGCCACTCAAGTCCTCTAACTGTTTCTTTTAGGCCAAACTATCCACATGCTGATGTGGGGCACCATGTGGCACATGATCACCCTTTGAATAAGCATTATACATATAATTTGTCCACTTAACCCTAATTTTTTCCTATGATTAGCCAGCAACTTGTTGCTCCCATTTGGTCCATTCCCATCCTTGTTGCACCTCATTCCTAAGGTTTACTACAATGATGTTTGCCGCTTGCCAAAACCTTAGTGACTCACCATTGGCTAGGCATGCCATGTGGCATTCCTCATCACCTTAGATAAAGCAAGATGTATTAAATGGAGAGTTACCAATGTATATGACCCTTCTTCCCCAAGTGAAAAGGTAGATTTTGATACATGGTTATACAATTTGATTTGTTTTCTTTTAATAATTGGATTGTTCTTATATAGTTTAATTTCTTTTGGTCGCTTATTGACCATAACAAGCTTGGTGGGAGTGCAAGTGACATGATGTTATTCAATGATTTAATTCAGGATTTGGTTTTAGTATATGTTCGTTTTAAGGGAGAAAGTATACTTGGAGCAATGTGCAAGATGATCCTCTACTGGAGAACTTAACTGGGTTTTCACTTCATTTTTGTGGACCCTAACTCATCCTTACACCTCTATCCTACCTTTGTTGAGGCCCATTTCTTATCATATTCCCTAAGTGATAAAAATTGGATGATATATTCCCAAGTCCGACGCCATCAAGTTTGAGAATTTCAAGGTTGATTTTCCTAGCTTCTTTGATACAGTGAAGTTTCATTGGTCTACAACTACCGTTTCTAGCAATGCTGCAAAAACAGTTATCTCAAAGTCTAAGCAAGTTGGAGTAAAAATCTTTCCAACCATAGTAAACTTACCAACAACTATTTTTGGATACTTACTTCGCTAGGTGATCTTGAAGAACAAAGATCCTTCAACCAAGTGGAATTGAATTGAGAAGAATTGTTAAATATTATGTAAACAGACTTCTTGAAGCCCATGCTTGTTTAGTAGAGCAAGGTCGAGGATGGAGTGTCGCCAACATCTAGAAGCATGATCTCGTGTTTACTTGAGAACACAAGGTTGATATGTGCCCCTTGTGTGCTGAGTTTGTGATGAGTGATTGTAGAAGATGATCAGCTTTGGTTGAGTTTGAAGACTAACCATTGTGTGAGTGTGTGTGCAACATGTCTCTTGGCTGTGTTGGTGTGCAGGTGTGGAGCACGGAGGCAGTTGATGGGCATGGTGAAGGTCAAGTAGAGAGACGGGCCGTGTCGATGGACAAGAGAGTGATGAAGGACGGATGTAGGGCTTGGACCGAGGGACCAAGATGGCCCGAGGATTGACCGTGGTGGCTGACACATAGGACATCAACAAGTAAGAGGACATGCATAGTAGACCATGTTGACCAAGTCAAGACGACGGTTGACCAAGACAAGCGGAGGCACTGGAGGACTTGGTGATCGGATAGTCGAGGACAATAGTGATACATGTCGACATCATGGAGGAGGCATAATGGATACACTTCTCCAGGCGATTTGATGGTTTGGGCCTCAAAACCACTGGTGAACGATTTTTAGGTTTGGGCCTCAAAACTCGGTTGGAGTTCGGCAGGAACTAGAGGCTACTGTGGTGTCATCATGAAGCTTCCGTCGAGGCAAAGCAAAGTCGTGAAGATCTCATGGCCATCGGATGCTTATATCTCAAGATTGACCATTATGTCCCTAGGGTTAAGTGGTTCAGCCTAAATATCTAAGGGAGTATTGGGAATGTGTAATAGCTCTATAAATAAGATAGAAGGCCATCCCAACCAGCCATCTCTTCATTTGTTTTCATTTCTAGGCTTAGGTTTTCCCAGTCTCTAGTTTACTCTTCCAGTTGTTGAGATCCACAATGAGAGAATCATTCCTCTGCTGTGTTAATCATTCCTCTATAAGACTAGATCTTATTGGTGCTTGAAATAAAGCAATTTGAACTCTGAAATTGTGGCTAAGATCTGAGTTCTTGTGGAGTTCATGTTTTGAATCGGTTTTACCTGTCCCAAACCCTCTTCTCTTGGCTTTTGGGTGATTTGGTTTTCCGGTGTACTTGAGATCGATCCAGGGGTTGAAAATCAGCTATAACTGTTTGATGGTGGTCTAATCAGTAGGTTTAATGGTGGTCTAATATATTGATGTAATGGCCTGGGCTGGAAGGGATTTGTTTGCGGCCACACGGCTCTACGCGTACGGCATGGCGTGAGTCGTCGCTTAAATTAACTGTGGAGTACTTGGTGGTACAGATGCTGCGATGGATCTAGAGAGACCAGGGCTGCTTGAGATCGAGCGAGCGACAGGGACCTTTCTCCGACCTCGCTGATCAGCTAGCCTATCTTGGTGCATGATCATCATCTCGATCGCTGCGTCGTGGCAGCCTTAATTTCACATCCCGATCTCAATGGCAACGTGCAGTTGGTTTCGGAACTGTCGCTGGGGTGTGCACGTACATGCAACGTGCTGAGGTGGGTGCGCCGTGTGTGTCTTCTGTACCAAGGGGATAGCTAGCGTGTTTACCACCAGGTAGTGTGGAGTAGGAGGAACGATAGAAAACAGTTGTGACTGTGGCAGAGCTTTGAGAAGAAGAAGAACATGAGGCGGAAGCTGGTAGAGGGCACATTGAAATTTAAGAGCAATTTCAAAAGCGTCCTTATATTCTCCATCCCTCCCCCCATCCTAGGTGACCGGTAACCTCACTGTCCACCTCCTGCCATCACCGCCGCAGCTCCTCCATTCACCAACCTCTATTGCCCGATTGACGGTGGCGCTGTCACTGTGCACGAACCTCCACCATCGTCGTCAGGCAGGCCACGCTGCCCTTGACCATCCCTCTAGGGCCGAGGACATTGGAGATTTTTCAAAGCTCAAACCCTAAACCCGTCTACCTCTATCGCCCATGGCACGCGGTGAGGACGCAACCATACCGCTACACCCGCGTTGCACACACTCCGCATGCCCACACCACCATTCCCTAGCCAAGATCGTTCCCCATAGCCGCCGCCACTCGGCCGCATTCAACCCCATGACCTTCATACCCCCATCTCTGGCAACACTATTCTAGCCCGCCTACACAGCGGCTCCCGCCCACCACCTTATCCAACAGCCCCAATGCACCAAGCCTCCGCACCCGCACTAGGCACACTTGCGCGGCGTGCCTAGCCCTGCCTATCCGAGACCGCGGCATCCACACCTCTTTCTCCTACCACAAATGTTGGAGGTCCAAGCGTGCCCCTTCCTCCACTGACGAGGCTGAGGTTGCCGAGTTCCTCGCCAAGCTACCCGCACTACTACTAAAATGATTTCGGGAGACAAGCCCCAGGATTAACAGAGGTTGGCACAAAATCTACGTGTCTCCTAAAATATGCAGCGATTTTCGAAGGTGGACAGACCATTCTCGGAGACACCAAAAAAAAGACCATCATCATAAATCAATTAACAGAGGTGGTCCTTATAAGAGGTCCACCTTTGAAAATGAGAACCACTTTCAGTAAGCGGACCCTTAGGCGGCCCGTCTCTATAAAAGAAGTCTAGCCCATTACAAAACCCTAAATATATAATCCACCCTTCCCCACACTACAACCGCCTCCTAGCACTTAGCCTCGAGATGCAACTGCCCTCTTCCACCCTCCCTCTCTCTCTCTCTCTCTCTCTCTCTCTCTCTCTCTCTCTCTCTCTCTCTCTCCAACGGAAGCAATGAAATGGCCGGCGACACGCATGAGAGCCTGTCCATCGTGGCCCTCTCCGCCTCCATTGTCTCCCCATCGCCGCCCCTACATCGATGCAACCGCCATCACAAGGCCCAAACCTCTCGAGCTGCAGCGGCACATCCCGTCTCTCTTGGCGATGGTGGATCTGACGCGACACGCAAGGGATGAAGAGGAGGAGGCGTGCCATGGACGCGGCAGCGACAGATCTCGTTCGCGGTGCGACGGCGATGGAATGGCTCATAGGCCAACGACGTCCACAACACCGAGGCAAGCCCATCATCCTCTCTCCTCTCCTCTCTCAAATCTCGATCTCCCTCACCCTCTCTCTCTCTCATAGATATGTGGCTAGCAGGTTCTATGGTGAGCTTGGCAGCCATGGCGGGTTCAACGACAAGATTTGAGGACAAGGCAAGTTCCACGGCGAGACCTACGTCAAAGGTGGGTTCCACGACAAGATTTACCCGCCATGAGTTCCACGACAAGATCTGCGACCACGACGGGCATGGCGGGCTCAATAGGTTCCACGGCGGCCTTGGCGGGCTCAATAGCCACAACGGCGCTCAGGCGGCACCGGCGCTAAGGGATGGATGGCCATGGAGGTGGAGGCAGGGATGTGAGGTTTGGTCTAGGATTGGGTCATGGGCCTCAGTGAGCCCGGTGGGCTTGCCGGGCGTTTTTTTAAATTTCTAAAATTATTTTCAGAGTTGAACACTTTTGACCATCTTTGTTAATACTGATTATTAACAGTGACGCTATGTCACATGGGGTCCTAGTAGGACTCGGGCCGGGATTCACCGCCGAGGTGATTGTGTTGATTGCATGCATGAATAATCATGACCGCAATGGAATTCGGCCAGTCATTCGCCGGATCCAACCGCCATTTGGGAGGACCTCCGCCACAGGCCAGTCTTCCTCCGAGAGAACGAAGCGGCGAGGCAGGGCTGCAAACAGGGCTAGCTGCTGCGGATTCCTAGATGGAATCAGCGCTGAATCCACCTGTCGGTCTAGAACTTGGTTGTTCTTCCGTTGCCAACTATATATGGTGAAGGTGGGCACGGAAGAACGTGTGGATGCTTTGATCGGTAGCTCTGCCCATGCTCGGTCGCCGTCGTTCAGCTCTCTGCTGAGGCCAAAGCCTGTTTGCAGTGCAGTGTGATTCCGGCCAGCTTCAAGTCTGGCACCACGAGGTCCCCAAGATCCTTAGGCCGGCAGCAGACTGTACGTATGACAGGCCCAAATAAAGCTATGGCTTTCTAACAAGACGGTACATACAAGTTGTAATATTGTTAATTTGTTATTACAGGCCTAACCGGCAGAGACGGCCCAACCCACGCTGTTACGGGCCGGACTAGACTAGCGTTGGGAGGTTCCGACGGTTAATGGGTTATATGTATCTTCCAGCTTGCCGTGAGTCTTTTTTTTTTGACACAAGACTTGAGTGTTGAAGCAAGTTAATTAAAACAATGGACCACATGTTATAGCTTTTCCTTTGGACGTGGCTAGGGCCTTGTTTAGATTGTGAATAATTTCAACCCGATGAATAGTAGCACTTTCGTCTTATTTGGTAAATATTGTCTAATCGTGGACCAACTAGGCTCAAAAGATTCATCTCGTGATTTTCAACTAAACTGTGTAATTAGTTTTTTTTTTTACCTATATTTAATACTCCATGCAAGCGTCCAAAAATTGATGTGATGGAGAGAGAGTGAAAAAACTTGGAATTTTGATGTAAACTAAACAAGGCCTAGCACCCGAATATCTGGACACTGACGCCAGCGCCTGCTGCTCCATTTCCTCCGACGCTCCCGTCTGGGAACCTCTGCGCCTGCATGCACGCGGGGGCCGCGCGTCCCTGCCTCCATCCCCTGGCGTTGCGTTCGGATGGCCGCCGACCGTACCGAATTTTTTAATTTTTTTAGCTCTTTTTTTTTGAAAAAATTTCACAAATATGTCTCTAGAGCTAAGATTTCAAAATCTGGACCCTTAACTCGGCGCCATTGTTGCTGGCGCCGAGCTTATACTGCTCGGCGTCATCGTTGCTGGCACCGAGCTCTTGAGCTCGACGCTGACGTGCCGATGATTTAACAGGCAGCTTGACGCCGTAGATCTTGACGCCGAGCTCGATGTCGTGGTTACTGGCAAGGTGATGACTCAGCTCGACTCCGATCCATCGGCCGGTGGGCGAGCGAGAGTACAGACGTGTCAGTCGCGTTTGCAGCTAGTACCTAGCAACATGCATGGCCTTGCTGCTAGTGCTAGCTAGATCGAGCTAGACCGCCGCGCTGGCTGGCTCGGCCTCGGCAAGGCCACTTGCGCAGCCGCGCGGGGCAGCCGTGCCTGCTCAGGTGTCGACGTGCCGTTCTCGTTGCCGGTGCACTGCACTGCCGGGTCGGCGCACACTTTGTTATAATCTATAATGCGCTGCCAGGTCTACCTTTTCTCTTTATTAAAAAAATAAAAATATGTTGCCCCGACCGTGCATCATGCATCCTACCCCTACTAGTTTCGACGCCGACCAGCGCGCCTCTCGTCTCGTCCGGAAAAGTCAAGAACGCTAGCTAGTTCTACTCAGCAAGTCAAACTGCCCTGCAAGTTCAGAGGGCCGAGAGATGTGTCCTGTCCTCATCTCTGAAACACGCGCTGCTTTCCGTCAGGACGAGCGTGCACCACTCTGGGTTCAATTACGACGATTAATCAAATGCTATCATCGTATATATGCATGATGGCTTAGCTTACCAGTATCAGTTTCCATACATATCTTATTCCTACATCAACGATGTCCAATCTAGTATTGATAAAGGGTCAATGAGACTATGTTCAGTCATATTTGTTAGTTTTCTTTGAATCTTGGTTGTTCATGTGTTATCGTTTCTTCGAACCGAGGGGATTCCCCATTTATCAAAACAGAAATACATGAGTGTTAGAATGTTCATGTGTTATCAGTGAAAGCGGTTGGTTGGTCTTCGATTCCACGATTTCAACATCTTATATTGATTTGTTCTGCGTCACGATCTGATTTCCCCAGCATTTTTTTCTATGGTGAAATATTGTAAATTTGAGTTTCTTGAGCTATTTTTTACACGTTCTTTTAACGGGTACTAGGCTGTCCTTTTAGAGGGTACTAGCCTCATTTGAACTTATCAGTCCGCTTATCAATCATGGTACAATATATTTTTCTCTTATAATAAAACAGCATAAGTCAATTTATCAGCCGCAAAAACAATCAGCTGAACACAGCCTCATGTTTTTGTGGTCTTTAAAGTCTTGTGTTATCGTAGTGCATGTATGTGTCGCTTCATTTGCTTTTTTTTCAGTACGATTTACAAGCTCTAGTGGACGCTTCAGTTTTTTATGGACTCTTATTTTATTTTAGTAGAGGTCCGATCCGTTTTAATTTGTGTTGAAGTTGTACTTGTCGCTAGTCACTAGCTACTTGTACCGACTTGTTTTGAGTGATTTCTTTTCGTGCGACGACGAACAAGGCTAGTAATTTTGTGATCCCGCGAGAAGCAGCCGGCAAGCGTCCGTTTTCCATGTACCGTCGACGTGTCGCTGTCGTGTTCCGCTCCACCGGGACTACAGGGCCAACCTGGACCCCGCGTGAACCTCACGTGGACGCGCATGCATGCACAGTCGATCGACGCAGCACCCCGGGCGGTCGCGTTCACTGTAACAAGCTAGCTGCCTAAAGGCGATCGCGACGACGCGTCGGACGGACGGCCGGCGGCCTGGTCTAGCTAGCTAGCTAGCTAGCTCGTTCGTAGCTAGCTAGCACGCACAGAGCGCAGGCGCATGCAGCATGCAGCATGCAGCTCCCCTCTGCTAGCTAATTAAGCTAGGGATGGATCGACGTGAAGATCCCCCTCTGCTAGCTAATTAAGCTAGGGATGGATCGACGTGAAGATCCCCCTCTGCTAGCTAATTAAGCTAGGGATGGATCGACGTGAAGATCCTGACATATAGATGCATTGTCGTGTGCATGCGTACGTGTTGCGTTACACGTACACCGTGCCTGGCGTGTGCGCCGACCCGGCAGTGCAGGGCACCGGCAACGAGAACGGCACGTCGACACCTGAGCAGGCACGGCTGCCCACGCACGTGGCCTTGCCGAGGCCGAGCCAGCCAGCGCGGCGGTCTAGCTCGATTAAGCTAGCACTAGCAGCAAGGCCATGCATGTTGCTAGGTACTAGCTGCAAACGCGACTGACACGTCTGTACTCTCGCGCGCCCACCGGCCGATGGATCGGAGTCGAGCTGAGTCATAACCACGGTGCCGAGCTCGACGCCGAGCTGCCTGTCAAATCGTCGTAACATCAGCGTCGAGATCAAGAGCTCGGCGCCAGTAACGATGGTGTCGAGTTAAGAGTTCAGATTTTGAAATCTTAACTCCAGGAACATATTTGTGAAATTTTTTAAAAAACAAAGCTAAAAATAAAAAATTCGGCCAACCATAGCTCCACGCGCTCTCCGGCAACCGCTCCGCTGTGGCAGGCTGGAGGCCGCTCACGCCGGTGCGTGCGGCCACAACCATGGAGGAGGTGCAGGCCGAAGCTGAGGGGGAAGCCTTCTCACTTCTCAGAGGATCTGATGTTCTTCGTGGCAACCTATCTTTCAGTTAAAACATATACAACACCAGATCTATTTTTACAACGTCCAGACAAAACACTTGCAACATACGTCTGAAAAACAGATAGAACACTTGAAACTATGCTTGAAACATGCGTGTATAACCATAGCAACATATGCAACATCCAAATCTACTTTTACAACATCTTGATGAAACACTTGCAACATACGTTTAAACGCCTGAAACAGTTGAAACATACGCTTGAAACATCCGTGTATAGCCATAACAATATGTGCAACTTTCAAATTAAACACTTGAAACATACGACATCTGAAACACCAGAAACACTTGAAACATAGACTTGCAACATACATATATAGCCATTGCAACATGTGCAACATCACAGATCTACTTTTGCAATATCGAAATTAAACACTTGAAATGTAAGTCTGAAACATCTGGAACACTTGAAACACGGTGTTGCCAGCGGCCACGGCCTACCTAGTGAGGAACTGCGCTAGCTAGCAAGCTCGGGTCATGGGAGACGTCGAGAACAACGGCCCAGCATACACCCAGGCGTAGGCGCAGGCCTCTCCTTCCTCCCGTGGTGTCTTCAGTTGGCCACGAAAGACGATGTCTGGACCGACGACGACCTCCTACTGGTGCCGCCGGGGTGGTGGTGGTGCGGTGAACATTGTGGGCGCAGCGTGGGATGCGGCGCAGCGTGGCGAGGGACGGGGCGAAGGATGGGGGCGCGCAACGAGGGATGGCTGCGGCGGCCAGGTGGAGTAGGGCGGGCGGATGGCGGCACGACACGGTGAAGCCACAACGGCGCGAGGCGGAGTGGGAAGCCGTGTCCAGACGGGACGGACGTCCACGCCTAAGCGTTTCCGTTTTCCTCATGATGAAATCATGACTCTTCATATTACATTTTGAAACTGGAAGAGTATGTATAAGCAACACAAGTATTAAAAAGAGGGGCAGGCCAGTAGATTTATATGTTTGAAGAATTGCTAGCAATCGATGACAATTAAGGCCAATGAGTCAATGACCAGTTGATGACATAAACAAATGATCAATCTCAAATGCAATTGAACAACATACACTACAGTAACATCAAACACGTACGCACGCGTCACGATTCACCCCTCCTGTGAACTGAACATCACACTAGACATGCACATCGACAGTTATATATCTACGTGATTATCTTATATTATAAGCAAATTAAACCGCTGTTTAATTTGTGCGTACCGCACCCTGGTGCTTAAGCTTAATGCTTACGGCGCGCCTTCGCTCAGGCTCGCGGTGGCGGCGCCGTGGCCGGTGTCCGCGTCCGTGGGGGCGGCGGAGGCGGGGGCGGCGTCGACGACGTTGAAGGGCTCCCAGTGCGGCATGGTGTCGCTGAAGAACCTGCCGACGACGCGCGCCTCCAGGACGGCGATGGCGTCGGGGTGCTTGATGCAGCGGGGCGTCTTGTACTGGTTCACCGACGACCCGTGGGAGACGCAGAGGTCCATGAGCGCGTCGAAGGCGCCGGGGGACACCACGCGGATCTCCAGCGGTCCCACGGACCGGTCGCGGCTCCGGCACCGCCGGTACACGGCGTCAAGGCCGGCCTCCACCTCGGCGCAGCATGCCTCCATGACGCGGTGGACCACGGCTTCGTCGCTGTCGGCGGCCGGCGGCGTGAGCTCCCAGAAGAGCACGTAGTGGCCCGGGATGGAGGACGTGTCGGCGTAGGCGGTGTACTCGGAGAGGATGGTGGCGCCGCCCAGCGGCGCCAGGAGGCGCTTGGCGGCCGTGACGGCGCGGAGGAGGTCGTCCTCGGAGGTCTTGTCGGTGTCCACGCTGAGAACCACGTTGCGGCGGTGCACGAACCGGAACTGTGGCGCCGCGTTGTGGAAGCCTGACACCTGCAGGATGTCGCCCACGCGGTACCGGTACAGACCTGCATGCACCACCACGTCCAAATTCACTTCTAAAATTAATATCTTTCCCTGATACTCATAGATGAATTTATTATAAATCCCACATATGATATTTTGAAGAAAAAAAACAAGATGAACTATATTTAATTTTCATATTTCAAAACTATTTTTTTATCTAAAATTATTGATAGTTGGATTTGGACCAAATGTTGCCCAAACATTTTGTATGACCCAAAGAAGTATTATTTGAAGGAAACTAACCAAAATTAACTCAAACTATAAAGTGTTTGTAATCTATAATAATAAAGGCAGTGGCGAAGGAAGGGGGCTGAGGTGGGCCTGGCACCCTTGACCCACACATTCCTATCTCTCTCACAGTGCACCCTTCAATTAGCTACTTATTAATAGTTCGATTATCTAGTTAAATAATGTTATTTCTGTTTGATTTACTGTCCTCTCTTTATATTAATTTGTAATAGCATCTTATATAACTAAAAAAAGTCTTCCTATTATTTTCTCCATCTCTTTTGTTCTTTTTATTGGTGCATACCAATCGTCTAGTTCTTCACCACAGTACACATTGTAATTGGTGTTTTGCTTGTTTGCTCCCTCTGAATGGATCGCCAATGGCATCTATATTATTTAGGATTAGTCTTCATGTTATCTTCATTATCTCTTTCGTCCCTATTATTACAGTGATATTGTAACACAAACATTCATTTGGTTGTTATGTATATTCTTGCCAACTTGTCGTGCATATATTTGTTACGCATGATTGTTATCAGTTTGAACGGCTCCTGTAATCTTTAAATCCTGGCACCACCCCTGGATAAAGGAATAGATAATGTTCCTTTTTATATTACCAACGCAAGTTGTTTGTTAAAAGAAAATTTTAAGATGACTCCAATGGTTGGGGGGCACGTCTCTAGCCATGCATGCTACAAATGCAATAATGGTACTTTGACTATATGTGCCCCCACTAGCACACTTCCGTAGAGCATTTCCACATGCAGTGGCTATATATGTTGATTCGTTGCATTGATCACTTTCTCTTCAGGAGCATAGTTTAAGGTTTCAACCATCAAATGATGAGGAAAGTTCATTTTATTCATGGAAATGCAAGACTGTATGAAGCTGAAAATTAAAGGTTGTGGGGGGTTGAGATGGAGGCCGCATTGGCTGGATATCATTCTTTTACATATCACATCATATCTGCTTCTATAGTTCTTGTGGCATGTACATTAATTATTAGCCTTTTGTTTTTAGTAGCATATTACTACTGCTACAGGAGGTGAATTGTATTCTTGTTCTGTATTCCATCATGTTCAGAAGAGACTAGCATTTACATCAACATCTCTAGATGCATAGTTAATTTCTTTTCAAAAAATAGTAGTAAAAATGTATTTTTTAAGATTTTCCATAAGAGGCAATAGTAAACAAATATCTCATTGGTACTTGGAGGAATAAATAAAATACTATTTACTGATTTGGAGGAAAAGGAACCTTTAATTTACCCCCCAGCATGAAGTGGACAGGTCTGCCCTGACCTTTCTTATCAACTACCTAATAAAATGAGTCTATCAATATCTCCTTGTCTGGTGAAAGTGGGTGTACTGCCCATGCAAACACGAAAGCTAGGCCTTGTTTAGATTGCAAATTTTTGTAACCTGGACATTGTAGCATGTTTTGTTTGTATTTGACAAACTTTGTTCGATCATGGACTAACTAGGCTTAAAAGATTCGTCTCGTGATTTACAACCAAACTGTGTAATTAGTTATTTTTTTACCTACATTTAATGCTCCATGCATACGTCTAAAAATTGATGTGATGGAGAGAGAGTGAAAAAATTTAGAATTTGGATGCAATCTAAACAAGGCCCTAGCTAGGAGGCAAAGTTATTTTACCTTTAGGGTTAGTGTACTGTCAATGATAGTTTGGTGAACGTGATTGTACACTGTCAATAAGATAAAGCTAGTGGGAGACTGGGCGTCAAGAAATTGACACCCCATGGCCAACTGGGAGATCCCAAACAATAACCACCCATACATAAATTATCTTTTCTAATGCACAAGAAACACATTTGGTAAATTTAAAATATATATGATTGATTTATTTCCTTGCTTCTAAAAAAATGGATATTTTGTGGTAAGATAATCATGAATGCATACACCGCTTAAATTGATACGAAAGCTTTGCCTTTTGCACTCATGCATTATCATTGACTTATTGCTTAATTATGAAAATACGAGAGTAAAGAAACATAATTGAGATGTATTTTAAATATGCAGCCAGTTAGTACACTATGGCTGAGGGAAGCAAGACTCACTTCTGTCCACCAGTAGAGCAACACAAAGAGTAGACCGCAAAAGCCAAATAAACTGATAGAAAACAAAAGGCACTCATCTTTTCAACCAAGACTCCTACAACACTACGTATCTTTGACATACAGATAACCACCATGGTATCACATCCAAGAAATTCATCAACATGCATTGATGCACATTAATTTCATTTTCAGCCAAAAGATAGAGTACGTAGCCCCAAATTCAGTTATATAAACAGGCACCAAGTCATTTCAAGAAAGCGATTGCTTAAAAACACTCCGGTGTTTCTTACACACTTCAAATGGGGGCAAGGCCTTCGTTTGGCAAAGCAGTTTGTTTTGGGGCTGCATTGTGGTAAGATAGATTGCCATCAGCCTGTTCGGGAGGCCGTATCGTATCGTGGATTATTTACTGCTGGCTGGTTTGGTGTGAGAGAAAAATAATGTTCCCGGCTGGAAATTTACGATCGTTTACGTGCAAGCGAACAGGCTTTTTTGAATTAAGTATGGGGTGCCTAAACCCACCCTCCCCCGTCCATGGCAAAATGTGTAGTGCAAACCCATATATAGGTGGAAACATGGAGACTTATTTTTAAAAAATATAAAAATATATACTTCTGTCACTTGCAAAATTTTGAAACGATGCACATTCATATTGTATCTATATGTGGTTTGTTGAAAAAGTTAAGATTCAAACTCATTTTATAAAAACTCACACAAAAATTACAAATTCAGGCATATGTCAACTAAAAGACAAATCCCTACAAGTTTCGTCTTCTAGTGTACATATACTCTTATTTTTTCACTTTGCACTAACTTTCCTAGATTGAATTTGAATCCCAACTTTTAACCAAAAAAAAAAACAAACATATATGGATACACAGTAGATGTGCATCGTTTTTAAAAACTTAAGCAATAAAAGTATGTTTTTTAAATGAGTTTGCACGTAGAACTGTGTCTATCATAGATGGGACCACATACTAAGTTTTTGTGGTATGCAAAAACTCTAGCATGCATAAAACCAGAAACTTGCCTGAGAGTATCCTCAACACTACGAGACAACAGCTAGCTTCATGTTACTGTTACTTCATTACATGAACCCCACGTGTAAATAATGTTTTTATTCTACATCTTGTTCTTTCCTTCTCCCTTGGTTTATGAGCAAGCCCACAAACAGCCTCTAGTCTGCACAAGATAGGTACGGTGTGGATATAAGACCCTTTTATTTTCTATATCTTCACCTTATTCCGATAAGTAAAATGTTGACATGGATTTTTACGAGCTAGCTGAAGCAGCACCGTTAGAGACACCCTAATAAGCCAATCAAACCTCCTTGCGTTGCCCAAGGCATGTACTAGTGGAGATATATTTAGTATACAATATATATTTAGTTGTTATTCCAACTATAAATTCCTAATTTGACGCTGGCTCATGCTGTCTCCGCCGTTGATTTGGCACCATCGGACGGCCTTGAACGAGTTCAATTTTCTAACAACCCCCAGTCAACTCCAGTGCATCGTGAATGAATTACATACTTCTTGTGAACGGTACTAGCTACGAAGAAGCGAAGGAAGCAAGAGTGCGTACATGCATCCAGCCATGAGCCATACACACGCAGCATGCTAAATTGCTAATGGAAAATAAATGTGCACGTACGGTGGCTCACCTGTGAACGTGGTGACAAGGAGCTCGTAGTAGCCTCCGACCTCGACGTCGACAAGGTCCACGACCTTCCCGTCCCGAGCCTCCTCGCCGTCCTTCTCCACCTTGATGAACTCGTAGTAGCACATGTTGGGCATCAGCGTATAGGCCACGTCCTCCGGCCGGTCCAGCGGCCGGAGGTTGATGCCGAAGTAGCACTCCGACGAGGCGTACATGGTGGACACCAGCGGCAGGCCGCCGCCGTAGAACTCCAGCAGCGGTATGTACTGCGCCATGGACCCCGTCACGATGACGTCGATATACTTGGTCCGCGGCCAGAGCCGGCGCACGATGCCCCGCCACGACCCCTCGCCCTCGCACTCGGCGGCGATGGCGTCGGCCAGCGCCGGGTCCGGCCGCGCCACGACCCTGGCGACGGCGTCCCGGCAGGCGGGGTCGGTGACGCGCGCCGCGTCGACGCGGCCGGCGCGGATGTCGTCGCAGAGCGCGCGCCAGTGGACCTCGAGGAACTTGACGGAGCGCAGGAAGGCGGAGGCGAAGACGGCGCCGACGCGGAGCACCTCGCCGCGTCGGGCCAGGCCGCACAGCAGCTGCGCGTACATGCTCTGCGCGCTGTCCGGGCACAGGATCGCCTCGTTCGGGCTCGTGTACCGCGTGTACGGGCTGTCCGGCCGCTCCCGGAAGTGCCGGCTCTTGTAGTAGCTCGTCAGCACCGGCCGCGCCACCAGCCCCGACGCCGTCCTGATCTCCGGCTTCACGAACAGCAGGTACATGCACCGCCCTTTGTCCAGACCTTCCACGTACTTGTTCATTACGGGGACGAGGAGGTTGTAGAGGAAGGTCTTGCGGTCCAGCTCCTCCTCTGTGGACGGCATCAGCTTCGGCTGCCCGCCGGATGTGCCGGAGCTGACGAGGACCGCCGTGAGTGGCCGAAATTCCGACGATGATTTACTAGAAACACGGTGTGCAACAGTAGTGTGTACCTTGTGAGGAGCTCGGTGATGGTCTTGAAGGAGATGAGCGACGAGGGGGCGCCGTTGGCGATGCGCTCGATGAACGGCTTGACGTCCTCGTACTCCACGACCGGCACGCGCTCCTTGAACGTGGCCGCGAGCTCGTCGGCGTGGCGTCCCTCGGCCGAGTCGTCGGAGGCGCCAAGGAAGCCGCGGAGGTAGTCCGTGCCGGCGTTCATGGCGAGGATCTCTCTGAGGACGCGCTGCTGGATGGCGCCAGCGTGGGTGGTCAGGTCCTCGATGAGCTGCAGGCTCGCTGTCCCGTCGTGCGGGTCGCACGCCGGGATCGTAGGCGGCAGAGACGGCCGCGGTGGCATTGCCGGTGCCGGCGAGTCTGTGGAGGTGGATGAGACTGAGGAGACGAGGTGGTGGTGACCATGGTCATGGTCGAGCACTGCAGGGGACGTGGACATCGTCGTGGTTGACATTGTTAGATCCATGCATGCGTGCACTCTCTGTGCCGCCAGGGCATGGAGAGCGAGGCTTCTGCACTGATGCCTTGTTCTTGTGCAGGTACAGCTACTGTTTGTTGCAGAGGTGAAATCCTCTTGCTCTCCATGTCCTATATATATCTCATCACACGTCTATGTGTGTGGTGTGTGTAGAGAGAGAGAGAGAGAGAGAGGTGTTGTCTGATATTTTAGAGGGAGAGTGAGTGTAGAAGTATGCTGTGACTGTGAGTGATTTGTTTGAGAGTGAGTGGGAGGGGATACAGTGCAGTGCAGAGAAGCTAGCTGTGAGTGATTTCTTATGATCTTTTTCTTTTTTCCTCTGTAGTGCAAGTGCAACAAATTTATGGGGAAGAGAGCACAGGGCAGTGTGCAAGTCATTTGTGTCAATGGCCTACACATGTGGCCATGTCTTGGAGCTTGTGATTAGATGCATCTATTATGGGTCAAAGCTTCATATGGCTGCCTCCTCAACTTTGGTGTCCCTTTTATGTTTTCTGCAATTGTCTGTGTTCTTCTTGGCAGACACAGCCAAAGTTCTTATCAGATGAGTCACCTGATTTCAGTAAAAGATGGATCACTTATATAGACAGAAGGTGGAAGGTACCACCTTTTCTTGTCTCCTAAGGGTAGTGATATTCATGCGTACATTCGTTCACACTGATAGTTTTTTTTAATGAAACACACGTATAGTTTAATTGTTCTGAATTTTGCATGAACTGAGCTGTTAGTCGTTAGGGGACAACTGTTGGAAAAATTACTTATGGTTTATCACACTTTACAAAAAGTAGATCTATCATATATACTGAAAACAAATATGTAAATAAATGAAACTGAGGCTTCTCAATTTCAAGAAAATCTAGGTAGCTGGGTCCACTGATCAATCAGATCCCTTATCCTGTACAAACACAGGAACATGATTCATTTCTAGTTTATCTGTGTATGCATCTGAAATTTAGAGCTTTGCCCTTCTTTAGCTGGCCTTCTGACAACTGCGATTCTAGTGAGAAATAAGTGAGATTTTCTTCGATGCCCTTCCAGGTGTAGAATAATAAAGCCAATTGATTCCTTGACCAATCTGGGTAGAACTGTTACCTTGATCAGCAATATCAATTTTTTTGTTGGATGGCCATGTCACCAGGAATGTACTGACCATGTTGTCAAGAACTATTATATGCACTGCTAATCTTGTATGATGCTTTTGTTTAGTTTCTTGTTTCCTGCTTGCACTATCAGTGTTTAGGCGACAAATGAACTGCTTAAGGTTGCGATCGACACAATAATAATCTGAACTGATCACAAACAAAGCCTGACTTTGACAGAAATATTTACATGCAAAAAAATAAGCGGATTAGTACCATTTCTGACCTTCCAATGACCTATTCTCTGGGGCTATTTTAATGCCTGAAATGTGTCTCTTCTGGTTGATGCTATGTGGGTTCCTGTCATGAAAACATTTTAGAATGTTAAGCTGACCTTTTGGAACATCTTAATTCCAGTCAAGGCTCAGAAGTAGAATGACACACATGGCTAGTCTCTTAGTCCTAACTGTCTCACTTTTGCTGGGGATTAAATATGAACCTAATCATCGATGCCCACAAGCACATTCAGATCCCACTGCATCATGTATAAAATAAAAAAATATATATATCAGAATGGGGTTAAACTACATGCTCCCTGCACTGTTACATCATTTGATAACTTTGGTTGATTCTTTATTTGTGAAATCTGTTAAATCAGATGTGAGGTGATTTATTTAGTCAGTGCGGACAGCTAGAAGATTTAGAGAGATCATGAGGTCAGGTTTGCGCCAGCTGTCCACATAAACAAACTTAAAAATTTGTCATGCTTCCATGAGAAAGATCTGGGATTGCTAGCCATGTCAAGCTGATCAAATTGGCATCACAAACTGTGCCTACTTTCATCAAAATTGTTCATTTTTTCATGTTTTCCTAATCAACTTGTTGCTCTGATATTAATTCAAAGACACAGTTGTTAACAGGTATCAGATAACAAAGCAACTGTGCTGGTTGTAGCAGTCAAACGCTCTGTGTGACAAGATGTTGATACAACTGTACGCACTCGTGTCCTTAGAGCCCTACTGGGCACTGAAATTTCCAGCCAATTGTTTGTCCAACTAGTTTGGCAATTGGCTTTGACGTTGGCATCCAAGAGCAGCATGTTTGGAAATTTCCAGGAGTTTTCTATTTCATACTTGAACTGATTCTTGATTTTTTTTTTCTAGCAAAACCCTTCATAGTTCATACAGACAAGTGACAAGGAGAACTTGGGTGTGTATTTTTCAGGTTGCATTGGTGACATATGGAAAGTTTCGTGAAAAAAAGAAACATGATCATGGCTAGATCATGACAAATTCAAAGATATAGTGTATATCACAATATAACTCTTAACCCCAATAATAGGTGTTTTCCAGATGAGGCGCCTTAAATTGTGACTGTTGTTTTTATAGATCCAGAAGTCTTTTCCGTAACCAACCATATCCAAGTGGGCTTTGCAGAGGCTTGTCTGCTACCTAATAGGTTTTTCTTTATAGAGGGCTTCATAGGTTACCTGTTTTCAACTCATTTCATAGCCCTGCAATGCAGACTGGATTCTTGGTTCTTACAGAGTGCCACCTGACATCAGCGAACTTCTGCACATTGTGCATTATGCGACTTGTTATTTTTATTACCTGGATAATTACACCAAATAATTTTCTCTTCGTAAAAATTTCTACTCTGAATTGCAAAACAGGATATGGTGGTTACCTACACTGGAAAGAGAACTAATGCAGTCACTGAGAAGTAAATAATTGGTCCAGTCCAAATACATGCATGTGTCATGTTTATATTGTTTATTTATTACTTAATTAACACGACAATTCTCACAGTAATGGGAAAGACAGATTTGTAGTTTAGTGGATATAGATCAATAAAATCTGGATCTGCTAGATTTAGTGACTCACATGTTGAAATAACTAATATCAATAAAAAATATGAAATGGATTTTTTTTTTTGGAAATAGTTAAATACAAGAGAAATGCTTCATGCATAATTTGAAGGAGACAAAGATCCTTGAAAAAAGCAGGAAAGGAGGAGGAAAACAAGGAACAACAACCAACTGTTCCTGGAGCGGTTGGTTTGATGTACTAAGGCCCCGTTTGGCAGGGCTTCACTTCACTAGTGAAGCCATTTTTTTGGCTTCAGCTCCACGAACAGCTCCACCGGTGGAGCTGAAGCGGTTTTGGTAAACCGTTTGGCAAAATGGCTTCCCTATGAGAGCATGTTTTTAGGGGCCTGGAGGAGAAGCCGGGAGAAGCCACTATTTTTGGCTCCTTCCCACCCCAAAGCTCTGTAAGAGCACGTTTTTAGGGGCTTCATCGGTGGAGCCGTTTCATTTTACCCCGTTTGGCAGAAAACGGCTCCAAACGGCTCTTGAAGCCGCTGGAGAAGCCCTGCCAAACGAGGCCTAAGTGCCAAAACAATGTATTAGCTAGTCACTGTTCTTTCATATTCACAACACACATGCATAATAGAGAACCTGCATGGTCACGAAGTCCAGGAAGCAAACTAATTAACAGAATAGATACATAACCATGATCGATATTTTTTTAATTAGTAAATCAATCCTATTGTGATGACTTGACCTGGTGAGTGATGACACATAATGGCTTGGTCAATGGTATCTTTTACAAAGAAAATTGCATGATATAATTTTAGTTCCTTTATAACCACTTTTATCTTGTTGGTTCTAACAAAAGTCAATAGTTATCAAATATTGGTCTATTTCCTGTTGGTGGTGCAGTTCCTTTTACCTCAAATAGGTTGCTCCAAATAGACATCTAACATCTTGGTGTTTTTCATTCCCTTGACGTGACAAGAGACACTAATTTGAATTTTGACCAAGAAAATATTAATTATTTTTTGCAATTGGTTCATTCCTAGCTAGCTAGTTGAACCCCAGGTACACACAAGTGTAGAAAATTAAAGCATATGAGACCGTCAGCTTCTTAAAATTGGTCTTAATGTAAATTAAAATATGTTGCCCAGACATAACAAAGATGAAAATCACTAAATTGGCCCTTTAATTTGCATTGAAAATGGCCTGTTTCTCATTACAAAAAGATAAAGATCTTGAGAAAGTTGAGGCCTCATAGGGATCATAGGAATTTTCATATAAATTTTGGACAAGTGGAATCACGGGGGGGGGGGGGATTTTCTATATAACCTTCAGAGCAAAGGATTGGGTTTGCACTTGCAGAATTTTTAGGAACTGCTTAATCCACAGAAATTTTAGCATTCATAGATCCTGTAATTGATCCCCCCTTGTCTATTTTACTTGTTCTATCTTTCATTTGAAGCCTCCAAAGAAACATCTTTTTTGTTGAACATTCCTATGTTCTCTGTTCTTGTATGACAGCACTGGCATACAATGTGACTCAAGTGTGTACACTGCTCTTATATTTTTCTTCCCCTTCATTTCAAAAGGGCCCTATAGTTTGGCTAATTTACTCCAATTGAACAGGAACACAGACTTTTAAACTTTCACTGAAACTGCACTACCTCAACACCTTCTTCTAACGAGTTAGCAAAATGATCATCCATGCGACCGTGAAAATGTTGTGGATTCTGAGTTGTCATAATTGAGGACCAGCACCATATGATAATTGAAACCTCATCGCAGAACCAGAAGTTCAATTGTAAGCACCAATCATCATTTTGCGTGGTCAAACCATCACTCAAGAGATCCAGTAATATACCAAGCTACCCAAAAAAAAACGTTCTTATGATTGTCCATAGATCTTCTTGTGATCGCGTCATCGTTATACTCTATTGACATATGGCACCAGGATAATAGCTCTTAGGAAACCACTTGGCACTTTGTGGTGGCTATATGTGATGATCCTTGACCAATGATAATAATGTTAACACCCTCCAATGTCACATAGATACATAGACCACAGGTCCACCACTAACACATCTCCTAATTTGAAGAGATAATATTATGTGAAGTACAACAGCAAAATCTTGTCCTGAGGACCACAAGGCACTGGTGAGCCCACACCATCTCCTTGCCTCCCATTGGGATGCATTTGTATTGGTGTTTGGTATACTCAAAACCCGATAAGTTAGAGAAAGATTGCAAAGTACAGGCGACTTTTTGGATTAAAAACTTGCATCGCACACCATGTTTGCATGTCCTATTAACTACCTAGTAGGCTACTAGCTTGGCTGATCTTCAAAGATCACCATCTGTGAAGACCTTTTTTCTTGTGCAGAAACAGAGAAGAATTTCATTGCTTGAGCAAACGCTACATCCAGCAAAGTTCACAACGGATTAGAAAAATGGAAGGGTTTATAAACCCAAACCCAAAATTTCTTATAAAAACGAAACTAAAAATGAAACTTCCATGTGCAATTCAGTTTTAACATATTCCTAACTCCTAAGATTGGCTACCTTTTAGAAAACCTGGTCAGATTATGCACAGCCAGTAGGCCATGATTGCAGGCTATTTGGTCTGAAACTGCTACACATACTGACTATAGCTAGTATACATGTAAAGTCACACTAGCCACTAGTCCAGTTCTGCCTGAGCACAGTTGTTAGTTGGTCTCTGAAACTAATCATTTTGACAGGATGGGCACGGTGATCGGAAGGCACCAGATCCAAGAAGGGGTGGTCCTAAAACTAACAAAAAAAGATTGCATAGAAGAGAAGAAAGCGCTGAAAAAAAAAACTAAACGATTAAGAACAGGGCAAGTTGTGCTTTGTGAAGCCCTACAAGATCACCACGGGAGACAGGCCACATGAGCACAAGCGATCCCCCCCTTCGACGAGCCTAAGGCCTCACATGGTGCAATGCCCATAAACAAAGCCCCCTTTTGCCTTACCCAAGGGTGGCCACTAAACTAGGCTCCTGAATCCTTCCTCCAAGAAGCTTCACATGAGCACTGCACATGATGGATCCTTTGATATGCTGCCAATCTTTCTTGCATGATCGTGCTAGCTAGGTCACACAACCGCCTCGGCGCGCGCCGACCAATCTTCAGTTCTCGGGAAGCTGCCAAAGATGGGATTCGCGCATGCAGCATCTGTGATAAATTTTGCTGCAGTCTAGAAAAACAAGTCAGCCAGATGCTTGCTGTGATAACAACTGCTTCCTCCTGGTGATGCCTTGCGATTTGTTTTTCCTGCTGCATCTGCAGATGGCACATATGTTCAGGTGGGTGATCGACGAAGACGAAGAAGAACCCTTTGACCTGAAAGCTTGTGTTCAACAAGACTGCTCTGAAGCTGTTCATGTTCATGTTCTGAGCTGGACATATTAATCTCTGCAGTGCTAAATTTGCAAGGATAACAGCTGGAAACTTGTGACTTAATGCGGCTTCTCATACATATGCTGCAGTGGTACACTTTGGGAGAACTGAATTAAAAATAAAGCTCTGCCAAGTGCCATGTGCCCCCAAATTCTTGGACTAACACGGGCGAGCACTGCCCTCGAATTAGACCGCAGATAGGAACCCCAATCCAAGCGCCGGAACCGGGAGCATAGAGCACGGCATAGCACATCGGACGGCACCGGCAGCAGCGTCGACCACGATCACGATGGCGAGCGCCGTATCATGGCAAAAACCAAACCGCAACACTCGAAAGCAAAGCAAACGAACCAGATGCTTCAAAACATCGAGAGGGATACGGGGAGTGCGTGACGTACCATACGAACGCGGCGGCCGTTGGTGGCAACGCGGGCGGAGAGCCGGGGACGACGACGCCGAAGCCTGCCCGCGGCAGGCGGCAGCGGCGGGGAGGCAGGGACGAAGTCGGTAGCACTAAGGAAATGGCCGAGCGGTGCAGTCAGGTTCAGGCCCAATGGAGTTGTGGAGGTGAGCGGGCCCACCAAGAAGTACAAATCGGCCCAACAGATTAACGCGAACGATAATCTGCTTCCACGAATTTCCATTATTTTGTTGTACAAATTTTACCACCAATGAGTCATGGAAACCGTTTGTTTTTCTCTGGAGCCTACTGTCTTTGACTCATTAATAGGAACCCCAGTCAATTTTGGAAACCGTTTGTTCTTCATGATATTTAAACTCCGTTTGGCAGAACTCTTCCTCAAGTGCTCTTTTGGAGGAGCCGGAGCATTTGATGAGGAACCACTTTTTGCGGCTCCTAATCTCAAAACAGCACCATCTTATTTACTGTTTATTAGAAAACGATTCCTCTTCCTAAATTATTTAGTACGGCTCCTCCATAGAAGCTATTGCAAGAGAGTCGGAGTCATGCCAAACAGTCTCTTAGAAGAAGAAAAAATCATCATGATGGTGGTACAAGAGAGTGCCAACAACCTATAATATGTGGATAGAGTGAGAAAAAGGGAATACTAGGAAGACAGCTTTGCTTAGCCAATAATTGCCAAGTTGTCATGATGACACTACAACCTCAAAGCAAAACTGCTTTCACCTCATGTGAAGTGGGGATTATTTGTCTATATATGAAGTTATTAGGAACCTTGGATTGATGTTTAGAGTTGATGTTTTTTTCTTGTGCTTTTTGGTCGTAAAGTCGGTGGTCACCTTACGAGCTTCGTAACAGTCTTGTTAGACCGACCAGCACAACATTTTGGACACATGACGTGCTAGAATTGAAAGAGGTAACGCAAAAACTCTGAGAAAGTCCATATACGAGATATACACGACATTTGGAATGGATTCAAACTATAATTTTACAATTCAAAGGACATACCGCAACAAAATGCAAGCATAAATTGAGGAACCTTAGTGCATATATATACAAAGTTGGATGCGAAAAATGTTGTATTTTGTTATATACTATTAAGTATACTATACCGCCGGCGCCGTGGGGTTCATCCGCTGGCCGTCGACCTCGCCAGCCCCCCCCCCGGAGTCTGTAATCCACGGTGCCCCGTGGCCAGCCGCCCCCCATCGCGCTCCCCTGGCCGGTCCGCAGCTGCCCCCTGCTCGGTCCACGCCAAGGCTGCGATGTCCCCTAGCCGGTCCACCGATGACGCGAAGCTCCATCGCCGGGCTCGAAGAAACGGAGGGTGGCTCCGCTCTGGTCGCCGCCCCATCATACCCCTTGGTCGGTCCATCGACAACGCAAAGCTCCATCATTGGGCTCGAAGAAACGGAGGGCAGCTCCGCTCCAGCCACTGCGCTTGACGGCTATCGCGCCCCCTGGCCGGTCGCTCCTCACCACCGGCGAGCTCGAGACCGATAAACTTCACACGCCGACGAACCTCCATTTATCCCAAGCAGCAAAGAGATGTTGCGCTGAAAGCGCATGTTGCAAGTGTATGTTTCAAATGTTGCAAAGTATGTTGTAGGTGTTTCATATGGATGTTGCAAAAGTAGATCGGGGTGTTGCATTTGTTGCAATGGTTTATACACGTATGTTGCAAGCGTCTGTTTCCAATGTTTCATCAGTTTTTCAGACGTACGTTGTAGTGTGTTTATCTGGATGTTGCATATATTTCACACATATGTTGCAAGTGTTTTATCTGGATGTTGCGTATGTTTTACTATGGTTTCAAGTGTTTTTTAGGTATTTTTTGCAAGTGTTTCAGCTGTCTTCTTTTATATGTTGCAAGTGTTGCATCTAGATATTTTAAAAGTAGATCTAGTGTACAGAAAAACTTTTCAGCGACGCATCCCTTTTCTATTAGAGACGGTTCAACCAACACGCCGCCTCTAACTGAGAGGAGGAGCACTATAGCTCTGTGACCGCCTCTGAAGATCTATTTTCAGAGACGGTTCCATTAAGAAAACTATCTCTAAAAATATATCTATTTTTAGAGGCGGTTAAGTTAAGAGAACCGCCTCTGAAAATAGATGTTCAGAGACGGTCCTCTTTTGTGGTCGCCGCACTGCAATTCCACATGTGAGAGAAAGCTATTCGTGCGCAAGCAGTTTGAACGTGTACTACCTGGTTTTCAATACCCATGTGCATGGGACCCACGCTCCTCGATCTCTTCCCAGCTGCATCCTTATCTTCTCAGTTCTCACGAAGCAACATCAACCTTATCTCATTCTCATTGGTTCTCATCTCTCGAACTCTCTTCAACTTCCTCTCTCTTGTTCTCTCTTCCTTTCTTGTTCGTGCCTTGGATGGACGCCGGACGTCCTACTTCTCAGAGCGGCGGTGACAACATGCGGTGCTGGCTTGCATCAACTACGGCCCTGGCCCATAGTGAAGGTGAGCCAGCCATGGAGATGGTGTGGCCCAACGCCTCAACTTGCAGCGTTCTGGCTGGCTGAGCAGGCGCGGCAGTGCGGCAACGGCGAGCTGGCGAGATGGGCGGGTGTGGCGGCTCGACATCGGTGTGCTGGCCGGGCGCGGCAGTGCGGTGCCGGCGAGATGGACGCGTGTGGCGGCTCGGCATCGGTGTGCTGGCCAAGTGCGGCGACCTGACGTAGCAACTCATCAGCGGTGCAGCGCCGACGGTTGTAGCTGCGTGGCGACGCGGCAATGGCGTGCTCACCGGCGTCGGCGAGCTTTTTTTTATTCCCAAAAATCATTTTTACGGGCGGTTGACTTAAATCAACCGCCTCTGAAAATCCATTTTTAGGGGCGGTTGTCTTAAGAGAACCGTCCTTGAAAATCAATTTTTAGAGGTGGTTTTAAAATCGCGTCTAAAAATCACTAATTTTTACAATCGGTGGCATTGTAGCGGTTTTTCAAACCGCGTCTGAAAATCGATTTTAACCACCTATAAAAAATCTTTTTTGTACTAGTGATGCTATGGCTATACACGAATGTTTCAGGCGCATATTTCAAGTGTTTCATCTGTTTTAGACGTATGTTGCAAGTGTTTCATTTGGATGTTTCAAAAGTAGATATCGGGGAAGCGCATGCTGCTGCTAGTGCGCCGCCGTAGGTCACCATGCCGCCATGGGTCACCGCATCATGCGTCTGCCGGTGGTGGTGCTCTTGTTGTGTGCATGCGGACATGTGAAACAGAGCGGGTCGGGGTGGTCACCGGCATGCTTGGGCCCGCACGGCCTTTGAAGCGGGATGGGTGTGTCAGGCGCAGGTCCGGGAGCACCGTCCAATGCTAGCGCTCCGGATCGGACGTCCGGACGATAGCAGGAAAAAAAAACTAACTTGTCTCAAATGGACCACGGCTCCGGAGAAAAAGTAGCTGTACGCCTGCGGTTTTTTTTAGGCCAGGCCCGGGCCCGTCAACTTTTGGAGCAACTGGTGGTGGTCTAGCGCTGCTGGGTTGGCAGTCTGGCACCTTGGCGAGAGGCCGGTCCACGTAGTTACGAGGCAGATGCAGAGCGCCATGTGGCGACGGCGTCCAGAGAAAAAGGGATAGCGAGCGAAGGGTCACCATGGACGCCACGCAGCTTCCACACTGCCCAGGGAAGGGACCCCGCAGTGGCTGTGCCAGTAGTAGCCCAGCAGCACCTCCACGGCTCCACATCACGCCACGCGCGCGCCAAAAAGGCAAAAAGAGGGAGAGGAAAAACCAGCGACGGCGCTGCCCTGCCACCAATCGCCTCTCCACCCCTCTTATCTCCTCCTCGCCACCAGGCCCACCACCGCCTGCTCTGCTCTGCTACTCGTCGCTCGCTCGATTCTCCGCCGCTGCTCTCGTTGCAGCAGCCTGCGTGCGGCGAGAATGGCCCTGCAAGCCCCGTCGTCTCTTCTGCGCGCGCCGGCGCCGGCGCAGCGGTCCGCGCCGCCGCTCCGGTCCTCGTTCTCCGCGCCGTGCTCGCTGCGGCTGCCGGCGCCGGCGCGCCGCCGGGTGGCCAGGGCGGCCACGGCCGCTCGGATCACCATGCGGGTCGCGTCCAAGCAGTCCTACATCTGCCGTGACTGCGGGTGAGCCACAGAAGCCGGGCTCTTGCGCCCGCGCGCGCCGACTGCGCATGCCGTGGCCGTGGAGTGGCCTACATCTGCATGCTCTGTTGCCGTCGTGCTGGTACCTGATTTGCCCCTCCATGTTTGTGTTGTTGCAGGTACATCTACAACGACAGGACGCCGTTCGACAAGCTGGCTGATAACTACTTCTGCCCTGGTGAGGATGAATATATTCCATTGCCCTCAGCTTCTGTTCTTCTTATCTGGGTGATTTTGCTTTTTTAATACGCAAAACAGTAGCTTTGTATACGGTTTTGGAGGATGATAGCTTCGAAAAGTTTTTAAAATGTCCTTTTGCAATTGCAATGCATGGCAAAAGGTTAATAGTGACGACTATACTAATGGAGTAATTGATATTTCTAAGGAAGCTTGAAGCATTATAGTACTTATTTATATACGAAATTTCTATGCAGCTATGTAATAAAGTAAAGAACAAGTGCCTCTGCTTGTAATTAAACTGGAATATACTGCTTGTGTAAATGTAGTGCTTAAGGGGACTCTGCTGTGTTGCCAGCATGTATATTTGTCACAGAACTTGGCTTGCATTTTCATGACAACAATTTGAAGAATCAAATAGTGATACTGCATACTATTTCAGACACCTTGCAAAACTTACAGTGAGTGGACTCTTCTGAGAACACTAACTTCAAATGATATCATACATATATACCAGTATTTTCGATTATTTACGAACAGCAAAACAAGAAGATGCTCCCTCCAATTTTTTATCTGTTGTTGTTTCCCCATCACTGATGCAGTTTGTGGAGCTCCAAAGAGAAGGTTCAGACCCTACGAGCCGGCAGTCGCTAAGAATGCAAACTCCACTGATGTTAGGAAGGCAAGGAAGGAGCAGCTGAAGAAAGAGGAATCCTTGGGGTAACATACCTAACTCACAGACACAAAAGAGAACCAACACATAAAGCAATTAACTATTAAAATACACATGCATTCAGCAATATTTGTACAGCTAATTAATCAATTAACTGACTTAACAAAATATTTTGCAGGCAAGCCTTGCCTATTGCTATTGTCGCCGGGATCGTTGCCCTGGCTGGCCTGTACTACTACCTCAACAATGTCTACAGTTAAACGAAGGAGAGATCCATTTGATGCCGGGAACAGGATTTGTTCCATTTTGCAGTTCTTTTTCCTTTACCACTGCAAATGTGTTGTCTTGCTACATATATACTACTAGGGCTCCAAGACTGTATACAAGTCGTTGTTAATCTTGAAATACCACACATTACTTAACTAGCAGCTAATTAATTTGAAGTATTTTAATTATTTTCCACCATTTAGTTTGGGGTTCCAACTGGAACAGTTCATCAGCTGTGGACTAAACAAGTCGCGTCAAGTCCCCCCACCCCCCAACCCAATGCAAATAAAAATCTCAGCAACCCTTTGTTGTCCATCCTTGTGGATGTCAATTTGTTATGGTCAAACGCACAGGGAAACTACATATTAACCTGTTAGTTTTCTAAAAACGCACAAGAAAACAACCACAGACTTAGGGAAATCATACTGAACCTATGGGTTTTGAGCCGTCTGGAGAATTCCCATTTCTAGTTTCCAAAGATCTCCTGGCTCAAAAGAGTGTAATGTGCATATGTGCTACTCCAAATTGGAAAATAGAAAGAAAATGTTACTCTGCAAAATATTTGATGTCCCTATGCTTTAGAGTGAATCCATATCTGTGGGATGCATTTAAGTCTCCATATATGTACTCGATTGGGTAAGAATTCATAATTAAGTTATGCCATAGAGCTGGCCTTTGGGCTTTGGCTTGAGGGGGTAATTTGAGGGCCTCCTATTTCTGAGGGTCTCAGTAGGGTCCCTATAGGAGTGGGGTTTTGCTCACCTCCTCTCCACGGCCCTAAAAATAGAGTAAGGCCTTGGATATAGTCCTTGCTGGAGTTCCTTCACATGGAAATGGTCAATCTCTAGTGTGGCATGTCACGTATATGAAGTGGCTGTGATGGCTAAAAGGAGGACGGTGAATTAGTCAGCTTAAAAACTAATGGCCAACTAAAAACCTATTTAATTATCAAAACCTATGCAAGATATTATCTAAATGTGCATTGAGGTTTTACTAAATATTGCTATCTCTAACATAAAAGAGTTTTGCATATTAGGTTCCAATCCTATCAACTAATCTAGCAAGCTAGATTAGGAAAGGTAAAGCACACACCAAGGAATGCAAGTAAATGTGGAAGTGTAAATGAGTTAGAGAATGCAAACTCCCGCACCGACTTTTTCCTGGGGTATCAAGAAGCCAGTGCTTCCCCTAGTCCTCGTTGGAGTCCCTCTCAAGAATGCCCTCGCAAGGGCCAAGCTCTCGGTCGGTTAAGTTAGTGGATTGCCACAGGACTTCCCCATGTGCAAGTGGGTCTCCATGAGGCCATCTCCTGGATCACTTCTCCCGTCTTCGCTATCGAGCTTTCGGCCAAAATGCAGCGGGTCTCGTTCCCTTAGTACAACCTAGCTATGCGGACACTCCACATGTCAAACCCCTCTTGTATAATCATGGTGTGCACAATCACTGATACCACGGAGGTATACAAACCTCACTGAGCACTAAGTCTAAGCCTAGAGCAAGTGATATATGTGGTCTAAACTACCCTAAGAACTATCACTAATGCCTAATTTCTCTAATCTTGTATTAAGCACTTTGGTGGCTAGAGCACTAATGAGTGAGCCTCACCTCAACTATGCCTTCAACTACATAGAACACACTTAAATTTCTAGTGGGATGGGTATAAATAGCCTCAACGCCCTCAACTAGTCGTTGGAAAATCGGGTTGCTTTCACAGTGAGCGCTGGAAGTCCCGGCACCAGAGTACTCTGGTGCCCAGGGCCATGTCGACTAGCCCTTGTCGACCATTGGAAGTATTTTCTTCGGTGGTTCGATCCGGTGCTATACCGGCCTTTGTTTCTTCACTAGACAACACTTGTTGTTCTTGTGCTTCCCTTATTGTATGCACCGGAGAATTTTGGTGCTCTCTCAGCCACTCAACCACCTATGCACCCTGTCTATTTTCGTTCTCTGTTGTTCCATTAGAGGAATCCATTGTACACTTCTAACATTTTGCCCGAACCTGGGCCTCACCCTTTTACTCGGTGCCCCCACCAAAGAAATCTGGTGCACTTTGAGTGCTACTTTCTCGCGTCTTTTTGTCTAGGCGTCTCTTTCTTGATGTCTTGAGCCTCTTGTTTGTGTTCTAAAGTCTTTATTGCAACTCCTTGATGTTTGTTTGAGGTGTTTATCGCTTGTCTTCATGTTCCCTCGCTCAAGTCCATCCTTGGATCCATAGGACTAAAACCATGTATACTAGCAAACAACATTAGTCCTATTGATCATGTTGTCACTCAATCACCAAAATCATTAATGTCCCTTGCTAGGAGCCATTTTCCTTACAACGTACATAAGAGCTCTTTTAACGGTAAGTTATGGAAAGTGTGCATGCCCCTCAAATGCAAATCCTTCTTTTGGTTTGCCCTCTACAGTCGTTGTTAGCAGTCCAAACATTTGCAGCGTCATGGTCTCCTTGCTATTGCCAATTGCCTTATGTGACCAACACCCGGAGACGGTGAGTCACCTGCTGCTAGGTCGTCTCCAAGGTTGGGAATGTTGCTTTCAACTGGTACGACCTACATGCCACCTAAACCTCCAGCGAAATCAAGATGACAACCTTGCAAAGGAGGGGCTCATGTTGAGAAAGAGGGTCCCAAAACACAGAAGAAAAAAGGTTTGATTTGCTCGTCATTCTACTCACATGGACATTGTGTGTTACTGGGGGTGGTGTTTGGTTCCTGGGCAAACTTTGCCACGCCTTACAGGTAAATTGGCTGTCGTTTGGTTCCCAAATAAACTGAGGCAGGCACACAATCTCATAGTTCATTGGTGTATAGATATATGTCACACTTGTGGAGACTTTTTCCCCGCCATACTTCTGCGACAACGCCATAGCCTGCAGCGGCCAGGAACCATTTTTTTTAGAATCGGCCAGGAACCAAATGGCCTCTAGATTATTTTTCCCGTAAATCAAAGCTCGTAGCCCTCCCACCTCGGCTGGCTCAACAACTAGGGCCATAGCATGGGCCTTTAAGTGTTGCACACTACTACACTAAGCTTTTGTAGGGGTGGCTGAAGACCATTTGTAGAGGCTGTTTTGCCAGCCGCCCTTAGCACAGTGTTGCTACAAATCACTGATTCGTAGGGGCAGTTGGCCAATCGCCTCTACAAATACGATTTGTAGAGGTGGTTTACGATTTGCATGGGTGACTGGATTTTTAGAAGCCATGATTCTAGATTAAAAAAAATAGCAACAAAATAGCATTTTTTTTTAATCCGAGAGGGCCCCACACTGGTCAACCACCCGCCTACTCCCTCGAAGTCGCGAGTCGTGGCATTTTTCGTGCAAAAAATTGCACGCATCATGACCAAAGGATTTGAACTCACGACCTCCCCCTCGTGTGTAGCTCCTCTACCACTGCACCCCACACTCATTTGTGTCTATATTGGATTTTGGTTGCCCACGTATTATCCTAAACCGAATTTAAATTGATTATTTGAGGCCCTAAATAAATTCAAATAAAAAAGTTATCAACTACAAAGTTGTATAACTTTTCGCGATCTACAACTTTTATTTTGGTAGTTTCTCCATCCGAGATCATTTACAAAATTTGAATTTCAAAATTAACAAATTCAAACGTAATTTTCCTTGACAAGATGATTTCAAATCAAAAAGTTGTCTAGTACAAAGTTTCATAACTTTTCGAGATCTACAACTTTTATTTTTGTTGTTTATCCATCCGAAGTAGTTTAAAAAATTCAAATTTCAAATTTTGGAAATTCAAACCTAGTTTTCCTTGACAAGATGATTTTAAATCAAAAAATTATCAACAATCAAAGTTGTATAACTTTTTGGGATCTATAGCTTTAATTTTGGTTGTTTCTCCATCCGATGTTGCTTTAAAAATTCAAATTTCAAATTTGAGAAATTCAAACTTAGTTTTCCTTGACAAAATGAATTCAAATAAAAAAGTTGTCAACTACAAATTTCTATAACTTTCTGAGATATAAAACTTTTATTTTGGTCATTTATTCATCCGACATAGCAGTAGTAACATTTTTTATAAATTTGACATATCCCTCATATAGTTTATGAAACTATAAGAGAGATATATAAATTTTATAAACAATGTTACTACCACTTTGTCGGATGAAGAAATGACCAAAATAAAAGTTGTAGATCTTGATGAGTTCTACAACTTTTATGTTCATGACTTTTTCAGCTGAAATTATTTAATGTTTCAAAATAACGTTTGAAGTTGCTATTTTTTAAATTTAAAATTCAAATAGATAAAACACAATCACATGAAAGAGATGGACAAAATAACAGTCGTAAGAACATCATAAATTGATAGAGCATGATTTTACAAAATTTTAGAAAAAAATCATCAAATTTGAAGTTAGTACGAGGGAGAAAGACTAGTTACAAGTTTTGGCTCGAGATTAAAAAGAGAAATCAGAATTCTTCAACAATTTCAAAATTTAATTTCAAACAACATTTTAAAATAGTAAATGATTTCAAATGAAAAAGTTATAAACAATAAAGTTTCATAACTTTTTGAGATCTACAACTTTTATTTTGGTCATTTCTCCATCCGAGATAATCTGCAAAAATTCAAATTTTAGTATTTAATTTTTACTATTCGACGTCTATTTGTAAATATTGAGCCGTCTCTACAAATCTGATTTGTAGGGGCGGCTGATAACACTAGTAGCTCCTACAAATAAATTTATAAAGACGGCTCATTTGGGCACCATTTGTAAGACGGCT
Source organism: Miscanthus lutarioriparius (assembly GCA_904845875.1). NCBI lineage: Eukaryota > Viridiplantae > Streptophyta > Magnoliopsida > Poales > Poaceae > Miscanthus > Miscanthus lutarioriparius. The sequence goes on from CAJGYO010000010.1 coordinate 53,997,082, forward strand.
CAATACAGAGCCGACCAAAAAAAAGGTGTTGCTACAAATCCTTTTTTAAAGTGCCTTATATTAAGCTACAATGAAAATATGTAGCCCATTATAAATACTACGGCCCGAGACTAGAGGTCCGGAGCCATAGCCCTAGCAGCAGTTCTGCCACTGACAAGATAATTTAACGCAAGAGTTTTTTTTAGTTTTTTGAAAATTACACGCAAGATTTGTTCGCTTGCCAAAATTATTAACACGTCAATCGCTTTCAAATTAGTCTTCTTTTGGCTTGGAACATTTTTTACCTTCCGGTGATAGTAATATTTTGTACCCCCGGACTTAATGAGATTTGTGGTTCTTAATTAAATAAATATATCTTCACAAGCAATGTCAAGTCGTAAATCAAACTAAGCTTAAGGAGATGCATGTCATGGCATCGTGTTAGCAAAACTCAAGTATAAGCCAAGAACATCTCGGAGAAATAAAGTTGGCCGGCCTGCACCAATCCGTCCTGCGTCCCGGCTATGAAAACCATCTCACTGTTCATGGTTCATGGACGCTAGCTCCACCATCGCTAGCCTCCCAAGCCCAAAGGCCGCTGGGTGCGCAGCCATACCATTTGTGATCCCGCCATGATCATTGCGTGGCCCTATGAGATATATGTCTGCGAATTCGAATTGTAACCCATCGGCTTCGCACACGCTTTATCAATGCAAAAAAAAAAAAAAAAATCAATAAAGAAGCGCCCGGACGTCTACACGGATCCGCACGTCTGGACGCCCGCGCATGCTTCTACACCTGTCCGTGTGCTGCTGCACCTGATGCCTCCCACGTCTCCTCTTGCTTTTTTTTTTAACACGCACCGGCACCTCCCTCTTACTGCTACGCCTGCACATGAGAGGGAGGGAGCGCAGCGCACGTACCCATATGTTGATCCGGCTGCATGCTGCACTGTATGGGCCAACTGTTGGAGCTGGGCCCCATGACAGAGATAGGCAGTCCTGGCTGGGTGCGTGCAGCGCATGTATGCCCGCGTGGGGAGTAGAACTTGTTGCAATATACTGAAACAAGGCGAAACAAATTGAAACATACGTTTGCAACATGTGTATAGTCACTGCAACATATGAAACATTCAGATAAAACACTTGCAACACATGTCTAAAACAGGTGAAACATTTTTGAACATACAGTTGGAACATACTCTTATAGCCACTGCAACATCCAGATGAAAACACTGCAACATCCAGATGAAAACATGCAGCATCCAGATGAAATAGCCAAAACTTTTGGAAGATACACTTGCAATATACCAGTGGCGAATCTAGAATAAATTGTCGCCAGGTCGCCACAAATTTATATTGTCCAAACTTGTAGAAATCTAACACTATGCTCATTACATAACACACACATAAATAATAATGATAACATATTGCATAATTTCAACATTCATATTGAGGGATAAAATTAGCAATATCAAAATAAGACAAAATAAACTTTTTACAATAGTGGTTATCTCTTATATTATCACTTGACGGGTATGGTCATTCATATTCTAAAAGTGAACTATGACATCATCATTTGGAATTGCATAGAGAATTTTTTTGTTCCACGAAGCAAATTACACAATCATTCATAAATCCAAACCCAATACGATTTCATAGATCTGGCTTCAGAATTTTCACTACTGAAAACACATTTCCACTAATATGGCGGTAGGAAGAACTAGCACAAATTAACCCCTAGAATACCCATAGGGCTCCTCCACAGAACACCACTCCACGTCATCCCAAAATCCTGCTGCCGTCGGATCTCCAATCGTGTGGTTCTGAGTGTTTGGAGCAGATTCTGCGGACAACGGCTTCTCATCGTTTTCTCTAGCTTCTACGGCTTCTCCACTGCTTACCTTTGGCTTCTCTGGCTTCTCGTCTGAATCCAATGAGACAAATATATATCGGGCTTTTGCTTCTCCTTCCCCAGCTTCTCCTTCCCCTCCTCTCTCCTCTTCGCTCTATCTCTCCCTCCCTCACGATGCGGCAAGGGCGACGCCCACCGGGGCGCCGCTACAGCCGCCCTACTCCTCCCCCCACCCAGGCGCGCCGTGCGACCAGGCCCCGGCGGTCGCCGTCGGAGCGGCTTCACCCCGGCGCAGCCTTCTCCCGCTGGTCCGTGTGCGCTACACGAAACCCTAGCTGCCTGTGCTTCACTGCTCCGGCTGAGTCGCGAGTTGCCCTCGGCGGCACGACCACGCAGCACGGTGCGGCAACCCCGGCACGGGCGCCCCCCAGGGCCGCGGTCCTTGGCGCCGGCAGACCCCGGCACGGGCACGCCCTGGCGGTGGCCCCTGTGGGCGCAGCTCGGCGCGGTTGCCTAGCCGTGTCAGTCTACGTTTGCTCCTCCAGGTACGCCCACCCTTTCTCTTCCCTTCCTGCTGTGCCCTTTCTCTTTCCTTCCTGTGTGTCTACTAATCTAAGTGTTGTTTGAGTTCAGTTGTTATGTGTGCTATTGCCTAGGGATCAATATGCATACAATTCCTAGTACTGCCTAGGGATCAACTATACATGCAATTCACAGTACGGGAAAAAATAGCAAAAGATTGGAGAAAACAAAGATGAACAGATATAATATATTTACAGAGGGCTCATTTGGAGACTAAAGCAAATTCAGGATTTGTCTTTTGAAAACCAAGATGATAGTAGAGGGTTTCCCAGTGGAGTAAAAATCCTAAATGAAAGGTGACCGGTTCTCACCATTTATTGGTAAGTTTGTCTTGTGCCTCTTGGTTAGTATACTTAATTAGCTCAATAATAGATTGTGAAAGGTGCTTTGTCCCATGTGCATTGATAAGAATAGACCGTGATGACGCTTCACGGTAGAATGTTTTGGTTACTAAATAACCTCTCATTCTAAATGAAAAAAACAATTACTTGATGTCCTTCTTGATTGATTGCTCTATGACTACCTTTTGTAGTTTGGGGCTAAACGAAAGTAAGGTCCAGCTTTTGAAAACAGGGCCGTGGTGGAAGGTTTCTCACTAGCAAAGTGAAAATCTTGAAATGAAGCTTGTGCGCTTCTTTGCACTAATTGCATTTTGATGCTGCTTCTGCTTTTACTTAATTAGGATTGTAGAGTAATTGAAAAGGTGCTATCAAGTATGCATACTCTGTATATATCTTTCAGCTTTTGTTCTTATCCATTTTTTATTGCGCTTTCTATACATCGGGTTTCTAGCTCAATGTCAACACCTTGCACATTCCAATATCTGAAATCTTGGAAATATGAGCAAAAGCATTAATAGATAACTGACATAAGCTGCGCTGACATTAGATGTGGATCAAATGACAATATATATGCAATTTTAAGATTTGAAGGACTGTAATCTATCATACAAAGTATTATCCGCTGAGAGAAATGTATGTACCTAGAGCATTTGGTATCCACTCATTACAACCAATATGTTTGGGGCAGAGCTTCTTTTTAATGCTTTGCTTCTCACTCATGCATTCTTGCCACTTAGTTCTATTTGTGGCAATTTTATTTTGCTCAATACAAATGATCTGATGTTCCTCTACTTTCATACATCAAAGATCACAGCCATCCTGATATGTCCTAAGTCAGTAAAGTTCTTTTGGTTTGGTAGTGTCACATTCCAAGCTATAAACACTGATTGCTTTCCTCCTCCAGGTGTCGTGCCTAGTTGGTGTTTAGTAGTGATACAGCCAAGAAATGGTCATTCTACAAGCCATTGCCTCTGGGTGAGTACATTATTTTTTTCCTTTTTCTTTACCTTCCTATTCACGTGTTTCCTGTCATTTGGTATTCAAGCAATCCTATTTTGCTTATTAACAAAGTTTATCGCCTTTGTCAACAAACTGATTGATGGTATATTGCAGTGTTTACCACACCTTTGACATGGAAATAGGAAATGCATAAAATCAATATGGAAAAAGCCTATAGGGTGATAGTAGTTGTGTTTGCTACGACGTCAATTCGATACATGAGTTACTATATAGCATTTGTAGCGATCATTTAGATGTGAGGTTATTTTCCTGGTTCGTCGACACTTCTTTCTTTGAAAGGCCTTCTTATCCCTTGTTACAATGATAGCACATTGATTCTCTATTATTTGTTCTAACAGGAACAATGAAATTTATGAATTGCACTAAGTTGTGTATGTGGTGTGCAGCGGCTTGGCAGGCCTTATAAGCAATTTCTTTACGTTGTGGGTGCGCCCACGATCTGTATACTTCTCATGTGCTCAAGGAGTAACCAATTTCTCTGGCGCATGCTCTCTTTGCCAGTGCCGGGGCCGAGTACGTGTGTGGATCTAGCTCGCCGGCCTTCATCGTTGGAGGAGCCCCACACTGGCACATCTTCCCTGTTGCGCATGGCAGAGGGGCGCTCTCTCCCCTTCTCCCCCTTCCCTTCCCTTAGCTCCCTCTCCTCACTGCGAGGATCTTGGTCACTCTCCCCTAGGAGGCCGTTTGCTCCTGCTCTTCTCTTGTCTTTAAATACGCGGATTATGTGTAGAACTGATATCCTTCATTATACAATGATGATTAGTTGTTTCATTCTGCATTTTATTTACTGAGGTTCTGGGGTTGTGGGATGATGAACTTTTTTAGACTGACACAATGGAATTGTGCAATGATGGTTAGTTCTTTCATTCTTCCATGATTCTGCTATTTTCATTAGTTCTATGATGACTATGTCATTGTATCTTAGTAATTCACTTTTGCATGTGTTATTTTGTTTTCATTAATTGCTACATTTTGTGCTTGTTGCTGACCATAGGTCCATTGTCAGTGATGTCTTTACTTCACATAATTTGTTCGTTGTTCTATTACTGACCACACCTCAGTGCCAATGATGTATTTATTCCTATCCATCTCTGTCCACTTTCTTGCAAATCCTCTTTCTTGTAGGTCTGGAACATCTGGACCTAAGGTCCTATCGATCAGCTACATTCGATCTTTGTACTAAATTGGTTATGCTTGTGATTTTTCAGTGCATACACTTGCTTGCAAATCCACTTGCTTATGACAGTGATTTTTTAGTTCATATATTATTGCTGTTGCGGTGAATTTAAAAATGCTCCATACATGTGATCAGCTCCACTTCGATCTTTGTACTTAATTGGTCCTATTTAGAGGCCTCCTGTTACCCTATTCATTATTGTTTTTTCATTTTACTACCCTTATGTTTTTACAACCCTTTGCACCGGTGTCTGTCGATCATCTAGATTTGATCTTTGCACTAAACTGGTTGTGGCTGAGATTTTATGCTAATCAGAAAGCTACCAAAGATTCCCTTATAGTTCTATCTTTGTTTCGATAATTTTTTCTTTGCCTTTGTCTCTCTCATTGAGAGGTCTCCCAGTTTTTTGACTTGGTGCTGGACATATCACATATGACATATCTTCGGTAATTACTTTGATGCTTGCTATTTGTTTAGTAGGCTACAGCTATAGCCAAAACCATGAACCTTGCTGCTTTTAACCTTTTACTGTATGCTACAAAAAAAAGTTTATCTTTCAGAGATTGATATAAGCTTCGAGCACCCCTCGCATCTATGTTACATCGTTCGTCTCCAAAACCTGTTGTCCGTGCTTTAGTGCTTCTCTTAGTTTCTATGTTCATGAGAATTTACAGGTTTCTTGTTTCCCTTTGCTGGTTGTTGATGCTTATATTATGCAAGGTGGTCAAGGAAGACAAGGGGTTCTTTCTATAAATCTGTTCGTGTAGCCTAGCAAAATCCGAGGTGACCTGGTCCTTTCTTTCGATTGCTCTATGTTCTTATTCTTTTAGATTTCCTATGTGGTATCTGCTGATGTGTGTCTGGCATCAGATTGCTTATAGTTGTTGGTCTTTACAGGTCTCAATTTGATTATCTCGATCTGAATTTCTGTGGATGCTTCGCGCCCCAGGGGCTCCTAGGATTGGTTAGTGACTTCATGTCTCCTGATATATATGTTTAATACTATTATCTGTGCCATTGTTAGTTTGCTCTTAGATTACCTACTCATTTTTTGTTTTTAGCCGACATGATGCCATTGTTAGCTTACTCTTAGATTAACTATGTATTCTGGTTTTATGTATAGGGAGAGCATGTGTTTTGTAAGATGGTTTTTCTTCTCTGTGCTTTTCGATTCATACTTTGTTCATTTCAATAAAGGTCACAGACAGTTTATGATTCAAACCTAATCAAAGCACATGTTGAATGCATCCATTACTGTGCTGATTCGTTAGCGGTGCCTCCTCTACCCTGAATATTTGGGCGAGTGCCTTCAAGATTTTTGAAGAAATGTATACGTGGATGCACTGCCCAGTATGCACCTCCTCGAGTAATCAGGTGCTGCATCTTGCCATATATGATCTGCCTGTGGATTAGTGATGATGTAGAAAAAGTAAGAAGACAACAATGTTTCTTCATCCCAGTTTTTTTGCAAAATTTAAAAACATAGTGCTTCTTTCTTATTTTAGTCAATATATATAAGATAATGCTATCATATTATACCTGTCTTGTGACGCAGACAAGGCTTTCTGATAGGTTAAGAGCTTCATAACTGTAAAATAGTCCTTTATTTCCTTGGGTCCTACAAGATCAGCTTCAAAACATATGGCCATATTTTAATGCTTCTAAATCCTTCTTCATATTTGTAGATCACTTTTGGCAAGCCACAAAATCCTGGAGCACCATACTATTAACTGAGAGCCTAATATTGCAGGCACTAATATCTCCATCAGTTAATGTTAGAAAGAATAATGTACAGCGTAGACATCATTCATAAACAATGAAGACGTCGAACAAGCACTGTCTTATGCAATAGGTTTGCCAAAATAGTGACCCACTGCCTAACTTATCAATAAAAATCAGAATATTTTGAATGCAATGTTTTGCATCTCATGGTCAGATTGTTTCGTTTCTCTTAAGTATATACCCATGATTAACTGTTGAGACTTCAAATGTTTATGGATCACCATATAATTCTCTGCATTTTCATGACTTGCTTATGAATTTGTGACTTTAGCCAAGATATGAAGTGTGTTACTCTTTTCATTCTTCTACAACTATTTACTAGAATACCCATGGCTGAACAAAGACATGATTGTCCAGTCTTTATTGTTTGCTTCACAGATTAAATAAACCATTTAGCCATTCACACAAAACACCCATAATGCTAACAAAGATTGATGTAGCGTAGCCCTCTGTATGGTCTTGTTATTTTGATCTAATGTACCTCCTAAACCTTCATAAATATCTTATTTCATTTACACAAGCATTCATATAGCTATTTTCTTCAAGATTCATATGCTGAATTGTAAGTGAAAATTGCTCGAACTAATGTTTTGGTGCGCTGACCAGCAGTTAGTTACAGTCGATGCGCACAGCTGAAAGGTCCTAACATGGCTAGAGGGGGGGGTGAATAGCCAATTTAAAAATCTACAAACCAAATAGAGCAATTTGATTAGTATGACAAATAGCGAAAAACAAACTTGCTCTAGCTCTACAAGGGTTGCAAGCCACCTATTCAACAATTTTAGTTACTATGATCACTAGACACACAATTTAGTAAGTCACTACTCACTAAGAGCTCTCACACTTGCTACACTAAAGAGCTCCACTAGATGAACTTAAGCTACAAAGCAAGCTCTCAATTCTAGCTACACTAAAGAGCTTACTACAACTAGTTTGCGGGTATATAAATGAGTAAGTAAGGTGATTATACCGCCGCGTAGAGGAGTGAACCAATCACAAGATGAATACTAATTCAATCATCGGGAGAATACCAAAGGGCAATAAACAACCAATTTTTCTCCCGAGGTTTACGTGCTTGTCGGCACGCTAGTCCCCGTTGTGTCGACCAACACTTGGTGGTTCGATGGCTAAGAGGTGTTGCATGAACCTCATCCACACAAATGGATACCGCAAGAACCTACCCACAAGTGAGGTAACTCAATGACACGAGCACTCCACTAGAGTTACCTTTCGGCGCTCCGTCGGAGAAGGCACAAGACCCCTCACAATCACTGCGATCAGAGCCAGAGACAATCACCAACCTCCGCTCGATGATCCTCGCTGCTCCAAGCTATCTAGGTGGCGGCAACCACCAAGAGTAACAAGTAAATCCCGTAGTGAAACATGAACACCAAGTGCCTCTAGATGCAATCACTTAAGCAATGCACTTGGATTCTCTTCCAATCTCACAAAGATGATGAATCAATGATGGAGATGAGTGAGAGGGCTTTGGCTAAGCTCACGAGGTTGCTATGTTAATGCAAATGTCCAAGAGAGTGAGCTAGAACTGGCAATGGGGCTTAAATAGAGACCCCCACGAATAGAGCCGTTGGCTCTCTGTTCACTAAAAAAACGGGGCGATTCGGACGCGCCGGTCGGATTGATCGGACGCAGGACCCCAGCGTCCGGTCCATAGATTTTCACCACGTGTCCCCTATTTCAAATGATGATCGCCCGATCTCAACGGTCATCAATACACTTAAGTTGTGGTCGGACGCGCTGCTCAAAGTGACCGGACACACCATCACTGGCATCCGGTCGTTTCCAGTAAGGTTCCCTTCGCGACCAGACGTGTCCAGTCACCCTCGACTAGACTCGCCCAGCGTCCGATCACTCGTCCTCTTCTCTATGCGGCGCCACATTAGCATGACCGGACACTAAATAGTGTTCAGACAGAGTCCGGTCACCTGTGTGACCAGCGTCCGGTCACTGTATCTCAGTGACTATCACTTCCTTTATTTCACCAACTTCTCCATCCTTGCTTAAATGTGCCAACCACCAAGTGTATCACCTTATACACATGTGTTAGCATATTTTCACAAACATTTTCAAGGATGTTAGCTTCCCACTAGATCATAAATGCATATGCAATGAGTTAGAGCATCTAGTGGCACTTTGATAACCGCATTTCGATACGAGTTTCACTCCTCTTAATAGTACAGCTATCGATCCTAAATGTGATTACACTCTCTAAGTGTCTTGATCACTAAAACAAAAAACTCCTATCAATTTCACATTTGCCTTGAGCTTTTTGTTTTTCTCTTTCTTCTTTTCCAAGTCCAAGCACTTGATCATCACCATGGCATTACCATCATCATGTCATGATCTTCATTTGCTTCACCACTTGTAGTAGTGCTACCTATCTAATAATTACTTTGATAAACTAGGTTAGCACTTAGGATTTAATCAATTCACCAAAACCAAACTAGAGCTTTCAATCTCCCACTTATTGGTAATTGATGACAACCCTTACACAAAGATATGAATTAAAATTTAATGGAATCCATGTTGCTTGCCCAAGCATATTTACCATGTGTAAAAGGATATGGACAAGTTTCATGAATCCCATATGGTAGCAATTGCTCCCCCTACATATGTGCTAAGAGTTTGGATTGTAGCTTGCACATATGCTTAGATAGGAAATATAGGAGACAATGTCTACCAAATGATGCTAAGGTATAAGAGATGTACCTTTGAAGCGTGATACCAATCGGAGTGCACCAATATACCATCCTTAGCACCATTAGTAACTAGACATACACAAAAACTAGAATACCCCGTGAGATCAACATTAGAAGTGAGGGTCTAGTTTTCATAGTGTGAGCATGAGTCTAGTTACTTAACATATGCATGCTAGTTTTTCATTTCATCATTCAAACCTACACACAAGCATGGATATTGAAATTTGAAACTTCTGCCATGCAAGCAAATATATGAAATGCACATTCACATGCAACATACAAGTTTATGAGCTTGCTCCCCCATCTTGAACTTGAGTGTAACCTTAAGCCACTAATCTTGCTTTGTTCCTTACAACTATCCCATCTTGATCTTGCTTGTTTCGAAAGACCCACTTGGTTCCAATCACATTATGTCCCTTTGGTCTCTCTACCAATTCCCATACTTGATTTCTTATGAAGTTATTCAATTCTTCATCCATAGCATTCACCCAATCAACATCCTTGAAAGCTTCATCTATCTTCTTAGGTTCAATGGATGACACAAATGAGAAATGTTCACAAAATGATGCCAATTTAGATCTTGTTTGTACACCTCTAGAAATATCACCAATTATAGAGTCCAAAGGATGATCTCTTGTGACATTGGTTGATGGAGCACTTGCATTTGATTGATCATTTGGTTGAGATGATGAACTAGCCACTTATTGTAGATCTTGCACTTTGTCAACACTAGCACTTGCTTGACTTTAATCTTGAAAACCACTAGCTTGTACATTTGAGTTAGAGAGCACTTGATTCTTATCATCTTTAACATCAATCACCTCTCTAGGTCTTATATCACCGATGTTTATGTTCTTCATTGCATTGACTAATTGAGTGCCTCTCACATCATCTAGATTCACATCTTCCTCTTGGGAACCATTTGTTTCATCAAATTCCACATCATGAACCTCCTCAAGAGTACCACTAGCCACATTCCAAACTCTATATGCCTTGCTAGTAGTGGAGTAACCAAGAAAGAAACATTCATCATATTTCTTTTCAAACTTGCTCAATCTAGTGTCTTTCTTCAATATGTAGCATTTACAACCAAAAACCCGAAAGTATGCTATGTTGGGCTTTCTTCCATTCAATAGCTCATAAGGTGTCTTCTCCATCATGGGGTGACAATAGAGTCGGTTGCTATAATAGCAAGCCGTGTTGATTGCTTTGGCCCAAAAAGAATGATTCACATTATACTTACTCAACATTGATCTTGCCATACCAATCAAAGTTCTATTCTTTCTTTCAACTAGACCATTTGATTGTGGAGTATACTTGGCCAAAAATTGATGCCTAATTCCAAACTCATCACACAAATCATCCACTCTTGTGTTCTTGAACTCACTTCCATTGTCACTTCTTATTTTCATGATGGTTGTTTCAAACTCATTATGAATTCTCTTGATGAATGTCTTGAAGGTTGCAAATACATCACTCTTGTCAACAAGAAAAAACACCCATGTATATCTAGTGAAATCATCCATAATCACAAATCCGTATTTGTTTCCACCAATGCTAGTGTATGTGGTTGGTCCAAACAAGTCTATGTGCATCAACTCAAATACCTTAGACATGCTCATCATGCTCTTCTTAGGATGTGTGTTACCCACTTGCTTTCTAGCTTGACATGCACAACATAGCTTATTCTTCTCAAATGTGATATCTTTCAAGCCTCTAACTAAGTCATGCTTGATCAACTTGTTCAATTATTTCATTCCAACATGACCGAGCCTTCTATGCCATAACCAACCTATGCTAGACTTAGTGATCAAACATGTTGACAATTGAGATTCTCTTGCATTGAAATCAACCAAGTATAGATTATCATATCTAAATCCTTTGAATATCAAGTTAGAACCATCTACACTTATGATCTCTACATCATCCACACCAAATATGCACTTGAAATCAAGATCACATAATTGAACTACCGATAATAGGTTAAAGTTAAAGCTCTCTACTAGTAGCACATTGGAAATGCTCAAGTCATTGGATATTGCAATCTTACCAAGACCTTTGACCTTGCCTTTGCCATTGTCACCAAATGTGATACTATCAATCCCATTACTCTTATTTTCATTGATTGAATTGAACATTCTTGGATCACCGGTCATGTGTTGTGTGCACCCACTATCAAGCACCCAATGCCTTCCTCTGGCTTTATAATTGACCTACAAAAGAAGATCAATTCTTTTTAGGTACTCAAACTTGCTTGGGTCCTTGAAGGTTAGTTACCAAGGTCTTTGGTATCCAAATGGTCTTCTTCTTTGGACCCACAATTGGTGTACCAATGAACTTAGCCTTCACACCATTGGTACCCTTAACAAGAATGTAACAAGAATTAAATCTAATTGAGGATACATTAGGTTGCTTGTTCTTGTTAGTCTTGCAATATTGCTCTATATGCCCAACTTACTTGCATCTATTGCAAAACCGACCATTGCCCTTCATAAAGCTAGCTTTGGGAGTGACAAAGGCCGCCTTGCCTTTCTTGGGGGTATAGCCTAATCCCTCTTTATTGAGAGAAAACCTTTGGCTACCCAAGCACTTTAGCAAGCGGGCATCTCCACCAACAGCATTGCCTAAGGCATGAGTGAGCTCATTCACCTCCTTCTTGAGGGTCTCATTTTTCACCATTAGTGAGGCATCACAAGTGAAACCATCACTCAAAGGTGAAGTTGAAGTAGAAGTGCTACAAGAAGGGTTAGTGGGAGCAACTACAATGGGCTTATAAAAAGATTCATCAATAATATCACATGTTAGTCCTACATCACAAGACACAATCACTTGCTCTTTCTTGGCTTCCTCCTTCTTGACTTGCTCAATGAGAGAGGAGTGAGACTTTTCAAGCTTAGAGTGAGCTTTGCCAAGCTTCTCATGGGCTTCTATTAGCCTCTCATGAGTGGCATTTCACTCATCAATGGATTGCTCAAGAAATTTGACTTTCTTGCTCAATTCTTTGCACTCCTTTCTCTTCATCTCAAAGCAAGTGTGCACTTGCTCACACATGTCCATGAGCTCCTCCTTGGTGTACTCCTCATCATCATCACTCCTAAAAGCATCACTTTCACATTTATCATCATCACTCACATCATATTTTACCTTGGTAGGCTTTGACATGAGGCATGTCGATGGAGTGTCAAAGATAGAGGGCTTGTTGTTGATGGCGATGCTTGCTAGTGCTTTCTTGATAGATTTCTTGCCATCATCACTAGAGCCATCACTATCCCATGTGACCACATAGCCTCCACCCTTCTTTTTCTTTTGGAAGGTCATCCTCTTCCCCTTCTTCTTCTTCTTCTTTTTCTTCTTGTCCTTCTTGTGCTTCTTCTTCTCATCCTCATCATTGTCACTATTGTAGGGACAATCCACTACAACGTGATCGGGGCTCTTGCAATTGTAGCATCTTCTCACATATTCTTTGCTTTTGGTGTGATCTCTTCTCTTTCTTGCACCATAGCCCTTCTTCTTCATGAATTTGCCCACCTTGCACATAAATAGAGCCATGGCTTCATCATCAATGTCACTAAGATCCTCATCATCACTTGATTGTTTCTTTGACTTGGGCTTGTTCTTGGATGATGAGCTAGCCTTGAATGCTACACTCTTCTTATTCTTCTTGTCTTTGTCTTCCTTCTTATCATCCTTGTCAACCCCTTCCCTTTCCCCACGGTATGTCTCTTATGTCATGACATCACCTAGTACTTGGTTAAGGGTAATCTCCTTCAATCCTCCTCTTATGATAAGCAATCTCAACATCTCAAATCTTGGAGGTAAGCACATCAAGAACCGCTGAGAGACATCATAATCATTGATCTTCTCTCCCAAAGCCTTCAAGACATTGACAATCACTTGTAATCGATGGAATATCTCCGGAATGCTCTCATCTTCCTTCATCTTGAAGCTTGTCAACTTGTCCTTGAGGATGTACAACTTGGCACTCTTCACCGTTGGTGTGCCCTTATATGTTTCCTCCAATCTCTTCCACACCTCATTAGCTCTCTCACAATCCTTGATTTGCTCAAACACATTGGAATCAATGGCATTGTATATGGTGTTTAGAGCCATTGCATTGCATGGCTTGTTGGTCTTATCTTGGTTGGTGAGATTGTCGGAACCAATGATAGCATAGTCACTCTTGGTCACATCCCATACTTGATCATTAATTGAACCAAGATACATCCTCATCTTTTTTTCCAATAATCATAGCCTGTGCCATCAAAGAACGGTAGTTTGCCCTCCACATGGTTGAACACAACTTGAGCCATAATTTGACACCGAGGTTGTTAAGCCTTCAATTAAACGGTGACCACGGCTCTGATGCCACTTCAAAGGTCCTAATATGGCTAGAGGAGGGGTGAATAGCCTATTTAAAAATCTACAAACCAACTAGAGCAATTGATTAGTATGACAAATAGCGAAAAGTAAACTTGATCTAGCTCTACAAGGGTTGCAAGCTACCTATTCAACAATTCTAGTTACTATGATCACTAGACACACAATTTACTAAGTCACTACTCACTAAGAGCTCTCACACTGGCTACACTAAAGAGCTCCACTAGATGAACTTAAGCTACAAAGCAAGCTCTCAATTCTAGCTATACTAAAGAGCTTACTACAACTAGTTTGCGGGTATGTAAATGAGTAAGTAAGGTGATTATACCATCGCATAGAGAAGTGAACCAATCACAAGATGAATACTAATTCAATCATTGGGAGAATACCAAAGGGCAATAGACAACCAATTTTTCTCCCGAGGTTCATATGCTTGCCGGCACGCTAGTCCCCGTTGTGTTGACCAACACTTGGTGGTTCGGTGGCTAAGAGGAGTTGCATGAACCTCGTCCACATAATTGGACACCACAAGAACATACCCACAAGTGAGGTAACTCAATGACACGAGCACTCCACTAGAGTTACCTTTCGGCGCTCCGCCGGGGAAGGCACAAGACCCCTCACAATCACCGCGATTGGAGCCAGAGACAATCACCAACCTCCGCTCGACGATCCTCGCTGCTCCAAGCCGTCTAGGTGGCGGCAACCACCAAGACTAACAAGTGAATCCCGCAGCGAAACACGAACATCAAGTGCCTCTAGATGCAATCACTCAAGCAATGCACTTGGATTCTTTCCCAATCACACAAAGATGACGAATCAATGATGGAGATGAGTGAGAGGGCTTTGGCTAAGCTCACAAGGTTGCTATGTTAATGCAAATAACCAAGAGAGTGAGCTAAAACCGGTAATGGGGCTTAAATAGAGAGCCCCCACTAATAGAGCCGTTGGCTCTCTTTTCACTAAAAAAATAGGGCGACCGGACGCAGGACCCCAGCGTTCGGTCCATAGATTTTCACCCCGTGTCCCCTGCTTCAAATGTTGATCGCCCAATCTCAACGGTCATCAGTACACTTAAGTTGTGACTGGACATGCTACTCAAAGTGATTGGACGCACCATCACTGGCGTCCGGTCTTTTCCAGTAAGGTTCCATTCGCGACCGGACGCGTCCGGTCACCCCCGACCGGACTCGCCCAGCATCCGATCACTCACCCTCTTCTCTTTGCGGCTCCACATCAGCATGACTGGATGCTGAACAATGTTCAGACAGAGGCCGGTCACCTGCGTGACCAGCGTCCGGTCATTGTATCTCAGTGACTATCACTTCCTTTATTTCACCAACTTCTCCATCCTTGCTTAAATGTGCCAACCACCAAGTGTATCACCTTATGCACATGTGTTAGCATATTTTCACAAACATTTTCAAGGATGTTAGCTTCCCACTAGATCATAAATGCATATGCAATGAGTTAGAGTATCTAGTGGCACTTTGATAACAGCATTTCGATACGAGTTTCACTCCTCTTAATAGTACGGCTATCGATCCTAAATGTGATCACACTCTCTAAGTGTCTTGATCACTAAAACAAAAAACTCCTATCAATTTCACCTTTGCCTTGAGCTTTTTGTTTTTCTCTTTCTTCTTTTCCAAGTCCAAGCACTTGATCATCACCATGACATTACCATCATCATGTCATGATCTTCATTTGCTTCACCACTTGGAGTAGTGCTACTTATCTCATAATTACTTTGATAAATTATGTTGGCACTTATGGTTTCATCAATTCACCAAAACTAAACTAGAGCTTTCAGCGGCGGCGGCGGCGCCCTCCCATTCAGCACACCTCAGATTTTTAGCTCTAGCTAAATACAGATCAAGGCAACATACAGATGCACCATGTAGGAAATTATTCGAAGGTCAAAGCTATTGCCCAACAGGTAAGCTAATGCCACGTCTTTAATCAATTTTACTTACAACTCTTAGCTCAAAACAAAAAAGAGGTCATCTATAACCCTTCTGCTGCTTTAGAAGCTCGCACCAGCTGCCGCTACATCTGTCCATTTGGTGGTCTGTTGCTGATCGATTTTTGTGCTTCCTCTTATATATGCTGGTCTGTTGCTGTTTTCCTCTATGTATGATACCCTGTCTATTGATCGAGGAAAAAAAGATTCTATCAAGCATTGCCAATCCAAAGCACATGTAATTTCTTCTACATGTTAAGCTATTGTATTTACTAAAATTTGTCTGGACCAGTGAAACCAATGCATTCTTTTTAGATGAAATATGCCTAAGATAAATCCATAGGAAGTACTCTTTCAGCTACATTCCTCGTCCAGTTTTATTCTATTTTACCATCCATTGCTCTTGGATCCTCATAGCAATATTAAGCAGGCCATGTATCATCTACCTCCCTCTGTTTGCTGTTATTTTTCAATTCCAATTCATAGACTGTTGCCCCGTTCGCTTTGCTGAAAAAATAAGCCGAAACACTGTTCTGGCTGATTTGCTGTGAGAGAAAAATAATGTTCTAGCTGAAAAAACAAGCTAAAAAATACATATTATAAGAGAAGCGAACGGGGCCTGTATGTGACAAATATTTATAGATTGATAATTTTAGGCTGTGCTCAATTCATATTATGTAGTACTCTAGACTAGTAGACCATACATAGACATGTGCAATTCTATTTTGAAGTTCCTTGTGTCACTCTAGTACAGTGTATGTCCATGAAAAAACTTAACTAGGCTGATTTGCTCTCGCGTGGGGGCGCGCGCATTGCACTAGTTTAGCCCTATATTCTCCGTGTGATTCTCGGCCAGAACCACGTGCCACGTCACCCTGATTGCCTCCGGCCGTCGGATCTTCAATTGTGTGGCCATGAATGCTTGAAGCGGATTCAGACGAAAGCGGCTTCTGCCTCTCCTTCTCTCCCACCGGCTTCTCATCTGTTTCCTCAATGCTAATTGGCTTCTCCTTCGAAGCCAGGCCACTAAATATATAAGAGCCGCTTCTGATTCTTCTTGCAGGCAAAAAAAAGAAAAAAGAAAGGGAGCCTCGTTCCTTCCCAGTCGTCCCGCTCCTCCCTACCGCACCTCCCCCTTCTTCTCCCTCTCTCCCGACGTGACGGTGCATCGGCTGGGCCCTAGCGTGGCCACCTCGATGCCCTGCACGTGGTCGGAGCGGCGGCACCCCCGGTGTGTGGCGTGGCTACCCGGACGGCCCCCTCCGGCGGTGGCTGCCTCCCGGCACGGCGCAGCGGCAGGGGCGCAGGAGAGCCCCGCCGCTGGCTGTGGCCGCCGCCTCCCCCGCCACGGCCGACTCTCGGAGGTCCTCGCTCCTAGCTGTGTGCCTGTGCTGGAGCAAACCCTAGCTGGCGCCATCTTAGCGGCACGACGAAAACCAGGTGATAGCCTCTCTCCCTTCTTCCTCCTCCCCTTCCCTCGTCGGTGCCGAGGATGGGCGTTCATCTGCTCTTGCCACGCCCCTAGGGTAGATCTGTAATGCTCATAGAGCACGATCTAGCCTTGCCTGCTCCGCCTAACTTGCTCCGCCGCTCCATGTCAGGTTGCCGCGCAGCAGACCTCCCCTGTTGGCCTCCACAGCAACTGCGATGGTGGCAACTCTGAAGATTGGGAGAAATTCTTCCCGACGTCACCAAAATCGAGTATGAGGTCAGGCCATGAACGAAAATTAAAACTCAGGTTCTTCAATTAGATTGAGGTTGTGATGCCGTGGTGACAACCTGCTTTAATTTGAGGTAGCTAAATTTTTAACTTTTATTGCCAGCCAAAATTTTCCTGAAATGATCGTTATTTGGAAAATGCTATCCTATGTGTCAATGGCATGCGGCCCCAGGCCCAAGCATGGGATAGTAATTTCCCAATATGGGTCTTTGCTGTGGTTAGTGTGGTATTGAGTTAACTACAGCTTCTGTAATGTGCTTAGCATAATTGGCCCAACATAAATAAATAATCATATTTCATGCTCCTAAAATTATAGTTTGTTTTATACCATCTTCATGTCATTTGGTTGCATGTCCCTTGTCCCTATGTTTTACACTGCTACAAATACATTTGTTAAAGTAGAATAACTAAAGTAGTTGTTCATCGTGCATCCATCTGCATAGCTCTTGTTCTTTGTTATTGTGCTTTTGGCCAGAACTCAAATACTTGAATTTGAATCAAAATTCTTTAAGAATTATTTTCATCTGCCTAGAGTTAAAATGTTCTGCGGATGTGTGGATGAACTTGAGAGCCAACTCTGCAAACACGGAAGCATTGCAAAACTCTACTTTTATCATCGGCATCTTACCACAGTAAGTTTATATTATTGTGATTCTCATAGTCCTTTAAATTTTTCTAAGTAGCTAGACTTTTATGCTGATAATAAGTCATTTCTTTTTTCCTAGGACCCACAGATCTTTCTGAAATAAAATGTTTGGCCCAGAAGGTCGTCGACAGCATTGTTGTGCTTGGCTTGGAGCAGTTTCCAGTTTTCCAGAATGTGCTTCTGCAGTTATTCCTGAACAGGTGTATATTTGAATTCACTATATATTTCAGTTTGAGCATTATTTTGAGGTTTACAGCATCCTCAAGAAGTTTTTTTTTGCAACATGGCGTTTTGAGGATTAGTAAAATATTATAAGGTGCCACATAAGCTATTAATTTTTGCTCGGCGAGATGGACAATTGCTATGCTTGATCTGTCGAGCAAGAGGCAAGCCAACTGCCTATGCCTTGGGATTTGAAGGCTTTGAACTGCCATTGACATAATAATCCTATATGCTCCAACAGTCCACCTCTTACTATGACATAACAATATGTCCCCAGTCTGTTACTCAGATTCCTCCTCTACAGGGTTACATTTCTATTATGTGTTTGGCATATTAATTAGTGAATCTTTCTTTGTTTCAAATGTAGGTTAACAAAATTTGCAGACATACTATCTCTTATGTGGAGTCCCTTATTGAGTCTATCATGGGTGGATTAGAAGGTTTGATAAATATTCTAGATTCAAAAGGTGCGTGGTAAGCACGTTGTGCTTCTCCTCATGTTAGTGCTCATTTTTAGGTTCGTCTTCACAGCCTGTTACAGTGTTACGCATTGCTTCCGTTTGACCTTGCTTGGTCCTGGCACCTGAAGATTAATTAATTGAGTGACTTTGTGATGTTCAGTTTCCTTACATGCCACACATGCTAAAAGACAGGACAACAATATTAGAAGTATGCAACTTGAATACATTTTCTCATATTTAAAATTATTTGATGATATTTAAATTATTGGCTGATATTTTATTTTGCCTTTGTGTTGTCTTAGTTCATCGATCTAAAACCTAGAGAGCTTAGGTCGTTGCTTGCCTGCTCATGCTCTTTAGTGAATACTGACGTGTTTATAGTTTAAAAATCGAATTTGCAAACAACTGAACAGATTTGTTATTTAGCTTCAAATTGAAAAGTGCAATCTTCCTAAAATAATCACATTTGCTCCGGCAGTGTTTCTTCATGTACCTCTTACACCATTTAATTCCAGATTGGGCGTGTTTAGGAAAATAAATAAACCCAGACCCTATATGTTTATCGATGAAACAACCTTCGAGGTAGATCTTTACACTGTCCTCTTGTGGTCTACCTACTTTACATTGATTACATTAACTTCAGTGCAGACATCTGCTTAATTTTTCCAAAAAGAATGGCTTCTGGAACTTGCAGGAAATTAAATTTCAGGTGTTTTGGATGTGTTCTTAGTTTCAATAGCAGGTAAAAGGTTTAATGCATCTGAAACATCTTCATAATGTCCCATGCATTCCAGGTTCTCTTTGTATTGGTTGGTCTTCATATATAGAGTAACAAACTGCATAATTATGTTCGGCATATTTTTAGTTTAGTAGTCTGGCTACATCAAAATAAAACTACCTTGTCCATTGCTAAGACAATCTGCCAATTTTTCCTATGCATGCCATTTACCATTGCTAAGCCATGAATTATTACATTTAGATGTGCAGCTGCTGCATCCAGTATTTATGGTAGATTGCTACGAAATTGAGACACCTGAACGACGAGTTGCCTTTACTGTGCCACACACAAGCGGACGCAGCAAGTGCAATGGAGGCGCGGGACAGCCGAGTGGATAGTGTGGCTGTGTGGCACGCTACCACCAAGCGCATATTGCATCAGGCATGCAAGCGTGCAGACTGCCCTCACTCACCGCACGATCTAACAGCCCAGTGCTCAGTGACAGTACCAAGCAGCAAATAGTAGGAGTTCCAATTCATGGCTGATGCAAGCAAAGAAAGGTAATAATTGTAGCTCCTGTTTTCTCAATTATTATTTTCTTCCTTGTGTGTTTTCAATGATTATGATCAATGGTTTGGTTCAATATTTTTCAAATACCCTTTGTGTTTTAATCATATTCAGGTAAAAAACTTCTCGCATGTTTTCTAGACAGGTTCAGGTAGTGACCACCTGTGCTAATCATTTTTTTTTGTCTGTATATGTTCCTCCATAAAATTTCTTTTAACTAGCCAACTACATTTATAGCAAACATTTGAAACGTTCGATGCATTTGCAAGAAATAAAGCTTCTGTGTCTTGCGATGTTATGCCTTTTAACGTCAGTTTGATTGGTGCAACACAAAAAGGGAAATGCCAAACATGGATATGCAAGGTTTGAATTATTAACTGTCCACTTTTCATTTTTTTTTTTGCTTGCTTTACAAGGTTTCAAATATTAACGGTTCAATTTACAATTTCATTTTCCTTCCTTTGCAATGGCAGACGTTGGTCCTGGATCAAATTCTTGGGTTCAGTTTTATTTTCAGCTGTGTCAAGACCATGCAGAATTCATAAATGAATATGGTGTTTTCTTTAAGGCATAGACTGCTCTGATCTGCCATGTTCTAAATTGTTCCAACAAAGTAAGTGTGACATGAAGTTCTAGGTAGATATATGATGCATGCCGAATAGAAAATAGAAATATATTGCATCCATACCTTAATGTTAATTTATTTGCCAATTTATATTTATGGTTGGCATATGGAGCTAATACTCTCCAGTTTTTTTAGTCGATCAGCGATTTTGGACCATGTTCAGGATATAAATATTATATAATGTTTGTTCTAATGTGCTCAGGTAATCAGATCCATACCTATGCTTTTAATGTAGTGTATGCGTGCTTTTATCTTATATTTCAATCAAATGAATTTTATCATTGTTCCTTTCCCCATGGTCCACCCAGTAAATTTATTTCTTATCAGAGCCGCAAGGTTCAGCATTCAGCAACATGGTCCACGCTAACGGAAAAAAAATACTTACTACATCCGAAGTGCACTCATTGTCTCATTGTGACTCTGTGATGCTTTTCGGTATGACTATTCTGAAATCTGAGTGAATCAATCCCTCTTTCTATTTTAGAATGCTTAATTTTAAGATTACGGAGTATTGTTATATGAAACTTCAACAGGACAGCAGTTGGCCATGTTGCTCCTTTAGTTTTGCATCTGATCATATTTGATCTTTAAACTAATTTTGAATAGTTATGCTGCTATATGTAGTTGCAGATAACATGGTTATTTTAGTTATAGGCTTCCTGAGTAGTGCAAATAGATAGATGATCCTAGGCATCAAAGACCTGAAAACATGGATTTTGATATTTTGATAATTCCTTTTATTTTTCCTGAAAGATTTGTTATTTGGAATAATGATACGTGATTTATACATATTAGTTCCCTCATTTAAACTAAAACATATAGCCTAGTCTTGCCATCTCACAGCATCTTAGGATGTATGAAACATTTTATTAGCCAGACCTCTCAAGTTTTTTTTCCTTTAACAAAATACTGTCTTAGTCATATGGAAGGGATACAGTGTCCAGCCGAATTTATTGCAGTACTACTTATAGATTCAAGGAATTCATTTTCACCCTTACGCAACAGCCTGGAGTCTTTGCTTTATATCTCAGGTTGTTGCCCTTTTTCATCAACCAATTCAATCAATATGGATTTTACTTGACTATGGACCAGTCAGTCTATGGAGTAGTGATTTAGCTACGTAATTATTGTTTCATGATCTCTGTTTCTTTTATTTTCTTGCCCATCCATCTAGGTTCTGATAAAGTCTTAGTCTATAATACAATGGATACATGGAGTATTCGCTCAGCTGTGTCAATTATCCTTAATGAGCTTCTATGAGTTTTTAAATTGACTTGCCCAACCGTTTAAAAGTCTGATCATCTACACACCTATTCGATTTACAGTTGGAACTAGCAGATCAGGGGAATGTGCACAAATGTGGTTTGCATCTATTCTGATTGTTGGTTTTATTGTAAGGTATTGTTGGATTACTTCTTCATATCTCATATTCATGGAATACAATTCACTTTCAAGATGCCTTGATGGTGAAATGGTAGACACGCGAGACTCAAAATCTCGTGCTAAAAAGCGTGGAGGTTCGAGTCCTCCTCAAGGCATAAAACGGAGAATGCTCCCTGTAGAAGTATTCCGGAAATCTACGCCTGGCGCTCTCCTCTATCTTCTGAGGTCCTTAACCACAGGTAATATAGTGCTTTTCTGCCTGTGTTTCTACTACAGCATGTTTCTTTTGAATTTTGAGTGGTTGCAGAGCTTCCAGGGTTTGCTGCTCAAGTCAACGTGTCAGCAACTGAGATTACAAGATTAGCTGACCGTATCACCTCTAAGTCAAAGGAAACATATGATTCAGTGGCCTCAGTACCCTATATAAAATATGTATGCAACTCTTTAAGCCACTGCAATTTACTAATTGCACTGTTTTGTGGGATGTGGCATTTATAGAAACCCATATAGGGCTTTGGGCTTGTAATTTGATCTATAGTCTTCTATAATTATAATACTCGGACAACAATATAGTTATACGGAAGTATACATATATGTTTGCAGCATGCTGGTTCTTAGAAAAATACAGGTTCCAGTGAATATATACAGGTCTCAGATCCGAACAATTTTTCTGACAGTTGCATGTTGTATTGTGTAGGTCAGTTTTGCATATGTCGTTGCATCATTGCCGCAACTAGATGCACTGCAACTTCCTCTGGTTCAACCTTCTGTTCTTCCCAGGATGGTATCATTATCTGAAGATGTTCGCAGGGCAAGTACGGAGGCAGCTAGGCTGTTGGATTCACACTTTATGTTATGCAGGTGCAATGAACTGGTAATATACAGTACAAAATTATGCAAATGGCTTTTAGCTTCGTATCTATGTTACTCTTACTCATATAATCATATTATTTGCTTGGTCTGCTGAGCATCTATGAAATAATCTCACTGACCCATCCATCACCACGCTGTTCATTCTTCAAATTTGTGCCTGCATGTGCGCGCGCCCTGCACTAGTTATACAACATCGTCGGCTGCCCTCGCGGTGTCTTCGGCGAGTCTCCAGGAGAGGCGGATAGCAATCGATCGGTAAGGCTTTGGGCCTTTTGGGCCGCGTTGTCTGCTTAATAGCTTGAGGCCATGAGAACACAACTCCACGTTCATGCCAGGCAGCGGGCTTTGTGGCTTATCGGCCTTTAGCAAATGAAACACGACGCATTCTCTTGGGGGCTGACAGTTGTCGCCGGGGTCAACTTCGAATTTTAGTGGGGTCTTAGCTGGTGGCAGAACGGAGGATATCTGGTGTTCACGGAAGGTCATCGGGGTCGGCGGACCCGATAAAATACTGTAGATCCGCCCCTGCAACGTAGTGTATAGTCGTTACAACACATGCAACATTCAGATGAAATATATGTAATATCTGGATGAAACATATGAAACATACGTTGATGCGGAGTTGGATGCCCACATGCAGATGCACCCCCCTCCCCCCGCGCACTCCTCTTATGAATTCTGAGCCCCAGTCATTCTCTCTCTCTGGTCACTGCACATGCACGGGCCCCACGCACCGCATGCACCCCACGCTGAGCGAGTGGTCACATGTGCTCCCATATGCTGACCGAGGAAAGGACCGGTGCGGGCCCTATGACTACAACACCTGCTCCTTTTTTTTCTTGGTCATCACGTCGCGCGGGTCGTTCCGTCCGAACGGACGAACACCCTCAACCAAACATTACCGATAAAGAAAATGTAAATTCTAGCGATACTGCTCGGAGATGGACGTCTAACCAGTGTGTCTAGGTGCTTCGAGAATGTCGGCATGTCGCCACTTGTCACAGTCAAGCACAGCAATGGATGGTGGGGTACGAGAGCGAGACAACTATGAGCGAGCACGTAACAACTTCGAATCGGATAACGATCTAATGCACAAGCACCTTTGCTTGCTAGTAAACCCTAATGGATCGGATGAATTTACTTCTGTCTCTACTCAAACTAAACTATAACAACCATACATATACAACAATAGCATCTCCACTTCATCGAATTTTGCTGACGTAACAAATAATTAGATTATGGTGTAACGTGTCCATTGCTTTATTCAAAATCTCTTGTTCCTTAGGGGTTGTCAGCACAGCACCCCGAATTAACTGGCGGCTGCGATGCTCGCTTAAGGACTGTCCCAACCCGAAAACTAGAGGGTAGTTTTCATAGCAATCACGTCAGCAAGAAATTACGTTTGGAAACTACTGCCCCCATCGCACCAGTTTCTTAACGTGGCGTCACAATAAATTGATTGTCCTCTCTCAATGTATAACGTGAGTCTCAATGAGGATTTCATGTGCATTTAATAAGCTGATGTGGTATAGTTTAAATGAGGGGAGAGATGAAAATAATTTCATGGATGAAAATGAGTTTCATCGGGATAAAACTTGTTTATGTTGTTTCCAACGCCAAGGAGTCATAGAAACATAGCCATGAAACTCGCTAAGAAAGTGTCCGCTTCTTTCCAAGTCCTAACACAAAAATCTTTGTCTCCTAATGCGTTGGATGATGTGAGGATTTCGTTGCCCACGTTAGAAACAGTGTCTTCTATTTTTGGCAGAATAGTCGTTTTGGTCCCTGAACAATTACCCGAGGCTCATTTTCATCCCTGAACTTTGAAAATGGCCGTTTTAGTCATCGAACTCTACTTTTAGGCTCAATTCCATCCTAGAACTATGAAGATGATCGTTTCAGTCATCAAACTTTGTATTTTGGGCTCAATTTCATCCATAAACTATCAAAATGTATTTCGGTCTTTAAACTTTTATTTTCAACTCAAGAAAACTTTATATTTAGGCACAATTTCATTCATGAATTATCAAAATGTATTTTGGCTCAACTTCGTCCTTTGTCCAGCACCACCTGCGACTTGAGATGGACATTCATCATTAGGTACTATTGTCCCTAGCGTCGTCCCAACTATCAAATCCGACAACACACTTTCAACATTTATATTCATATTCTAAGATGAATATAAATATAGATCTAAATATTTTTAAATATGAATTATTTTTCGCCTATGGATAAAAATATTATTTTATACACAAATGGTTATTAATTGGGCCTAACACTAGAAGTAGCTAAGGAAAAAATGTAGATTTGCTATTGTTTCAATATATTCATGTTTCTTAAGCAATAAATAGCATTCGAAGCAATCATAATTGCTCCCACAAAAATCATCTAGTCAGATATATATAAATGATATAATTATAAGATAACATTAAAAATAACAACTTAGAATTATTAATGGCCAATAAAGAGTTTTTGGATGAATATTATTTTTTCTATCTCTAATCGCTGGTGGTGTTGGAGCTGACCATGTGCAACAGTGCAGCATTCCACGTAGGATGATAGACAAAGTTGAGTTGAAAATAAAAATTTAAAGGCCGAAATACATTTTTGATAGTTTATGGATGAAATTGAGTCCAAAGTGCAAAGTTTAAGGACTGAAACGATCAACTTCATAGTTATAAGATGAAATTGAGCCTAAAAGTAGAGTTTGAGGACTAAAAGGCCGTTTTCAAAGTTCAGAGATAAAGGCCATGTTCGCTAGGAGGAATTTGGAGAAATCTGGATGAATCTGGAGAAATTTGTGAGAGCGTGAACAGTATTTTCTGGCTGGTATTTGCACCAGCCGAATGGCCCCAAAAATGAGCTTCGAGCAATAGTTCAGGGACTAAAACAGTTATTCTGCCTCTATTTTTCATCTCTTATCTTATCATTAAATTGCTTGTCATATCAGCTTTTTTTATGACATGGCAGCTCATTTAATTCCATCGAAACTACCTTCGTGCTTGGATCGGGACTGCCCTAAACGAGTCACAGTCACAGCTTACGTCTCTAATTAATCACCACCACTCATGATGATTAATCAACGGTTATTAATCACCCTGCCAAATCCGGAACCAACCAACCGGCCCCTCCCCCCTCGTGCCGCCACCGCGAAAAGGCGCGAAGCAGCATCGCCCCCGGCCCTCTCCCCGTCCTCCCGGTCCCGGCATCGCCGCTTTCCGTCTTCCCGCGAACCGACGCCATCCTTCGCCCCAGTTCCACGTCTCGAATCGCATCCGATCCCGCCCGGCCGCCGCCTCTATACATTGGACCGGCCGCCCGGGCCGCTGATGGAGGCGGAGACGGGAGGGAAGCCAGCGACGGCGGTGGCGGCGGAGGCGATGAAGAAGGCCAAGAAGGACGGGGTGGTCAAGGAGGTGATACGGCTCGAGCGCGAGTCCGTCATCCCCATCCTCAAGCCCAAGCTCGTCATGAAGCTCGCCTACCTCATCGGTATCTATCTATGATCGTCCTCGTCCTTCCATTGCCGCCGGCCTGCCTGCACTGCATGCTGCTTCTTGGTTTCGTTTGCATTGGTTCGATCCTGCTCCGGTTTCGCGCGCTGCGTGCATTTGCTGTGAATGGATTGGATAGATCACCGCTGCCGCCGCCGGCCACCTTCCGTGGCAAACGGGATAAGAGATCCAATATTTCGGATTTCTTCCTTCGGGTGCAATGGATGCGGTGATCGTACTGTGATGGGATGCAGTGATCGTACTTTGATTGACAGCACTTCCTGAAACTCGCTGTCTCTGCTCCGTTGTGTGATCATTTGATTGGATTATGTTTCTTTTTTTTTCTGGTGGCGTTAATTGGAACGAGTGAACTGTGTGATTTTGGGGACAGAGATTCGTTAGTTCTCTGAATTCCACTCGACTACCGAGTAAAGAAAATGCCACTGGCTTATTCTGTCCAGTCTCGTTTGTCACACACTTGTGATAAGCTCTTGAGGATGGAAATATGCTGCTAGGAAAATCTTATCCTTCATCTTCGTTTCGAAGTTATTATAGTTAATGTGGTTGCCATGAATTGTCTTTAATTTAACTAAAAAATGGTCACTACAATGTATTTTGCTCAATAGATCTTGGTATGTAGATTTTTTTTATGTGTTATAGTAACTGCCTGTCACCTAAAAGCTGCCAGTTTACGCATACTGTGAATACACTTTCTGTTATTTTTGCTACCTGAATGTAGTTTTAAGTTGTCTGCTAATTCTAAATATTTAATTTGTAGTGAATAATGTGACTTTTATTGGATAATAAATAGACTTATTGCTTTACTTCTCCATGTTAATCCTGATATACTGTCTATAAATTTAAAAATTGAAACTATGTGATTTATTTTACGTCGCCATAATGCCATAATCCTGAATATCTATTTTATGCCCCTGATTTATTCTTCAGAGCGTGAGAATGACCGTGCTGAGTTCATGAAGCTATGTAAGAGGGTGGAGTACACAATCCGTGCTTGGTACCTTCTGCAGTTTGATGATCTAATGGTTTGTACTTATCCTTCTATTCGTTGTTTACAGTCCAAGTTAGTCGAGTTTCTTAATTTTTCTCCTGTGATGCAGCAACTGTTTTCTTTATTCGATCCTGTTAATGGTGAGAAGAGTTTGGAGCAGCAGGGCATGACATCCAATGAGCTTGACACTTTAGAACTCAATTTCTTAACCTACCTTTTTCAGGTTGGCCCACTTTCTGTTCCTTTCCACCCTATTGAGTATGGTATCTGAGATTTTATACACAATAATAAGTTGTACTACCTCTGTCCCGAAATGCTACTCATGGTCCTAAGTAGATTATGGAAAAGAGCAACTTCAAGTTGTTATCTGACGAAGAGTATGAGGTAGCGCAGTCTGGTCAGTATCTTCTAAACCTCCCGATCAAGGTTGATGAATCCAAGGTATATGAAGTCACTTAAGATTTTCAATATGTATGCTAACACAGCAATCTACTTCACTTTCAACTAGCTATATTTGAACAAATTATAGGTAGACAGCAAGCTATTGACAAGGTACTTTAGGGAGCACCCACATGACAATCTACCAGCATTTGCTAATAAGGTATGTGCATTCTCTGTAGTTCATTCTGCTAGTCATATTTCCTGCTTGAACCGTACAATTACTTGAACTGGGGAAATTTGTTTGCTTGTTCTAATTTTCTCTTCACAAGTATTCTTTCCTTGGTACCCATTGCTCGCAAGGTCATCCAAGCTGGCATGCCCCTGATTCCTTTTTCATAGTTCAGTATATATAGTGTTATAGTAGTTACTTCACATCAAACATATCTTTACAGTATATTATCTTCCGTCGGGGCATTGGAATTGATCATACAACTGACTATTTCTTCATGGAAAAAGTGGATGTCATCATATCTCGAGCATGGAGGTCATTGCTTCGAGTCACAAGGTATAACATGCTGATATCAGTCTTCTTTCCTTTTTTTGATTAAAGTGATGGTTATTCCTTTGATAATGCATCGGCATCGCCCAATTCAATATTTTAATATCAGGATCGATAGATTGTTTGCGAAGAAACAAGTACTGTCAAGAAAGGACACAAAGAAGACTGACGAAATAAATGATGATGTAGAAGAGCCAGATCTCTACGTTGAGCGTGTTCGTCTAGAGAAAATGGAACTGAGGTTGTAGAATCGGGCTTTCCTTCACATGAATTTTGGTAAATTAGGGTTGAACTTCTTTGGTAATGTGTGCTATATTCCATTTTTATGACAGCATAAAGAATCTATTAAGAAAAATTACAATTCAAGAGCCTACATTTGAAAGGATGATCGTGGTGTATAGGTACATAACTCTATATGGGTTATCATTTCCTTTATCCTTCTTCAATTCTCTTATCTTTGGAGTTGACATGTCGATATAGTTGCTTATTCTGATCCTAACATTATAGGAAGGCTAGCTCAGAAAGTAAGCCAGATCGAGGGATATTTGTAAAGCACTTCAAGCACATTCCGATGGCCGATATGGAGTTAGTCCTGGTAATATATATAGGTTGCTGGAAACATAATCCATACCGACACTTAATTTTAAGCACCATTTGGCATGTTTTATTTGCTCTCCTAAAGTATCTGTCATCACTATGTATTTGTGTTGTAGCCAGAGAAGAAAAACCCTAGTTTAACACCGATGGATTGGGTTACATTTCTAATTTCTGCTGTGATTGGTTTGGTATGTCACTGATGCTTTCATCAATAAAAATGCTGCTTCTTTATCTTCAACCATCTGAATAGTGTTTCCTTTCAGGTCACTCTAATAGGTAGTCTAGAAATGCCAAAGGCTGACATATGGGTTGTCACAGCTATCTTATCTGGTCTGATTGGATACTGTGCGAAGATATACTTCACGTAAGTGATTTCATTTATAATACCCAACAAGAAAATTTTCTTTTGCTCATATGTTACTCTATAAGTATAACTAATATATGTCTGAATATTACCTCTACCTATTTGGTAAAATTCCAGGTACTACACTTTTTTTGAAACGAAATTCCTGGTACTACACTAATGCATGATGGATTTATCTCTTTCCAAACAGATTCCAAGCAAATATGGTTGCATACCAAAACTTGATTACAAAGTCAATGTATGATAAGCAACTTGATAGTGGGACAGGAACACTTCTTCACTTGTGTGATGATGTGATCCAGCAAGAAGTATGCAAGCCTCACTATATCCCTGACAGATTTAACAGGCTTTGTGTGTGCCACTGATGTATCCTTGAACACTTTTGCAGGTTAAGGAGGTTATCATTTCTTACTATATTTTGATGGAGCAAGGAAAGGCCACTGTACAGGTAAACATATCTCCTAGTTCTCTGTATTGCTTATTGAAGTCCTGCTCGCTACTTGCTGTGTTTGTTCTTTTTCACATGTTATAGATTTCCAAGCTCTTAAGCATATAATTATACTGTTTGTTCATGTTCCAGTTGCTGTTCAGGCAAATTTCATCATCCTAGTAGACTTAATACAAAACTCTTAGAGCGCATATGAAAGTTCATGATATTCCCGTATTTATCATCTGTCCAGGACCTTGATTTACGTTGCGAACAGCTCATCAAGGAAGAGTTTGGTATGGAGTGCAATTTTGATGTTGTGGATGCTGTAAAGAAGCTAGAGAAACTCGGTATTGTTTCTCGGGTAAGTTCTATTACAATTCCTGTAAAGGTGACTAACGCAAATCTTCAATAACAGAAGTATCTGTCCAGACCAGCGTCTATTTGTCTAATCCTTGAGCAGTAACTTTTTCTTGATTCAGTGTGATCTGCCAGTTCAAGATTTCTTAACCTTGTCCATTCCAAATTTGTTGGACCTTATAATAATTCTCTACTCAGGACTCAATAGGGAGGATCCTATGTGTCCCATTGAAGCGCGCAAATGAGATCATAGGGACAACTACTGAAGAAATGGTGATGCGAGCCCAGCAAGCCCCTGCTGGTTCATAAGCCTCACGATTATTACACCATTCTGACAAGATTTTGCGATGCAAGACCTGGCATGCTGATCCTATCTTTTGAGCAATTTGCTGGTGTAGGAGGTGGTAACCTTAAATATAGCTTGTGTCATTCTTTCATTTCTTCATTCGTTTGTAAGAATGGTATCATCCTTCTTTTTAGTGTACGGGTAGTGGAATAAGTGGACTGTACAGCACAGGATTTACATGTACAAAACCGTTGCTTCCTGATTGCTTTCGCATAGTTTAGTTACTTCCTGATTGTTTTCGCTGTTTCACACCAGCCTTATGATACAGTATCATATATTGAAACATTTTAATCATGACCCCGAAAAAACAAAAGACAGCTTGCTCCTGATGATATTTGTCTATCTAAGCAGGAATCACTCTGAAGTTGTTTTTCATATAGAGCATTGCATTACCATTTTGCAAAATGGTTTATCTCTTAGTCCAGGATGTATGGTGGAAAATCAATACTCTGCAATTTACTATCCCAGCAGAAAACTACACTGACAGTTTCTTTGCACATTGACCCAGTATATATAATCCTGCTGATACTAAAGACTGAGCTCAAATAATCCAGTTTCTACCGGAGCTCTGACAATGCAGCAATGAAAGAACTACATTTGAACTAAGCAACATTCACAGCTCTTAAAAAAACATTCACAATTTTCAGTTCTTGCATTGCTGCGTTTAAACTGAATTTAGCAACAGAAAATTTAGTCTCAAAACTATCATGCCAACATAAACACAATGTTCTCAGGAGTGTAGTAATGTAACACCACGGTAATAATAGATGCCTTATCACTAGTTAACAAGGAAAACGGTAATACTGCTTATAGGTCGTCCGGACGGATGGACCCGTATAAGTCGCCCGCTCGCTTTGCGCCTCGCCCGCGCCGCCCCCACTCGGGTCGCATGCTCGCTCTAAGGGCCTCTGCTCCATGACAGACCCCGCCCTCGGTCATGGCGCACTTGCTCGTGTCGCGCGGCCCCGCCCGCGTCTCCGTCGCGCCGCGTGCCCCGCCCGGACTCGCGCCTCCCGTCACGGCTGTGCTCCATCCGCCTACCCCTGCTGAGGTCCGTGCCGCCGCCGAGCTCCACATTGGTGACCTCCGCGCCACTCCGCGGCATCAAGCTCCGCGTCAACGAGCCTCCATTCGTCCAAGCAGCAAGTAGATGCTACGTACAAAGCGCATATTGCAATAGTATGTTTCAAGTGCTTCTGGTGTTTCAGAGGTATGTTGAAAGTGTTGTATATTAATGTTGCAAATGTAGATCACGATGTTGCAGATTATACATGTATGTTTCAAATGATTCATCTGCTCCAGACAAATGTTGTTTTGTCTAGATGTTGCAAAAGTAGATCTGGATGTTGCATATTGCAAGCATATGTTAAAAGTGTTTTCAGGTGTTTCATACGTATGTTTGCGAGTGTTTCATCTGGATGTTGTATATGTTTGCAATGGTTTTCAAATATTTTTAAGACGTTTTCGCTAGATGTTGCATATTGCAAGCATATGTTTTAAGTGTTTTCAGGCGTTTCATACATATGTTTGCGAGTGTTTCATCTGGATGTTGAATATGTTTGCAATGGCTTTCAAATGTTTTTCCGACGTTTTCGCAAGTGTTTCAGACGCTTGTTTTAAGTGTTTCATTTATCTTCTTTTGTATGTTGCAACTGTTACATCTAGATGTTTCAAAAGTAGACAGGGTGTTGCACATGAGGCGCGTGAGAAACAGCTAGCAGCGTGGGCGACGTCCGGGACAGCATGGGCGATGTCCGGGGTGCGCTCCCTCGCGAGCCCGACGCGCTATGCACTCATTTGGTCCCTCTGCGCGGCAGCGTCCGAACGCTAGCGCCCCAGACGGACGTCCGGGCGCTAGCAAGTCCGCAAGGAAAAAGGTGTAGTACTCATCACAAGCAATGAGCTATTCAGAATATAAGGCTACTCATCAGGCAGGAGTTTGCACCAATGGCTTGTTTAAACAAACTATCATTTAAATTTTAATAATAAGGAAAACAAGAAATATACTTCTAACTTTCTGACCATGGTGTTTGTTGTCCACATTTCAATATTTAAGTTTCAGTCCAAATGCTTCAATGATTGCCATCACTAACAGACTGCAATGCATAACATCTTTCTAGTAGTAGACGATACCTGGAGCTGCCAGGGACACATCAGGAGTGCCATCCATACTTACAAGCTGATTCTCCGATATCATTTCAACAAACTTACACATGCCGGTCACAGTTCACTTTATTCTACACAAGCACAAAACAAGCAGACGGGGG
This sequence comes from Miscanthus lutarioriparius, assembly GCA_904845875.1. NCBI lineage: Eukaryota > Viridiplantae > Streptophyta > Magnoliopsida > Poales > Poaceae > Miscanthus > Miscanthus lutarioriparius. Next base: position 54,029,896 of record CAJGYO010000010.1, read on the forward strand.
AAAGGGACAAAGCTATTATTTAGGATGTAAAGCTGTCATCCCCATTTCAAGCAGCTTATCACTGATTTCCATACTTGGGTCCATCTTTGCCTTTCTTAATGTCGTCCCATCCTCTAACCCATGGTTGACCTGGTGTTGATCGGGTCTCGGGAGAAGCATGCTTGGTTAGGTTATCTGTGACCTTTGATTTGATGGCAGCAAACACCTATTTGAACATGAATTGTCCATTAAAGCAGCAATTTTTCCTACAAGAAAGATGAGTGCACACAACAACAGTTGCCGAATGTCATACCGGATTAGAATTCAGATCCTCTGGTGGCTGCTCCTGACTAGTCAGCCATTTCCACAAATCTGGGTTTTCCTGGGGAATCAAACAGTCCTAGAATTAGAATGCATACAAATTTCAAAAAAAAAATGGAGAAAAGAAATTTTTAATAACTACAGTTCACCACCACTCGCTCCGGCATTTCCAATGTCCTGTGTCTATAGTAGCTTTTGAAAGCAAAAATCATAATACAGAATGGAATTTGTGTTCATCTGTGACTAATGGTAAGATTTAAGGCACCGATTTACTAACCTGATAAATTACAAGTAATCTGATGGAATGCTTTGTCTGGGTAAATAATAACATTGATATGGGTAGCTGGGATGATTCGGACCTGTCAGTGGCCCTGATCCAATGACAACTGAAGCAGAATTATTGAAAGTTCTCAGACTGGCAAGCAACTAGGAAACAGCATGTAACATTCTAATCAGTATTAGAAATTGTGAAGCTCCATCATGTTATGCCTATAAACATGCATTTTTCATGAAGGCACAGAGCTCTGGCTTTGGTTTCTGTTGATTCAAAGTTCAATATGTGTACAGCAACAAGACAGTACATGAGCATGCAAAGTTGCAAACTATGCTAGTGCTACGCCCACCCTCCACCCTCAAAACATCCTTTTTTTTCTCAGCGTAGCATAATGCAGACACGAAGCGTGTGGTTGGTTCTCGGGCAAGCACTAGCCTAGCCTCATCCAGCAAGGAAGCTAAGGGCAAGATGCGATCGGCTCGCCTCCTCTGGCAAGGATTGACTTGTGCGGTGAAGCTAGCGGTGAGGCATCCAAGCAGGCCCTGAATTCACAGAGATACGTTGCCCTAAACAAGACTAACTGGTAGGTAGCAACTGATATTTATTTTAATAGAGCAGGATAAACATGATCCAGTATGAATCATAAATTACTATCATACTCCGTAGGTTTTACACTCGTGTAACCTTAATATAGGAGCTTTTATATTCATGTGACCTTGACTCAGGAGACTTCTGTTCTGTGTAGTTCCCAAAATCCAAATAATTTGACATCATCAAGCACAGCTCCAAATGCTAATAAGAAAATTCAACCTTTAAGGCTATTCGAATGGAAGAATAGCGATTAGAAATTTTATTTAAAAAATGAAATGCTAGAACATGATTTGGCCATCTAACAACAAAGCCACTTTCAGCTACATCGATCAAGTATGGCTCCTAATGTTGCTAACATACATGAGGATTGAGGAGTGAGGGAACAGCATGGTTTAACATGAAACCATATACCAGATTACTCAGCAACTAACCAGCACAATCAATTAACCAATTGACGCACAAACACTCTGAACAGGATGGCAGAGATGAACAACCAGACGACGAAATTAGACTAGAACCCTGGAACCAACAACTTGAGATGGGGAATACGCTAAAGGACTGAGCAACCAGTCCTCAGCATGTTCAACAAATAGAGAGCTGAACAGGTCTCCTTCCTTAAGCCTCTGTCCCCTTCCCGTTACCCTGCTCCTCCTGCTATAATTCTCCAACCGCTGAAGCAACTACCACAGATAACCTGGGAAGCGAGAGAGGAAGAGGGATTGGTCGGCCACGCGGCCCACGCCCACACCAAAGGCAGGAGAGCTTACGAGGTCGAGCACTTGCAGAAGGGCGCGGATGTTGGCCTCGTCCATGCCGTGCACGTGCTGCTCGACCCAGGTCCCCAGCACCAGGTCCAGCTCCAGGAACCCCCGCTGCTTGCTCCGGTACACCAACCTGTAAAAGCACCGTACGTGACTCGGGATTCAACGAAGGGGGCAGACGGAATATCAAGCGCGAACCATCACCGGCGACCGGGGTAAGATACGGGCACGCACCTGTTGAGGAGGCGGCGGCGGCTCTCGTCGGAGGAGAGGTCGATCGTTGTGGTGGCGGCGTTCTGCTGGGAGGTCGTCGGGGCCGGGGTGGTCGAGAAGGTGGGGGCGAGGCGCTGTGCGGCGGCGGTGACGGCGGGAGAGGGGAGCACGCGGCGGAGGTGGAGCGCGCGGCGGAGCAGCGCGGCCGCCATGGCTGCTTGGGTGGCGGGCGAGAGGCGCGGAGAGATAGTGAGATCGGCCGACCGCCGACGCCGAGCGAGACGGGGAGACGGAGAACGTCTTGGACGTGGCTGCTGGGTGGCCCCGAACCGCAGCCGGTTCTTAACGGACCGGGCCGGGCCGAAGTTAAGGTGGACGTGGAAACGCACCGTGGGTGCGACTTGGCAGCGCCTGGGCCGGACGAGTTGCTCGGAGGAAAAAAGTTCTATCGGACGTCACTCGTCTATTGCCCGATTTACCTCTCTTATTAATCATAAAATTATATTACATTTTAGACTCTTCTAACTTTAAAAACCATTGAGTTTATGATGTCACGTCAACCATGAGGAAGGTAAATTAGACTTTTGAAATAATTTGAAGAAATCTATCAAACTTTAACAAAAAGTTGTAGAAATAATTTTTCAAGAAATACTCCGATATTTTCTAAAATAAATATCCATTTATAAAAATACTAAAATCTGACCTAACCTTAGAAAAATTTCATAGAAAATTTATTTTAACTTCGGAAAATATGAAAGCGACTTCATGTTGTTAATCTAGTCACCATAATATAGAGCATGATTTTAGAAAATGCATGAAACCTAGCATTCGAGCCCATCCAAACTGTCTTCCTACTCAATCATGTGTGTTGCAGATCTACAACGATAATGGTGAACAAGGAAACAATTGCTTCCATCTAGATGTTGCTAGCTAAGTTGCAGACAACGTTTCGGGAATCTAAGAAAGCCGCATGCTAGCTACCGATGTTGGTCCAGTGATTCCTGATATTATTGTATTTTTAAGTGCATATTTTCCTTAAAAATATTTGAATAAATTTTTTGAAGAATATTCTTACAAGTTTCTAATAAAGTTTACTTAACCTCTCTCAGGTATTGTGAAAGTCTGATTTAACTCACTCGAGATGACGTGATGCCATATAGGACGGCTGACGTAGCACCATGTTAGTTCAAAACTGCTTTCAAAACCGTTCAGGGAGCCAAATCTGATGGTTTCAAAAGTTAAAGAAGTCTAAAAATCCATTTTCCCGATTGATGGAGGTAAACCGAACTTGCGCAATAATTAAGGAAGGTCATATGAATTTTTCCTTTCTCGAAAGTTGTCAGGTTGAGAACAGGGGCGGAGGAGCCATACCTCAATTCTGGCGTGGATATCCACTGCGAATTGCAGGTCATGCGTCCATGTTTGGCGTTCACCATGGCTGACTCTGAGAGAAGCTCCTTCGGCAGGAGAAAGGAGAGACTTGGGCTAACTGAACCGTTATTCTATTTGGGCCCAATGATGTGTGTTACCGTGGCCCACTTGTGCCCATAACCATCTTCACCACAACCACATCCATGGGTGGTGACCTTTGCTATCGTCTGTTGCCTATCCCCGCGCGACACGAAGCACCGGATCAAAATTAGAAAAGAAAGCAAAAGCACGATATCAACGAGGTTTATCATTACCTATTACAATTTGCAATGTTTTACATGTTAATTTTGACACAAATATTTGGCATTTGTGTGTTTACACGCTTTGGTAAATTGAATGACGATGCACTGGACATTGTTACCTTTCATATCTATATTACAAACTTCGCCATACCTTAGTTTTAATGCTTCCTCCGCCACTGGTTGAGAAGGGCTTACCCTGGGGAGAAAGCCGGCGCTTGAGCCCATGTGCAGCTAATTGTGTTGTTTCAAAGTGCGTTTACCCATGAGCCACATGAATCTCGAACTTTCTTTCTTTAACAAGTTTCCATCTCTGAAAATGATAAAAAATAAATAGAAACTAAACAAAGGATTAAAGCTACTCTACTTTCATTGATCTCTGTTGGAATATATATGTGTGATGGGTATTTTGAAATGGTGTCATGTCCTAACCAACCATTCACTAACACAACCAAAGGATACATTTCCATTTGATGATATGATTAGATGTGTAATCCTAATTCTAATATCTAAAATCAATATATGAAAATGAAATCATCTCTTAAAAAGAAAGGTGTTATTGTTTCGCAACAGAAACAACACAATAGCGTTGTTTGGTATCCTTGCTGATATTATGTGGCCTCGCCCAGTAAGAAGTTCATGTGGGAGGTGAAGAAGTTTGTGCGGGGTGAATGTTTGGTTTCCAGGCAAGTGTATCGAAACCTATGTATTCCGGATTTCACTTGCTGAAAGGGGCAAGCAAATTTCGCTCTCTTGCAGGGCAAGGTTAGGCTCGCCTTGCCCGACGAGGCTAGGCCGGCTCTAGAACCAAGCACGCCCATCGAAACTCAAGCTATAGTGTGTAGGATCCATGGTGTAAAACAAAAGACCAGAAGACTAGGACATGTTTGGTTCTATGGTTCAGCTCGCCTCACCTTGCCTGCGTGAGCAAGCCTTGCTTTGTTAGGGTAGGCGAGCCAAAATGACTCTTGCGAGAAAGCAAGCAAAAGCTTGCTAGCATGAAACCCATGGTGACCTTACTTGTGAACCAAACACCTCTTTCCTTCCAATTTTTAGCTCAGCCAGGCGATGCAAGCAGGGTCTAAAGATCGAAACACGCCTTACCTTGTGTTTATCCCAATCAGTTCTCCATGAATGTCTCTAATTTGTCTTCCTCAAAACCGAGACATTGGGCCTGCTTGGTTGGGTTCTAAAACTTAACCAACCAAAATCATGGCAAGTCAAAACTTAGGCTTGCTAAAGTTATAGGACAAAAAAAATATATGAATGCATTTAGTGCCATAACATAGTATTGAGTACTTTTCTCTAGCTTTACCATGACTTTGGCCATAGAAATTATTATGCAAATTTTTAGTAGTAAATTAATCAATAGCCAAAATTTGTAGGTATGACTTTTTTTTTTTTTTTGAGAATCAGGTATGACTTAATTTTAGTTGGGCAAGTTTTAGAACCCAACCAAACATGCCCATTATTCTTATCTACCCTCTTTCTCCCTCTGAATATTTTGGCCCGAGTCTCCTAACCGTTTCTGACCCCAAAACTGTTTTTTGTTTCTAGCTATTATATTAATTAATATAGCAATATTATAAGACATTTTTCTAAATGTCAAGCAGCTAAAATGATTGTTTCTAAGCTATTATATTAATTAATATAGCAATATTAGAAGACATTTTTCTAAATGTCAAGCACCTAAAAAGATTAATCGTTAGATTTCGGAGGCTGCTATGACGTGGTATATTAGCCAGTTTCTGTGCCAGTTCGGCCCCGCTAAATTTCTTTCCTATTCCCTCTAGCTTTAAGACGAACCATGGATATCAGGCTATGAGCCAGTTCCAGGTTCCTGTTCCAGGCTATGAGCCAGTCCCAGTGCTACAAGGCTTACAGAAGCACAATTTTAAAGGAATCAGAAAAGCAAGCCCACGAGCTGGAACAAAAAAAAAAAAGCATAATCAGCATCTTACATCAAAGTCTTCTGCTCAGGCTTATCGAATAGCATTCTTGCAAAACTTTGCGTCATCACAAGTTCAAAGGGGCCACGGTGATGTCATCTCATATCTGCAGTTAAACATATCTATATCTGCGACAACACCTTTAGCGAACACTAAGTATACAGTTCATTCAGTACAAAAAAGCAAAGTCATTCGACCCTTGTTTCTCTCTGCTACAAGGCACAATTTTGCTCCGAGCCGACCAGGCAATGTTCCAGAGCTTTGAAAGAATTTGATGTATAGTGAGAGCCTGCAAGCGATGCATTGAAAGGTGGCTTCAGGAAACCAGACTCTACTGGCAGCAATTTGGTAAGGTGTACCAGATTTACCTTGAAAGTTACATGTCCTATTTCAAATGTATCTCATCCCAGCAATTCTTATACGCCTTGATATCATGTACTGGGCAAGAGAGTACATAGCTCCTAGCAATCCTAACACCCGAATAGTAAGTATGTCTGTCATTATAATCGAAGGCAAGTTGAGAGGTAGCGTCAGCAGTAGCTTGGCATCTGTCTGTCTGACATAATCCCACATGAAGCGGTTGAAGAGTATGTGATTCGGTAAAGTGAGCACAAGAAGAGCAAAATTCTTCACAGCAAACAGCCAGCCTGGGCCCCCAATGTCAAGAGCCCATCCTCCATTGCCAGGCCAAGTCTCCTCCCATATCCTATACAATGCTGTCAATAATAAATAACCAGAAATAGAAACTGTTACTGGGAAATAGCGCTGCCTATCACCAAATCCTGCGAAGATATCTGAATCCTGGTTCAAGAGCAGAAGGATGGGTGCCAGGAAGAAAATAGCACGGTTCGAGCCACCAGTGAGTGTTATATTTAGAACCAGGCAGATGCCAAAACACAGCACAGTAGAAACATTGCCGATAGCAGGCATCCATGCTGCCTCTGCTGCCAACCGCTTGATGGTGAATGTTGGTGCAGCATGAGCTCTTCGTTGCTGGAGCAGCCTTGCTTTTGGTGGGAAGGCAGAACTCCGACTAGATGGACCATGCATACCTCTGTCTGCAGCCTTTTCACGCAATAGCAAAGCCAGCTCAAACTTGATTTCTAATGCAATAATCATGAAGATAGCAGCATAGAGACCCAAAAGTGACATTCTAGCCCCTTCTATAGCCAACATGTTGGTGAACTTCTCTGCTTCATCCTCATCTGCAAAACTTTTGGATCTTAAGTGTCCTTCAAGCAGATAGGTGACTGGGAACAAAGCTACCAAGAAAGAGAACACCCATGGCAAAACCCTTGTGCTCGATTCAGAAGGAAGATGCGTGAATACGACAAAGACTGCCGCTGAGACAATTGTTGCAACAAGAAGAGGATACAGAACAATTGCCTGGAAGAAGTACTGAACAGATATGTAGATGCCTAGTGTAATCCCAACTGCCACTGCATACAAAGCCCTCAACTCAACAACATACTTCACTGGGATGATGGATGTAACTGCTGCTAGTGTAAGTACCACAGTTGCGATGAGCAGCCATGACGGCCATGTGGGCTTAGATGCTACAAACCCATATATTGAAATGTCATCATCAGATAAATGTGCTGCTGTGATAAAATCCGACCGGTATACCCATGATAGCTTAATAGGAGGCTGCATAACAACAAAGAGAAGGCCTGTAGCCACAACAAGGACCAGGAATCTCTTTGCTGACTGCAAGGAAATATTGAAACTATAATCAATTGGTGCAGCAACAAAGAATTTGTAAGATGTAGACAGGTATAGAGCAAAAAGTAGCATAAGAGAGGGTAAACGGAAGTAATAAAAACAGGAGGTATGGTTCAATCTTTAACTTGAAGATGCTTTTCGGTAAAGAGGAATCAAATTCAATTACAGAAACAAGAGGCAAAAAAAATTATTCCTTTTCATTGACAGGAATCAGAAATATGTGGGCCATACTCCCTGCAATCAGTTTTAAGTTGTGTTTCAGAGTTCACTCCACTAACCAAGGAGCACACAGCAGTGAACATGCGGTTCACTTCAAATCATGCTATTTTGTGCTGGAGCAAGCAATAATGCAGAGCTTGTGTTAACTATAGCATGCAATCATATTAAAAGGGGTATCAGTGGAAAGACTGAATTGAACGTCAGTGTTTCTTGATCATTTGGTTCTCAGCTCAAATGACACTTGAATCCAACTGGAACGAATATAACTTAATAACACTCCAAAAAAACAGAAGCTACTAGGACTATTTCTTATGGTTGGTTAAGGAAGTAAAACCACAATTGGGAATTACATAACTAAAATTCCAGAGATAAATGATAGTCCAAAAAAAGTTCAAATTTTGAATTATGGTGTCCCAAATCCATAATTATATGTTGTTGCATGCATCACAGCCATTTCAGGCAAAGCATATCTTTTAGCGTTATAAAACTCACATCCTGATCATTTGAAAACTCTTCAGTAATGGTAAAATATAATCCATCGAATGAAATGATTATCGCTTTCAAGTTAACAAAATAATGTCAGCAATTCAGACCATACATGGCCAAACTTTGAAACCATTAGGCTCTGTTTTCAGTTCAAAGTTAATGCATCCCATGAAGTAAACTAAATCTTTTCTTCTTTAAATTTGCGAAGTTCATAAATTACCAGGGAAGCAAGATAGGTTTGATATTCCACATTGCAAGTGAGATCTTGATACATTTTAGTCTGACCTTGCCTCTATCGATTTAGCCATGTGGTCCTAAAAATATGCATGCTCTCACAGTCTGACACTAAATATGACTGCAAGTCCAGTTGCATGCCTCTAAACACATCTATAGATTCCTAGTGTAAAAAATGAGTAAATTATCCATTGTAAGAACACCTAACATCATGCTAAAACTCTGGAAATGAACAGCCCTTCACAAAATATTGCTTGAAAATAAAACGATAACAGCATAGAAATATCACAACATCTAATATGTTGTAAGCAGTAGGATGATTAGCCTTTTTAACAAGAACGAAGGTAACAAACAACTACCTGAACATGTGGGAAATGGAGACCGATTATTGGAATGCATGCAACTCCTGTCAACAGAATATATGAACCCAGTAACAAACCATCTGAAGGAGGTCTTCCATTCCACCACTGTAAAGCTTCAAAAATTGTTTCCCGACAGAGCCAGGCAGAAAACGCTATGACAGATGCATGGAAATAAGCTTGCCAGACTTTCATCTTAGAAGCTCCTTTGGACTTGTCTCTGAAAGTCACAAGCAAGAAGAATTTATCAACAAAAATTGCGGAACAAAAATTTTGTTGGTGTTTCTATCAAAACACTAGATTTTAAGAAAATACCTGTAAAAGAAGTAAAGGGGGGTAACAGCAAGTAGCAGAACAGCTGAGACCCATATAACTGATCTTGATGTCATAAACAGCATTGCTAATTTTGATGAATATAGGCAAGTTAAAATCCAAGCAGCTTTGGGCCCTAGTCTCTGATCCACATATAATCTTCTTACAAGAGCCAAGCCCAAAAGGTTGTAATAAAAACCATATAATTAGGATAGATGATATCATCTTCAAATCCATAGTAATACATGGAGGCATAGTTGAACAATCGGTTCTCGATGTAGCATAGCAACAATGTATGACCAATAAGACCCAGTTCCAGAAGAAAGCGAAGTTTTGTTGGGAGAAGTGCCAAACCAGGAACAGCCATTGCCATGATGACAGCTGCAACAACATACTTCGTGAAGGACTTCAATGGCATACCAGCAAGCCAAATATTCAGATCCCAATAATTGTGCACCACAAACCAAAGGACCATCAAGCTTGCAAGTGCCACAAAGGTAAAGTATGATGACAAGCTTTTCTTAGTAAAGAACCTTGCAACATAATAGCCAGAAATCATCGGCAGTGGCAGAAACTGCAAAAGAATTAACAAAAAGGCATTATACACAACTATCTGTTGATGTGCAAACAAAAATAACTGGTAGAAAATGTTGCAAGATTCAGGACAGGGTTGCTAGTAAAGCGCGATTGGTTGCAACAAGACATGTGCATTATACCACTGCCACCTTTATACCTCCAATGAGACCATTCCATCCTATAACTCACCATGCAAAGGGACTTCTCTCTGTTCAACAAAAGTCTGCTATTCCACAACTCTACTTGATTAGATACTCATGTTGTTCTTGTACTTCTTTAATATGAAATTTAAGTACCTAAAGAGTTTGACAAGAAACAATAGAGTGCATTCTTTCTCTCCTCATTAACAGAAACCCATCTTAAAGGGTATCATGGATCATGATAGCATTTTATTCATATGTGCCAGTTAGAACTCCTGCACAGGGGCAAATATCAACAAGCACAGATCTAACTAATTTTACAACATAGTTTTGCAGTATTTATGCAATAGATATTTAATATAATCTAAATAAGGTTTGAAAGAATTGGCAGCACTGTAGCATTCAAAAACCTTGACCCGTGCCAAGGAACTCACTAGCTTCGCACAGCCATGATTCAAGTACTAAGCAACAACATCATTGAGATATTGTGGTGAGGATGACACAAGTTGAGGGATTATAAGAGCGTAACAGTGCAAGTGTTCAGGTACTCAGCTACAGCATTTCAAACAAAAATGCAAGAGTTAGGTCAAAGCAAACAAGAACAACAACAATTGTTAAAACATGTAATATATAATTGATGAGTATCTACCAACAGCAATGGTCAAGTACTATCAAGTATGAGCATATATGGCCGCACAATACCACAATTTATTCTCATTCAAATATGAGTAAGGGTATCTATAGTTTCTATACTGCAGTGAACCCACAAAGCTACACAATGATTGGAAAATCATCGCAAAACTACACTTCATAGAAAGTAGAAACAGTTTTCTAAAACTACATTTTCATTGAAATAGGTACAAAAACAAAAGTACACCTCTGGGAACCAATTACACAAAACTATGCTTTTAAAGGCTACTGAAATTTTGCAATGTGTAATGACAATAAATGTGTAGTTTTTTATATGAATTGACAATTGAAGTGTATTTTTGTGAAGTTAATCTTAGAAACTGTAGTTTTGCAATATTGGTTTCAATAGAGTGTAGTTATATGAAACTAGCTTTTAAAATTGTAGTTTTGTGATATTTAAAAAAAAAATAGTGTAGTTTGTGAAATTTACTCGATTTATCCATGTCAAAATTTGGCATAAATCAAGCAAAAGCTTCAAAAAGCTGTGTTGCTTCAGTTTGGTGGTCAGAACTTTTGAAGATGATCCAAACCATAATGATCTCACTACATAGACAACTGCCAGATTCATCCACGAAAAAACTAATGTGAGCTAATGATATTAAAATTCAAAAGATATTGCTGCTCAAGAACCAATTGAACATAAGAACTTAGATCCTCAACAGTACAAAGAGACAAGAAAAATAGCAAACACATCATTGGTGTAAAGTCTAATAGAACTGTTTAACCATACTGTATCTATAGTGTAACAAATGTGACATAAAATGGACAGACAGCAATGGCAGTACTAACTTAATGATAAGGGCAATAGTCCCTTGACTAATTTATCTAAGCACTACTACTAATACCTGATGTAGAACTAGTCTCAAATATGTGGAGTAGAGACAACGAAGAGAAACTCAAATGTACCATACAAGACCAGAAGCAGTAGTTATTGTTAGTAAAAGTCCAAAGCCTTATATCAACTTCACAATACAAGATGAATTTCAAAGAACTACGTTTTTTGGTTCAACGTAGCATGCAACATGCATTAGCTTTAACAAATCAAAATGTCACATAAGCAGATACCAATTGCATAAATGAGACTGCAACATACCATCATGGGGAATCCAATGACTACAGCTCCTGCTCCACTGACTATCACTGCCAACCCTGTAAAAGCCACTGAGCTAGCAGCATCCCCAACCTTGCCCGCAGCATGTGCTGCAAGGCCCAAAGCGCCACCAAGCATCGTGACCGTTACAAGCAGGTAATTCAGTGGTGGTGGAGCATGAATGTATCTTCCAAACGCGTGGAACACAACTCGCACCTCAAGGCAAAGCACCACCGCGACCAGTGCAACGAACCCATTCACGATTCTTATCTGGTCCATTGTGCGTGCATCCCTGGTGATCCACCACAGTGCACCCCAAGTGGAAGCATAAAGCTGGAACAAGAACGGTATGAAGAACAGCAGCAGCAATTCACACACGCTGGCCCACGATGTGAAGAGTGTGGCATGATGGGACGCAGCATGGAACAACACCGCACGAACAGCACATACAGAGAATGCACACAGCTCTCCAAGGGGCCAAGAATGCCATCACTGTCCAGCATTGGAGCATCCTGCTTCCGGCTATTGAAGCTAGACGGACGGGGTATGGAGAACAGCCAGTAGAACACCATGCAGAACGCGGCAAAGTAGTAGGATGCATTGGCCATGCCGACCGCAGATACGAGAGCCCACGTGAAGAGGGCAGGCACGGCGATGGGCACACAGGCAAAGAGCAACCGCTCAAGGGCAGCAACAATGGTCGGGTTCTCGAGCTGGATCCATCGGAACTGCAGCGACGCCCAGACGCCAATAAGGAAGGAGGTCTCGGCGCAGAGAAGCAGTGCAAGGACGGTGAGCGGCAGCGAGGCGGCAGCAGCAGACGATAGTGAGGCGGAGAAGAAGAAGGCGACATCGGCCGCGAGCAGCGCCGCCCAGACGGTGAAGAAGGCGCCCTGGCGCAGCTGGAGCGCGTCGAGGAGGTACGCCGCCGCGATGATGGCGAGGACGGCGAAGACGGGGAGCCCGCCAAGGTCGAGAAGGAAGGCCGCGGCGGGCACCAGCGCCGCCGCGAGGCGCGTGTTGTGGGCGAACGCCGGGCCCGAGGCCGAGGCCGCCGCCGCGGCGCCGCGGGGCCCCGCGCCGCCGAAGGAGGAGCGGGGCCTGCTGGAGGAAGAGGAGGCCGGGAAGGGGACCAGGGGCTTCGGGGAGGACGTGGAGTTGCGGCGCTCCTGGTGGTGGTGCGGCGCGGGGGACGCGGCCGGTGAGGGTGAGGGGGACGGGGAGCGGGTGGAGAAGGTCGGGGTGGAGAGCGACGGCGAGATGAGGAGGCGACCGTGGCGGGACGCGGATCCGGAGGAGGGATCCATGCCGGCGGCGGCGGGATCTAGGGTTTTGCGACGGGGGAGCTAGGGTTTGGGACGCATCGGCCGGCCGGAGAGGAGGAAGACGACGGCGACGGGGTGGACGAGGAGATCTGGAGTGGGAGAGTGGGGGCAGGCCGGCAGGGTCGCAGGGGGGGCATGGGAAGCGTCACGACTCACGAGTACGACGGGATGAAGCTAGGTGGCTGACTGTGGGCCAGCGCGTCGTGCCGGCGGATATGTCAGCGGATGACGTACCTGGTTCAAGTTGGACTGGCGGGGCCACTTGTCAGTACCGGAGGCGGGATTTTGACTTGGGATGCGTTTGGTACTTCGATAATGCTACTGCTTGCGACGCCAGCGACTCCTCTTCAGGTTTATCTCAGCGCGCGTTTACTTCCAACCTAAATTCTAAAAAATGCTACAGTATTCATCACATCGAATCTTGCAATACGTGCATAGAGCATTAAATGTAGATGAAAAAAACTAATTGCACAGTTTGGTTGAAAATTGCGAGACGAACGTTTTAAGCCTAATTAGTCCATGATTGAATACTAATTGCCAAATAAAAACGAAAGTGCTACAGTAGCCCAAATTCCAAAATTCAGATAACTAAACACGCGGTCACTACCTTGTTGGAAAGAAAATATATCTCACTACCGTACACGTTGCTCGCCTCCTGGCTGAATTGCCTCGCTCCGCTTCACTCCACACACGGCGCCTGCCAACGAGCTCCTCTCTCCCGTGCTTGGTGCTTCCTTGATGCTCCGCTCTATCCCTCTCTCGCTTGCCCACCCCGGCATCCTCCTCTCACCCCCGACGAGATCCATGGAGGTAGCACGACGGTGTTGCAGGGGAGCGGGCAACTCTCCCCAACCCCGGCGCGGCACCCTCCCCACCACCGGCGGTGTCCTCTCTCACCCAAGCGACTAAGCTCCCTCCACCCCGGCGGCCTTGGGCGCTCCTCACTCCCCATCCCCCACCGTCGCATCGAGCCTAGCCCGGTACTGGTGGTGCTGGTGGCGGTGGTGCTCGCGCACAGCCGCTCGCCGCTGTCTTCGACCCCGACGATCGGGCCAGCCTTTCCCTCCCCTATGTTGCGTATATATGTTTCAGGTGTTTCATATGTATGTGCAATTCTTTCATATGAATGTTGCAAAAATAGATGGGGATGTTGCATATGTTTCAAGTGTTTCAGAGCGTTTGTTCAAAATGTTTCATCTGTTTCCAAACGTATGTTGCAATCGTTTTGATCTGGATTTTGTGTATGTTTTCACACATATGTTGCAACAGTATGTTTCAAAATATTTCATCTGCTTCAGTCTTTTGTTGTAGCAAGTGTTTTCATGTTGCAAGTGGTCTATTACTCTATTTGGACGTTGCATATGTTTTCACACATATGTTGCAAGTGTATGTTCCAGATGTTTCATCTGTTTTTCAGACGTATGTTGCATTAAGTGTTTCATGCTATTTAGGGAGTCAGCGAGCGTCAGGGAATGGGGCGCGGCGAGCCGGTGGGGGGCGGATGTGGCGCAGGGCGTGCTGAGGGCCAACGGTCGGGGACACGACGGGGTGGGGGTGCGCCTAGGGTGATGGGGCGAACGGATGGGGTGGGGGTGCGTGGATGGGGCCGGGTCAGGCGTCTAGGCGGGTGTGTCAGGCGTGTGGGCAGGTGTACAAATGACATGGTGAGGTGCGGGCGGGAATTTGCACCGTCCGACGCTTGTCTGACGCTAAGCGCCTGGATTGGACGTCCGGACGCTAGCAACTCCGTTGGTACTTTGGTTGGATGGAAATTGGCCTTGTTTAGAATGAAGGATTTCTCAAGAAAAAAGCAAAGGAATAAAGTTTTTAGGAAAGTTTTTCTCAACTTATTTTTTTTATCTTCGACTTGCTATTTGAAACAAAAGGAAATCTACATTCCTTTGTAGGGGAAAGACTCATTTTGCTTCACAAGCCTAACGTTGCTCCATAAAACAAAGCATCACAAAGAAACCCATAGGAAAATTTTCTGTAATGTTTTCTCAAGTTCTGAAGCCTGAAACTCTTCTTAGACACAAGCGATATTCCTATTTTCCTACAATCGAAACACGCCAAAGTTTATATTCCTGTGTTTTGAAATCATATAGTTTTCTATTTTTCTCAATATTCTATTCCTGTTTGTTTTTTCATTTCTTTATTTTGCATTCATGCGTGTTACAAATAGGCCAGGTTAGCCGAATATAGATATCCATCACATGGAATATTCCTACTAGATGTTGAATACAGTGGTCACCAAAAAACTGGCGGAGGAGCTTATCCATGTTTTATAATCTTTGATATCAGTGAATAAATTAAGGATTATTAGTATGTTACATTAATTATTAATTAGTAAATACGACGACAAGATTAGTTTTGATAAGTGCTAATATATTGATCAATGCACGTTTTGTGTGCCAATTAGTAGTGCTAATGTAACAGAACTGACCAATTATACGAAATTAAGTAAGAAAATCATCCACCAGAGCAGACGATTGAACAAACTTAAGCCCGTATAACCCGGTAGTCCGTGAAATCACAAAGGATTTCAAACCAACTCGTGTCCCAGCCATGATCGTAATAAGTTTAGCGGTCACCATCACATATTACATAAAAGTTCGCAACCTCAGATACATCAGAGTTTAAACATAGTTATTACAAATCAGTTCGAATAAAAGTAGCGGAAGTCATTTGTTCAAACCACACACACACTCACGCGGAGTTTAAATATAGTGCCAGCGAATGATCATCTCCAACAAAAGCATTAGATGAGACGTAAGGAATGACCATGCCCATGGTCCTAAGCATCACCCATCGCAGGATAAAGGCAGTTGATACAATAGCCGTAATACATCTACCCATCTGCAACAAGTGGGAATAAAACCCTGAGTACGAGAAGGTACTCAGCCAGACTTACCCGACATAACTGAAAATAATTGACACCAAGGATTATGAAGGCTTTATAGTAGGGTAGCTGACTCATTTGCAGAAAGAAGCATTTTTAGCATTTCAAGAACTTTTCGAAAGGCATTATTGTCAACTTAATTATTATTAACCTATCGACTAGATTTGCATCTATACTAGAGTAAACATGTGATTAAGCAATTAATGATAACCGCTGATCATTAAACAACTTTCATACTGTCATATTCACTATAACTGTCCAAGTGTTCCATAAACATTTACTACGATGAAGTAACTCAAGTCAAGTGCTCACTATCCAGGAGCGATGGCGATTCGAATCGATTCCTAACCAGCTGGTGATTTATTCCTTACACAAATCTCACTCACCCGCTAAAGTGAGATATTGATCACCGAGTCAATTTTCGGTATCTCGAGTTTGCCAGAGAACCACATGTACGGGGCCGACCGACCGCACTTTGGTCTTATCATCCCGCCCCATGTCCTACCACACCGCTTTGCACACGGTCTTATGCTGGGCAATCTACTCGCCCGAAAAATCTCCCGGCTTCAGCGGTCGGAAGGTACTTTATCCGCCAACTAAATGTAAGGCATCGTTCAACATGACTCGAGGCCCAACAACGGTCGGTCCTTAATTGACCTGAGACGGAAACACTACGGTCCAAAAACCGCAAGTCTCCGCCCGGTCTCAACTTCATTTAACACTTAGTTATACCATGACTTCATAGCCATCCAAAGCAGATCCGTGTAACCACCTATAGCTCGCAGGTGACAGGAAATCACCCGACTTCTTCTACCGGTCTAAGCCGACTAAGCATTGACTCGATTGCGGATACCGTGGTAACAAGGATATAGTATAACAAAGGTAAACAAGGTATAATGCAGCAACGGTTGCAAACAACTCCTGAACGTAATGCATCAATTTAAAGTAAAGCATTTAACGAAATCATTGCAAACCGGGAGAAAGATGCTCCGGGGCTTGCCTCTCTCGAAGGAGCTCGGACGGTGATCGGGGCACTCCGGAAGTTCTTCAACGTCCTCCTCGTAGGCTTCTGGCACTTCCTGCTGCTGCACCTCGAACTGCTCCTCGGGCTCCTCGGGAATGACGACTGGGTTCTCGATTTGCGATCCTGTATGATGCAATGCGTGTAAGTGCCTATGCAATCGGTGCATCGAATGAGATGAATGCAATGGATATGTTGAAAAGCAAGGTAGTCACATCATTTAAGAAAATATACTACAAGCACATGTCATCTACTGCATTCTCTTCTACTACTAATAGGTTAAGTCAACACATCTTATTAAATGCTTCAAAGATACACCAAAGCTAACATTATTAACTAACTTGCATTAAAGAGGATTATTTTATTTCCTTTGAAACTAAGGCTACAACAGCACCCTATATTTCTGGTGCTTATAAAAATCTAAGAAAATTACAATAGCATAGTACTACTATAAGCAGACTACCATAAAATTTTCATGGCATTTGGATAAGTAAACTATCCTACACAAAAATGACAAGCTATAGCATAAAAATGAGCATGAAATTACTTTGTACTATGAAAAGTGTCAAACAACAGATTGAGTATTTTTCCTATGTTCTTTATAGTATATAATCACTGTACAAAAATTGTCACATGCATGTGTTATACAAAATTTGTGCTCTAGCAAAAATAACAAAAATCAGCCATTAAAGGTACTTGAACTACACCTCAAAATTTTCCCACAGCACATGTATGAAACATATTTTTCCTAGGAAGTACATGACATAATAAGATTAACAAACTTGGAATCATATTTTTCTGAAGCTTATATATTTTTATACATATTTTTCAAGTTATCAGCAATATTCAAGATTAAATAAAATCCTATAGAAAAGTATCTCAAAAATGACATGCACAATTTTTTCCAAGTAGATCTGGTGATAAGGAACCTAGAAAAATTTGTTTCAACAAATTTGGAGCAACTTTGAGTATCCAAACATTTTGCAAACCATTTCTGTTTTCAAATAATAAAGAATAATGAAAATCAATTCACTTAAGCGTTACTGGGCCGGCCCGTGGGGAACAGCTGGCCCACGGCCACAACCGGCCTGCGCGGCCCGAACGCGAGGGAAAGAAGACGGCCCAACAGGGCGTCAACCCCCGGCCTGGCTCGGCCTGGCCAGCCGAGGCAGAGCGCCTTGCCGGGGCGCGCGCTGGCGCGACGGCGCGGCTCGGCCAGCGGCCGGCGGCCGTCTCCGGCCATGGCAGCGCAAGCAAGCGAGCGCAATAGGTGTGCGAGGCCATGGCGAAAACGAGCAGGCAGCTAAGCACGGCTGAGAAGGGCAGGAAGAGGGCGCTCCACGGCGGCCGAGCACGGCGGCGCCATGGACGTCGGTGGCGAGGCGCGGGGAAGCTCACCCAGGGCTCGGAAGGCGGCGCAAGCGCGAGCGTGAGCCGAAGGGAGGCGAGGCGCGGCTGTGGGCGCGAGCAATCGGAAAATGACGCGGCGGTGCGAGAGCTTGGCGCCGGCGGAGCGGCGAGGGCGGAGCTCGAGCTCTCGGCTCTGGAGGGGAGAAGAGGAAGCGTGGGCGCGAGTGAGCGAGTGCGCGGGCATCAGCAGGTGAAGGCGGGCGCGTGGGCGCGATGTCAGGCCGCGGCTGCCGCGCGGCGGTTGACGCCGGCATGCGGTCGCCACGCGGCGGACGCTTTCTGCCGCGGTCGTGGCGTGGCGCGGCGAGCAGCAGGGGGACGGCGCGGCGCGCGGGGCTGGGCTGGGCCGAGGCGCGATGGGCTGGCGCGCGGCTGCGGGCGGCTTGCTGGCGCGCTGGGCCGGCTTCGGCAGGCGGGCCAGAAGCGAGGCGCAAGGCCCACTAAGGTAAAAACAAGATTTTTCAAATTAATTTGAATTCCTTTTCCATTCAACGAATTTTTGGACTAAATCAAAGCAGTTTCAAACTTTGGGCCAAAAATAAAAGTTGCTCAAAATTTTATCCTCTACAACTTTGATTTTAAGACCAACGTCCAATTCATTATAGATTTTGAATTATACAATTAAAGCCAATTTTGACTTGAACCCTAATTTTTGAAGAATTATTTTTAAAGCAAAATTTGGCAATAATTCAAATGCAAATCTTGCTCCAAAAATTGTGATAAACAATTCTAGATGATTTATAATTATAACCAAACAAGCTCTACTACCCTAGCGAGCAAGAATCAGAGCAAAACAACTCTAATAAGTGTATGCATCATTTACGTTTCACAAACATGTTTCGCATGTTTCGAAGTAATGTTTCAGTTATTATATGCAAGATTATGCATGCATGATTAGGATGCTTGATGATGCATGATATGCGTGATTTGCAGTGCCTAAATACAGGCATAACACCGGGGTGTTACAGCTAATTAACAAATTTTATTTTTAATCAGTGATTTTCATCACAAAATTAGTGTTATTGCATGTTTATTACTCCCTCCCAACCATTTTATCTGGCGCAAGTTAGAATGATACGATCTTCTAGAGTACACTTTGACCATTCATTTGCTTTATATTATATTATTTATGTTTATAAACTTATAATCATTGGATAGTATAATTCCTTACAAATCTAATCATATAAAGTTTGTATTATAATAGTTAAAAATTATTAACCTAATTATTGGTCAAAGTTTTTAAAGTTTGAATCTTGATATAGGTGTGCGCCAGATAAAATGGACCGGTGGTAGTAGTGTATAATTAGATGTTATTATTTTTTAAGTAATATAATTAGACAACTATTCTCATCTCATCCACTCTCATCCATGAGTTGTCTATATGACTTGTGAAAACTATCTCACAGGTTTTGGATTGAGACCGCCTCGATATCAGTCACAAAATAAGTGATAGTCAACCACTCCACATATTGACCACTACATTTTATCATAAAAATTCTATAAAACATAGCAAATATATATATTTTTACTTTGAAACATTCAAACTCAACACATAAAAACTATTTTGCGGTCAATTCTTTTTAAAAGAATGACTTATGACGACACCAAATCATCACATATTTTGTGACTGATTGACTTAACACCAAAAACAAATAGATACTGATTGATTTAACACCAAAACATCACATTTGCGACCAAGGAAGTACCAGGGGTCAAAGTTATTGTAATTTTGCGAAAATGACTACACGAAGTTGTAGTTCCTTTATTATGATGTCATAAATAGTTGTAGTTTTGTGAAATTAACTCCACATAATATAGCTAACAGGATGGCAAGAACAGACCATTCCAGAACAGAAGCGATCCCTTCACATCAGATGCACAAGCAAGAAAAGATTAAAACAAACCTCCTCATACTCAATATTACCTGGGTCGCAAAAATAAACAAATAATATGCAAGACCTTCCCAATTGCAACATGGAGAGCAAACTTGCAATCCTGGGTGCCAATTGAACCTCCTATGCGCAGCGGCCAAATTTCCAGTCAATTCTTTCTCCCGTTAAAGGGCTGGTATTTTCATGCTCAGAAAGGTGCTTCTCATCAACTTTTTACAAAGTCATTAGTTTGAGTTCATACATTAACTATCCTCATACTGGCAACACTTACAATAATCAAATCCCGTATGAAGATCACTTCTTTTTCCTTTATAAGCCAGGGTACAGATTTGCCCGTCCAATTTGCATTAATTTCCTTACCTGAGTTCCGCAGTTTCCGTTGCAGCAAAGACTCGTCTCGACTGTTCACTCACAGATATCAAACTCCCAGTCATGTCTCAAAGATGCCCTTCACATATATCATCCCCTTCTCGCTGAACTTGAGCTCCTTCCTCATCTGTTCAACTTGGACGTCATCACCCTGCACAAGGATCTCGGATACATTCCCATCATCGGATAGGATCATCTTGACCTTGATCTCTTCTTTCCTTGATGCTTTTGTCCAGTAGTACACTCCCCTGGACCTCATGAAGGGTCAGTTACTACATTTGTACTGGAAGATTCATTCTGAATTGCTGGGAGTTTAAGTATCATAGACATACGCCAAGGGGCTTAGGGTCATAAGCCAGAACCAGTTGTTGCCGCCTTCTGGTACAGCGATTGATAGAACGAGCCCAACACTCCCAAGGCTAATGCAGGTGCAGAAGGTTAGCAGCGCCGCCTGCCCTCTGCTTGGTATCATTGTGCCCTCAAATCTGGTTCAGAAGCAAAATATACCTCAGTTCAGCTTATAAGGTATTCCCAATTTCCCATGTAGGAGAAAATCCATGAGCTTGTGCTGGATTACATTACAGAAACACTGTGAACTGCAGTTTCACACTATGGAACACACTGATGACGGGGCAAGCTGCTAAGCGGCTACACTACCACCGTACTAATCATTTGCATACTCCTATTACGATGAAAACAAATTTTGGTGTTTGAAACACCAAATTACTGTGTCCAACACTAAGATGGGGATTGATGCGAACTTAGAGTTAGCTTGGCAGTAGAATCAAGACACAACATAGCTAAATCTAAGCTAAGTAGAGTTTTGTTTCATAAAGAGAAAAGCATAGCCAAACTATGTATTACTGCAGCAGGACACAAGCTAGCATGCAACTTACGTGATGACCTCCCCACGGTCTGAGACGGTGAAATTGTTGCGTGTGAAGAACGACAGGATCTCTCCAGCCACCTGATTTGGCGCCATCAACTGCCCTTCCTCTTTGATAAATGTCTTTTGCACAATCTGCATCCACCAATTTGGCATACATGACAAACAGTGCTGCTGAATTTTGGTCAAGAACCCAAAAAAAATGGGGTTCAAGAAACCCACATAAACCTCTGAACTAGCAGGTATAGTTTACTCAATATGAAACTGTTTGTGATAAAACAACTTTGCCAATTGCCATCAAGAGGACAACTAAATTTTTTTAATTATGCAATGCAGTGCGGTCCCTATCGGACGTGGTGGTGGCATCTTGGACCATGCAAATCAAATAAGAAAAGAAGAAGGTATATCATCTTTTGCCGACACAAGTCCACTCCACTACCACTGCCCACATCACAGAGCACTAGCAGTCACATCTCGAAAGGAAGGAAGAACGAAACCTGCATCAAAGCTAATCACAGAAGCTCAAACCCGTGTGTAAGCTCGCCGAGACACAAGATAAGCTCATCCAGGAGCCAGAATTACCCGATTCAGCAGGCACGGGTGCATCTACTCGGAATTACTGTACGCTGACGATCAAGTGTGGCACGAGAACAGCGCACACAGGCGTGCGTGTGGTGCGCGCCCTGCTCACAGGGCACTCGTGCTCGCGCGCGCGCGCGCACTAGCTCGGAGCAGCGACGAGCGCGAGTGCGGGGGCGAGCAACAAGCAACGGAAAACGAGGATGGAACGGAAGAGGGGAGAGGGGCACAGGGATGGATCCGGGACCTTGGACTTGACGGAGCGCTTGATGAGGGACCACAGCCCCGGCACGGAGAGAACGAAGAGCCCCAGCGATGTGTAATAGCTCGCCTGCGAGTAACCTGTCCCACCGGCGGCCACCGCGGCCGCGGCGTCGAGCAGGACCGCGGCGCTGTCCAGCGACGCGCGCGCCGGGGCGGCCCGGAATCGCCGCCGGGGGCGCGCGGAGACCGCCGCGCCCCGCGGCGGCGCCGGCGGAAGGGCGCGGGGCGGGAGGAGGAGGCGCCTCACAGCCGCGGCGGTGGTGGCGTCCATTTTCGGCTGGGGATAAGAGGCAAGAGCCGCGGGGGTGGGAAAGCGGGGAGGGCGGTGCGTTCATAAAGTTGGCGGGGCCCGCGTGTAAGTGTAAGTGGACTCTCGAGGAGGTGAACGAAACACGTAGAAGAATTTCTTTTTCCGTGTGCAATTAATTTTTTTTTTCAATTTCATACATGCTATTATAAAAAGTTAGTAGTAGATGTCATAATTCCAAACTTTTTTTTCTTTTTTTTTTCTTCAATGCCGTTCTGTCCACATTTACTTCTAACGATGTCAAACAAACGACGAAATGACAATTTTGCTCTCCGTACCACTGGTGCCCCGTCTCACCGTCAGTACGCTTGGCCGTGGCCCTGTAGGTCTGGACACCTCCACGGACATCTCCCCGTTGCTCTCCTCGGACTGGCTCCCGCATCGCCTCCACGCGAAGAGCACATCGATGAAGGTCACGTAGTCTGGCTTGTACTCGGATCGGACCATATCGACGTAGACCTTGAGCGACTACTGCCACGGTCGTTCTGCGCATACTCGACAATGAGGGTCGTCCACATGAAATGGGATGCAGAACGGGTGGAGCTCGCGGCGAATTGTGGCGGCGTGCACCGACCGACCCCGAGCGATCCCCGCAGGAGCGTCGTGGAGTGGAGTAGCGGCGGGAAAGGTGTACTCGTCGGCGAGCAAGCTCTGCCCACGCATCTCGAGGAACAAGGCCAGCGCCCCCGCGTGTACAATATCGTCGTCCCTGGAGGCCCCTACTGGGTGCCGCACCGCGGCGACCACCCCGCCGGCACCGGCCTCGCCGTGGCCTCCATCTCCCGTTCCACCGTTCCATCGTCCACGGCGCCGCCACCACCACCTAGCCAACGTGGGCAAGCTCCCGCACGGTCACACCTTGGCCAACGCGAATGGTGCACGTGCGGCGAGCTCACCTTGCGAGCGCGTCCACCTCCCTGACGTGCACCCGGCCGCCTTAGACGGGCGCTCCGCCGCCGCCACCTCTCTCCGTGTGTGTGTGTGAGCATGCGAGAGAGAATATGGGCAAGAGAGAGGGACATTTTCACTAGCCGGACCCACATATCAGGGTTACCTAACCGTGAAATGCCAACGGAATGTGAACGGAATGTGGAATGAATGGTGAAGACAAAAAAAAGTTCTGACTAGTGACATCTGTGATCGCTCAATTTTTTTAATAGCACGTATAGAATTGCAAACATTTTTAATGACACACGAGGAAAAAACTCAAGAATAATTGCCTGCAATATCGACCCTCGTCCCTGTACCTTAACGAAACTCATCTTCTTTGCCACCACAAGAGGTAGGGGGACTTGGGAGGTCATCGGACTTATTATTACTTCCTGCGCCCAAGCAATGCCATGATACCGATCATGTGATGCAAACAACTACTCCCTCCATTCCAATTAATTCCAATTATAAGATGAATTATAAGATGTTTTGACTTTTCTAGATATATTATTTTTACTATATATAGAGACAAATCATATATTTAAATGCATAGAAAAAATATATATCTAGAAAACTCAAAACATTTTATAATTTGAAATGGAGGAAGTAGATTATAGGAAATATGAAGTTACCATATTGCAGGATCCAAACGAACTTTAAGCATATTCCAGGGGGGAGAAAACTCATCGGCACTATCCAATGCTAACTCGAAAGCTTCAGTGCCTTCCTTTTCTATTGATAAACGCTACAAGAATCTCACATTCTTTCATCATACACAGTATTACGATATGACCACAAAACTTATGAGAAAGGCATGTAGATAAAATAGTACTGTTGGGCAATCTATCCGGCAAGGGTGCAGAGTTTAGTGTCTTTTAAGAAGTCAACAAAACGTCAAAACATTACATCCGTGCACATAGGGGCTTTATTCATGTGAACCTCCACTGTTTATCTGTATGTGCACTTGCTGCACGGCTCGATAATCTTCAGGTTCACAGATGGGGGCACTCTCTCCTCAATGTATCTTTCAATGGCAACACGAGCCTTTCCAGCCTCTACAAGTGCCTCCTCATCGAGTGGCCAGCACCTATCAATGTTGGCAAACCTCCTGTCATGGCCACGGGTAGTGTCTAACGTAAGGCAGTCTAGTGACCTTGCTTTCTGCATAATGTGGATGGTGAGCTCGACCATGCTCTTTGCGGAGCAAAACCCTGTTATCATCACATTCTTGAGGTTGTCATGGTAGCATTCTGAGAGGCATTGTAGTTGTGAGGAATCACCATCAGGATCTGCGAGAATCGAATCGTGCCTAATGGTTGGCAGCCCAATCTGCACAGGAATAATAAAGTCAGTGTCTCTTCCATGATAACTAGAAGGTTCAGTTAGACTGGATACACCAATCTTCGCCACAAACATGTAATTCACTTGTAACAACCATGGCTAAGGAAATATCCAGCAACAAGTAAAATCCAGTTCCCAATCAGCAAGTAATACATGGTTTCCACTTTTTCAAATGCCTTGTGCTAGAAAGCTGAACCCGACAAGGCAATCAAGAATTTGCCAAAGGAAATCAGGAAAGGACTCAACACACTCATCGTTATAGTAGCATGGGAAATCTGGAAGCAATGGAATGAATGTGATTTTAATAAGACAATGCCAAATGTCTGGACAATCTTACATGCAGTTGCAGATGAGTGTGTCCTCTGGTGCTCGGCTGAAGAGAAAGATCTCCAGGAGCTTAATGTGGTTATGTGATTTTTAGTTCTGGAGTTTCTGGTCTCCTGTTCTGTTTTTTTCCCTCTCTTGGTTGAGACTGTCTTTCTTAGTTTTTCCTTTTGTGTTTGGGTGTATTTCTGTAAGCATGTGTCTGGGTGTGTCTTTGGGTGGGCGAGAGTTTTCTCTCCACTCTTGTGTTTATCTCCTCTCTTATTAATGAAATGATATGTAGATCTTCTGTACATTTGAGAAATAGAAAAATCTGAACTGTCAGGTTTCTCAATCTGAGCCAGCTAAGTTCAGAAACAGGAACATGGCCGGTTCACATCTTGCCAATTCTTTAGTTAGGTGAAGGATATTATTGTTGTTGTCATATAAATACATTTCAAAAGTATATATTACCACGGATAATTGCTAATTCGGTTTTCATCATGGGCAGCTTTTCAGAGGTAAATGAAGACTTACACGTATGATCAATGTCTCCAAGGTGGGAGATGCATCAAGAAAAGATACCAGGGAGCTAAAGTCATAGTCCGGAGAAAAATTTGTAGCACACAATGTAATCTCCAAGTACTTCAGCTGGAGGAATTTGCCTAACGTCATTGGTGTATTGATAGTCTGAAGACAGAGATGCCCAAAGGTTAGTCATGAGCAAAATATGATTTATTGAGTACTGCAAACATACAACTATTCTATGGCACTTTGATTTCATAAAAATGGATTAATTAGCAAGCATAAAACTGACCTCATCACTGGTTGACAGAAATAGAGTTTGGAGATTTGGCGCAATGAATGGAAGTTTGGTAATAGCATAATAAAGTGCGTTTGATGAATAGTGACAGGAAAATCTTATTTCCTTCACTTGAAATGCATGTCCTAGTGAGATATGTATTTGGCGTCCTGTACAGAAGAAAGTTGAGAGATTTGGGACATTGCTGTCAATCATCTCCAGCATTTGGCAGTCCAGCACGCTCAGGATATTAAGCTTTTGCAGCTGACAAGGTATCTTCAAGCAAATTATAGTATTGCAGTTGGAAAGGGAAATTTTCTCCAAAGCACAAGAATTGGACAGAAAATGTAATAGTTGCTCGCCACTGATGTCGACTGAATACAAAACTAAATTTGTCAGGCTACTCATGCAACCAACTTGTGCCATGGAGTGAATAGAACACCCAGAAAGCATCAAAGACTGAATGGAGCTTCCCCTCTCACTAGATAAAAGAGAACATGGAAAACTGTACTTGATGTCACTGATTTCAAACAATGATAGTTCAAACTCTTTAATCCCAGGTGTCATGGCAACTTGAATCCAGTGATCAAGATAGCTGGGATCTATAGTGGAACAAGGGTAGCTTTGTAGTCTAAATTCCTTCACTCCCATGCCAGAGTGATTCTGCATAATGTGCTCAACTCTAGTGATAAAATCCATTGTTAATTCATCATACCGAGATCCATATTCATTTATGCATAGTGAATCAACAGAAATGATGAGATTGGGATAGCATCTCCAAGAACGCAGAAAAGCATGAGACACACAGGCAGCCTGAGCAGCATCTCGCATCGGCATAAGGGAGTGTATCCGATGAAGAATGTCCTGCACAAGCATGAGATAAATAATAAACACCGCAAAATAGATGTAGCAATAATGTTTGTTTAAGTGAAAAGCATGTGGAAATTCTTATCCAAATATGTAGTCACATTTACTTTTTTTGTTAACAGTTAAACTGTTTTTTAACTGCCCATAACCTCCGGCATCCCCATCTTTTAATGATGAAATCATACCCCATAACCATACCCACTTGAGGAGGATCACAATCACACCTTGGATACACAGAGCCTTTAACTTGCAAAGGAACTCCAGACTTGATGGCGTTTACTGGATATCAGATGGAATGATGGACCAACAAATTCCTATAATCCAAAATTTCCCTAGCTCTAGCAGTGAACACTGACATTTTTGTTTCCCACACTTGAAATTACATAGACTATTACTCGATCTTATCCCATACCTCTGGAAGCTGGACTTGCGATCCAACTATTTCGCCGCAGTGAGAATCAGGCTTTATTTCAGCAGCCGAACAGGACAACCCCTCACCTGAAAATCAGATAGGCCATGAACTCAAGATACAGAAGGGAAACTGGCATGAAGTGGCAGCTGGCCAGCTGCACAAGCCACTTAGGCTCGACAATCAAGCTCTTGCTTAACAATAAACTGTAAGGAACTACTGCCTCCACCCCAAATCGTAAGCTTGCCATCTAGGCACTCATCCAGATGCATGGGAAAATTCTTGCGCACAGGAAAGCCAGAAGGACTTACAATTTAGAAGGGACGTAGTAGGATTAAAGGGTTTGATAACCACAACCTTCACAGGGGAGGAAATACAGATCTATGCACATATTTCAGCGATCTTCGTCCTAGAAACCAAGAAACTGGGACGAACAGGGAGCATACCAGTTATCGCATCTTGGCTAAGCACCTCCATCTGCTCAGGTTTCCCCATGGCCGCCATCCCCAGATCTAACCCAAAGCCACTGATGCTCCTTGCTCTCGCCGATTTATATGTACTGAAAAGCGCAAAAGTACAATGGCGCCGCGGCGGCGGCGATGGTGCTGCGACTTTCGAGCAGGGGGGAAACGGTACGGATATTTTCCGACTGTATTCGAGTTCGAATTCGTTTAGAGGGGTTCAAATTTGTCCGTATTCAAATCCAGATGTTCAACATCTGATACTGTATTCGTATCCGAATACTCAAATCGCATATTTATGATGTCGATACCTAATCGTATCCTATCCGGTATGGCTGACACTATTCGTATTCGGATCCGAATCTGAACAGAAATATAAAAACAAATGTAATATCAGTAATATCCGTCCGTATCCGATCCGTTTTCATCCCTACTTTCGAGCAGAGAAGATTTTTTTTTTATTTTTAACTTTTTTCTAAAATAAATGCCAAATTTAACGCAGTTGCTTTTTAATTTTTCAATCTAACTGCGCCTAAGTAAGTCGGTGACGTGGCCAAAACACACTGCTGTGTCATATGCATCGACGTGGCACGATCTACCACGTCGGATAGCGATTTTCATGTGTGAAAATCCTTACCGCGCCACTCCCGTGGAGCGGCAACACTAGCACCGCGGGACGCGGCGAGGTGAAAATATATCTTTTTTCATATGATCTTGGATGAAGATGATTTTTATATAAAAATTGTAGCTCTCGACGAGATCTACAACTTTCTATTTTTGAGTTTTTTTAATTTGAGGTCATTAAGACACTTAATAAATTAAATAAAGTTTCAACAGTATATTAATCACGTATCAAGTGTTTGTCTCCTTGGAAAAATCGTATCTACCTGATATGGTGCCAAATGAAGATACTTTCTATATTAAAGTTGTAGCACTCGACGAGATCTTCAACTTTCTAGTTGAGTTTTTTTAATTTAAGGTCAATAAGATACTCAAAAAAATTAAATAAAGTTTCAGCGTTATATTAATCACGTACGCGTGCTTGTCGCCTTGGGAAATTATATCTCTTATATATGGTGTCAAATGAAGATATTTTCTATATAAAAATTGTAGCTCTCGACGTGGTCTACAACTTCCTAGTTTTGAGTTTTTTAGTTTGAGATCATTAAGATACTAAAAAAAATTAAAAAATATTTCAACAGTATATTAATCGCGTATAAGTGCTTGTCGTCTTAGAAAAATTTATATCTTTCTTACATGGTGTCAAATGGTGATCCTTTCTATATGAAAGTTGTATCTCTTGATGGGATATACAACTTTATGCTAGGGATGGAGATGCAGCGTTTACGACGTACGCACGGACGCACGTGAAACGAAGATGGCGGACAGGGCATGCGTCCTAGATACGAGATAAGAACAAAAAGATTCGAAGTTTACTAGGCCTTGCCAAATTTATAATTAACGATGGTTACCGTTAGTAATTTCTTTCACCATCTTTAGATTAACCTTTTATGTAAAACGAGGATAAAAGTGTAAGTGAGATAGTAATAGTGTGTGTTGGGGGAAGCACCTTCGGCAAGCCGCCCCGATGAACCCTCGACTGTAAAGAGGGGCCTTCAACGGCTCTCAACGGACGACCCCAGACAAGTAACAACCGTGGCGAAGGTTCTCCGCCTAATGTTGCCTCTATCCTATGCAACTGCAGGTGTCCATCGCCAGCTGTAGAGAGAAACCTCCATCGGAGATAAGACCCTCGCAGTGGTAGCTACTTGGCGGAAGAAAGTTAAATGGAAAAACTTAATTCCACAATGTACAAAAAAAAAAGATAACGACATCAAATGAAACAACTTAAAACTATAAAATCGTAAATCTCATGGAGAGATATAACTTTTTTATATAAAAAGTATCTTCCTTTGCCACCGTATAAAAGAGATTTGATTTTTCGAAGGCGAAAAAAGCTTGTACCTGATTAATATGCTGTTGAAACTTTATATTATTTTTTTAAATATCTTAGTAATTTTAAATGAAAAAACTAAAAACTATAAATTTGTAGATACCATCGAGAGCTATAA
This sequence comes from Miscanthus lutarioriparius, assembly GCA_904845875.1. Taxonomy (NCBI): domain Eukaryota; kingdom Viridiplantae; phylum Streptophyta; class Magnoliopsida; order Poales; family Poaceae; genus Miscanthus; species Miscanthus lutarioriparius. Next base: position 54,059,619 of record CAJGYO010000010.1, read on the forward strand.
CTTTCATATAAAAAATATCTCCATTCGACACCATATAAGAAATATATGATTTTTCTAAAGCGACGAGCATACGCGATTAATATAATGCTGAAATTTTATTTAATTTTTTTGAACATCTTAATAACATCGGATTAAAAAACTCAAAACTAAAAAGTTGTAGATCTCGTCAAGTGCTACAACTCTCATATAGAAAGTATCTTCATTTGACAACATATAAGAGAGATACGATTTCTCCAAGGGAACGAGCACTTGTACGCGATTAATATACTGCTGAAATATTGTTTAATTTTTTAGCATATTAATGACCTCTAATTAAAAAAACTCAAAACTAGAAAGTTATAGATGTCGTCGAGAGCTACAATTTTCATATAAAAATCATCTTCATTCGAGATCGTATGAAAAAAGTACAATTTTTCTAAGGTTGCACCTTACCGCCCTTACCGCGCCAGTCTGGTTGGCGCGGCGCTGTCGTGCTGCAGCGCCAATGGGAGTGGCGCGGCAAGGATTTCCACGTGGAAATCGTTGTCCGACGTGGCAGATCGTGCCACGCCGATGCATGTGGCGCGACAGCGTATTTTGGCCACGCCACGGACTTAGGCGTGGTCAAACGGGTTAGATTTGGAAATTGTTTTAGAAAAAGGTTAAAAAAAATCACTGAGGACGGGAGTCTGGTGGCGATTTTGCCGTTTTCGGCGGTGAGAATCGATGTGACCGGAGAAGTGGAAAAAATAGTACGTGTACTATCTCTGTTCAAGGAAAAAATTTGTAAAAAATATTAATATTTTAAGTGGTATGAAAATATATGTTACAATGACAAATCTAATAATATTTATTTAATTTAATATTATAAATTGATAATATTTTATTTATAGGTTATTAAACTTAAGATATTTTAACACGGTACTATACTAGATTTGCATTTTTTTGAACAAAGGAACTATATTTAGCTGTAAAAAGATTACCTAGAACTTTAGAATTTATAGTAACCTCTGTATTCCTTCAAGCCTGCAACTTGTTTTTTCCTTACCCTGCAGGTGCTGCACTACATAGGCGGTGTTAAATCCAGCCCTTTAAAACTAGTATTTTATTAAAAATAATTCATCAGTAACTAAATTTGCAAGAAGTCAGCCTTTGAGTCATTTCACACTACACGACGCAAGTGACCACCTGAGTCGCGCCAACACGCGTGGTGTGACTCATGCAACGGTGGCTCCTCCCGCGGTGCCCAACGTGGAGATGACATGGACCCAGTGACGCTAAATGGAATGGTGTGATAGCCGCCTGCACTTTGGGGGTGACTTGTCTAGTTATAACTGTGCTTAAGGATGGCAATGGATTGGGTTTGGGGCGGATATTCACGGGTTTCGGGTTCTACGGGTTCGGATTTGAGGATGGTTTTTCACCCACGGTTTTCGGGTTCGGGGCCCCGAAACCAATCGGGTTCGGTTTCGGGTTTGGTTTTCCACCCGTGGATATCCAATGGATATCCAAAATAAATCATTTGGAATTAAAACTCATGTTTTATAATATACTAATAATAATTTGTTTACTTAGATTATTAAATTTATTTAAAATTGACTCATGAAAATATTTATTATTTGTTGCCTCTTGTTTATACATGTGAATATGTGTATATATATCCACGGGTTTCGGGTATCCATTCGGGTTTCGGGTATCCGTTCGGGTTTCGGGTATCCGCGGGTTTGGTTTTGGTGATGGATTTCCACCCGAATCGGTTTTCGGGGCGGGTTCGGGTTTCGATTTCGGGTTTCGGTTTTGGGTGCACGGAGACTCCACCCGATCCGAACCCGACCCGTTGCCATCCTTAACTGTGCTGCCTGGCCGCCCCCTTGTTCTCTTCCCTCCATCACTCTCTGTCCGAGCATAGACGAAGCCATGGCGGCAGCCGCTAGCCCCACGCGTTGGCCCAGCCTCCGGTTTAAATTCATAATTTTTGGACACCGTTTGATGAGGTTTTCATTTCTTCTCCCAAAATAATGCATGTTGTCAGGTTCATACCGAACAGGTCCGATATGCACACCGGACCGGTCTGGTTTGAACAGTGGAATCAGGTTTTTCAATGGGCTTTGCTCGGTTTTCTTTTGCAGCTTCTCCAGGGTATTTTTGCTGCTGCCTAGGGTTCATCTAGTCACTAGTTGACTTGTGTGAGATTCTTGAGCACTTTCTGAAGATTTGGTGTTGATTTTAGGACATAGGCCAAAATAAAAAAATAGATTTGGTTCCCATCCACCCTCTTGTGGTCGACTTTCTGGGCCCTTCAAGTTTATAAAAGTACAAACTCACTAATAGGAAAACTTGTGTAAAGAGAAAGGCAAAGAAAATAGTGTCTAATGAGCAAATAAAAAAAATTGTTTGGTTGCTTGGATATCCATAGATGGCCGATAGGACCATCCATGGATATCAAGTGTTTGGTTTGGTGGATCACTAAGATAAGAAAATCTTTGATAGGGAATATATAACAAGATGCTAGATTTACTGGTTCGTAAAAATCTCGTGGACCAGCTTATCCATGTGTTCTAATATTTGTCATTAGTAAATAAATTAAGGATTATTAGTATGCCATATTATTACTAAGTAATTATGATGGTAGGATGGATTAGTTTTGATAAGTGCTAATACGTTGATTAGTGCATGTTTTGTGTGCTAATTAGGTTACTAATGGTGCTAATTAACATATTTATTTTAAATTAGTGATTATCATGACAAAATTAGTATTAGTGCATATTTATTAGTGTGTAATTAGTTGTTATTATTTTTAAATAATAGATATAATTACTCAACTATTCTCGTCCCATCCACTTTCATTTCATCCATCCAACCAAACAGAAAAATAGCTCGTCCCAAATATTCAACCAAACATACATCATGGATATCCTTACGTCAATATCCATGCATTGACCTATCCCATCCAACTTAGTCCTCGAACCAAACGCACCCTAAGTGAATATGCTATTAAGGACATCATAACATAAGATGACGTGTACTAGCTATGTCCAATAGATGAGCATTATAGTCAAAGTCCTTGATAGTATATTATCTGTGAGAGTTTATATACACACATTGTGAGTTGCTCGAAAAGTTTGGACACAAATGAATTCATTAAAGTTGTGTTTTGCTGAATATAGTTATCAACCTTATGGAGTATACAATATATTTTAGTGGTATAACGACTAAATGTTAATGATGGTTTTCTCCTTTAGTTGTTATGAGTTGGATAGAAAGTGATACATGGAAGGATGACAAAATAACTTGACACCACCATGATCCTATCTTTTCAATTTAACTAAAGAAGGATTGAATGTTCCATCGTATCTGAGTTCTTAAAGTACATTTTGAATCTTCAAGTCATTACATGAGCCAAGTGGGAGAATCCAAGAATATTTTATTCATAAATATGACTCATGTAATTTATAGATGATTTTTTTGCGACGAATTTATAGATTAATTCTAATTATTAAAGTTCTAGTGTGACGATTGCTAGATTAAAAGAATTGGAATTATTGGATTTAGATTTCCTGTTCTCTCCCTTCGAAAACTATACGAAATATGTTAATGTACAAAGGAATAGACATATATATGTTCATGAAAAGATGTCTATTCGTGAAAGGTTGTCTATTAGTGTAAAGACTTCCACTTAGTGAAAGGTTGTCTTATGAGTGAAAAGACACCTATTTGTGAAAATAGACATATATTATTGAAAGGCCGTCTACTATGATGAAAGGATACCTATTAAAGAATGAACATGACAATGTCAGAAGCGCATATGATAATGAAAGCATATTGAAAGAATTTTGGCCATGTTCGTTTGAACTTATCAGCTCGGCTTATCAGTCATGGTATAGTATTTTTCTCTCACAACCAAATAGCATCAGCTGGCTTTAGCCGCAAAAACTATCAGCTGAACAGCCCGTTAAGGAAGAAGTAAGATACGGGGGAAAATACTTCATAATTGATACTCTGTAGTATGTTTTTTACAACATTAAAAAAATCATAAAGGTAGGCATATCAAAGTAATTTAAGGTTACATCAACTACGTACGTGCTTAAACGATCATGGCACAACATTTCTGCATAATTCTATGTTTTTCTTACAATAACATAGGGCCTATTTAGTTGGATGGCTAACCCATAATCAGCCTTCGGAAAGTCACCTTCGACTTATATGGTTGCCTGTTTAGAGCCCATAGCCAGGCTCTGGGAAGCCACCGACCATCCCTAGCCTGGCTCTATAAAAACGCAGGGACGGTCGTTCTGTCGGAGCCAGGCTTGGCTAAGCCCCGGTCCCAAATCTCGTCACCGCCCGTGCTCTCCTCCTCTGCCCTTCACGCGCGCTGCCATGGTTGAAGGTGACTGTGTCGTGCTCCTCCGCAATCGACAACGGACCACCGGCCGCAGCTCGCAAGTGGCCGCGTTCCTCGCCTCGCTCCGCCCAACCCATCACGGTGCCGTCACCCAATCCCTCTGGGCGCCTCGAGATGCCTGCCAGCCAGCCACACGCGCACGAGGTCGCCGCCGACTGCCGGCCCACTCGCCACCGCCGCTCCCCGCGGAGGTGGTGCCGGCGTACCCGCCCCCGGAGTCGGAGGACGACGAGACCTGGGTGTGGAGGCCCGCCGCGAGGCGGACGCGGTGCCGGGGCCCGCCTTCTTCCTCTATGCCACCATCCTGTCCCACCCGTCCCTGCCCCGCTCCCTCTCCTTCCACTTCGCCAACAAGCTCTGCTCCTCCACCCTCCTCTCCGACGCCTCAAGGAGCAGCAGCAGCAGCAGAGCGACCGCCCTTCCGCCGGCTCCGGTGGCTCCAAGCACGAGGCCAGCAGCAGCAGGCAGCGGCAGTCGCAGGAGCAGGCGCGGCGCAAGAAGATGTCCTGGACGCGGGCGCGAGGCTGCGCGGGCAGCAGCAGGGCTACGGCGGCGCCGCGCCGCTGACACGGTCGGCCACGACCGAGAGCCTGATGGCGTTTCGAAAACGCCCAAAAATCGACTCAAACAGCCATCGTCTCCCATCTCTACTCCGATCCAATTAGCAAAAATCTAAACCAAGTACACCATGTTGTAGAGCTATATGAGTGCTACAACATTGTTTAAAGGTTTAGAGTCTAACTCGGATCAGAGTGGGAGGTAGAGAGCTCCAAAGTAGGGTACTTGCAAACTAAAACTGAAGTTCAGTAAATTCAGTTAAGTCACGATTGCTTGATGCACGCTGTAACATTGTTTGATGCACGCTGTAATCACAGCATGCTTGTCAAGTTCTGATGCAAATTGAATAGTGTGCTGTAGTCGTACAGTCACGATTTTCTCTTGTAATTGCAGTTGCTTTTCTCTTTTTGGCTCATTTGCCTTTTGTTTTCTTTGTCTCATGTATGTAATCGTAGATGTTTTTGTTGAATGTCCTAACTGATTGACATAGATGAAATGTGCTGAAATAAATTCCTGCTGATGAGTGATGAGAAACAAACCAGGGCTCGCTGTGCACCCATTCAAGAGGTGCCCACCAGATGTTCGACCAAATTCCTCTATTAAGGGGTAAACTTACCGATCTAGGGAAAAGGTGACTGTACCAAAACAAACAAGCAACTAAACACACCATGGGGCTAGTCAGGCTAACACAGTACAGACAACCAAACAATCAGAAGTTAGCTAGGTGGGAGTAGGCTAAAGCTGTCCAGGCTAGAATTCTACTCAGGCTAGAAATTAGCCGGCCAACCAAACAAACCCATATTGTCTTCGATTAGGTTAAATAAATATAATAATTTCCACCGCAAATGTGTGATTTTATCTATTGTAAAGAAAAAACAAATAAGGACTAACAAAATATTCAATGACAAGTCACACATCCAGCACCCCAGTTTCCGAATTTCTAATGCCTGTAATGTAACTTTCGGGATTCTCAATTTCTTACTCCGATGAACGGGTCGGGTCAGGTTCAGTCTTCAGAAGCAGGAGGCAATGACGATGAGAAACACAATTAAGGGCTGGAAAAAAACTAGCGTGCTGTTTTTCTTTTTCTTCCACACACATCATCATGTCATGTCCATGCAGTGCAGAAACAAGGGTCCCCCGACCAAGTCCGAGTATGTCCAGGTTTACCAACGGATCGGAGTCGGACTGAACTGAACTGAACTCGGTTCGGGATAACCACTGGTTCTAGAAAGAAGGGCTATCCCTTCTCCCGCAGCACGAGATCCCCTCCGCGGAGTCATCCCACTTCCGTCGCCCGAAGCGCAAAACGCCGGATACGGGCGGCGCCAGGCAGCCGGCGTGCTGGATCTGAGCCAGCCGTGATTGCTGGTAGGCCCGAAGCCGCCGCGGTCGATCCGGCCCCGGCGAGCGGTTTGGCTTGCGGCCTTCAAGTCTCGTGGGCGCAGGATTGGTCGATTAAGCAAATTCGAGGTATTTTTTCTTCTTTCTTTCATAATAAATACATACATGTTTTTTTTAAAATGTTTAGGTGATCTTGCGCATAACGTGCGGCGTATCGACTGTTACCTAGCAAAGCATCAGTGCTGTGTGCAGTTGTGGTCGAGCTTGCTGTTTTGTCTTGCAGTTATCCTTCTGTATCATGATGACGTATTGTCTGATACTCTGATTTGCAGGTGATAGATCAATTTGTTCGGCAGCTCAAACAAAGGCATCACCTTTGGTCATCAGGGTGATATTTCACATTGTCTCGGCACAATGGGGTCGCAGGTGGATCTTCCAGAGGTATGAGACGATATCCTGATAGTGTTTAATTAGGCACGTCCAAGTCATAATTATCTGTCTTCACTGCTATCGACTAGCCAGAGATAGCCACCGAATCATTTTTTCTATAGCAAGAAGAAAACATGGGTGCGTGCCAAATAATTTCTTTCGGTCCTTCCTTCCTCAACGAGTTAGGTGTGTGAAATAGAGAATTTGTTCAAGCATTGTGGGGAACAGGGTTCCCCATTGCCGCCAGTGGCAGATCCTGGACAGGAAAAGAAAGGGGCGAATTCTAACTCAAGATACAAAACCAGGGGGCCATATCACTTAAGCAGTGAAATTGAGTAATTCAAAGATAAGATTTTTTCTGCATCGGGGCATGGCCACTTTGTCCCTCGCTAATCTCTGGATGCTTTCAATTTTGGATTATAGGAACTTGATAGTGCATCTGACATTCATAAACAGTATTAGGTCCAGAGTCGTAGTGCCACTTAGGTAGGTCTGTCACCGATGTTCTTGAACTGTAATTATCTTGCATCCTCATGTGGCGATGGTGGTTGTCGCAAATCTTGTTTAGGTTGTGTCAACTGAAAATGAGATGGCCCCTGGATATGCATGGTTCAAAACGAATATAGCCTTTTAACATGAAACAAATTAATTTAGCTAGTAATCTGTCCATACTGCTTGCTTGAAGAAAGCATTATCAGTACAACCATTTTGTAATGGTTAATATATGTTCTCTCATGCTTATTTGCACAGGACATTCTTCACCAAATACACTCTCTCCTGCCAATTCGAGATGCTGCTCGGACTGCCTGCGTATCTCATAGTTTTCTGCGTTCCTGGAGAAGTTTTCCACATCTGATCATGTCTATTGCTTCGTTAGGAATTAAGGAAAGTGCCTCTAGTGATGATTTGCCAAATAGAGTTGACCACATTATGCAGAATCACTCTGGCATGGGAGTGAAGACACTTATAATTAATACCTATCCTTGTTCAAATCTCGATCCTAGTTATGTTGACCGTTGGCTTCAAGTTGCCATTACGCCGGGGATTAAAGAATTTGCGCTATCATTCAAGCGTGGTGACATAAATACAATTTCCCAGCTTCATTTTTATTCAGTCAGATGAAATCCATTCAGTCTTTTCAGTCTTTTCTGCTTACTGGATGTTCTTTTCACCCTGCGGCGCAAGCTCTCCAAATAAGTAGCTTGTCAAATTTGGAGTTGCACTCGGTCCACATTATAGGGGAGGAACTATATAGATTTCTGTCCAGTTCTTGTTCTTTGGTGCGATTTTACCTGGCCAACTGCAATGATGTAGTTTGCTTGAAGATACCTTGTCTGCTGGAGAAGCTTGATATCCTGATTGTGATTGGTTGCAAGACACTGGAGGTGATTGACAGCAATGCCCCTAATCTCTCCACTTTTTTCTTTGCTGGGCGTCCAATGCATATATCACTTGGTGATGCATCGCAACTGACGAATGCAAGTATTATCCGTAACCATTGGCCTGACGCGCTGTACTATGCTAGCACCAAACTTCCATTCATTGCACCAAATCTCCAAACTCTTGTGCTATCGACGAGTGATGAGGTCAGTTCTATCCTCCTGATAAATTTATTGTTCTGAAGTGTTTGGTCGTATAATTTTATGTTTACAATGCTCAATTATTCAGTCCACAACTAATCTTTGGGGCATCTCTTCCATCAGACAGTGAAAACACCAATTGCATCTGGCAAATTCCTCAAGCTCAAGTCCCTGGAGATAATTGTTTCCTCACCAAATTTTTCCCCAGACTATGATTTCTGTTCTCTTGTTTCTTTTGTTGATGCTTCTCCTGCCTTGGAGTCTCTCATTGTACGGGTAAGTAATCATTTCTCTGACAAGCTATGTGTGCTGGAAACTAATTTAGCGAGTATCCTTGCTAAGTAGCTAGGAGTATAATTATGACAACAAGGGTAATATACATAACATCACCCAGCTAAACAACCGGCAATAAATCTGAACTGGCCTTGCACCTGTTTCTGAGTGAAATTAACCAGAAAGTTAAACTAAGAACAACTGGATTTTTTAAATAAAAAATAGGAAACTGGATATGACTTATAGTTCCCTAATCATGATTTTTGTTCACAATTGTACTTTATATGAAGGTGAAAATTTGTATATCCAATCTAAATGAAAAACCTTTTGATTTTGATCACAATTTGAAACTGGACACTGATGTATGCCTACGCAGATTGTGGCTCCAACCATAAGGCGGGATTCAATTATTGAAGATTCGAGTGGTTACTCACATCCAGGATGCCTTCAAGAACGGTGCCATTACAACCTCAAGAATGTGATGATAACTGGCTTTTGCTCTGCGAAGAGCATGATCGAGCTCACGATCCAAATTATTGAGAAAACAAAGGCATTGAAGTGCCTTACATTAGACACTACCCGTGGCCACGATAGGAGGTTTGTCAAGATTGACAGGTGCTTGCTACTGAATAAGGAGGCACTTGTGGAGGCTGAAAAGGCCCGCATCGCCATTCAGAGATATGTCAAGGGGAGAGTGCCCTCGGCTGTGAACCTTGAGGTTATTGAGCCGTGTAGCAAGTGCATACTCTAACAAACGTTAGCTGCTTCGAAGCAACTCTTGTTTTTTTAGAGGTCGAAGCAACTCTTGTGGTTCTGCCACAAAGCATGATTGTCAAATCTGTTTCCTATTTAGCATGTTGGAGAATGTTTCAGCTCTTGATAACAGAAGTGATAAAACAGATTTTGGCACTGAGTAGACCGCAAGATTATTCCCGCAATCTTTTGTTCACCTGCACAAATTTATCCAAGTTTACTTTTCTGCAGATCACATATTCACGGACCTGGCGATGCATACAATTGCCTAAGACGTCTAACAAATCCTAATCTAGCTTATGTAAAGATGGGAGGATCCAAACAAGCCCTTAGTATTTTAGAAAAAAAAATATCATAGAACCTACCATACCCTTTCTATAAGACCAAGACACCATACCATTTAAGAAGTTATACTCAGAATGCATCTAGGCCCCAATTTCGGTTTTGGGGTTTCGATGATGGATGAACAAAGTTGCTTTGAAGTGAATAATCACATCGGTTGAGTCATGAGCAGGCAGCAAGGTTTTCTTGCCCCCAATGATGTGTTTGATTGATGACAAGTATCTAGCAAAGGATATTTGCGAAATGACTCGACAGGGTCTAGTGCAAGCTTGGAGCTTGGGGCACCAGATGTAGAGTGAAACAGGAACGAAAATAGGATTCACCAGAAATAAAAAATTAACCAATTTGAATGGAAATGATAGTAAGTGATCTTATGCTCGTCTCCACGGGAGATCATGTGTGTGATGGTTGATTGTAGGCAAACCTTAGTTGCTTATCTATATTATCTTTGACATGGTTGCCTACTTGTTTCTTGTGATGATGGCTGTTATTTTTGGATGGTCATCTGTTGTTTTGGCTTATATCATGTGTTCTTGGCCATCATCTTCTTTTGTTTGTGAATATATAATGTCATAATGCATCATGTGTTTGTATAACAAGTTCACACACCTTGTTAGGCACCCACGAATTGCAAAATTTATTGGGGAGCTTCACTCACTTGGTATATGCAAATGATAATTAAGGGTCATGGTTGGAATTCAAAACCATTGCATATATTGAGGGGGAGCTCCTTGTAAATTTTGGGGTTCAATATCATTAAAATATTCTTTCAATCATTTGTAAGCCTAAGTTGGGTTGTCATTAATCACTGAAAAGGCGGAGATTGAAAGTGCATTTGCCTTCTTTATGGGTTTTGGTGTATTAATGACATCCAAATTAGGGACTAATGAGATTATCTAGTGATATTGTAGCTTTTAGCCCCTTAAAAGATTTAAAGGATGGTTTGGATGAAATGGCACCCCTCAATTCGAAGTTTGAAAGGCGTCTGAACTCAAATAGTTTAAAATTCGCTTTATGTTATGAATTTGAGTTTAGGTTTCACCGCACTATAAAGAGGGATGCAACTCCAGATGGTCTGAAGTAGATAGAGTGTTCAAGTACATAAATAAATTCATATGAGAGACACTCAATTACACTGCACTGACACTTAGGATTAGTTTCTAGTGTTTTTCTTCGCCCGAAGATCTGGCGGCCGTCAGAAGTTCTGACGGTCGGAACTCCCAATAGGAGTCGAAAGTCCTGACTTATCCTAAGCCATCATGGGTAGCAGTCATCACAACTTCCGACTGTCGGAAGTTGCATAGTATATGTGCACAGCCAAAGTCAACCTGTTCGTATTGTTGTCCATACGAAACCATGGTTGTCGGAAGTTCCGACACAGATCGCCAGAAGTTTATATCTCTTCTCCTCTCTTTTGACCGTTACCCACTCATTCACTCGCGACCAACCTTCAGACAAAATAGGCTCCTAGCATTCATAGCCCTCTCCTCTTCTCCTCTTTGCTCCTAGCTTCAAGTCTTACAAGAGTTTGAGTTGAGATAAGAGATTTAGTGAGAAAAAACATCAAAGCAAGCTTGAGCACTTTATTTCTTTGTTAAGCCGGTTGGAATTGTGTTTGTTACTCTCGGTGCTTTGCCCCTAGCTGGCTAGGCGTCGCCCGGGAGCTCCTGGTCTGTGGGAGAACCCTAGGAAGTTTGTATCACCCTTAATTTCCTAGTGAAGAAATCGAGTTGACCTTTGTGGTTTCTTAGGAGAGGCAAGGAGGTGGAAGAGACTCCGACCTTTGTGATCACCTCGACAACAAGGATGTAGGCACCCCTTAGTGGGGTGGCCGAACCTCTACATAAATCCTTGTGTCCCCATGCTTGTTGTTGTTGTGATTGTTTCAAATTACTTGTCCTTTGTTGTCTCTTCCTCCCTCAAGCTCATTCTTAGGGTTTGACCCTAATCTACCATTTGGAGGTGGTTAAAATCTTCATCTATCTACTAGGAAGTGGGGTAAAAAGCATATTCAAACTTGAATTTCTTTTGCCCTCTGGTTTCCTACTTTTCGTAGGTGTCGGAATTTCCGACGAGTTTGCGTCGAAACTTCCAACATCTATCAGAAGTTTCAGCGTAATCTTTTGTCGACAGGTGCTAATCTACTGTTTCAAGTTTGTGTTGTAGATTTTTTTAGATACGTCTATTCACCCCCTCTAGGCATTGTAGGTCCTTTCATGTAAACAATCGAAATACATCATGCATATCTGTGGATACTACTAAAATATATCGTGTAACATCTTATGGTACTATAGAGGCATTGCAAAATACACAATGTACGGAAATTAAAACAACAAAAACTCAATTTAAATAAAATGAATAAAAGAGCTTTTTTTTTAAAATCATACAAAATGAAAAATAGAAAAATCTCATAGTTACTAGAAAAAATATCATGAAATATCACATGGCTATTAAGTGAATGACCCAAATATACTATGGAATATCTCATGCATATTGTGTAAAGAACCAAAAATATATTGTGGAACATCATATATTGAAAGTGCAATCAAGTCTTAATTGTGGGTTTTGGTAATAATGACCACACAATTAGAGAACTAATGAGATTTATCGAGATGACAAGCAGGGAATTGATATTCGAGGATGCTACACGAAACGGAGGAGCCCCAATTATAAATATAGATGACTTCAAACTCAAAGGAGATTTAAATTATTTTATATATTAAATTTGAGTATAGGAAAAGCTGTAGGGCACAATGCTTAAGCTAATATGTGCTACCAAGTGCTCAAACAACCACAAGCATCCTCAGATTCACAGCCAAGACAGTCTAAACTTCACTATTACCCTTGCTGTCTTGCGGGGTGCGAGCTCCGACTCGCCCGACCCCTTGGGCGCGGGCTCCCATTCTCCCAACCCTTTGCTCACGGGCTCTAAAACGCCCGACCCCAAGGTCATGGGCTCCGGTTCGCTCGACCCTTTGGTTGCGGGCTCCGTCTCGCCTGTCCCCAAGGTCGTGGGCTCTGGCTCGCCCGACCCTTTGGTCGCGGGCTCCGTCTTGCCCGACCCCAAGGTCGCGGGCTCCGGCTCACCCGATCCTTTGGTCGTGGCCTCGTCTCGCCCGACCTCTTGGGTGCCATGTTCGTTGAGGGCTAGGGGTATATATACCTTTCCCTTTTTTTTCTCCCCAACGGCTATCTGTGATTCAAGTGATCATTGGGGGTTGGGGGGTATATATACCTTCCCCTTCCTCCCCAATGGTAACCAACCCGCTCTTTTCTTCCTCACTTCAGCACACCCAAAACAGAGCAAGAGCTCTCTCTCTCACTCCACTGTTGACCTCAAGCCCCCAAATAATTCCATTGATTTTCCCATCAATCCTTGAGGGATAAGGGTCCAAAACTCGATTAGAGAACAACTCCATTGATTTCCAAACTCTAAAGAACACTTGGTTCACGTTTTAGCCGGTGGTTGTGTTTGTTACTCTTTGAGCTTGGCTCCTAGCCGGCTAGAGCATCGCCCGCGGAGCTTGCCAACTTGTGTGGCAGCCCCGAGAGGTTTATAACCATCTCTTGAAGCTAGTAAACTCACCCCTCATCTCAAGAGTTAAGTCTCTTGACTTGAGAACGAGGAAGGGCTAGAAAGCTCTAAGCCCTAGTGGCTAACCTCAACAACGTGGAGGTAGGCAAGCCTTGGTGGCGAGCCAAGCCACGGGATAAATCATCGTGTCACTTGTGCTTGATTTACATTACTTGCATGACATATTGTTGATTGAGGTGATTTCTAGAGTTTGAGGTTGATCTATTTGTGTGTGGTGTTCCCACCACTTTCAGTTGTCGATCTGTGATCTACTACCCTACAGAAAGCTAAGAAATTTACTCAATCTAAATTTCGTTGGGTAGATTTTGAACTATGAACTAATCTCTCCTGCAGGTACGGTAGTGCCGCGCTCACAGAGCGACAGTACCATGGGTGAATTTGACTTTGGTTTGAGTTGAATTTTTACAGGCTTATTCACCCCCCTCTAGGCGTTCCAGAGATCCTACAAGTGGTATCGGAGCAAGGTTACCTCGTGTGCGCTTCACCGCGTGAGGTATGGAGCTCGGGGAGGATCCGGTGTTGTGAAGCCCATGAACGTCAATCCGAAGGAAGTTGGGCTGCATGACACCGACAACAGTGAGCTTAGCGCCTCTACAACAAGCAACTCCATGCTCCCGCAGCTAGAGGCGACTGATGCCAAAAAAGCTCAAAATGAAGAAGCAAGAAGAAGAAGAAGGGCAGATAGAAAAGAGAAAAGGGAAGCAAGAGAGAAGAAGAAGAAGGAGCAGCAGCGATTAGAAGAGAAGAAAGCAAGAAAAGAAGAAAGAAGACTCAAGAGAGAAGCTAGAAGAAAAAGAAGAGAAGCAAGAAAGAAGAAGGAATAAGAAGCAAAAGCCTCAAATGCATCTTCAAGTGAGCTATCTAGCAGCTCCGAAAATGGTGATGATGATGAGTCCTACCAAGTGCATAGCAAGAAGGACAAGAAAGGAAAGGGCAAGAAGAATGATGACAACAAATATGCTGCCATATCCTTTAACTATTCTTCTATGTCTATGACTAACCATGGTCGCAAGTCTTTTATCAATGTGCCTGCGGGCAAGTTACCTTATTTCGATGGGACTAACTTTACCAAGTGGAAGCACTTGATGAGAGCCTATCTTATAGGTCTTCATCCCGGTATTTGAGAGGTTGTTTGCAATGGATTTGAGCCACCGGTTGATCCCAAGAATCCAACCTTGGAAGAAATGAGAATCATCCACCTTAATGGTCAAGCTACTAGTGTGATACTTAGTGCCTTGAATGGTGACGAGTACAATAGAGTGATTGGTGTGGATGTTGCCAAGCAAATTTGGGATACTTTGCATCTTGCACATGAAGGGGTTGACAAAGTGAGAAAAGCAAGAATTGATTTGTTGATGTACAAGCTCAACCGATTTGTTATCTTGGATGGAGAAGGGCCACAAGAGATGTTTCATAGGTTGATGACCATGGTGGGCAAGATTAGAGGCTATGGTTGTGATGAGCTAGATGATTACAAAGTTGTCAAGATTATGTTTGAAGCTTATTCACCAAGAAATAAGACCGTAGTAACTCTAATTAGAGACAAGAAGAAGTTTGAGTACTTCACACCAAATGATGTACTTGGGAGGATCTTGACCCTTGACATGCAAAGAGAAGAAGCAAATGAGAGGAAGAAGCTTGGAGAATTACAAGCAAAGCTAGAAGGCATCAAGATCAACAAGGATGTAGCTCTCAAGGCCAACAAATCAAGCAAGCAAGGCTCTACAAGCAAGTCCAAGACCAACAAGCAAGCTTCAATTAGCAAGCCCAAAGCAATCAAGCAAGTTCAAGAAAGAGTAAAGACCACCTCATCCTCTAGTGAGAGTGAACATGATGATGACCAATATGAGAAAGTGGATGATGTTGCTCTCTTTATGCGGAGGTTTCACAAAGGGTTGAAGAAGCAAGGGTACAAGGTAGTAAAGAGGAAGTTTACAAACAAGAAGAAGAGGACATGCTATAATTGTGGAAGCACCGTTCATTTTATTGCCAAGTGCCCACGTGAGATCAAAGAGAACAAGTATAAGAAAGAGAAGAAGGAGGACAAGGCTGACCGGAGAAAGAGCAAGAAAAACATGGGAGAAGCTCACATTGGGCATGAATGGGATTCATCTATTGAAAGCTCAAGTGAAAAAGATGAGAAAGTTGCAACTATTGCTATCCATGAGCCATCTTCTTCACCAAGACTCTTCACCAACATGTCCGATGATGACTACTACTCCCCTCACATTTGTCTTATGGTAAAGGGTGAGAAGGTAAAATCTAAATCCAAGGCCAAAACTCCTCCACCTCCACCTCCTAGTGATATCTCTAGTAGTGATATTAGTGATAGTTCTAGTGATGATGAATCTAGTGATGAACAAATTGATAAATTAACTAAGAACTTAGATAGAAAGACCAAACTATTCATCACCAAACTAATGGAGGACTTAGAGAGTGTCCAAGCCAAGCTAGAATCTAGAGAGGAAACTCTAATCCAACAAGATGATCTCTACATTGCTAGCAAGGAAGCTCTTGCATTAGAGAGAAGTGAGGTGGAATCCTTGCGCAAGGCCTTGGTCAAAGAACAAGGGGACCATACTATCACAAAGAAAGAAAATATTGCTCTCAAGAAAAAGTATTGTGACTTAGATGAAAAACACCAAGAGCTTGAGCTACAATATAACATTCTTTGGGAGAGCAACTCACATCCCTTTAAGGCAAAGGATGCCTCTACTACCTCCACTAGTCAAGGTTGTGGAAAATGTTATAATATTGATTTGAATGCTTATTCCACTAACCTTGCTAACATGGAGGCAATGAGAAAAGAAATTACTAGACGCAATGAGATCATTGGCAAGGGCTGCTTGAGTGGTAAGGCTTAAGTAAGTGATAAGAAGACAAATGATTTAAAAGTGCCTCAATTCAAGTAAGGGAGACACCCCTCAATCAAGCATGGGCTTGGGCACACTGCAGGAGCCAAGACAAATGGAAGAAAGATAATAAATGGCTATGAGTGTGTCAAGTTTGAGAGGAAGGAAAGAGTTGGTACAGATCAGCCTGCACAGATAGTGGCAGTGCCGCAGTCCAGAGCGGTAGTGTCGCAGTGAAGGCCGGCTGTGCCGCTCCCCGCAAAAATGGGAAGGCTAGCAATTCTGCTCCTGATCAAACTAAGCCTAAGAAGAAGGTGTTCCAGCAGATACAGGTTCTGCAGAAGCCAAAGGAATCAGTGTGGGGCACTATGAACAAATATGCATACCAACCAAAGTTTCAACCACCTCGACAAAGCTTGACTTTGTGTTTTGTTTTAAGGAACAACAACAGTGGAAGAGTGGTTGCCAAATATGTTGGAAAGGAAGCCAACACATATAGGAATACTTCTATTTGGGTTCCTAAATTTATTGTAACTAACATGCAAGGCCCCAAGTTAAATTGGGGACCTAAATCAAGCAACTAAATCTGTTTTGCAGGCATACTCCTCCGGTGGGTCAAGTTGGGTGCTTGATGGTGGATGTACAAATTATATGACCGGAGAAAGGAGTATGTTCTCATCATATACCCTGAAGATGGACTCAAATGAAAATATTCTCTTTGGGGACAACTCTAAGGGAGATGTGATTGGTCTCAGTAAAGTTGCTATAACCCTTGAGCATTCAATTACAAATGTTTTACATGTTGATTCGTTAGGTTACAATTTGTTGTCTATCTCTCAATTATACAAGATGGACTTCAATTGTCTCTTTACGGATAAGGGTGTGGAAGTCTTTAGAAGGGAGGATTCCTCTATTGTCTTTACGGGTCATTTAAAGAACAAGCTTTACCTAGTTTATTTCAACAAAAGTAAAGCTAATCTTGAGACTTGTTTAGTGGCAAAATCTAGCATGTGGTGGCTTTTTCATCGCCGACTAGCCCATGTTGGGATGAGGAACTTGGCCAAACTTCAAAAGGATGAACACATCCTTGGGCTAACAAATATTCACTTTGAGAAAGATAGGATATGTAGCGTTTGTCAAGCCAGAAAGCAAGTTGGTGTACCTCACCCACCAAAGAGCATCATGACCACGACGCAACCATTGGAGCTCATACACATGGATCTCTTTGGACCGGTCGCCTACCTAAGTATCGGGGGTAACAAATATGGTCTTGTTATTATTGATGATTATTCCCGTTTCACTTGGGTATTTTTCTTATTTGATAAGTGTCAAGTTAGAGACAAAGTGAAGATTTTTGTTAGAAGAGCTCAAAGGAGTTCGATCTCCCCATCAAGAAAATGAGAAGCGATAATGGGACCAAATTCAAGAACACCCAAGTTGAGGAGTTTCTTGATGAAGAGGGCATCAAGCATGAGTTTTCAACTCCATACATCCCTCAACAAAATAGTGTAGTAGAGAGGAAGAATCGTACACTAATTGACATGGCAAGGACAATGCTAGATGAGTATAAGACGCCGGACCTCTTTTGGTGTGAAGCCGTCAACACCGCTTGCCATGCCATCAACCACCTCTACCTACACAAGAAGTTGAAGAAAACTTCATATGAGCTTCTAACCGGTAACAAACCAAAGGTGTCCTACTTTAGAGTGTTTGGGTGCAAGTGTTTCATACTTATAAGAAATCCAAAACCTCTAAGTTTGCACCTAAAGTTGATGAAGGGTTTTTTCTTGGTTATGGATCAAATGAGCTTGCCTATCATGTTTTCAACAAAACCTTTGGGAGAGTTGAAATAGCGGTAGACGTGACATTTGATGAATCTAATGGCTCTCAAGTGGATCAAGTTGATTCAAGTGTTGTAGGAAAGGAGGATCCACCATGTGAAGCAATCAAGCAATTGGCTATTGGTGATATTAGACCACAAAAAGACAAAGTCACTGAAGTGGAGGTTCCTCAAGCTGCTGATGAACAAAGTTCTGCTGACATACCTGATGCTGAGGTGAGCCGACCCCTGCTGCAAATTAGCAGAGCGGCAGCGCCGCACTCCCTCTAACAACAGCAGCAAGTCCAACTCCGATTCAAGGATAGAACCTACAACCCATATTCGAGCAAGAAGATAATGAAGGTCCAGAAGATGGACAAGAGGCCATTGATCATCCAAGGCTAAGGCAAACAATACAACGGGATTATCCCATTGACAACATCCTTGGGAGTCTTCAAAAGGGGGATCATGATGAAGAGATTTGAGATATCCATGATGGGTGATTTGAAGTTCTTCCTCGGATTTCAAATCAAGCAAGTGAAGGATGGAACTTTTTTTAGTCAAACGAAGTACACCCATGATATGCTCAAGAAGTTTGACATGGTGAATGCCAAGCCTATCAGAACTCCCATGCCAACCAATGGACATCTTGATCTCAACATTGAAGGGAAAGTCATGGATACCAAGGTATATCATTCCATGATCGGCTCTCTACTTTATTTGTGCACATCTAGACCCGATATTATGCTTAGTGTGTGCATGTGTGCTAGATTTCAAGCTAACCCAAAAGAGTGTCACTTGGTGGCCGTTAAGAGAATCTTGAGATATTTAGTACACACTTCTAACCTTGGTTTGTGGTATCCTAAGGGCTCTAAGTTTGATCTACTTGGGTATTCGAATTCTGATTACGCCAGTTGTAAAGTAGATCAAAAAAGCACTTCGGGGATATGTTAATTCCTTGGACAATCCCTAGTGTGTTGGAGTTCTAAAAAGCAAAATTGTGTAGCCCTTTTCACTGTCGAGGCTGAGTATGTTGCGGCCGATGCATGTTGTGCTCAACTACTTTGGATGAGGCAAACTCTTAGTGATTTCGGATGTCATTTTACCAAAATCCCATTATTATGTGATAATTAGAGTGCCATTAAGCTTGCAAACAATCTCATAAGCCACTCTAGAGCCAAGCACATAGACATCCGTCATCATTTCTTGAGAGATCACGAAACCAAAGGAGATATCAAAATTTGCCATGTGAGCACCAAAAAACAACTAGCCGATATCTTCACAAAGCCCCTCAATGAGTCAAGGTTTTGTGCTTTGTGTAGTGAGCTAAATATACTTGATTCTCGTAACGTGGTTTGAATTTTAGCATGCTTCTGTTTGATAAACTAGTATCTAGGCAAAAGAGTTGAAAAATTTCATATTGTACATGAAAATGATTTATAAAAGGCAACTTATGTATCATGATCATGGTCTGTATTTATTATTTGTTTCTGGTCATGGTATATAGGTGATATGTGTCTATATCTTTTACAGAGAGAGTCATATAGATTATATCTAACTTCCACTGTTTTGGGGAGTGCAGCAGTGCCACGCCTGCCGTGCGACAGTGCCGGGCTAGGCTTGCGGCAGTGCCACACTTTGAATCTCAATTGAGATTCGGCCCAAATGGTTTTACTATGGGGCCTATTTATTCTTCCTCTTATCCTCAGGTCCGTAGTAACTTCTTTCCCTCTCTCTCTTCCTCTCGACGCCGACGCCTTTGCCTCTCTCTCTCCTCTCGTGCCCACGCTGTCGTTGTCGCTTGGCCGCGCGTTGCTAATCTCTGGTAGTGCCGCGGCAGCTGCCAGCACCCCCTCAACATCTCTGATGGCTGCTACTACTCTTGGCCCGAGCAGTTGCTTGTCTTCCCTCTCCAATCCTTGTTTGAGAAGATGAAGCATGGAGATAATGACCGAAGGGGGAAAAGAAAGATGAATGGGCAAAGAGACAAGGATCCACCTCGCCGTGGTCGAGGGAGGTCAACAGCAGTAGATAGTAGTGCAGCTTCAAGGGGACTTGGTGATAGGGGGAGGCACGAGCAATACATTGAAGATGAGGAGAGGCTGGACATGATAGGTCATACCACTGATGTCATTCCTGACACCCCACAACATCTCTCTGAGTTTGATGACAGATACATGAGAGATTTTGAGGGTGAGATCATCATGAGACCTCCAGATGACTCACATCAGCATGTAGTTGTCAACTATTCCAAGAGTTGGAAGCTGGTGGAAGAGGCAAGGGGGATCAATCCCTTTGCAGTGCACAAGGATTTGGGCATTGATTACAGATTCTGGAATGAGCTTCATTTCAACTTTTATGCCACTGGCATTCTTGCATCCAAGAAAACCAAGATCATCAAGATGCGGTATATTGATTGGGATGAGATGCAGGAGAAGGAGCCTGAGTTTGACAAGGTAATCAAAATTTGTGATATGTTCCAGCTTTCAGACATCATGGGTTTCTAGTATAACTGGAATGGGGAGGTCCTTGCACAGCTTTATGCCACATACTTCTATGACCAGACCTCTGTTGAGATTAATGGGATGACTGATGGTTGGCACTACTGAGTCAACTTTGTCACTTTCAGCTAGATTCTTGGCTTTGGGGAGGAGCATAGAGGTTACACTTACATTCAAGATGAGCCTTGAGCTGAGACCCGTGACATCAGTTACATATGGAGAGATAGAAGGATTGCAGATGGCAATAGTGGTCTACATAGCTTCTATTACATCCTCAAAAACCTCATCAGGAACACCATCAACCCAAAAGATGGAGCAGCCTCATATATTAATGGCTATGTGAGAAATGTGTTAGCTAGATTTGCTCCAGGTGGGGACAGGTTCAATGTCCCTAGATTCATGTGGATAGAGTTGAGATTTGCAGAGGATGGGAGGAGGGGGCTGTCCTATGCCCCTTACCTCATGTTTATGATTAAGAGGGTTACTAGATTTTATTTTCTGAAGGATGGGATGCACACCGTCCATAAAATTGAGAAGACCTAGCCAGCTGCAGCTACTTAGGGAGCGGAGAGATCTCATGCTCAGGTAAACATCCCTGAATCTTCCTATTTTAGGTCTCGTAGAGGAGGCAAGATAAAGAAGTTTGGCAAGTGGTTGAAGGCAATCTTCGGCAAGTGCACCTATGCAGCTGACAAAGCATATTAGACACAGCTTGAGCAGCATCAGCAGCGTGGACAGGACCTTCCACCACTTCCTCCTATTCCACCTCCTCCATAGTATGACCTTTCGAGTCTCTCCAACATAGATTCAGATGATGATGATGATGATGATGATGATGATGATGATGATGATGATGAGGAGCAGCAGGGATGAGCAGCAGATTGGGATGAGACCCTGGAGGGATACCGTCAGAGAAGGAGCTGAGGCGTTCCACTCGTTCCACTCGCTACACCGCCACTACTCACCGTCAGGGTCATGCAGACTATGACGACGATGATGGTGATGGTGGCGCCGGGACTGCTGCAGGAGGTGATGATATTGATTGGACGGACATCCAAGGAGATGACGAGTAGGTGTTGATCTTTCTTCTTTTCTTCTCTTTTTTGGTGCTTTATGCCAAAGGGGGAGAAAATTAGAGGGATCAACAGCTTTACAAAAATTAGAGGGGTCAACAACTTTACAAAAATTAGAGGGGTCAACAACTTTACAAAAATAAGAGGGGTCAACAACTTTTTGATGCCATGGTTAGCAGCTGCGCTTCATGTCCTAATCGATGAGTGTTAGTCTTCTCTAGGTGAAAAGTTTGAGAGTCACTCAAAACTCTAAATTGTGAAATAATGCTACTATTTGACTTTTTGTGTGGGATATGGACATATATTAATCTATGCTGTCGCTTGTGATACAATTGTGCTAGAATGTATGTATCACATGTTGTGTGGTGTCTATTCTGATCTGTGCTATTACAGCAAGTGCGGCAGTGCCACACTCTGGTGTGGCAGTGCTGCACCCAGCTGCAACAACAAACTATGTTGTGCATAAACTATCATCTGCATCACGTTTTACATACCTAACACAGTATATAGCACCCCACAGGACCATGGATGTAGGGAGAGCCCCATCACTTTCACTAAAATGTGAATCTTGGTCTATTATGCTAATTTGAGAATTTAATTCTCTATTCACATACTTAGGGGGAGGCTCTACACCCATGGCTCAAAAGTCTCAGTATTTATTTCATATCTTTTGTAAGCTCTAATTGGATTGTCATCAATCACCAAAAAGGGGGAGATTGAAAGTGCAATCAAGCCTTAATTGTGGGTTTTGGTGATAATGACCACGCAATTTGAGAACTAATGAGATTTATCGAGATGACAAGCAAAGAATTGATATTCAAGGATGCTACATGAAACGGAGGAGCCCCCAATTATAATTGTAGATGGCTTCAAACTCAAATTAGGTTTAAATTCTTTTATATATTGAATTTGAGTATAGGAAAATCCATACTATAAAGGGGGGCACAATGCTTAAGCTAATATGTGCTACCAAGTGCTCAAACAACCACAAGCATCATTAGATTCACAGCCAAGACAGTCTATAGTTCACTATTACCCTTGCTATCTTGCGGGGTGCGAGCTCCGACTCGCCCAACCCCTTGGGTGTGAGATCCGACTCACCCGACTCCTTGGGCGCTGGCTCCGGTTCACCCGACCCTTTGGTCGCGGAATCCATCTCGCCCTACCCCAAGGTCGTGGGCCCCGATTCACCTGACCCCAAGGTCACGGACTCCGTCTCACCCAACCCCACGGTCGTGGGCTCCGGCTCGCCCAATCCTTTGGTCGAGGCCTCGTCTCGCCCAACCTCTTCGGTGGCGTGTCCGTTGAGGGCTGGGGTATATATACCTTTCCCTTTATTTTCTCCCCAATGGCTATCTACGATTCAAGTGACCATTGGGGGTTGGGGGGTATATATACCTTCCCCTTCCTCCCCAATGGTAACCAACCGGCTCTCTTCTTCCTCACTTCAGCACACCCAAAATAGAGCAGGAGCTCTCTCTCTCACTCCATTGTTGACCTCAAGCCTCAAGTAAATTGTCGGTGCAAAAATGTGTCGATGCACCGAGGAACACAACAAGCTAGAAGGATCTGCTTGACGGAGCAAGGTTGGAGATCCACTTGGCTTTAACGCAGGGCTTGACCGATCCTGCCAATTCCTTCCGAGGGCGTGCCAGTCAATTTGACCTGCAATTGACAAGGAGAGAAAGTTTATCAGTAATTTAAGGTGGAACATGCCAGTTTTTGTCCAGACAGTTCCAAGTGTGCCGCTTTGGGAGCAGCCAGTGTTAGCCCACTGGATCACGGAGATATCTGACCACTCACTAATGTTGCCGAGCACGCGCTAGTGATGCCGGCCACGAACCATCATTATTTTAACTCTAGTCATAGTGTGTGGTCGGACAATGTTAGTCGTGGTCGACAATGCTAGTGAGTGCTCGGTGATCCAGTGGGCTAACAGCTAGACGGGAAAAATTGATCAAATAACCGATACGAGAAGAAAATCGGCTGTTAAGAACCGTAACACTCGTGGGTTGTGATTGATTTTATAATGACAATTGCGATGTACCCAATTTTAATGATTCTTCCCCTGAGCTATTAACATGTATGTGTCAGAGATACATCACTGGCTAAATCAGATTCAATTGATACGTAACGTAGAGCCAATGAGTTTATTAAGAAAAAGGGATATGCCACGCACACAATCGACTGTTTGATACAGACAGACCCATGAACCGTCTAGACCTACTCCATTACCATCAACAGTGAGGTTCGACCGGATCGATGCAGCTATGATAATAACAACAAACTAAATCCAAAGAATTCATAGAATTGACCATACTTCAATAGGTTCATGAGAGCGTGTCATATCTGTGAAAGCGCAGATGAATTGGCTAAAAGAGCATTTTCGGGTAGAAAAATGATCATAGCATGTGAACAATAGACTATTCAACATGAGCAGACCTATCAACTCCTCAAATCTAACCTATCATCTTTAACAGTGTGGTTCGATCGGATCGATGGCAGTCATAATAAAGATAATAGATTCAATCTTTAAAGAAAACAGATCTACTCATATTTAACAGGATCATGAAAATACACTATGAACATTAAAATGTGGGCGATCGGCTATTTAGCCGATGCAGGCACAACAAACAGCCAGGGTCATGCCTGGTCGAAAGCAAACCTACCAGCTAGCATCCTCCGATCTAGAGTACTAACAGTGGAGGTCGACCGGATCGATGCAGCCGTGATAGCGAGCTATTGACCAGATTCAACTAGCTAGTAAGCCTTCCCAAGATCAGACATGCCTTGACCACGTACTATGCACGATCAAGATCGAAGTAGAACAGCCGATAAAACATAACCCATCGTTTAAAGTAAGAACCATTACAATGTACCAAGATAAACGAGGGATTAAAAGGATGTGAGGCCGATCTAGATCGATCTCGATCGGGCAGGTTGATGTTGCTGAAAACTAATAACAATAAGAACATCAGCAAGATCCGTAACTTAATGAATCTACCCGAAGGACGCCACCCTTAGGTAGAGCTGATAACTTGACCTTAATCTAATCCGAGCAGTGGAGGTCGACCGGATCGATGCAGCCGTACTTGAACTAGACAAGGATCGATAACTAGCTTATACTAAAGCTCGCAGTGGAGGTTGAACTTAATCGATGCAGCCGTACAAATAGAAGTATAAGCCATGATGGTACTTACAGACAAGCCGGAGGTCGGCCGGACCGATGCAGCCCGGAGCCAAAAAAGTAACTTGTGTTGATTGATTGGATGTCCTTTTTACAATGGCTGGGGTCCAATATTTATACCCAGAGCCTAAGCATGAATCCTACTCAAGTATGACTTATTATAATCTTTGATATAAAGAAAATATTCCTAACTTAAGATAACTTAGACCCTAATCTTTCCCTTTTTTGTAGAGTCCGACATATATTTCCCGACGCCAACCGTAGCTCATTGTCGTTATCTGCTGACGTGATTCGAAGAGAGCCGATTCCAGTGCCGCATCTGAATTAGCTAATATCGATTCTTATGCAATTGATTCCTTGATTGACACAATCTTGGAGGCTTCAAGTTCCGTGTTCTTCTTCCCAAATTTTGGTGTAAACACATGCCCCCAATTTTGGGATAAAAATGATTTTATTCCGAAATTCTGATTTACCTGTTTACCACGTCGCAACCGTTTTATTCCAAGATATACGCATGACCCCTGATTTCTCGGTCCGAGTCTTATATAATATCCCAACAGTATCTTTTCCAACTTACTCGGCCCATTTTCTTTCCCCTTCTTTCTCGAGCAAATCTTAACAGTCGATGCCGCCATCGCCAAAGCCTCAACCCTAGCAAATCCTCTGCCCTATCAAGCTTTTATTCAAGCGATCTTTCTTAGATTCAAATCTATTTCGGCTGCAATGGCAACCAATGACCATGTCCCCAAGGTATGCTTTCAAGTTCCCACTCTCCAAGTATTAGCCGCTACCCTGTATTTCCCTTTTCTTCTCAAATTTATTTTATCTGATTTCTTAGAAATGAGGAACGAAATCTTGATTCCATCGGCTGTTGCCCCCAATGTTTATTTCCTTGGGCCTATGGGTGACCCTGATCCATCTAATTTTATCCGTCAAGAAACCAACCAAATCCCCTTCAAACAATCTGTAGTGGATTCGTCCTCCTAGAACACCAAAGCTCACTTCAGAAACTGGCCCAAAATGCCTAGGGAGTGGAGAGACTGGTTTCGTAGGGTATTCGAGAAAAAGGCTGGAGATTGGGAGTTTTATGATTTGAATCAATGCTTGATACTCTCGTTGTCTGGGATGGAGAGGAATGATTCACTCCTGATTTCTTCATCTTATTTCTGGTCCAACACCCTAAATGCCTTTGTTTTTTGTCATGGCCCAATGAACATCACTTTGGCCGATGTTTATATGCTGACCGGCCTTAGAATAATAGGATCGATGCAGCCTTATGACTTCTTAAGTGTTGGATCCAAGAAATTAGCCAAAATATCAGACTGCACAAGATGGGCAAGCTATATTCTGAACCATATTGGAGATGAATCAATTGTTAGCGAAAGAGAATATGTGGTCTTTCTGAACATGTGGTTAGAGAGATTCATCTTCTGTGGATCATCTTGTGGTCTGACTTACAATCATAAACTTATGGCAGAGCATCTAGCAGTAGGCAAGGATATTCCTCTTAGAAAGTATCTGTTAGGAGCTGCTCATCATCTGATGCACCAGGTAGCTACCCAGTTATTGAAGAATGAACCAGTGCATACTGTTAGTGGCCCTTGATGGTTGATACAGCTATGGCTGAACCTGTATATGCACAAGATTGTAAGGCCTGATCTTAGGAACCTGAGCTTTCCTTCCTCCAACTTTGATGAGGAATATAGAGGCGAAGAAGGAGGAATCTGTCAGTGCATGAGCTATGGTGAAGCTGCATCGGCCATAACAATTGCTATCGATGTTGGGTATCTCTTCAAAAAGTTTTATAGAGGGTTTGATGCAGATATCCTGATTTGGCTACCCTATGATGAGGATGAGAACAATGA
The DNA here is from genome assembly GCA_904845875.1 of Miscanthus lutarioriparius. Classification (NCBI taxonomy): domain Eukaryota; kingdom Viridiplantae; phylum Streptophyta; class Magnoliopsida; order Poales; family Poaceae; genus Miscanthus; species Miscanthus lutarioriparius. The sequence continues at coordinate 54,086,171 of CAJGYO010000010.1, forward strand.
GCTGATCTTCCCATTCAAATTTTGATTTGAATCAGGCTATTCAGACGAAACGGCGGCTGTAATTTTCAATTCCTTCATCAAGCCCTATGTTCTTCCAGCCTAATTTTGTCATGGCCGCAGCAAAATGTCTACAGGTTCCTTCCTTCCAGGCAACCTTCCAACCTACGAGTTCTACAACCCTTCTTTTGTAGCTCGTTAGTTTGGTCTTGGTCAACTGCCTCCTCAACTGTTATTTAAGGATATACTGAGGCCAAGAGAGGATATTAGTGAAGTAATAGAAGCCTCCAGAGTTTTCCAACTAGGATCAAATCTTCCTTCTCTTTATTTGCTTGAATGGACAAGAGTGAACTTCTCTTCCAACCTTTTTGACTCTTGGTGGCAGGAATGGCACTCCCATCTCTTCTGTGGGCCAGTCCATCCTAGATGCATAGCTCTAGATGGAGAGTTTGCTTCTGACAGTGAGGTAACTTACCATCCATTTTTTTAGAAAAATCATTTGATTGAGTTCTCCTGCCAACTGTTCTAACAAACCTTTTCAGGATGCTAAATTTGAACCCCCAAGCTTGGACTGGAAGGGGCATTCTATAGATTATCAGCCACTATGTCCAGTCTCAAGGATAGGATCAACTGCACCCACACTGAAGAAACTGATGAAAACTCAAGCTGCCCCTACAATCATACCGTATAAATCCTCAAAATGTAAGACAGCCTGAGGGACAACCCAGAAAACTATCACTGGGAAAAGACTTCATAGAACGAGACCATCAGCTGCCTAGGTAAAACAATTACCCCCCATCTCAAAGTGATATTCAACTTCTAATCCTGTTCCTTTCCCCACAGTTATCAACCATTGTGTCTCAACTGAACCTTCATTGGTGGATCCTCAAAAGGAGCCGATTTTGATTGAAATAACTGATACTTCCAAGGTAGCAGAAGATGTAAGTCCTTCCATTTCACCCCCTGATGCTGCCAAGACATTTTCTTAAAATTCTTGATTTTTATTTAGTTTTCACCCTTTTCTGATCATCTGCCATGTCAGACACTCCCTGAGGAAACATTCATGCAAGAGTAGGAGTCCGACAGTCCACCTATTGACAGTGATCCAGTTGGCGCTGTCATCTAGACTATTGAATCCCCAGTCCAGCAGACAATTGATGGTAAGAAAGTTATATGCTTGGCTTATCTTTCTGCACCAAATCTGAGCTAAAGATTTTCCTTGATGTTTGCAGATACCAATGCTGAAAGTTTAGAGCTGACTCAACCAGATATCATTGGTGCATCATCAGCTCCTCCTCCTTCCTAGATAGAGACCACTATAGAAAAGGTACTGTATCCACTTCACCGTTTATTTTATTATAAACTGATTCAATCCTCCTAATCAAGATTTTCTTATATATACAGGCACTTAATCTTCCAGCTCCGAGCTACTCTTTCAACCTTGAAGAGTACTTTGATGAAGATGAAATCAGCTCGTCAGCCATCCCTTCTAAAGAAGCTTTATCAGAAGAGACCAAAAATCGGCTAAGGGATATATTGCCAATGCTTGAGAGGAACATAGCCGATTTGGTTCGAGATGCAGATTCAATGCAAAGAGTCTTCTTGGCCATTAAGGATACTTCATCCCCAAATCTTACCAAGGTTTTGTCATCTTTGTCTGTCATTGAAGATCAAGCTCCGAAGGTGAAAAAGTCTCAGAGGAGACTGACTAACCATGAAGCTTTACTGGCCAAGAAGAACTCCAACAGGCAAGAGGCCAAAGAGCTGACACAACTAATCGATGATTTAAAGAACTCTTCTGTCAGGATCAATCTAGAGCTGACCCAACTGGGAGCCAGGCGCGCAAAGCTTGAGAAGGAACTGGAGGATGTGAAGGTTGCCATTGATCGCCACAAGTCCAATCTGGCTCAAATACCCGATGCCATTAAGCAGAAGAAACAAGAACTGCTGGCTGAGATCAGAGAAGGCAGGGCCATCTACAACAGTCTTGAGGATATTCCTGGATCAGCCGAAGAAGACAAGCAACAAATCACAGAAGTCGATGCTATCCGGCTAGAAGCATTGAAAGCAATCCAGGATGTTCTAGACTTGTAATCTGTTATATCAACATGTATCTCTGTGTAGAATCAATGGTAACCATATTTTCTATCACTTTGTTGTTTTTCTTGTTTTGGCTAAAGAGCCGATTTGAAAATAGCCGATTCCAGACTTCTAACCTTAATCCGATTAAGTTTGAAAACACGGCCTTTAATAAGAGAAACCCCTCAATCTTTTGTTCTCAGCCACCAATGCTGTATTCTCTTCGGTATTAGTGAGGTGGCGCTTCACCTCCTATTAATTGCGGTTGCCTTTTGCATGTCTCGAGACGTCCACCACCTTGCTTTGTGGCTTCAAATACCGGACGAGGGCTCCAGCCTCGAACACATCTATACTCATAACCGCTCCTGTTCCTTCGCACTTCTCCGCCTTTGCAAACTCTATAGCGGCTTTCTTCCCCCTTCTTGTAGATCCAACCAAACTTCATGGCCAGCGAGGGCAACCAAGGCAAACGTGCGGTGGAGGAGATTCCAAAGGTGGACATGTCGGTGAGCTAGTGCCTTCGTCGTATGAGGTGAGATCGATATCTTCTACTTCATGGCGATGAACTCTTATAACTTGTTTATAGGTTCATCTTGAATGACAGCCTTCGTCCTCTTCCCAGGGCCGGCGAGCCCTCTGATGCTGCATCCTCTATGCCAAACTCGTCGGTGGACTCCTCCAATTCCTATAACGGCGACGACGCCTGGCGTTTCCTCCGAGAGTGGAGGGCAGCCCAGGACCATTATTCTGAGGCAACTCAGGAGAACGGCCAGCTTGAGATCCACCTCGGGGTCTCTCAAGCCACCCTTCACCCCACCGAGGAAGAGGCCAGCGTTGCTCGGGCGCGGCTGGCCGAATCCGATGCCAAAGTGGCGGGTAAGATAGACTTCAAGAACACCTTTATTTTGATTTCCACTGCCTTTATCTTGATAGCTTTTCTGTTTTTGTGATCGCCAGCCCTGACGGTGTAGTTGGAGTCCCTCCAACTGGCGGTGAATGCGGCTATGGCGGCTGTCAATGCCTGGGGCCCCCTCATCAATGCCCGCCTCCACGACATTCCAGCCCACGTCCAGGAGATCGCCCTTCATGGCGTTCGCCATGGAGCATCGGTGGCGCTGGCCATGGTGCAGGTCCAGACTGGGCACGAGCTCCATACCATGGAGACCGGTTTCCCGATGAGCGATGGCCCCGAGGAGCACGAGGGCTTGATCGAGGAGTTCATCGATGCAGCAGAGGCCATAGTAGATATCACATCCACTTAGGATGTGATAAACCATGTTTTGATTAGTTTGTATTTAATGCAAACTTAATCAATAAAGTCTCTATTTTTCCTATAATTGTATCCCAGTGTGCTTTCTACAATGCCTCTGTATACGTCGTGGTCGCTTCTATGTTTGTTTTTGCTCTATAGGCGATACATCTTGTATCGACTTTTCCCTCTTTTGGGTTAATTTTGAACTAGAGGCAATACCCTTCTGGTACTGGCTATTAGAGCCGATGACTGAACAAATTGGCTGTCAAGTGTTGATCCAAACACTAGGATAATATTCATTTAAACATTTTCCATCGATCGCTTATTGACAAGTTGCACCATAACTTTTTAGACCAATGATTAAACAATCGACCAATCTAGGCCAAGCATCTCATTAAGTAGAGCAATCTTTAATTCCCCTCTAATAAATCTATCAACTCTGGCTTGTACTCAGGATTCGACTCAGTGCTCACATACGTCAGCCTAGGCCTATCTCCAGGACCAATGTTTATCTCCCTTAATCTATCGGCCGACGCAAAGCCATGATTATCCATCAAAACAAACTCTCAGAGCCGATTGCTTGGATTGGCTGTTGGCTTTCATCATTGATCTTAATGAGGCTTCTTCCCATAGCTTACCAGAAAAACACTCGAAGTCTTCTAGTCCCCAATATACTAGATCGGCTGTTGCGATACTCACAGATTCATCAGCGCGAACCAGCTCAACATCATCTCCATGCCACTGAATCAAACATTGATGCATGGTTGATGGCACACAATAGTTTGCATGAATCCAATCATGACCAAGGAGTAAACTGTATGACCCTTTTCCATCAATAATGAAGAATGTGGTGAGCAAAGTTTTACTTCCGATTGTTAATTCGACGTTCATTGCCCCCTGGTCTTAGATGCATTACCTCCGAAATCCTTAAGCATCATATCAGTTTCAATCAAATCTCTTGGTCCCTTGCCAAGTTTACGAAAAGTGGTGTAAGGCATATGATTGACAGAAGCACCTCCATCCACCAACATCTTGCTCATCGGCTTCCCATCAACAAAACCTTTTACATATAAAGCCTTTAAGTGCCGATGTTTGACTGGCTTATCGAATACAACCTGTTGTATCACTGTTAACTTGGCAACTATCTCTTCATACTCTGATTCATCAAAATCCGAATAGATCTCTTGGTCTGCTGGAGCTCTAAATTCTGACGGCAATAGAAAGACCATTTGAATATTAGCCGATGGTTGCCCTCTATCGGCTGTTTGTTTAGCACGCCACACCTGAGGTCTACCAGATGCCTGAGCCTGTTCCAGTTCTCTGTTCCTTAGGCGTTGCACCCTTCTTTTCTAGCTTCTTGTCAAACCTCCTGAACACCATTGGCCTTCCTACCAAACATATTCTTTCTCATTACTTTCTTCTTCATAATCAGCCTAATTTTGATCAACAACACGCTTCCTAAGACGATCATGAACACTTCTATTTTTTAAGCGCCGATCCATATCATTATGATGATACTCATCTCGAGCATGGATAGACCGGCGGTTGGCTTGAGATTGCCTAAACTCCCAATATTGCTTGCTGCACTCTGGGTAATTATTTTTAGTAGGCAATTTCAAACCTTCATTCCAGTAATGTCTGAAGAAAGGACAATTATAATGTGATTCAACTTTCTTTCTTTCATACCTCTCTTCCTCTTGTTGACGCTGGTATTATTGATTTTCTAACCAACGCTGATAATCCTTTTCCTTCTGTCGCTGCCATTTATTCAACAAAATTCAAGATGTGACACGCGGCTTGTCGCCCCATTCCTTGACGTCCCCCCTGTTCGTATTGGATTTTTTGTTGGTCACGATGCCTTCTAATCTTTCTATATTCACCAGTCGATATTTGCATCTCGGGATCGACTGTTCCAGTTTCTCTTGCTCTGGTTGATGTTAGGACCTTTGTCTTTCCTTTGAGCAGCCTAGCATCGACCAAGTTCTGATCTCTTGGGAAAGGATTATCATCAACTTTCATCTTTTGAGGCGTATCAAATTTGAGCCTCCCTTGCTAAATAGTGAAAGTGCATCTAGCCCTTTAGTGGGTCTTGGATGATTGAATGACAACGTGATTAAAGGTCTAACCTGTTTGCCAAGTGTGGACAGGTAATAGGTTATCTCATAGGTATTTAATGTAAGCCAAAATGATGTGTTGTTGTATAAATAATCTAGTTCAAGCACAAGACAACAATGCAAACGGAATTCATGCAAAGGCTTATTTATTGTGGGATTTCCATGTACTATGTGAAAGCAAGCTCGGTAAGAATTAATTAATGAGACATGAGGGATTGCATATGGAATGGTCTCATATTTGAAGCTTGCTAAATTGAAATGAAAAAGATAACAATACAAATGAATGGATGATTCAACACAAGATGTGACTTGATGCCTTGAGATGGTGAAGATAGCAAGGAAAGGCTTCGAGGTGCTAAGCAAGGGTGAAGGGCAAGCGACAGCTTGGTGGGCGAAAAAACTAGCTAGGGTGAAGAAGGAAGTACTTGCATTTAGTTGAGGTACTAATCAAGCTATGATGGTCATGTTGATGTGGAGGATCAAATCACTAGTGGAGTGTTTGATGGAAGTGACTTGATATATTTGGGATTATTCATATTTGATGAATGGAATCAAGTCACGTGCTCAAGATGGCTATGCTCAAGTGAAAAGATCAATATCAACATGTTAGCACCCTTACTTGATGAAGATTGAAAGAGACGGCATCAATTCAAAAGAGATCAACTCAAGCGGTATAAATTCATTTTTCCTTGATCTTGAGTTTAATAGGTATGCCGTACTATTAAGAGGGATGCATCATGTTGATAGATAATCATTCATAAGTGCTCATGCCAACCCATGTGAGTTTTGAGTGTTTGAGAGACAAAAGAGCTAATTTGTTTTTTCGCTGGTCTGGCAATACCGGACGTGTTCGGTATTTGCCCAGCCACTGTAAAATACTTGTTGTTCCTGGGTTGGTTCGTTGGGAGTTCCGACGGTTAGGAATTCCGGCAATCGTCGGGAGTTCCAACGTCTCGCGCTTAACTGACTTGGAGAAGTTCACTATCCTGGTCATACCGGACGTGTCCGGAATTAATACCGGACATGCCTGGTATGGACGGCCAGAGGCCAACGGCTAGTTTTCAAATGCCTTGAGGGTTGAGAGTTCTAACACCTCACATACTTTAACTTAGTGAGAGCCCAATGACTAGTTTTTAAATGAGCTGAGGGTCGGGAGTTTCGACGTGAGTTGGGAGTTTCGACTGTCGGGAGTTCCAGCATTCGTCGGGAGTTCCGACGCCTCACAACGACACTATAACTCTATAACCGTTGGCACAGTGCAAGTTATACCGGACGTGTCCGGTATGGTAATGGCTATAAAACGGCTAGTTTTTCAAGGGGGCTATAAATACCCCCAAGCCTCCACCTTTGGAGGCTGCTGATTCTGCTGATCCTCTAGCACGTCTTTGAGATTTGCCAACTCTCCCAAACCCTCTCTTAGTGAGTGTGTGATCTAAATTGCCAAATCAATTAGTGGGTTGGGACAAATTCAAAATTGATAGCAAGCCACCACTTGCGCACTTATGCATATTGTCAATCTCGTGATTCGTATTTGTTACTCTTGGACTCTTTGGTCCTAGACTACTAGGCATCGCTGGAGAGCACCTGAGAGATTGTGGTGTGCCTCGAAAAGTTTGTAACGGTCGATTCCGCCGCCTCGGAATCAACTAGTGGAAGGAGGAAAAGGAGTTGGAAAAGACTTAGGCTAGAGTGACCTTCATGGTACCCTCTAGGGCTGACCTTCGTTGGGTGGCCCACAGCCCCCTCAACGGAGAGTAGGACTCAAACGAGTCTGAACTTTGGTAAAACAAATATCGTGTCTCAATTCACATTTCATTTGATATTGTGTTGCTCTAGCTCTTGTGCAGGTTACCTATGTGTGGCACTATCTTTAGTGGGTGCCTACAGGTTGGATTGAAGTTTGAAATCAAAAGGAGCAAGTTAGGGGTCACACTTCAGAACTTGTGTATACCGGACGTGTCCGGTATAACTACCGGACATGTCCGATATTGCCTGAGTTCGATCAAACCGGACGTGTCCGGTATTGGCCCCTGCTCTGTTTTAATCTATTCACTGCACTGATAGTTGTGTTGCATGGTTGTGCCTCCTAGATTTATTTAGTATCTTTTATATACTCCTTGGCTAACTTATGAGGGGTGGTATCACTCTTATTTGGAGTTTCCATTTTGGAAACTCCCTTTACTAATCATTTTCACATTTAAAGGTGTTAATTTACAGAAACACCTATTCACCCCCCTCTAGGTGGCATCCTAGGTCCTTTTAATTGGTATCAGAGCATGTTCTCACCTAAAGCTTCACTGTTGTGAGAAAAGGATGTCGACGCCTATCGAGTTAGAGCTGGTGCTTCTCCAAAATGATGATTCAAACTTTCTACCTTGGTCAATTCATGTACTCAAGGCTTTTAGGGATATTAGTCCTCTTGTTGAGCAAATTGTGGATGCAAGCATACCTCTTCCTATAATTGATTGGAGCAACTACAAAAATTTGTCAAAAGAGGAAGAGATATGCGTGCAACTCAATGCTCAAGCTAGTAATATCATTTTGAGTACATTGAGTACAGAGGTTTAAGATGAGGCAATCTTTAATGGACAACCACCTCCGGAGAGTGCTTATCTCATTTGGACTAGACTTGTTGAATTATATGGAAAATCCAAATGTGATGATGCTATTGAGTGCAATTCAATGGAAAGTGTGTCCATTATGTCTTTAGGCAGCGAAGAAGCCTCACAAGACCTCAAGAGCGCCGAGCCGGAGCAAGAAGTGTAAGCAGTGCATGACCTATTGTCTGCCTACACATACCAGACATGTTCGGTATGGCCAAGACAGCAGACTAGCAAGCAGCTGTTTGCAAGGATGCTCAAGACCGGTGGCGACCAAGTGATGAGTCAACCTCAGTATCTCATGATTCTCATCACTTGTGTCTCATGGACAAGAAAAGCAAGAAGAAGAGTAACAAGAAAGATCAATAAAAGGAGAAAGCACAAGTAGATGATCAAGATAAGAGTGATGTTGAAGTTGAAGACAACTACAACCTTGATCATCTCAACCGCAATGACAAGTTCATCATCATGAAGATAGTTGAAAAGAATGATGAGCTTGAAGAAGAGATTGAGAAGCAAGAGCAATCACTTCAAAAGCAAGAATTATTTTGTCATCTCCAAAATGGAAGAACTAAAGGCTCTAAGTAAAAGGTATGAAAAATTGTCAATTGAGCATGATTTAGTTACTAACTCCTCTTCTAGTGTTTCACAACTAGAGAAGGAAAACTTTGAGCTCAAGGCAAGGCTAGATGAACTATCAAGCAAGTATGATGTGCTACAAGCAAAATATGTTCATCTAAAGTGCTCTCATGAGGAAGTAGTAGAATCAAGCATCATGCTTGAGGTGGCTCATGAGGTTGTGATCACATCGGTAAAACTTTCTCAACCTCCCACACATTCACTCACTAGTACACCATCTCAATTAAATATTTCTTGTACTAATGAGTGTGCTCCTCAAGCAAGCCAATCTTTGATTGAGCTAAATCTCATAGAAAACATAGAGCTCAAAGAAGAGGTGGAAAGATTAAAGAAAGATGTAATTCGGTTGAAGGGTAAGGAGAAAGCACAACCTTCTCAAGATAACCGTGATAACATGGTGAAGAAGCTTGAGAAGGGTTTAAACCTTGCTTCCTCCAAAGCCCAACAAAAGAATCACATTTCAAGCAAGGCCAACACAACCAAGAGCAAGAAACATGGAAAAATGTTATGCTATGGTTGTGGATTATATGGACATGAGTGGGCTATGTGTCCACATAAGAGTTGGGCCAACAAGTGTGAAGCGGCTGAACAAAAGGCCTCAAATAAGTTAGCCAACAAAAAGAAAAGTGATGGACAAAGCACTTGTCTCATGAGCAAGAAATTGGGGCATCCTACCAAGAAATGCCCAATGTACAAAGAGGCAATAAAGTAAGCCCAAGTTGCAACAAGAAGATGCTATGGATGCAATGAGATGGGCCACATGGTTGATAGATGTCCATACAAGCAAAACAAGCATAGAGCAAACAAAGGCCACACTTGCTATGCTTGTAGAAGAAAGGGGCATCTAAGCTATGAATGCACAAATGGTAACACTCTTAAGCCGAACAAATTGGTTTATAATGATATGCTTAGTAAGACCACAAATGGAGTTAACACTAGCAAAATGATGTGTTTACCACAAACTAGTACTAAAGCCATTTGGTTACCTAAGCACTTATTGACTAACCCAAAAGGACCCAACAAGAGTTGGGTACCAAAGTGTGCTTAGGTTAATGATGTAGGTACTTGGTGATGAGATGAAGGCTTCGGGGTGGTTGAGTAAGCAAAATGAAAATATTCACTCAATCTATCAACCAATTCTTATCATAATCTCCTATATGGTCGATCCGAAGATAATTTAAGGAATATATCATCTACTTCATCCTCACTATTGATAAGAAGTACCTAAAACCTTATAGGATAGCCACTTTGTATATTTTGTGCTCAATGGGTCACAAATAGGTATATTTGTGAAATATTGAAAGTGATTAATTAATTTCACTTGAAATTTATCATGTTTACCATGTGGTGCTTTTAATAGCTCTCTAGTAGAGTAATTTATTTATTGAGATGCAGGTATACAATAAATACTAGAGCTAAATGAAGAATCACAAGCTGCGGATTAATTGTCTCTGTCCTGCACCTACCGAACGTGTCCGTTATGGCCAGGGACAGAAAGAGAAGTGTTTCTGTTCTAAACATGCCCGACGTGTCCGGTATGTCTACCAGACGTGTCCGGTATTGTAGGAACCAGAACACTAATTGGATTGCAACTGAGTCTTTATCCATATTTTTTTCATATATCCTTAATTTACTCAAAATCTTGTGATTTATCAAATCTAAGTGGATTGTGAGCATCTCTTGAACTCAATTCTAAATATGGCATTATTACTTCGTGTTGGTCAATATGGAAAATCCACTCCCAAATTCTTAATAGAATAAAATGCTAGTTGAAAGTCATTCAAATTACTTGAAGCACTTATTTAGGGGGAGCTCAGTTTCTATTTTTCACCTTTGTGGACTAACAAATTTATCTAGCATTCCTTGTAGTCCTTTGGATGAAAATTGATTTTGTATCTAGGATGATTATTTGGCAATTAAGGTCAACATAAAGATTATCTTGCTATATATCTTCTTAGTGGAATTCTTGTGGGCTCAAAGCAAAGGTATGTATTTAAATACATGCATTGTAAGTGCATCTAAGACCCTTTATATGCTAGAGTGTACATTTGTGTGACACAGGAGATATGTTTTTCAAAACCCATAACTAGCATTTGTAGGTGGTGTGAATTTGAAAAACTATTTGAATCTTGGCCTTTGTGACCTAGCCTTGTCATGTGATGGTTATAGCTCTCCTTGATTGTTTGATTGGCTAATCACACATGACATGGCTCTCTTAAGTCCACAATCTACTATGTCTCATAATATCTCTCTCAAGTAATCAAAATCTATATATGCCAAATATTTGGAAAAGAGAAGTGATACTCTTGGCATTGGATAAGAAAAGTAATGATACTCAGTTTGATCAATATTACATGCCTTTTTGGACTGAGCAATAATGGAGAAGGGGATCGGAAGAGAGAAAACATCTTTTGGAACAATTTGTGCCAGCCCGCATATACCGGACGTGTCCGGTATGAGCGGGGTTATAAAACGAACGTACCCCTTCGGCCAAGTTAGTTTTTCCTCTCTTCCAGCCAACCCAGCCGCCTCTCCTTGACCTTCATTGGTGATTTCGAGTTTCCACCATGAAAAGGGACTGAGGGAGATTGCATTGGAGGAGATTTGCATCAAGTTTGAATGCTTCGGGACTTGGATTTCGTATCTCATCTTCATTCTCTCTCAAGGTACCCTAATCCCGGACCTCATCTGATCTACGTGGTTAGAGCTTGGTTTTGAAATCTTTTTGGTAGAGATGATGCATTACCTGTCTAGAAGTAATGCCCAAAGTTTGGAATTGATCCATGAAGGTTTGAATCCAGGGACCCTGGTTAGGGTTGCTGGGCGTGCACACCGGACTGCAGATGAGTATGCTTTAGACTGGTGGAGTGACCTCATAGGTGGTTTCAGCTACTACGGGTCTGGTGGCTATGACCTGTTTGGTGAGGGTGGTTCTCATCCAGCTGGTGCTCCACAGTCAGATGATGAGGATGATGGCAGAGATGGAGATGAAGATGGTGATGAGTGATCACAAATTTCAGAGACAGCTTGCAGCCCCTTTGTGCTTAGTATGTCATTATTGGACTTTTGTGGTGATAGATGACAAAGGGGGAGAGAGACTGATTAAAGCTTCAGCATGTTTGCTTTTGCTTATCTTTGTACCTAGAGATATGTACTATAGTTGTAGTAGTTTTTGAGCTTCATTGATGTATCTTAAGTATCTTGAGTTTGAGATAGATTGTATCATGTGAGAGATGAGACTTATACTTATGCTTTATCTATGTATCTCTTGAGACATGATCTTTATTTATATTAGTGGCTTGTGGACTTGAGAAAATGTGTAATGAGTGCTATGTGTGACATACATGTGTTGTATTTATTATCATAAGGACCATGCATGCTAGAATGAAAATATTTGATGTGATGCTTTTATATTTATTCTTGTGTGATATATCTTGTCATATGCATCATGGTTTTACTTTGTCACATACACTTGCACCCCACGGATGCAATGATTTAGGGGGAGTCTCCTATATGTTTTAGTATGTGCAATTGACATTTGAGGTCATTTTATGAATTCTAATCATAAGTACATATTAAGGGGGAGCCTGTCATAAATCATTGAACCAAAAAGCTTAAATATTTATATCCTTTTGTAAGCTTTAATCAAGTTGTCATCAATCACCAAAAAGGGGAAGATTGAAAGTGCATCTAGCCCTTTAGTGGGTTTTGGATGATTGAATGACAACGTGATTAAAGGTCTAACCCATTTGCCAAGTGTGGATAGGTAATAGGTTATCTCACAGGTACTTAATATAAGCCAAAATGATGTGTTGTTGTATAAATAATCTAGTTCAAGCACAAGACAACAATGCAAACAGAATTCATGCAAAGGCTTATTTATTGTGGGATTTTCCACGTACTATGTGAAAGCAAGCTCGGTAAGAATTAATTAATGAGACATGAGGGATTGCATATGGAATGGTCTCATATTTGAAGCTTGCTAAATTGAAATGAAAAAGATAACAATACAAATGAATGGATGATTCAACACAAGATGTGACTTGATGCCTTGAGATGGTGAAGATAGCAAGGAAAGGCTTCGAGGTACTAAGCAAGGGTGAAGGGCAAGCGATAGCTTGGTGGGCGAAGAACCTTGCTAGGGTGAAGAAGGAAATACTTGCATTTAGTTGAGGTACTAATCAAGCTATGATGGTCATGTTGATGTGGAGGATCAAATCACTAGTGGAGTGTTTGATGGAAGTGACTTGATACATTTGGGATTATTCATATTTGATGAATGGAATCAAGTCACGTGCTCAAGATGGCTATGCTCAAGTGAAAAGATCAATATCAACATGTTAGCACCCTTACTTGATGAAGATTGAAAGAGATAGCATCAATTCAAAAGAGATCAACTCCAGCGGTATAAATTCATTTTTCCTTGATCTTGAGTTTAATAGATATGCCGTACTATTAAGAGGGATGCATCATGTTGATAGATAATCATTCATAAGTGTTCATGCCAACCCATGTGAGTTTTGAGTGTTTGAGAGACAAAAGAGCTAATTTGTTTTTACGCTGGTCTGGCAATACCGGACGTGTCCGGTATTCATACCGGACATGTCCGGTATTTGCCCAGCCACAGTAAAATACTTTTTGTTCTCGGGTTGGTTTATCAGGAGTTCCAATGTGAGTCGGGAGTTTCGACGGTTAGGAGTTCCGGCAATCGTCGGGAGTTATGACGTCTCGCGTTTAACTGACTTGGAGAAGTTCACTGTCCTTGTCATACCGGACGTGTCCGGTATGGAATGCTAGAGGCCAACGGCTAGTTTTCAAATGCCTTGAGGGTCAGAAGTTCCGATGTGAGTCGAGAGTTCCGACGGTCAGGAGTTCCAGCATGCGTCGGGAGTTCCGACACCTCACATACTTTAACGCAGTGAGAGCCCAATGGCTAGTTTTCAAATGAGATGAGGGTCGAGAGTTCCGACATGAGTCGGGAGTTTCGACTGTTGGGAGTTCTGGCGTTCGTCGGGAGTTCCGATGCCTCACAACGACACTGTAACTCTGTAGCCATTGGCGCAGTGCAAGTTATACCGGACGTGTTCGGTATGCATACCGAACGTGTCCGGTATGGCAACAGCTAGTTTTTCAAGGGGGCTATAAATACCCCCAAGCCTTCATCTTTGGAGGCTGCTGATTCTACTGATCCTCTAGCACGTCTTTGAGCTTTGCCAACTCTCCCAAACCCTCTCTTAGTGAGTGTGTGATCTAAATTGCCAAATCAATTAGTGGGTTGAGAGAAATTCAAAATTGAGAGCAAGCCACCACTTGAGCACTTGTGCATATTATCAATCTCGTGATTCGTATTTGTTACTCTTGGACTCTTTGGTCCTAGATGGCTAGGCATCGCTGGAGAGCACCTGAGAGATTGTGGTGTGCCTCAGAAAGTTTGTAACGGTCGAAGAACTTCTTATTCTTCAACTGGTCGGGAGGGAACATAACATGCTTATCGGGCAACTTGATCTGTCCCTTCTCAAGCAAGAAATCGAAGAGATTATCCAATTTTGTGACGTTGAAATCATAGGTTTCTTTGACTCCTCTTCCCTAAGGCTTTGGCACAATTACTGTCTTCTTACCCCAATTCCATTCAACCGCGGCAACCTCTTCTTCTTCATCGTCTTCGTAGTTGTCATCAACTGAATATGGATTATAAGTTTTAGCAACTACGACATTCTTCTGGAATCGGGTATCTCTGCGCATATTCTGGAATTGGCTATTGAGTGTTGCCACTCATTGAGCCAACTGACCTAAGTTGTCAAATTCTTGTCCCAGCAGCTTCTCCCTCCACGTTAGCAATGGAGTCAACTGGCATCGATGAAAACCAAGTAAAGGCTGGCCCTGATAGAGACAAGGAGAAGAAACGAACTCGATGGGCCTCTTCAATGGATGCTTCGCCCAACTGTGTAAGATACCAACTGACATGTTCTATTGTGCTTGTGCTATCTTGGCCGGTGAACTTAGCAAACTCTGAGAGCCTGTAATTTTTAGGAAGAGTGACCAAATCATACCACTCTGGATATGGGCATTTGTACGAGAAGGTCTGTTCTTTTGGCTTCAAACCAAACTGATTCTTCATCATCTCGGTCACTCTAAGCAACAACTCATCAGCATTTGAATTTGGATTTCTCTGCAATTGCTGACCCATTTGTGGATTAAAATTTTGGGTACCTTGATGCCCCAGATTTAGAATCATATGGAGGGTATTGTAATCTGTGCCATAATGATACCCTTGTGGAATCTCTATCTGCTGGGTCCTTTGTTGGTTTGCTGCTTGAAGTCTCTAGTTATAGATGTTAGGATCTATATCTCTACGAATCCTTTGAATTGATGGCACTATTTTTTAAGCCGACGACGGTATCTGGCCTGATGTGCCAAAATTGACCATTTGATCCTGAACTTGCCCCGTCGGCTGTTGCACATGTTGCACTGATGATCTCAGATTATACTGTATCTGATTAGCAGTAGCACCTTGAACTTGCTTAGATGAACTCTGAACTACCTGGACATCATCATTACCAACTGGTGCTGCTTCTTAATGGCTAGTACCGGCTTGATTAGTCCCTTGAGCCGACGGATATGGAATGTTGTAATAAGCCGGTCTGATCTGATCAACTGGATATCCATGAAACACCTCCTTTATGGTATTGTGGAATGTGTTTAAGAAAACTGTATTATGATTCAATATGGCATCATGAACGGATTTGTTTACGGCATCCATGAAGAAACGCCTATCCTCAGCTTCATCTATATCCGATTGCCCATGCAACAAGACTCTTGGTAGTGGAAATTTCTAAACAACTTTATTATCACGTGTCTTGGTGTAGGACAACAAACACTTGTTCTGAAATTCTTCTATAGCTTTGCCGATGACATTCTTATCTTCATCAGGTAGGTCTTCATAAGGCACCATGAGAATGTCACTGTTGTTGTAAGTCGCCATGACAATTGTGGTGTCCCACCGAGCATGTCAAAACGTGTGTCGGCGCAAAAACATGTCGATGCACCGAGGCACATAGCAGGCCAGAAGGATCTGCTTGATGGAGCAAGGCTGGAGATCCGCTTGGCTTCAACGCAGGGCTTGGCCGATCCTACGAATTCCTCCTAAGGGCGTGCCAGTCAATTTGACCTACAATTGACAAGGAGAGAAAGTTTATCAGTAATTTAAGGTGGAACATTCCGGTTTTGTCCAGACAGTTCCAAGTGTGCCGCTTCGGGAGCAGCCAGACGGGAAAATCGACTAAATAATCGATACGCGCAGAAATCGGCTGTTACGGACTATAAAGCTTGTGGGTAGCGATTGATTTTATGTTGACAAGTACAATGCATGCAGATGTAAGTAAAATCATCGGCTTGGTAGATATTACAAGTGTAAAGCATTGAGCCGATGAATCTAACGAGAAAGGATATAACATGTGAACAAATTGACTGTCTAGTACAAATGGATCTACAAACACTCTGAATCTAATCTGTTACCATCAATAGTGAGGTTCGACCGGATCGATGGCAGCTATAATGATAATAACAAACTAAAGCCGAAGAATCCGTAAAATCATCTATACATTGACAGGCTTTCCGAAAACATGTTATATGTGTGAAAGCTCGAGCGAATCGGCTAAAATAGCCGATTCAGGTGAAAAGGGACTACAACATGTGAACAATCGACTATTTAACATGGACAAATATATGAACTCATCCGACTTAACCTGCTATCTCTAACAGTGGGGTTCGACCAGATCAATGGCAGCCGTAGTAAAGACAACAAATCAAACCTTTAAAGTAAACAGATCTATTCATATTTAATAGGATCATGGAGACACACTGTAGGCGTTAAAGCATAGGCGATCGGCTATTTAGCCGATGCAGCCAAGGTCACGCCTGATCGAGAACAAATCTACCGACTAGCATCCTCCGATCTAAAGTGCCATCAGTGGGGATTGACCGGATCGTTACAGCCATAATAGCGAACTATGGACCGGATTTAACTAGCCAGCAAACCTCCTCAAGATCAAACATGCCTTAACAGTGTACTATGCATGATCAAGATCGAAGTAGAACAGCCGATGAAACAGAGCCCATTGCTCAAAGTAAGAAACATCGTATTGTAACAAAGCAAACGATGGACTAAAAGGATATGAGGCCGATCTAGATCGATCTTGACCGGGCAGGTTGATGTTGCTGAAAACTAATAACAATTAGAACACTAATAACACTAAAAAGGATATGAGGCTGATCTAGATCGATCTTGATCGGGCAGGTTGATGTTAGCCCACTGGATCACGGAGATATCTGACCACTCACTAATGTTGCCGAGCACGCGCTAGTGATGCCGACCACGAACCATCGTTATTTTACCTCTAGTCATAGTGTGTGGTCGGACAACGTTAGTCATGGTCAACAACGCTAGTGAGTGCTCGGTGATCCAGTGGGCTAACAGCCAGATAGGAAAAATTGATCAAATAACCAATATGAGAAGAAAATCGACTGTTAAGAACCGTAACACTCGCGGGTTGTGACTGATTTTATAATGACAATTGTGACGTACCCAATTTTAATGATTCTTTCCCCTGAGCTATTAACATGTATGTGTCAGAGATACATTGATTTTATAATGACAATTGTGACGTACCCAATTTTAATGATTCTTTCCCCTGAGCTATTAACATGTATGTGTCAGAGATACATCACTGGCTAAATCATATTCGATCGATACATAACGTAGAGCCAATGAGTTTAGTAAGAAAAAGGGATATGACATGCACACAATCGACTGTTTGATACAGACAGACCCAAGAACCGTCTAGACCTAATGAAAGTGCATTTGCCCCCTATGTGGGTTTTGGTGTATTGATGACATCCAAATTAGGGACTAATGTGATCTTAATGAGATATGTTGCAGCTATTAGTCCCATAAAAGATTTAAAGAGTTGATAAAGATGAAATGGTATCCCTCAATTCTTGAAGTTGTAAAGGCGGTCGAACTCAAAACTATCTCCAAAGGTTTTATTTTTGTTTTTGAGTTTAGGATCCGCCGCACTATAAAGAGGGATGCAAGTTTAGTTGGTCTGACGAAGATAGAGTGCTCAAGCATTTAAATAAAATCAAAAGAGAGTCACTCTAACAATTCACGCGCACTTAGAATATTTTTCTGTGACTTTCGGTGTCGAAAGTCCCGACGTAAGTCGGAACTTCCGACAGTCGGAAGTCCTGACCTAGGCCAGGAGTCCCGGCACCTGTGCTTCTGACTACTCGCTGTCTGTGCTCGTCGGAAGTCCCGATGATCGTCGGGAGTTCCGACCGTCGGAAGTCCCGACGTTCGCCGAGAGTTTCGACACTGACCTGACCCTAGCCGGGAGTCCCGGCATCAGCGGTGCTGGCTGTTTGTTTAACTGAGCTCGTCGGAAGTCCCGACGATCGTCGGGAGTTCCGACCGTCGGAAGTCCCGACGTTTGCCGGGAGTTCTGACACTGACTTTCTCCCGTGGACTTCTGACTCATTGTGAACAGTGTTTTCTGTTGTAGTCGGAAGTCTCGAGATCTGCGTCGGGACTTCCGACGTAGATCTGAACGGTTGGATTTTCACTTGGAGTATAAATACTCCTCTCTTCACTTCTAACCGTTACGGACTCATTTTCACAGTTGACTCACTTCGTGCTGAACAGCTCCCAAGCAACAAAAGCACCCCTCTCCTTCCTCCCCTGCTCTAATCTTCGATTCCCTTAGGTTTTGAGTGAAAGGAGAGTGGATTAAGTGAGAGCATCACTTTGAAAAGCTTGAGCACTTGATTTCTTCGTCAAGCTGGTTGATTTTGCATCTATTACTCTTGGGGGTTTGCCCCTAGCCGGCTAGGCGTTGCCCTAGAGCTTCCATCTTATGGAAGAGCCTTGGGAAGTTTGTATCACCCTTTGATTTCTTAGTGGAAAGCTCAAGTGACCTTTGTGGTTGCTTTGAGAGAGGCAAGGAGGTGGAAAAGACTCCGACCTTAGTGGTCACCTCAACAACGAGGACGTAGGAGCTCCTTTGTGGGGTTGCCGAACCTCGGGATAAATCCTTGTGTCCCGTGTGCTTGTTGTTGTTGTTATTGTGATTACTTGAGATTACTTGTATGTGTTTGTCTCTGTCTCCAAAATCCCCATTTTAGGGTTTGGTCTCGATCTACCGTTTGGAGGCTTTATGGCGTCAAGGGAGTGACCCAACATCTTCACCAAACCACAAGGAAGTGAGGTTGTAAGATTATTTATCCACAAAGTTAAATTTGGCACTGTTTTTCTAGTTCACGTAGGCGTCGGAACTGCTGACGTTTGCGTTGGAACTTCTGATAACGTCGGGAGTTCCAACCCAAATGTCGGGACTTCCGACAGTGGCTGACAGATTTGAACTTAGCATTTGCAATAAATTTTTAGATATGCCTATTCACCCCCCTCTAGGCATTGTTAGATCCTTTCAATTGGTATCAGAGCAAGGTCTTCTCTTTGCGTTTCACCACGTGAGAAGAAACAATGTCGAAGACCGACAAGATGCAAGCCGTTGCCGTCGAAATGGCCAAGAAAATAGCTGAAGAGTTGATGAGTACTCAAGTCAAGCTCTTTCAAGATGAAATGAAAAAGATGCAAGATGAGATGAGCAAGTTGAAGGAAGAATTGAGCAAGAAGGTTGATGATGCAATAAGTGGCAAGAATGATATTAGTGACAGGAATGAAGCAAACAAAGATGCCGCTAGTGATATTGGAGCCGGTGAGCATGCTCATGGAAAAGGAATATATTCACACATGAGTTTTGACTATGGACAAATCATGAAAAGTTCAACACTACATACTCCGTCCGTCAATATTAGCAAGCCACCTCACTTTGATGGAACAAGATACACCGATTGGTCTTATAAGATGAAGATGCATCTAATAGCCGCAAGACTTTGGGAAGTTGTGGATGTTGGTGTGATGATTCCTACCGATGAAGATAGAGAGATAACTCTGGAAGAAGTGCACAACCTCCATCAAAATGCACAAGCTGTAGCATTGCTTGTGTCAAGCTTAGCTCCGGATGAGTTTAGAAAAGTAAATGGAATGGAAAGTGCAAAGCAAATTTGGGATACTTTGAAAGTATCATTTGAAGGAGATATAAGTGTGAGGAAAGGCAACATAGAGTTACTTCATGGTGAATTGGAAAGATTTGTATTCTTGCAAAATGAAACAACACAATCCATGTTTGATAGGCTCATGGCATTGGTCAACCGCATAAGAGCTCTTGGTAGCAACGAATGGGATGACAACAAAGTTGCTAGAAAGATGTTGAGAACTTATAGAGCCAAGAACAACATGCTAGCGTCCGTGATCATGGAAAGGCCCGGTTATGATGAGATGACACCTCAAGAAGTTCTTTCAAAGCTCAAGCATCATGAGTGTATAGATGAAGATGCAATCAATGCTCACAATCAAAATCCTAATGCAATGGGATTCAACAAGAGTACCGCCCTTAAAGCAACTCAACAACATGAAGGTCAAGGTTCAAGTCAAGAAAAGAAGAAGAAAGTGAAGGATGATTCCTCAAGTGGAGAAGAAGATTCCGATGCGGAGGTTGCATTTGTGATTAGAAATCTTAGAAAGTTTATGAAGAAGAAAAGCAATCGCAAGACCTATGGTGATGGTAAGAGAAGGTTCAAAAAGAGATTTTGCTATGGATGTGGTCAAGTTGGTCACTTCATAGCCGATTGTCCTAATGAGAAAAAGAAGCACAAGCATGACAAGGATGAAGATAAGAAGAACAAAGGCAAGAAGAGAGGTGAAGCTCATCTTGGGGAAGAATGGGAGTCAAGTGATAGTAACTCAAGTGATGATGAGAAGAAGAAGAAGGGAGCCGCAAACATCGCCATCCACCACTCTTCTTCATCGACCATGATCTTCCCCTACTCAACTTCACCACCAAAGCTCTTCGCCAACCTATCTTCACCACCGAGGCTCTTCTCCAACCTCATCAACAACGACTACTACACTCCAACTTGTCTCATGGCCAAAGGGGAGAAGGTACATACTACACCCGTTTCCTCTAGTGATGAGTATGATAGTTGTAATGATAACATAGAAGAAATTGAAGCAACCATGATTAAGAAATTTGGTAAAAAGGCATTCACTAAAATAAAAATGCTAATGAAGAAATTAGAGAAGAGGGATAGATGCTTAGAGTTGCAAGGAGATATAATTACTCAAGAGAGAGAGAAAAACCTTGCACTTGAAGCATCTATCGCCGAGAAAAAGATGAAGGTTGAGAAGTTAACCGTTGAATTGTCTTTAGCCAATGACTCAATTGGGAAATTGACTAAGGAACATTCCTCGGTTAATGATCAAATAGCTAGCCTTAAGAATGAAAAGAGTATAGCTCAAGAAAGCCTCACAAGCTTGGAAGAAAAATATCAAAATCTTGAGCTAAACTATAGTACTCTTTGGGCTAGCACTTCAACTTCTCTTAAGGCAACCGAAGTCTCTAATGTCTCCACTAGTGATGGTTGTAAAAGATGCTATAAAATTGATGTAAATGCATATGCAACTAACCTTGTTGAGTTAGAGAAGAAAAACAAGGAGATTCATAGGTTGGAGATGATTGTGAAGAATGGGTGCAAGTGTCAAGAACAATCTAACAAGACTATATACAAGTCATCAAGGCACCCATCAATCAAGGAAGGCATTGGCTACAATAGGTATGATGGAAAAGCAAATGGAAGGAACATGATAAATGGTGTGCCTTGTGTGAAGTTCAACAAGGGCGTTGCTCTTGATGAGCTAATACGCAAGGCCAATAACAAGGTCTATATTCCAAAGATCCAACCTACAAATACCAAGACCATCAAGCCAAAGCAATCCGATGTCCTCAAGCCACAAACACCACTTCCACGGTGCTATGCTAGTGACTATATGTGTTGTTGGGGCAAGGATGGCAAGATTGTGGTTAAGTATGTTGGTGCCCAAAAGAGAAAGGAAATTATGAGGAGTGTTTGGGTGCCCAAGTTTTATGTGACTAACCCCTTAGGACCCAAATCTTTTTGGGTACCTAAAACAAAAGCATAATTTGTTTTTGTAGGAATATTCCTCCAGTGGAACAAGTTGGGTGTTGGATAGTGGATGCACCAATCATATGACCGGAGAGAAGGACATGTTCACATCATTCCAACCAAGTCATGATCAAAGTGGAAATATTGTGTTTGGTGACAATGGAAAAGGTGAAGTACTTGGTTTGGGTAAAATTGCAATATCAAATGATAATTCCATTTCCAATGTCTTACTTGTGAATTCGTTGAGATACAATTTGTTGTCCGTTTCACAACTTTGTGAGATGGGTTATAATTGTCTCTTTACGGATAAGGGTGTGGAAGTCTATAGAAGGGAGGATTCCTCTGTTGCATTTACGAGTCATTTGAAGGGGAAACTCTATCTAGTTGATTTCACATCAAATAGAGTAAATCCCGAGACTTGTTTAATGGCAAAATCTAGCATGGGTTGGTTATGGCATCGCCGACTTGCCCATGTTGGGATGAGGAACTTGGCCAAACTTCAAAAAGGCGAACACATCCTTGGACTAACAAATGTTTCTTTTGAGAAAGATAGGATTTGTAGCGCATGCCAAGCGGGAAAACAAGTTGGAGCTAAACATCCCGTCAAGAATGTTGTGACAACCGAAAGGCCATTGGAGTTGCTTCACATGGACATATTTGGACCCGTCGCTTATATAAGCATTGGTGGTAACAAATATGGTTTTGTAATTGTTGATTATTCTCGTTTCACCTGGGTATTCTTTTTGCGTGAAAAGAGTGAAGTCCAAGGAATCTTCAAGAAGTTTGCTAAAAGAGCCAAAAATGAGTTTGATGTCAAAATCAAGAGAGTTAGAAGTGACAACGGGATGGAGTTCAAGAACACCAACATTGAAGAGTTTCTTGATGAAGAAGGAGTCAAGCATGAGTTTTTGGTTCCATACACTCCACAACAAAATGGTGTTGTGGAGAGGAAGAACCGAACGCTCATAGAAGCCGCAAGAGCAATGTTGGATGAGTACAAGACCCCAACTAATTATTGGGCGGAAGCGGTCAACACGGCATGTCATGCCATCAACCGCTTATATCTTCACAAGATAAGAGAGAAGACCGCCTACGAACTTCTAACCGGTAAAAAGCCTAAGGTGCACTACTTTAGAGTTTTTGGATCCAAGTGTTTCATACTTAACAAGAAATCCAAAAGTTCTAAGTTTGCACCAAAGGTTGATGAAGGTTTCATGCTTGGTTATGGTACTAACGAACATGGATATCGTGTTTTCAATAAAACCACCGGTTTGATTGAAATAGCGGTAGACGTGACTTTTGATGAAACCGACGGCTCTCAAAAAGAGCAAGTCAATGTTGAAGATGTAGGTAATGAGGAAGCCCCACATGAAGCAATCAAGAAGCTTGCTATTGGTGAAGTGAAGCCCGTTGAAGACGAAGACGAAGACCATGTTGTGCGTAATGATCTTGATCCAACCATTCATCATGTTTCATCAAATGAACATGGTGAAGCCTCTGCAACAAGAAATAATCAAGATGGGAGATCAAATGAAGCACAAGGTCAATCTCATGAAGATGGTGTCAACAATGAGCGAGCTCAACCACAACTCAACAATGAAGAAAGAAGTGAAGTCAACCCTCCGCAAGCTCATGATTGTGATCTTCCAATCAATCATGACTGTGATGATGATGATGATGATGGCCCTATCCAAAGATCAACTCAAGTGCCACATCCTAGAGTGCATCAATCCATTCAATGGGATCATCCCGTTGATAACATATTGGGGAGCATTCGATGAGGGGTAACTACACGTTCCCGTTTAGCAAGTTTTTGTGAATATTACTCGTTTGTTTCTCCTTTGGAACCTCGTAGGATGGAAGAGGCACTTGATGATCCGGATTGGATGATAGCCATGCAAGAGGAGTTGAATAACTTCACTCGGAATGAAGTCTGGTCCTTGGTGGAAAGACCCAAGCAAAATGTGATTGGAACCAAGTGGGTTTTCCACAACAAGCAAGATGAGCATGGCGTGGTAACAAGGAACAAGGCAAGGTTGGTGGCTCAAGGATTCACTCAAATTGAAGGCTTGGATTTTGGGGAGACCTATGCACCGGTGGCTAGGCTAGAATCAATTTGCATTCTACTTGCCTATGCTGCCCATCATGATTTCAAGTTATATCAAATGGACGTGAAGAGTGCATTTCTCAATGGCCCCCTATCCGAGTTGGTGTATGTAGAGCAACCACCGGGCTTTGAAGACCCCAAGTATCCAAACCACGTCTACAAGCTCGACAAGGCGCTCTATGGGCTCAAACAAGCCCCTAGAGCTTGGTATGATTGTTTAAAGGATTTCCTACTCAAACAAGGTTTTGAGATAGGAAAGGCCGATGCTACTTTGTTTACTCGCAAAGTCAATAATGATATCTTTGTTTGCCAAATATATGTCGATGACATAATATTTGGTAGTACTAATGTGGCTTTTTGTGAGGAATTTAGTAGGATTATGACAAATAGGTTCGAGATGTCCATGATGGGAGAGTTGAAATTCTTTCTTGGATTTCAAATCAAGCAACTCAAGGATGGCACGTTCATAAGTCAAACCAAGTACACCAATGACATGTTGAACAAGTTTAACTTGGACAAGGCCAAGCCCATCAAGACACCCATGCCAACCAATGGACATCTTGATCTTGATCAAGGAGGAAAGGACGTCGATCAAAAGGTATATCGCTCCATGATTGGATCACTCCTTTACCTTTGTGCATCTAGACCCGATATTATGCTTAGTGTGTGTATGTGTGCAAGATTTCAAGCTAATCCGAAAGAATGTCATTTGATGGCCGTTAAGAGAATTTTTCGGTATTTAGTGCACACTCCTAATCTTGGTTTGTGGTATCCTAAGGGCTCCACTTTTGAGTTACTTGGCTATTCCGATTCGGATTATGCCGGTTGCAAAGTAACCCGAAAGAGTACTACCAGAACTTGCCAATTTATTGGTCGTTCCTTGGTGTCTTGGAGCTCTAAAAAGCAAAATTCCGTTGCCTTGTCCACTGCCGAAGCCGAGTATGTGGCGGCCGACGCTTGTTGTGCCCAACTACTTTGGATGAAGCAAACACTAAAGGACTTTGGTTGTGAGTTAACCAAGATTCCACTTTTGTGCGACAACGAGAGTGCCATTAAGTTGGCAAACAACCCTGTAAACCACTCTCGAACAAAGCACATAGACATCCGGCATCATTTTTTGAGAGACCACGAAGCTAAAGGAGATATCGCCATTCATCATGTGAGCACCGAAAAACAATTAGCCGATATCTTCACAAAGCCCCTAGATGAGTCAAGATTTTGTGCTTTGAGGAGTGAACTAAATATCATTGATTCTCGTAACATGGCTTGATCCCTTGCACACACACTTTTTGTTTGATTTAAGTAGGAGAAAAGAATTGTGAAAACATTGTGTGCTACTTTCAAAATCTATTTTGTAATTTTCATGAGTGACTATTGTTTTGTATTGGTTGAATGAAATCTAGTCACCTGTGAAAACATTAGTGTCCATCATATTTTTGCCCTACATGGTAGAGCTCGTGCAGGTTAAGGTGTTTTTCTGTTTCCCTACGTCGGGGGACATTTCAGCTTGTTCCATTCACCGGTGTGTCGCCGGTCATGAGGGAGCCCTCCATGGCTCCGAATCCGGCTGGTGGATGGACGCCTCCCCTTCCAGTGGATTATCGTCACTGTGTCAAGGACATCCGGTACAACAGAGCAAGGAACCTGTATGCAGAGGATGAGAAAGATCTCCACCTTGAGTATCGTTTCTGGCACCCCTTCCATTATGATTTCTATGATTCCATTCTTTATCGAAAGTTTTTGAAGAAGAAGGAGCCACCGGTCCTTCAGATGAAGTGCATTGATGCATATTATCTTGGCAAGTACAAGGAACCCGAGCTGGAGCAGATGGTTCGAGATATACAATCAATGGGGTTGTCTTACCTGCTAGCGTTTTGGAAGAATTGGAACAATGAGCTGATTTGTCAGTTTTATGCTTCTTATCATCATGAGAGAGACCAGACCGGTGCTGTGGACATTATTCACTGGACGACGAAAGGCAAGCACTATAAGATGGACTTTGTCAATTTCTCTCGCCTTCTAGGTTTGGGTCACAGCGACCGGACTGCAAATCAGTTAACTGAGTATGAGGATCTTGCTTTGGAGGAATATCAACATATGTATCTTGAGGGCCACAGGGCTGATGGACAGACTATTTTTCTGAAGCCATATTACTATGTTCTGAACAACATCCTGAGACAGATATTGTATCCGAAGGTAGGTGACTCCACCTTTCTTCGTGATGATTCACAGAAGGTGCTTCAGCGATTTGGAGATGAGTTTGAGAAGTTCTCCATCAGCCGCTATATATGGTATAAGATTCATGATGCTTCTGAGGATCCGGTGAAGCACCTGCCCTATGCACCGTACATCATGCATATCATAGAGCATGTATCTGGCATCCGTTTTCCCTATGACTCTAAGCATAAGGTCCTCAAGATATCCAACAAGACCTCTATCATTGCTGCTAGAGAACTAAAAGAAAAAGCTGAGGCAGCCCGTGCTACAGGGAAAGGTCCTTCGGGTTCTCGCTCTCGCCGTGGTGCTGCCACCACTGCTGTTGCTCGGTCATCCAGTGACGAGCCCCTCTCTTCGTCCTCCTCCGGAAAGAAGCCCAGCAAGTTCAAGTTTCTAATGACCTACATGTTTGGACAGTGTTGTGCTAGTGCTCAGCGTGAGCACGACATTCAAGAGAGGCTATATCGATTGGAACAGCAAGCAGGAATTGTATCTTCTCCTCCGCCGCCATTTGTGCCTCCTCGTGATCCGTTGGCTTTATATGATGAGGCTTGTGCGGCGTACGACGATGATGCTTCTTCTCGCCCACATGGCAAAGGGAAAGCAACTGAAGACGATGAGGAATATCAAGAGGAAGAAGATGATGAAGACGACGACGATGGTGAGGAAGGTGACCAAGGCAATGATGATGACTCCGATGATGGGTAGTTGGTTTCTCATGCAGCCTACCCCTTTTGGCACTTGTTGACAAAGGGGGAGTGTTAGGCTTTGATTTATTGTAATAAGTTAGTTGGTCTTTATGTTTTTGAACTTTAAAACCTTTAGCGTGTATGAACTATGTCGTGTGGTGGCAACCGTGTGATGGACAACTATCTATTTATATGTGTGTGATGGATGATTGTAGGATAAGTTATGTTTTAATCTATCTTATTTGCTTGTGCTTATCTCTACTTGTCATGATGAATGTTTTTTTGTATGGCCATATGTTACTTCAAGTTTCTACTTTGAAATCTTGGCCATCATACTTCTTTTTACTTGTTGTGTGAAATAACATGTCATATTGCATCTCTTTTCACCGATACTTATTTGTTCACACATACTTGTTGCACCCCACGGATTGCAAAATTTAGGGGGAACTTTTGTCTTGGTGTATGCAATCATGTATACATGATTCCAATTGAAATTCAAATTCATGCATACATCAAGGGGGAGCTCTCTATAAATTTTGGGGTTCAAAAGTTTTAAAATCTTTCATTCTTATAAAAGCCTAAGTTGGTTGTCATCAATTACCAAAAAGGGAGAGATTGAAAGTGTATTTGCCCCCTATGTGGGTTTTGGTGTATTGATGACATCCAAATTAGGGACTAATGTGATCTTAATGAGATATGTTGCAGCTATTAGTCCCATAAAAGATTCAAAGAGTTGATAAAGATGAAATGGTATCCCTCAATTCTTGAAGTTATAAAGGCGGTCGAACTCAAAACTATCTCCAAAGGTTTTATTTTTGTTTTTGAGTTTAGGATCCGCCGCACTATAAAGAGGGATGCAAGTTTAGTTGGTCTGACGAAGATAGTGCTCAAGCATTTAAATAAAATCAAAAGAGAGTCACTCTAACACTTCACGCGCACTTAGAATATTTTTCTGTGACTTTCGGTGTCGAAAGTCCCGACGTAAGTCGGAACTTCCGACAGTCGGAAGTCCCGACCTAAGCCAGGAGTCTCGGCACCTGTGCTTCTGACTGCTCGTTGTCTGTGCTCGTCGGAAGTCCCGACGTTCGCCGGGAGTTCCGACACTGACCTAACCCTAGCCGGGAGTCCCGGCATCAGCGGTGCTGGCTATTTGTTTAACTGAGCTCGTCGAAAGTCCCGATGATCGTCGGGAGTTCCGATCGTCGGAAGTCCCGACGTTTGCCGGGAGTTCCGACACTGACTTTCTCCCGTGGACTTCTGACTCGTTGTGAACAGTGTTTTCTGTTGTAGTCGGAAGTCCCGGGATCTACGTCGGGACTTCCGACGTAGATCTGAACGGTTGGATTTTCACTTGGAGTATAAATACTCCTCTCTTCACTTCTAACCGTTACGGACTCATTTTCACAGTTGACTCACTTCGTGCTAAACAGCTCCCAAGCAACAAAAGCACCCCTCTCCTTCCTCCCCTGCTCTAATCTTTGATTCCCTTAGGTTTTGAGTGAAAGGATAGTGGATTAAGTGATAGCATCACTTTGGAAAGCTTGAGCACTTGATTTCTTCGTCAAGCCGGTTGATTTTGCGTCTATTACTCTTGGGGCTTTGCCCCTAGCCGGCTAGGCGTTGCCCTAGAGCTTCCATCTTGTGGAAGAGCCTTGGGAAGTTTGTATCACCCTTTGATTTCTTAGTGGAAAGCTCAAGTGACCATTGTGGTTGCTTTGAGAGAGGCAAGGAGGTGGAAAAGACTCCGACCTTAGTGGTCACCTCAACAACGAGGACGTAGGAGCTCCTTTGTGGGGTTGCCGAACCTCGGGATAAATCCTTGTGTCCCGTGTGCTTGTTGTTGTTGTTATTGTGATTACTTGAGATTACTTGTATGTGTTTGTCTTTGTCTCCAAAATCCCCATTTTAGGGTTTGGTCTCGATCTACCGTTTGGAGGCTTTACGGCGTCAAGGGAGTGACCCAACATCTTCACCAAACCATAAGGAAGTGAGGTTGTAAGATTATTTATTCGCAAAGTTAAATTTGGCACTGCTTTTCTAGTTCACGTAGGCGTCGGAACTGCTGACGTTTGCGTCGGAACTTCTGATAACGTCGGGAGTTTCGACCCAAACGTCGGGACTTCCGACAGTGGCTGACAGATTTGAACTTAGCATTTGCAGTAAATTTTTAGATACGCCTATTCACCCCCCTCTAAGCATTGTTAGATCCTTTCACCTAATCCATTACCATCAATAGTGAGGTTCGACTAGATCGATGCAGCTATAATGATAACAACAAACTAAATCCAAAGAATTCATAGAATCGACCATACTTCAACAGGTTCATGAGATCGTGTCATATCTGTGAAAACGCAGATGAATCGGCTAAAAGAGCCGATTCGAGTAGAAAAAGGATCATAGCATGTGAACAATAGACTATTCAACATGAGCAGACCTATCAACTCCTCAAATCTAACCTATCATCTTTAACAGTGGGGTTCGACCGGATCGATGGCAGCCATAATAAAGATAACAGATTCAATCTTTAAAGAAAACAGATCTACTCATATTTAACAGGATCATGAAAACACACTACGAACGTTAAAATGCGGGCGATCGGCTATTTAGCCAATGCAGGCACAACAAACAGCTAGGGTCATGCCTGGTCAAAAGCAAACCTACTAGCTAGCATCCTCCGATCTAGAGTACTACGGTCGACCGGATCGATGCAGCCGTGATAGCGAGCTATAGACCAGATTCAACTAGCTAGTAAGCCTTCTCAAGATCAAACATGCCTTGACCGCGTACTATGCATGATCAAGATCGAAGTAGAACAGCCGATAAAACATAACCCATCGTTTAAAGTAAGAACCATTGCAATGTAACAAGATAAATGAGGGATTAAAAGGATGTGAGGCCGATCTAGATCGATCTCGATCGGACAGGTTGATGTTGCTGAAAACAAATAACAATAAGAACATCAGCAAGATCGGTAACTTAATGAATCTACCCGAAGGATGCCACCCTTAAGTAGAGCCGATAACTTGACCTTAATCTAATCCGAGCAGTGGAAATCAACCGGATCGATGCAACCGTACTTGAACTAGACAAGGATCGATAACTAGCTTATACTAAAGCTCGCAGTGGAGGTCGAACTTAACCGATGCAGCCGTACAAACAGAAGTATAAGCCATGACGGTACTTACAGACAAGCCGGAGGTCGGCCGGACCGATGCAGCCCTACTTGTTGAAGAACTCGTCGGAATCTACTCTATTTCTACTCCTAAGGGTTGGCACGGAGCCAAAAAAAAGTAACTTGTATTGATTGATTGGCTGTCCTTTTTACAATGGCCATGGTCCAATATTTATACCCGGAGCATAAGCATGAATCCTACACAAGTACGACTCATTATAATCTTTGGTATAAAGAAAATATTCCTAACTTAAGATAACTTGGACCCTAATCTTTCCCCTTTTTGTAGTGTCCGACATATATTTTTCGACACCAACCGTAGCTCATTATCGTTATCTGCTGATGTCATTCGAAGAAAGACGATTCCAGTGTCGCATCTGAATTAGCTGATATCGATTCTTATACAATCGATTCTTTGATTGACACAATCTTGGAAGCTTCAAGTTCCCGCGTTCTTCTTCCCAAATTTTGGTGTAAACATAAATCCATTGATTTCCCCATCAATCCTTGAGGGATAAGGGTTCAAAACTCGATTAGAGAGCAGCTCCATTGAGTCTCAAACTCTAAAGAGCACTTGGTTCACCTTTTAGTCGGCGGTTGTATTTGTTACTCTTGGAGCTTGGCTCCTAGCCGGCTAGAGCGTTGCCCGCGGAGCTTGCCAACTTGTGTGGCAGCCCCAGGAGGTTTGTAACCATCTCTTGAAGCTAGTAAACTCAACCCTCATCTCAAGAGTTAAGTCTCTTGACTTGAGAACGAGGAAGTGCTGGAAAGCTCTAAGCCTTAGTGGCTAATCTCAACAACGTGGAGGTAGGCAAGCCTTGGTGGCGAGCCGAACCACGGAATAAATCATTGTGTTGTGCTTGATTTACATTACTTGCATGACATATTGTCGATTGAGGTGATTTCTAGAGTTTGAGGCTGATCAACTTGTGTGTGGTGTTCCCACCACTTTCAGCTGTCGATATGTGATCTACTACCCTGCAGGAAGCTAAGAAATCTACCCAATCTAAATTTTGTTGGGTAGATTTTGAACTGTGAACTAATATCTCCTACAGGTGCGGCAGTGCCGCGGATAAATTTGACTTTGATTTGAGTTGAATTTTTATAGACCTATTCACCCCTTTTAGACGTTACAGAGATCCTACATATATGAATATTACATAAACAACAACACGAAAAAATCGTGGGAGGCTCACAGGAACATTATAAAATACATTATGTATGGAAAGAAAGAAAGAAAGAATATGAAATAAAAAGGAAGGAAAAATGAGAAATAAAATAAAAATAAAATAAAGACCCACGTAATGTTGAAAAGTGAAACACAAAAGAGAAAGGAAATAGAAATAGAAATAGAGAGAAGAAAAGAAAAACAACAAAGAGGAGGAATTCTTATGATGGGTCTAAAACATGCATTCTAGATGGGCTTTCTTGGTTTTTTTTAAGGTGGTTACAGAATCATTTTTATGGACAAAATGGATCAAAGTCAACGACTGAGCCGATTTATCTTGGGGCGCTTCGGGGCCGACCAGGGTGGCGTCTTGCACTACGCCGACCACCAGCTCCCAGTTTCCCCGTGCCCACCCTCCCAATACAACGATCCAAATTTGCTGATGGCAGCGCACGAAAAATATTTTTGGACGGTATGGTGCAGGGTGAGGCCTGGCCGTCGCGAAGGGAGCTAGCGCAGGGGCGGTGTTGCGAGGCCGTGCAGCGTGGCCGTCGCCGTGGCGGCCATCGTGCCGTCGTTCCTCGCGGCGCCGGGCCTCGTGCTGCTGTTGGAGCTTGCCGTCCCGTGGCCGGCTCCTAGCTGCGCAGCCTTCCTCCCGCTATGCGTGTTCCTCGGTGTCGCGCTCTCGGTGAAGGCGCTGCCCGTGCTCGCCTGCATCTAGCTCGGACTCGTCGTCGGCATGCCGTTCAGGGCGCGGGCCCAAGGGCACCCCGCTCGCCTTGGTCTACATCCTCGCGTCGGGGGCCGCCTTCGGCGTTGTCGTGGCCTGCGCCCTGGTCGCAGGTGCGGTATAGGCGGGCGCTCGCAGCGCAGCGCCGTACCTGCAACAGCAGCTCCTCATCCCGCCCGGGATTCGCGGCGCAGCGAAGACCTTGCGGCAACCCGGCGAAGACCGCGGCCGGGGTCACTGACAGCTTGCGCCGTGCACATACACCTCGACGAATGACGACTGGATGGTCTCTCTTGAGAAGGCGAACACCTGTTCCCAGTTGTGCGAAGGGACGGCCGGCGTCACGCCGCGGTAGTTGCTGAGCTTGACCTCCCGCTCGATGTCGCCCGAGGGGTGGACACCGTCGTAGGAGCTGCCGAGGCCACCGTCTCCGATGCGGTGGACGCCGCGTGGGCCCTCGACAAGTGCGGCGCCGAGGCGTCCGAGCCGCTCGTGGTGGCCGCGCTGGCCCACCGCCGGGAACGTCGCCTCGTCGATGCCCCGCTGGCCCGCTCCATGTCATGGCCGTGGCGCGGCGGTGGACACAGGCATGGACGTGCAGGTGCAGAAGTAGATGGCGAGCGCGACGGTGGTGATCACGAGGAGGATCGCTGGACACGACGACGCGCCGAGGCGAACCCGCTGATGCCGCTGGACACGAATATGCGCATGGCGCTGCCGCCGCCCGGAGGCGATCTCGTTGCTGTTTTTTTTTTCAGATTTTTTTATTTGTCACCAGAAATGTTATTGTCATGTTTTTTATTTTCAGATTTTTTTTATTTTTTAAGATTTTGTTGAATTATGTGAGATGGATTGTAAATTTGTGCAAGTTTGAGATGCAAGTTAACGTGAGTGAGATAATCTGCTAGCTATCTTCTCGGTCTTCTACTCTTCTGGCTGGTGGACTGCGTGGAGGGCTCACAGGTCAGTGGCCTAAGGCATGCAGGGCTCACATGTCAGTGGCATGCTCATAGCAGCCGGAGTCCACGTTCAGGTCCTGCAGAAGTCAGTGGCACAAGAGGAACGACAAACTTTTGCGTGGTGCTTAGACCTAAGGTCAGTTTGGACTTTCTATGCAGTAGTTTGACATCGTTAGAGATAAAAGTGGATGGAATGATTTGGAAGACAAAAAAAAGCTTACGTGCATAGCACCTAGGTACGCCCGAACTTTTTAGTGACCTGTTAGTAAGGGCCATTTTTTTAATGGTACACAGGTAAAATTCTCATAAAAAAGAATGTAATAAAAAAATACATAGAACATCATACGAATACTACTAGAACAACATAAAATATATCATAGAGTACTACATGAATACTCAAACATAATCGTGGAATATAGTGGACATCACAAAAATATACTATAGAACATCACATGTATACACCGTGAACATCAAGACAAAACATCTGGAGAAACATAAATAATAAAAAGGAAAAAATTAATAAAAGGATATAAAAAAGAACATTACATAAATACTACTTGAACAATCTAAAATATATCGCAGAACATTTTACAAGTATTATGTGAATATCAAAGATATCCATCCTACATGAACATATGAAGACACACCATAGAACATCACATGAATACTAAGCAAACATTATATGTATCTCATAGAATACATAGATTTAAAAAATTAAAGATGACACTAGATAGAAGAACTAACTGCACTAATAAAATAGATAAGAAGAAAAGAGAAACAAAAAAGGATAAAGAAAATGAAAAGAACAAAAATCCAAATAAATAGAAGAAAGAAAAAAGAGATTAAAAGATATGAACCTCTCATGGAATAAAATAAACAAATCAAAAATAAATCAAAAATAAAAAAACAAAGAGACGAAAATGAAACTAATAAAAAATAAAGTAAAATTAGAAAACCACAAAAGAAAAGGAAAAAGATTCAGTGGAAAATAATTAATTAGAGAAAATAAAGAAGTCATAAAATAAAACTATAAATATAAATAAAAATGAAAAGAAAAAAACTGCAGAGAAAAAAAGGAAAAAGAATGGGAAAAGGAAATAGAAAAAAAAAGGAAAAGCACGCTACATATAACTCCCGATTGTCCCTCGCGTGTGGGCCGGCGCTCTAAGTAGGCTTGCCCCCTCGCTCAATTACGTGGTTGGGCCAGATGATTTCCGATTTATCTTGCAGGCCGTAACGACTACAGCCCACGTCTGGACCCTTGAGCAACAGCAACCGCGATCCCGTTTCGCCTCGCCGCCACCGCCTCGCCCCCAAGTCCCAAACCCTCCTCCCCGCGCCGCTGTACCTCCGCCGCCAATTCGTCACCATGTCGAGGATGATGGAAGTATCCAGGGCCGCGGATCTGGGCTCGACGATCTGTTCGAGGCGGGCCCGCTCCTTCATCGCCTCCAGCAGGCTTGCGGAAGTCGGCGGGACTGGGAGGTCGATGAAGACTCGTTGGCTGCACTTCTGGAGGCCAGCAAGTACCACGATAAGCTGGATCTCCTCGAGTTACGACTTGGTGTTTTGAGGCTGGAGGTCCTCCACATTGAAGATGGTATCGCAGTTAGGAACTTGAGGCGGGAGATCGTCGCCGAGGAACACCCCATCTCCATCACCTCTCAGCTGCTTGACACCATCACCGTCGAGGTGCAGGAAATCGAGAGGATCGCCAATGTCCTTGGCTTTACTGGATCTTTAGCTGTGGATGACTCAGGGAGTACAGAGAACGACATCCATTGCTTCTTCGCAGATGGAGTCAGCACAGGGCATGCCGAGGTCCATGGAGATGACAAGGAAGATGCAGGACCAGAAGGGATGCCTATGACAGATTGCGTGGTCGACCTTGGGATAGCAAGGGGGAGGCCTTCTGCGTTGGCAACAACAATACACCTTTGGATCCAGAAGTCAAGAAGATGATAAAGGTTGTGGTTGTTTGGCACTACGTCAAATATCATTTCGAGAGGTGTCTACAGTGCATTTGTAGGGGCGGTTCGGCCAGCCACCCCTACGCAAGGGTCTCTACAAATCATGTATTTGTAGGGCAACAAATCGATTTGTAGGGGCGGTTGGTATTGTAGCCGCCTCTACAAATCAATTTATAGGGGCAGTCTGGGAACACCAGCTGCCCCTACAAATCGATTTGTAGGGACGGCTACAGTACCAACCAACCCTACAAATCATTTTTCCACCAAAAAAAAATTAAATTTACAATTCAAATTCATGGTACCTATACTTGCAAAGTGACTAAGTACATGCTTCAGTCGACAGTCCAATACACAATGACAGAAAAAACCAAATACCTAAGTAGATCTTCATGGTACCCAAGTTAATATAATACTCTCATGGATATAATTTAAATACAATCAGAAAGTTCATTTAACTTTAATATAATATGAACTTGTGCAATATTTGAGAAAATAATAGCAACTATGCATAAGAGAATAATACTTGGGCGCTGCACAAGTTGTGCTATGGGGAACTTGTCGTCGCTGGCCTGCTCTTCCGATTCGGGTCTCTAGGTCCTGAGAGCAGGCGTGCTGCCGTAGGATTAGGATCAGCGATCACCTTGTTGCGGCCCTGACGGCAGCGGTCCTGAGAACACAACAGAACTTTGCTTAAAAAGGACCAAATCAATAATTTACAAAGCTCCAGTATTCAATCAATAATAGTATGAAAAGTAGGCTGCATGCTTCTAACATCTGAGATTGTCATAACATGGTCTGCACAGTGGGGATGCACACTGCCGTTAACTTACTAATCTGTCAACTACTTCTATTTTCATTATCAGGAATTTTAGAAAACATAGCCATGGTCAAAGCTAACTTAAACAGGAGCATGTGGGAGCAAGGTAACTGCAGATATGTTTAATCAAGTCTGCTACACATTCAAGTCTGCAGATATCTTTTATTTGCAAGGTACTGATTCAGTTTAGACTAAATAATGACTGTGTTCAGGTAAAAGGAATGAACAACAACAACAACATAGTCGAGTACATGCAAAGTGACTCAGGAGTGCACATCTATGATGATTCAGCACGTTGAGCACATTCAAAATCACAGTAAGGCATATATTGGCCATTCAAGTACATGCTAAGCCGACAGTCCAATACACAATGACAGAAAAACCATCAAATAGTCGAAGTTCAAGAAAGTTATTGCGCTTGGTTAACAGCAACAATCAACAGATCAGAAAAGAAACTATAGCTTCAACTAGCATATCATTTATAGCCCTCTTGACGGACATTTTCTGCACAGTACCATTCATACAAGATTCACATGGTTGCTGAAATCCAAACTAGGAATGTTGTACACACACAACAATAAAGCACATTGAGAAAAACAGGTAGGAAGAACATACTTTCCAGAAGTGTTGTCAAATTGAGCAAGATAATCCTGTGAACAAAGATAAATTTGAACTAGTTAACATTAATGCACCTAATAAAAACTACATCAGTTTATTGATGTTATACATACAAGGAGATAGCTGAGAGAATTATGGCTAACAAGACAAGGAATGCAACTTAGACTTGAGAATGCACCATGAGAGTATGTATCTAATCATGTTGTAGTCAAACATTTCATTTGAGCACAGAACACCTCAGTCAACAACTCAACATAATAACAAGGGTCATACAGTTCAACATAATAACAAGGGTCATACAGTGTCTTAGATAAACTATCGTTCTCCTCAGATAAACTAGATATCAAATTATTACTAGCAGCTTTAATAAGCATCCTGGTGAAAATATCTGCAACTAGATTAAAGAACAAAGGGGAGAGAGGGTCTCCTTGCCTGACGTGGATCTTCCTGAAGGCCTTGCGCAGGCGGTACGGGACGTGGATCACAACAGCCTTCTTGCTCCCGGCAACATCCATTTGGCTGCAAAGTCACAACAAGCATCGTCGGCCAATGTCCAAACCAGTTTGGGTGCTCGGTTTCGCACAGCAGGAAGGGAAACGAAGGGGCCGGCATACCTGATTTGTAGGAAAAGGGTCTCCTCCAACAGCTCTAATTTGTAGTGTACCTGCATTGAAAAAAGAAATAAAACATGGAATTTTAAGGTCTTACAGAGCATATGAATAATACTAAATCGAAAGCTTTAGACGTTTGCTTAAAATCCCCACCTCACAGGACTTCAATATACAAGTTTGAAGTCCATGGGTGCCCTTTCACACTTCACAGGTCAGATATTTGAATGGCCATATTTACCACAAGTTGCAGCAACATGCATCCAAGAATTGTCAATTTCACAGCAAAAACATAGTGCATCACATTCAAATATATAAAAACTTATATGCTACGTGCAAATAAAATCTGAATTCTCTTTCACACTGATGAAATGTCTCAATTGGCGTATTTACCATAAGAAGCAGCAGCGTCTATCAGGAAATTATCTAACTGGCAGCAAAAGACAGAGACTGTAAACATGTTCAAATGGAAGATTAGGCTGGTGGTGTAGTACCTTGTGAAGATAGAACTTGAAATGTTTTCCTGCAATCCATGAAATGTTTTCCGTAGATGAATTGAGACAGCATGAAGGCAAATAAAAACATGCATGTGTTTAAGGAGAATCTATTTATGTGGAATTGCAAATGAGCAAAAATATCACCAAATAAACTCAGGTTTCGTACTTCTACATTGATGTGCCATATTTTAGCATGTGAACCAAATGAACTTACCACCTAAATGTCACAAAGTCATTTAAGTAACTAATCATGAGGACTCAGGACCACTGTATAGTAGTGGATGGAGTTAAAATGTCAGGTACAAAATTGCTATTCAGAGGGTGTTCATCGGCAACTATTCCCCAGGTGTACGTGCAGGCAATATATAACACACGATTTCCAACACAAATCACAGGAAAACAAAGATAGCCATGCAAAAGTCACATACCCAACCTTCCATCTTCGTCATGGCATCCTCCAAACCACATTCACCAACGCCTCACCCACCTGGCTGCACCTGCACATTCACAAAATAAGATTTGACCCATATAATGCACAAGTGATGACTTGGTTACAACACTATATTAGCAAGCCCATCTACAAACCTGCTCTCCTCGACAAGATGCGGAATGTAAACGCATGTGAACTTGCCTTCTTTGGAAGCATCGGTCTTCTGGGCCTTAGGTTGTAGCGCGGACCTTCCAGAGGTGAGCACGAGGAGGAGGACGAAAGTGCCTGTGTTGGGAACGAGGAGCAGCACCAAAGGAGGAGGTCTTTGACGGCCAGATCCGAAGGGGGGAGAGACGGAAAAGGCGATGACAGCGAGGAAATACCTCGGAGAAACCAGCGGCGCCGCCAATCAACGACGGCTCAACGGCGGGGACAGGCGACGGGTCGAGGGGGGGGGCAGCGCGGATCCAGACGTTTGCGGTCGATTGACGGCCGAAGGGTGTCCGGTTCGGGAGGTGGAGGCGTTGGGGGTGGCGGGGAGCAGTGGATGGAGACGCGCAGCGCCGCAAGAGTGGAACCCTACCGGGTGAGCGAATGGGAGAGAGGGAGACAACACAGCGCCGTCGGGGGCAAGAGTGGAACCCTACCGGGCGAGCGAATGGTATTTATTCGTGGGAATATCTGTAGGGCCGGTCGGTTATCGAGCCGCCCTATAAATCTCAACATTGGGGGCGGTTGGTGAGTGAGCCACCCCTACAAATCCGATCCATTTGTAGGGGCGGCTCGTATCACCAGCCGTCCCTGCTGTTTCATTTGTAGGGACGGCTGGTGTCTGGGCACCCGAGCACACCACTGTAGGGGCGGCTCCATCACCAGCCGCCCCTACAAAAATTTCGAACCGTTGCTAAAAATCGTTTTTACGTAGTGTGGAAGATTGAGCATCTATGTCAGGTTTTGCACAAGACCAAGAGAAGACAATTCTGTTGGCCCACACAGGATCACCGGCTTAGGTGAGTCGACCACTCACTAGTCTTACCGACCACGATGGACGTTATCCGACCACACACTATGACTGGAGGTAAAAGAAGAGGAAGAACAGAGCATACACACACAGCAGAGACACCAGCGTTGGCTGGAGCCCTGTATAGGAGATGGCAAATCTGAACTCTCTTTGTTGAGTTGCAGTGGCAAACTATATATACAACTCTATCCATCTAGTCTAGTACAGCTGCCATGCTGCTACAGCTACTAGATAACACAGCAGGGCTGACTCTGGCGTCGGCCCCTGCATGTGTCTACCGTGCGGCAGGTGAGCCATTCGGTGCCTGCCTCTACAGTGCTACAGTACCACAACAAGGAGCCTTTACAGCACTGCCTTCACTTGCCGTGCGTTTATACATGGATGCAGCAGTATTATCTAACAATCTTCCCCTAATCCTACTGCTAACCCTATAACCCCCTCCATGCCGATCATCTTCTTCAGCTCCGTGAGTCAAAGGCGTCTGAGCGGCTTGGTGAGGACGTCTGCGAGTTGACGACCAGTTTCGATGAACTTGATGACGATCTACCCTCCATCGACACAGTCCCTGAGGTAGTGGAACTTCACATCGATGTGTTTGCTCTGGTCGTGTAAAACCATATTCTTTGTGAGGGCGATGGCGGGCTGGTTGTCCACCATCAGTGCTGGTGGGTGAGCTTCCACGCCGGTTAGCTCGCCTAGCAGCTGGAGCAGCCACACAACTTGGCACGCCGCTGTGGTGGTCGCTACGTACTCTGCCTCGCACGTAGAAAGTGCCACCACCTTCTGTTTCAGCGACAGCCATGAAATTGGAGCCGACCCGAGGAAGACGAACACGCCAGAGGTGTTCCGCCGTCCGTCGATGTCCCCCGCCATGTCTGCATCGCTGAAGACAGTGAGCTACAGCCTACTTTCGCCGTTCTTGGGGAAGACGATCCCCTGATCCACCGTCCCCTTGATATAGCGCAATAGCCACTTCACTGTAGCCCAGTGATCCTCTCTGGGATCCTCCATGAAGTGACTGACGTAGCCCACGGTGAACGTAATGTCCGGCCTCGTGTGAACTAGGTAGTGCAGACCACCGACGATGCTCCGGTAGAGTGTTGCATCCATCTTCGCCACGGTGCTGGCCTTCGTCAGCTTCAGCCGCTCCTCCATCGGAGTCACGCATGGCTTGCACTCAGCCATGCCTCTCCGCTCCAACAGCTTCGAGGCGTACGCGCTCTGACCAAGCGTGAGTGTCTCCCTTCCCTGTCTCACCTCGATGCCGAGGTAGTAGGTGAGCGCCCCGAGATCGCTCATTCGAAAACGAGCTGCCATCTCGCGCTTGAAGCTGTTGATGTCCTCCGCACGCGCGCCAGTGACGATCAAGTCATCCACATACACGCCGACGACAAGCTCCTCCTTCCCCCGTCACCGCCTGTAGACCACGTGCTCGGTTGCGCACCTCTTGAACCCAAGCTCGCCCAGCGTGGCATCAAGCTTGGTGTTCCACGCTCGTGGGGCTTGCCGCAGCCCATAGAGTGCCTTGCACAGTCGGAGCACCCTGTGCTCCGCTCCCTTGATGGCGAAACCTAGAGGTTGCCTGACGAAGACTGTCTCCGTCAGCTCGCCATTGAGGAAGGCCGATTTAACGTCCAAGTGATGGATGCGCCAGTCCTTTGCTGCTGCCAAAGCCAGTAGCAAACGGATAGACTCCATGCACGCTACTGGCGCAAAGACTTCCTCGAAGTCGATGCCCTCACGCTGTACAAAGCCTCGGGCTACGAGGCGCGCCTTGTGCTTGACAACGGCGCCGTGCTCGTCCCGCTTGACCTTGTATACCCACTTCAGGCTGATCGGATGACATCCTAGAGGTGGATCGATGAGCTCCCAAGTCTCATTTTCCTCGATCGCCTTCATCTCCTCCAGCATCGCCCGTCGCCAATTTCCATCACGCTCGGCTAGCGCGAACGTGGGTGGTTCCTCTGCACTGACAAGTAGTAGCTCTGCGTCATTGAGCAGCCTACCCACTAGGCCTAAGGGACCTGTGCCGTCGACGATGTTGTCTAGCCTATGAAACTGCACCTCCTCACATTCGTGGAAGGCATCCATGAACTCAGTGATGCCACTTGGAGGTGAGGCGAACTCGATCAATGTTGATGGAGCTCCCTATTCTGCTGGAGTGCTCGGCTCAGCACCTGGAGTGCTCGGCACCCTTGATGTAGTGCTTGGCACTACTCTTGGACAGCTCATCACAACTCCTGCAGTGCTCGGCACTACTATAGGATTGCTCAGCCTCAGTCTTGGAGTGGTCGGCACCACTGCAAGACCTCTTGGCTTCACTACAGGAGTGCTCGGCACCCGTCCTAGAGTGGTCGCCACCACTGCAGAACCTCCCGGCACCACTCCTGGCGTGCTCGGCATCCCTCTAAAAGTGTTCGGCACTCCTCCCGGAGTGCTCGGCATCCCTCCCGAAGTGCTCGGCACTGCCCCAGGAGTGCTCAGCTTTGTTGTTGGAGTGCTTGGCGCCCCTCCTAGAGTGCTCGGCACCTCTTCCCTAGCGTCTCCACTCCCGTGGATGACCAAGTGCTCAACGACGAAGGTGCTGGTGAAGCTGCCAACTTCCCCCGTGCTCGTACTGCTCCAGTCCAAAGTCGCCTTCTCGTCGAACACACGTCGCGCGAGACAAGTACCTTATCTCCACGAGGGTCGTAGAGCCGGTACGCCTTGGTACCCTCTGCGTAGCCTAGGAACACCATGGGTGTGCTCCTGTCCTCTAGCTTGGTGAGGTTCAGCTTCGTCTTCTTGATGTGGCTGATGCAGCCGAATGTCTGGAGGAAGGACACGCTCGGCTTCCTCCCATACCAAGCCTCAAATGGTGTCTTGCCCATCAGGGCCTTGGTGAGAGCGCGGTTGAGGATGAACACCGCCGTGGTCACCGCCTCACCAAGAACCTTGCCAGCATTCCCCTGGCCTTCATCATGGATCGAGCCATGCCGACCACCGTCTGGTTCCGTCGCTCTACCATGCCATTCTACTGTGGTGAATATGGCGCAGTGTGGTGTCACACCACACCCTGATCCACGCAGTACGTAGCGAACTCCACCGAAGTGAATTTGCCGCCCCGATTATTCCTCAGCACGCGGAGCTTCTTGCCGCTCTCAGCCTCCGCACGCGTCTTGAACTTCTTGATTGCCGCCGCCGCTTCGTCCTTGCTTGTCAGGAGTTGCAGCCACATGTAGCGACTGCAATCATCCAGGAGCAGGAGGAAGTACCGTCGACCACCATTTGTGGCTGGCGTGATCGGCTTGTAGAGATCGCTGTGGACGAGCTCGAGAGCGTTCGACGCTCGATACTTGGTCGCCTTTGGGAATGGCAGCCTCCTTTGCTTCCCGACCAGGCAGCTGTCACACAGCTCGCCTCCGTGCTTGATGTGGGGTAGCCCTCGGACCATCTTCTCCAGCTGACCAAGCACGTCGAAGCTAAGATGTCCAAACCGGGCATGCCACAGCCACGACTCCTTAGTGTGCCTTGCCGCCAGACACACCGGCTGCTCTACCTTCAGGTCGAGTAGGTACAATCGGTTCTGAGACCTCTTCACCTTGGCAAGAAGTCTCTGCTCTCAGTCCCTGATCCTAAGGACACCATCCTCGATCAGTACTTCGCTCCCACGCTCATCCAGCTGGCCAATGCTGATGATGCTAGAATGCAGTTGCGGGATGTAATATACATCCATTAACGCGCGGTGCTCCCCGTTCTGGCACCTAATGATGATGGTGCCGCGTCCTCGGATTGCCACCCTTGAGCCGTGAAAGGATCAAGATGCCCAAGAGGGGGGGGGTGAATTGGGCTAATTCTAAAATTCTTTGCAATAATTAAACCCTACACTTAGCCCACTTCACCCCTTGTGCCTAGAAAGTGTTTCTAATGTTCTGCCGCACAAAAGTTTAGCACCCTAAGTTCCAATCCTACTCTAGCATGGCAATTCTATGAATGTAAAGACAAGAATTGAATTGCTCAAATGTAAATACTCAAAGTAAAGAGAGGAGAAGGAACGCGGTGATGTTTTGCCAAGGTATCGGAGAGTCGCCACTCCCCACTAGTCCTCATTGGAGCACCCACGCAAGGGTGTAGCTCCCCCTTGATCCACACAAGGATCAAGTGCTCTCTATGAGTTGATGATTCGACACTCCGTCGCGGTGAATCACCCACAACCGC
This sequence comes from Miscanthus lutarioriparius, assembly GCA_904845875.1. NCBI lineage: Eukaryota > Viridiplantae > Streptophyta > Magnoliopsida > Poales > Poaceae > Miscanthus > Miscanthus lutarioriparius. The sequence continues at coordinate 54,129,132 of CAJGYO010000010.1, forward strand.
TCACAACTTGAGTTGGGTCATCCACAAGCTCTTCGGATGTTCACCAAGCTCCCAATCACCACCAAGCCGTCTAGGTGATGGCGATCACCAAGAGTAACAAGCATGAACTCTCACTTGACCACGAAAAGCCTAATGAGAAGGGTGGATGCACACTTTGCTACTCTTGCTTTCACTAATGAGGCCTCTCTCTTGGATTCTCAAATCCCAATCACCTCCCTAGGACCTTGCTCTCCTTGGCACTCTCAAGGGTGTTTCTCAGCTGTTGAAATGAGCAAAAGTACCCCCTCACACGAATGGAGGAAGTATTTATACACCCACATTCAAAACGAACCGTTATGTGCCTTTGTGGGGTGACCGGACTCTCCGGTCAAGATGACCGGACGCTCTGGTCAGTTCTCCCCGAAACCGAGCAATTAAGTGGTGACTGAACGCTGAGCAGCGTCCGGTCAGCACTGACCGGACGCGTCCGGTCGTGAAAACCGCTCTCTGGAACCTTACTGGAGTTGACCGGACGCTGGCACCCAGCATTTGGTCGCTTTTCACTTCAGCGTCCGGTCGCACCAGGCGACTTCACCTTGATCAAATAAGCTGACCGGACTCTGCATCAGCGTCCGGTCACACCGGAACCAGCGTTCGGTCAACATTTAACCCTCCATTCACTTCCAACTCGCAATCATATGTGAATGAAGTTTGCTCCAATTGATCTAAGGGCTGTTTAGGAGCTACCTAGTGCTAGATTAGACAAGTGTGCACCACACCTAACCCACTAGACTCACCTAGGTCAAGCTACCCGTTCATACCCCCCTTAATAGTATGGCCAAAGGAAAAACAAAGTCCTAAACTACTCTAAGTGTCTCTTCAATATCAAACGACACTTAGAACTAGTCCATTCTTTGAAAACCGAAATGATTTCCACCGTAGGGGCATGACAACCATGATTGCCCAATCAATTGCCATTACCATGACCTAACTTAATTACATCTGCAAAACACACGTTAGTCACAGTAATATTGTAGTCATTATTCACCGAAACCCAACTAGGGGCCTAGATGCTTTCAATCCCCCCCTTTTTGGTGATTGATGACAATACCACCTTGAGTATGTAAAAGGGATGAGGTTTTCAACATGCTTGGTTCATATAAGCTTGTGACAATAAGAACAAAGGAGTTAGGCAAGCTTATTTGACCCAAGCCAACATGGTGTACTCAATAGATATGAAATAAGCATGAGTACAAGAAATAAAGCTCATTTGCATCGGAGTAAAAACGCTGAAGCAAGGCAAATGAGCATAACCAAGTGACATGACATATATAAAAATCAAAGTAGAGAGCACATATGTCACATATCACATAAATATCACGATTACGATCACACTTATGTAGTTCGATGCATAAAAGTAAACATGAATGCAGAATAAGTATCACACATAAAAATCCAAATGTAATAACTAAGCTCCCCCTAGATATATCGCTCCCTAAGTCTATCATACTCGATCCCTCTCCCCCTTTGGCGTCAAACACCAAAACCTAAGGGTCGGTTGGTGGGGCTGCAGCGGACGAGTTGGGCGCTGAGGTGCGATGAGCGATCTGGAACTGGGTGCCATCATCATCTGATCCTAAGCTCTGAGCTGTATGACCCTCTATCGCTGGAAGTGATGCTGAAGCGGTCTGGGTCAGATCTAGAACTGGCGCTGCCTGCTTTGATGATGCAACTGAAGATGGGAGCATCTCTGTAGTCCTAGTAATAGGAGCAACTATGGAAGGACCAGGGACATGTACCTCTGGCAGTGTAGGCTGCCCTGTGAACTCACTGAATGAAGCACCAAGGCTCCTGGAAACTAGGGTGAGCACTGACGAACTCTAAGGTGGAGTGAAGCCCGTATGAAGAGGTGTGAACTGCGGGGCTGGCACTGGTGAGGCAAACCACTGGGACACCTGCTCTGTAGGTGAAGGAAACTGTGGCGCTAGCTGTCCCTGACTTTGAAGCCCACTGGGCTATAAAGATGGAGTCGTGGTAGTGGTGGCAGGTTGACCAAGCTGAGGTGTAGGCTATGACGTTGGAGCCCCAATAGCAGTAACCACATGCTGCATGAACCCAAGTAACTGCTGCTGCATCAGAAGCTGCTGCTGCTGCATGGCCTGCTGCTGTCGCTGGAACTCATCCTGTCTGCAATGAACTTGTGCTAGAGCAGCTGCTGTCTCCTAGGCCTGGTGAACCTGATCCTACCTCATCCGCTCAAGTATAGCAAGTAGAGCGGGGTCTGTCTGTGGTGCAGGTGGAGCTGAACTGGAGCTACCGGCCTCACTGTCATGTCGTCGTGGAGGCATCCGAGGGATATCCTGATAATCATCATCTGTACTATCGCTGGGGTCGCTCTCGACCATACCCTTATGCTGAGCATCTAGCTCCTCCTCCTCTATAGCTGCTACGCCCCTGATGATATCATCCTGCTGGGCTACAGTCTCTGGCACCTCTAGGCGACAGCGCGGCTGGCTAGGTGTCCTCACTGCACTGTGGCGGAGCATCTGAGTCATGTTATATGCAGGGAACTCTGTAGTAGCACCACTATACTCTGCCAACATCCCAGGAGGCCTCACTGTAACTGCTCTATGAATAAGAAATGTAATCCAGTGAGCATAGGGCAACTGACGGTGACCTCTGAACCCCTCTGCAAGAGTATCCTCCATCTCTGATAGAATAAGATCCCATATATCAAATACTATCTTCTGGATCAGGGAGTTCAGTAGCCACAACTGAATGCGAGTCAGCCCCTCGCGATATCCCATCCTCAGTAGCAAGGTCCTGCTCATAGTAGCATCAAGTAGTTTGGTAGTAGGAGTAAGATCCCTGGGTGTCCTGCTCGACCCCTCGCCGAACAGCTCTGTGAAGCAAGGTCTAATGAGATATGTGGGAGGTACAAGACCGCCGTGAGGGCATCTAGGAGGCTCTGTCTGACCATAGCACACCTCATGAAGCCAGATGGGTTGCTCCTGAAGCCTGAGAATCTCTCTGACCCTAAAGCTCATCAGCCTGTAGTCATGGCCTTTGAATGCAAAGTGAATGAATCTGTGCTGTGGGTCAATCCAAAGTGTAGCATAGAACTCATGGACCCAAGATGGTACATATCTGCCTATCCGTCCAAGTAAATCTGTCAGCCCTGGTAGGTAAGATAGATGAGGGTGAATCTGCTCTCCAGCTGCTGCTACAATGGCCTTAATAGAACAGACCCTCTGAGACCTGAATGATGCCCCACTATTAAGATATGCATTATAAAAATCTTCCTGCAGTGGTGTATAGAAGCCCTCTGAAGCACGCTCATCCCTCCTTGATGGGAACCAGTCCTCGAATGGCATGAACCTGAGCTGCTGCACCTGCTTGGCCATGGCAGCCCTCAAATCTAGATGAGTCACTAGAGGCGGACCCTGTGGTTTGGGAGGTGGACGAGAACCCCTCCGCTGTGTCTCTGGCCTTGGTGTCACCTGGGTACGGGTACGACTAGAGCGGCGAAGCTGTGGCTAAGATGCCAACTCTGTCTCCTCTGTCTGCTAGGTGCCCTCTGACTGCTCTACTGGCTGTGTCTACTGCTATGGCTCCTCCTGAGGCTGACTCTCCTCCAAAATGACACGCCGTCCCTCAAGCATGACAGTCCCAGCTGGACTACCATGACGACGCTCAACATGCTAGACAACGGCCCTCTGAGCTGGTGAAAGCTGATCTGCAATGACCACACCACTCCAAGCACCTCCTCTCTCTGCACGCTCTGTAGTGGCTGCAACTGTGGCTGCTCTCTAAGTATCAGCATCTGCATACTTCCTCTTCTTTGTCGCTAGCTTCTTTCCTTTGCCTTTCACATCAGTAGGCAGGCGAGGCGGGGGCCTCGGATCCTCATCACCTGGACCACCTCCGGCGTTCTTAACACGAGCCATCTGAAACGAACTACTGCCTCGGACAAGAAACGACTGTCACTGACACTTCCGAGGCTTGACCTCGATCCGTACTCGTGAGCTTAGCCCCGAGTTGACTGACAACTGCCAATGAGACCTCAACAACACCGACTTGTTGCACGATGGAATAGATCAGATATATATGAATAATTTAAATAAACATCTAGAGATACGAAACCCTAAGAGAGCAAGCAATAGATACGAAATTAGAAATGAGGGCTTGCTACCTAACAAACCGGTGAACCGAAGAGAAGAGGAACGACACGCGGGGAACCACCGAATCGACAGTTAGGGTTAGGGTTGGCAAAGCGCAGTAGATTGGCCATGGAGAATGCAATGGCAGCGCAATGTGGCTTGGGCACGTGGAACAGAGGCACTGGCGCAGTGGTTGCTGGCACGACGGCGGTGCTGGAGCAGGGCACGGGCACGGCAGCGTGGGAGCGATGTGGGCGAGGCGTGGGCAGGCGACGTGCGGGTGCGGAAGCAGGGGCACGGGCGAGCTGTGCTGGCGCGGGTGCTGGAGCTTGCGGTGACGCGAGAGCTGCGCGGGCGCTGGAGGTTGGGGCGTGGCATGGGCAGGGGGTGCGGTGAGGTCGTGGTGGCTCGGTGATGTCGGCGCGTTGTGGTGGATGCGGAATAGGTCAAGCACCGGTGTGATTTTATAGTGGCCCCTAACGTGACAGGAAAGGAAACAGAGAAGAGTTGGAATCCCGCATGTTTTCTACTGACCGGACGCTCCGGTGGCAACGACCGGACGCTGCCACCCAGAGTCCGATCGACTCCAGAGAGGTCCAAATCCCCTAGAGTCGCGACTGGACGCGTCCAATCACAACTAACCAGACGCAGCCAGAGTCCGGTCGACCCTGTCTTCATCTCCTTCGCTTGACCGGACGCTGGATCACCATTAGACCGGATGCTGGGAAAGAACTGTTTCAGTGTCTGATCACTCCTTCATAGCAACGGTTCACCTCCTGTGAACTGACCAGACACTGGACATCAGAGTCCAGTGCAACGTCCGGTCACTCTTTTTCAGCAAATCTTCCAAGTTCCTTCGTGCTGTCTGTTCCCAATCAAGTCCCAACTTCAATAAGACCCAGATAAACACTAATTGGGACTGATGTGAGTGACCTCTCTCAAACCCTCAAAATTTTCAAAGTATTTTGCCTTAGGCTATAATTCTTTTTAAGAAAATAGGAAATAAAGGGTGATTTAAGAGAAACGACAAAACAACATTCATGAATATGCAATGCAATACTTGAAAGTAATTCTAGTTGCTTGTCAAGTTTGATCCAATATTAAGCTTCTTCACACACTTTTCGGCGGTTATCTTAACCATGTTAGACAAGCCCTAAGTGCATTGCCATAAAGTAAACATGTTGTAAATTACAATGCAATGCAAGGGACAACACAAGCTCATTTTCTAGTGAAGTTACTAAAATCAAGCACATTGAGCTCATTCCTTAATCGACAAAAGGTCGCCTCATCTAGCGGTTTAGTAAAGATATCCGCCAATTGATCCTCGGTCCTTACACCTTCTAGTGATATATCATTTTTAGCAACATGATCTCTAAGAAAGTGATGGCGGATATCTATGTGCTTGGTGCGAGAGTGTTGAACCAGATTATTTGCAAGTTTTATCGCACTTTCATTGTCACACAAAAGAGGTATTTTTTTTCTAGAACTACACCATAGTCTAGCAAAGTTTGCTTCATGTAAAGTATTTGTGCACAACAAGCACCCGCGGCAATGTATTCTGCTTCGGCTGTGGACAAATCCACACTATTTTGCTTCTTGGAGGACCAAGACATAAGTGATCTACCAAGCAAATGGCACCCTCCGGATGTGCTTTTTCTATCAACTTTGCACCCGGCATAATTCGAATCGGAATAGCCAATTAATTCAAATCTAGCTCCTTTGGGATACCAAAGGCTAATGCTTGGTGTGTGCTTAAGGTACCTAAGGATTCTTTTAACGGCACTTAAATGAGCTTCCTTAAGATTAGCTTGAAATCTAGCACACATACACACACTAAACATGATGTCGGGCCTAGATGTGGTTAAATATAACAAGCTACCAATCATAGAGTGGTAGAGAGTTTGATCAACCGTTTTAGCTCCCTCATCTAGGTCGAGATGTCCATTAGATGGAATTGGTGTCTTGATTGGGTTACATTCATCCATACTGAACCTCTTGAGAAGATCCTTGGTATACTTTTCTTGAGACATGAAAATTCCTTCTCTCATTTGCTTAACTTGAAAACCAAGAAAGAATGTAAGCTCTCCAATCATAGATATCTCGAACTCCTTCGACATCAATTCACCAAATTCTTTGCATGAATCTTCATTTGATGATCCAAAGATGATATCATCAACATATACTTGACAAATGAAGATATATCCATCAAGCTTCTTGGTGAATAGTGTGGTGTCGACCTTTTCCAATGGTGAAGCCCTTCTCAATGAGGAAGTTCCGAAGACGCTCATACCAAGCTCTTGGGGCTTGCTTAAGCCCATATAACGCCTTGGACAACCTATAAACATGATTAGGATATCTAGGGTCTTCAAATCCGGGAGGTTGATCAACATAGACTAGTTCATTAATAAAGCCATTTAAAAATGCACTTTTCACATCCATTTGATATAGTTTCATTTCATGATGTGATGCATATGCAAGGAGGATACGAATTGCTTCTAATCTTGCAACTAGTGCAAAGGTCTCTCCAAAATCCAAACCTTCAACTTGAGAGAACCTCTTTGCAACTAGTCTTGCCTTGTTCCTCATAACAACGCCTTGATCATCTTGCTTGTTGCGGAACACCCACTTTGTTCCAATGACTCTTGCACCTTGTGGTCGCTCTTTAAGAGTCCAAACTTCATTGTGGGTGAAGTTGTTTAACTCTTCATGCATGGCATTTATCCAATCCGGATCTTGAAGAGCTTCTTCTACCTTTGTAGGTTCAAAGTAAGAGACAAAAGAGTGATGTTCAATAAATGAAGCAAGTTTTTATGAGCGAGTCATTACACCCTTTGATGGACTCCCTATGATGAGATCTTGTGGATGAGCTTGTAGTAGAGGTGAATTTCTTCTATCAACCACTTAAGGGAGAGGTTGTGGAGCATCAACATCTTGTGCTTGTTTCACCATTTGGTCATGGGAGACATGAGTATCTTCATTTTCTACTCTCCCATCTTTATCACCATCTTGTGGCACATTTGATGAAGAAGGTGGATTAATCACTTGTACATCATCTTCATCATCATTAGGCTTGATGTCTCCAACTGAAATGTTCTTCTTAGTCTCCCTCAATGGTTCATCACCTACATCATCAAGATTCTCATGTGCTCCTTGGGAGCCATTAGATTCATCAAATTCCACATCATATGTTTCTTCAACCAAGCCGGTGGCATGATTAAATACTCTATATGCTTTGGACTTTGATGAGTAACCAACAAGAAAACCAATATCACAGCGTCTTTGAAACTTTCCTAGGTGTTGCCGCTTCTTAGAGATGTAGCATTTACAACCAAACACCCTAAAGAATGAGACGTCCGGCTTCTTCCCATTGAGCAACTCATAAGGTGTCTTGCCGAGAAACTTTTGAAGGAATAGGCGGTTGGATGCATAGCATGCGGTGTTGATAGCTTCCGCCCATATAGTTTTGGGGGTGTTGTACTCATCAAGCATTGTTCTTGCTAGAGTGATTGATGTCCGGTTCTTTCTCTCAACTACACCATTTTGTTGAGGAGTATGTGTTGCGGAGACCTCTTGCTTGATCTCAACTTCATCACAATAGGCTTCAATGTTTGTGTTGTCAAATTATTTCCCATTGTCACTTCTAATCTTCTTTAGCTTCACCTCAAACTCATTTTGTGCTCTCTTGGCAAACTTCTTGAAGCATGATGCCACTTCGGATTTATCATGAAGAAAGAACACCCATGTGTATCTAGAGTAGTCATCAACAATCACAAGACAATAAAGATTTCCTCCTAAACTCTTGTATGTTGTTGGTCCAAATAAATCCATGTGTAGGAGCTCTAGCACTCTTGTTGTTGACATAAAAGCTTTTGTAGGATGAGTATTCGCAACTTGTTTGCTGGGTTGACATGCACTACAAAGCTTGTCCTTCTCAAATTTCACATCCTTCAACCCTCTCACCAATTCATTCTTCATTAGCTTCTTGAGTGAGCTCATCCCAACATGAGCAAGTCTTCTATGCCATAGCCACCCAAGTGATGTTTTGGTGAATAGGAAAGTCTTCAAGTTAGCATCTTTGGAGGTGAAATCCACTAGATATAGGTTGTTGTATCTAAATCCTTTGAATATCACTTAATCATCATCTTTCTTGGATACAACCACTTCCTTCTCAGTAAATAGGCATTAAAAGCCAAGATCACACAATTGTCCAACAGATAGCAAGTTAAAACTCAATGAAGCAACATATAACACATTTGAGATTGAATGATTATTTGATATTGCCACTTTGCCCAATCCTTTGACTTTGCCCTTTGAGTTATCTCCAAATGTGATTCTTTCTTGTCCATCTACTTCTTCTTCTAGTGAGGTGAACATACGAGGATCACTGGTCATATGTTGTGTGCAACCACTATCAATTACCCAATGACTTCCACCGGTCTTGTAGTTCACCTACACACAAGAGATCAAGCTTGTTTAGTGACCCAAACTTGTTGAGGGCCCTTGACTGTCTCTACTAGTGACTTTGCAACCCAAATTTTCTTAGGCCTATTCTTGTTGGGAGGTCCTAAGAACATGACTTTCATTTTACCACTAGAATCCTTTTTAAGCATGTAATGAGCATTGAAAGCAAAAGGTCTAGCATGCTTTGGCAAGGGTTGTGGTGGTGGAGTTTGACACTCATGGGCAAAGTGGCCTTCTTGTCCACACTCAAAACACTTCTTTGGCTTTGGCTTTTGTTGTTGTTGTTGTTGAGCTTGAGCCTTCTTCTTCTCTTGATTTGCCACATACCCAATGCCACTTCTATCCATCTTCATGACGGTGTTCATTAGTAACTCACTTTGAAGATGTTTGCCTCTTGTGAACTTGCTCAATCCAATCTTGAGATGCTCTTTTTCCAACTTGAGCTTCTTGTTCTCTTCCTTGAGTGCATCATTATTTTTCTCTTCCTTGAGTCTCTTGTTCTCTTCTTTTAGCTTCTCATTCTCAAGAATCAAATCACCATCATGATCAAGAGTTTCTAGCACAATAGTGTTGTGGGTTTTGAACTCTTCAAAATCTTTCTTGAGCTTTTCATTATCATGCTTGAGCTTGACATACTCATCATAATTATCGGACTCAACCACTTGCTTGCCTTTGCTACTAGAACTTTGCTCAATGCTCTCAATGATCAAATCATCACATGATGTAGCTATATCAATCTTAACAACATTGTTAGTAGTATCATGTGGCTCATTGGATAAAAATTCTTGAGCAATAACAAGATTATCATGATTGATCTTGATAGTTGTATATTCTTCTTTTAGCATATTATGGCTAGTGATGAGCTCATTATGTGTCCTCTCAAGTTTATCATGTTTTTCTTTAAGCTCTTTCTTAGAAAATTTGAGCTCCTTGAGTTTGGATGGCATAGCGTCATTTGCTTCTCTAAGCTCAACACTATACTTTTTCGCTATGTCACATTTAGCTAAAAGAGAATCATTTTTAAGTTCTAGCTTGTCATTCTTAGCTCTAGTCTTTCTAATGATCTTAGTGTATTGGTTTAGCAATATGACAAGATCATCATAAGAAGGTGATTCAAATTCATCATCATCACTATCACTATCACTATCACTATCATCATTATTAGCATGATTATCACCACTACTATCATCATCATTTGATACCTTTCGTTCACCCTTGGCCATAAGGCATAGGTGTGTAGAGGATGGTAGCGGTGGTGTCGGTGAAGATGATGAAGAGTCAATCACAATTGCGGCCACCTTCTCATTATCACTATCATCATCGGATGAGCAACTTGATGAATCAATGTCCATAAGCCAATCACCGACGATGTATGCCTTCCCATTCTTCTTCTTGTGGAAGTCCTTCTTGCCATCTTTCTTCTTATATGGCTTATTTTTCTTCTTCTCATCTTCATCTTCATTGCTTGAGTCATCTTTCTTGCCCTTGTACTTGTTCTTGTACTTGTCTTTCTTGGGCTTGGTACATTGATGTGCTAGATGACCAAGTTCTCCACAATTGTAGCAATCTATCTCCGAGATTGGCTTCCTTCTTATGCTAGTGAAGAACTTCTTTTTCTTCCCATCAAACTTGATGCCATTCTTATTGAGCTTCTTTAGCATCTTGGTGGTTCTTCTCACCATGAGAGCAAGACTTGCATCATCAACTTCATCATCACTTGAGCTCTCATACTCAATTCTTGCTTTGCCCTTCTCTTGGCTAGCTTTGAATGCTAAGTCTTTGTCTTTCTTCTTGGTAGAGGATAAGCCATCTTGTGGTGTGATGTGCATGTACATCTCATGAGCATTGATCTTTCCTAAGATTTGAGTCAGTGTAGCGGTGGAAAGATCACCTTGATGAAGCACGGTCACAATATGCCCATATTTATCAATGGGGAGGACACTCAAGATTTTTCTTACAACAACGGACGGTTGCATTTGAGTGAGTCCAAGCCCATTGACTTCCTCTACAAGAACATTCAAGCATGAGTACATTTCATTAGCACTCTCTTTAGGAAGCATCTCAAATGAATTTAGCATTTTCATGACAAGATGATAGCGTTCCTCACGCTCGCTCTTAGTTCCCTCATGGAGCGCACAAATGTCCGACCATAGTGCATGGGCGTCCTTGTGGTTCCTCACCCGGTTAAACACATCTTTGCAAAGGCCTCTAAAGATGGTGTTTCTAGCCTTTGCATTCCATTTTTCGTAATTGACCTCATCGCCTTGAAGGTGCGTGGCATCCCGAGGTTTTGGGAATCCTTGTGAGGTGGCTCTAAGTATTTTAACATCTAGAGCTTCTAAATACGTCTCCATGCGAATTTTCCAATAAGAAAAATCACCCCCCTCAAAGATAGGAGGACCATCCCCGTGAGACATCTTTCTCTAGGTGGTTAAGCCTAAATATGTGAGCACGAGGCTCTGATACCAATTGAAAGGATCAAGATGCCTAAGAGGGGGGGGGGGTGAATTGGGCTAATTCTAAAATTCTTTGCAATAATTAAACTCTACACTTAGCTCATTTCACCCCTTGTGCCTAGAAATTGTTTCTAATGTTCCACCGCACAAAAGTTTAGCACCCTAAGTTCCAATCCTACTCTAACATGACAATTCTATGAATGTAAAGACAAGAATTGAATTGCTCAAATGTAAATACTCAAAGTAAAGAGAGGAGAAGGAACGCGGTGATGTTTTGCCAATGTATCGGAGAGTCGTCACTCCCCACTAGTCCTCGTTGGAGCACTCGTGCAAGGGTGTAGCTCCCCTTGATCCGCGCAAGGATCAAGTGCTCTCTACAGGTTGATTCTTCAACACTCCGTCGCGGTGAATCACCCACAACCGCTCACAACTTGAGTTGGGTCATACACAAGCCTCCGGATGATCACCAAGCTCCCAATCACCATCAAGCCATCTAGGTGATGGCGATCAGCAAGAGTAACAAGCACAAACTCTCACTTGACCACGACAAACCTAATGAGAAGGGTGGATGCACACTTTGCTACTCTTGCTTTCACTAATGAGGCCTCTCTCTTGGATTCTCAAATCTCAATCATCTCACTAGGACCTTGCTCTCCTTGGCACTCTCAAGGGTGTTTCTCAGCTGTTGGAATGAGCAAAAGTACCCCCTCACATGAATGGAGGAAGTATTTATACACCCACGTTCAAAACAAACCGTTATGCGCCTCTGCGGGGTAACCGGACGCTCCGGTCAAGATGACCGGACACTTCCGTCAGTTCTCCCCGAAACCGATCAGTTAAGTGGTGACCGGATGCTGAGCAGCGTCCGGTCTCGAAAACCGCTCTCTGGAACCTTACTGGAGTTGACCAGACGCTAGCACCCAATGTCTGGTCGCTTTTCACTTCAGCGTCCGGTCGCACCAGACGACTTCACCTTGATCAAATGAACTGATCGGACTCTGCGCCAGCGTCCGGTCACACCGGAACTAGCGTCCGGTCATCATTTGACCCTCCATTCACTTCCAACTCGTAATCATATGTGAATGAAGTTTGCTCCAATTGATCTAAGGGCTGTTTAGGAGCTACCTAGTGCTATATTAGACAAGTGTGCACGACACCTAACCCACTAGACTCACCTAGGTCAAGCTACCCGTTCATACCCCCCTTAATAGTATGGCCAAAGGAAAAACAAAGTCCTAAACTACTTTAAGTGTCTCTTCAACACCAAACGACACTTAGAACTAGTCCATCTTTAACCTTGTCGTCCATCCTTTGAAAACCGAAATGATTTCCATCGTAGGGGCATGACAACCATGATTGCCCAATGAATTGCCATTACCATGACCTAACTTAATTGCATCTGCAAAACACACGTTAGTCACAGTAATCTCGTATTGTCATTAATCACCGAAACCCAACTAGAGGCCTAGATGCTTTCAAGCCGACCAAACTTCACCGAACTAGTAACATCATCGTTGAGCTCGGAGAAGGCTTCCTTAGAGCCCGTCATGTGGTTGCTGGCACCAGAGTCCAGATACCACCGCTGCTCCTGGTCGGCGCCCACACGTCCGAGGTGGACTTGGGCGCGCGGTTCATCGATGTTGATAGCCTTTAGGGCCTTCCTAGGTCCTTCCACTGCCATCACCTCTGCCTTCTCCTTGGCCTCAACGCCGTGCAGTGCACAGAATGTCGTCATCAGGATAGTGGCCTCATCCTCATCATCGGCTTATGCCAGACGAGCCTCAGCCTTCTTCTCCTGCTTGCGATTTGGGCACTCCCGTGCCCAATGGCCCATCTTCCCGTAACGCCGGCAGGTATTGGGGTCGACCTGCTTCTTCTTCCCCGAAGAAGCCTTGCCGCGGCGTTTGCCATCACCACCGCGGCTGGAGGAGGCTACCCCGGAGTTCCTCTGAGCAGCCCACTCCTCTTCTGTCAGCAGCAGTTTGCCGCTATCCTTTGTTGCTGTCGCTTATTCCAGGCGCTCGTCCACCGCCTCTAGACGGCCTGTCACATCCTCAATCATGAGGGTGGACAAGTCCAGCATCGTTTCTATGGAGAGAGCGATCTGGATGTACTTTGCCGGCACGGAGTGGAGGTACTTGGAGACCGCCTCCTCCTCGTCGATGGTGACGCCGTGGGTCTTTAGCTTGCTGATGAGCGTTTGCAGGCGGAGGGAGAAGTCCTCCACCGATTCACCATCCTTGAACTTGAGGTTGGCGTACTCCTGCTTCAGAAGCTGGGCCGTCGCATTCTTTGCGCGGTCGGAACCGATGCGCATCGCCGCAATGGCCTCCCACGCCTCCTTAGCAGAGCTTTTCGCCCCGAAGGGCTCCCTGTACTCCGCCTGTACAGCAGCGAGGATAGCCTCCAACGCTGACATGTCGTCTTCTTCATTTTCGGTGCCTTTGTCAACAGCATTCCAGAGCCGCTGGGCTCTGAGCTTGACCTTCATGGTCACCGACCACTCTCCATAGTTGGTGCGAGTCAGCGTCGGCCAACTGGTGCCGCTGACCTCCCGCACCGTGCGAACAACGACCTCCTATCGTGGCTGGGCAGCCACAACAGTGCCACTGCTGTCGCCCATCTCCGAACCATTCGTCATCGCCAGCGGTTAGTCCGGCAATAACGCTTGTACGGCTTCGATACCACTTGTTGGCCCACACAGGATCACCGGCTCAGGTGAGTCGACCACTCACCAGTTTTACCGAGCACGACGGATGTTGTCCGACCATACACTATGACTGGAGGTAGAAGAAGAGGGAGAACAGAGCATACAGACATAGCAGAGACACCAGTGTTGGCCGGAGCCCTGTATAGGAGATGACAAATCTGAACTCTCATTGTTGAGTTGCAGTGGTAAACTATATATATAACTCTATCCATCTAGTCTAGTACAGCTGTCATGCTGCTATAGCTACTAGATAACACAGTAGGGCTGACTCTGGCGCCGGCCCCTGCATGTGGCTATAGTGCAACAGGTGAGCCATTCGGCGCCTGCCTCTACAATGGCTACAGTGCCACAGTAGGGAGCCTTTACGGCGTCGCCTTCCCTTGCCGTGCGTTTATACAGGGATGCAGCAGTATTATCTAACAAATTCTGTCTATGGGCCATGAACTGAGATAAGGAAATTGCATGTTCAGTTCTTGTTAAGATGAAACTACTGTGTTTGGAGTGAAATAGATGTTGAACTGATGTGAATCAAGTGCAGATATCTAGAATGCGTGGATGTGCTGCTGTTTTAGCGTGTAGCATTTTTGTTGCCTGGAGTATCATCTAAATGTTCTCTGTGCTGTCCCCTGAATATCAATTCAGCTGTTCCTGACCAATGTTGCTGAATATCAATTAGTCCTCTTATTAATCTGCATTTTTCTGAAATTGAACAGATGAAAGATTAGTTGTACACAAAGTATGAGTAATTCAGCATTTTAAAGGTACAAATGTTCTATGACACTTTAACCTCCCAGAACAGTGAGTTATTTTGGTATGATCAAACTGATCTCATCTTTGCTTGAGAGAGAGTTTGAAGATTAGGCGCAATGAATGGGAGTTTGGTGGTAGCATGATAATACAGAAATACCAGTTGAAAAGCCATGAGAAAAAATTTAAGTTCATCGCAAATACATCTCCAAGTGAGATATGTCTTACGTCCCGCATAGGCCGGCGAAAGTGGTTAGCTTTGGGCCATTGAATCGTCTACAACTTTTGCAGTCAAACACATGTAGGATATTATGCTGCTGGAGCAGTCAGGGTATTTTCAAGCACATGATATCCTTGCAGTTGGAAATGTAAAAATGCTTCAATGAAAAGCATTGGACAGAAAACCATTTATTAGTGCCTCCCTAGTAGGCTAGTAACATGGACAGAACGCACATTCAAATTTGTGAAGCTACTAATGCAAATTCAAATTTCTGTAGATACTCATGAACTGATCGTATCCTTTTTACATACAAAACGAGGTAAATCAATGGATGCTAGCTGCTAGGTTGAGATAGAAATTCCGTATGGCTCATGAGCTGACTTTCACCAACAGTCATTTCTGTGTGCTTTTGAATTGTGTGGCTTCATTTTCTGTGACAGTCTGCCAATCTGAAGGGGAGGGGACAAATGAAGTCTTTCTTTTGGACTGTTGATCGAGAGCTTAAATAATGCATGATTGTTTACTGCTTTATTACGACGAACCACTAGTTTTTTCATGCTATTGATCTATTGACTATTACTTTCTTCCTACACAATGCCTATCCTAGGTCATACAATATTTATACAAGCTCATCTGCGTAAATTTGCAACTTAGTGGTCTGAATGTGTAGATTGGGGAAACCATCATTTGTTTTAAACAATATATATACTTCAGATCATGCCTGGTAGAACAAACTGTTATTGAAATGTGGGGTTGCATTTGTTGATTCATAGTTGTAGATTGGTTCGTGCCAAACTGCTAATGATGGTGCAGGGGAAGGAGAGGCATATTTGCAATACTCTCTGAGAAAATCCCAGGTGACAGCACCAGAGAAGTACATGATGATGAGGAATAAGGTGATTGCAAACTATTTGGAGCAATATGTGAAAATACTTGCACAGGGGCTTGTCAATAGCACATCTGAATTTTCAGCAAGGATACTTTTTTTTTCTTATTACGGCCTTCCGAAAGTTTTCTCAAAATTTTTAGTTGATATATGTTAGCCAGGGCTATGTATAGATGGGCTATGGGCTTATATTAGCTGACCTCAAGAACACCAAGAATAACATTCACATAAGGTTCTGTCGACGCTTTGGAGGACCGTGTGGCTACATTGCCAAACAGTCCGACAGATCCGGATTGTTCCAGCATGCACAGACAGTAAACACTTAGCCATTTTTTTCCACTCAGGATCGCGCGGACCGTCCGGCACAAACCCCTGGACGTTTTACCGTCTGTGGATTCACACAGAGCCGGTGTAAACTTGACATGTACCTGCATACTATTTCCCTATTTCCCAGCATTGTCCGACGCACTAGCGTACCGTTCCATAGAACACGCCGACCATCCGAGCGAGCACCTAGTCCCAAACTAGAAAACTCCCTCTTCGGGAAACACCCGCAGACCGTCCACTGGTACACCTGCACAGTCCATGAGAGAAGTGAGAATTTTAGTGCTGCAAACCCTTAACCTATTGACCTAACCACCCTACCCTAAACCTATATAACTCCTAGGACAACACTAATCCACTCTCGATCTATCAAGCAAGTTTTCCATCTTGAAGTACAAGCACTACACCAGATTTGGACATCACTGCTGGCCTCATCACTACCGGATTTGTGAGAACCGACAGTGATGTACCTTCACTACCGGTTATGAGCTTGAAAATGAGAAAATGATTAGGGCTGGGCTAAAACAGGCAGTGAAGAACCACATCACTGTCGGTTTGTGGCTTGAACTGGCAGTGTTTTGGAGGCCACTTATCACCGCCGGTTCAAGCCACAAACCGGCAGTGATTTGGCTCTATCACTGTCGGTTCTAGCCAAGAACCGACGGTGATAAGCCTACAGCACAAAAAGGCTGCAGCCGTCCTCTTCTTCCTCCTCTCTTCCATCCCGAGAATAGAGGCGCGCGTTTGGGCCCTTCCCTCCATTGTTGCGGCTGCTCCTCACCATGAAGCTAGCGCTTGGATTTTGAAGAATGGCTTGATCTTTTTACTTTAAGGTTAGCAACAAACATCCACTTCTTTGATTTTGTTGCTTAATTAGCTTCGTTTTGATGGCTATATTGTTTGATTCTCATTCTAGTTCTTTCTCCATTCTAGAGAGCACTTTTCCAATTAGAGATTTGTGCAAGGCTCAAATTATGGTAAATCCATCATCCAAAAGGTTGGTGTCTATGAACATATTTAAATTCCTAGCAAATTATTCCATGGTGGTCAAGATCATCATTGTTAGTATGTGATGCTATAATTAGTTCTTAGAAGTAGAGTAGAATAGTTGTTCTTCAATATTATGCAATAATTGTTTTTTACCACTATTTTTAATTTATAGGGCTGGGGCTACCAATTTTAATTTTTCAATAATTAGTGTACAATAATGTTTTCTAAAAATGGTACTTTCGAGTTACAATTGTTGTTCATGAAGCTTGATTTCTTATTAATTCTTTGTAATTACTATCTCAGTATTTTTTTGTGCAGAGATGGATCGAGAGTGGATGCATCTGTCCTGAACGGACAAGCGGTACATGCATGGCGTCAGCCAGTTTATCACCGATGCCAAAGCCCATGCTGGGAATGGGAACCCTGTCTTCTGCCCATGCAAAGATTGCAAGAATCAAAGGAATTTTCATCAAATTGAGTCTATACAATCGCACTTGATTACCAGGGGGTTCATGCCAAACTATACGATATGGACTATGCATGGCGAGGTTGGTGTGAATGTTCTACAAGAAAACGATGATGATGTGGATATGCCTGACGTAGCTATCCACGATGCTGACGAGGAACCTGGTATCAACACGAAACCTATGGCCATAGTTAATAATGTGTTTAGGAATATGCTAGTTGACGACACCGAGGATAACAATGGCATTTCTCAGCTGCTACGTAATGTAGAGACCGGATGTCTTAGTGAAAGACAGCTGAGAAAGCTAGAGAAAATGAGACAAGATGGCAAAACACCATTGTATAGGGATTGTCCAATGAGCAAACTAGAAGCCGACTTCATGCTGTTAGAGTTCAAATCGACAAACGGATTGAGCGATAAAGGCTTCGATCAGTTGTTAGGTATAATAAGGAAAATGCTCCCAGAAAAAACAAGTTGCCAGAAAAGACATACTTGACCAAGCAAAAGATCTTCCCCATCGGCCTCGAGGTTGAAAAATCCACGCGTGTTCCAATGAATGCATATTGTACCGTAGAGAAAATATAAAGACTTGGACAAGTGCCCCAAGTGTGAAGCTCCCCAGTACAAGGAAGGGCCGTCAGATGAGGGTACCTAGACCAGAGGAGGTCCCGTAAAGGTCGTTTGGTATTTCTCTATAGCTCCCCGGGTGCATATGCTGTTTGCATGTGCAAAGTCAGCCAAGCTGTTACGCTGGCATGGCGAAGAGCGTAAGAAAGATACAATGATGAGGCACCCCGTTGATGGGCATGACTGGAGGACTGTCAATACTATGTTCTATAAGGACATCGGTGGAGAGGTAAGGCACCTTTGGTTTGCTTTGAGCATAGATGGGATGAATCCTTTCGACCAGGTTAGAAGCAATCATAGCACCTGGCCAGTGACGCTCTGTATATACAACCTTCCACCTTAGGTCTGTATGAAGCGGTCGTACATCCAGATGCCACTACTGATCCAAGGGCCAAGACAACTTAGGAATGACATCGATGTGTTTCTAGAACCAGTGATCGATGAACTAGTGGAGATGTTTGAAAAGGGTGTGCCGGATGTTTGAGACGAGTACAAAAAGGAACATGTCACGATCAAGGGAGTACTTATTGCTACAATCACCGACCTGCTAGGTCGAGGTTCGTTGTCCGGAGAGAAGACACAAAGGCTATACTGGATGTGTCAAGTGCTTGGACGACAACGATGTGGTAAATCTGCCAAATAACTCAAAGATAGTTTATATAGGACACCGTAGGTTCCTACTCAGAAATTTACAACACACATCTCGAAGGAAGATTATGTTAGTTTCTTCAATCTCTGTGCCTCACTGCCTCCGTTTTTGTTGAAGTCCGAATTCGAAAGGCAAACACAGAATCAATATGCTACAACAAGAGTCGAAGAAATACACAATAAAGATTTAAGGAACATACAGAAGTACGTCGAAGACAACCCTAATTTAACCATGGAAGAGGTTGTGAACATCTATTATGATGTACAAGGGATGAGAACACCGGCAATAAAGTATGAAAGGGGCAATCTTTTGATTTCCGACCATGAGTATAAAAATTTGACAGCATATATGCGCCAGTTACATGAATATTACATGGCTCAAGCAATAGAGACGGACGACTTTGGTTTTGAGGTTATTATCCGTTCGCCACATGTTTTCCATTATCCTGAAGAAGAGAAGTTCGATGTCGAGTGGGAGTGCTTGTTCTAGCTATACCAGAAACGCTCTCTCGATACACAAATGTTGACGCTGTGGACTATATAAGTATCCTACACGCACGATATTACAATTAACTACTCTCTCGAGATACAAATTATTAACTTTTAAGCACTTTCCATGATTTTATGTAGGTGTATAGCAAAATTTTGCATTCTAAAAAGCAAATGGGATAACATAAGCTTCTTGGACCCCTTGCGAGTCAATGAGAGGACATATCTAGGCCTCCATGGATGTGACGTGGAAGACCTGAAATAGAGATTGATTGTTGTTTTCGATGAATTCACGATGAAGAACAAAACCCACATACTTCTAGCCTACAACTGCGAGTACGTATTCTCGGTTTTTAATTTTATGCTTCTTTTTTCGTTAAGATTATTCGATAATTAGGATTATGTGATTGCAGCAACCATTTCGTCTTCATTTGTGTTAATCTTGCCAAAAATCTGATCGAGGTGTGGGACTCGAAGAAAAAACCATTTCATCATCTGGATGCACTGGTGGTAGTGCTGAATTAGTAAGCGATCCTAATAATATATTATTTTCTAATCACACATACCGCTTTCTAATGTTTCTCCTTTTAATGTTGCTCAGTGTCCAAAGAAGACATATCGGTGGGACGCAGGTCCCATTCAAGGTTGTCGAAATGGAGGGAAAGTACCTAAAACAGCCGGTGGGAAACAAAGAATGCGGGTTTTATGTAATGTGGGCAATACTTCGCTACATCGGCGGGAAATCGGAAGAAGCCAAAAAGTTGGTGTGTATAATCCCCATTTCATTTATGTCTGTTAATAATTCAACAAAATGATTTACTGATTCCTCTTTGGATATCATATTTTTTGAACGACAGCGCAAGAAATATAACCACGAAAGGCTGTTAGACATGGAGACCGTCACACTGCAATCAGAGCTGGCAAAATTCATCTTAGCCGAGGTATTGGAAAAAGATGGAGTATTTTCCATTGCACAATCCGTGAAGTACAAGGACCAGTATGGCCAAAAGCGGCTCACTAGATTATTGTAATAAGTCCGAGAAGCATTGCACAATCTGTGAAGTCCGAGAACATTTCTTTTTTATTTTGAGTTATCGAGATCTTCATAAGAACATTTGAACTATAATCGTAACATTTGTGTGTTTAATATTGATGGACCTATTTCTACGTAGCGTATATAAAGCAAAGCCTGATTCCATGAAAAAATATAAATTAAAATAAATTATAAAACAATAAAATGCGAACGTGACATCACTGCCGGTTAGCAACAAAAACTGACAGTGATGGCACTGCCGGCT
This sequence comes from Miscanthus lutarioriparius, assembly GCA_904845875.1. Taxonomy (NCBI): domain Eukaryota; kingdom Viridiplantae; phylum Streptophyta; class Magnoliopsida; order Poales; family Poaceae; genus Miscanthus; species Miscanthus lutarioriparius. The sequence goes on from CAJGYO010000010.1 coordinate 54,149,593, forward strand.
GGAGCCACAAACCGGCAGCGTTGGCTTAGCCATCACTGTCGGTTCTTGTCACAAACCAGCAGTGACTCTTACGACAACACTACCGGTTGAAACATAAACCGACAGTATTGGTGGAACTGAACTCTACCGGGTGGTCTTATGAACTGGTAGTGTTAGTGGAACTGATCTCTGCCGGTTGTGTAAAGAACCGGCAGTAAAGTTAAAGAACACTGCCGGTTTGTAGGAACCGACAGTGATAGCTTACCCTCATCACTGCCGGTATGGTTGTGCCGGTTTAAAATCCGGCAGTAATTGGGTATTTTGAACCGGCAGTGAAGTGCTATTCTGACGTAGTGAAGGTAAGTCCCTTTTTATCCTTCCAATTCATCGGTGTTCTCGAACTATCTCTATTCCATCCACTCTATCCATCTCTTACAGGTCTAATATGAAGTAAGGTGATGATCCTTGGAAGTCACCCGGACATCATGACAAGCAGGCACCACTACTACTTAACCCTATTTTGGATACTCGGTGTACATGTTCATCTTATTAGGTGCATTTCATGCTAAGGATGTTTAAACAACTATCATGGTCTCATTAAATGTAGCTCAACTCACACTTAGTAATTGTTAGCTATTTAATTACCAACTAGGCTCACAACGATTTAATCTGCTTAGCTGGCTTAGAATCGGTAGAAGTCAAATGTGAGCGGGAACTCGCAGTCGCACGTAGTATGATTCACCAGGATATAACCTTCACTAAAATTAGCAAAAGGGTTCGACTTGACTTAGTCCATCAATTGATTAGGATCAACCTCTAATTTGACTTAAGTTTGAACTTGTTGTGAGAACTTAACAAGGGGTAAGATCACTGCAAGTGTTGGATCTTGAGTTGCATAACTCATGGAGTAGCTAAGGATCGTCTATCTATGATAGTGAGTTGGAGTAACCCCCGTACAGACCACATGTCATATATGGGTGTGACAAACTAAGTACTTAGTGGTGACTAGCTAATCGCGTGGATTTAGCTTCGGGTGTGGCGTGAGGTAGCTAAAAGAGAAAAGTACATCGGCTTATCGTCGTACCATTCATGGGTTAGTTGCCCACACAAGATAAAAGGTTGTAACCTTAAGGCACCCCTTATCTGGGCACGTGTATGGAGGTTTTTCCTAGGTCTCCGCAAGGGTACAGTTGTACACCTTTGCAGAGTTCCTTTCAAAGGCATGAATGCCCTTGGACGATAACTTGGTTGTTCTTCTAGTTTTAGAGTAGTGAGAGCAAGTTGTAACTTGTACTTGAGTTATTTATATGCTTATTGTTTACTTAATTATTTCACTTAATGGATAGCAACTTGGGCATATCATATCATATCTTAAACTATGTCATGCTTATAGCAAATCTACAAACACCTATTAATTACCTTTATTGCATCCACTAAATACTTCATGTTGGGTTAAGTCCTCTGAGTATAATCATACTCATGGTACTGTCGTTTAGTTGTTTACAGGTGCTGAAGACTTTGTGATCACTCATGCCAAGCCTTAAGTGAAGTAAAAAGGCTTAGCAGAGCACGGGATGGGCATCCCCTGAAGTTGTCGTTACTCTGATGAAGCGACTATGCGAGTGTAACCTAGAAATTAGGATAAGTAACTTTAGTTCGATCAATAGATGAATTCTGTAACTGGTTAATTATTTATTATGACTTGTAAATTTTCTTAATTAATTATCGAGTGTGGTTTCTGTGCTAAATGATTCTTGATGGTTGGATCGTGGCGTGTACCTCTGCAACTTGATCCTTCGGTTTAGCTGAGCTAATGGAGACCAAGAATGTCTAGGGAGGCTTCCCACGCAACCCTCGAGTCAGTGCTACATCAGTCGAGAGGGTGACATGTGGTACTAGCTGAATGGTCCCGGGTGATGTCCTCACATCGGTTAGCCATTTAGCCATATCAATTAGAATTAAAAATGACTATTTGAACCCCCTATAGTCGGCCATCTCGACCCTACATCCATTTGAATTCCTATCTTAATCTCTTCACACCATACTAATCTCTCCCGTTTTCTTGCAAGAACTCATCACACTTCATCACAATCTCCACCTTTGGAATGCATCCTTTCTCATGGTGCCAACCTTTATTTTCTCTTAATCTAATGCCCCTTTGGTGAGCTCCTCTCTTTCCATCTCTCCTTAATTTCTTGCATTTATATCTTTTATGCATAACACCTAAGAAACCTAGGTTTATGTGTAAAGTAGCTATTTAACTTGACTCCCTAGGAACACTAGATGACCTAGATAGTCACCATGCAACCCCTAGCTTTTATATCACACCCAAACCCACCCATGAAGTAGATCTGGCCAATGCATTTTTAACCCTAGATGGAGTTCTACCTCAAATCCAAAGAGTGGTTTGGAGTCTTACCCCTTAAACATGGTGGAGAAGCACGTGGGTGATGAAGAATCGGCCGGATGCTCCACGCGCACGCGATTGGTGTGGTGGCCCCCCTCTTATTTGGCTACCTTAATACTAAAATGGTGGACAGTCCACGACCTATCGGCAGACAGTCTGTGAAAACCCTAGTTTGCTCATTTTTTGATGGTATCTTCTTTCAAGGAGTAAAAGTTATTTTATACTCCCTACAACTCCCTTCCTTGGTACCTCTAAATAGAGATGAGATTTCTGTCTTCTCCCCTTGAAAGAAATTGAAACTCCAATTGTCATCACTCCACTCCCTTAAGCCCCTCTGTTGTAAGTTTAGACCCTTGGAAAAACCTAACCCCACAATTATTCATGTCCTTTGATTGATATTATTGCTTCCTTGTTTCATCGAGTTAAGTTGGAACGAAATGGTGATTGGTGAAGCCTTGTACCAAGAAAGCAAGAAACGATGGGAAAGCAAGATGAAGGAGAAGAGCAGATCAAAGAAAGAAGAGCAAGACGGAGGAGGTGAAGATGAAGCCAAGACCAAGAAAGAGATGGTGGAAGCAAGATCAAGAAGAGAAGGAAATAGGAAGAATGAGATGGATCCCAAAGATGAAGTGAAGCAAATTCAACAACAACAGAGTCAACTTCATCTTCATCCTATTTCTCAATCCTTGGGTGAGCTCCTTTTGAATTCCTATCTTAATCTCTTCACACCATAGTAATATCTCCTGACTTTGTTTTCTTGCAAGATGTCATAAAGCTTCATCATCTCTACCTTTAGAATGCATCCTAGTAGATTTGAAACTCTAGGGAAACATGCAAATTCTAGTAGTGCTTTCTCATGGCGTTGACCTTTGTTTTGTTCTTGATCTAATGCCCCTTTGGTGAGCTCCTCAATCTCTCTTTCCACCTCTAAGTTTCTTGCATTTATATCTCTTATACATAGCACCTAAGCAACCTAGGTTTAAGAGTAGCTATCTGACTTGAACCCCTAGAAACACTAGATGACCTAGATAATTACCATGCAACCCTACATGTATCTCACAACACCTTTTAGGCACCCCAACCTGTCTGCAACATATGTTCTGCACTGTCGACTTTATGTCGAACAGTTCGACGTCGACCACCGGAGAGTATGGTGAGATACAACCGAGCATAAAAACAAGTACTTGAGCGCTGATCATCCTCATGAATGGTATATGCAACTAGAACAGACAGTCCGACGAGCCTCACCAGAAACCACAGAGCCCCTGTGCTTGAGCTCCTACACCGGCAGACCGTCCGCCAACACTATGTGGTCAGTCCGTCAGCTCTAACAGTACCACCCTGAACCTCTGCTGACCTTGTCCAGTCCTGACGGACAGTCTGTCTGTGCCCACTGATAGTCCGCCACATCCACAAATAGTCCCTCAACCCCACAGACTGTTCTCTAACATAGCCTTTTCTGCCAAGTCCTGATAGACAGTCCGACACCACCAATAGAACCCACCAGAGAGTCGAGAGCCTCCGTCCAGTCCTTCAACCTTGAAAGACAGTTCGTGAGATGATCCTCTTAGGTCCGCCGATCGTCTGGGTCTTGTCCTGATGGACCATCCGACCCTTATGATTTTTTTTGATCGGGATCCGACCCTTATGATTAGACAGTCTATGAATACAAAGGCCCTGTCTTTTCCTAAAGCCACACCTAGCATCCTAGTACCTCACCTAATCTAAGCCACCCACCTAAACTTGAACACCTGTGACAAGCATCTAACCACAGACGCATTTCATCCCAACATCTTTTTATCCTTCACACTCCATCTATTTCAATTGTTTTACAATCATGAGTCATGACATGCCCACACATTTTTTTTGGATCAACAGAGGCAGACATGTTTCTCCGCCTTTGGAAACTATGATTAACAAAGGCATTTCAACAGAGGTGAGTGAGTTGCTCGTCTCTGTTAACTTTTGTTTACTGTCTCAGGAAAGAGTTAGTATAGTAGTGGTATCGGAAAGTTTGGTTGCAGCTAGATACACAACACTGATACAAGACATGACAAAATTGACATCAATAAGTAATCACAACATGATATTTATGAGGAGGCATCTTGAATAATGTGTGATTGGCATCGTTTACAGGGCTCTATAACCTCGAGGCAAATATTTGAGGGTACTTTCCCAATTTATATACCTTCTAATAGCCTCGAGAGATCTGTGGGCTTCCAAGAGACCTTCCTTGCTCATTGTGAAGCATCTATCGATCTTAGTAAAGTTCCTCTCTTTATCCTGGGTGGTATCCAATGTGAGTGACTTAAGTGAAGACGTGTTCTCAACAATGTAACTTGTTAGCTCGACAAGGCTCTTTGAGGAACAAAATCCTGTTATCGTAACCTTCTTGAGGCGATCATACCGGCATCCTGGCTTCTGCCTAATATCCTCTGCACCTCCACTGGATTCTCCAACAATTGAATCGTGCCTCAAGCCATCCTGTTTTAACTGCATTTAAGGTGAAGTGGTGAACTATTATATATATATAAGTAATTCACCGTAAGTCATGTGGACGCACATATACCTGCCTTCTTTTTTTATACATATATTGTGTTGAAGAGTTTGCGTGTACTGAACTACTGATATGCATGTTTTCATCTAAAACTAGACTAGAAGCATATGCGAGAAAATTTGCATGTATAAAGCTGATCACCAATTAAACAAAGTCACCACAGCGTGGTTTTATATCATAAAAGGGCTCAAGGGGATAAATAGGACTTACACGCAGCGCAAACGATTCCAAGGCAGGAGAAGCATCCATAAATGAAATCAGAGAAAAGAAATCGTAGCTGGGGGAAAATATCGATTTTCCAGAAAGTGTGATGTCCAAGGACTTGAGGTGGAGGAATTTTCCAGGCGCCATTGGAGTGTTGACGGTCTATGCAATGAAAAGTCTCCAGGAGTAACCATGTTCTAAGTTATTATATATCTTAAACATAGCCAAGTCAAACTTATAGAGATTCACATACCTCAGTATGAGACAACAGGTTAAGTGATTCAACATTTGGCGCAATGGATGGGAGCTTGGTACGAGCATAGAGGATCATGTCACGATGTAGGTAACCCCACAAATGCATGTCTCTCGATTCAAACTTGTCACCAAAAAACATTTGGGCAGCAGGAGACCCTCCATAATGAAAACCAGAGAGCTTTGGAGCATTGATCTCTATAGCCTGCAACATTTTGCATGCCAACACCCTTAGGAAACTGAGCTTAGATAAAGTGCAAGGTATCTGCAAGCGGACTATCTCATTGCAGGAGAGCATTTCCAATTTCACCAGAGCACAAGAATGGGAAAGCAAGCATCTCAATTGCTCCTCGTTAATGAGGACCCAATGCAGAACCAAACAAGTCAACCTTGTCAAATAACCAAATGTCTTGGGGCGAAAAGCACAGCTACGAAGGCGATGATACTGAATGGACCTTCCAATAATTTCGCTGCATAAAAGTCCACAAGGAAAGTTGTACTCTGTCTTCATTCTTAAAGATAGCTCTAGGACAAGTTCTTTGATGCGAGATTTGGCAGCCATCTGAAGCCAACTGTTAAGATAATGAGCATCTATACTTGCACAAGCAAGTTTAAACGTCTCCAGCCCAATGCCAGAATGATTCTTGAGAATGTGGTCAATGGTATTCACGAGATAGCTTTCTCTCTTATCAAGTTTATATGATTCCCCGTGTACAGTTGATGTCTCTTCGTTCAAACCCAACTTTGTGTCGGTTGCTGCGAGATAGAAGGAGAGCGCCGGCAAGTCGACCGAGTACACTTATCCTTAATATTAAAGAGGTAAAATTTCTGACACTAATTTTTTCGTCCAGCCCTCACTTTCCTACTCTTTTACGATCTGAAAGCGAGTCATCGGGATTTCCTACAGGTCGATGTGTTGGAGTTAAAGTTAAAACAGAGTCGACCGACTGAAGTTGATTTATTGTGAAAGAAAAATACTGTAGATTCTAGCTGATAAGCCAGAAACGCGTTCTCCTCGGCCGCGTTCCAGTTTGGGAGGAACCGGCAGCGGCGGCACGACGCAGCTAGAAGCGGCGCGGGACAGAGCGGCTCGGGGCAGCGATGGCCCAGCGCATGGAGCTCGGGACGGCGCAGCGAGGAGCAGAGTTGCTCGTGCCCACTGGTGCCCAAGGCGGCGGCTAGGAGTAGGGCAAGCTCGCTCGGCGTCACGTGATCTTCCTGCCACACACCATCGGTGAGTCCTCCCCGATCCAATGATGCCGCTTAGCTCAATCCACGTCGTTGCCGTCTCCGACTGGAACTTTAACATGCGAACCAAGGGCCTCGAATTCGACATCATCCACGGAACACCCTCTGACCGCAAGTCGGCATCATCCTTCTTCCCGGACGGAATCGCATCGCATCCCCGTACGCCGAAGACCCGATTCGACCGTCGCTACAGGTGAGCTCGCCGACAGCCACACTTCCGTATCCACGCAGACTGCACGGGCGATACCGCACGGAGGTGAGCAAGTTTCCCGAGCCTGCCTTGCCTTCTCTCTCATCTCCTCTCATGTTGCTTCGCTAATGAACGGTTGAAGGTGAGGTGATTTTTTTAGTTGAAAGTCTATTGGTCTAGACATATACTATTGTTTTTTTTTCATTACAACACACGGGCATCTTTGCTAGTCATAAGAAAAAGATACCTTGTAGTTAAGGTAGGGAGTATGTTCCACGCTGCAAAGGGGCCAAATCGACCACGCCGGACCGTAGCTGGTTTGGTAGGATCGGTATTCGGTAACCTATTTGTAAAGGAGTCCTTTTTTTTGTTAGGTTACGATTTGAGTTGTGAGCTAGGACATGGATACAGGAGTAAGTTGTAGGACTCTTATGATAAAAAAAATTGTAGGACTGTTTGTATCTCAAGGGACATGGTTTATCACTATACAAGAGAAATATGATAATGATAGGACGAGGACGGACGTCCGTCCGGACGGACTCCCACCTGTTCGTGCATGTACCTGTATAGTCCACATGCGTTGTCGTTCACTGGTTCATTCGCACCTAGAAAATATCAGTCACTGCTCCTCTCCCTCTCGTGCCTCCCTGCCTCCGTTTTTTCTCTCTCTCTCTCGCGTGCCTCCATCGCTACTCCCCCTCTCTCTCTGCGGTGCGGGTGAGCGTCCTAGTGCACACTACTACACAAAAATCTTTTGGGAGGCGTTTTGAAATTGGCCTTCGAGGCGGTTGGGCCGGTTGCCCGCTTCGGTTATTCATGGCAGGGCAACCGGCCCAGCAACCGTCTCGGTTAATGATTAACCGAGGCGGGCAATGTAAGAGAACCGCCTCGGTTAATGCCTATTAAACGAGGCGGTTGCCCTAACGCAACATTAACTGAGGCGGTTGCCTCAAAATAACCTCCTCAGTTAATAAATATTAACCGAGGCGGATGCTTAAGACTGCCTGCCTCGGTAAATCATTTATGGAGACGGTTATTTATAATGTGTCCGCCTCCATAAATCAGTTCACCTCGCTAACAAATTTCCCGCACTCATGCCCGACAGGTGCTGCAGTGCCAGGACCCACTACGCCCCGTTCTCCGTGCCTAGGATGGCAAAACAGCGGGCGCCGCACCCATATTACCAAAACAGCTATGACGTGGCGTGCTTATAGTGGCCACGAGCTTGGCTTCCACACAATGGGCCACACAAATAGCGGCCACACCGCTGCGCCATGAAAAATTGAGCCGCCCTTTCACCTGACGCGCCCACACCGCCTTGGCACACGCACGGGATTTTGCATTTGTCGAAGACCTGGATCGCTGACGTGGAAGTCTGGACGGTCCGATCGAAGCCCAAGCAAATCCATCTCAACCGTCCAATTCGCTTGTGCTTCTTCACTAAGAGATATCTCCCTCCCCCTCTCTATCTCGCACGTCGCTCTCCCTCACTCTCTCGCGTACGAAGGCCGCGCTCCCTCTATCTCTCGCAAGTACGATGCACGCTCTCTCTCTCTCTCTCTCTCTCTCTTGCGTACGTGGCGCTCCTTCTCCCTCCACTCCGGCCGGCCCTCCACCTCCGGCTGGCCCCCAACACCTCCACCTCTGGCCAGCCCCCTCCACCTCTACCACCGGCAGGCCCCCTCCACCTCCGGCGCGGCGCCGCCCTCCACCTCCACCCGACGGCGGCTCGCAAGGGTGCGGCGAGCGGGCCCCGGCCCCGGCGGCAGTGGCTCGGCCACAGCGGTGGCTTGCGAGGGCGCGACGAGTGGAGTCACGGCCTCAACGGCGGCTCACGAGGGCGCGGCGAGTGGCGGTCCTGCCCTGGCGGCGGCTCACGAGGGCGCGGTGAGCGGGGGTCCTGCCCGACGAGCAGGGGCCTAGGCCCAGCCCTGGCGGTGGCTCGTGATGGCGCGGCGAGCGGGGGCCCGGCCTCGGCGGCTCTTCTTGGCGCTAGCAGATCCGGCGAGTGGTGGCCACAGTGCATCGATGGGCGAGGGCAGAGCCCCAGCGGCGCTTCTCGGTGCCAGTAGATCCGACGAGTGGCGGCGCGGGGCGTCGATGGGCTCGTTGGGCCTCATGGATGGGCTTGCCAGGCTCATCGATGTTTTTTTTAATTTTTTTAATATGTTAAACAAGGCGGGCTGCTTAGGTTGACCTCCTCCGTTAATGGGCATTAACCGAGGCGGTTGCCTTATGCCGTCCGTCTCGATTAATCGATTACCGAGGCGGTTGGCTTGCCCGCCTCAGTTAATTATTTTTGCCCGCCTCGTTTAAGTTTTCTACAGTAGTGGTAGTGGCCTTGGCGTGGCCTCAGCACGAGCGGGCCACAACACGAAGGCCTGAGCGGCCCTCGACACGCAGGCGCAACAACGCCGACGGCCCTGGTCACAGGTGGACCAGCGCGGCTTGGCCGGCACGAGTGGCTCCCCGGCGGATCTGGCTCCCCCTCTCCCAGTCATGCGGGCAATGCCTCCTTGCCGCATCACGCAACCGCCGCCTACAAGCGCCGCCGTGTCGCTGCCTCCGGTGAACTCCACACACCGACAAGCCTCTATTCTCCCAAGTAGCAAGGAAATGTTGCGCTGCGCTGAAAGCGCATGTTTCAAGCGTATGTTTTGAAGTGTTTATAATGTTTCATAGGTATGTTGCAAGTGTTTCATATGGATGTTGCAAAAATAGATCGGGATGTTGCACATGTTACATATGTTGCAAGCGTTTGTTCAAAATGTTTCATCTGTCTTAAGACGTATGTTGCAAGCGTTTTGATCTGGATGTTGCATATGTTTTACACATATATTGCAAAAGTATTTTCCAAATATTTCATCTGTTTCAGTGTTTTGTTACAGCATGTGTTTTCATGTTGCAAGTTGCAAGTGTTTTATCTGGATGGTGCATATGTTGTAGTGGCTATACACGTATGTTGCAAGTGTATGTTCCAAATATTTCAGCTGTTTCAGATCTACGTTGCAAGTGTTTTATTTAGATGTTGGATAAGTTGCAGGGGCTATACACATATGTTGCAAGCTTATGTTCTAAATATTTCACATGTTTGAGACATATTTCGTAGAAAATACTTCATGTAGCAATGGTTTAAGCAGGGGCAGGCGGAGGCGGTCGGGCGGTCACCACATGCATGTGCAGCAACATGGGCGCAGCACCAGCATGCAAACAGCAGGCACAGGCGCACAACAACATGTGAGCAGTAGCACGCAAGCAGCATGAGAGCAGCGGCAGGCGGGCATGTTTAGCAGCAGGTGGGCGCGCAGCAGCGGGCGCGGGCCGGCAGGCGCAGCAGCAGGCCGAGCCCCGCCCAAACCATAATCGTTCCATGATATATACAGCGGCGGGCCTCATAGTATTCAAGTGTACTCAACTGAATACCCAAATTTTATGGCGCCCTGGTGGACTCAGGAGTCGAGACTGGCGACAGACCAGCATGGGCGATACAACGTGACCGCGTGTGCGACTGCGAGGCGGCGACACCACGTGCATGGGCTGCACCCGCACAACGCAAGGCGGCAACTGGCAAGGGCGCAACGTTGCAGCAGCGCCCGCACCGTGCAGCTAGGCAATCACAGCGCCGGCCACCAACAACCAGCACCGCAACATAACTCAACACCTGTGCGGGGCCGGGGAGCTTCTGAATTGACTTATTGCTGATTAAAGGCCTTTTTGGTTGGTGTGTAGTTTGCCATGCCTGATTGTCAAAGAAAGTATGACGAGCAACATCGAAACCACACTTATGATAAAGTTTGACATAAAAACGAGTCTAGCATACGTGGGACAAGGTACTAAGATGTCATATCATACTTGTGGCAGTAAACCAAACAGCTACCGAAAAAACTATGGTACAACTAACTTTTGGCGTGGCAAGCTATGGTCACCAACCAAACAGACTTAAGTCTTGACATTTCTGCCTTCTAGATTGGGTCACTTGTCTAGGTATTCCAAATTATAAGTTATTCAAACTTTTTTGGAGGATCAAAGCATCTTAAATTTGACCAAAATTATAAAGAGAATTACAAAGATTTATAACAATATAGTATAAAATTATAATTAATGAAGAATCTTATTATACTTATTCGGTATCATATAATGATACTCATTTGATATCATAAAATATTATTATTTAATTATATAAATTTTGTCAAACATGAAATGCTTTGTCTCTTTAAAAATGTTGAAGTAAACTTTTAATTAAAGTATGGACGGAGTATTAATAAGTCGTTCAGCTCGTCATGGCCTCGACGACAGCACGAGCGATTTGGCTGGAGCCGACCTTTGCGGCCACCGAACGATTCTGGGTTGGACGGGCAGGGCCACACACTACAAAAAAAAAAAAAAAATGAAAAGGAAAATCAAACTGATGGCCATGGAGAGGAAGGGAGGAAAAAAGATTTCACAATTGCAGTATAATATCTCAAACTAATTAGTGCGTTAAAAATAATGAGATATAAGTGTATGAAAACTATTGCAAAAATTCAAACAACACTTATCTCTAAGAAAAACAATTGAAAAGGAAAATTGAACTGGTAAAAAAATCTGTAGCAAATCTTTAATGATATATTTCATTTTTAATCACCAGTACATTATTCGACATACATTGAGTCACTGTCTATGATGCATAACAAGCTGAACATATGTTCAATTCATCACAAAATGAATCTAAAAAAAAAATCATCACGAAATGAATAACGAAGTGAAAGATTGTATTTAACACTTGCAGGCTGCGAACAGACAGAGCCCAACAACCAGGAACGGAGCATAGAAGGTATGAGTTCGACACTCGGTTAGCCCATAAACTTTAAGAGGAGAAGACTAGCTGGTATTGGCCTTTTTGCTCTGGGGACAGTCGATCAAGAGGACGAGGGAAAATGGCGGAGAATGTAGAAGTTAGCCACAGATAAAGGCTTTTGGCCACGGATAAAGGCTTTCGGCATAGAAGGTTACGGCATAATAAGCTGTGAGATTTGGATGGGACAAAGCACAAAAATGGCTTTAATTTCTATTTTAATAATGTTGTTTTTTTACAATGAATTCTTTTATTTCTAAGACAAGTTGTGTGAGCTACGCAGTTCTACTTGATTTGTCAAATCTGGTACATTGGTATGGACGCTCGCACCTGCACTTTGTCTCCCCCTGCGCATCTGCATTCCGCGCCCGCCTACGCGGGGCCTGCGCCACCCGACTGCACGTGGGGAGTCCCTTCTCGTGCCCCCTCCGCTTCTCACGCGTATGCACGCGGCCAGTAGCTACATCATATGACTACAGCAGGTGGCTACGCCAGCATTCAGAAGAAGGGGAGGGGGCAGCGAATGCCCAGCTGACGCCGGGAGGAGGAGGAGACACCGAGGTGAACGTGAGGCAGCAGAAAAGCGAAGACAGAGATGCAACACCCAATCTACTTTGAAACATCTAGATACAACACTTGCAACATACGTCTGAAGGCAGACAAACACATGAAACATTAGCTGCAACATCAAATCTACTTTTGAAACACCCAGATGAAATACTTGCAACATACATACGAAATAGCTGAAACACTCGAAATATGTGTATGAAACACTTGCAAAAAACACCTGAAAACACTCTTCATACGTGTGATAACATGTGCAACATCCATATGAAACACTTGCAAACATACGTCTGAAAAACTAGATGAAACATTTGGAACATACACTTGAAACATACGTGTGTAGCCACTGCAACATGTGCAAAATTCTGATCTACTTTTGCAACATCGAGATGAAACACTTGAAACATCCAGATGAAGCATCTGAACCACTTGAAATATACTCTTGCAACATGGGCTTTGCTTGGACAAATGGAGGCACGTTGGCGCGGAGGTCGAGGGCGGCGCATGGACCTCGCTGTGCGGTAGCGGCACAAGCAACTCGCCGGCGGGCGTGGCATCACATGAATCGCGCCCCCTCGCCTGCTTGCTAGAGCATCCGTCGTGGAGGCTAGCTGTCTCGGCGGAGGCGGTTGCGGCTTGCCAGCTCAGTGGAGGCAGTCGTAGAGGCTAGCTAGCTCGGCGAGGCAGACCGGGCCCAGTGGGGAATGCGGCGCGACAGGGGCGTGGCGCTGCGGGGGACCGGCGGCGGCGATGCGGAGTGGGGTGGGCGGATGGGCACGGCGACGCAGGGAGGAAATTGCATAGCGAGCATCGGGGCGCGTGGACAGGATGAACGGATAGGGTCGCTGGGCAAGCGGCGCATGCTGGAGTGAGCAGAGGGAGGCGTCCGTCCATCCGGACGTCTTAATTGTATCATTATATTGATTTAATATTTGTGATAACATTTGATTAATTAGGACCACATCATGCTCATTTACCGTGGCAGTGGCACATCTTGTATTTCTGTCCCCGCCAATGTATCCATGACTGTCTTGATAAGTATCACGTTAATTACGTCTGTTTGGGATTGATCTTTACATGTCTTTAATAAGATCTAAAAAAACCATGTTCGCTTGAGCTACTTTTTCAGCCATAGAATAGTGTTTTTCTCTCACAATATTTCAGCATAAGCCAAATTTCAGCATAAACGATGGCTTATGCTGAAATTTGGCTTATGCTGATGCTTACGCTGAATGTTGTGAGAGGAAAATACTATTCCATAGCTGAAAAGTAGCTCAAGCGAAGAGGGTGCTGGTTTTGTAACCTTTCCAAAAACTATCGGGTATGAAAAAATACACTCACTAATAGTTCTATTTTATTTGTTTGTTCCTAGTCAGTTAGGGTATTACATTGTAGGGAGAAACTGCATGCTACTGCAACACTGCAACTTTACAACTGCAGCACGGCTAGTTTGATAGTACCTTGCATGCATGCATATGATAGTGTCCACCACTGCATTCTTGGTGCATTGTTCTCAACTTACTACTACAGCAGGATCAGAAGCGCAACTACAATATGACTTCACTAACAAGTAGCTTGCATTGTCAGTTCTAGTATTCACTTTCCACATGGGGTCGGGCTGAGCTTCAGTTCACTCCTGCACAAAGGGCATTCCTGATACCCCGTGAGAAGGTGCTGCTCCAAGCACCCGCTGTGGAAGATGTGCGAGCACCGGGGCCACGCCGCCAGGCCTCCGCCTTCCTTGAGCACCTCGCAGCAGATCGGGCAGTCTTCACCGGTGACCCTCCTCCGCTTCGTTGGCCGCACGTCGTCCTCCGACCTGAGGAGCGCGGGCAGGTGGAGCTCCGTGGCGATGTCAAACTCAAAAGGCGTGGGCAGCGCCACCGCCCCGTGATCGCCAGCCACGGACTCCAGCGCTTCGCACATGCGCATCATGCGCGCCGGCGTGAAGTCGCCGGGCCGGAGTATGCCCACGTCGACGGTCACCAAGAGACACGTGGCCCGTGCCGGGACGAGGACCGGCACCGTCGTGACCGACCACAGTGTCTGGAGCTGCGCGCTGAAGCGGGCGGGGTAGACCAGCGACGCCAGCACGGCGCCGGCGAATCGCAGCGAGCTGCTCACCGTCGTCGTCACCGGATCGGAGGCGGAGGCCAAAGGAGAGGGGAGGACGAAACGGAGACGTGCTTGTTTGGGGCCCAGGATGTGCATGTCGACGCCGTCGCCGTCGCCTCCGCCGCTCTGCGTCCGCAAGAAGCGGGTGTAGCGGTAGTCGACGATGATTTCGCCGCCGCAGCCGTGATGACACTGACACTGACAGAGTGGCGCCGAGGAAGTGGTGAGCTTCATGAAGCAAACCGTGCTCTGCACGGTGGCGATCCGCGCCGGCTGCCCAAGGAACTTGCATGTCGCCGCCGCCACGTCGCCGTTCTTGACCTTCGGCACCTCGTCGTCCTCTTCAAACTCGCTGTCCATATCGACGTCCTCGTCGTCAGTGTCGTCGTCCTCGTCGTCGCTGCTGAAGTAGTGGTCCTCGTCGCTCAGATCGTCCTCTTCGTCGCCGAGAACCGCGCCTTCGTTGCCCCTTTCGTCTTCTGATGTGGGCGGCGGATCAACAACGCCGCCGTCAAAAACGTCGTCGCCAACAAGCACATATGACCCAACCACAGCGGGCTCTTCCGCAGACGCGGTAATCTCGATGCCCTGCATGGCCATGTGCGCCACGCACAATCGTCTGGCTGCTCCTGGCTTCCCGGTGACCCGGTGTCGCCTCGCCTCGCCCCGGCCGCCTCAGCTCTCCGGGAAGGCTGTATGCAGGAACGGAATGATGAAGAGAGAGTTTAGATGCAATCGGCAACTGGAAATAACGACAGGCATACCGCATATTTATGGTGCTCGTTGGTCCGGGGCCGGATCGGAGGATGGCTGATGTTTGAGTCCGATACCGGGCCTCCTCTTGCATCGTTTCGGAGTAGCTCCACTAGGACTCCGATTTATCACTTATTGGCCACCGACATTTTTGTTTTGTCTTGGGCAAAGCTCTTTATGTGCAGTTCTTTTTTTTCTTAAGGAGTGGCACAATTTTAAATTACATGTTAAGCGTGTGCACCGTGAGAAAAAAATAGCCTGATTTGAATTTTTTTTACCTAGTTAGAGCATATTCGAGAGACTCTTTATATCTTTGGAAATGCTTAGCCACGAGCGTTCGTCCCGTTAGACGTGGCTCCTAGTCCTGCCTCCTGCACAGCAGACCAACCTCTCAAAAAAAAAAAATTCCCCACTCCGCTCATCCGCCCGTCACGGCATGGCTGAGCATTTCCAGGCCGCTCATCCGTTTGCCCCACTGCGCCCCCTTCCCCCACCACGCCCTGTCCCCCGTTGCGGTGTCGCGCCGTGCCCTTCCCCCCGCTGCGCCGCACCCAATCGCTGGCTGCGCCGTGCCCATTCCCTACAAGCGGACGGGGTTGGACGACTGCGGTCGAGCGAGCAGTGGTGCTAGAGTAGCAGCAACAGGGCCATGCCGACAGGCGCGAGCCTGGGCCGCAAGCAGGCGTTGGAGAATTGTAGGAGGGCCACGCTGCTGCTACACCGGCGAGCTCCATGTGCCGCCGTCGACCTCCGTGCTGGCGTCGAGCTCCGCAAGCGTCCATTCGTCCAAGGAATGTGACATTGTGCTGAAAGCGCATGTTGCATGTTTCAAGTGTTTTAGATGTTTCAAAGGTATGTTGCAAGTGTTGCACGTAGATGTTACAAAAGTAGATCAGGATGATGCATATATTGCAATGGTTATACATGTATGTTGCAAGCTTCTGTTCCCAATGTTTTATCTGTTTTTTCCAGACGTATGTTGCAAGTGTGTTTATTTGGATGTTGCATATGTTTCACACATATGTTGCAAGTGTTTTATCTTGATGTTTTGTATGTTTTACAACGGTTTTCAAATGTTTTTCATGTGTTTTTGCAAATGTTTTAGATGCATGTTTCAAATGTTTCATCTATCCTCAAACGTATGTTGCAATTGTTGCATCTAGATGTTTCAAAAGTAGATCGGGTGTTGCATCTCCCTCCTCGCTTTCTGTTGCTTCACCTCGGTGTCTCCTCCTCTTGGCGCCGGCTGGGCATCCGCTGCCCCCTCTTCTCGATGCTAGTGGCGTTCAGGGTGGCGCGGGCCCTGCGTGGGCGCGTTATACGGTGTGGGAAACGGCTGCAGGCGTGGGGCGTACGTCAGACGCCTTGTCCGTCCGGACGTCCGGGTGCTAGCAAACCCGTTATATCTTTTCTAATTTATAGGAATAGAGATTTTGGTGAAAAAACAACCTCTAATAGCTGCTTCAATTGGATCACTACCTCAGATCTGTACATCACTGTCGGTTCAAAAACCCACTTCACTGCCGGATTTTGAACCGACAGTGGCATACCGACAGTGATAGGGGGTTGACATCACTGCCGGTCCTTAAAAACCGATACTGATCTACAGGAAATAGTGTCAGTTCCTGGCTCCACCCGGCAGTGTCTAGTTGAACAACATTGCCGGTTTGTAGTGCCAACCGACAGTGACGGTTGCTTCAAGAGTGTCGGTTCTTGGCTCAAGCCAGCAGTGTTGAGCAAGCCTACACTGTCGGTTCATGGATCAAACCGACACTGTTATAGTAAATATCAGTGTCGGTTTATGGATCAAACCGGCAGTGTTCTCATAATTATTATCAGTGTCGGTTCATGGTTCAAGCCAGCAGTGTTGAGCAAGCCAACACTGTCGGTTTCCTTCTAACCGGCAGTGATGGTTACGACAACACTGCCGGTTTGTTGCTAACCGGTGGTGATGGCCCATTCGTATTTTATTGTTTTATAATTTATTTTAATTTATATTTTTTGTGGAATCGGGTTTCGCTTTATATACGCTACGTAGACGACAGGTCCATCAATATTAAACATTACAAATGTTACGATTACAATTCAAATGTTCTTATCCACATCTTCATCCCTCAAAATAAAAAAGAAATGTTCTTGGACTTCACACATGCTTCTCGGACTTTCTACAATAATCTGGCGAGCCGCTCTGGGCCATACTAGTCCTTGTACTTCACAGATTGTGCAATGAAAAATACTCCATCTTTTTCTAATACCTCGGCTAAGATCAATTTTGCCAGCTCCGATTGTAGTGCGACGATCTCCATGTCTAGCAGCCTTTCGTGCTTATATTTCTTGCACTGTCGTTCAAAAAAGATGATATCCAAAGAGGAACAGTAAATCATTTTGTTGAATTATTAACAGACATAAATGAAATAGAGATTATACACACCAACTTATCGGCTTCTTTCGATTTCCCGCCGATGTAGCGAAGCATTGCCCACATTACATAAAACCCGCATTCATTGTTTCTCGTCGGCTGTGATAGGTACTTCCCCTCCATTTCGACAACCTTGAATGGGACCGGCGTCCCACCGATATGTCTTCTTCGAACACTGAGCAACATTAAAAGGAGAAACATTAGAAAGCGGTATGTGTGATTGGAAAATAATAGTTATTAGGATCGCTTACTAATTCAGCACTGCCACCAGTGCATCCAGATGATGAAATAGTTTTTCTTCGAGTCCCACACCTCGAGTAGTTTTTTTGCAAGATTAACACAAATGAAGACGAAATGGTTGCTGCAATCACAGAATCCTAATTATTGAATAATCTTAACGAAAAAAGAAGCATAAAATTAAAAGCCGAGAACATATACTCGCAGTTGTAGGCTAGAAGTATGTGGGTTTTCTTCTTCATCGTGAATTCGTCGAAAACAGCAATCAATCTCTATTTCAGGTCTTCCACGTCATATCCATAGAGGCCTAGACATGTCCTCTCATTGACTCGCATGGGTCCAAGAAGCCTATGTAATCCCATTTGCTTTTTAGAATGCAAAATTTTGTTATACACCTACATAAAATCATGGGAAGTGCTCAAAAGTTAACAATTTGTGTCTCGAGAGAGTAGTTAATTGTAATATCGTGCGTGTAGTTAATTCCACAGTGTCAACATTTGAATATCGAGAGAGCGTTTCTGGTATAGCTGGAACAAGCACTACCACTCGACATCGAACTTCTCTTCTTCAAGATATTGGAAAACATGTGGTGAACGGATAATAACCTCAAAACCAAAGTTGTCTGTCTTTGTTGCTTGAGCCATGTAATATTCATGTAACTAGCGCATATATGTTGTTAGATTTTTATACTCATGATCGGGAACCAAAAGATTATCCCTTTCATACTTTATTGCCGGTGTTCCCGTCCCTTGTACATCATAATAGATGTTCGCAGCCTCTTCTATGGTTAAATCAAGGTTGTCTTCGACTAACTTCATAATGTTCCTTAAATCTTTATTGTGTATTTCTTCATCTCTTGTTGTAGCGTATTTATTTTGTGTTTGCCTTTCGAATTTGGACTTCAACAAAAATGGAGGTAGTGAGGCACATAGATTGAAGAAACTAACACAATCTTCCTTCGAGATGTGTGCTGTAAATTTGTCTTTCATCAAGGTGGTAACGCTGCCACTCAACGGCCTTTTTGTTTTATGTTGGTCCACTTTGGGAGTATTAGCGACCGAATCCAAGGATCTTTTCTGCGACTGCGAGGATGTCCTTAATCTTGTTTTGGGCTGAGGTGGAGGAGGAGGATGACGATGAGAATTCTGTTTTCCCAACGCTGATGAAGATGGAGGAGGAGGAGGAGGAGTCTCTTTTCTCGGGGCTGATGAAGATGGAGTCGGACGAGGAGGAATAGAAGGAGACCTCTGTCTTCTCGGGGGTGATGGCTCCGGATGAGGAGGGGAGTGATCTTTGTTGGGAGATGGTGAATGATCATCGCGGGTGGGCAAAGACTCACAGTCGTCCTCATCATTAGAGGACAATTGATGGTCAAGCTTAATGAAGCGCTTGCGCCAGGCGACTTGAGAGCCCTTGTTTTGACCAAGTTTCGGCCTGTCTTCCGCTACGAGGTACTCAATGGGTATCTTGTTATACTTCTTATCAAGTATTCTGTCAATGGTGACGCGAGCATACCCCAGTGGAATTGGCGGCCATTAATTGTCCTGTCTCCCACAGGCCAGGCCTGGCCGAGCGCCACCTTGTCCTTTGTCCATTCCTGACGGATGTACAACCTGACATTGATGGGTTCAGTGATGTCGTCCACCGAATGAGGCACATTCGCCTCTTCTTCGTCGAGCGGGGTCGATCCGCAGCTACTATGACCCCTAAACTGTGGGCTAAAGGCACTAGGAGTAGGGTTTTATGGTACTACTGACCCCTTGGATAGCAAAATTTGCTCGACTCGTGCTTCAACGGTTGCCTCAATCCATGCTTCCATTCTATCTTCCATCTCTTTTAGTCTCCTCAAATACTCTGCCTCATGTTCCGCTCTACCCCTCGAGCGGCTCTGGTAAGTGTTAGATTCTTGGGAGAATGCTAGTTTCCAAGGAACAACACCGGTTCCTCTAGTGCGACCAGGGTGCTCCTTGGTTCCGAGTGCTTGGGTGAGCACATCTTTCTCCCTATTAGAAGTGCAAGTCCCTTGCCTCACCTCCTCAGTTACCTAGGAGATCCTCTGGATGAGTTCGCTCATGGGTTGATTTGAGGAGCTAAAGCTCCCATCCTCGGCGTGCCATACATTTCTCCCCATACAGTATAATACCGATCTAGGCTCCCAATCGGCGGTCTCAACCTGAACGCCTTCCTCAGCAAGGCGATCCATCTTTTGAAGTTCTGCTTCAAATTCTGGCATCTTTTTGGTGTAGCCACGAGAGCCGACATGATGAGGATTTGTCGCTTTCTGCGAATTCTCCTTATTCTTCCTGCTCAGTTCTAAGTACTCCTCGGATAACCTGTATAACTTGAAAGCCTGCCAGAAGTCCTTCTGCTTGCTAAACTGTCCACCATCGAAATCTGGCTCTTTATTTTGGAGGACAAAATTCTTGTATAATGTCCCCTTGAAATTCTTGAAGCATGTTCCCATGATTTCTTTTATTTTTTTCTTGACTAACTCCCTGTCATACTCGGCTGGGAAAGTGAAATACTCTAGGATCCTGACATCCCATATGTAATCCTTCTCGTTTTCGAGAACCCTCCACCTATCATCGTCTTTCCCAATCCACTTCCTGTACTTAATCAGGATGAAGCCCCTAACATGTAACCCGAGGATAGTCTTGTATTTGGTCAAAGCTATAGGCGGTGAGAGTGGATCCCTGAATTCATCGAACTCAGTAATGTGCTAGTGTGCATTCCTACCAGCAGGAATCTTTGACACGCCTCGCTTGGATCTGGCCTTCCTGCTACCCGAACCCTCTGGCTCCTCGGCCGACGGAGGCTCCTGCTAGAGACACCAAGTAAGCTATGACCCTCTCAATTGATTAGCGTGTGCCACATGGTGACATGATACCAAAGTCACCTGGCCATCTTGGTCATTTTGACCCAGATCGAGCAGGCCGGACGGGGTCCATGGCTGCTCGTTCTCACCGACCTGATTGACACCGTCACCGTTTGTCGGATCATGCGGCTCTCCCGTCCCAGCGATATCAGCCGCTTCTTGATGTTGATCAGTTCTTCGGCGACGGGGTAACATGCGACGATGAGTCATGGCTGTGACACGATCATGGTTAGTTTTGGCCGCGAACAACTACTAATAGCATATGTTCATATATATATATAATATGTTTAATGCAAAGTCTAATAATAAGTCCACATACAACAAAGTCAAATAATAGCATATGCTCACCTAGAACAAATTCATTGTTTGATTGACCACATACAACAAAGTCCACCTACTGTTCAACGAAACTAAGCCTACATCAACTTCCAAATAAGAAAAGAGATGACCATAGCCATAAATAAAAGCATGACATTTTTCCAAGACCAAGGAGCAATTCTCCTAATCTTCACATCTCCGGTGGGTGGCTTCTCTTCGATCTCCAGTGCCAACGGATGGCCATGGTTTGCATTCATTGGACCATAGTAGGCCGGTTGCCCATGGTTTGCAAGGTAGGCCAGATGACTATAGTAGGCCCTCAAAGCTTCAACTTCTGTGTTGTATTTTTTGTGCAAATTACTAGGGTAGTGATTGACTTGAGCATAGCAATCTTTCCAGGTTCGATAAATCCTAGGCATGTGACCAACATGCACTACATACCATGCCATGGTTGCCTATACATTTAAGTAAATTTGGCATGTGGTAAGTGGTAATGATAACTCACTGAACAAGAGTTATTATTCAAGTTATATGGCCAAAATAAATCTATTTAATGTTCTTTATCCTTGACATTCCATCAAAATCAATGGACACTCTACCTATAGAGATTATACCTGTACACATTTGACAAGAATCCATCATTGCATATGCAAGAGTAGAAATTCTTATCTAACTCTTACACAAACAGAACACTCCCTACCGTCACAAATAAGACGTCCATAGTCATTAACGTGTACCTTTGACTGCTAGTTTCCATTGCTTGCAATAATTACAAAGTATAGAGATATCATAACATTATGCAACTACTATTCGAGATAGATATGCTCATATCATTGTCACATATTCAATCTAACTATGTCAAGAGGTGTTGATGATCAATGTTTAAATACTTAGACTACACACAGCGCAAAAGGTCACTTAGCTGTGACTCGAGGGAATAACTTGTTGCGACAACATGCAAATAACACCAATGGTTCTTAAACAGTTTAGGGCCATGATTACTAGGTCCTCAACAAATCAGTAGGTAGCATAATCTCTTTAGGGAAAAACTAACTGGTTTATATAACAGCATGTACATATAAGGATAGCTAAACCAAGGAGTAACAACATGTAACTCAATCGAATAGGAATCTGCTGCTATTGGGAAGACAACAACCGTGGGGCATTTCATCTAACACTTAGCGGGCAGTGAGCCACGCACTCATCGTGGGGGTGGGAAAGCAGCTACCCGCGCACGCTCCTGAAGGCCTCGGCGGTGCTCCGGCGTCGGGCGGTGGACGGCGTGGGGAGTGCTCCGGCGTGGGGCGGTGCACGGGCGTCGGCGTCGAAGAAGAGGAGCGCGGGGCTGGGAACGGCGGCGCGGGGGTGGTGGACGGTTGCTCCGGCGTGGGGTGGTGCACGGGCCTCGGCGTCGAAGAAGAGGAGCACGGGGCTAGGAATGGCAGTGCGGGGGGCGGTGGATGGGTGCTCCGGTGTGGGGCGGTGCACGGGCGTCAGCGTCGAAGAAGAGGAGCGCGGGGAACGGTTGGCGCAGGATAATTTCAAGCCGCGGCGGCCTTTTATACCAGACCTCATCACTGCCAGTTCTAATTAGAAACCGACAGTGATGGGGGTACATCACTACCGGTTGTAAGTAGGAACCGACAGTGATGGTGGTACATCACTGCCGGGCCATTCTTTAAACCGGCAGTGATTTTTGTGTTGCGGTTACAGCATAAGTAACTTATCTTTTCCACTTCTTTCGAATACCTCCTACTGGCTCAACGGTTAAGACCCCGCAACTTAGCCCCTGATACCGTGTTCGAATCCCGGGTGGCCCAATTTTTTGGTTTAATTTTATAATTTATTAAGTGGTCTAAAGGTCAAAAAGATAAAATAAATGTGTTGCATCCCTGAATCGAACCGAATCCTACAAGTTCCAGAGCAGCGGACAAATCATTGAGCTATCACCTGATTTCAGAAAGTTTGAAGGAATTTAGTCCTTTGAGTGATTATCTGTCCCTGCTTTGCGCGTAGGCCCTTCAACTCCCCGGCCACGCTGGTCGCGCGGTTCCCATGAAGAGCCGTTGTTTTACTCGGTCCTTGGACTGGTCGCGGCCCTTCAGTTCCCCACGAAGAGACGCCGCGTTTACCCAGGAGTCCATCAGCTGCTCGCGCCGGTTCCCAACGCAGGCGTGCTCCGTCTTCCGAGGGGTGCGAGTTGTTGCACCGTGATCAGTTCCACCCACCGACATGCCTATATATAAGCCAGGCCCCCATGCACACAGTCGGCCGCCATTGCACCACCGCACGTTAGGAAAGCGAAGCACCCTTCCCACGCACACCTCGCCCCACCCCTCGACTCGCCGCCACGATGCCTCGCCGCTTGAAGTCAACATGGGCGATGCTGAACCCGTCGTCCTCACGTCACCCCCCGATGCCTCCACCGACGCCGTCGTCCGAATCGGACCTCGAGGTGAACCTCAAGGACGATCCGGACCGTGAGACTGCATCAGAGGAGGAACCGGAACCTCTTCCGATGGAGGAGGTCGTCTTCAACTCATTGGAGACGGCTCGGAAGGAGGAGGAGGACCGGCACCTCCACGCCATCACATAGAAGGAGACCGACGACTGCATCCTAAAGCGCATCGTCGAGATCTCCAAGGAGGAGCGCCGATGCGAGGAGGAGGAGGAGCGGCACCGCGAGGAGGAGGGGCGCTGCCGCTAGGAGGAGGAGACCGAGTGGCGTCTCGCAATGGACGTGGAACGGCGTCGGCGCAGGGCTGAGCGAAAGAAGCGCGAAGAGGAGCACCGGCAGCAGGGGGACGATGCATGCGGCAGCACCGACAGTAATTAGTAGCACTAGTGATTAATCTATGTCTTAGGTCGATGTAATAATTTACTGGTGTTGAAAAAAACCATGTCGTCGAATCCTTTGTTTGATCATCATGACCTTGGGTTGATACTTGCATTGCATGACCTCGTTTTATTTGCTTACATATTGGATGTTGCATTGTATGACCTCGTTTTGCTTACATCGTCCCTTGGATTGTTTGTGGCGATGCATCTTGGTCGTTGTCACAAAGACCGTAGTATATGATATGCTACGTACCGGAGATCGAGGGGGCCAACAGGACTGTTGCTCTTCTAGATAATACCGTGTTGCAGCATGTCTATCATCTGTCACGAAAACCTTGTTGTAAGTAGGAACCGACAGTGATGGGGGTACATCACTGCCGGGCCATTCTTTAAACCGGCAGTGATTTCCGTGTAGGGGTTACAGAATAAGTAGCTTATCTTTTCCACTTCTTTTGAATACCTCCTACTGGCTCAACGGTTAAGACCCCGCAACTTGGCCCCTGATACCCGTGTTCGAATCCCGAGCGGCCCAATTTTTTTGGTTTAATTTTATAATTTATTAAGCGGTCTAAAGGTCAAAAAGATAAAATAAATAAACCTTGGCACACATCATATACTAGCGCATCGGTTAAGTGTCTGAACTCTATAGCCCGAGATCTGAGCTCAAACCCGAGGGCTAGCACAATTATTTTTTAATTTTTTATATATCACTGCCGGTTTTCAAAATAATCTGACAGTGATAACAAGCATCACTGTCGGTTTTTTCTCATCACTGTCGGTTTATATATATTATTTTTTTATATACTGAATAAATAGAAGCATATGTATTCCTATGTCGAAATGGCTTGAAATTTTTTTGGCAAGCTTGTACACCCAAATTAAGCTCCCACACAGGATCTTAGGTTTTTCTAATCATTTTTTTATTAATTATATTTTTCTGTGTGCTGAATGAGACAAAAGAGGGTGAATTTCATCTTGGATCCAATAGATTTTTTCATCCACCTCCACAAAATTCTTATCCCTAGGGCACATTAGATCCTGTGTAAAAGTTTGGCACCATTCCGGATCTTTTCGTGGGTAGACTCAGTTCAACCTATAATTAAACGGTCTCGTCGCGCGGAAATTCAATTAAACCCCTGAAAGTAGCAAACCATCTCCGGAAAATCCAAAACTTGGTGTTTCCTTCACATGTGGCACGTGCAAACCTATGAAAAAGTTTGAGACCAATATAACACCGGAATGCATATGAACCACAGAAACCTTGATAACCTATGTGTATAGTCATGGTTCGATGAAAGGGCACATGTACCTCTATGAAGCATGTATACTCCGCCTATGTCGAAATGGCTTGAATTTTTTTTGGCAAGCTTGTACACCCAAATTAAGATCCCACATAGGATCTTAGTTTTTTCTAATCATTTTTTATTAATTATATTTTTCTGTGTGCTGAATGAGACAAAAGAGGGTGAATTTCATCTTGGACCCAATAGATTTTTTCATCCACCTCCACAAAATTCTTATCCCTAGGGCACATTAGATCCTGTGTAAAAGTTTGGCACCATTCTGGATCTTTTCATGGGTAGACTCAGTTCAACCTATAATTAAACGGTCTCGTCGCGCGGAAATTCAATTAAACCTCAGAAAGTTGTAAACCATCTCTGAAAAACCCCAAACTTAGTGTTTCCTTCACACGTGGCATGTGCAAGCCTGAGAATAATTTTGAGACCAATACGAGACCGGAATGTATATTTCTAATTTCCCAACAAATGTTAAACGAATTACATGCATGACAATAATTAAACACACAAAGCCGTACATATTAAAATTAGAACCCAATTAAACTACGACCTTGAAAACCTAGCTAAATAAACATTAATTACTATTGAAATTACTATCGGGATCGATCAGGCCACACACACTAACATGCCTCTGTAGCCATATATGGTAATTGATGTCACGGATTATGTATCCGCTTGTATCGATGAAGTCCAATGCCCGTATGAGTGCACTATCTCGTGCCTCACAATACCGAAAGAATGGTCGGCCATAGATGTAACCTACTGAACGACCACTGCCCCTGTTAGTAATCTTTATGAAGTACTGGCGTCCTTCTATAGTGAGCTAACCGAGGTTTCCATTACAGAAGTCCTGTAGCTTGGTCTAGAACGGTCTACAAGCCACATGCAGCATATGTAAGGTCCTGTAGCGCAATCTGCATGCGGAGAAAAAAAATTAGAGAATGTTATTACAATAATAAACAACAAATAACCATGACTTAGGTATAAGTGACCATTTTACCACATCCACATGGTTGTAGCTTGCAAACCATTCGCTTGCTTGCGGGATGGGGATATCACCAGCAGTCAAAGCAAGTGCCTTAAAGTGCGAGAAATCAGGCACATCATAGCAAATACGTCGAAGTGCCTCTAAACAGATGCGCACGACACTTAATTGGGCGCTTATCATGTCCGGGCTCTGTATTCCCATCCCGTGGATATGGTTCCGATGATTTGAACCCGTTCACACGTCCAAAGCCGACCACTTGCATTAGATGCCGTGTTCTCGACGATGTCTGAGATAAAGAACCAGCTAAGTGCTGTTCGCAGCCAATCTATTAGGGATATAGTCTATGACATATATGCATGCAACAATGATATTAAACTAATTACACTTATTTGTTAGCATCAAAAAACAAAAGATGTTGAAAAATATTTCATACAATAGCTAGAACAGAGAACCGTGGAATGGCCACATTAGGAGAGAATGGCTCATCGCCAGGGTGGAAACCTGGTTCTTGTGGTGGGGGAGGTCCATTGTTCATACCACCTGATCGATAAAATGCAAAAAAATATGAACATAAAATATATGCACAAGAAAATTCTTCCAAGTAAAATGTGACAACATAATTAAATATAGATCGAATGCAAGGAATAAGAATATATATAAATGTAGAATGCAAAGAAACATGAATATAAATATAGATCAAATGAATATAGATAGAATATTGGAGAAGACAACATATCAATATCATTGAAAAATGCAGGAGCCATGACCAAATCACGTAGAGAGAGTGGATGTCTTGAGAAGTGAGAGTGAAACATGAGAAATGAGACTGAGAGAGTTCGTGGGTGTAACACCCTAGGTGTTTGTCACCAGTTAAGCAATGGGTTTGAGCTCAAACATGACATGTCGAGTGGTAACGAAAGTGTCAAGACCAAATCTACATGATGGAGCTCCAACTTAAACTTGGGCCACGCACATTTGCTTACATATGGACCCTTGTTAAGATTATGCAAGAGTAATGTTAAACATGCTTATTCCATGTACGTTACATCCACATGCATCCATCTAGACCTGTGGAAAAGTTTCATGAAGTTCGGAATCAAGAAGTCACATGAAATGATAAGTCATATCTTTGCATGAATTGCTTTATCAAGTGGATGGAAAGCTATGAAGTCAACCAAACCTTGGTACCTTGCTCAAACAACTCTACTTGCACTCATGAACAAAAGTTATGAAGGGTTCATGTTGAACAAGTGGCCAGAAAATGCTCAAATAGATCAAAAAGTGTAATTTAAGCTTTATCGTGATGCTACTTTGACTTGGTTTGAACTGTGCCTTACAGTGCTTGCATGGAGTTGCACCTTAAATAAAAGTTGAAGTTTGAGTGGAGTAGAACAAACTTTGTTTAATGGTCAGGACCTAGTTCAGTCTCTAACTTAGTCCAACCGATCCCTCAAATTGGAATCCATTACTACTTTGGAGCTCGAAAAATTTGCTAAGTCCTCAATGGACGGAATGACTGTTTTCAGGTTTCATGTCTCTACTTTGAGGAACTAATATCTTGCAAACCAATCCGATCCAGACCATGATCCTTTAAGAAAATTTGTAGTACTCATGTAGCTATAACACATGGTGCAATCAGTTGAACGAATAACGAATCGGTTTAGGAGATATAGGATGGGAAAGATGACATTTCAGTCGAATGTTTGAGGTGGTATTAGAAATTTGAATCCACAGTAGCAGCAGGAATGGCCGACCGTGTACTGGCTCTTAATGCCCCGTGGCCTCTCATGCTCGCCTACATGCGTGCCGCGTCGCCCAGCTTGTCGATTTGGAGGCCCGAGCACTCGCCCCTCTGACATTCTTCCTCTCGCTCTCTCTGTCTCCTCTCTCATTCTCTGCCGGCGCCTGAGCGTGTCCGCCATGGCAAACGAGAGGAGCTCCCCACCGCCGCTCGCTTCTTTCTCTTCCTCCACCCTGACTCGCCATCCTCTGCTCACCCCAAGCCAGCGCCTCCGTCGCCTCCTCCCTTACCGCGCTGCCGCGCACAACTGTGTCCGCCATGGACGCCAGCCAAGCTGAAGCTCGGGCCACCGCCGCACGAGCACGCGGCCTGGCCGCTACGCCCTGCCATGGTGCGAGCGGAGCCCAGCCGTGGGCCCGCTGTGGCCACCCGGTTTTGCGCGGCTCGTCCTCGCCGCCCGTCGCGCCCCACAGCATCGCCGCCGTCAGTCTACACGCAGCCGAGCCGCATGCACACGTGGCCAGCCCTCCACACTCCTCCTCGGGCCGAGCCGAGGGCACCATCGGGTGCGCACGGGACCGTACATGCTCCACCACCACTCCACCGCCGCCGACAAGCCTCCTCCGGCCGTCCGTGGCGAACTCCTGCGCCTCCCCTGCTGTGATTTGCGACCAGGGGCCTCGGGCTAAAATTTGACAAAATAGAAGGGTCTAACTGCGAAGTCAGTGACTCAAAGGAATAGTGCCGATAAGGACCTATTTGCAGTAAATTTGCTAAATCTTTGGAAATTCATAGTAATTCATAGGAAATTCGTAAAATAGTAAATGAGGACTTTTTGGAATCCTTATGAAATTATCTATGCATCAGATCTATAATATGACATGTTTTAGTTTCAATATTTTGCGGTAAAAATAGATTTGTGCAGTAAGGTTGTAATGCTAGTTGAATTTGTTATTTTTCATAACTATAGATCTAGGGCTCCAAATGAAGTGAAATTTTTGTGGCATGCTACTCATGTGATAGTTGATGTGTGGTAAAAATTTCATGAGTATTGGATGAAGTATGAGTGAGTTATTGGTTTATCTTGCTCTCTCTTGATTTCTTGCTTTAGCAACTTGTCTTTTTCATAGAGGTTGCTGTACATATTAAAATGGAGTGAAATTTGTACAGTAGACTATTGAGAGGATATGTGAGCCACTGTAAGTTTTGTAGAATTTATTGTATACTTTTGGTATATGTTCATTAAATCACCTTATTATCTAAAATAAATTAAGAAATGCATTAAAAGAATTTATTTGGTCATAGACACTAGGTTTTCTGGTGTTCTTTAGTCATGTGTGACATGTTGGTAAAGTTGGTTTTACCTAATTATGTGTTTGCAACATAAGTTAATATTTATTTTCTTGCAAATGTGGTTTATGGACAGATCTGGGAACCTAGCAAAGTTCTTCATGATAATGTGCTTTGTTGTGAGACTTGTTTATACAAAAGTTGTAGATAATTTATGTATCTAGATGCTGTTAAAATTTGGTGGTATTTTGCCTTGTAGTTTGTGAGTTATGCCTATTTAAAGTTGGGTTTCAGAAATGGCTGCTCTCTGTCAATTGTGGACCAGTTTCTGTAAATGTATAATTTCGACCTACTTAACTTGTGAATCATGCTATGATGGTTATAGATGAAATATAGATAATTTCATAAGCTTTCCAAAATGTCTTCTTGCAAGTCATTTGGATTTGTGTAACTCCAGTTATAGCTAAATCTTTTAGCTGCTATTTGCATGTCCAGAAATTGGCAGATTCCAATTATAGTGTTTGCTTGTATATTGTTAAGTGTGACTTATGCCTTGAATGATGACTGAGTTAGAGCACCTGAGATCTTGGGAAACTTATGTCATGCTTGGTGTTGTCATCTTCTTTACCATCTTAGCATGATAGGTTGTGTTATGTTAGTTAAATAGCTATTGGTGTCTATGTCTTGCATAATCTTGTGTTTGTCTTGAATGCTTATGTGATGCATCTTGTGTTACCATTCATCACATTCATACACATGCATCTTGCATCTCATCTAGGTGCGCTAGATGAACCACGTGAAGGATGCAATGTTGGAGCCAAACCCGAAGATTTGGTTTGGTGGATATATCCGAAGATGGAAGGACTAAGCAAGTGCGGGACCAAAGGTGTCACCAAGACGGTGCAAGTTAAGCTGAGGCCGACTTGTGTCGGATCCTGTGCAAGCCCCGGAGCATTCTAAGTCTCCCATGTTTTTACAAATATCTTGAGTATCTTTTATTGTTGATGATGCATTAAGTATAGGAATTGGTTGGAACCAATTGTTGCATTATATCCTTACCTTGTCCGAGATAAAATCCTATGAATCCTAATTAAGTGTAGGATCGAATGATGCTTAGCTATGCTTAGACCGGTAGAAGTCGGTGATTTCGTCACTGCGAGATGTAGGATGAGCTCGGTCACGGTTGGCTATAATGGCTATCATGAAAAGAACCATGTGTTAATAATGAAAAGGAGACCGGACGGGATGATGGTAGTGCAGCAACAAGGCATGGAGGTCTTAGGTGTGAATCTATCCCGTCAGGTCGCGTTTAAGGACCCATCTGTTGACGTCCTCATGTCATGTTGAACGCAGCCTAACACTTAGCTGGCCGGATAAGTCGTTCCGACCGCTGAAGCCTAGTAGCTCGACTTCGCGGCCGGGACGCGAGCAAATGGCGTGCATTACGGAGGTAGTAAGGATGTGCGGAGAGCCATTGGCATAAGTCAAAAGCGGGTTAGAGTCTCGAACAACCTTGGCAGATTGGTTCTCTCGAGAATGTCGATCTGTTCGGACTCGTGACTCTGAATCGTACCAACGGTGACTTGTTTGCGACTCGACGGGGAAGCGGGGTTTGTGTTTAGGAATACCCCTCCGGTGGATAGGAATTGATTGAATCGCCGTCTCTCCCGGATAGTGAGAACTTGGTGAGCGTGACAGCGTAGATTCACTAAATTTAAAGATATGGTTAAATGATGATGATGATGATGATGACAATGAGCTATGAAATACGATATGGTTATTATTGTTTGCAACTTAATCAAGTGATTGATTAGTACAAAGTGCTAATATAGATGGTAGGTAATGGCTAAAAGTCACTTTGCTAGTACAGTGAATAATGCTAATGGTTACCCAAGCTTTT
Source organism: Miscanthus lutarioriparius (assembly GCA_904845875.1). Lineage (NCBI taxonomy): Eukaryota > Viridiplantae > Streptophyta > Magnoliopsida > Poales > Poaceae > Miscanthus > Miscanthus lutarioriparius. The sequence goes on from CAJGYO010000010.1 coordinate 54,180,600, forward strand.
ATGCAAAAAGGTTGTCGACCAGATCCACTAAATTAAGCTATGCATGATCCTTGGTGTCATTTGTTTTGGTTTTCGACGGGTAAGTCTGGCTGAGTACATTCAAGTACTCAGGGTTTATCCCACCTTGTTGCAGGTGAAGTTCTCGACCTGTTGATGATGGTGGCTAACCGCCGGTGGGCTCGGTGATTCTATACTTACTTCTCATCTATATGCTTTTGTTTGAGGATGCCACTTATGCTAGCAATATATTTGGAACTTATATTAATGTAATCATTTGAAAGCTATGTTGTTTTCACTAAGCGGTTTTGAAACCCAAACTTGTACTTTTATTTGTGAACCCATATCTAATATTATTTCTGCTGCAACCCTATGTATGTGATGTGTATTTGCTTAATCCCGCGATCTTGGTTGTGATGTTGATTTACCGAGGTCTTTCGGGACACTCGGCGGACTACCGGGTTTATATGAGTGAAAGTATGTGCATGTCAACGTGTTAGCGGGGACAGCCGTACTTGATCTTGTATAAATTGGGCGGTTCTGTCGCAGATGGCATCAGAGCAAAATTAAGCATAATACTGTCATGTACATTGTTTTTAAAACAAAGTTTTGGTTTTAAAAAGCCTATTTTAACTAAAACTTTAGCTACAGGCAAATTTGTCAAAACTAATTTGCAAAACTATGCTAGCGACATCCTCCTTTATGCCCAGTTAAGGACTATTAGGTGGCTATCTAAGTACTAACATGGGGGTTTTTACTTTCGTCGTCCATACGGCGTGTTATTGTATGGATGCCATTCGCTTGAATGGTAATGTATGGATCAATTGTCTCTACGCTCAGGTAAGTGTGAGTTGTGAGAGCATGACCGTCCAACTGTCGGTCTAGGGGAGAGTTAGCTGTGGTTACTGGAATATTTACATGTTTCACCCATGTATATATGAAGGTACTTAATTATTGGTATATTTATCGGGTAGCTATGGATATCAAAGTATATACATCTGGGGATGTATATATGGAGAGTATCTTAGTTTACTGCTTTCATTGTGTGCTTATTTATCTCTTGTGGGGATGGGCTGCAATGAATTTGCCTACAGAGTTTGCAGCGATTGCCTGTGCTCGTCAATGTATGGCATCACACCCTCGGCTTGCTGGAGAACAGTGAACTATGCCTGTCTGAAAGAAATAAGGTCGTCTACTGTAACAGATTTCTCCCCGATCATTCCTTTGCCACGTAGTCTTCCCTCGTGACAAGATTCTGGAACTCTGACCCTTTTGATGTCCAGATAATATGTGTAGAACTCAATGGCCTCCTCCATTGACCATCCTTCAACCATGCCCCCTTCTCGCCTGAATCTGTTCCTAACATACCTCCTGAAAACTTTCATTAATCTTTCGAAAGGGAACATCTGATGCAGGTACATTGGGCCAAGGGCTCTAATTTGGTCAACAAGATGAATGAGCAGATGCAATGAGATATCAAAGTAAGTTGGCGGGAAATGCATCTCAAGCCTAATGAGAGTTTCGGCTATGTCCCGCTGCAGCTGCTCTAGCGTGGACACATCAATGACCTTTTTTGAGATCGCATTGAAGAACAAGCAAAGCTTTATGATTGGGGCACAGACCTTTGGGGGGAGGATACCATGCAGGGCAATAGGGAGCAGCTGAGTCATAATGACATCATAGTCATGGGCCTTCATAGGGCCATAGTTGAACTTGAGTTCTCTCATGTTCACTAGCCTCTTCGGGTTCGCACAGTAGCCCATCGGGACTTTGAGTTCATTGAAGAAAGAAATAAGCGCACGCTTTTCTTCATTCTTCAATGTCTATGACGCAACCGGAAGTTCGAACTGGCCATTCTCTAGCTCCACGGGATGCAGCTCCTTCCTGATTCCCAAGTGTTGCATGTCCAGGCGTGTGGCTAGTGAATCCTTCTATGTCCCCTCGGTGTCCATCAAGGTGTTAAGAGTGTTAGCGCACACGTTTTTAGTGATGTGCATGGGATCAAGACAGTGGCGTACACTCAGAAATGGCCAATAAGATAGTTTCCAGAAAACCAATTTTTTCTTCCAAACGCTCCCATCAGGCGCTGCTACTGCATTGTCCCCCTTCCCAAGGACAACCTCCAGTTTGTTGAGTTCTCGAAGTATCGCAGGCCCGTCTCGATATTTTGGAGCTAAGCGTTTCTCAATAGTACCGTTGAAATCTTTTTTGTTCCTATGGTAAGGGTGATCCTTAGGTAGGAACCTACGGTGTCCCATATGAACTATCTTTGAGTTATTTGGCAGATTTACCGCATCAGTGTCGTCCAAGCACTCGACACATCCAGTATAGCCTTTTGTCTTCTCTCCAGACAATGAACCTTGACCTGGGAGGTCGGTGATTGTAGTGATAAGTACTCCCTTGATCATGACATGTTCCTTTTTGTACTCGTCCCAAACATCCAGCACACCCTTTTCAAACATCTCCACTAGTTCATCGATCACTGGTTCCAGAAACACATCAATGTCATTCCTAGGTTGTCTTGGCCCTTGGATCAATAGTGACATCTGGATGTACAACCGCTTCATACAGACCCAAGGTGGAAGGTTGTATATACAGAGCGTCACTGGCCAAGTGCTATGATTGCTTCTAACCTAGTCGAAAGGATTCATCCCATCTGTGTTCAAAGCAAACCAAAGGTGCCTTACCTCTCCACCGATGTACTTATAGAACATAGTATTGATAGTCCTCCAGTCATGCCTATCGGCGGGGTGCCTCATCATTGTATCTTTCTTACGCTCTTCGCCATGCCAGCGCAATAGCTTGGCTGACTTTGCACATGCAAACAGCCTATGCACCCGAGGAGCTATAGGGAAATATCAAACGACCTTTACGGGACCTCCTTTGGTCTTGGTACCCTCATCTGACGGCCCTTCCTTATACCATGGAGCTTCACACTTGGGGCACTTGTCCAAGTCTTTGTATTTTTCTTCACAGTATAATATGCAATCATTGGAACACGCGTGGATTTTTTCAACCTCGAGGCCGATGGGGTAGATCATTTGCTTGGCCAAGTATGTCTTTTCTGGCAACTCGTTTTTTTCTGGGAGCATTTTCCTTATTATACCTAACAACTGATCGAAGCCTTTATCACTCAATCCGTTTGTTGATTTGAACTCTAACAGCATGATGTCGGCTTCCAGTTTGCTCATTGGACAATTCCTATACAATGCTATTTTGCCATCTTGTCTCATTTTCTCTAGCTTTCTCAGCTGTCTTTCACTAAGACATCTGGTCTCTACATTACGTAGCAGCTAAGAAATGCCATCATTATCCTCGGTATCGTCAGCTAGCGTGTTCCTAAACACATTACTAACTGTGGCCATAGGTTCCGTGTTGACACCGGGTTCCTCGTTAGCATCGTGGATGGCTACGTCAAGCATGTCCACATCATCATCGTTTTCCTGTAGAACATTCACACCAACCTCGCCATGCATAGTCCATATCGTATAGTTTGGCATGAACCACCTGGTAATCAAGTGCGATCGTATAGACTCAATTTGATGAAAGTTCCCATGATTCTTGCAATCTTTGCATGGGCAGAAGACAGGGTTCCCATTCCCAGCATGGGCTTTGGCATCGGTGATAAACTGGCTGACGCCATGCATGTACCGCTTGTCTGTTCAGGACAGATGCATCCACTCTCGATCCATCTCTGCACAAAAAATACTGAGACAGTAATTACAAAGAATTAATAAGAAATCTAACTTCATAAACAATAATTGTAGCTCGAAAGTACCATTTTTGGAAAACATTATTGTACACTAATTATTGAAAGATTGAAATTGGTAGCCCCAGCCCTGTAAATTGAAAATCGTAGTAAAAAACAATTATTGCACAATATTGAAGAACAACTATTATACTCTACTTCTAAGAACTAATTATAGCATCACATACTAACAATGATGATCTTGACCACCATGGAATAATTAGCTAGGAATTTAAATGTGTTCATAGACACCAACCTTTTGGATGATGGATTCACCACAATTTGAGCCTTGCACAAATGTCCAATTGGAAAAGTGCTCTCTAGAATGGAGAAAGAACTAGAATGAGAATCAAGCAATGTAGCCATCAAAATAAAGCTAATTAAGCAACAAAATCAAAGGAGTGGATGTTTGTTACTAACCTTAAAGCAAATAGATCAAGCCATTCTTCAAAATCCAAGCACTAGCTTCATGGTGAAGAGCAGCCGCAACAATGGAGGGAAGGGTCCAAACGCACGTCTCTATTCTCGGGTTGGAAGAGAGGAGGAAGGAGAGGACGACTGCAGCATTTTTGTGTTGTAGGCTTATCATCGTCGGTTCTTAGCTAGAACCGACAGTGATAGAGCCAAATCACTGTCGGCTCTTGGCTTAAACCGGCAATGATGAGTGCCCGCCAAAACACTGCCGGTTGAAGCCATAAACCGGCAGTGATGTGGTCCTTCACTACCGGTTTTAGTCCAGCACCAATCATTTTTTCATTTTCAAGCTCATAACCAACAGTGAAGGCACATCACTGTCGGTTCTCACAAATCCGGCAGTGATGATGTCGGCAGTGATGTGCAAATCTGGCATAGTGGATATCCAAATATAGATATCCTCTATTCTAGATTTTTCGCTAGCCAAAAATAGAGAGCGGGGATGGTTCTCTAAACTACGCACAGGATGGCTGAGCCAGGCTGGCTGGGCCGGCTCGGGCTTGTTGCTCTCTCTCCCCTTTTCTATTTCTATCTTCCATTTCTATTTCTATTTCACCAACACTAGTATCTTGTGTGTGGTCCACGTAGATCAACCTTAGGGGTCATTGGTCAAGCCAGGGCTTGGGCCCACACACAACATGCATTTTAATTAAGGGTTGATTATTGTTTTGTTAACAATACTTGAAATCCATAAGAAGTAACTCAGGGTTTGATTAATGCAATGCTCAAGCATTTATGTTTAGGCTTTCTACTTGTGCATCTAGAGGTGGTTTCCTGGCATGGTCACTCACCAAACAAGGTCTTTTAGGAAAAGTTTTTGAAAGTTGTGATTTTTGGGTTTGGCATTTTCAGGGATGTTACATCTCCCCTCTAAGGTGTGCCCACCATACATTCAAATCTGAGCAACATGAATCAACATTCCCACTATTGTCAACTTTTATGTTGTTTAGTTATGTTCACATCTGCCTTGGGTACGAACCTCATGCCTCCCCTACTTGTCGAGCCTGACCATCTTGACCGATCTTGCTTGGTCACCATTGTTCCAATCATCTAGCCAATCTAGCTTGGACCTCTTCAACATCTCCTTGGTCCCACGACAAACCAAGGCCTCAGGCCTAACTCAATCAAAAAGACTAGTCTAATAGGTGAGGGCTGACCAACCTTATATATTGTATTCTCCTAGCATTAATTACCAATGTGGGACTAATAAACCTAACAGTCATTTCTACAAATCTTAGCAATATCTTCGTGTCACTCCATCTTCTCCTTGGAAACATAATGAATTTTGAATTTACCATAGCAGGTGATTCACATATGTTCTTCACAACATTTTTCTTATGTCAAATGCACCTACTAGCAGTTAATTCACAATAAGTACCAATCTCTTCTCCTAAAATATAGGGCATTATCTTCAACTTTCAACGCAACACAGCAGTTAATGAAAAGGTAGTGTATATGCACATCTTCCTCATAAAACAAGCAAGTTTTATTATCTACATTTATCATTTTAGCTAGATTGTATCTAGTTAATAATAACTTGTTATTTCATAATAGCCAAATTAAAAATATGAAGGAGGAATGCTCAACTTCCTACAAGACACTTTCATCTCCCTAGTTGCACTTGTTCCTCCTTGTTCTTTCTCGCGAAGGTTGTGATTGACATATGCAATACCTTCTCTTGCCAAATCAAACTATATCCCTCCAATCTAATACCTTGTCTGATGTTTGACTTGATGGAGGATGTCGCAGTCCTTGCCTTTTGGGAGCATTACACCCATGTACCGAGGCCATACTATGGGTCACCGTCACACTGCTCATCTATCGCATGTTGCCACATGCCACTGAGGACTACAAACCTCACTTAGTCACTCCTCCACGACTCTTCTAGTGCGGTAGCAAGGAAAAAGGGGTATGATTTCACTGGCTAAATCTATGCTCCATGGCACAATGACAACTCAGGTTTCTCCTTCCATTTATAGTTTTTAATTTTATTTCATGAGGCTAGATCTGAAGCTTGAGGTTCAACTACATATTCTTGTTGCTAAGGCCAAGCGTTGTAGTGTATAAGGTCGACTATGGATATGTCATTTGGGCCCTAAGTTCGGTCTATTTCCCATACGATGAAAAGAACCATCTAGTTTAAGCCCAGAAGATAGGTGGATGAGCTTAGCATCACCTTGGGCAATAAGGAACACCCTAGCCTTGTGCGGGCCTATCCTCTAAGCTTGGCCTCAAGCATGGTCAGCCAGAGGACTCAAGTAGCTAGAGGAAAATGTAATATTACAAGGAAGAAATAAATGTGGGGTGACTTTTGGAAAAAGGCCGACCAATATTTGGACGAGAAGATTGAAATGCATAAAGCTTCACAAAGTCTCACACCCATTATGACACAACTTATGTATCAAGATTGCCAAGCAGTGCATGATCAATCATACTCGAGACATTTCCTATAGACAAAATCGGGAATCTACATCCATGTGCTCCCCATATTCCTTCAATTGGATCGATAAAACAATAGTGGTCGCTAAGGGTGTTGCATAGCTAGGCCACACTATGCACTGTAGGGTCATTGTCGATGAGTACGCAAAGGAGGAACTTGTCATGGTGAATCCAAATCACCTTGAATATGAATTTGACATCCCATCTCCTAATGGGAAGAAGATCATCGACAACCTTATTGGGGAAGTCATATTATGGGAACAACGAGATATTATGCTAACCATGTCACCGACCCATCGACTATGCCTCAACTAGCTATGACTTAGGGATGGCGACAAGACTCCATAGATGAAGAGACGATACATGCACTCGATGAATGCATGGAATGATCTTAGAGGAGGCAGGAAACCACACTACTACAGGAAACTTAACCGAGGTGGGCAAAATGTCTTAACCGAGGCAAGCATCGCAACCGCCTCAGTCCAAAGGTCATGGTAAATGGGACCTTTTCTGAGGCGGTTGGATGCCCACCTTAGTTAATCGAATAAAGAAAACAAAAAAAGAAAACCCCAAGGACAAGCCCAGCGAGCCCGTCCACGGGCCCATCGAGCCCATCCACAGGCCGCCGCCGCCGTAGCTTGCCGGTGACTCACCGGACCATTGGGATTCGGCCACCCACCACTGGATCCATCGTCCGCCACTAGATCCAGCCTCCAGCCACCGGATCTATGAGCAAGGGGGAGAGGGAGGAGCATCGCCAGCCGCCGCCGCCCGGATCTCGCCGAATCTGCACCGCCACTCGCTGGATCCAGCGGAGAAGGGAGGGAGGGAGGGCGTAGAAGAGCAGATTCATGCTGCCCCATGCCGGATCTGCACCGCCACTGCTCGTAGCCACCCCTGCCTAAAGATCCATGCTGGATCCATGCCGCTCTTGCCTAGAGCCACCGTAGCAGGTGGCCAGGGCCACCACCGCCACAACCGTCGGGGCACGCGGCCCCTAGCCACCAGGGTGCTGTGGGGGAGAGGGAGAGGGGCGCCATGCAAAGTTATTAGGACTGGACCAGAGATCAAATCGGCGAGGCCATCGGTTCACTGGTCCAACCGTTTAGTATCGGTTGAACCGTCGGTTCAATTGTTTTGGAACGGACGAATTGAACCGGCCACAAAAACTTTGAACCAGTATATATGTATGCTATAATTAATAATTACAGATGATAAACAACACAAATTTAATTGGACAACAACACAAATTTAATTGCACAACTATAAGTTTCATTCATATGTATATATATGGAATGACATGTTCTTAATTCAGAACATCGCACTGAATTCAAAGCATCAGATTATAAATATTTTCTAGCACTGAATTTGTCAGATTCTTAGATCCACAGTTGCCTAATACTTCCAGCACCCAATTTGACAGATACTTAGATCCATAGTTGTCTAATATCTTAACTAGAAAGGCATAATATAAGCTTGAAGACGAAGCACAGCAGCAGCCTGCACCTGCAGTCGTCGGGATCTGGTCTCCGGAGTCAGACTGTCGGAGTGGCTTGGAGCCTTCGAGCACTCGAGCAGAGAAGTAGGCAGCACCGCTGCAGTCGCCCCACGCGCCACCGGCTAGAGTTCACAGATCAGCTACGCCTGCCCCCGCTGGCCGTCGCTGCCTCAGCCGCCTGCCGCCTGCATGTTGCTCGCCGACCGCCATAGTCGCCTACGCGCGACGCCGGCCGAAGCGGACCTTCACACACGCCACCGCCCGATTCTAGTGCTCGCCTACCCCAAGCAGAGCCACCGCCGTAGGCCGCACGCGTGGAAAGGAAAATGTTTTCCGTCGCTTCAGCTTTCTACTGGCAAAACAACCCTAAAGGACCCAATTTGACCAAATTCCGATGTACCCCTAAGTAGATAAGGTCGTCCTTAGTTCACCGAGGGGTAAATTTGGAAAAAAATAAAAAACTCACCAGTTCACATGGAACCAGCCGGTTCACCGGTTCGACAGAAAACCGGTCGGTTCAACCGGTTTATAGTGGTTCGATTACATAGACGGTCTTTTAACTGAGCTGGACCGGTTTAGGCTCTGGTTCGGTCTTTTAACGGTCCGATCGTCGGTCCGGTCCGGTCCCAATAGCTATGGCGCCATGGGGGAGAGGGTGAGGTGGGGGAGAGGGAGAGGGGCGCCGCCTGGTTGCCATGGGGGAGAGTGAGATGGATGCCATGGGGGAGAGGGTGATGTGAGGGGGAGAGAGTGGATGAGGTGGAGAGAGTGGGCGAGAGCGACGGGAGGGAGAGGGAGAGAGCTGCCGCATCTTCTGAGAGGAGGGAGAGGGAGAGAGGTTGGATAAGTGAAACCGAAACCCTAACTCTGTATATATATGATGAACGTGATATGGGCTGTCTAGGCCACTATTTACCAATATGGACCTTATAATGCAACCGCCTCGGTTAATGTATTAACCGAGGAGGTTGCGTTAGGATGTCCGCCTTGGTTAATATATTAACCGAGGCGGGCCTGTTAAGTTGCCCGCCTCAGTTAATGATTTACCAAGGCGGTTGCTAGGCCGGCTGCCCGGCCATGAATAGCCAAGGCGAGCAACTGGCCCAATCAGTGGCGGGCGCAGGATTTGGACCATGGGTATTCAAAATTGCAGATGGCAAGAAAAAAAATTTGACACCCTAAATTATAGTTTTATAACATAGAATTAAGTGGTAGCATCATTGATTAATAAAATTGATCACAACTTGAAATTGACCAGCTACTAATGATCAACATATCAAAGTGGCAACATGTGAAATAAATAGAGGATAAAATAGCTAAATGGTAACAAAGGTTACAACTTACAAGTTATAGGACAACTTTCCGATCCTTAATGCTTCAAAAATGAGCGATGATGTCCTTATCCTTAGCTTGCATGAAGAATTCCCTTTGAATCAATGTGACCAAGCAACCATACAAATATTTCGGCCCCATCTTGCTTCTTCTCTTGTTCTTTATCAAATTCATTATAGAAAAGACCCTCTCAACACCAGCAGTTGCAACAGGGAGAAGAAACACCAATTTGAGAAGTTTATAAACAATTTTATACCGAGCAACCTTTCCTTGTTTAACTAGCATCATAGACAACTATGCTAGACCATTCAAAATTTTGAAGTTTTCATCATTTCTGACATCATTGATATAGTGGTGCAACTAAAAATGAAGCTGGTTCGTTTCTTGAAATTCAAAGTCATGTGGATAGAACCCAGCAAGCTTAACCAAGTTCTCAACATTAAAAATAGAAAAGGAATTGGCTGGACTGAATGATGCCATGCATCTAAGTAGCTGTGTGTTTACCTCATCAAACCTATTATTAAGCTCTTAAACTTGCCTATCAATGACACCCAAAAACATATCAACATGAAACCAGTGATAATTAATGGCACCTCAGCGTGGTTTAAGTCTCATGTACATGATTAACATATTTTAGTTCTATTAGGCCGATCATTGGCAGAATTATACGACAACTTAGTGGTGACGGTGGTTTCATGTTTGTGTGTAGATCGAGGAGCTGCATAGAGAGAAACCAACAGAGGTCAGTGAAGGTTTGTATGCACTATCATGTGGTCCTGATACCTGAGTCCGGGTCTATGCAGGTTGCAGTATTAATGGAGTCAGGTATAGCACTATTGACCATGAGAAATCCCTATGTACACAGAACAGTGGTGTCATGACCGCCATCTCACATGAAGGCCAATTAGTGGAATTTTATGGTGTCCTTAGAGAAGTTATTCAGTTGATGTATAACTCTAGCATACAAAGCCATAGGACGGTGGTTCTTCTGCGCTGTGATTGGTACAATCTATATGGCACTACGAAGTCTACAAGCATTGACGATGACGGACATTATAGATCCGTCAACATTAAATCATTCAGGTATAAGGATGACCCTTTCATTCTCGCGACATAGGCAAGGAGGATTTTTATCTACAGGACACCTCCTTGGGCAAAGATTGGTGGGTCATGCAGAAGTTTGAACATAGGGATATGTATGACGCGAATGAAATATAGCCTGTAGTGCACCAAGATGATCACTGTTCTAACAACGAGCATGAAGTCCTGCTGGGTGATGGTGATCAGGTTATGCACGAAGCTAGTCATGATGGAGAAGGTACTGTCATTGAAGCAATTTAGAAGACCTTCTAAGAGATAAGAGGGAAGTAGTTGGCATACTTGAAGGCAGCGAGGATCAAGATGATACTAAAAACCAATATTGCAATGATGACAGTAACTGTGGCGACAGAGATCACATGTCTGGAGATGACGATGACTTGTAGGTGATTTCATGTATAATCTTTGGGAAAACATGTATTCTAAAACTGCACTTTGCTTTGTATTTCTGGCTTTGTATTCTGAACATGTTCGGTATGCTCAGTTGTTATAAACTTGTGCTTCAGCGGACACATAGGCTTTGTCCGCCGAGGTCAGTACTGCACTATGTGGACTGTCTATTGTGTACATGACTATTCCATTCAACTACAACTAGTACCTGTTATAGGTTCATATACAATGCATAAGCCATTGACAAAAAACATTCCTTTCACACAACATGCTTCAACCACTACGGCGAGATCATTAATCTGCTCGACCAGCGTTGGGTAGCTATGTAGATGATCATCATCGGAGTCCATGGTGATGTTTCCCGGAGAGCCCTCGAACTCGCCCATGGCCTCGGCAGATGGCGAGGGGGACCGCAACGGTGGAGGAGACCTGCTCCCACTAGGAGCAGATCCGACGTCAGTGAGCAGAACTAGCAACGGTGAGCAGGACCGCACCGAGGCTGGCAGTGGTGAGAGAACCACCAGTGCCGGTGGCATCAGCATCATCATCGAGGGCAATGGGGAGAGCAATGGTAGCCTAGGAGATGGCCTACGGTAGCACGACGGGAACACCGATCTCCGCGACTAGACATCGGCGCCGCCTTCGCCGACAACAACCCTAGGTACGCCATCGGCCCTGACCCTGCTGAACCACTAGAGGAAGCAGGGACTAGAGCCGGTCCACCCTTCCTCGATGCGGACCAGTAGTGATTTATGGGGACAACCTTCATGGCAACCGATGGGGAGGCAGAGGTGGGGACTTTGTGAGGCAAGGCGAGGGCTTTTGCGCAATGCAAGGTGGAATGAAACAATTGGAATTGGAGTGAGATAAAGATTTATTTTTTCCAAACCGCTACGCGTCGCCTCGGGTGCCGTCGCACTACCTTAGGAATCACAACTGTATTACATCAGGGAAGGCGTGTGTGACCGGAGATGTAGGAGTAATGGCGTACCCAACCAATGAGACGGCACGACGATACCAAATGTATGGCCGTCAGACTTTCTATCTAGGCGAGATTTGTTCAGATGAACTCCTCACGGCATGGTTGTTGCAAGTTCAACAAATTTTATCAAATACATGCAAACAAGAATTGTTGGGTTCACCATAGATCAAAGCCACTCATGACTACTGATACTATAAACAAATGCACGGAAGACACGTTTTCTATCCGACATGTTCAAATATATGGTGGAAGGACTTTCTTATGTGCATAGTAGAATTTCAACACCTATGGCTACTCTGTTCTGCATTTAGGCCAGGCTTGCTCCTCTGAAAGAAACCTTGCGTGGTTGCCAAGAGCGAAGTGATGAGTTGGGTTCAACACAGATCAAAACCACTCATGACTACTACTACCACTATTGGTATGTGTTTGATTCACCAAACCGAGGCACAAAGCAACCCTTGCATGGTTGGATTGAGATATGTCCGGTCCATTCAGGTTTATAGTGCTTGGACCATCACGTGCACACAAAGATAATGGTAAACGATACTTTATTAACCAAAATGTCTACACAAATGCGCACATTACATGCATAATAATAGGATATCCGTGCTACTAGATAGAAAGGTAACGACAAACCAAATTTCATATATATGTGGATTACAGCAATGATATGAGTTCAGCCTACATAACCATGCCTTCATCTGCCATAATAATAAGAGGGGAGCAGTGTCATCCCACTATTCAAAGTCATCCAACTACTACCTAGACATATTATTTCTAACTATAGATGATTAACATGACTTCATACTAATTCTAACGTTACCTAGCAAAAAACTAGCCCTAACTACATATGTTGACATGACTAGATATTACTAATGAGGAGTGCCATCCCACACCTCTACGCAAGTCATGCAATAAGGGCACCAATAGGTGCGAACAAAATCCAACACCTACAAGGTAAACCGGCCTTGGTTGAAGCTAGCAAACCTTTCTGCCACGGTGAACCAGCGCGGCTAGACGATCCCTTCAGACCATCCAGCCCTAGTTCCTTGCCAGGGCACGATGGCGGGCAACGTTCTTGTCGTTGGTGTAGGTGCTATCTAGGGGGCGTGTGCCCTCGCCAGCACATGCGCCCTGGTGTCAGCCTCGCTCCAACCATGGGACTTACGGTTGGGGCAAACAGGGCACACTAGACCGCCATATGGGTTGATGCGCCAGAATAGATTCGGGCCTAGGAGAATAGGCATTGCATAACCATGCATACGATCATCCTCTGAGTCCGTCGTGACATAGCCCGGAGAGTCGTCTGACTCGGCCTTAGCCTCAGCCAAGATGTCATCCACGGCCTTGGCCTCAACCAAGATGTCAGCCTCATCATTGGCCTCGGTGGATGGTGAGTGTTGGTATTTATAAGTGCAAATAGAATATGAAGGATTCCACCAGCGCACAGAATACCATTGTAGCATTTTACCAGGAGTATTCCAGGTATCGTTATTTATATTTTACCATAGGGAAACAATGGAGTGAAGATTTATTGAGTAAATAAGAAATATCTATCCATCAACATACCTACATAGCTAGAGTAAGGGGTAAAGGTAATGATAGTATTTAAGCATAAAAACACTTAGGGGATAGATCACAAAGATAAATAACTAGTCAACTTGGGAGAAAAACGGGTGAGGTAGATTCCTATGATATTCTTATTACAGGATCAAAGTATATATATACCCGACTATATCTAAGACTAACTTTACTCTTGTGCACTTCGAGACACTGCTTAGATAGTAGAGCACCCATAATAGATAACTCTACTGATGTGACTACGATCCTACAATTTAAGAACCTATTCAATTCGGCGTGGACTACAAAGGATAGACGGGGCTATCACCACCTGCTGCTACCACACAACCAGAGAACATGGTGTACTCATAGGCAGAGCGTCGTATAAGGACCATGCTTACATGAGGCTTGGCTACTTAGCCCAATCGATAAACTATAGCAGACTAAGCACTCTTTGAACCTGCACACAAAAGTAATGATAACCTCAACTAAGCAAGATATATATTCAAAGTAAATATAGCCATGTAAATAAGAATATGATGAATTGATAGTAAGTCTTACAAGATGTAGAAGTTAAGATACAAGGCTTTGCCGAGCCTCCAAGACTAGATCCGGAACTTGAGCATGAGCCCAACTCGACCCTTACTCCCGAGCTACTAATCTACTACATTGGAGAGCTTTGGACCTAATCCTCCTGGTGTGTGTTGATCTGAATGAGAGATATGAATTAGGGTTTCCCAGATGGCTCTAGGGAGGGGGGTAGGGGCTACTGTATATAGGCCGAGGTGGAGTAGGGGGCAAGGAATCGAGGTGGAGTACGGGGCAAGGAATCGCCATGTCATCGATCCGCGTCAACTCCCCTGATCACCATTGGATGAACCGACCTAAAACCACCTTAAAATCAATGGTGTAGATCATAGGAAGGAGTACGAGGCGGCGGAGGGTGAGCGGGCTCCATGGCAGGTCGGGCGGCCTCCCTAGTTGGCTGGTCGGCCCACTATTGTGGCCATTTGGCCCAAGCTTCGGCGTGGTGTCCTCTGGAACCTTCTAGAGTTGTTGTTCGCAGTTTTCACAGGTTGAATCACTTATTGTTGTTGCTTTGCTTGTTTGGAGTGTATGACAGTGGTCCTGGGAGCTGTTTTCTAGATAAATCCTCCTGCATACAAAATGTACCAAAACTTGTGGAATCCATTAGTTTAAACCCCTATTCCTATGTTTAGTGATCGAATTAAGTATAAATGCAGGTTATGTTGACGGTTTATAATTGGTATTAATGAACATCAACAAGCTCCCCCAAGCTTAACCTTTGCCAGTCCCTAAGCAAAGCTAAACTCAGCAATGGATCAGGAGTTGGGACAATGTTTTCACACCTCAAAAGTACACATGCATTCAAACAAAAATTCTCCTCTGGATTAGAATAAACTAATCTATCTTTCAAATTTACCCATATTACCTTCAACCATGTGGAGTCCTAGCCTCCACTTTGGTGTTGAATAATTGAAAAACAGAACGATCAAGTCAAGCACTATGTCTCAAGTTCTTTGTTCAACCATTGTTCTAGAGTTTTTAAAAGTTTTCAAAATAAAACTCAGAGATTCCATTGTATAACACTCTCAAGTCTCTCAATATATGTGGTATTTGTAGATTCTCACCAAGGCAATAAAGTTGTTATGCCTTTTCTCTTCCTACTACTAAGACTTATGTGGAGTTCATAGGTAGGGAGAAAGCTAGAGCATACTTGCAATGCATATATTGTAAAGTCAAACAATAGATCCAAAGAGAGTTGAGTCATACATTCAAATCAAGATGTGCATGTGTGTGGAATATATGGTGGCTAATCCTAATTCTACTTTGCTCCTTGAAAACTTATCTCTCTTTTAAAACTTGAAAACATTTGCTAGAGAACATGGGCTATCTTATTCATCTCTTTTTTTCTTTTTTTCAGGCGGGCATCTAAGTACCCATTGTTTTAGATCTCTCGGACACTGATCCATTTTTTTCAACTTTTTTTCTTTTTCTTTTTCTTTTTATGAATAACTTTTGCATAGCCCCATGTCTCTTTTCTGCAACAAAACTTTTGGAGAGATATCAACAAGAACTTGGAGCATTTATTTTGAGTGAAAACCTAGCAAGCATGATTTTGTGTTTACTCCTAGTGTAGGAGTAGAACATTTTTGGGTGGATCTAGATGGAAAGCATGTTTTTGCGTACTCTCAGAGTAGGAGCAGCAGGTATATGTGGTGTGTACGTGATCTTGATTTTGAGAGCATGACAAATCTCTCATAAGGGTCAACAAAGCTTGACAAAACTCAATGCAAAACAAGCAGCATATATGTGGAAGTTTTCCTAGCCTAAATAACATGTATGGCTCTGGTAGAAATTCAAGCTTTGTCATATAGGAACTCATCATGTAGCATTTTTGTGTTTTTCAAAAGATAAATCTCCAGAACTTTAGTATCACTTGGAACAAGATAAACAACAGCTCAGACCTTCTCATATCATATCCATCAATTACCTAGACTTAGATCAAGCATGTGCTACCCATGAGTTTCAAGTTTAGAGTAAATCCTTATATCAAAATAATCTTATCCAAAACTCGGGAGAATTCAAGGCTGAAAACTAGGTACTTGAAAGGAATTACAACAGAGCAACTATTCATCATTTCCATTTTAAAAGATTATATTCAGAGTCCTTTTTATTTTATTCAACTCTTAAAAACAAATTAAAGCAAACTAGACACACTCTCTTTATTTTGTTTTCACACATTATAACTATATATATTTGTACAAAGATAACTTTTTATTTTGTTTTTAGTTATTCATCCTTTTTTCTAATATATATAAAGCAAACTAAGAATAATAAAAGGAAAAGAAATACTTATCTAGATACACGAGGGATGCCTTCTCCCCCAAGCTGGTTGTTGTCATGGTTGCTCAACGAGGTGGTCGGATGTGGAGGTGCTGGAACAAAGCCTCCCAATTTTGATTTTGTTCTTGTTGTTGTTGTTGCTGGAGGCTGGCCATCTCGTGTCCCATGCTTACCTACCATTGTGCATGATTATGTAACGTACCTTGTATGGCGGCATTTGTCTCTTCAATGGTTGCGAGTCTATTGTCAAAGCAGTGGTAGGCCTCCTAAGAGTCATGACACCCTCGGCCAGAGAAAGACATGCGTCTTCCTTGATGCCCACTTGAGGTTGCTTCATAATCTTGCCCTTGGTAGTTGTGGAAGTTCATTGATCGAGTACCTCAGTTCGCTCTTGAAGATGAGGATTCTTGTGGTGGCGCCTCCAATAGTGGCGCTTCCACTGATGGTGCCACCTTATTTTGCCAAACTTGTCTTGGTTTTGAGTTTGATTTAGGTTTGACAGGTTCATCCTTTCTTGACTTATTCCTCCACCTTGTTTAGCATTTTGAAGTTAACCATCAGTAATAGAAACTGGCAACATCTTGTGTGCATCATTATTGCCGGTTCAGAACTTTCACTTGTAGAATTTAGGGGATTAACTCACCCACACTTTGCTCGAAGTATGTTCTAATCATAAAGACAAGGTAGAGATCAAGTGCGTGGGCTCTGTTGGTGTAAAAACACCAACAAAACCAAAACTTTATTTATTTATTTTCTCTAGCCTTAGGCACATCGAATCATGATAGAGTTAATGTTATATGCATTATTTATTCTTATAACATGGGTGATAAGATCAGAAGGATGACAAAAAGAGTGGAGTTGCTTAACCTGTGGAAGGATTATCCATCTTTATAATGTATCAAACTTTACATGGTTATGACTATCATCTTTCAAAGATAAGATATGCAACATTTTAGCTCATTTGGTTAAGACTATGAGATTAAGAAAGTGGTGCTATGAATAAACTTAAAGAACAAAACATGTTGAGTTAATCAGGTTGAATCAAGCAAAGTTGTAACTCAAACATATTTGTTTCTTCATTTATGTAAATAGCAAGATCAAAGGGAAGCTTTTTAAATAATGACCACTTACCTTAAGATGCTACCTTCAGCAGTGTGGTGTAATGACACCATGTGATGGAGGGTAGATGACTTATGGTGGTCTTCTCTTCCTGCTTGAAGCTTTCCTTGCTTGAGCTGTTCATGAGCATCTTGTCTTCTATGTCGCACTCCTTCTTTTCTCATCCTTTCGTCATGCCATCTTTTTGTTCTTTTTCTTTTGTGGATCTTGACATTGTGTTGGACCTTTTGCTCTACTTATTGTTTCTTCTCTGCAAAGGATTAGTGGACAACACATATCCGAAGGAATATACAAATGATTCAAAACAAGGATAGTGTTGTCATAGAGCTAAATGTCATCTATATCCCATGTTTTAAATAATGTGCCTTTTTTGTTCACCACTACATCAAATTTTCAACAAGGTTAAGGCAAAGATGTGTGAGATTGTTCTGAAGAATACCACTAACCTTGATTTGTTTCTACGAATGATCTCCAAACATTCCCAACAAAATTTGAATATTTTCTTGCAAGGGTTAGTCCATATATACAACCGAATTCTATAGAAGTATGTTTTGATTCAATAATCATGTCTGAATAATATTCCGAAGCATACTTATAACAAAACAAGGAAGCTTGAAAGACTAAAGAGATTCATTAAAGTAGAAACAAGAATATGTATGGTGACCCAAAGGAGCATGGTTATTTAAATTTTTACTTGTTAGAGATTTAGCAAGTTGAGCTCATCATAAAGGTAGGGATGACCAAGACAAACTAGCAACATGACGAGATGTTTTGAAGAATTCCATCCCCCATACTTGAATTTTGCAGAATGCAGAATCAAGTTTGGATGATAGAATTCTCCTGTGGATATGATTTTATGTTGCATAATGCCTAGTTGGATATTGTGTTTTCCTTCTTTTTATTGAAATGGTTAGTGACAAACATACCTTAAGGAGGCTTATCCGATTTACCTATTGACGAGAGCTTATAGTACGTTAAGCAGGACCTTTCCTTGTATTAAGCCTCGATCCTAGAGATGAGGATACAAACAATTGCATGCTCTTCTTCCATCAACCTTTCTTGATTTTTTTATTCTTGGTTGATGAATTGGGGTTCATTGGAGATGCAGCTCAAGTTCCTCCTTGATTGTCTAACGGCGTGGCGAAGAGTTGTTCTTCTTTGTTTGTTAACGATACGCCAGTCGTCTTGATGGTCAAAGAAGGAAGCTCATTGGTATTTGCATGAAAGCTTCATCTCCAATGGCTTAGGGATGTCTTCTTATGCCCATGATTTCATGAGACACTATCGATAGACCTCCATTGATTACTGACATTTGTTGGCATGAGAATGTACACCAAGATGTAGTGATTGAAGGTGATGAAAGCAGGCATCAGATTGGCTAATATGAGGTGAGTTGCACCTTACTTCTCATCAACCTCCTAGCTTGAGTCCTAGAAAGGCTCAATGCTTGGTTGCCTTCAATGGTACTTGTGGCATGTTGATTTGTTCATCCACTTCCTATGAGTGAGTGCTTTTATTGTAGATTCTTTTTGTGGCACTTGTCTCCTTGTTCTTTGTTTCATCGCTGAAGTGGTGGTTCAGCTTGAGTTCACAGATTCATACCAAACCATGAATAGGCATAGCTTCTTTCCTGCAAAATGTTAATGGACACATACTCGAGGGAATACAACAAATTTGAAATATAGGTTGTTATCCATAATTTGTGTGGTTTTCATCTATGCTAATGAAAAGGTGGTTTTTGAATTACTTTAGCATAGATTGTTGATCATGTTTGATAACGAATTTTTATTTGTTCACTGCATTCAAGCATGGTTCAAGGCAAAGGTAACTTGCAGCAAAAGACAAAGTGAATGAATTTTGATACTCATAGTTCTTCCTTCAATGAAGTATGAGCTGGGTCTTCTTTGTGCAAAGTTATTGGAGTTCATCACATGCCTTGATTCATCTTTGATGTGAATTCATCTATTGACTTACCCAGATTGAATTTGAGAGTTTTCTGCAGGGGTTAGTCCAACAAAATATCCAGTGTCTACACAAGCAACTTTTAGGTCAATAACCAAACTAAACTCCATGTCTAATTTGATTAAGGAAGATTATTTAACCTAAGCACCATGCTTAATTTAAAAACCCTTTGGAAGTATGTCCAGTACTTCCAAACCAAAGCATACTATGGCAGACAAAGGGAGCAGAAAGCACTATAGAGATGTACTTAAATGGAGATGAAAGAGCATGATCATGGCAAGGAATTTTTATTTTTTTTTACTAATCATGAGCCTTCATGTGCTCATATTTTTTTCATAAAGATGTAAGTGGGATGGATATATGAAAGGAACTAAACATCCTGTGGATTTGATATGAGAAAATTTCAAACTAAATGGATTATTCCAAGTAAACATGCAATGGAATGCAATAGTTAAAAGATAACTACTCATCAAGTTTAAAGTCCATGAGCAAGACTATCTCACCTTTCTTGATCATACTTACCATGACTCATATGATGGAATTTGTGAGTAGTGCAGCGTCTGTATTCGTCACTTGAGATGTGATTTGAATTCTTGTGACGTCGACCTTTTTCTCCAATCTACACATGGTTAGAGAATATATATATGTCTATACAAACCTATGAGATGGCAGGGTTCCGGTATTGGTGGATCATGAATGTTTCAGGCACTCTGGGGTTCTTCAATGTTTCTTCTTTCTAGTGGAAGCTTGTCGGAAGGTCGAAACGTCATCTGCTATCCTGTCTTATTCCACAATTCAACAGAACAGGGGTAATCCTACTAAAGCTAGTGGTATATTAATGATCTAAATCTTTACGCCAATTGTTTCCCTGGCAACGGTGACAAAAATGCTTGTTGGTATTTATAAGTGCAAATAGAATATGAAGGATTCCGCAAGCGCATAGAATACCATTGTAGCATTTTACCGGGAGTATTCCAAGCATTGTTATTTATATTTTATCATAGGGAAACAATGGAGTGAAGACTTATTGAGTAAATAATAAATATCTATCCATCAACATACCTACATAGCTAGAGTAAGGGGTAAAGGTAATGATAGGATTTAAGCATAAAAACACTCAGGGGATAGATTACAAAGATAAATAACTAGTCAACTCGGGAGAAAAACAGGTGAGGTAGATTCCTCTGATATTCTTATCATAGGATCAAAGTATATATATACTCGACTATAACTAAGACTAACTCTACACTTGTGCACTTCGGTACGCCGCTTAGACAGTAGAGCACCCATAATAGATTGCTAACGCGACTACGGTCCTACAATTTAAGAACCTGTTCAATTTGGCATGGACTCCAAAGGATAGACAGAACTATCACCACCCGCCGCTACCACACAACCAAAGAACAGGGTGTACTCATAGGTAGAGCGTCGTATAAGCACCATGCTTACATGAGGCTCGGCTACTTAGCCCAATCAATAAACTATAGCAGGCTAAGCACACTATGAGCCCACACACAAAAGTAATGATAACCTCAACTAAGCAAGATATATATTCAAAGTAAATATAGCCATGTAGATAAGAATATGATGAATTGATAGTAAGTCTTAGAAGATGTAGAAGTGAAGATACAAGGCTTTGCCGAGCCTCCAAGACTAGATCTGGAACTTGAGCATGAGCCCAACTCGACCCTCACTCCCGAGCTATGAATCTACTACATTGGAGAGCTCTAGACCTAATCCTCCTGGTGTGTGTTGACCTGAATGAGAGATATGAATTAGGGTTTCCCAAATGGCTCTAGGGAGGGGGTAGGGGATGCTATATATAGGCCGAGGTGGAGTAGGGGGCAAGGAATCGAGGTGGAGTAGGGATCAAGGAATCACCACATCATCGATCCGCGTCAACTCCCCCGATCACCATTGGATGAACTGACCTAAAACCACCTTAAAATCAATGCTGTAGATTGTAGGAAGGAGTACAAGGTGGAGGAGGGTGAGCGGGCTCCGTGGTAGGCCGAGCGGCCTCCCTAGTGGGCCGGCCGATCCACTATTGTGGCCATTTGGCCCAAGCTTCGGCATGGTGTCATCTAGAACCTTCTAGAGTTGTCTTTCATAGTTTTTGCGGGTTGAATCACTTTTTGTCGTTGGTTTGTTTGTTTGGAGTGTATGACAGTGGTCCTAGGAGCTATTTTCTGGATAAATCCTTCTGCATACAAATATGTACCAAAACTTGTGGAATCCATTAGTTTAAACCCCTATTCCTATGTTTGGTGATGGAATTAAGTTTAAATGCAGGTTATGTTGATGGTTTATAATTGGTATTAATGACCAACAACAGTGAGGGGGGCACGATGGTGCAGGTGACGCACGCATGTGGGGAGCGGATCCAGCGATGGCGAGCGGATCCGGCGACAGCGAGCGGGACCACACCGTGGCCGACGGTGGCAAGCGAACCACTGGTGCCGGTGGCATCAGCGTCATCACCGAGGGCGATGGGGAGAGCAACAGCCTAGGAGAAGGCATGAGTCTCGGTGATGGGAACACCGATATATGGCGACTAGACGTCGCAGCCGCCTCCGCCGACACCAACCTAGTGTGAGCCATTGGCCCTGCTTCTACCGAACCACTGGAGGAAGCGGGGACTGCAGCCGGGCCACTAATGGCCTTCATGGCAACCGACGGGGTGGCGGAGGTGGGTGGCAAGGAGAGGGCTTTTGCACAATGGAAGGTGGAATGGTAAACAATATGAATTGGAGCGAGGCCAGGCTTTATGTATACACAGGGACGCTTGGGCTTCTAAGGCAAGATACTCCATAAAGATTTATTTATACATAGGGACGCTAAGGCTTCTAAGGCAAGATACTCCGTAAAAATTTATCTTTCCCAGAGGTGGGTGCCATCGCGCTCCCATGGGAATCGCAACTGTATTACACTGGTGGTTGCAAAAATAGAGCACATCTCCTCAATTTACGCCGGTGAGATAGCGTGGGTCTTGGCCCAATGACATCAATTGTGCGGCCGGTGGACTTTCTGCCGTGAGCAGTAAAATTTCATAGTTTGTGATCGACTACACTCACTCGTCATTTCATCCAATATTATTATTACTAGTAGTAGGGGCATGGTCATGTGTACTTGTTGGTATATTTTAATGCACATAGATAAATCCGCAAAGCACACGGATACCGCTGTAGGTTTCACCTGGAGGTATTTCAAGTATCGTATCCACAGGGAAACGTGTGAGACTAACTATGGTCTAACTTAACTAGGGGTAGCAACAAGGTTAGGATAAATAGAAGTATAGAGGAGATCACAAAGGTCTTCTAGTTCTAACTTCGATAAGCTATGTCTTCTATTGTTCAACTAGGGATATTACTAAGGGAAGCACAAGCAGAGTATGTTTCCTATAGTAACTAAATCCTACTAGGCCTACAAACGGGAGGTGGACTACAAAGCACTAAACGAGGCTATAAGAATCACCCTCGCGAGCTACCACCGATCCGGAATGTAGGGTACATCCACAAGTAATCCGGTCTAAGCCCCACGCTTACACCTACAATTACTACTTTAACCTAGAGTGTCCTATAGATTAAAGCACTCAAAGAGTTGAGAACCTGATGAGCATTATAAACACGATGCTTACTTGAATTAGAAGTTGATTACCAGAGAATCCTCAAAAGCAAGCTCAAGTGGAACTTGTATCCACCAAGGTACAAGCCGTAGAGTGAGCACCGATAGGCCGGCACCTCCTCCAAACTCTTCCCTCACTCTCTATCTCACTATTCTATTTATAATACTAGATCCTATACAGGACTAATCTTCTCTTGATTGCTGGCTTTGATCCTGAAGATATGAATTAGGGTTTCAGGGATCTGCTGAGGGAGGGGGGTAGGGGCTCATATATATAGGCTGGAGCATCCAACATGAGCCCTTAGATCAAACTGACTCAAAGGACGGCGTAGATGCAATCTAGGAGGCGGTGGAGAACCGACATTGCGACACGATGGCTGACAGGTGGGCCTAAGGGCCGAGCGGCTTGCAGGTGGGGCCGGTAGCCCCTCGGCTCTCGCTTCGGTGTGGTGTCCTCTAGAGTCCTCTGGAACCTTCTGGTGCCTGTTTCACGGTGGATAAGCACGATTAATTCTGACATATAGGTCTGCCTTGACGGCTTTTTGGATAAACCCTACATAAAATATAGATTCACCAAAACTCATGGAATTTGTTAGTTTAAACCCCTAGACCTTTGTTGGTGATCACAATTGTGTCCTTATACATGTTTTATTAATAGTTTATAATGGTTGTTAACTACCGTCAATAGTACCATGTTCTGCATGGCTTTTAATTTAATTCCTAAAAGAAAGTAACATTTTTCATAATGTATGACATGTGGCCGGGAGTACATTTGCACAAATGCGTACGACACGTATACTATCCAATGCATTCAAATATATGTCAGCAGGACTTTGTTGCATGTGTAGTAGAATTTTCAACACCTATGGCTCATCTATTCTGCATTAGGCCAGGCTTGCTCCTATCAAAGAAACCTTGTGCGGTTAGTGAGAGCGAAGTGAATGCATAATGAAAGCTGGACAGGAGTGAATTTAAGAGATTTTGACCACCATAACACGGTTGAGAGTTGAAAAGCCCGGTGCGGTTGTGATAGGTCTTTTCACTCCTATCTAAGTAGTCACAATAGTAGAGGGCGGACTTTCTAGCGTGTGCAGTAAAAATGCAACATCTATGCCTCCTCCGTTGTGCATTACATATCGAGCCGAGACTTGTTCAGATGAACTCCTCGCTACATGGCTATTACAAGTTCAACAATTTTTAACATACTTGCTTCTCTCAAAGAAACCTTGCACAATTGCTGAGAGTGAAGTGAATGCAGGATGAAAGCTGGACAGGAGTGAATCAAAAAATTTTATAAGAGATTTTGACCACCATGACACGGTTGAGACTTGAAAGCCTAGTGCAGTGGTGATAGGTCTTTTCACTCCTATCCAAGCAGTCACAACAGTCGAGGGGCAGACTGAAGAGTGAAGAGGAGTTGCTTTCGTAAGCAATTTCTCTTGGTTGGTTTTGCAGAGACATGCAGCGGCTAGCTAGAGATGGGTACACTTATTACTATCCGATGATAGATCAAATGGACAGCAGCAGACTTTCGGGCATGTGTAGTAAAAATGCAACATCTATGCCTCCTTCGTTGTGCATTAGATCGAGCCAAGACTTGTTTAGATGAACTCCTCGCTGGATGGCTGTTCCAAGTTCAACAATTTTTATCAGACACATGCAAATAAGACGAGTTGAGTTCACGATGGATCAGAGCCACTCATTTTGAGCATGATCAGAGTGACTCATGACTACTACTACTGATACATGTTTGGTTCACCAAACTGAGGCATAAAGTAACCATTGTGCCATTGCGCGGTTGGCAACAGTGAGATGTGTTCGGCCCGGTTAGATTTACAATGCTCAGACTATCACATGTTCAACGAGATAATGGTAAATGTTCCTTTGTGAATGAAAATGTTTGCACAAATACATATGACACGAATACTATCTGACACGTTCAAATATAGATAGTAGGACTTTCTGGTTGCTGAGACTTGCTCCTCTCAAAGAAACCTTGCACGGTTGCTGAGAGTGAAGTGAATGCAGGATGAAAATTGGACAGGAGTGAATTGACTACCATGACACGGTTGAGACTTGAAAGCCTAGTGAGGTGGTGATTGGTCTTTTCACCCCTCGGGTGCTGTCGCACTCCCTCAGGAACCTCAACCAGTCGTACCACAGAAGGCGTGTTCGACCGGAGATGTAGGAGTATTCATGTTCCCAAGCGTACACTGATGAAAACAGAGCATGTCTCCTCCATTTACACCGATGATACGGCAGCAGTCTCGGTGCTGGTTTTTACTACATGTTAGCTCCTCCACTGATGCCCCAATAGTGTGTGCACTCCTTGCATTTGTGACTACACTAGAAACATAGAAAAAGAAAGCCTCCCACCCCACGAGAGGAGAACAAGAACATAGACATACTAGCAAGGATTCCTCAAGACTGTCAAGTTCCCTAGTTGGCACGATAGGGCTGCAAGAAGACATGGTAGGACCAAGCTAGAGTGACTTGGAGTGCATGAAGATCCCTCTTCCTGGATTGTATGCAGAAACATTGGTAAGTGCCCATTTTCTATGTGCTGAATCCGATCTACTAGGGTTTGCCTTTGGGAATGAACTTGTCCTTCTATCTAGCTATGTTGAGCGTTGTGCACATAGAAACCGTCGGCTATAATGGCCTGAGCCATCAAAGGTCGCTGGAAACTCAAGCTTTGTCTAGACGATGAGCAGAGCCTGCCCCGGTGCAAGGTGGAGGTGTTCCCCGACGGCAGTCACTTGTACCTCCGCTGGGGATGGAAGCACTTTGCCCGTGCCTCGACCTCCAAGATGGGTTCTTTCTTGCATTACGGTATGATGGCTGATCACAGATTAATGTCAAGGTCTTCGACCTTACCACTTGCTGCAAGCAGTACCCACATGACTTTGAGGCCGACCATAGATAGGTCTCCCTACCCATCGTGGGGCCGAGGAGTTTTGCAATGATCCTGAAGAAGTACCACCTCAAAGTGAAGTATCTGGTGAGCACTCGAGCGAGACGCAGAACGTATTGATGTTGTAAGTTACTAGTGTTGTCTTTCTCATCAATCTTTTTTTGTGTGAGGCGAAGAACATGCTAGTGGACTTTGAGGTAGCGCATGGCTACCAGCAGCGGCAAGCTATCGAGCTGCAGATGGCTGGGTAGTCCTGGTTCGTGGCCTTGGAGAGGACTCGCACGAACAACAAAGTGCGCACATCATTCAAGTATGGTGTAACACCCTAGTGTTAAGCATTGCATTTGGCACTTGCATTTCATGAGCACAAGCATCATCCAAGCATTCATGAACATGAGCATATGAAATTTCATCTCATTCTTATACATTATTGCTTGAAATCTTGATTATATATATATATATATATATGCTTATGCTTGTAATCATGTATGACCAATGTATGAAATGGTTGTAAGGTCACAACAATACCTTAGATACATCTAGGATGGTAAATGGAACAACTTTTGTATTCATGACACGAACCAATTTTGCTTCTAAGTGTTGGGTTACCTTGGAATGCCATTTTCATGATGCCAGTTTGACCAAAGTTGAACAGTAGCTTAGAGTGTTTGCATGGCTGTGTGACCTAAATAAAAGTTCCAGTTCACATCAAGGGTAACATATTTATTTAAGGGTCATGAGCTAAATCAATGCCTAACATGGTCAAATAGAGCTCACAATTTTCAACTTAACGTTGTTTGTAACTTAGAATTTTTTGTCTTGAAGCTGTTTTTAGTTTCAATGTAGCCTATTTTGGAGCCTTATAATTTGAAAACCATTGCGATTTAGACAAAACTCCTTTAAGTAATCTTGTAGTACTCATGTAGCTCTACACTATGTATTAATGAAGTTTTCACTGATTCGCCATGGTTTGGGTGATTTAGAGGTTTGAAAATCGACTATCAGACAGACTGAATCAGCCCTTGCCAATTCAAATCGCTGGCCGTCGTGGCCGCCGTGCCTAGGCTGTTCGTGCCATGTGGCAGCAGTCTGTCGGCACCGGCCCACCCTGCCACGCCAAAATGAGAGCCCTCAGCTCTCCACTCACCCACGCGCTCACTCTTGTTCTTGCTTTCTCTCTCACCCACGCGCCTCTCCAGAGCGGAGTAGCACCGCGGTAGCGTCGCCGCCGTGCTCGAGCGCTGCCACCATAGCACCACCACTCAATCACTTGCACCCACAGCTCCGCCATCACCTCCACCACCTCGCCGACCCACCATTGCCTTAGCTCAAACCAAGGTAAAGGCCAACGGGCCATCGCCGTCGCTGCCATAGCCGTTGTGCGCCGTTGAGCTCCAAGCTCGCCCATGGCCAGCTCTATCCACCATAGCTCCTACCTTCTTCTCCATTGGTCCATTGCCGCCTTAGGTTGTAGGTGCTCACACCATAGCCTAGTTCACCATTACCGCCGCTGTCTCGTGGGAACGTGCGACTGCACCGCATGCACCCGCCATGGCCACGAACTCTAGCTCACCGCGACCAACCTTAGCTAGACCCCGTCGTTCCCCTCTAGCACGTGTTTCTGCACCTCCACTAACCCTAGCACCATCACCGAAGATGGAGACTCATCACCCATCACCGACTCGCCGGAACGATGACACCACCGCCATGCTCTGTGCGTCGCCGCGCCACCATGCACGCGGCCAAGCTTCTCCACCGCTCCATCGTCGCCCTAACCTAACCCTAGAACTCTGCTAGGACCTGCTGATGTTGTAGCCATGCTCGCCTAGACATGTCACCACCAGAGACGACAAGTCCGCCACCGCACGCCACCGCTGAGCCATCATGCTCGCCGGCGAGGTCGTTCCGGTGATCCATCAAGCCAGCCAAGGGTACCAATGGGTGTGCAAGGGTTTGGGGAGCACAACGCCGGTGACTACCACCGGTAACCTCGCCGTCGGTGAGTTCGTTGTCGGTCAACCGCGCACTCTACACTGGTTCCACTGATGAGTAGGGCCAAGTTGATTGCGGGACCCACATGTCAGCGCCTGAGGGTGTATAGACCGGGTGTACCTAGCATTTAGGGTTTAGTTAGTTTTGAATTATTTTCACAAATTTGAATGCAAACTTCAAAAATTCATATCTGGAGCTAGGAATATCCAAATGGGGTGAACCAAATTTTATTGGATTTATCTTGGAGTGTACTATTTGATAAAAATATGAAATCTACTATTTAGGGTATTTTTATCAGAGAATTAAATTGAGCAAGATAAGTGCTTTTAAATTAGGTTATATCTTGTAAAATGGATAACTTGAGCTAGGAAGATGATAAAATTATGATTCCAATTTTGTTGGTCTTGTGTTGACATGCTCTAGCTAGAAAAAAATACTAAACCTATGGTAGGCATACTTGAAATATATTTAATCCTAATTAATTGCTAGAGTCTAGTGAAATTAAATGGGGTAAAAATACATAACCTATGATCATGCAAATTTTTATACAGTATTCTTGTGCTAGGGGAAAAGTAAAAAAAATATTAAATCTATTGCTTGACACTTTTCACTATGCTAAACTATTTTTGCTAAACTCAGCATATGTAGCTTGTCATATTTGTAGAGGTGGCTATACTTATCCAAATGGCACAAAAATTGTACAATAGACTATTAGGTTCATTTGTAGGCTACTATAATTTTCTCAGTATTTATTAAGCATTGGAAATATTTATCCTTTAAATCACCTTATTATATAAGGAAATTGATAAATGAATATAAATAAATTAGTTAGGCATAACCATAATGTTTTCTATGATGCTTATGATGCATATGATCTATTTATGCTATTAGTTAGGCTTAAAAGTAATTAGTTATAGACAGCTAGTTAATTATTGCTTTATAATTCAACTAGATGGCTGCATGTATAGTTTCCGTTGTGGTGGTAAATTCATGATGATAATGATCTTTTCTGTGAAACGTGTTAATAACAAAGTTGTAGATAACTTACTTATATACCTTGTGTTAAATTTTCATAGTCATAGGCCTTATGGTTTGATAATTATAGCTGTTTGAAGTATGCTGTTAGAAATACTTGTTCTCTAGATAGATCTGAAATATGGAATTGTTTGGCCTAGATAACTACTGAATCACCTTGAGATGATTAAAATAAAGTTGTAAAAAATTTCATAAGGTTTCCAGAAAGTCTACAACCATATTATTGAGATGTGTATAACTCTAGTTATGGTCAAAACAATTGGCTACTGTCTTGTAGTCCAGAAAATTACTTAGATGAGAATTTGTTTAATTACTAGAGAAGAGATATACACCTACTCAGTAAAAGAAAATTTATCTTGTTATCACCTTAATGCAATGCTGTTGAGAACACTTATGAGGATGCATTTCATCACACCATATCACATCATGTATTTCAGTATATATGCATTCATGATATCTTATTTCATGCTCATGCATATAGGACGTCCAAGGGGATCACTCTATTGGAATTCAACGAAGAAGAAGAGGAACATCAGGAGGCACCTCAGCCCATAGCTCCAGAAGGCGAGGAGCAAGATCTTGAGGACCTACCCGAGTGCCCGGATCATCGGCCAACTTCTTTTCTCAAAGGCAAGCCCCAGAGCATTTGAAGTCTCCCATGTTTTATAAAATATCACTTGAGTCCTTTATGTTTGATGCATTAGGTTATAAGAGTTGAATTGGAAACACTTGATTCATAGAACTACCTTGAATAGATAAATATACCTTTAACCCTCTGTAGGTCCAAGATTGAATATATGCTTAGCCATGCTTAGATCGATAGAAGTCAGGTGATTTCCTGTCACCTGCGATATATAGGTGGATACCGGAGCACAGTTGGCTATATTTGTTATCGTGGAAAAGAACCATGGAGTAATGTAGCTGGAGGTCGGACGGAGTCTATGCGTAGGTTGGCTCATGTGATTTCGTTTGTGCCGATTAAGGACCGTACCGTTGTTGGAACTTCTGTTAAGATTGAACGCATGCCTCTCACTTAGCTGGCCGGATAACTCATTCCGACCACGAAGCCAAGTAGCTCAACTCAGATCGGGCCCCATTCTATTAGAGTGCGCACTCTAGATAGTAGTAAGGATGTGCAGGGAGCCAAATGTGAGCCCAAGGGCAGGGTAGTCCTGATCGTCCTAGCAGTCGGTTGTCCCTGGTTGTGCGGCGTTGATCGAACCCATGAAATATGTACCTGAGTTGTACCAAATGTGACCTAAGGTGACTGTTGATCTGGTATGTCTGGGTTTGTGTTAGGAATAATTCCCAGCTAGTTGAAATCGATTCAAATCACCTTCTCTCCCGGACAGTGAGAAACTTAGCTAGCTCCAACATCGTAGTAACTGGATTATGGAATGATGGTTATGGTGAACTTGGAAGTTTTACACTAGCTATGGTTACTACTGTATGCTACTAAATGATATACCACATGTTTGGCACAGGTTAGTTGCTAATCTAGAGATGAATAGCTATAATTAACTTGATGACCGAATTATAAATGTATAACTGAATTATTAGCTTTTCATGAAAAATGTTGTCAAGCTAGCTCCACATATAAAGTCTTACATGATCCTTGGAGTCACCTTCTTTTTGGTTTATGACAGGTAAGTCTAGCTGAGTACCTTCTCGTACTCAGGGTTTATTTCCCACTTATTGTAGATGGTACAGTCTATCATGGCTACTGTAAGAACTGCTTCTGTCCTGCCATGGACGAGGAGTAGGGCCCCGGGTATGGCGTCTCTCGTTAATTCCCTCTATCATGCTTTTGTGGTTGTGATCATGGACTGGCACTGTATTGGAATAATGATGTGAGGTGTTGGTTTTCAAACTTAATTGCTTCCGTGACTATTTTATTTGAACATGGTTTGTAATAACTCTTAATCGTACTCTGATGTATGACATTGTATTTGTGAACTGATGTAACATGTGACATGTCTGTTGAATCATGTACGATCTTGGTTATATGCTGACGGTTAATCGAGACCCTTCGTGGTACTTGATGGAGTACTAGGTTTATATGGGCTCAAGTATGATAGTGTGACCGCTTGTAGGCTACCATTGTACTTGTGCTCTTATAAATTGGATGGTTCTACTACAGCTGGTATCAGAGCAGGATTCAACATTAATTGCCACATGTGTATTTAAAACAAAGGCTTCTAAGTGTTGGGTTACCTTAGAATGCCATTTTCATGATGCCAGTTTGACCAAAGTTGAACAGTAGCTTAGATTGTTTGTATGGCTATGTAACCTAAATAAAAGTTCTAGTTCACATCAAGGGTAACAAACTTTATTTAAGGGTCATGAGCTAAATCAGTGCCTAACATGGTCAAATAGAGCTCACAAGTTTCAACTTAATGTTGTTTGTAACTTTGAAAAATATTCTAAGTCTTGAAGCTGTTTTCAGTTTCAATGTAGCCTATTTTGGAGCCTTATAGTTTGAAAACCATTGTGATTTAGACAAAACTCCTTTAAGTAATATTGAAGTACTCATGTAGCTCTACACTTTGTATTAATGAAGTTTTCACTGATTCGCCACGGTTTGGGAGATTTGGAGGTCTGAAAATCGACTATCAGATGGACTGAATCGGCCCTTGCTGATTCAAATCGCGGCCATCGTGGCCGACCGTGCCTAGGCTGCTCGCGCCGTGTGGCAGCAGTTTGCCGGCACCGGCCCACCCTGCCACGTCAAAAGGGAGAGCCCTCGGCTCTCCACTCACCCACACGCTCACTCTCGCTCTTTATTTCTCTCTCGCCCATGCGCCTCTCCAGAGCAGAGCAGCACCATGGTAGCGTCGCCGTCGTGCCTTCGCCATGCTCGAGCACTGCCACCGTAACACCACCACTCAATCACTCACACCCACAGCTCCACCATCACCTCCTCCACCTCACCGACACGCCATTGCCTTAGCTCGAACCAAGGTAAAGGCCAATGGGCCGTCGCCGTCGCCACCATAGCCGTTGTGCGCCGTCGAGCTCCAAGCTCACCCATGGCCAGCCTTATCCACTATAGCTCCTACCTTCTTCTCCATTGGTCCGTTGTCGCCTTAGGTCGTAGGTGTTCACACCATAGCCTAGTTCACCATCTCACAGGAATGTGCGATTGCACCCGCCATGGCCGTGAGCTCTAGCTCGTCGTGGCCAACCTTAGCTAGACCCTGTCGTTCCCCTCTAGCATGTGTTTCCGCGTCTCCACTAACCCTAGCACCATCACCAAAGATGGAGACTCATCACCCATCATCGGCTCATCGGAACAGCGACACCACCACCGTGCTCTATGCGCCGCCATGCCGCCTTGCACCCGGCCAAGCTTCACCGTCGCCCTAACCTAACCCTAGAGCTCCACTAGGACCTGTTGATGTTGTAGCCGTGCTCGCCTGTACATGCCGTCGCTGAAGACAATGAGTCTGCTACCGCGCGCCGCCGCCCAGCCGCCATGCTCGCCGGCGAGGTCGCTCCGGTGATTCGCCGAGCCAGCCAAGGGTACCAACGGGTGTGCAAGGGTGTGGGGAGCACAACGCCGATGACGCTACCGCTAGTGACCTCGTTGTCGGCAAGTTCGCCGCCGGTCAACCGCACGCTCTGCTCTGGTTCCACTGACGAGTGGGGCCGAGTTAACTACGGGACCCGCATGTCAGCGCCTGAGGGTGTATAGACCGGGTGTACCTAGCATTTAGAATTTAGTTAGTTTTTGAATTATTTTCACAGATTGGAATACAAACTTCAAAAATTCATATCTGGAGCTAGGAGTATCCAAACGGGGTGAACCAAATTTTGTTGGATTTATATTGAAGTGTACTATTTGATAAAAAAATTGAAATCTACTGTTTAGGGTATTTTTATGGGAGAATTAAATTGAGCAAGATAAGTGCTTTTAAATTAGGTTATATCTTGTAAAATGCATAACTTGAACTAGGAAGATCATAAAATTGTGATTCCAATTTTGTTGGTCTTGTGTTGACATGCTCTAGCTAGAAAAAAATACTAAACCTATAGTAGGTATACTTGAAATATATTTAATCATAATTAATTGCTAGTTTCTAGTGAAATTAAATGGGGTAAAAATACATAACCTATGATCATGCAAATTTTTATATATTATTCTTGTGTTAGGAGGACAGTAAGAAAAATATTAAATCTATTGCTTGACACTTTTCACTATGCTAAACTATTTTTTGCTAAACTCAGCATATGTAGCTTGTCATTTTTTTAGAGGTGGCTACACTTATCCAAATGGCACGAAAATTGTACAGTAGACTATTAGGGTCATTTGTAGGCTACTGTAATTTTCTTAGCATTTACTGAGCATTGGAAATATTTATCCTTTAAATCACCTTACTATATAAAGAAATTGATAAATGAATATAAATAAATTAGTTAGCCATAACCATGATGATTTCTATGATGATTATGATGCATATGATCTGTTGGTGCTATTAGTTCGGCTTAGAAGTAATTGGTTATAGGCAGCTAGTTAATTATTGCTTTATAATTCAACTAGATAGCTGCATGTATAGTTTCTGTTGTGGTGGTAAATTCATGATGATAATGATCTTTTCTCTGAAACTTGTTAATAACAAAGTTGTATATAACTTACTTATCTATCTTGTGTTAAATTTTCATAGTCATAGGCCTTATGGTTTGAGAATTATAGCTGTTGGAAGTCTGCTGTCAGAAATATTTGTTCTCTGGACAGATCTAAAAGATGGAATTGTTTGGCCTATATAACTACTGAATCACCTTATGTTGATTAAAATAAAGTTGTAGCCAATTTCTTAAGATTTCCAGAAAGTCCACAACCATATTATTTAGATGTGTATAACTCCAGTTATGGTCAAAACAAATGGCCGTTGTCTTGTAGTCCAGAAAATTGCTTAGATGAGAATTTGTTTAATTACTAGAGAAGAGATATAAACCTCTCAGTAAAAGAAAATTTATCTTATTGTCACCTTAATGCAATGATGTTGATAACACTTATGAGGATGCATTTCATCACACCATATCATATCATGCATGTTAGTATATATGTATTCATGGTATCTTATTTCATGCTCATGCATATAGGATCGTCTGAGGGGATCACTCTATTGGAATTCAACGAAGAAGAACAGGAACATCAGGAGGCACCTGAGCCCGTAGCTCCAGAAGGCGAGGAGCAAGCTCTTGAGGACCTACCCGAGTGCACGGATCATCGACCAACTTCTTTTCTCAAAGGCAAGCCCCGGAGCATTTTAAGCCTCCCATGTGTTTACAAAATATCACTTGAGTCCTTTATGTTTGATGCATTAGGTTATAAGAGTTGAATTAGAAACACTTGATGCATAGAACTACCTTATCCAGATAAATATACCTTTAACCCTGTGTAGGTCTAGGATCGAATATAGCTTAGCCATTCTTAGACCGGTAGAAGTCGGATGATTTCCTGTCACCTGCGAGATATAGGTGGATACCGGAGCACGGTTGGCTATATTTGCTATCGTGGAAAAGAACCATGGGGTAATATAACTAAAGGTCAGACGGAGTCTATGCGTAGGTTGGCTCATGTGATTTCGTCTTTGTCGATTAAGGACCATACCATTGTTGGAACTTCTATTGAGATTGAACGCATGCCTATCACTTAGCTGGCTGGATAACTCGTTCCGACCGCGAAGCCGAGTAGCTCAACTCAAGTCGGGCCCCATTCTGTTAGAGTGCGCACTTTGGATGGTTGTAAGGATGTTCGGGGAGCCAGATGTGAGCCCTAGTAGCTAGTTGTCCCTGGTTGTGTGGTGCTGATCGAACCCAAGAAAAATGTACCTGAGTTGTACCAAATATGACCAAAGGTGACCGTTGATCTAGTCTATCTGGGTTTGTGTTAAGAATAAATTCCTAGCTGGTTGAAATCGATTCGAATCGTCATCTCTCTCAGACAGTGAGAAACTTGGCTAGCTCCAACATCGTAGTAACTGGATTATGGAATGATGGTTATGGTGAACTTGGAACTTTTACACCAGCTATGGTTACTATTGTTTGCTACTAAATGATATATCACATGTTTGGCATAGGTTAGTTGCTAATCTAGAGATGAATAGCTATTATTAACTTGATGACCGAATTATAAATGTATAACTGAATTAGAAGCTTTTCATGCAAAATGTTGTCAAGCTAGCTCCACATATAAAGCCTTGCATGATCCTTGGTGTCACTTTCTTTTTGATTTATGACGGGTAAGTCTAGCTGAGTACCTTCTCATACTCAGGGTTTATTTCCCACTTATTACAGATTGTATAGTCTATCATGGCTACTGTAAGAAGTGCTTATGTCCCGCCGTGGACGAGGAGTAGGGCCCTGGGCAAGGCTTCTCTCATTAATTCCCTCTATCATGCTTTTGTGGTTGTGATCATGGACTAGCACTATATTAGAACAATGATGTGAGGTGTTGGTTTTCAAACTTAATTACTTCCGTGACTATTTTATTTGAACATGGTTTGTAATAACTCTTAATTGTACTCTGATGTACGATGTTGTATTTGTGAACTGATGTAACATATGACATGTCTGTTGAATCATGTACGATCTTGGTTGTATGTTGATGGTTAATCGAGACCCTTCGTGGTACTCGACGGACTACCGGGTTTATATGGGCTCAAGTATGATAGTGTGACCGCTTGCAGGCTACCATTGTACTTGTGCTCTTATAAATTGGACGGTTCTGCTATATACGGATGGGATGAGTTCTGCACAAGCAACCACCTCAACATCGTCGACACCTGCTTCTTTAGCGTGATCCATGAGGCCACTTGCAGCGATGACGAGGACGAGGAATGGGAGGAGGAGTAGGAGTACAATGAAGCTAAGCTCAAGGTGGAGGTGCGCAAGACGAATGGCGGATGGTTGCGGTGAACTTGGCGCAAGAGTTGACATGATTTCTATTTTGTTGTTTCATCAGAACTGGCTTGTCAAGATTTCCTTGTAATGGACTGTCTTAGGCCCTATTTGGATGGACTATGACAAGTTAGCCATGGCAAAAAAAAAGCGAACCAATTGTTGGGTTCTATAGACTAGAACTAGTTGTTAGCCCCTGATAGTTGGGTTCTATGGACTAGTTGGATAGCCCCTGATCATTGCCAGCACTGTATTCATTGTTCATTGACTCGTAGTGATCTGAAGCATCTATATTTCATAGGGTCAAACTATCTTAGGGTCCTGAAAATCTCAACAGCTATACACCCACGTCCTCCAATCAGAAAGGGCGAACTTTGATGGTTGTGATGCCCATGGCGATGCGACGAATGCGGCCCAATCTCAATTCAACCGCATTGATGTAGCAGTTACTAATCATCCTCCATCCAGTGTTTGGAACTACCACAACACATTCCCATACTTAAGTGAAAAAGTTAGTAGTGAACAACTTCTTTCACCTCCCACTTTGTTGTGACATCCATCCACACAACTATCGCCGCTTCCCATGGCCTCCGACGAGCCCATCGATGGCAACATCCAGCATGTGGTGGTAGCAGAGCACAACACTGGTGTTGTCCCTAGCGCAGCGGTTGTCGATGCTAATGGCATAGCGGTTGTCGATGCTGGTGGCTCCATGATTGTCGATGCTGATGGCGCTGCGGTTGCCGACGAGGATGCCATGCCCATTGCTGCCGTCGATTACAGGCGACTCATGCCATTTGTCTCTGGGGGCCTAGCATCATGGTCTAGCCATTCTGCTCCATGGGACATGCATCAAGCGTCGCCCTGTTCGACAACACCGATGATGACCGTTGTGAATAACTTAGCGGTTCACCAAATAATGGAATGCATGGGCTATAGTGCTGGCGATGGCCTCGAAATGCACCACCAAGGGGATGCCAACCTCATCTAGGTGCAACTGTGCCATAGGTACTCGGGTCTTGGCACCGACCGCGCTGATGCCTCCTACATCATCCCTGCAGCCAATAATCCCTCCAACGATTCAACCTCGTCTAATGATGAGGGTGCAAGCAATTTGAGTCCTCATGATGACGAGGTCATGCAACCCCTAAGCCCGTAGGAAGGCCACACTGAGGTCATCTTGGATATGGTTATCAGTGAGTTCACGAAGTTGCTGACTAAGTATCCCTCCTATTACAAGGAGATGTCATTACCGGACACATCGCACAAGATGTTGGTCCCTATCATGTAGGAGACATTCAAGCAGTTGATGTGGTATGATCCGCTAGAGTAGCCGAACAGGAAGATGGAGGCGGTGAGCAAGCTCAAGTACATACTTTTGGACGATGGGTCTATCTCCTCGCCATATGTCAGGCTGTTTATTGAACTGGTAGTCGACCCCTTATGAAATGGTTGAAGGAGACATGGACTCCCACTAGGTTCCCATAGCAGGAACAACTGGTACAGTTCTTGCACAACCTACCGCTAGAGTTTGCTCACGCTAGGGAATTCCTACATGATGTAGTCTTGCCCGGACTGTCCTTCGCCGTCGACAGGTATGGCACATTCTAGGAGACTGTTCTAGTTAACGTATTTCTATAGCCGTGGATGTCGACCATCGACCGTGACTTGCTACAGTCGATGCTCACCAAGGTGCTGACCGCGGTCTAGAAGTTCCTGTTGAAGTGTATTGGTTAAAACATGCACAAAAATTATGACATTGTGGTACCATGGAAGCAAACGGCTTGGCCTGGCATTTGGAATGAGTTTGTCGATGGTGTTATCATTCCTTACCTGAAGTGCGGACTTGGAAATGTCCGCGACAAGCTACCGTCGGGAGGAATGGCAGTGGTGGATGTGCGGGTTGACCACCTGATGAGGTGGGCATCCGAGATTTCATCCCAAAAAATGCTTGACCTCCTACAAGGTGAGTAACCTAGAAAAGATTGGCAGGGTGCTCGGTGCAGGTGGTTCTTCACGGCACATTGCGATGACAAGATGGTGCTGTAGTATGAGCTCGCATTCGGTGGGACTGATTGGTGGACGCCATTCATCGACAAGCTTGTTGTATCACACTTGGTGTCTTGGTTCATTTCCATTAGTGTCGTCCCGCTAAATGAAGTGTACGACGTGTTCCATATGCTCATCACCAGGTGGAAGCCGGTCGTGTCGCCGGAGTCGATGATGAAGAAGGTCCTGAAGCGCTTCATGGAGAAATGGACCGACGGGTTGTGCCGCTGGTTGTTCAATGCGCAACCCATAAAGGAGGAAGTCGTGGCCTAGTGCTAGGAGTGGATGCAGCTCCTGATGCTGGATCTGCTTGCCATCGACAGTGAAATGCACAATGGCCTCCAACTGATCCATGAAATATATGAAATACCATAGGTAACTTAGTAACTTATTAGTGTATTTAAGTTCTGAATGCTTGCACCTATGTCGTTAGGCATTGTAAATGTTAATCATTGGCACAATGTGTATTACTCTTTTCCGAATTCACACACGAGAAAGTCTGAAACCTACGTGATTGTAACGCATCGGACAATGACTGAATGCTTTCACCTGCGTCAGGCATTGTATAAATGTTAATCGTTGGCACAATGTGTACTACTCTTTTCTGAATGCACATGCGAGAAAGTTCAATACTATGTGATTGTAACGTGCCAAACAATATCTATTACTCTTTTTCTAACTGCACCCGCTTCAACCTATTGCTTGGAAATCACAGCAATTAAATTTGTATTAAATTTGCACAAAACCCAGAGAGCCCAGTGTGCCTAGTTTAGCCATAAATCTATGAGAGAGGAACTAGAGTGAGGCAACCGCTCTTCTCTATCTTCCTGTCATACTCCTTCGCCTTCTCTCCATCCTCAAGCGAGTTGCGTCTTTAGCCGGAGTGATGGACCATGGGAAGCACTCGACGAAGAACCCTCTGGGGGGAGCGGGCCTCCGCCGCATCTTCGCTGCCATTTGTGGCGCCTTGGGTAAGGCGGTCTTGTTCTTAGTTGCTGGAGTCATTCCGTTCTGATGTCCTTAATCTTTTTAGGGCCATTTCTCATGCTGCGACGCTAGAGGTCGAGTAGTTCTCTGGGGCCGCCCACTCTCTGAACGCGCGCCCTACGAAACCGGAGGGGTCTTCTCCCCCCGGCCACCAGGAAGTCCACGAGCCCCTCCATGATCAGGATGTGGCTTGCGACCCGTGCTATGACCCCATGCGCAAGGTTAGTCGGCTCGCGCTCTGCCTCGATGTCGTCTAGACTACCCTTGCCGCCTCAGAGCGGAGATTGCTGATGCCCGGGTAGCAGCTGCCGATGCTCAGGCCAGGATGATCGATAAGGTTTCCTTCATCGAGAAGCTTTGTCCAAATGTCCACGGCCTTGTTTTGATAGTTTTTCGTGTTGTCAGCCCTGGAGGAGGAGTTGGCCGCTCTTCGAGTGGCAGCCCTCGTTGCCGTCAAT
The DNA here is from genome assembly GCA_904845875.1 of Miscanthus lutarioriparius. Taxonomy (NCBI): domain Eukaryota; kingdom Viridiplantae; phylum Streptophyta; class Magnoliopsida; order Poales; family Poaceae; genus Miscanthus; species Miscanthus lutarioriparius. The sequence continues at coordinate 54,220,029 of CAJGYO010000010.1, forward strand.
GATGTGAATGCGGGGGGTCTCCTGCTTGAGGATCGTCTATGGGTCATGCAAGCCCATGTTAGGATGGTGGCCCTTCATGGGGTGCACCATGCAACTGCCTTAGCCCTAGTCGTGGCGCAGCTTTGTTCTGGCCACGATCTCCGCCTGCTTGAACCTGGCTTCCTAGTTGGCACCGATGAGGAGGAGCAGGAGGAGCTCATTGGTGACTTTACCGCCACCACGGAGGCCATTGTGGCGGCCATGCATGCGGGAGACATCGTCCTCGCTGCCTTCTTTGAGCCGTAGATTGTATCTAGAGTCATTCCAATCTTAATGAAAGGCTAGTTTGTTACTTTAATTCGAAGAGCAACTTATGCGCATTGCTTTGTCTTTCACTGTGTTTGCTTTTTGTGTTTGGATGCGATCAGCTTGTGCGGCCGACATGCTCGGATGAGGTGATTAGGAGGTCATGGGCTGGATCCTGCCTCCCCTCTCGAAAGGGAGTTAGGTATTAGGGAAGCTTCCTTCACTCTTATGAAAAACCATAGGTAACTTAGTAACTTCACATATTTCTATTCTAAATGCTTCCACCTGTGTTAGGCATTGTAAATGTTAATCGTCGGCACAATGTGTATTACTCTTTTCTGAATGCACACATGAGAAAGTCCTACGCTATGCGATTGTAACGTGTCGGACAATATCTTTTACTCTTTTCTAAATACGCACGCAAGATTTTATTCCGCATGAAAGAAAGTCCCCTACTCTATGATTATAATGCATTGGACAATAGATTTTGTGTCCAGGTGACTCCTTGACTTGCAATGGGGTTGTTCGACCCTGTAGTTCTCTCTTAAGAGGAACGGCTCGAGTTGCAACGAGGTAGTCAGACTAGATAGATGTTGCTCATATCGCACTTAGATGTTATGTTTAATTTGCAGTGGCAACATAGTGATAAAAATGGTTCAACATGTACAACTTATTATAGAACCATAAAATAGACATTGTGTCTTAAGTAAGACTTCAATTATTACATCAAGAATCGTTCTAAATCCAAATTTCAAAGCCTCTATTCCCTCACCTTCAACTGCATCCCTCCCTTTGACTGTCGAACTATCACCAATCTCTTGTACGTCCCTTCCTCGACAGGGAATCAAGGTGACTACACATCCAAAGGATGTGGTGCTGATGACAAAGCAGGCATCGAAGTCATGATGGTCCTATTGAGGTTAAACTCGCCTAGTGAGTGCATATCGCCTGGTGAGTGCATATCGCCTCGTGAGTATGCTAAAATCTCATCATTTGAATCTGATGTCTCATCATGCTCAGTGACATGGTTACCTAGACGAATGGTGGACACTTTGGTCCACTGAACTAAAGTAGTAGTGTCAGACCCTAGGGTCGACTCAGCTCTATTAATGGTAGGATTAGTAGGCTCAGTGGTCGTATTAGGCTCCATGATTGTTGGGGAAGACCTAGGAGGCTCTGTATGTGCCCCTGTGGCATTGCACGTAGTATCTAGCCCCTCGACCTGATTGGGTGGAGAAGGTCGATCAGCTGCCTCATGAGCTGAAGCTGAACTCTGCTTATGTTGGACTCACGGCGGCGCAATAGATCCCCACGGCATGGAAGGATTTGGGCAAGAGGATTTCGATGTGCGGGGGGTGGTGGGGGGAGGGGGGAGAGGGGAGGCGGTGCAGGGTGGGTGGCGCCGAAGGGAGAAAACGGTGACAGAATCGGCGCGCAAAAGAGGAATAGATGGGTACTAAGAGAATACCTTTAGCAACGGACTGTCCCGCGTGCCGCATAATTGCATCACTGACACATAAACGTTGTCAAGAGTCGCCGTCCACTGAAACTTTGGGGGTCCACTGAAACTTAGGGGATTAATATTGGTGATCCGACGGTTAATACACATTAGTGTATTACTCCGTATATATCATCACCATTTGTCATATAAAATTCGGTCTTCGCTCACAAGATGCTAGATGGGGCAGCGATCTCCACATGCCAACGATCATCCATTCTCCGAAGTAGCAAGGAGATGTTGCGATATGCTAAACACACATGTTGTAAGAGTATGTTTCATGTGTTTCAGGTGTTCCATAGGTATAATGCAACTGTTTCATACGGATATTGCAAAAGTAGATCGAGATGTTGCATATATTGTAATGGTTGTACACGTATGTTGTAAAGGTCTATTTCTAATGTTTCATCAGTGTTTTTGGATGTATTGTAACACCCTAAAATTTGCTTTTTCTGAAATAGAGCTAAAATGATTTAATTCTGTATTTTTGTCCTCATGAAAATATAGAAAAATAATTTTTTTTATTAAATTAAAATTTATCATAAGGTAGCAACATGTTTGTGCATACATGCTGCTGCATTGGAGTTTTTGTGTTGAGTGATTTGATTCAAAATTCAACAGGAATTCAAAAATCCAATTAAAATTTGCTTTGGAAATTTAGAAAAGAAAAAAAGAGGAATTCCTTTCTTCCCTCTCCTTCGTCTGGCCCACTCGGCATGCTTCTCCCCATCCCACCCGCCTTCCCCGCTTCCCTCCTGCTCAGCCCAACTGGCCGCTTCCCTGAAGGCCCGCGCCTCCGCTCGTAGGCCGGCCCAGCAGCAAGCCTCGGGCGCCGCTCCCCTCTTCTCCTATCACTAACAAACCGGGCCCACGCGTCAGCGGAGTCATCTTCCACCTCTAGTTCGTGTTAGCGTCGGACACCACCGCCGCATCAGAGTCCACTGCAGCCTCGCCCTCTCCCAGATGGCGTGTGCCCCATGCTTACCCGCCCCCTTAAATAGTATCCCACACCGTGCTGCCTCCCATCAAGTCACGAAGCCGCCTCGCCTCGTCCCGAGTTCGCAGCCGCCTAGCCGTAACCCCAGCTCGTTGCCGTCCGCCCCGCCGAGCGGCGCGCCGCCTCCATCTGCTCCACGTCGTTGTGACCTACCTTGGTGAGTTCGCCACTGTCTCCTCTTGCTCCCCTTCTTTTTTCATGACCAATGAAGGTCCAAGTCACCGATTCAATGAGTTCCAGCGAAGTGCTCGTCGCCGGCCATGGCGCCACCGCCTCCGATCTCTGTTCTAGCCGGCCGCCCCTCACTCACTCACTCCTATCTAATCTCCATCGTTCATCTCAGATCTAGCGGCCGAGATCGGCCGATACACCTTCGTCCTTGTGTTTTTGCATAAGAGCCCCTGCAGTTTCATGAAATAGAACCCGTAGTCCAAGGCGTACTCCCAGAGTATGTTTTCCTATTCTGAAAGCGTAGTTTCTCTCTATTAGTTTCAAAATACGTTTTCTCTTTCAGAAAGCATAGAATTCCTCTGTTAGATTCAAAATATGTTTTCTTCTTTCGAAAACGTAGTTGCTTCAATTAGATCCAAAATACGCTTTCATCCATTTACAGTTTTGCCACTAGTTTTATTTAGGCCATAAAATCTTTGTTTTAACTCTGATTTGACCCGTTCAAGTTGTGTTAGATTCGTAATTGCGTAATCTACATGTTTATCCTACTGTTAAACATGTTTTAAACTTTTGAAATTTGAGGTTAGATTTAATCCATTATTTTATTAAAGGAAATCTTATTTAGTTCATAACTTTTTCATTATAGCTCCGATTAGAGTGCTTTTCACATCTGTGTGTTTGTAGTAACGTGTAGAACATCTTTAAAACCTTTTTACTTGATGTTTATTATGTTTGGTGTACTGTTCTAATTTAGTTCTATTGTTTGCTTCATGTATGATTGCATGGATACTTGTGTGGTGCTTTATGATCATGTCCAGTCGGTGAGCTATACGTGGTGAATCGAGAAGCAATTCATTGAAGGTTTCAACTTGAAGAAGGATCAGAGTTTAAGGCAAGTATAGCATGGGATCATCCTTGTTGTCCTATTCACTTTAATAATTTAACCATATGTATGTTTCTACCTTGGCAACCATAGTAAATTTTCCTAGCTATTTGATATCTTGGATTCCTTGTCACCTATGGGGTATTGCATTGGGTAGTATGATGCTAGTGCTCAACTAAAGCCATGATCTTGTAACTTGACTAATGGAATATGCAATAAACACTAAAAGATGCTTTTTAGCAACATGGAACAAGAGGGCTAGAGCATTGGGTTGTTATTATGGTGCTCTAGATTTCTCTCCCTAAGGACTTATCTGTAAATGATCATCCGGGACTTACAGTATAACTGTGAGGGTCACATGGCTCTAGCTTTAGTCAAGTATGAGGACCTTTTCTAGCTTGTTAGTGGAAACCTTTATGGCACAAAAGGGGCTTGCGAAGTCGGGTGTAGGACAGCCTCTACTCTTATGTGTATAGCTATGAAGGAATTGTGTCATTCAAAAAGGGGGTTCCTACATCTGCTTGCCAAGTGAATCCTAGCGGCCCTAACTTGTTAGATGAACCTTTGAAAGGCCTCATAGTGAACCTAGACAACCTTCCTTGGTAGTGGTTCAAGAGGCTGATCACTTTGGGCGAAAGGGTAAATCACGACTCACAGTGAAAGTGTACAACCTCTGCAGAGTGTAAAACTATTATAATAGTCGTACTCATGGTCACGAGCGGCCTTGGAGCCCTTATGGAATAGATGATGAACACTAATGATACTGATGATACTGATGCTCACTTATGATTATTGTTTTTCTATTCATTATTTATGTTCACCTGATCATGTGTTTATATGGGCTTATGATAAATTTGTTGCTACTCAATTGCTTAAAAATTGCTACTCACTAAAAGCTAATCATAGTAAACCAGTGTCAACCTTTTGAGCCTCATGAACCCCATGTTATATTTGTTGAGTACGACATATACTTACGCTTGCTTTACTTTTTAAATCTTTGGAAAAATCCTGGATGGGTACTAGATTGCTAGAGTTTGGAGGAATTAGGCTTGTGATCAATCAGTCAGTTGTCCCTATGCATTGGAGTCTTCACCCAAAGATCGGAGTTGTCTTTCCGCTGTTTGCTGTCTAAGGTTATACCATTTATACTAAATATGTTATATATTGAGCATTGTATTTTGATATTACCCCTTATTTATAGCTATATATGAGATTTGACTTCCTAGGTTCACATATGGTGCGTATCTGGTTTTGTTCTTCAAACCGGGTGCTACAAAGTGGTATCAAAGCAATGCTGATTTTAGGATGCAAGCCTAGTAGAAAATGGTCGTTCTAAGGTTTAGAAGTTGCTACAAAAACCCTTGCTCTATGAACCTTGATATTTTCTTCTCTACTATATCTCTACCCTTGCTATTCATCTCTACCTTGGTGCTTATTTTAAAGTCTTTGTTCTCATCTTCACTCCTTGATTTGACATATTTTTAGAACTGTTTCTCACCACCTTCTTGCGTAATCTGAAGATGAGTCTTATGATTGTTGCCCCTAGTACAATAAGAACGATAGTATCGCAAGTTGAGTCAATAATTGAATTATGCACCTTTATTATTTTGTTGAATTGTCATTATGCTTATGCTTGTTTTGAATCTTTGTAATGATTGCAATGATCTTGTTGAGTGTTCCCACAATTTTATTTAGTTCATAGGCCTAAGATATAAGGATTAATGAAATAAATACTTGAGTTTTGGTTATATCCTATTTCCTCTATCCTGTCTTTCCAGAGCAGCCTGCACTCTTCGGCTTATATCTCTAATTTTGGATGATCAGAAATCATCAGAAAATTATGAACAATGGTAGACTTCAATATCTTTCTCTGACCACAAGAATTACCCTGATAGCTATTTTTGTTATGGAGTTATGAAAATCATAAGGTGATATATCGATGTTGTCTCAAGCCTAGAATAGTTTCTGTTGTTCACTATTTTCGACTACATGAACTATAGAATTTGGAAATGTGTTCTATAAAGAAGTTGTGGAGGATTTGATAAGCTTTCCAACAGTATAAGGTACAACTTCATTGGATTAACAAAATGAGAGTTACGGCTATTTTACTGCACTGCTATTTTTCATCCTGCGAGGAATTTCATATTTCTTGTCCTTGCCCATACACAAGAGTATCATTGGGATGTCAGAATGTCTTGATACTAGTTCGCTCATCTGGAAGGAGGTGCAAGTTATCCTTTTTGTGTACCCTAGTTGATCTTTTCTAAAGGGGGTAGCCAAGTTGAAGAAGTTGCAAGATGAAGTTTCATATGTTCTAGTTATTCATTTGGAAGCATCGATTATCTCTGTGATGGTTGCTACCAGGAGAAGTGCTTCGCATGATGACCGAAGGAATCCTACCAATTCTAATCCACTGCCACCTAATCCCCCATCTATAGATCAAGCTTTGACGATGCAGACTCAGTTATTACAGACTATTACTCAGAGTGTGCTGAACAACCAGCATCAAGCACCACCTATTGACAAGCGTGGTGAATTTATGAAGGGACACCCACCGACATTCTCTCATACAAGCGAACCACTAGAAGCTGATGTCTAGCTTAGAGCTATGGAGAGACAACTTGACATAGCTCAGTGTGATGACCATGAGAAGGTGCTTTTTATGTCCGACCAACTCCAGGGTGTAGCACAAGACTGGTGGGAGTCTTACCAGTATGGATGTCCCAACAATGCTGGACAGATCACCTGAAAGGAGTTTAGCGAGAGCTTCAGGTCCTACCATATTTCATTAGGTGTGGTAGAACTTAAGCAAGATGAGTTTCTCAACTTGAAGCAAGGCTCCATGTCAATGTGTGAGTATCGTGATAGGTTCACTCAATTGTTACGCTATACTCTATGAGAGATGCAAGAGAAGAAGAGAAAGTGTGACCTTCAACGCCAGTTAAGAAACACTCGTCTCTGTTTTGCTGTACAACCCGAATATCAGTCGCACCCTATGAATCTACCTAGGAGTACAGATCAGGATCAGGATCAGCAATCCAATGATGAAGTGCAACATTTTAGCTCTCAAGAGCCATGTTTGTCACCTCCTACTATCACCTTGATGAAGACAAATACTTCTACTAGTGAGGAAGATTATGATGGTGGTGAGATTGAACACTATAAGAATGATTGCCTTGAGAAGTTTGCTGAGAATAATCAAAGCCAGAATTGACAGCAGCAGGAGCCAGAACAGAATGTCCATAAGAAGCAGGTGCAAGAAAATAAATTAAAGTGAAACTACATCCCTGGAAGTCTGAACAATGTGGATATGATTACCACTCGTGGAGCTAAGGAGGTCATTTATGGTTTGATTGGAGTAAACTCAGCCACTGCTATGGTGTTGTTTGACCCCAGTGCTTCACATTCATTCATCTCAAGGAAAATGTGGAAAATCATAAGATAACTATGCTTCCAATGAGGAAACACATGATAGTTAAGTCTCTAGGAGGAGAAATGAAGGCAAACCGCATATGCCCTAAAGTTAGTCTTGACATAAAGGGGGTAAACTTCGAGGAAAACCTTATAGTTTTGGAGTTAATAGATATTGATGTGATCCTTGGAAAGGGATGGTTATCTGCTTGTAAAGGAGTGATTAAGTATGCCCAACGTTCGGTGCTTCTAACAACACTGTCGGGAGAAAGAATTGAGTATGAGGGTATTCAACCTGCACCTGAGGAATACGAGGATGATCTATTGAAAGGTGTGTACACTAAGGATAGTAAAGTGGACTGTGAGTTTTTAGATGTCAGTGTAGAGCAACAAATACCTTTGGAGGAGATCAATAAGATAGATGACCACACCTATGCAAACTATCCAACTAAGAAGGGTCCGAATGCTCAAGGTGCCATATGAAGTTCAGTTATGCTCTCTAGCTCTCACTTGGAAGAATCGGTTAATCTGATAAAAAAGGTGGTACCCAGGGGATGTATATCACTTAAGGGCTTCTTCATCCAGAGTAAGTATCCTTTGCTCGGTTGATAAGTTATTGGATCATCTACGAGGAATTGATGCATTCGTCAATATGGCTCTGCAATTCGAGCTATCCTTAGCTGGGAGTCCAATCTTCAACATACCTAGGACAAGTAGGCATTGATGACATAGGAATGAGATATCTGATAACTACAGATGGTTCTATGGAGTCTTAGGAAATCCCAATGATATACTAAGCATGACAAGAAGGTTTGGATTGAAGAAAGTTAATGATGTGATTGGAACCCACCCAAGGATGTGAGAGAGAAACTCAGAGTTTTCAATGATGAGGTTTGGTTAGAGGTTCAAGGGAGGTTTATCCAAGACCACCAAGATATTGATAGTATTACTGGAAAAGGTTTTAAGTTCAGATCTAGAGACCTCAGCTAAGTATTTGAAGGAGTAAAAAAAAGTTGAAGTAAAACATATGTATTAGCTTTGCCAGATCAGGACAAGACCTTTATATCCACTATGATGCACCCTATCAAGGTGTGGGATGTGTCCTTATGCAAGAAGAAAAAGTAGAGGCTTATGCAAGAAAACATGAGATGGAACATCTGACGTATGATCTAGAGTTATCCATTGTGGAGCATGAGGTACTATCTACTTGGGCATAACAAGTGACATCTAGGTGGATCACAAGAATCTAAAGAACATCTTCACTAAGATGGTTTTGAGCTTGTGACATCATTGTTGGATTGAAGCAATCAAGGTTTTATGAATTGGAAAAGTGCTATCACTTGGAGAAGCAAACGTCGTTGCTGATGTCTTTATCGAAGGAGGGTTATGCTAAGAGGATTCAGACGACGCCATGAAAATTGTGTTTGAAAATTGAGCAACTTAACCTGAGCATATATATTCATTAATGTTTTAAAGTTGGTGGCAGAATCTCCTTCTGACCAAGAGATTCATAAGGCTCCGTTGGAAGGTGAATATTTTAAGAAAGAGAATTGATAGTATGGACTAAAAAGGAAAGGTGGCCTAGTTATTAGAGTTACTTGAGGGGTAGTTGGAGTATCTGTTAGAATCTTAGAATCAGTTCGGCAAGTTACATGGAGTAAGGTTGACAGGTATGCAAAGTAAAGAAGAATCCAAAGAAAGAATACCTACATCTCTTTGATCACCATCATCCAAATCTCGAGGATAAGATCATCTTAAGGGGGATAGAATTGTAACACCCTAAAATTTGCTTCTTCTAAAATAGAGCTAAAATTATTTAATTCTGTATTTTTGTGCTCATGAAAATATAGGAAAATAAATTTTTTCATTAAATTAAAATTTATCATAAGGTAGCAACATGTTTGTGTATACATGCTGCTGCATTGGAGTTTTTTGTGCTGAGTGGTTTGATTCAAAATTCAAAAGGAATTCAAAAATCCAATTGAAAAATTGCTTTGGAAATTTAGAAAAAAAGAGGAATTCCTTTCGTCCCTCTCCTTTGGGCCCACTCGGCCTGCTTCTCCCCATCCCACCCGCCTTCCCCGCTTCCCTCTCGCTCGGCCCAGTTGACCGCTTCCCTGAAGGCCCGCGCCTCTGCTCATAGGCCGGCCTAGAAGCAAGCCGCGGGCGCTGCTACCCACTTCTCCTGTCGCTGATGAACCGGGCCCACGCGTCAGCGGAGTCATCTTCCACCTCCAGTTCGTGTCTGCGTAGGACACCACCGCCGCGTTGGAGTCCGCTGCCGCCCCGTCCTCGCTCGGATGGCGTGTGCCCCACGCTTACCCACCCCATTAAAAAGTAGCCTGCACCGTGCTGCCTCCCATCAAGTCACTGAAGCCGCCTCGCCTCGTCCCGAGCTCGCCGCTGCCGAGCCACAACCCTAGCTCGTCGTCGTCCGCTCCGCCGAGCCACACGTTGCCTCCATCCGTGCGACCTACCTTGGTGAGTTTACCATCGTCTCCTCTTTCTCTACATATTTTTCCATGACCAATGAAGGCCCGAGTCACCAATTCGACGAGTTCAGGCGAAGTGCTCGCCGCCGGCCATGGTGCCACCGCCTCCTATCTCTGTTCCGGTCGGCCGCCCCCTCACTCCCTCCCTCCTATCTAATCTCCGCCGTTCATCTTAGATCTAGCGGCCAAGATCGGCCGATACCCCTTTGTCATGGCATTTTTGCATAAGAGCCCCTACAGTTCGCGAAATAGAACCCGCAGTCCAAGGCGTAGTCCTAGAGTACGTTTTCCTATTCTGAAAGCGTAGTTTCTCTCTACTAGTTTCAAAATACGTTTTCTCTTTTCAAAAAGCGTAGAATTCCTCTGTTAGATTCAAAATACGTTTTCTTCTTTCGAAAACGTAGTTGCTTCGATCAGATCCAAAATACGCTTTCATCCATTTACAGTTTTGCCATTAGTTTTATTTAAGCCATAAAATCTTCGTTTTAACTCCGATTTGACCCGTTCAAGTTGCGTTAGATTTATAATTGCGTAATCTACATGTTTATCCTACTATTAAACATGTTTTCAACTTTTGAAATTCAAGGTTAGATTTAATCCATTATTTTATTAAAGGAAATCTTGTTTAGTTCACAACCTTTTCGTTATAGCTCTAATTAGAGTGCTTTTCGCGTTTGTGTGTTCGTAGTAACATGTAGAACATCTTTAAAATCTTTTTACTTGTTGTTTATTATGTTTGGTGTACTGTTCTAATTTAGTTCTATTGTTTTGCTTCATGTATGATTGCATGGATGCTTATGTGGTGCTTTTATAATCATGTACAGTCGGTGAGCTATACGTGGTAAATCGAGAAGCAATTCATTGAAGGTTTTGATTCGAAGAAGGATCAGAGTTTAAGGCAAGTATAGCATGGGATCATCCTTGTTGTCCTATTCACTTTAATAATTTAATCATATGCATGTGTCTACCTTGGCAACCGTAGTAAATTTTCCTAGCTATTTGATATCTTGGATTCCTTGTCACCTATGGGGTATTGCATTGGGTAGTATGGTGCTAGTGCTCAACTAAAGCCATGATCTTGTAACTTGACTAATGGAATATGCAATAAACACTAAAAGATGCATTTTTAGCAACATGGAAAAGGGGGCTAGAGCATTGGGCTGTTATTATGGTGCTCTAGATTCCTCTTCCTAAGGACTTATCTGTAAGTGATCATCCGGGACTTATAGTACAACTGTGATGGCCACATAGCTCTGGCTTTAGTCAAGTATGAGGATCTTTTCTAGCTTCTTAGTGGTTACCTTTATGGCGCAAAAGAGGCTTGCCGAGTCGGGTATAGGATAGCCTCTACTCTTATGTGTATAGCCGTAAAAGAATTGTGCCATTCCCAAGGGGGTTCCTACATCTGCTTGCCAAGTGAATCCTAGCAGCCCTAACTTGTTAGACGAACCTTTGAAAGACTTCATAGTAAACCCTGCCGACCTTCCTTGGTAGTGGGTCAAGAGGCTGATCACCTCGGGCAAAAGGGTAAATCACAACTCATAGTGAAAGTGTACAACCTCTACAGAGTGTAAAACTGTTATAACAGCCGTGCTCACGATCACGAGCGGCCTTGGAACCCTTATGGAATAGATGATGAACACTAATGATACTGATGATACAGATGCTCACTTATGATTATTGTTTTTGCTATTCATTATTCATGTTTACCTGATCATGTGTTTATACGGGCTTATGATAAATTTGTTGCTACTCAATTGCTTAAAAATTATGACTCACTAAAAGCTAATCGCAGTAAACCAGTGTCAACCTTTTGAGCCTCATGACCCCCATGTTATATTTGTTGAGTACGACATATACTTACGCTTGCTTTACTTTTTAAATCTTTGAAAAAATCCCGGATGGGTACCAGATTGCTAGAGTTTTGAGGAATTAGGATTGTGATCAACCAGTCAGTTGTCCCTGTGGATTGGAGTCTTCACCTGAAGATCGGAGTTGTCTTTCCGCTGTTTGCTGTCTAAGGTTATACCCTTTATACTAAATATGTTATATATTGAGCATTGTCTTTTAATATTACCCCTTATTTGTAGCTATACGTGATATTTGACTTCCTGGGCTCACATATGGTGCGTATCTGGTTTTGTTCTTAAAACCGGGCGCTACATGTATGTTGCAAGTGTGTTTTATCTGGATGTTTCATATATTTCATACATATGTTGCAAGTGTTTTATCTAGATATTGCTATGTTTTTCTAATGGTTTTCAAGTGTTTTCGAGGTGTTTTTTTGCAAGTGTTTCAGAAGCATGTTTCAAGTGTTTCATCTGCCTTCAGACGTATGTTGCAAGTGTTGTATCTTGATGTTTCAAAAGTAAATCGGACGTTGCATCTCCCTTGTCGCTTTTCTGCTGCCTCGTCTCGGTGTCTTCTCTTCCTACGGGCGCCGGCTGGCATCTCCTCTTCCCGATGCTGGTGACGTTCGGGACGGCGTGGAAAACTTATGCCACAAGCAGATGGAGAGGGCGCAGGCGGTCCCTGCGCGGCATGCGCGTGCCGAAAGCGGATGGGGCTCGGTGTCCGGACGGTGAGGCATGGAGGGGAGTGCAGGCTCCTACGTGCGCGCGGACACGCGTGAATAGAGCTGCAAGCACCGGTGTCCGGACGCGAACGTTCGCTATCCGGGCGCTAGCAGGGCCCTCCAACCAAACACATCCTCGGGCTACCGGTCAGCCACTTCTTCCTGGTGGACCTGCTGGGCAGCTTCGACTAGAGCCTGATGGTTTCTCCAACACTGCTTTTTTACTTGTAGCTCCAAGTGCCATGTAGGATCGGATAAAAATATAGGTGCTCTATATTTGTCACTGGGCTCGCAGAAGCTACATATGCTTTAGGAGAAAGAAGGTAGTCCATGCTAAAAAAGAAGAGAAAGAGAAAATAAAGGTGAGGTATGATGAAAGAAAAGTTTCTTTGTAAACCATAAGTAGTGATAGTGTTCATTATGTGAACAGTAGTCTTAACATTTCGTAGTGTGGAATGTTTTATTCGTAGTAAAACCACAGTTAGTGTTTTTCATAGTCGGATCGCTTTATTTGTAGTAAAACCACTGTTAGTGTTAGGTGATCCCGCTGGTCCTTGGGTTGCGCCACCGCGACGCGCACTCTCGCCGTACCTCCGTCCTCTCTCCTTCCCAAAAGCCCAACGAGATAATTGGAATTTTGCCATTATAAAACGTGGGCTTCGCTCGTTTGTCATCTTGCAAAAGGGATTCGCTTGTTTGCCATTATGAAACTAGACACACTCGCTGGAATGCCCTTTTATCCGCCCACCACGCCAGCATGACCGTTTTACCCCTGCTTCTTCTTCAACGGCAGAGGCAGAGGAGCTTGGCCAAGCGCCCAAGCGACGGCTGGACCTGGAGAGCCGCCATGGCATGCCTGCTCCTCCCCGTCTCCGTCCCTATCCCAGTCCCCATCTCCGCTAGCATTGTGCTGCCGTCATCGTCGGCCGCAGCGTCCGCGTCCGCGTCGCTGTGCCCGCCACGCAAGGACAAGAAGGACATCATTATCCAAATTCCCCTGTGCCATCAAGAACATTTGGGCAATGTCCTGCATCTCCTACTTCATGGCAGGATGATTCGCGAAGCTCAAGCTCACCCCAACCTCTTCCACTTCCTCCAGGCTCCCCATGCCTGCCTTCCCGTTCTCTACAGTGGAAGAAGGGGAAGTTGCTAGGTAGTGGGACGTTTGGGCAAGTATACATAGGATTCAACAGGTACTTTAATTTTGAAGCATTGTGTTTTTCTCACATTTCTTCGGATGAGTAATATTCGTTTCGTTTTAACACCATACAGACTCATATTCGAAATATATGCTATGCAGTGAAGGCAGGTCAAATGTGTGCAATTAAAGAGGTTAAGGTCATTTCAGATGATTCTAACTCAAAAGAGTGCCTCAGACAGCTAAATCAGGTGATTATATACTATTAAAATATTGTACATATCGGCATCAATGTTGTAGAAGAAACTGTATTTCCTTCTTGTACTGACACTAGCTGCTATGTACAGGAAATCATGCTGCTGAGAGAGCTGTCACATCCAAACATTGTTCAACACTATGGCAGTGATTTGGTAATTACTGAATTAACAGTGATCTTCTGTGATTACATAATAATCCATCATAACACTCATAAGCGGTACAATTACAGCCTTGAAATTAAGCATTGATACAACGGTCATATTAATATGTGTTTTATGCTACAATGCAGTGCAATGAGACACTCTCGGTCTATCCATAAGTTGCTTCAAGAATATGGTGCATTTGGGGAGGCAGTTCTTCGGAATTACACAGCACAAATCCTTTCAGGCCTTGCATACTTGCATGGGCGGAATACAGTGCATAGGTATTTGGCAGTCATTACCATCATCAATATATAAGATATGGTTGTCTTTTACTCTTTTGTAGAACTTCATGTCAGTCTTAGTGTCTTTACTTATTAATGAAAGTTTACTTTTCTGACAGTGCAGCTCCTCTGTACACATCTCCTCTGTATGTCAAAGTCTTCTCCTCAACACCGAAGCTCCAGAGATGACCGTGCAGCTCCAACACACCCTTTGCATCTTCATTCTTTTTCTTGGTCACAACATCTTTGCCATTGTGATTGGCAGCATCAAAGTCCCGGACATTCCTGCCTCCCTTCCCTTGCCAGAAATGCACTTGCCGACATGCACCTCCATGTCCCGGACGGTGCCATAGAGGTAGAAGAGGAGCAGCGTGTACATGCACCTGGAGGAATGGTCCAGGCTCTTGGCCGGAGGCGGCGGTTCTGCTGGTTTCTTAAACGGTGTCGGGCGCATCCAGGACGGCGACGAGGACGTCGCTGTCTCCGACAGGAAGACAGGCGGACGCGATCTGCTCGGCCATCTGGGTCGCCGGGGACGGGGTGTCCAGGGACGCCATGCCGGCCTGGAGATCCCCGAGCACCGCCTCGAGCGCGCCCCGCCAGACGTGGTGCTACGTCACCTGCGGGCAGACGGTGAGCCGTACGCTCTTCCTCCGCTGCGCCGTTACGCCGAGCACGTCGCAGACCTGCGTCAGCGAGCTCAGCGACGTCGCCTCCATCTTCTGCCGTTGAAGAAGAAGCAGGGGCAAAACGGTCATGCTGGCATGGTGGGCGGATAAAAGGGCATTCCAGCTAGCGTAGTTTCGTAATGCTAAACAAGCGAATCCCAAATGAACGAAGCCCAAATTTGGTAATTTCAAAATTCCAATTATCTCAGGCCCAACCCATCCGGCGTCTGCCTCCAAGGCGAGCCCCGCCTCGTCTTCCCCTCCCGCCGAGGCTCCACCGGAGGCTGCGGCGAAGCATGACCCCCACCCCGCCGCGGCCGCCACCGCCACCGCTGCCTCGCCGGCGGGGTTCATCTTTATGTGCAACGGCGCAACGAAGCCCGAATGCTACCGGCACAGGGTGCTCGGCCTGCCGCACGGGAGGCTGGATGCGGTCTCCCGAATCCGACGCGGCGCGGCGGTCTTCCTCTACGACTTCGACGCGAGGTACCTCTACGGGCCCTACCAAGCTGACTCCGATGGAGGGCTCCACCTCGTCCCCGCCGCCTTCCACGGCCGCTTCCCCGCGCAGGTTGGTTAGCTCGTTTGCGGCTTTGCGCTTCCTCGCTCCAAGGCGCGGGCTTTTTTTGGTGGTCAGGTGGGAATGGAGTGTAGTAGGACTGCTTTTTAATCATGAATTTGGTTTAAATTGTTTGTTACAATCGTTGGGTGTTCTACGATTCTTGGGGATTTTCCTAGAAAGAAAAAACGATTCTTGGGGGTGTTAGAATGGTTTGTTGTGAGAGGGTCGCTAATTTGGAATCGGGAATGTAAGGGATGTCGACGTGAAATTGGGGAACTGAACTGAATCGTATGCTAAATTGGTAAGATTGACAATTAGTATTTGCTACTCGGCAATGCTTTCTTTTGTTGGAGAGAACAAATTGCAGTGTGCCCTCTCTACTATTGCCTGAAAGGTCGTAGAGTATGATGAAACAAGAGTCATGTTCTTGTTTCCAATTATGAAACAGAAACTTTACAGTCTGAGGTTGATGGAATTGTGGTGGGACTCTGAGGAGGTATACTATGTCTCCCTTGTGATTTAATGCTGAGTTTTGGAGAAGCTGAAATGCTATGTTTCCCAGTCAGATGGGTGGTTTATGGTCTCATGTTGAACAGGCTTGCTCTCTGCTTCAGTTTGGATTTAGTGTTCTAAGAACATGCTAGATGGATATGAAGATGTGTTTATCATTTTCCTCTTGTTTTCTGTTTGGTATTCTTCATTTTTGTTTGCTGCTGTGTCTGTGAAGATATTTATCATCACATCCACAAAAGCAGGGGATGCAGATTAATATGGGCTTTGAAGGAGTAGAAGCTTATATTTTATTTGGACTCTCTGATTTAAAGCATAGGCACAATTTTAGATTTTTTGAGTTGCACTTCTTAATGCTCACCTATGTATATTAGAAGTTTGTGAATCTAAATGACCTTTCACAGTTATTTTTTTGAGGTCACTAAAAAGAAGTTATATATTTTGTTTGTTACCAGTTTCTGCTACTACCATCTTATGGAGAATAGATTGTTTTTTTAGATAATGGGAGAATAGATTGTTTCAGGGAGACCAGTTTCAAATGAACTGGCCGTAGGCTTAATTAATGGCAAGGAGGATCTATAATGGTGACCTTTTACCCTGTAGTTCAGTGTTGTCCTTGAATCCACACAGATCTATGGGGACTAAAAAGGTCTAAGGTTTAGAGTGGATTTAGAATTCCTTTCAATGTTTTCCTTCTAGGGCAGTCTTGTTGAGGCCTGGAATGTGGTGAGGTGCTCTTGGTGGCACATGTTTGCCTATGTCTCTAAACATTTCAAGGGTCCTCAGGAACTTGTCAAAAGAGCTCTCACTATCCTGGGCTCCTGCTTCTTTATGTGGTTGGTTATGCACAAAAAATGCTCGATTGCTGGCGGACGAGCCAGTGGCTCGGTGGTGAAGCCGCTCAGTGGGAGCGCCACCCACCCGAGTTTGATTCCCGGCTGGGACAACTCGGGTGTCGCACCTTGGGATTTTTCCTGGATTTGTTTCCTATAGGTCCTGGATATTCGTGTGGCGCCACATTGGGACTACGACGTGCCCGTCGTCTACGAGGTCCATACGGCTTCGGTGATCTCCAGAAGGACGTGAGATGTGTATAGGTTGTAGTTTCTAGGGGTGTGCGTGTGTGTGGTGTGAGTGCATTGAGTAGAGTTCAGATACTACAACTTGCATACTAGGGATCCAGGATAAAAAAAAATGCTCGATTGCTGATCGGCTTGCCCAGGGTGGCCTTCCTCATCCTGCCTCCTGTCTTCACTGTGACCAGGCCAATGAAAACATCAACCACCTTCTCATCTCTTGTGTTTTTGTGGCAATTTCGGTACAGCCTACTCCAAAGTGTTGTGTTGAAGAGTCTCTCTACTCAGCTGGATGACTTATCCTTTGATAGTTGTCGAATGTGGAAGTTTTGATGGATGGACATGCCAGAAAAGGACTGAACTCTCTCATCATCCTAGGGTCTCAGACAATTTTGGAAACATCATAATCAACTTGTCTTTGATGGTGTCTCTCCTAATCTAGCTAATGCTCTGTTGCTCGCTAGGGTGGATTTGTATTGTTGGCATTTGGCAGGGGCCAGGGGCATCTCTTTCCTCCTTGCTCTTGGCCCAGAGGTTGGTTCTTAGGTGGAACCTTTGGTTAGGTCAAGGTTGCTTTTATTTTAATGGTGTGATTTTTTCTAGTTATCTCATTTTGGTGTGTGTGCATGTGTTTGTATTTGGGCTTTTGCCCCTCCTCTCCATTCTTCTTGACAGCTCTCCTGCTTGTTCAAGAAAAGCTATCTCAATCAAGAGCTAACCTTTTTATGCCGATTGATTGCAGAAATTTTTCGTTTCCTCTAATATTTTTTCATTCCCTTATGCTTATTAATTGCCAATTTAAACATTGTAATGTCATCTAGCAATGGAACAAAAGCCAACAACTTTTGTTTTTGTGTGCAGGTCAAGTTTAAGATTGATGGTGATTTCATGCCTCTCCCTGAGAGTAGCCTAAGAAGTGCCATCAATGACAACTATGTCAATGGGATGTTCAACCCAGAGCTTACTGGTACACAAGTAAGTATGGATGAGCAAGAATCAGCATTTGTTGTGTTTGTGAAGAGAAATGAATTGTATTGAATATTGTTATGTGTGGCTCCTCTACATTATTTCTGACCGCCAACCTTCAGTCATACCATTAGATAGAATAAGGATGGACATCTGCGTACATGAAACTTTTGTGCAGTTCATATGATGCCTGGTTTAACTGGTATATGTGGGGGGTTAGTAGACAAAAGGATAATGATCCTTCCCTGACATATTAGACGTTTAAGCCTTTCCTTTTTGAATTTGCTCATGCATCACATACAAATGTGAAGTCAAGTTGATGCTGAGATAGATTTTTCATTTATTGCTATATAGCATGTTTAAATTTTGAGGCCTGAAGTAGTGAAGTCTATTCTTTTTAGTGCTCTTTATTCCCATAAACAAGGCATATAGGATGTTATCTTTATTTCACTGGAGCTTAGATGTTCTGTATTGTTGCCATAATAGGTTTTCTGATTGTATTTAGGCTGTTCATTTGTGATGTTGCAATGTTTTTTTTTTTCTGAGAAATAAGAAATTGTATATTAAGAAAAGAGAAGGGAAAAACTGGGGCATGATGAGAGCATTTTCATACATTGTTTTGTTCTTTTCTCTTTTTTTTTATAGAAATTCTCTTCTACGTGTTATGGGACAAGTTATCATTATTGACCTTGAGTATCAGTTTAGCAGCTAGCAGGAATATGATATTGTCTTCTATTTTACCTTGAACTTATATAATACATGTAATGAGGCTTCATATGCTGTTGATTTTCTGTTGTAGGTTGAGAAACTGAGGGCACTATTTCAGCCAATTACTTTACTTCCTGAATCAGCACCCCCACATGATGTTGATAACAGGCCCCACCCCCACCTGGTGTTGATAACTGGCCCCCACCCCCACACGATGTTGATAACTGCCCCCCTGCTCCTCCTCTTCTACCTCCTTCAGCTAACCCCGCACAACCACCTGCTTATGCGCATCATCCAACTCCCTATATTGCTCCTCAGGATGCTCATTCGATGCCACCTGAAGCCTATCCACCTCCATGTCCTTACCTGCCTCCGACTGCTCCAGGTATGGTAACAGCAACTGGGTATGGTTATGGAGATGGATATGAAGCATATCGTCCATTTCCTTCTGCCTATCGGTATGTGCAAATGCCACCTTCATGTTCTCTCTATGCCCAATACCCTATGCCAGCGCATGTCTCAGGTCCCGCTTATTCTACTGGTCCCTACTATGCTCCTTACCAGAATCATCCATATCCATATGAACATGGTAGTGTGAATCATCACTACCAGCAAAGCACATATGAGAGGTACACATTTGATATCTTAATGAACCTTAGTACTTCCTGTATGTTAGTTCTGTTACATTGTAGTTATTTTTTGCAAACCAAGTTGTACATGTGGCCTCTGCTGGCAACAGTAATGTCTGAAAAGCATATTATTCAGCTGCTGAATATTTAATGAACAACTACTTGCTTAAACAATAGAGAAACAAATTTTACATTCTGCAACTTGCAAAAATCACTAATTGCATTTTTGCCCTCTTCCATTTCAGAGCCCCCTATTATGGGTCCGGTTGGGGATTCCCCAGGTGAATCAACCCCAGGATGCTGGCAGCAGGGCTCAGGTCAATTGTGTCACAACTGCGCCAGGGCAACAGTGATTGTTGTTTCAGTGTTTGAAAGCATGATCTTCCAAGCAAACAACACCTCACCTACGCAACTGACTCTCACCATCCACCCTTGTTACTGAGATTCAGGTTGTATAAATTGTAACACTCTAAAATTTGCATGATTTTAAAATAGGAGAAAATGATTTAATTATGCATTTTGTGAGCATTTAAATTTAGGGAAATAATAACTTTGTTAAAAATAAAATTAAATATAGGTCTACATACATGTGTGTGTATTCATGCTGCTGCATATTTATTTTGTGATGCTTTGGTTTGATTTGTAAAAGAATTTGAATTTGAGTTTAAATTGAATTTGAAATTGTGTTAAGAAAATAGAAAAAGAGTTTTATTATTTTTTTCTTTCCCCTTCTCTGTTTTCGGCCCGAGCAGCCCAGCTCCCGCTTGGCCTTCTCTTTCTGCTGGCCTAGCTCGGTCAGGCTCCCCGTGCGGCCCGCCTCTCTTCATTCCGCGTGGCCCGTTTAGCTCGGCCCAGCAGCCAGCAGCCCAGCGCAGCCGCCTCTCCTCTCCCCTCTCTCCTCTCGCTGACAGCTTGGGTCCGCACGTCAGGGCCTTCCTCTGACTCCAGCTCGTGTCCGGCACGGACACTGCCGCCGCCGCCCGACTCCGCGCCGCCCTAGAGTCCGCGACTGCTACGCCTCCTCCCTTGCCTTGCGTCCCAAGTTGTTTTCGCCCCATAAAAGCTGAGCCGCACCGCGCTGTTCTCCTTGTCCCGAGTGCGCCGAATCGCCGCGCTACAACAAACCCTAGTGCCGTAGCCATCTCCGCTCGCCTCACCGAGCACCAGGCCGCCCTCGTTCGCTTCACGCCGAGGTAAGCTATTTAGCCGAGTTCGCCTTGTTTTCCTCTTTCTCCCGGGGCCTTCGGTTTGTTTCCTCATGGACCGTAGGCCATAAATCACTTGCGTCGTCCGTCTTTGGCCATGGCGCCGCTGTTGGAGCTCGCTGCCATCCTCACAGGCCGTTTCCCCTCCCCTCCGATCTGATCTGCGCTGTCCGATTTCGATCCAACGGTCCAGATCTTAAGATACCTCTTTCGCGGGTCGTTTTTGCTAAAGAGTCCCTGCACTTTTCTATATTATAACCCGTAGTCCAATGTGCAAATCCAGAATACGCCTTCTTCTTTTAGAAGCGTAGTTTCTTTCGGTTTAGATCTAAAATACATTTTCATCTATTTACAGTTTTGCCACTAATCTTGTTTTAGCCATAAAATCTTCGATTTAACTCCGATTTGGTATGTGCAAGTTGCGTTAGGTTTGTAATTGCGTAATCTACATGTTCATATTACTGTTAAGTATATTTTCAACTTTTAAAATTCGAGGTTAGATTTAATCTATTATTTTACTAAAGGAAATCTCGTTTAATTCTTAACTTCTTCGTTTTAGCTCTGATTTTTGTGATCTTCGCGTCTGTGTGTTCGTAGTGAGACGTAGATTTGTTTTGCAAACTTTTCATCTTGATTTTATACTGTTGGTGTACTGTTCTAATCTATAGCTTTTGTTTGCTATGTATGATTTTTTCTGGATGCTTGTATGTTGCTATGATTATCGAGTATAGATGGTGAGCAATTTGAGCAATTCGTGGGTGAACAAGTGTACTACTTTGACGAGCAGGATCAGCATGAGCACTTTGTTCAAGGCAAGTATAGCATGGGATTATCCTTATTTTCTATCAACTTTAATACATTTAATTCATGTTGTATGTGACACCTTGATAGGGATTCCCTAGAATTAAACTTATACCTTGTCTTTTATGGGATATGTGTTGGGTAGTTTTGCTAGTGCTCAATTAAACCATAATCTTGTAACGTGACTAATGGTATATGCAATAAACATTAAAATATGACTTTTTAGCAACTTGAAAACAGGAGGCTAGAGTATTTAGCTACTTTCTAAATGCTTCAGATTTCTCTCTCTAAGGACGTATCTGTAAGCGAACATCCGGAATTTACAGTACAGTTGTGAGGGCTACATGGCTCTGACTTTAGCTCAGTATAAGGACCTTTTCTAGCTTATTAGAGGTTATCTTTATGGCGCAAAAGGGGTGTGTTTTGGGTTGGATATAGTGCGGCCTCTGTCCGTCAGTGTATAGGTTGCGTGTCATTGTGCCTGTTGGAAGAGGAGCCCTACATTCACAGGGCACAGAAACCTAGCGGCCCTAACTTGTTAGACGAACCTTTGAAAGGCTTCATAGTGAACCTTGTCTGCTCACCTTGGACGTGTTTTGGAAGTAATTAACCTGGGCATATGGATATCACGACTCACAGTGAGTGTACAACCTCTGTAGAGTGTAAAACTGGTATATCAGCTGTGCTCACGGTCACGAGCGGTCTTGGACCCTTATGGAATAGATGATCACTAAGAATTAACTGTTTATGCTATTCATTATTCTTGTTTACATTGATCATTTGTTTACTGTGGGATTGAAACAACTTGTTGCTACTCTTATGTTAAAATTGTGACAACTAAAAGGTGAATGTTGTTAAACCTGTGTCAAACCTATTGAGCCTCATGAACCTCATGTTACACTTGTTGAGTACGACGCGTACTTACGCTTGTTTATTTTCATTATTTGGATAAAAATCCCGGATGGGTAACAGATGGTTATGGTAATAATGACTTTTCTGAGGATTACTAGACTTTTGATCAACCAGTTGATGTCCCTGTGATATGGAGCTTGCGCGAGAGATTTTCTTTATATTTTCGCTATATTTATGTGAAGACTCTGTCTTATTATTCGTGATGTAATAAACACTTGTGATGATACTATTTATAATTTATCGGCTTATGTGTGGGACTGATTTCTGGGCGCACATGAGATTTTGCATCCCATTTTATCCTTCAAATCGGGTGTGACATAAATGTTTGTGTCGCCTAATGTTCTACTGACATGTTGGGTGTGATGTGCAGCTGAGCAAGTGAGCATAGCTCTTTTTGGTTTTCTAGAGTGGTTCTACTGGCTGCTACCTGTTGCTGTTAAAACAATATTAGCTTAACGAAAATATTTCAAGCTGTTGGCGTGGAATTCAGCTTTTAATGACTAATGGACTATTGCAGCTTCTGGACTTATCCTGTCATTGATTTTACATTTCCAGCTAGTTGTATGTTCATTTACCGAATGTTAAGAGGAACGACCTGTTCAGGATTAGGTTGTGGCCATCCACAATCTTTGGGATTTTATAAGTATTGTTGACAGAGACCTTCGATATTCACAATTAAACTCTACAGCAACTGCGGCAAGAGTTTTGTTTATTGAGCAAAAGAACTGCACGGTCTTACTGCTTGATGTGAAGATAGCAAAAAGATAAAAAATAAAAAAAATACAACATCCTTATCAAAGAACAGGAGGAAATAAACACCTCGAAATTTTATATGAAGTACCAACAATATTACACTTACATACTAGCTGTGAAAAGCATGAAACAGAGCGAAAAATGATTGGATTCCAGGTCTCCAACTCAATTCTACCTACTGATTAGGGTACTGTCACAAGTAGGGAGAATCCATCTTCTGGTCATCCCTGTCATTGCCAATCATCATTGGAGGCAGGCCAGGATCAGGGCGTGGAAACAGTAGTTTCAGCCGAAAAGCGTCTACACCATTTAGATAGTATCTGTACAGTCTCTTTGCTCGGATAAACCCCAGGCGACCATAGAGAGCAAGGGCACCCTTATTAGTAACTTCTGCTTCAAGTGTCACCTGATAAGAAGGTACAAGTTGGATGTAAAATACTTGAACATTTGGGAAGGATGTTCATATGCAAACTGCATGTTAATCTATGGTCTAAGCTCAAACTTATTACCATCTTTCTAGCTGAAGATGTTATAAACCCTTTTTACACAAAAAAGATGGAAAATACCAAAATAAAGATAGGTGACAAGCTCTCACTTCTAGGAGTTTTCCAAGCCAATTGGAATGTTGGGAACCAAAAGAGAACGTGAAATGGCAGTAGTAATTACCTCCTCACAGCCAGACTCCATCATTACCCGAATTGATCTAGTAACTAGCTCAGTTGCTGTATAAAGACAAATAGAGATTTAGTTACTTTGCTTGCTAAGATCAGCCAATTGAAAAGGTGAAAAAGGCTAAAGATTTGGTACCAATTTACACACGAAAACTAGGATACTCATAATGATGTAATTATCATTCGTTTATTAGAAAACTAACTTGTGCTACACACACTGCATAACAAAAGCAATATCCGCCAATGGACTAATTCCATATACTCCCTCCGTACTAAAAAATGAAGTCGTTTTGGACAAGGCTTGGGTCAAACATTGAGAATATAAATCATGAATAACTTTTAAGTTGTTGAGTTTGGAAATGTGAAAACAATATGAATAGATTTGTCTTGAAAAATACTTTCATAAAAATATACATATATCATTTTCCGATAAATATTTTTATAAAAAACAAGAAGTTAAAGTTATACTTTGGAGATCGTGTCCTTTGTCCAAAACGATTTTATTTTTTAGTATGGAGGAGTAAGTGCTGAAAGGATAGATAATTCCAAGGATTTCATCATCAATGTATGCTAGAAGAAAGATTCTCAATAGAAGGATCTGTCAAAATATTAGTCCTATGTGAAAGAAATTATCAAATAAAAGATGTTAACGTTCCTCACCATAATCACTAATCATTTTCTCTATTCTCTTATCAGAATCAGTGATTCCCTGATGACACCCCACACTGAACTACCATACATATGACACTGGAACAGAGTGACTGTTATGGCAAGTGGAGCCAGACCAGGGGCCCATGCGGTACTGTAGCGCGTGAACATAACATTGTGAACAGTACCGGATTGGATTAGATTAGATTGGTTCGATTAGGATATTTCCTTCGGGGTCAAGTTAGTCATCTCTATAAAAGAGAACCCTGTATCAGTTATAATCAAGCAAGAAGCAACAATTAAGTTGTTGGCTTCCCCTGGGAGCCCGCCGTCCCTACCCTCTCTCCCTCGCGTGAACAGTACCCCCGCGGGTACTGTAGCCCTCCCTCAGCTCTCTCCCTCTCAATCCTAGCTGGTAGGGCATCAAGTCCTAACAATATGGTATCAGAGATCTCTGGTTCGATCATGTCCAGCCCTCTACCGAGTTCTTCCCACCCGCCGCCGCCTTGACGTCTTCGTCAAGGCCTGCTGCTGCCACATCAGCAGCGCGGCATTGGGTATTGTTGGCGTCCTCGAGGGGTGATCGCGCCCCCGCCTTGGCGCCATCGTCTCCCGCCGCCCTCGTCCTCACCCGGAAGCGGATGGCGGCCACAATCACTGGAATTAGGGGGCGGGCGTGGCGGACATCAGGGCCTTCCTCGTCGGGCCCTATGCACCCCAGCCGCAGCCGTGGAGGACCCTGTGCTGCAGCAGGGGGTCCGTGGCTGTGGATGGCATAGATCATCATGATCTTGTCGATGCCACCGCCGCCGCCGAGACTCTCGAGCACGCCTTGCACATGGAGCTCATGCAGCTCACCGACTGCAATCACCGTTGCTGGCAACCGACGAGGCACCGGTGGCCGTCAGCCCACTTCGCCGAATCGGATCGGATCGATTCGGCGTGGTGGTTGCCGCACCGCCGTCCTTAACGACGTCGCCGGCGAAGCACCATCGGCACCGTAGTGGGGGGTAGTGCGATTACCACATCGCTTTCGCCACTTCTTCGCATCGGCGCCATCACCAACAACGACGGTGTCAGCTACATCGTTGCGCTCCTCTTCCCCCGCCATGGTCACATCACCAATGAAGACCCCGGCTGCCACAACTCCGGCAGTCTCATCACCAGCTTCGCCAACAACCCCGCCGGCACTAGTGTCACCAATGCAGGCGATCATCCATGCACCGACATTGGCGGACATGGTGCCTTTGTCGCTGCCTCTACGAGCCGCTGCACCGATCCCTCGAGCAGGGACGTGGCTGTTTGCATGCGCTTATTCTCCGTCGGCTCGGCCAAGAAGAGCCTTCAAAGCTCCATCGGTCGCTTGAGTACGCCAAAGACTGCCCGCTCTGTTGCACCCATAGCGGGGTGGGCGCTCGTGGAGGCACCATCGACTCCACGTGCGCAGTGCTCCATGGATTCGAGCCGCAAGGCGGATTCGATTCGAAGCGGCATCGAGATGGCGCAGCCAAGTTTGCCACCTCGAGGAGGAAAGTATGGACGTGCACCACTACAGAAGCAGATCCCATGGGACGGAGTTGATTTTGGGGAGCCATATGTCTTGTGCCTCGATTACAACTGCAACATAGGACTCCTTGAGCAGAGCTGCCATGGCGATCTTCTCTGGACTGCAAGGTCTTCTGCTCCAGCAATCGCCACAGCTCGAGGACGAGCTGTCTTGGAGGGGCGTAGTGTTATGGCAAGTGGAGCCGGACCAGGGGCCCACGCGGTACTGTAGCGCGTGAACATAACAGCATGAACAGTACCGGATTAGATTAGATTAGATTGATTCGATTAGGATGTTTCCTTAGGGGTCAAGTCAGTGATCTCTATAAAAGAGAACCCTGTATCAGTTATAATCAAGCAAGAAGCAACAATTAAGTTGCTGACTTCCCCTAGGAGCCAGCCGTCCCTGCCCTCTCTCCCTCGCGTGAACAGTACCCCCGCGGGTACTGTAGCCCTCCTCAGCTCTCTCCCTCTCAATCCTAGCTGGTAGGGCATCAAGTCCTAACAGTGACCATCCAAAATTCTGCAATAGCACAAGTCAATGCCTAGTACACAGTCAAGAATGCAGGCAGGATGGGTTATTAACGTAACCCGCCAGTCTGCCATGCAAATAACTCTTCGTGGCTGTTGGCCTGTTGTGGGACACCAGCCAATAGTTTGCAGACCATTACTGTTCAGTCTCCCAAGTTCATTGGACAAAACTCACAAGAAGTGCCGCCGCTGCTCCTGTTGGCATCACCCTCTTCGGAATCCTACTGCTACCACCGCTGTCCCTGTTAGTGTCGCCCTCTGCCTGTTGTACCTCTACGCCTATGCAGATTGAGATGACGTTTGCAGCCATGGCAGCTGGTGGCAACATGGCCCTTGTCCAGCGCTCCTCTGCAGTGGAGGAAGAGGAGAGGATGGGGTGATGAAGCCTCCAAGATACAGGCGCTGGTTTCTGGGGCATGGGACGCCTGGTTGCAGGTGCGGCTTCCTCGTCTGGAATTTTCTTCCACACAGATGGGTAAGGAGTTGCTTGGTCCTCTTTAGTCCTGTGAAGTGTATAGCATCACTGTGCCTAACCCATTGGCCTAAGTTCTTGTATATATCTGAGCTAGATTGCTGTAACTCGCACTCAGTTACACAGGCCATTTTACAAAAATTGCTTCACTCTCAAACTAAAGCTGAAACTGTATCTACCTTACAACACCTGCTCTATCCCTATGTAGAAAGCCCTCTTTTCTAGTATTCACTAGAAAATTTCCTCCTAGGTATTGGTATGGTATGAGCAGCATTACCGCACTCTAACTTGCAAGGGAAATGAATATTTTCACTAAGATAGTCAATGTTTGTCCGCTTTGTGCCCCTGTGGTGACCCTTGACAGCTGCAAAAAATGTGAATGACTGCAAAAGCTTGAAGCTTTCATTTCATAGCGAGAGAAGATATGGCACAGGGAAAGTAGTAGATTGATTCAATGTGTACAAGGGGGTACAACATATATAGGCAAGGATTGGTGTAGGGTTTATA
The DNA here is from genome assembly GCA_904845875.1 of Miscanthus lutarioriparius. Taxonomy (NCBI): domain Eukaryota; kingdom Viridiplantae; phylum Streptophyta; class Magnoliopsida; order Poales; family Poaceae; genus Miscanthus; species Miscanthus lutarioriparius. The sequence goes on from CAJGYO010000010.1 coordinate 54,247,325, forward strand.
GAACACACCCAATCAACGGAGATCCTTGCCTAATCTAGGAGATCAACTACTATAAACCTGAGGCAGCCCAGCCACCAGGCGTGGGCGCCAAGGCCCATGGCCAGCCCTATAGGCGCTAGTCTAACACGCCCCCGCAGTCGGATCGTCAGCCACTCGGCACGTTCAGACTGGACCTGAACTCCGTGAACACCGAAGAGGGAAGTCCCTTAGTGAAGATGTCCGCATATTGTGAAGAGGTTGGAACATGCGGGACACGAAGATCACCGGTAGCAACTCGCTCCCGAACGAAGTGAAGATCGATCTCAATGTGTTTAGTCTTACCGATTTGAACCGGGTTGGAGGTCATGTAGATCGTGACCGATGTTATCGCGAAGACACCCGGTGTGGCACGCCGGAGGGGAGCATGCAGCTCCAAAAGAAGCTGGCGCAGCCAGGTGGCCTCAGCAACTCCATTGGCCACCGCGCGATACTCGGCTTCAGTGCTGGATCTTGACACCGTGTTCTGGCGCTTGGAGGGCCAAGAGACGAGATTGTCGCCAAGGAACATAGCATAGCCCGAGGTGGACTTGCGGGTGTCCGGACAACCAGCCCAATCAGCGTTAGTGTAGACAACAAGATCAGTCGAAGTAGACGGTCGCAGCAAGAGACCAAGGTGGAGAGTGCCTCGAACATAGCGAAGAATTCGCTTCAGAGCTGCAAGGTGAGGCTCACGGGGGTCGTGCATATGAAGGCAGACTTGCTACATAACATATGCAATATCTGGCTGGGTGAATGTCAAGTACCGTAAGACTCCAGCGAGACTGCGAAAATCTGAGGCGTTAGACACAGGGGAGCCATCGGCTGCAGCAACCTTCGGATTATTGTCGACTAGAGTGGAGCACGGCTTGCACTCTGCCATCCCGGCGCGATCAAGAATGTCCAGCATATACTGCCGCTGAGAAAGAAGAAGTCCATCACCACATCGCTGAACATGCATACCGAGGAAGTGATGCAATTCACCAAGGTCTTTCATGGTGAACTTCTGTTGAAGAGCTGAGATGATCCGCCGAAGAAGACCGGGTGAGGAAGCTGTGAGGACAATATCATCAACATAGAGCAACAGGTAGGCCGTATCTGATCCGTGCTGGTAAACAAAGAGCGAAGTGTCTGATTTGGCTTCAACAAACCCAAGAGACAACAAGTATGTAGCCATCCGATTGTACCAGGCACGAGGGGCCTGCTTGAGGCCATATAGTGACTTCTTCACAGACAAAGTCTGGATGAGCTGGGTCTTCGAACCCAGAGGGCTGCTGGCAATACACTGTCTCTGTCAGGGTGCCATGTAGAAAGGCATTCTTCACATCGGCGAGAGAGAGCTAGGGAGAGCACCGTGCGAACAGTAGCAGGCTTCACCACGGGACTAAACGTCTCATCAAAGTCCACACCTGACCGCTGGGTAAAGCTGCGGAGAACCCAGCGCGCCTTGTACCTCTCGAGGGAGCCATCAGACTGAAACTTATGCTTGAAGATCCACTTGCCAGTGATGACGTTGGCCCGAGGGGGGTGAGGCACGAGATCCCAAGTGTGATTCTTCAGTAGGGCATTGTGTTCCTCTTCCATAGCCGCTCACCAATTGGGGTCGGCTAGAGCGCTACGGAAGGTCTTCGGCACTGGTGACATAGGCGCGGCGTGGAACGCAGCGGGCATCCGATAGCCGCTCTTCAAACGTGTTCCCATGGCATGCTGGTTGGTCACTGGAGGGACAGCAACAGCACCCTTTGGCAGCGGAGGTGGGGCAGCTGGTGCAGGCGCAGCCGGAGCGGGCGGTGGTCGAGGCCGTCGCGTGTAGTGGTAGGTGAAGTCGTGCTCCGGACGAAGAGGCGGAACAGGCGGGAGCCCATGGGCGCTTGAGGAGGCGACACCGCGGGAGGGAGCGATGCGGTCTTTGCCGGAGACGTCGAGGCGCGCCAAGCGTGGCGGGATGTACAGCGAAGTGAGTGGGGTGCCTCCAGACATGCTAGGCGCGTCTGGGCAGCAGCGTGGCATGGAGAGAAAGCGGTCTTGGTGGCAAGCGTGGCGCGTGCGAAGGGTCTCGCGCGCACGCATCGAGGCGGGATGTAGAGCGCGGCACCGGGGATCATCAGAAAGGCGCCGGAGGCATCGGGGAGCCCCTGCACATCACAAAGGCCGGCGGTGGCGCCTGGTGGCGCCAGAGGTGTGGGTGGGGTTCTCAGTAAAAAACTTCAGCGACGGTCCAATAGAAGCGGGCACAACATCAGTAGCATCAAGAAACTCAAAGTCCGCGGGAAGGCGCGGGCCATCACGCTCGGCAAAAGGAAAGGTAGTTTCATTGAAGATGACATGCCGTGAGATGATGACTCTATTAGAAGAGAGATCAAGGCAGCGATATCCTTTATGGTGAGCAGAATAGCCAAGAAAGACGCACAGGACGGACCTAGAAGAGAGTTTATGTGGTGCGGTGGAGGACGGGTTTGGGTAACATTTGCAACCAAAGACTCGCAGGTGATCGTACGCCGGTGACGTGCCATAGAGGGCAAGGTGCGGCGTGGAGAATTGGAGAGTCTTGGTGGGCAGGACGTTAAGCAAGGACCTCGCCGTGGTGAGGGCCTCGACCCAGTAGGAGGAAGGCATGGACGCCTGAAAGAGCAAGGAGCTAACGACATTATTGATAGAGCGAATAATGCGTTCAGCTTTACCATTCTGAGGCGAGGTGTAGGGGCAAGACATGCAAATGTGGATGCCCTGGGTGAGGAAGAAATTACAGGCGCTAGAGTTGTCAAACTCTTTCCCATTATCGCACTGTACAGCCTTGACTTGGGCGCCGAACGGAGTGGAGGCATAGGCGATGAAATGAGCGAGCATGTTGTAAGTGTCAAATTTGAGGCGCAGAGGAAAAGTCCACAAGTAGTGAGTGCAATCATCAAGTATAACCAAATAATATTTGTAACAAGAAATACTGACAACTAGAGAGGTCCATAGGTCACAATGAATAAGATCAAACTTGCTAGACGCATGAGAGGTGGACGCATGAAAGGGCAGACGAACATGACGCCCTAACTGACAAGCATGACACAAATCTGAACAATCCTCAATCTGACAGGAGACACTAGACGCAAGCTTCGACAATGCCTCATGACCGGGGTGGCCGAGACGCCGATGCCCAAAGTGGGGACGCGACCTTGGCGACAAGGAGAGGCCGAGGTAGGCATGCAGGAATAGCGGCCCGGAGCTATTGCACCTGACGATCTCGGTTCGAGACGGAAGAGCCTTCACAGAACAACCAGCAAGGTCAAACTCAACAGAGCAATTATTATCGATAGTAAATTGGCGAACAGAGATGAGATTCTTAATAATTTGTGGAGAAACAAGAACATTATTAAGACGCAAAGTGTGTGGCAACTCTGTGGAGCCGAGTGGCGCGATGTGGAAGGATGGAGCCATTACCGACAATAATAGATGAAGGAGTAAGATACCGCATGAAAAAGAACATGTGAAAGTGAAGTGGACCGAGAGGTCATGTGTGAAGTGCTTTTTGATTGAAGTACCACTCGTTGGTAGGAGGTGGAGTCGTGATGTCGTGTTTGAAAGAGAGGCGAGCCGACGGGTCCCAAGAAGGGAGACCCGGCGGTGGTTGTAGGAGCTAGGTGCGATCCACTATCTGGTGCCATCGATGGCGATGAAATTCTTCGGCCGAGCGATTTAAGCCTTCTTCTTTATTCTTTGGCGAGGAGTATCATTGCTGGATGCATGGGAGGGCGCGCGTGAAGGGCAAACCCCCCACACCCCCGCCACATCTGTATGGATCCCATCCGAGGTTGTAGACGGTGGGCGATTCTCGGCGCCGGATGGGATCGAAAGCAAAGACAGCTTCTTTGTTGTGCTCCAACTTCGCTCATTCTTGTCTGCCGTGGCGGGGCGGTAAACCGCCTCAGTCTTGCGCCATCGCCGCCACCGCCCGCCAAGCTTACTACGACGCAATTTGTTGGACTTGGAGCCACCGGCGCCGAGCAGTGCCAAAAGCTGCTGCCGGGCGCGAAGTGCTTGCGGAAAGGTCGGCGTGGTGGAAGCAATGGCCAGTGATGGCGAAGGCGTCCTTCCGGTTCTCCACGGTGAGTTCCTCGAGGATGAGGTAAATCACGCGCCTCCGAGGAAGGAGGAAGGGCCGAAAGCACGACAAAGAAGAGCCCCGACGTGGCTAAAGCGTCCGTTGAGGCCACGGATCACGTTGAGGGCGAGGGTGCGATCGGTGATGACCTCTCGCCAAGGGTCGTGGAGATCGTCGACCATCTTCTTCAAAGGCGGCGAGAGTCGGTGATGGAGAGATCGCCTTGGATGAAGTGCGAAACCGTCTCAAGGTGGATGGCCACTTATCGATTGCTCGATTGGAACCGAGACTCGACGGTGAGCCAAGCGTGCCGAAAGCAAAGTGGAGCCCTAGGCGGAGATGACTTGGCGAGGTCGTCGGTGAGCGTGCCGACGATCCAGACTTGACGACTTGATCCATCCGAGCCCGGTCGGGGAGACAGGGACCGGAGGATCGATGGACGTGATCCGGAGGGAGAACTTGCCGAGGGTCAACAAGAATTGATCGCGCCATCGATTGAAATTATCGAGTCGACATCGAGGATGATGGTGATGTGATGCTAGATATTGTTGTGGCGGCCGCTCACTGGGCGTGCAGTTTAGGAGGCCAACGCCTCATGAAGCGCAAAGGCGGAGTGGAGGTCGGTGGCATGCCTGGAAGCGGCACCAGAGGACTCTACCGGTAGGCGGTGCGGTGGCGACCAAGGCTCCTTGGCGGGCGATGCTAGAAGCCTTGCTATGCCACTGGCCCGCAGTCACGGTCCTTGGTGGCGGCGTCGCGGTCGTGGCTCATGGCGGTGGCGGCTGACTCACTTGCCATTTCCTTGGCGGCGATTCAACTCCTCGATCCGGGCGGCAAGTGAGGGTGGCGGCGGTAGAGGTCGCGTCATCCCGCACTTGGGGTAAAGCGGAGAGGTCCCAGGCATGGTATTTGCACAAGACAACGAAGACTGCACGCTGGAGGGAGCAGTGCTGTGCAAGCCTGGAGCGTAGGCAGTGCAGTGGGTGGGTGTGGTGGTCCGGCTTCGTCTTGTGAAGTCCGGTCTGGCGGCAGAAAGCGACTGACAGCGATGGAGCCGTGAGCGGCCAGGTGCGAGTGTGCAACATGGCGAGGCGGAAAGTAAGGAAGAAACCTAGGCGGTGATACCATGAGAGAAGATATGGCACGCAGAGAAAGTAGTAGATTGATTCAATGTGTACAAGGGGTACAACATATATAGGCAAGGATCGGTGTAGGGTTTATAGAACACACCCAATCAACGAAGATCCTTGCTTAATCTGGGAGATCAACTACTATAAACCCGAGGGCAAATTTCAAGACCAAAGCGTGGGCGCCAGGCCCATGGCGACCCTATAGGCGCTAGTCTAACACATAGCCTTTATATGAACTATCTTGTTGATTTGTTTTGGTTAAACCTTCAATTGTTTTTGGCATCAATGATTGACCTTCCATAATCTCTAGGTTGTTCAAAGTAATTATGTTTCAGCACATGTTTAGACTTTGGACTTCACATTATAGTTTTGATGAAAACCTTTGTTTCGAACTTTCCAGAACCGAAGAAAGAAGGTGCTAGGAGGAGCATTCTTCGTTGCAACTTCTTTCTTTTTTGTAACTTTTCCCTATTGTTGGTGTCGAAGACTCGAGATCATAAGCTTTTATCCCAGTGCCATATTGGGGATATTATTAGTATTCGATAAATCCCATTACATGCGAGCTGAAATGATATTGAACTTCGTACTGAAATAGCTATCAGTTGTTGTTCATCTATGTATCTATCCAGAATTTTGTTTGATTAATCTATTGTCCAATAGCATGAATTACTATTCTGTTGGGGCCTTTGTGGATTATGATAAATTTGTTGGCCCGATTTTTCGATTCTCTAGCAGCAGTATGCAGTATGTATTTCTATTAAGCAGGCATGTGAAGCAGTAGTGGCAAGCAAGCCAGCTACGCGTGCTTTAATGGGTCATGCTGGTTTGTAGCCACCAAGTTCACAGAACACAAGCGAAAGCGGAATTGGCGGACATCCACAAACCCGCTAGATTAATTAGTGGCAAGTTGTGGCCTTGTGTGGCTTTCCTCAACTTGCCCTGCCTACAAGTCTTTACAGTATATACAGTCAATGGAAAGTACTCTCGGACAAAGCTTGCAAACTCCTTTTCTAACTAGCAGTGTTTCTCAACTACAGTTTGCCAAAGAAACTCATTTATTATTTCAAGAAAGGGTCCACAACAGTCATATGACGCATGCCAATTGTCAAGAAACGATCTAGCAGGTAGCAGCCAAGAAGTAAACATATATATGCCTGTTCATTCACACAGAAAATGAAGCTTCTTTCTGGCACAATTGGGCTACCCTTTTTTTTAGTGTCAAAGCTACGAATTTGTGATCTAATTGAACAATGCCAGTTGGACAACACAAGCAAGTTCACAAAGCATAGTAATAGTAATAATTGATCTGTTTGATAGTCTCTATGCACCGTGCACATAATTGAACAGCGCGCATCAAGGTTTCTGCACTCTAGTACGTAATAGACCTATCTGGGCACGATCATTCCTTATCTCGAACAGAGGTGACAGCAATTCAAGAGCCAAAAGAAGCAGTAGTAACAAAAAGGAAGAAGAATTGCGTCACCTATTCCCCTCCCTCGGTAGGGCTTGAGGACGACGAGCATGGCGATGTAGCCCTGAATGCACCCCTGTGCTCCCCATCTTGCACACGACCGTCCCCACGCACTTGCCATCCCTGGCATCGAACGCCTGCATCGCCCCCATCCCGTTGCCACCCAAGACGAAGAACCAGGAGAGCGTCAAATCCGGCACGACCACGGCGCGATTCGAGAGGCGCGAGAGGGAGAGGTGGGGGCAGAGAGAGAGAGAAGGGGGCGCCGCGTACCAGGAAGGTGAGCTGTGGCCAGAGGTAGACGAAGTAGCGGTAGGTGAAGATGGAGTAGGGCTCGCTGAGCTCCTCGTCGACCAGCGACATCACCAGCGGCAGGTGCTGCTCTCCGCCGTAGCTCACGTACGCGATCTCCCCGCGCTCCTCCGCACCCCCGCTTCCTTCGGTACCGCCGCCGGCGGCGGCGGCGGCGGAGGAGGTGGCCGACGACATCGCCGCTGTCCCTGAGTGACGGATATTGGGTGAATAATAACTGAATACGTAAATGACGCATCGAAGGCGGTAAAGTATATACATATCGGCCTGTTGGGCCTGGGCCTGGGCCCGCCGCAGAAACTATCGCGGGAGGCCCGCCAGCGCCAGGTTCGGACTCGTGATGAAAAGAAAAAACAGAACCGGACTCGGTTCACGGCCTGCCTTTTCTTCCGTTCGCCCCGTGTTCGCGCGGCTCTCTCGCTCTCATCCAGCAACTCGGCGACCAACGCCGCCGCCGCCGCCGCCGTACGCTTGGTGTTTAGCTTAGGTCTAGCCTCGTTCGTCCTATGCCAGGTCTTCGTCGGATCCTTCACCGGCGACGATACCTCCTTCTCTTCCCTTTCAGCTGTGTTGAAAGCGGCGCACCCAAACCCTAAATCGATTTGGGTATTTGTTTTTGATCCCATCTAATCTTTATATGATTTAGTTCAATTCCCTTTTAAATTGTCGTTCTTAATTCCTAAAGAAGAAAGTAGTAGATTGATTCAATGTGTATAATTATATTACAAGGGGGTACAAATATATAGGCAAAGATCCTTGCTTAACTGGGAGATCAACTACTATAAACTGAGTATGTGACCAAAGACAACGGGCGTGGGCGCCAAGGCCCATGGCTTGACCCCATAGGCGCTAGTCTAACACATAGGCCTTTATATGAACTATCTTATTGATTTGTTTTGGTTAAACCTTCAATTGTTTTGGCATCAATGATTGACCTTCCATAATCTCTAGGTTGTTCAAAGTAATTATGTTTCAGCACATGTTTAGACTTTGGACTTCACATTATAGTTTTGATGAAAACCTTTGTTTACGAACTTTCCAGAACCGAAGAAAGAAGGTGCTAGGAGGAGCATTCTTCGTTGCAACTTCTTTCTTTTTTTTTGTAACTTTTCCCTATTGTTGGTGTCGAAGACTCGAGATCATAAGCTTTTATCCCAGTGCCATATTGGGGATATTATTAGTATTCGCATAAATCCCATTACATGCGAGCTGAAATGATATTGAACTCGTACTGAAATAGCTATCAGTTGTTGTTCATCTATGTATCTATCCAGAATTTTGTTTGATTAATCTATTGTCCAATAGCATGAATTACTATTCTGTTGGGGCCTTTGTGGATTATGATAAATTTGTTGGCCCGATTTTTTTCGATTCTCTAGCAGCAGTATGCAGTATGTATTTCTATTAAGCAGGCATGTGAAGCAGTAGTGGCAAGCAAGCCAGCTACGCGTGCTTTGTGGGTCATGCTGGTTTGTAGCCACCAAGTTCACAGAACACAAGCGAGCGGAATTGGCGGACATCCACAAACCCGCTAGATTAATTAGTGGCAAGTTGTGGCCTTGTGGCTTTCCTCAACTTGCCCTGCCTACAAGTCTTTACAGTATATACAGTCAATGGAAAGTACTCGGACAAAGCTTGCAAACTCCTTTTCTAACTAGCAGTGTTTCTCAACTACAGTTTGCCAAAGAAACTCATTTATTATTTCAAGAAAGGGTCCACAACAGTCATATGACGCATGCCAATTGTCAAGAAACGATCTAGCAGGTAGCAGCCAAGAAGTAAACATATATATGCCTGTTCATTCACACAGAAAATGAAGCTTCTTTCTGGCACAATTGGGCTACCCTTTTTTTTAGTGTCAAAGCTACGAATTTGTGATCTAATTGAACAATGCCAGTTGGACAACACAAGCAAGTTCACAAAGCATAGTAATAGTAATAATTGATCTGTTTGATAGTCTCTATGCACCGTGCACATAATTGAACAGCGCGCATCAAGGTTTCTGCACTCTAGTACGTAATAGACCTATCTGGGCACGATCATTCCTTATCTCGAACAGAGGTGACAGCAATTCAAGAGCCAAAAGAAGCAGTAGTAACAAAAAGGAAGAAGAATTGCGTCACCTATTCCCCTCCCTCGGTAGGGCTTGAGGACGACGAGCATGGCGATGTAGCCCCTGAATGCACCCCTGTGCTCCCCCATCTTGCACACGACCGTCCCCACGCACTTGCCATCCCTGGCATCGAACGCCTGCATCGCCCCCCATCCCCGTTGCCACCCAAGACGAAGAACCAGGAGAGCGTCAAATCCGGCACGACCACGGCGCGATTCGAGAGGGCGCGGAGGGGAGAGGTGGGGGCAGAGAGAGAGAGAGAAGGGGGGCGCCGCGTACCAGGAAGGTGAGCTGTGGCCAGAGGTAGACGAAGTAGCGGTAGGTGAAGATGGAGTAGGGCTCGCTGAGCTCCTCGTCGACCAGCGACATCACCAGCGGCAGGTGCTGCTCTCCGCCGTAGCTCACGTACGCGATCTCCCCGCGCTCCTCCGCACCCCCGCTTCCTTCGGTACCGCCGCCGGCGGCGGCGGCGGCGGAGGAGGTGGCCGACGACATCGCCGCTGTCCCGAGTGACGGATATTGGGTGAATAATAACTGAATACGTAAATGACGCATCGAAGGCGGTAAAGTATATACATATCGGCCTGTTGGGCCTGGGCCTGGGCCCGCCGCAGAAACTATCGCGGGAGGCCCGCCAGCGCCAGGTTCGGACTCGTGATGAAAAAGAAAAAACAGAACCGGACTCGGTTCACGGCCTGCCTTTTTCTTCCGTTCGCCCCGTGTTCGCGCGGCTCTCTCTCGCTCTCATCCAGCAACTCGGCGACCAACGCCGCCGCCGCCGCCGCCGTACGCTTGGTGTTTAGCTTAGGTCTAGCCTCGTTCGTCCTATGCCAGGTCTTCGTCGGATCCTTCACCGGCGACGATACCTCCCTTCTCTTCCCTTTCAGCTGTGCGAAACCGAGCACCCAAACCCTAAATCGATTTGGGTATTTGTTTTTGATCCCATCTAATCTTTATATGATTTAGTTCCGTCCCTTTTAAATTGTCGTTCTTAATTCCTAAAAAGTTAAACTTATTCAACTTTAATCAAATATATAAAGAAAAATATTAATATTTATAGTATATAATTAGTATAATTATATTATATAGATCTATTTTTATAATAAATTTATTTAGAGATACAAATATTGCTAATTCTTTTATAAATCTAATTAAATTTAAAAAAATATACTAGCGTGAATACCATAATGACACTCAACAGAGGGAGTATGTATTATTCCTACTAAATTTGATTTTTTTTTTCCAGAAGTTATTGGTTGTATATCTGTCTATACCCATGTCAATTACTAGGTCCACCCCTGGGTTTCAAGGTGATGGATCGACTTGCTCGGCCACTCAAATACAGGCCTCAACTTGTTAACAAGTTGAATTTATCAGCTTGGTTTATCAGTCATAGTATAGTATTTTTCTCTCACAATAAATTAGCGAACAGTACTTTTCAGCCTGACTTTTCAGCGAAGTGAACAAGGCCTATGTGTGCCGGTGAATTTTGGATTATCAGAGTCTCTTGGTCCATCTGGTCCAAAGTTGCAGAGCAAATTAGGTCTGGGGTACATGTGTTTAGAATTGCGATCATGTCGTGTATAGAATTGTGATCATGTCGCCTCCTCTGACGATGGTTATTGGTTATGGACTTAATAGGACTCTTTTGTATTACCAGCAGAAAATGCTGCCCACAAGATCTGCACAGAGAATATGAATTTAATTGCTAATTAGATTTTAAGTTGTCTGTCCGGCTTTTTTTTAAAGCATTGTCGCTACAACCATTTTATGTTCATAAGTTGGCCCCAAATCTCTCCATTTTCTCCTATGTAGGGGACCGAATAAGCATCTCACTTGGAGATGCACTTCAAGTGAGGAAAGTTACTTCCACATTTACGATTCACCTGGTGTCCTTTATTATGCTAGAACCAAACTTACATTCATCGCACCAAATGTTCAAACTCTTGCTCTATTAACAAGAGATGAGGTCAGTTTGATTCTTACTCGTATTCAAGATAAAAAAAAAAGTTTGATCCTTCCTAGATTTATTGTTCTACAAGTGAAAAGTGTCATATAATTGTTGTATGTTTACATTCCAAGTACTCATACTTGGTACACAACGAATATTTGTCTGCTTGATAAATATTTGGGGCATCTCTTTTTTCAGACAGTCAATACACCAATGACATATGGTAGATTTCTCCAGCTCAAGTACTTGGAGATAGTGGCGTGCGCACCAATATTTACCCCAGACTATGATTTTTGCTCGCTGGTTTCTTTTCTTGATGCTTCCCCAGCACTGGAGACCTTCATCCTACGTGTAAGTATTACTGCGTGTAAGCGGTCCTTAAGGAAGACTAATTTTTATCTATTATCCTTTAAGAATCTCATCAATTTTATGAACAAGACTATGAGGTCCAGCCTAATTGAAAACCTTTTGGCTTATCATGGATGATACACTGATTTATTTCTATGCAGATTGATCTGCCAACCTTAAGACATGCGCTCTGTTCGTTTGGGCTTGTTTGGCTGATAAGCCATGACTGAAAGTATTGTTGGCTGATTTGGTGTGAGAGGAAAGTATTATTCGTTGGCTGAAAAAGTACGACTTATAAGCCAAACAAACTCAAACGAACAGGGCACCGATTCTATTGTCGAAGATCCAGGCGGTGATTCCTCACGTCCACAGTGCCTTTCAGAATGTTGCCATGACCACCTGAAGAATGTTATGATAACCGGCTTTTGCTCTGCAAAGAGCATGATCGATCTCACGATCCATATTATCGAAAAAACAAAGTCATTGGCGTGTCTTACATTAGACACTACACGTGGGCATGACCGTAGGTTTAACAAGATTGACAAATGCTGGAAGCTGAGTCAGGATGCACTTGTGGAGGCTGAAAAGGCAAGTGTTGCCATTCAGAGATATGTCGAGGGGAGAGTGCCTTCGTCTGTGAACCTAAAGGTTATTGTGCCGTGCAGCAAGTGCATATGCTGACAAACATTAGATGTTTCCATGCTGTGTTAGTGTGTTACTAGTCCATCAACCCGTGCTCTCGCACGGGTTAAAATTTTTGAGACATATATTGTTTATTACATTTAAGTAATAAAGAATTTTTATATTAAATTGAATGTTATTATCTTTGTTTATTTTTACAAAATAGATATTTCGTATAGTCTATATCCAAATAGTTTTTTTTTGCAAGGGACTTATTTATATGATTTTCAACCATATTCGCTTATTTTTACGTTGCATGGCATCTTTTTATATTTTAAATATATAATTAGCTTGAAATCTTGCCATTAACTATGGCGGTCCTTGTTGTTGCCACATATCTTATGAAGTCATGAATCTCAAATTAATTTTTTAAATTTTATTCTTGTTGACTGCTATAGATTTTCTTTGTCGTCAAGTTGACACTCTTGTGATTATTGTATTTTTTTTATTAACAACACCTTTTGCACTTTTTAACAATAAGGATTTTTGGTCTTAGAGTATGTTCTTAGATACTAAAATAGAAAAAGTAATCATTCGAAACCGGCGCCATATCATTTAAGATAAGTGATAGAGCTTGAAGTGAGATCTCAGATGGGGTAATAGTGCTAACCTCAAGAGAATTTGAACACTTAAGCTATATAATTATCGATTTTTTGCTCTAAAGTAATCTTGAAGGGTTGGGAAAATATAGAAGTGGTCTCTCATACTTCTCACGATGATTGAATTTTCTACTATCAATATAGACATGTCAAATATTTAGTTAGAATACATCAATATATCTAAAGCAACAACCTATATAAATTATATGTCATGATTACTAATATGGTTTTAAACAATTTGTTAGTATCATTAGATATGAGTTGTTAAGAAAATATTTTTTGTGATAAAACATGACATATTTATTTATCACTCATGCATGCTTGCATAACATGCTTGTTTACTTTGATCAAATCTTAATATATTAATATTAATAGAAATAGGTAATGTATAAATATATACATGCTCTATATTATTTAACATTTTTAATAAAAGGTGTTGGTAATTTTAAATGTAGATTTTAGATGATATTTTTTTCAAATAATAAGATAAACATTGGGTTACATAAATTATCTATCATAATAAGAGTACATAGGTAATTAGGTGCAAATTTAGATATGCTTTAAATCATGTTTCCTAATGGCATATGTGGGTAGTTTGAATATATAGTCATGTGTTGCCTTATGTTGTTTTACGCAATAGCAGAGGTGGGTAACTTTTATAGAATAGATCCAATAGCTATTATTATCAATGATAATTAGGTTATACCGAATTGATAGTCAAATGTTACAGATTTTTGTGAGAATTTCTAAGATCTATCTTTTATTCCTATCATGACTCGTGAGAATTAACATGTCTCATAAGGATTAACATGGATGCTCCATTAAAGACCTCTAGCTAGAATTTATAGTATTTATCTTTTTTTCTAGCACGATATGTATTTAGTTGAAACATAATATTAACATATATAAACTCTAGCTGCATCCTTTTCTATGACTTCATAAATTATAGTTTAGCTTTCGACTTTCAATCGAGTTGTGCAATATTTTTCACATGTTAGGTAGAAACTCTAGTGTTTTTCATCTTTTATACAAAAATTATTTTTTATTAAAAAGAGTTTTAAGTCCTAGTAGTATTTTTTCCACATATTAATTAAAACTCAGATTGTAACCTAGCACCGAACTTGTTGAATTTGTTATATCACAGACTTATATGTGTCTAGTGTTGTCTTATGTATCTTAGAGCGCTTAAAATTAAATTACCAATACTGATATTATATAATGTTTCAATTAAAATATATGAACTTATTTAAAATAACAATTTATAAAATTGATTATTATGTAGTATTAATATAACATAAAGTGAATTGTGTTACGATGTTTCTAGGTGGTTTGTCAATTAAACATTTTTCCATGCTTCATAAGCTATTAAAATAAATATATATCCTAAGGTATATATGTTTACTTAGTACAAATTGTGAAGTATAACGTTATTGTTATTTAACTTCATGGTTGTATACTATTTATACGTGGATTTGAGATTTTTTTTTGTTTTTTATAATGGCTAAGTTAGATACAAATATAAAGATAATACTTTATATTCTTCCATAACAACATATGGGTAGGTTGAATGTAAATTTAGGAGGTTATTTTTCATGATCTTTCATAATTACAAAGGTGGATAGTTCACAAAATCATTATTATGTATTTTAAATTATCTTTCATAACGACATATGTGAGTAAATTAGTGGGTTATTTTTTTTAAATTATGTCTCATAATAACAAATGTGTGTAATCTAGATACAAAGTTAGAGGGTTATTTTAAATTATCTTTCCTAACAGCAATGGTCGGTAATTTAGATGCAATGTGATGGGGTTATTTTGAATTGTGTGTTCATTAACAGATGTGGGTAATTTATATATAAATTTAGGGGGTTATTCTAAATTATCATTCGTAATGGCAGAGGTGGGTAATTTATATGCAAAATTAGGAGGTTACTTTATGTATTTTTCATAATGACAAAGGTGGGTAATTTTCTTTATAAATTACAATAGATCCAATGGCTATTATTGGTGCTCATGATTAGAGTCTATCAAATTAAAGGCTAGATGTTTCTGATTATTGTGAGAATTTCTAAAATTTATCTTTTTTCTTAGAACGCCTGGTAAGGATTAACGTGGTACCTCCGTTGAGGCCTCTAATTAGTAATAGTAAGATGTGAATAACCTCCCTATATATGCACACCAATGTATGGTCTTTCGAGTGTGTTAAGAGTATAAAACAGCATGAATATCAAATGCAACTTCTGTTTAAACATTGTGTCTTATTTGAGGTTATCCATAATATGTTGCTTTTTTAGCATGCTAGGCTCGTTTGGTGGAGCTCTGTCTAGCTTCAGCTTCAGCTCCTTCCTCTGTAACAAGGAGCTGTTTTTTTGTCTCTTTTCTCAAAACGATTAGGAGCTAGTAACTATTTTTTGCTTCGTCATCTTTGGTCTACACATAGTAAGACCTTGTTTGGTATAGCTTCTTCAGCAATTTTAGGAGATGTTTTTTTTTACCAAAATGGTAAAAAAAAGAATAGCTAGCCTTTGAAAACCTGGTCTCACAGGAGGCGGGGAGGCTAGATGGAGTTAATTAAAAATATTTCTCCCTCTCGCTCTGGTGGACCCAGGCGTGGCCGTGGTCAGATTTGCACCCGTGGCGTGTTGGTGCGGGCATGACCTGTGTACGTGAGGCCAGTGTGGGGAGAAGCGGCAGCGCGGCCATGCGAGGAGGGGTGGAGCTGCCTGGTCATCGGGATGCTGGAGCACGGGGGCACGGAGAGAGAGGCGTCTATCGTGAGAAAGAAAGAGGCGTCTTTTTCTCTCGCTGCATGCTCTTTTCACTCTGCTGCACAAGTTGGTTGCATGAGTAGCTTGACAAATTTGGAATTGCGTTCTGTCCAATGTCCATGTTACTGGGGAGGAACAATATGGATTCTCGTGCTTTGAAGAAGATTTATCTTTCCAACTGCAACGATATTATCTGCTTAAGGATACCTTGTCTGCTGAAGCAGCATAATATCCTAAACGTGTTTGGCTTGCTAAAGCTGGAGGCCATTGAAAGCAATGCCCCAAACCTCCCCACGTTCTCCTCCTATGTAGGGGACCGAATACACATCTCACATCACATGGAGATGCACTGCAAGTGAGGAAAGTTAACTTCCGCAATCACCATTCTCCTTATTATGCAAGAACCAAACTTCCATTCATTCTCCTTATTATGCTAGAACCAAACTTCCATTCATCGTGCCAAATGTTCAAACTCTTGCTCTATCAACAAGAGATGATGTCAGTTTGATCCTTCCTCGTGTTTGAGAAAATAAAGTTTGATCCTTCCTAAATTTATTGTTCTGCAAGTGAAAAGTGTCATATATTTGTTGTATGTTTACATTCTATATACAAGTACTCATACTTGGCACACAACAAATATTTGTCTGCTAAATAAATATTTGGGGCATCTCTTTTTTCTGACAGTCAATACACCAATGACATAGATTTCTCCAGCGTACTGGTAGAGCACACACACGAAATGCTTGTCCTTACGTCAGTTGTCTAGTTCATTTCATTCACGTCCTCTCGACTCTCCAGGACTACTTAAAAAAAAAGACACTCCAGGACTGGGGAATCAAGCATTGCACGCCTGCCTATTCCTCGTCAATGTATATGTGCATTCGATCGGCATTCCTGTCCGTTTCCTCCCGATTTTTGGCATCCTCGATCTTAGTACCCCTAGGGTTCTCAAATGTATCATGTACGTATCGCAGCATCTGTATCTTCTACATTCATGTAAGTATCACTATCACCCAAATGATTTTAGAAGACATACCTATTATTTTTGGAGGCGGGCAAACTACTATTACGTGGCTCAAAAGGCGGACGGCCTCCCGGATGATCTCTGGGTGGCCAACAGCAGCGGTTTCCCTGGTCTAGGCAGCCCTTTCCCCATCCGCCCCATCCTCACTGGTGCCATGAGGACTCCGCTCTTCCGGACGGTAGTCTGCATACTTTTTTCCTGCACAGCCACCCTCCGTTTGACTTCGATGGGCCTAGAGGTGGCGCGAACCCTCCTCCCCACTTCGGCCCACCTCCTCCACTGCGTGGTCCCCTTGCTCCCACACATGGGCCCCCACTGCGCCCGCTGCCGCCTTCTTTGGCCCGCGGGGCCGCTTCCCTTCCTTCTTCGTCGCCGGGTTCGTCAACAACTTCCCGCTCCCCCGCCTCCCGCCTGTTCCCCATCGTCATCCCGTCTGAGCTCCACCCCCCCCCCCCACAGCCGACGCTGATGCCGCACCCACTTCTTCTCCATACATACTCCGCTCCACCCCTATTTTCCCGGCGCTCACCTAGCACTCCACCGCCACCCCCTCCTCGCCTCTCCCACCCCCACCTCCCTCCCCTGCTCTCTCTTCCTGCCATGCCCGTTGCCTACCACCACTGCTGCCGCCCCTCTCCACACGCGTCCTTGCCCACAGAGCCCGTTGGTTGCTTGGACATGGCAACCAAGCGATTTGCCGCAAGGCGATCAAGGAAAGCCTGCTCGAGGGACTCAAGAAGGAAGCGCAAGATTCTCAAGAAGAAGCTCGGACGTTGATGCTGTTGCTGTGGCGGCGGCCGCAGAACTTACTGCCTGATGTTGCTCTCTAACTTATTGCCCGCCACGGGCACAATGCGACTAGCCAACACCCGCTCCTTTAGATGTTGATTAATCTGTTTCCCTGTTCTTCCTTGTATCGTTTTATGTCTTCTATGTCTCTTATCTTTCCTTTTGTGTTCTCTCTTCATGTACTGTGTCGCTGTAACCCCTTCACCATGAATCAAGGTCGCCTTCTTTACCCTGTCTTGTCTTGGAATGTTTGCCGTCTCGGTGATTCTGATAAACGTGATATCGCGCGTGCCAATATTGTGAAGGCTAATCCTAAGATCATCTGTCTTCAAGAAACCAAGCTCCTTGGCACTGCCCTTCCCCGCTTTTCCTCCTTCCTCCCGACCAGCACTGGCCCACCATTTCTTCCCCTCCGACGGGAGCAAGGGTGGCATCCTCACTGCTTGGACCGGGAACCATTTCTCTTTTGAGGGCTTCATCGAGCAGTTCTACACCCTCACTGTCCATCTCCGCTGCCTTGCCTCGGCTCACCTTATATCCATCACCAATGTCTATGCTCCCATGGATCACGTGGACACAAACTCTTTCCTCATCGACCTGGAGCAATTGTCCAACACCATTACTAAGTACTAACACATGGTTGGTCATTGGTGATTTCAATCTTATAAGAACCTCACAAGACAAAAACAACAGCAACCTCAAGGTCTCCTCATCTGTGCTTTCAATGACTGCATCCACAGCTCTGCCCTTATATATCGAGCTTCCTTTACTTGATCGCCTCTTCACCTGGAGCAACATGCGCCACTCCCCCACTCTTCCTCACCTTGATCGCGCTTTCGTTAACAATGCCTTCAACACCTCCTTTCCACAAACTCACCTGTCCTCCCTCCCTTCTCGCCACCATCGCCACCTCCATCCCCGTCTGCCGGCCTTTTCGATTTGAACGGTCCTGGCTCCTACACAACGACTTCCTCCCCTCCATCCTCTAGGCCTAGTCTGTGCCTCCTCCCTCTAGTAACTCTGCAGGCTCCAATGTTGCAAAGGTCAAAGGACTCAAAGCAGTTCATCACGCGGCAAAGGTTTGGGCTCGTAAGAAAAAATCCCCCTCCACCCTCTACTCTAACTGTACCTTCATTGTGTTGTTGCTCGAACTATTTGAAGAATTTAGGAACCTCTCACCAGGTGAACTGTGCCTGCCGCCTATGCCGAAACCGCGCCGACCTCTACATCCTTGAATGCGCCGCCCACTGGAAACAGCGGGCCAAGTTTCGTGCGCTCAAGGAAGGCGGCGCCAACACCGCCTACTTCCATGCCAGGGCTACAACCCACCTGCGCCGCAACTTCATCCACTACGTCCACCTCGACGGCGTTGTGCATACATCGCATGATGGAAAAACTATTGCGCTCACCGGGTTCTACTCATGGTTTCCTTTATCGGCCGAAATCTCCTGATATTTCCGATATATCCTTTTTATCCGTAGGTGCCGATAAAAAAATATCTATTTTTTCTACAAATTTTATTTAAATTAATTTAAATTTACTTAAATTCAAATCAAATTTTATTTGAATTTAGTCCGATATTTCTGATATATCCTGTTTATCCTCTTTATCTGTGACCCCCGATAAATTTTAATTTTTGAAAATGAAAACCTTGGTTCTACTCCAACCTACTCGGTGCTGCAGAACAGACGAGCTGGTCCTTCGACCTTGACACGCTCTACGATCAGCTCCCTCTAGTCGACGTGCCTGCCCTGACGTCCGAGTTCACAACGGCTGAAGTGCTCGCCACGATTGGCGCTATGAACCCAGACAGCACACCGGGCTCGGACGGCATGGGTCCAGCTTTCTACCATGCAACCTGGGCCACCACAGGGTTGTCCCTTCTCCGGCTCTTCTCCGACTTCGACAGCCAGAATGCAGACTTGGAGTGGATTAATAGGGCTCACATCGTCCTCGTTCCCAAGCGTGAGGGGGGCTCCAGTCCTTCAGACTTCTGCCCAATTTCGCTCCAAAATTGCCCAATCAAGGTCATCTCCAAAATGCTCACTGCTCGGCTGCAAACTCAGATTTCCAAGCTTGTGGGCACCGATCAAATCGGTTTCATCAAAGGACGATCAATTTCGGAAAACTTCGTGTAGACAACTGAGTGCTGCCACGCCCACCTCTGCCCCACTGTGGTTCTCAAGCTCGACTTCGCCAAATCCTTTGACTCTGTCAACTGGGATAGCCTCCAGAAGATCATGCGTACCAAGGGGTTCCTAGACCTCTGGTGCAATTGGATTAGTTCCCTGCTGGTCACTTCCCGTTCCGCTGTGCTCGTCAATGGTGTGCCAGGCCCCTGGTTTTGCTACAAGAAGGGGCTCTGATAGGGTGACGCTTTATCGCCCTACCTCTTCATCCCTGTTGCCGATGTCTTCTAGCAGGTCATTCGGCAAGACGGCGACATCAGGCATCCGGTGACAGATGGCCCATGCCTGGCTCTGCAGTACGCCAACGACACGCTCATCCTGGTCCGTGCTGCCCCCAAGTGATATCCATAGGCTAAAAGCACACCCTCCAGGCGTTCTTAGATGCCACAGGTCTCCGGATCAACTACTACAAAAGCACTGCTGTCCCGATCCATGTCGCCCCCCAATTGGCTACCCGGCCGATCCGAATCATGGCATGCACACAAGAAGGTTTCCCATAGACCGATCTTGGTCTACCTCTATCGGCGCACAAGCCCACCCTGTCTGCATTCGCTCCACTGCTCGGTAAGGTTGACAGATATCTCGCCAGTTGGAAGTCTTAGCTACTTAGCCCAGCGGGGAGACTTGTCCTCATCAATGCCATCCTGGATGACCTTCCTAGCTATGCTATGGCTGGCGTGGCTCTACCTGCTGTTGTTCTTGAGAGGATTGATGCTAGGCGCCGTGCCTTTCTTTGGACTGGCAAAGATCATATACATGGTTCTCAATGCCTCATAGCTTGGGAAACTGCCTGCAAACCGAAAATTGAAGGGGGATTGGGCATCTGTCGGCTTGGCATACAGAACGCATGACTACTGTTGACGTTCCTTGATCGCTTGTTCCACCCGACAGATTCCTCCTGGGCGCTGTGGATCAAGGATCAATCCTCCCATGGAATCCTGGACAGTGACATCTCCAGACCACACTGGAAATCGCTGCAATCCTTGGTACCTGCTTACACCTTATAGAACTGCCACCCGTGCTGAGATTGGAAATGGCGATTGGTGAGAACACATCCTTCTGGCTGGACGTTTGGCATGGCAACTCTACTCTATCACTGGTTTATGCAGCCCTCTTTGATCACTCCTCCAAGCCAGACATCATCGTGAAGGAAGTCAACGATGGAGGGTTACGTGCCACGCTTGCGCCAAGGCTGTCGCGCGCTGCTCAACAAGAACCGCGCAGTATGCAGCAACTCTGTGACCAGATTGTCCTATCCACTAAGCCTGACAAAAGAACATCTCCCTTCTACAAGTAACTGGATAGAGCCATCCCTCTTCACACTGCTGCAATCTACCGTGCCTCCACAAAATCAGATGTGGATTGGCAATATCACGAATTCATTTGGAAGAACTTCGCCTCTCCAAGAGTCCAGCATTTCGGGTGGCTCCTTGTTCACCAACGCATCTAGTGCAAAGACAACCTCCTGCTCAAACACATTGTGGACAATGATGCCTGTGAAGTCTGCTGTCAACAAGGCACCTCAGATGACACTGACCATATCATCTCTGGTTGCTCCTTCTCCAAAAACTTCTGGATCTCCATAGGATGGGAGGCCACTGACCTGCCACTGTCAAGTAATCTGCATGTCATCTCCCCGCCCGCTCACATCCCCTCTACCGGCCTCTCCACCCTGCTACTACTTTGTTGTTGGATGCCTTGGACGCACTGGAACGACGTCGTGTTCAATGGAGAAGACCCAAGCTTGACATGATTGAGAGCCAAATGCAGAGAAGAATTCAAGCTCTGGAAGTGCCGGCTACCTTCCCCCAATGCCTTTGTTTTTGATAAATGGTGTGAGCTGTTTGTTCCAATGTAGTAATCCTGCTCCCCCCCATGTAATGTATTCATTATTTCAGGCTTCGGCCTTTGTACTGCATGTGCCTTGGCACTAACACTTCCATCACCGGCTTTGCCTGGAATTAGTGGAATGAATCAGGTGGGGATTTTTCGTCCCTCCGCCCTAGTTTCCTCAAAAAAACCCGACAATTAATGAGGTTGTCGTTTTATTTACGGAGGCACACTACTACAATAAAACTTAACTGAGACGTTTGACAAAGGGACTCGGAGGTGGGCATGCATTTGAACCGCCTCAGTTAATGCCTGGGATCAATCGATGCGGTCATTTTTATTAACCGAGGTGGTCACAATCAAACGTCTCGCAAAATCGATTTACCGAGGCGATCCTAAAATCTATTAACGGAGGCGGGCCTCCAAAAATACCCCCATTTTCGAAGGTGGGCCTCTTATAAGGTCCTCCTCAGTTAATACTCCCAAGGCCCAGAAAAAGCCCATATCCAATCCAACTATCGGGTTTATATATATACTGGTGGGGAGTTAGGGTTCACTCACTTCTCCCTCACTTAGCCGTCTCTCCCTCCCGTCCCTAGCCCGACGCTCCATCCCCTCCCCTCCCTCAGAGCGCCCCCTCCCATCCCCTCTCCTCCCGGCGCCCCTCCCCATCCTGCTCGTACCCCGGAGGTAAACGACAGGCTCCGACGGCACACATAGCAAACCCTAGGCCGGGATGGGCGCGGGAGGCGTGGCGCTCCGGCGGCGGCGCAGGCTCAGCCGCTGCTCTCTTGTCTCCTGCCGCTCCCACGAGCTCGTGCCCCTCGTCGACTCCATCCTTGTCCACGTCATCCTCGACGAGCCCACGTCCTCATAGTCCTCCCCGCCGGCCGCGCTCTTCTCCGACCGAATCTAGGCCGGTGGCGCTCTTCTTCGACCGGATCCAGGCGGCAACGAGCATAGGCGACCGGATCTAGGCCATCACCGCGTGGGGACCGGCTTCCTCCTTCGGCGCGGCACGCGGGGGCTTGGCCCCTCCTCCGGCGTGGCGGTGTGTGGCCTCGCGGCAGATTCGGTGGAGGACATGGCGGTTCTGATGTAGGCGCCTGAGCGGCGAATCTGCGAGCGGATCCAGTGGCGGGGAGGCCGGATCCGTTGGCCAAGAGGCTGGATCCGGCGGCGGTGCTCCTCCTTGTGGCGGATCCGGCGAGCGACGGTGGCGGCAACCCGTGGATGTGCTCGGCGGTCCCGTGGGTGGGCTCGTTGGGCTTGTCCATGGGTTTTCTTTTTTTATTTTTTTATTTGATTTACCGAGGCGGGCGACCAACCGCCTCTGTTAAGACCGGATTAACCGTGACCTTTTCGCGGAGGCGGATGGGATGCTCGCCTCAGTTAATCATTTTTGCCTTTCTCGGTTAAGTTTTCTGTAGTAGTGGCACCCAAAAGTTAAACGTCCCACAAAATCGATTTATGGAGGTGGTCAGAAAATGCCAGTCTCCGAAAATGGATTTACGAAGGCGGATGTAGACAGGGTGGGCACATGGTGGCACTCTCACGTGGGGCGCCGGCTCCACGTGGGGCGCCGGCTCCACCTCGGTGGCACGGCGCGCGGGGTGCCAGCTCGCGGGCCGGTGGTGGTGCGGGTGAGGCGGCCACTACCCTGGCGTGGCAGCATGCACGTGCGGATCTGGCAACGGTGGCAGTGGGCTTGGTGGGCTTGTCGACAAGCTCATCGACGGCATTTTCTTTTTTGTTATTCTATTTTTAGAAGCAGGAATTTGGCTGCCTCTATTAATCCTGATTAACACAGGCATAAACACGCAGGCGGACTGCCTGCCCACCTAAGGAAACTGATTTTGACCGCCTCCATTAGTAGTGTATTTATGTCCGTACGGTATAGCTGCCTTGCTAATACATGTGTTCTCACTTCTCAACGGCCTGTTCCAGGTTTTGTTGTTGTGGTTGGGCAGACATATCACGTATCTCACCTCCATACATTTATCCAGAGGCAGAACTGCTGCAATGTATCTAAAAATCCTGCGCCACAACTGATCGGAGTCACCTGGCAGCAGAGAGCAAACCCGAAAGACCAAAACCCCACTCAAGATGAAATCTCTGAATTGGTTCCCATCAATTCTTTCTCGCCAGGGGGCAAGGGCAAGCACACCGACAGCTCAAAAGGGGCTGCAGATCCAGCCTATGTTGTGATTTGTGATTCCTCACCAAGCCTTCGTGCTATCTAAGGATCATATCATATGTGTGCCCTCTGCATGGATTCCATGCATGTGCAAGAATTGCTTTGTGCACCCATGGTCAGATTTTCAAATGAAATTGAACTGAACTAGCGAGAATTCAACACGGATCTGGATTGTAAACGGATCATTTTCTGAAGTTTGGCCAGACCTCGGAGCAAAAGGACCCCAATCTTTTAGCATAGCAACACGATATAATATATCTCAGAAATTGCTAAATTGACCAAGAAAACAACATTGATACCATAATATCTTAGAAATTGCCAAATTGGAAGAAAAAACATTGATGCCACAAGATCTCAGAAACTGGTCCCCTAAACCTACCAAACATCACTGAATTTTGGGTACCCGACAATTCTCAATCAGAATTCACAAATCCTCACAAAGAAGAAGAGAAGGCTGGAGTTCAATGTGGGAGACTTCGTCTATCTCAAGGTATCTCCGCTACGTGGGACTGTCAGATTCCATGTGAAAGGCAAGCTTGCCCCTAGATTTGTTGGCCCATACAAGATTTGCAAGAGGATTGGAAAGCTCGCCTACAAACTTGAGTTACCTGAGGAATTGGTGAGTGTACATCCCGTATTCCATGTCTCACAGCTGCGCAAGTGTTTGAGAGTGCTCGATGAAGTAGTTCCGACTGATACACTTGACATTCAAGATACACTTGAGTATAAAGAATATCCTATCAGAATTCTGGGCAAAGATACCAAAGAGACCAGAAGCAGGACTATTCCTATGTGCAAGATCCAATGGAGCAATCACACACAGAGAGAAGCAACATGGGAGAAAGAGTCTGACCTCCGGCTACACTATCCTTATCTCTTCGAAGGGTACGCTTTAATCTCGGGGGCGAGATTCTGTTAAGGGGGTAGGACTGTAACAGCCCAGAAATCCACACACCAAAAATACCAACTACAAAATTTTTTGTTAAAAATCTCATGTGATGATGAGTGTAATGTATAGGAACCCAACCTAAGAGTTGCATTAGGTCTAACCCCAACCCAAGTTAACACCTAAGCATGACATATCATTAGTTAATCATGTTCATTTAAATTCTAACAAATAAAGTATTGCATGCATTGCTAAATTCAAAATGTGAGTTGGATTTCCATTTGAGTTATGATATGTTTAATAACTCCAATAAAATAATAAACCATCAAATCAAATCAAAGAATAAAGACTTTTAGTGAAAAACTATTTATATTTTTGTATAACAAAACTACACTTACTTTTGTTATATAAAATGACTAAATAAATTCCTAATATATATATAAGAATGTGGTGGGCCACATATCTAAAACTCTAATGAATTTGGTGCACCAATTTTTGAATTCAAAAACCAAAACCAAATTTGAATTCAAACTAATGGAAGAGGAATGAAAAATAGAAAAAGAAAAAGAAGTGGGCCTCGCAGCCGGCCGCTCGGCCCAAGCTAGCCAGCCCAGCCAGCACCATCGCGACCGCCACCCCCAGCGCGCGCGCGGCCCAGCTTGCGGCCCAGCAACGCCTGCGCGCTCCCCGCCTTCGCTCGCTGCCGCTGCCGCTGGACCCCGCGTGTCAGCCGCACGTCACCCACGCCCGGGCGTCTCCCCGCCTCCGCTTGCAGCCGCTGCCTGCTGGACCCCGCATGTCAGCCCTACTGTGCTTCTTCTCCACGCCCACGCTGATTCTCCCCTCCGACAGAACCCCGACAGCAATGGCAGGGCAGGCCAGGGGGTCACGCCAGGGGCATGGCCTTGCCCCCCCTTGCGCCGCGCCCACGCAACCACGCACGGCCGTCGGATGGGATGCACGTCTCCGATCCCCCTCAGTCTCCAGCCGCCGAACGCCAGGCTCCATGGCCGAGCTCGGCTATAAAAGCCCTAGCCCTGGAGCCCTAGCGCTCGTCCCGTCGCCCCGCCGCCACCTCGGAGGCCGTCCACAACCCACCCAAGCCAAGGGAGAAGAGGGGGAAACGCTGAAGCCGCTGTGGGGGAGGAGACCGCCGGAGCCGAGAGTGACGCCATCGTCTACATCACCGACGTGGTTTGGCACGGCACTGCACGGCTACCGGAGCTTCACGGCCTCGAATTGGCACGGCATCACCATCCATTCTTCCATGCCACCCACGGTGAGCCCCCCTTCTGGTCTCTCTCTGCCGCTGAACCTCACCGTCGGCCATGGCGCTCCACACCTGGAGCGCGTAGGCCAGTGCCTTGTCTCCGGCCACTAGGAACACACGCACCCACGCACACCCCGCGACCATGCCGTGACCACCCCGCGGGAGCCCCCTTGATCACTCGTGCGCATCGCCGTCGTCACCATGTCGCCATGGCCGCTGGAGCCCCTACCGGCCATCGGGAAACCGAAGCCCCGCCTCGAGCTCGGGACGCCCTCGCCGCGTCCACACGAATCCGTAGGAGCCAACACACCCCACCATGACGCTTCACCATGTCCGTAGCGCACCCGCGTGCCTCGCCGTCATCCTCATGATCGCCGTGGCCGCCGGGATGTCTCTACCGGCCACCTAGGAACCCGTAGCCTCGCCGTGAGCCCTGGACACCATCATCGTGCACCCACGAAGCCGTAGAAGCCTCATCTGCCCAGCACCAGCCATTGGAGGGCCTGCGTGCGCGGCCTCGCCACCGGCGAGCACTGTCGAGCCGCCAGCCGCCGTGGCCAACGCACTGGAGGACCTCGACCACCACTTAGACCTCAGGATCATGATCGCCGTGGCCCGGGGAAGCTTTCCCCCTCTCCAATCGGACACCAGCACTGCCACAGAGGCTCACCGGGCGCTCGCTGCCGATGGGAGCACCGCCGTGGAAGAAAATAGGGGAACACCCCCTCGCCGACCACCCGTGCGTAAGCTCGGTGCACGTGAGCCGAGCAAAGGAGAAGAGACGGTGGACTTGGTCCACCATGCGCCCTGCCGTAGGTCCATGAACCATGAGCGCTGGTCCACCGTGAGCCACACGGTGTGAGCCACGCTGTGGACGAAGCCTAATAAGAGCCCACGGCCGTGACGTGGCAGCATCATAGCGTGCCACGTGTCTAGGTCTGCCTGGGCCAGACCGACCCAACCCGAGCCCACCAGAGCCCAGTTTGGACCTAGCCCGCATTGACCATTGACCGGTCAACATTGACCATTGACCTGGCCCCATATGTCAGTGACACAGTGTTGCTGGACCCACACGTCAGATGATGACGTCATGCTAGCGTCGTGATGACGTCACGCGGGACCCACACGATAGGAACCTACACGGCCGTGATGACATCATGCTGACGTCACGCTGACTCAGCTGCTGACGTCAGCAGCCCTGGCCCCACATGTCAGTGACCCAGACCGTTGACCGAAGACCGTTGACTCGCCGTTGACTTTGACCGGACCCACCTGTCAGTGACTCAATAGCGTCTGGCCCCACATGTCGGTGAGGATGACGTTCATGATGTCATGCTGACATCAGCAAGCCACGTGGACCAACCCCAGCATGACACGTGTCAGCCTAGGATTAATTCAGCCTTTTTCCATTTTCAGAAATAGATTTAATCTTTGGAAATTCATAACTAATTCATACGACCTCGGAAAAATACGAAACCAGGACCAAAATTAATCTAAAATTGAGCTCTACGCAATGGACCCATGTTTGAGTGTATTTGGCTCTTTTGAATTTTCATTGCTTCTTTGTGCTATTCTATAGACGTCGCTAACACGACTATAATGCGATCGTTTGCAGACTCGGAGGAGAACCGGACGGACGAGGATCGTGAGTACCGTGAGGAGTACCGAGACGACTACACTGAAGGTGCCACATCCCACCCAATCTCGTAGCACCTATTACGTATGGCTAATATAGAAATGCTAGTGCTTACTTTATTGTCATGATCACATTATGGTAGGACTTGCATGGTAGTGTGTTTTCTTGATGGCCTTTACCTTGACGCAACCTTACCCCTGCTCACCCTGCTGTTAGGCTAGACACACGCTTGCTATTACATTTCATCGCTTATTACTTCTACTACGCTTGCACTACATTGATGCGTGGTGGAAACTGGCGTTATCTGGACCATGGGGAGAGTGCTGCGTGTGTGACTTGGGTGCATGGAGGGTGAGGGTGTGTCGACCAAGTTGGAGTATACGATGAGCCTAGGGCAAGTCTTGCCGTGGGGTGCTACCTGGGCACCCCTGGAATGGATACCTGTGGTGGGTAAATGGTATATGAGGTGGCCCGGGGTGTGAACCTGTAATGGGAGGAGCCTAGGGTGGAGGTGCTGTGGTGGCACGGTAAATGGAAACCCTGATGGAGACATTCTGGCTTTTTCATCCCTAAGGACTTACTTGTACTCAGATTCACCGGGAAGCCTTACGTACCACTCGCCCTAAATGGTGCGGGACGGCCGGACTACTTGGTAGGATATTGCCACTACTGCTTGGTTGATAGCGGACAGTGTGAGGAAGGTACGGGGTGTGGAGGATTTCCCCCACACCCTTTCGAGACTTCATGGAGACCTTGTGGACCCGGCTCATGACTCACAGTTTCAGCCACCCCACACCAGACTTGGGGTGTACCAGGGCTGAATGGTAGAGTGGCATTATCCTAGGCTAGCAAGCCGCCGGAATCAGCCCAGTTGACGACGGTCAGCGAGGAATGCAGATCTTATGGTTATGTAAAACCTCTGCAGAGTGTATGGTTGATCGATCGATACATATGCCGACTCATCGGCAATGGACCTTTCCTGGGTTTCGCTTAAACTAGATAGTGAGATAAGTCCTTCTTTTCTCCCCCTGGGATGAGTGTTCGGACGTAGCCAGGGGCTACGGGCCTTGAGATAGTGCCGAGAGGGAGTTGGCCTGTCGACTGAGCGATGGTATGGCTATGGTATGATGATGGTGTGGGGATGGTGGTTTATCGTTCCTGGCTCTGGAATGGGAATGGGGTGGAATGGGTGTGTGAATGGAGTTAAAACTTGACCAACTATTATTATATACTTGATTTACTAATGCATAGGAAACCCCAGCCTTATAGGTTCCTCTTGATTACATTCACTTTGCATCCAATTTCCATAAAGCAATGCTCATAGGGTTGGGAGTGGCCAGTACAAATCGTACTGATAAATTTTGGCACACAGGTTATGCTGAGGAGTATAGCTCCAAGGAGTTTGACGGTTGAGGGGTTCGTTCCTACGCTCGAGTTTGGCGATCCTATCTTCAAGCTCCTCTGAATGAATGCTACTTTTGATTCCGCCAATGCGGCGATGTAATAATCTATGTACTTCCGCACTATTTGTACTCTGATATTATCGTTGTATGGATGTGATATTCGACTGGAATCTGGGTAATATGATCTACAACGGTCTTATTACACTTCGACTCTGTGGATTTCCCTTCGCGGAAATCGGGGTTGTTTCAGTTGGTATCAGAGCCATACTTGACCATAGGACGAAACCCTTAGAAATGGACGATAGAATAGGACGTGGACAACCCTTCTTTCGGTTATATACCAACCCTGCATTTACTTTTATGCAAGGCTTATCTATTTATTGACCTGCTAACACCTGTTCCTTAAAACATGAAGATGGCAACGAACGTCGAATGGCCGCCTCTAGGACCGCTACCACTAGACCACGCCAAGCTTACCTTCGACCTACGTGAGCTTGGGGGTTTTGCATAGACCCTCTACCGAGTTCTCGTCGTGTTAGGAGTCCCTGACGAGCTTGTCAAGGTCACCTGTACCGGGAAGCCAGCTCAGGAAGGAGGAATTGAGGGACCAGCTGTTACCTCAGCCGAGTTTCCAGCAAGCACTACCTTACCTTCTGTCCCAGCTTTCACCGAGATGACCATAGAGGACACAGTTGAGGAGGTACTGCGAGCTGTCTCACACAAGGCACTTCGTAGAGTGATGAGGGACCACTACGAGCACCTGAAGACGACAGAGTTCTGTCTACTTCCCCAGGCCCTCGACCTCAGCCTTACCCCTAGTGAGCAGAGTTTCACAGCCGGCAGAGTTATCCTTGCAGAGGAGGACAGATGCCTTCGTGTCTCGGCTATCCACCTACTAGAGCAGGATAGGTACGTGACCCAGCTTGAGCAGAAGATACGTTAGGACCGGGCTCTTCTGTGGGAGTGCCAGGAGCAAGACTCGCAGGGAGCACAGGAGCGAGCTAGTCTGCTCGAGGCAGTTGCCAAGCTACAGGATGAGCTCAACCGTCATGAGGAAGTCCACAGAGCCGAGGTCGCTGACTTACAGGACAAAGCAACCGACCTAGGCAACAGGAACTGCTACCTCGACAGCAAGGTTTTGGAGTTGCAAAGGGAGTTGGACGATAAGAAGGCCGAGTTCAACCGCAGAGGAGACAGAGAGAGGTCCAAGGGGATTGATATGCTGAAAATCCAATCGCGGAACAAGACCTTGACCCAGGATCTAGAGGAGTTCAGGAAGAAGGCCGTTCGCAACCAGGGTCACCTGATCGAGGCACTCAGGCAGACCGAGTACCTACAGGACAAGTGTGAGAGGACTTGGTAGGCTTGGTAGAAGTTTGACAAGAAGCGCCTCAGGGAGATGAAGGGTATGTGGGATCAGCTACGCAAGGAGATTCGCAGCAAGACGAAGCTGAGGATAGAGGAGTTTGAGTTAGCACCGACTCGCCTCAACCTAGACGCCTGCCCTACCCTACCTAGAGCCAAGCCTACTGAGGAGCTCACTGAGGCCTTGAAGTATGTGTTCCGACTTCACAAGTCTGACGAGGAGATCGAGATCGAGAACAATCGTATCCTAGCTGTGGTGTACAAGTTAGAGTAGATGACCCTACGTGGTCATGAGATATGTCAGTAGCTTCCATGAGTTGTACCCCATGATGTACCCCTTATGAGATGTATTATGAGACGCTATGCATAGTACGATTCTCGCACATCTTCAAGTGTAGCTACTGGAGATGATGCTATGTAATAAAACCCATGTAATGAATGATTTGGATCTTATTGCATCTTATGGATCTTATTGCTTCTTTGTAATGAGTGTTGGATAGTATAAATGATTTTCTTTAAATCGTCGAAATCATGTAATCATAATTGAATTATAAGCACTTATGGCATAAGCACTAAAATTCTTATGATCCGTGTTGCAGATGTCGAACCGCCGATCTGCTCGCCTAATAAACCGTGGACGTGCGCCCATCCCCGAACCAGCCAAACCCAACGGGGGCCATGGTGGCAACAACCGTAGCCGTGGCTGTGGCCGTGGATGCGGAGGGGTAGCCTTCAACCTAGAGAATACCCCGCCGCCTGTTGAGGAGAACATTCCGCCACCACCACCACCAAACCTGGCAGAAGTGATGGCGCAGCAGACCCAGCTTCTTACAACTCTTGTTGAAGGAGCAAACCGTCGCCAGGGAGGTCAGCAAAATGACTTTCAAAGGAAGCTGGAAGGATTTGTAAGGCCACCCACCTATGATGGCACCGACCCTGACCCGCTTGTAGCCGATGACTGGCTCAAGGAAATGGAGAAGAAGCTTGACCTCACTACTTTCACCGACGATGAGTGTGTTGGAGCTGCCGCACACCAGCTCACAGGTGCAGCACGCACTTGGTGGGATAGTTTCAGTGACTCCCGTGAAGACCCTGCCAATATCTCGTGGGATGAGTTTGCTGAAGCATTCATTGAGTATCACATTCCCAAGGGTATCATGGAGGCCAAAGCCGAGGAGTTCCGCAACATCAAGATGGGAAAGGACAAGGTGACTGAGTACACTACTCGTTTCACCAACCTTCTACGCTATGCACCTCCCTATGTTGTGAACTCTGAGAAGGAGAAGCTATACTATTACCGCAAGGGACTTAACCCGCACATCAAGCTGAAGTTTGGCGGTATTGAGAGTAACACACTGCGTGCTCTGGTGGACCGCTGCATCTAGATTGAGAAGGACCATGCTAAAGCTGGAGAAGAGTACATGGAGAGGAAGCATAAGCCTGAGGAGTCTTTCCGTGGCCGTGATCGCAAGAGGTTCCGCAGAGATGCACCATCCAGGGAACGCTCTCGCCACAACAGGGATGATAACCCTGGATCGAGTAGGGGAAGTGGAGGCTACACCACCAAATATTCCCGCCCTGCTTAGGATCGTTACACTCAGGACCGTTATGCTCAGGACCGCAACACTCAGGATCGTATCAACCGTTCCCGCTCTGTGAATGAACGCCCAGCACAGAACCGCTCCGCACCAGGCACTGGAAACTGGAAGGCACCCGCGCCAACCCCTACAGGCGGTGCGCCTTTCACCTGCTTTGCTTGTGGCCAACCAGGTCACAAAGCTGCTGAATGCCCTCAGAACTCAGCTGCTCAGAAGTCTTAGTTCAAGGGATCTGCTACTCGTGGACGTCTCAACCATCTGGACACTGAGAAAGCACAGACTGCTCCTGACGTTGTGTACGGTATGTCTTTAGTTAATGGCAATACTGCATCTGTTCTATTTGATTCTGGAGCAACTTGTTCATACATATCATCCAAGTTTGCACGAGAGCATGACCTGCCTATAACCCCATGTGAAAAGCCTATCATCACTAGCTCACCTTTAGGAGACCTAAAATGCACCCACATCTGTAAGGGAGTGAGTCTTACCATTGAGCGTCTTATCTTTAAAGCCGATCTAACCCTGTTACCTTCCACTAACCTAGATGTCATCTTAGGCATGGACTGGTTAACCATTCACCGAGGTATCATATCATGTTCACCTAGATACGTCCAAGTGACCCACCCATTGGGCCAAGTCATTAGATGTGAACCCTAGTTTGGAAAGTCCACCTCTATCCTATGTGCCCTTAAAGCAAGTTCAGAATCACAAAAAGAGGAAAAGACAGTTCATGATGTGCCTGTGGTTAGAGACTATCCCGATGTATTCCTTGAAGAATTACCGGGTATGCCACCAGACCGTGATGTAGAGTTTATCATTGATCTTTTGCCGGGAACAGGACCCATTGCCAAGAGGCCCTATCGCATGTCAGTTGATGAACTGGCCGAGCTCAAGAAGCAGCTTGATGAGCTCATCTTGAAGGGATATATCAGACCCAGTGCTTCACCCTGGGGATCCCCTATTCTATTTGTTAGAAAGAAGGATGGCTCAATGAGAATGTGCATTGATTACCAGAACTTGAACGCAGTCACCATCAAGAACAAGTACCCCCTGCCAAGGATTGATGATTTGCTTGATCAGCTCAGAGGTGCCAAGTATTTCTCCAAGATTGATCTCAGATCTGGATATCATCAGATGAAGATTCGAGAGAGTGACATACCGAAGACAGCCTTCGTGACTAGGTATGGACAGTTTGAGTTCACTGTGGTATCCTTCGGACTCACGAATGCACCCGCATACTTCATGAACATGATGAATAAGGTTTTCATGGATGATCTAGATAAGTTTGTGGTGGTATTCATTATGACATTCTTGTCTATTCATCCACCGCTGAAGAGCATGAACATCACCTGAGAACTGTACTTGAGAAACTAGCCCAACATCAGCTTTACGCAAAGTTCAGCAAATGTGAGTTTTGGTTACAGGAAGTTGCCTTCCTAGGCCATGTACTATCAGCTGAACGTGTTACAGTTGACCTGGCTAAGATTGAGGCTATGAAAGAATGGGAACAACCCCGTAATGTGTCAGAAGTCAGAAGTTTCTTGGGATTGGCTGGATATTACCGCTGATTCATCGAAAACTTCTCCAAGATAGCCCGTCCGATGACCAACCTTCTGAAAAAGACTAAGGAGTTTGAATGGACACTCGAGTGCGAACAAAGCTTCTAGGAATTGAAATAGAAGCTTACCACAACCCCTATGCTAGCATTGCCTGATATCAGCAAAGATTTCGTGGTCTATTGTGATGCATCCCGTCAAGGACTTGGTTGTGTACTGATGCAAGATGGGAGAGTGATAGCTTATGCTTCTCGACAGTTGAAAGAACATGAGAACCGTTACCCTACTCATGATCTTGAGTTAGCAGCAGTTGTGCATGCTTAGAAGATTTGGAGGCACTACTTGATAGGAAACAAGTGCGATATCTACACCGATCACAAGAGCCTAAAGTACTTTTTCACTCAAGAAGATCTGAATATGAGGCAACGCCGATGTCTAGAGTTGATCAAGGACTATGATTTGGAAATTCACTATCATCTGGGGAAAGCTAACGTAGTCGCAGATGCCCTCAGCCGTAAGAGTTACTGTCACACTTTGATCACTGGATCTGTACCACCTGAGCTCAAGGAAGAGATTGATGACTTCCAACTTGAGATACTACCGCATGGCTTATTGAATGAGCTCTGCATATAGTATGATCTCACAGATCGCATCTGTCAAGCTCAGAAAAATTGTGAAGAGATCAAATATCTTCGTGGTCTGATGAAACTAGGCTACAAGACCAACCACCATGAGGATGAACAAGGGACCATCTGGTTCAAGGATAGAATCTATGTACCTTCTGATCTAGCCCTACGAGAGGAAATTCTGTCAGAAGCCCATGATTCTAAGTATTGTATACACCCTGGGAATTCAAAGATGTATCAAGACTTTTGGTGGAAAGGCATGAAAACGGACATTGTAGGACATGTGGCACGATGTGACACCTGTAATAGAGTTAAGGCTGAACATCAAAGGCCTGCAGGATTGCTGAAGCCTCTTGACGTTCCCGAGTGGAAATGGGAGAGCATATCCATGGATTTTATAGTTGGTTTGCCCCGTTCACAGAAAGGCAATGATTCTATCTGGGTGATTGTTGATTGTTTGACCAAGATTGCTCACTTTGTACCAGTAAAGACCAAGACCAATGCAGAAAAATTAGCGGATCTATATATTGAGCATATTCTCAGGCTGCATGGAGCACCCTCTAGTATTATATCTGATCGTGGTCCTCAGTTTGTGTCCCGATTCTGGGAAGCTCTGCACAAGTCTATTGGAACTAAACTTGATTTCAGTACCACTTACCACCCGCAGACAGATGGACAGACAGAACGAGTAAATCAGATCTTAGAAGACATGCTTCGCGCTAGTGTGCTGAATTATGGATCTGATTGGGAGAAATGCTTACCCTATGCAGAGTTCTCTTACAACAACAGCTACCAAGCTAGTATCAAGATGTCGCCGTTTGAAGCTCTGTATGGCAGACCTTGTAAGACACCTTTGATGTGGTCCCAACCGGGAGAAAGATCGTTCTTTGATTCCGCTAAGATTCAAGATGCAGAAGAAGGAGTTGCTCAAGTGAAGGAGAATTTGAGAATTGCTCAAAGTCGATACAAGAGCTATGCTGACAAAAGAAGAAGAGAACTGGAGTTCAATGTGGGAGACTTCGTCTATCTCAAGGTATCTCCGCTACGTGGGACTGTCAGATTCCATGTGAAATGCAAGCTTGCCCCTAGATTTGTTGGCCCATACAAGATTTGTAAGAGGATTGGAAAGCTTGCCTACAAACTTGAGTTACCTGAGGAATTGGCGAGTGTACATCCCGTATTCCATGTCTCACAGCTGCGCAAGTGTTTGAGAGTGCCCGATGAAGTAGTTCCGACTGATACACTTGACATTCAAGATACACTTGAGTATAAAGAATATCCTATCAGAATTCTGGGCAAAGATACCAAAGAGACCAGAAGCAGGACTATTCCTATGTGCAAGATCCAATGGAGCAATCACACACAGAGAGAAGCAACATGGGAGAAAGAGTCTAATCTCCGGCTACACTATCCTTATCTCTTCGAAGGGTACGCTACGCTTTAATCTCGGGGGCGAGATTCTGTTAAGGGGGTAGGACTGTAACAACCCAGAAATCCACACACCAAAAATACCAACTATAATTTTTTTGTTAAAAATCCCATGTGATGATGAGTGTAATGTATAGGAACCCAACCTAAGAGTTGCATTAGGTCTAACCCCAACCCAAGTTAACACCTAAGCATGGCATATCATTAGTTAATCATGTTCATTTAAATTCTAACAAATAAAGTATTGCATGCATTGCTAAATTCAAAATGTGAGTTGGATTTCCATTTGAGTTATGATATGCTTAATAACTCCAATAAAATAATAAACCATCAAATCAAATCAAAGAATAAAGACTTTTAGTGAAAAACTATTTATATTTTTGTATAACAAAACTACACTTACTTTTGTTATACAAAATGACTAAATAAATTCCTAATATATATATATAAGAATGTGGTGGGCCACATATCTAAAACTCTAATGAATTTGGTGCACCAATTTTTGAATTCAAAAACCAAAACCAAATTTGAATTCAAACTAATGGAAGAGGAATGAAAAATAGAAAAAGGAAAAGAAGAAGTGGGCCTCGCAGCCAGCCCAGCCAGCACCATCGCGACCACCACCCCCAGCGTGCGCGCGGCCCAGCTTGCGGCCCAGCAACGCCCGTGCGCTCCCCGCCTTCGCTCGCTGCCGCTGCCGCTGGACCCCGCGTGTCAGCCGCACGTCGCCCACACCCGCGCGTCTCCCCGCCTCCGCTTGCAGCCGCTGCCTGCTGGACCCCACATGTCAGCCCTACTGTGCTTCTTCTCCACGCCCACGCTGATTCTCCCCTCCGACAGAACCCCGACAGCAATGGCAGGGCGGGCCAGGGGGTCACGCCAGGGGCATGGCCTTGCCCCCCCTTGCGCTGCGCCCATGCAACCACGCATGGCCGTCGGATGGGATGCACGTCTCCGATCCCCCTCAATATCCAGCCACCGAACGCCAGGTTCCATGGCCGAGCTCGGCTATAAAAGCCCTAGCCCTAGAGCCCTAGCGCTTGTCCCGTCGCCCCGCCGCCACCTCGTAGGCCGTCCACAACCCACCCAAGCCAAGGGAGAAGAGGGGGAAACACCGAAGCCGCTGTGGGGGAGGAGACCGCTGGAGCCGAGAGTGACGCCGTCGTCTACATCACCGACGCAGTTCGGCACGGCACTGCACAGCTACCGGAGCTTCACGACCTCGAATCAACACGGCATCACCATCCATTCTTCCACGCCACCCACGGTGAGCCCCCCCTTCCGGTCTCTCTCTGTCGCCGAACCTCACCGTCGGCCATGGCGCTCCACACTTGGAGCGCGTAGGCCAGTGCCTTGTCTCCGGCCACTAGGAACACATGCACCCACGCACACCCCGCGACCATGCCATGACCACCCCCGCGGGAGCCCCCTTGATCACCCGTGCGCATCGCCGTCGTCACCATGTCGCCATGGCCGCTGGAGCCCCTACCGGCCACCGGGAAACCGAAGCCCCGCCTCGAGCTCGGGACGCCCTCGCCGCATCCACATGAATCCATAGGAGCCAACACACCCCACCATGACGCTTCACCGTGGCCGTAGCGCACCCACGTGCCTCGCCGTTGTCCTTATGATCGCCGTGGCCACCGGGATGTCTCTACCGGCCACCTGGGAACCCGTAGCCTCGCCGTGAGCCCTGGACGCCATCATCGTGCACCCACGAAGCCGTAGAAGCCTCATCTGCCCAGCACCAGCCATTGGAGGGCATGCGTGCGCGGCCTCGCCACCGGCGAGCACTGCCGAGCCGCCAGCCACCGTGGCCAACGCACTGGAGGACCTCGACCACTACTTAGACCTTAGGATCATGATCGCCGTGGCCCGGGGAAGCTTTCCCCCTCTCCAATCGGACACCAGCACTGCCACGGAGGCTCACCGGGCGCTCGCCGCCGACGAGAGCACCGTCGTGGAAGAAAATAGGGGAACACCCCCTCACCGACCACCCATGCGTAAGCTCGGTGCACATGAGCCAAGCGAAGGAGAAGAGACGGTGGACTTGGTCCACCATGCGCCCTACCGTAGGTCCATGAACCATGAGCGCTGGTCCACCGTGAGCCACACGGTGTGAGCCACGCTGTGGACGAAGCCCAATAAGAGCCCACGGCCGTGACGTGGTAGCATCATAGCGTGCCACGTGTCCGGGTCAGCCCGGCCCAGACCGGCCCAACCCGAGCCCACCAGAGCCCAGTTCGGACCCAGCCCGTATTGATCGTTGACCGGTCAACATTGACCATTGACCTGGCCCCACATGTCAGCGACACAGTGTTGCTGGACCCACACGTCAGATGATGACGTCATGCTGGCGTCGTGATGACGTCACGCGGGACCCACACGACAGGAACCTACACGGCCGTGATGACGTCATGCTGACGTCACGCTGACATCAGCTGCTGACGTCAGCAGCCCTGGCCCCACACGTCAGTGACCCAGACCGTTGACCGAAGACCGTTGACCGTTGACTCGCCGTTGACTTTGACCGGACCCACCTGTCAGTGACTGAATAGCCTCTGGCCCCACCTGTCGGTGAGGATGACGTTCATGATGTCATGCTGACGTCAGCAAGCCACGTGGACCAACCCCAGCATGACACGTGTCAGCCTAGGATTAATTCAGCCTTTTTCCATTTTCAGAAATAGATTTAATCTTTGGAAATTCATAACTAATTCATACGACCTCGGAAAAATACGAAACCAGGACCAAAATTTATCTAAAATCGAGCTCTACGGACCCATGTTTGAGTGCATTTGGCTCTTTTGAATTTTCATTGCTTCTTTGTGCTATTCTATAGACGTCGCTAACGCGACTATAATGCGATCGTTTGCAGACTCGGAGGAGAACCGGACGGACGAGGATCATGAGTACCGTGAGAAGTACGGAGACGACTACACTGAAGGTGCCACATCCCACCCAATCTCGTAGCACCTATTACACATGGCTAATATAGAAATGCTAGTGCTTACTTTATTGTCATGATCACATTATGGTAGGACTTGCATGGTAGTGTGTTTTCTTGATGGCCTTTACCTTGACGCAACCTTACCCCTGCTCACCCTGCTGTTAGGCTAGACACACACTTGCTATTACTTTTCATCACTTATTACTTCTACTATGCTTGCACTACATTGATGCATGGTGGAAACTGGCGTTATCTGGACCATGGGGAGAGTGCTGCGTGTGTGACTTGGGTGCGTGGATGGTGAGGGTGTGTCGACCAAGTTGGAGTATACGATGAGCCTGGGGCAAGTCTTGCCATGGGGTGCTACCTGGGCACCCCTGGAATGGATACCTGTGGTGGGTAAATGGTATATGAGGTGGCCTGGGGTGTGAACCTGTAATGGGAGGAGCCCAGGATGGAGGTGCTGTGGTGGCACGGTAAATGGAAACCCTGATGGAGACATTCTGGCTTGGTCATCTCTAAGGACTCACTTGTACTCAGATTCACCGGGAAGCCTTACGTACCACTCGCCCTATATGGTGCGGGACGGCCGGACTACTTGGTAGGATATTGCCACTACTGCTTGGTTGATAGCGGACAGTGTGAGGAAGGTACGGGGTGCGGAGGATTTCCCCCACACCCTTTCGAGACTTCATGGAGACTTTGTGGACCCGGCTCATGACTCACAGTTTCTGCCACCCCAGACCAGACTTGGGGTGTACCAGGGCTGAATGGTAGAGTGGCATTATCCTAGGCTAGCAAGCAGCCGGAATCAGCCCAGTTGACGATGGTCAGCGAGGAAGGCAGATCTTGTGGTTATGTAAAACCTTTGCAGAGTGTATGGTTGATCGATCGATACATATGCCGACTCATCGGCAATGGACCTTTCCTGGGTTTCGCTTAAACTAGATAGTGAGACGAGTCCTTCTTTTCTCCCCCTGGGATGAGTGTTCGGACGTAGCCAGGGGCTACGGGCCTTGAGACAGTGCCGAGAGGGAGTTGGCCTGTCGACTGAGCGATGGTATGGCTGTGGTATGATGATGGTGTGGGGATGGTGGTTTATCGTTCCTGGCTCTGGAATGGGAATGGGGTGGAATGGGTGTGTGAATGGAGTTAAAACTTGACCAACTATTATTATATACTTGATTTACTAATGCATAGGAAACCCCAACCTTATAGGTTCCTCTTGATTACATCCACTTTGCATCCAATTTCCACAAAGCAATGCTCATAGGGTTGGGAGTGGCCAGTACAAATCGTACTGATAAATTTTGGCACACAGGTTCTGCTGAGGAGTATAGCTCCGAGGAGTTTGACGGTTGAAGGGTTCGTTCCTACGCTCGAGTTTGGCGATCCTATCTTCAAGCTGTTCTGAATGAATGCTACTTTTGATTCCGCCAATGCGGCGATGTAATAATCTGTGTACTTCCGCACTATTTGTACTATGATATTATCGTTGTATGGATGTGATATTCGACTGGAATCTGGGTAATATGATCTACAGTGGTCTTATTACACTTCGACTCTGTGGATTTCCCTTCATGAAAATCGGGGTTGTTTCAATTTCCTTGCAGAAGAGGAACATAAGAGTTACAGTTCTAAGATGATTAGTGCTATGACATCGGGCATAATAGTCGCTTACTACAGGAAAAAAGTGGAGGTGTTGGTCTATGACTTAACTTAAGAGAGGTGGGAGTAGAGAGCCCGTTTGAGAGTGGCAAATGAATCCAGGGACAAGGCCCCCTCCATTTTCCCTCTCTCCCCCTTTTATATAGGAGGTGGGAGGGGAGGTTCTCGTTATTTCCCCTGATGGAGCTTGAATTTACAAAAGAGTCTCTATGGGCAACAAATGGGCCCGAATCATTGTCTCATAACCCTCTAGTCTATATAATTTGGCCCTGTTGACATTTCTTAGCGTTGCTACTAAGAACAGAGTTTAAAACCTAACCCGTAGCAACAACTCTAGAAATGCTTATTGGTATTTATTAACGTGTCACTTGGTTGAAGTACTTAGCCACCTATTATAAACCTATATCTCCTAACTTTACTAGGTTGTCATCCCTAGTGATGATGCCAGAGATATGTGTTGGTACTACATAGTATTACTACTAGAATAACACTAAGCAGTTCTTTATTAATTATGTGATTAGAGAGAATATATATAAATTTATGAATGAAAAGTATACACAGGGCACAGATAATATACCATTGTAGCATTTTACCCGAGAGTATTCCAGGTATCGTTATTTATATTTTTACCACTGGGAAGGTCTAACATGGACAAGTATTGCTAACTCATACTATCGAAGGAGAAGTAAACCATAGCCAATACTCTACTCACAACAGGGGTAAGTCATAGGATAAGAGATATATAAATGATAAGTAATGATAATGATAAATCACTCAGAGCACTCCTTCCATGGTATTAGCATGGTCAGGTAGAATATTAGAGGAATAATTCCTAAGTCATCCTTAATTACAAGTCAAAGCATACATTTGATTAGTGTAATTACACCTAGTAATCATGGATAAGATCATTGTCATATCTACACAGAAGGGATATTACTAAGGTAGATTAAGGACATAGCTTGCACTACCTTCGTAATCAGACCCTAAGTGCGCCTATATTCGGGGAGTGGACTACAAAGGACTCAATGGGAGTGTCACATCTGTGATCTACCACATGACCCAGAATATAGGGTGTATCCGCAGGTAAACAACGTATAAGCACCACGCTTACATAATGTCGACCACCCACCCATGGTACCTTGAAGTGAGCGCTATACGAACTTATGCATAAACATAATGATAAACTAGCTATACTAAGCATAAAATCAAAGTAGATGATGAACGTTATAATGAATAACATGAATAAGATGAATACTGATATTGTCATAACAATTGTAACTAGCATATAAAAATAATGGAGAAACAAAATAGAGAGGAGTACAAAGTTTAAACCAAACCACACTCTTGACAAGATCAGGAATCCAAGCGACATCCTACTTGCCTCCCTCTAGATATATCCTAACTAGCTATGCTCTAGAATATGGAGGAGGAGCTCTTAGGAGATTAGGGTTTCTGTCTTCTCAAATGACTCGATGACTTGGGTTATGCCTGGGGGAGAGGTAGGGGCTGGATTATATAGCCCTGAGGGTCTAACGTGAGCCCTTGGATCAAACTGACTTAAGCAACGGCCTAGATGCATCCTCAAAGGCGGTGGGAGACCGACATACGAAGCTAGCTTATAGGTGGGGCCCATAGGGACCGGGCGGCCCCACATGTCATCCCCTTGATCTTTGCTTCGGTGACGTGGCTTATGGACTCTTCTAGAGTCTTCCCACATAGGTATCATGGCGGAACTCTGTATTTTCCTTTGACAATTAGGTCATCCTTGGCAGTTTTCTGATTAAATCTTGCTGTAAATACAGATTCACCAAAACTTGTAGAATTTATTAGTTTAAACCCCTGAACCTTTGTTGGTGATTATATTTATGCCCTTATGCATGTTTAATTAATGGTTTATATTGGTTGTTAACTACCATCAACAACTCCCCCAAGCTTACCTTTTGCTAGTCCCTTAGCAAAACTAAACTTAGCAAATGGATCTAGAGTTTAAGGATTTTGAAAATATTGAAGCAACTCCTCAAAAGTACACATGCGTTCAAACAAGAACTCTCCTCTAGATTTGAATAAACCAATCTGACTTTCAAACTTACCTATATTACCTTCAACCATGGGGCTTGTAGCCTTCACTTTGGTCTTGAGTAATTGAAAGACAGAACAATCAAGTCAAGCACTATGTCTCAAGTTCTTTTCTCAACCATTATTCCAGAGTTTTTATAGATTTTCAAAATAAAACTCAGAGCTTCCATTGTATGACTCTCTCATGTCTCTCAATAATTGTGGTATTTGTGGATCTTACCAAGGCAATAGTGATGCTATGCCTTTCTCTTCCTACATCTAAGGCTTATGTGGAGCTCATAGAAGTGGAAAATGCATAAATGAGCATACTTGCAATACATATATTGTAAAGTCAAACCTCGGATCCAAAGAGAGTTGAGTCATATAATCAAATCAAGATGTGCATGTGTATTGATGTATATGGTGGCTAACCTAATTCTACTATGCTCCTTAAAAATATATCTCTCTTTTGAAACTTGAAAAATACTTTGCAAGAAAACAGGGGCTATCTTATTCATCTCTTTTTTTCAGGCGGGCATCTGAGTACCCATTGTTTTAATAATTTGGACAATTGTCCATTTTTCTCATCTTTTTTATGAATAACTTTTGCATAGCCAGATGCTTCTTTTCTGCAAAAAAAACTTTTGAGAGATAGCAATAAGAACTTAGAGTATTTAATTGGTGGATATCCTATAGGACATATTTTTGGTGTTCACTCTCAGTGTAGGAGTTAAACATTTTTGGGTGGATCTAGATGGAATAGCATGTTGTTACACCTACCCCCAGTGTAGGAGTAGTGCATATTTGAGTGGTGTATACATGATCTTGATTTTAAGAGTATGACAAACCTCTCATAAGGCATCAACAAAGCTTGATTAAACTCAATGTAAAACAAGCAACATATATGAGTGGAAGTTTTTTCTAATCTAAATATCATATATGGCTATGGTAGGGATTCAAGCTTTGTCATACAGGAGCTCATCATGTAGGATTTTTATATTTTCCAAAAGAGAAATCTCTAGAACTTTAGTATCACTAGGAACAAGATAAACAACAATTCAGACCTTCTCATATCATATCCGCCAATTACCTACCCATGAGTTTCAAGTTCAGAGTAAAATTTTATATCAAAACAGTCCTATCCAAAACTCAGGACAATTCAAGACTGAAAACTAGATACTTGAAA
Organism: Miscanthus lutarioriparius; assembly: GCA_904845875.1. Taxonomy (NCBI): domain Eukaryota; kingdom Viridiplantae; phylum Streptophyta; class Magnoliopsida; order Poales; family Poaceae; genus Miscanthus; species Miscanthus lutarioriparius. Next base: position 54,290,462 of record CAJGYO010000010.1, read on the forward strand.
GGAATTATGACAAAGCAACTATTTATCATTTCCATTGCAAGAGATTATCCTCATAACTCATTTATTTAACTCCTAAAAACAGAAAACTAGACACACACTTTTTATTTTGTTTTCATAATTTAAAATCACAACTTATTATATATATATAGCTAAGATAAATTTTTATTTTGTTTTTGTTTGTTATGCATATTTTTATGACTTTAGCAAATATATAGAAAACTCAAAGATAGTAAAATCGAAAAGGGAAAGAAATACTTAGCTCGATACATGGGGGATGCTCCTCTCCCAAGCTGGATGTTGTCGTGGTCTTTCTTAAAATCTCTCTCATCCTTCCAGAAGTTGTTTTCCTCGTGCAGTGGGTGTAGCAATAGTTCAAGAAAATGTTCTTCGAATGGCTTTACTCTTGATAATCCTACAAAATACTCCAACAAGAACACCAAAGCTCGTGGCACAGATTAAGATAAGGGGTTAGTGGTTAGCCATTCAGAGATTTGTTATCCTCGGAGGTTTAGATAGAATTCCTAAAGTTCTAACAGGATGTCTATTTAATATTTTTGGATTTTCTTATTTATGAAACGCAGAAAGAAAATATGTATGCATGATATATATTATTTTTGTGCCACCACAGAGAATATTCCTACGGGCTTTTACACACCATAGATTTATTCACATGGGGCTTAGAATTTTTAATGCAATAATGTAATGCAATAATAGAACTTTTTATTTTCCTTTTATAAATGCAATGCTAGTGTAGAAAAGTAAATATGCTAAAGTGAAAAATAATTCATGCATTGCTAAGAAGTAAATATGGATAACTATCGATGTTACCTCATGGCTAGGGTTCAGATTTTAAGTCCTCCAGACAAGACTTGGCAGGAAAAGAGTCCTTTATTCTTCGGGTGCATCAGTTGGTCCCAGGGATGGAGACCCTAATGGTTGCACCTCTTGTGACACTGGAGACGATGTGACCTTCTCTTTCCATATCTACTTGGTTTGTGAACTTGACTTTGGCAGAGCGGGTTCATCTTTCACAACTTCTTCAGGTTCCTCATCTTCCTCCCAACTTTTCTTTGAAGATTGATTCTTTTGGTTTTGGGATGATCGACATCTCCTCTTGGAACGGGACTTCTTTGGCTATTCATAAGTGGTATAACTATTGAAACAACAATGTACCTTTCTCCGGGGAATTAGAAGTGGACTTATCCAGATCCGATGTAGATGATCGCATTGGTAGTGTTGAGGAACGATCTTCCAAGAATGATGGGTGTATCATCTTCTTCTTCACCCTTGTCCAGGACCATAAAGTCGGCAGGGGCATAGTGATCATGTATTCTTACCATAATATCTTTTGCTATCCCCTCCGAAAATCGGATTGATTGGTCTGCCATCTGCAATTGCATATATGTAGGGAACAAAGGTTCATCACCAAATAAATATTCATACGTTACATTGGACATTATGTTGACCCCCGATCCAATGTTGCAGAAGGTCTTGTGGAAGATTCTTTGTCCAATGGTACACTCGATCGTTGGCACACCTAGATCATCCTTCTTAGCAAGGAATTGTGAGGCGAGGAGGTGGTCGTACTCTAATCAAAGTGTGTTAATCATGTTGACTGTTTCTTCATGTGGTTGCTTGGCTTTGTTCTTCCTTCTTCTCCTATTTTTCTTCTTCTTGGTCACTGTTGTCTCTTTGGGTAGGTTCAAAGTCTGCGGATGTCTGGGAGAATGCAGGATACGATTCTTGAAAGAAAACTTCTCCTTTCTATCCTTAATCATGAAGCAGATCTTGGTACTGTTTGCGTAGATGATGGCTTTAGCGGTGCTTAGGAAAGGTTGGCCCAAAATAATGGGTGCCCTTACATCTCCACCAGTTTCCAAAACCACAAAGTCTACGGGAACATATGATTGTCCCACTCGAATGATGGCATCTTCAAGAATTCCCTTGGGGTAACAGAGTGACTGATTTGCAAGCTAGAAATGCATATTTGTGTACAACAAAGCATCTCCATTAATTCGATCATAGATTACCTTAGGCATGATGTTGACACTTGCTCCGAAGTCATAGACAGCTTCTTGGAAAATGTGCGGTCCAATGGCGATGGGGATGACAGCTCTCCCTGGATCGCTCTTCTTCTCAAGCAAGGTATAATCTATCCACCTTCCCGTTGATGGCTCCATGTAGTAGTAAGATCCATTGTGAATATCGACAAGATTTCCAGTTTCTAGATCTTCTGGTTGCCTCAGAATCTTACCTTTGTCGGACGGAGGAACAGCAATCGCCAGCTGAGCTATTTGTGATTCTATTATTTTATTAAAGCTATGCTGGTTCTTAATGATAGAAACAAAGCTATCCATTCTATTATTTATATTTTCTAGAATTTTATCATTGGAAGCTACCTTTCTAGATAATCCCTCCATAAGTTTGGATTGGCCAGCGATTAGTTCTCTCAAGGGTGTTTGATTGAAATTATTACCTTGATAGTTACCTTGATAATTACCTTGGTAGGTCAGCCTTTGTGGCTGGTTCCATCCTTGATTCTGCTGAGGATGAAAGTAGTAGTTGTTGTTGACCAAATTCACGTCCCCATGGGTCTCATGGCAGCTATTCCCTGAATGCCTAGTGTTTCCACATACTTCACATGTTATGCGAGAATCATGAATGCGCATGACTTCTTGCTTCTCATTGGCTCGATCTTCAAGCTTCTTCATCAGCAGGTCCATCTTGGCAGACAACATGTCTACTTTCTTGAGTTGATGTATACCTCCACCTCTTTTGTAGGTTTGAGCACATTCTTCATTCCAACCTTGATTGGAGGCCATCTTCTCCATAAGAGCTGTTGCATCTAGTATGGTGAGTGATAGGAATGCACCTCCAGCAGCAGCATCCATAGTCTCATGGGTAGGGTTGGTCAACCCGCGGTAGAAAGTCTGCATAAGTAGCAAATTCTCCATCCCATGATGAGGACATTCCGCAATGTAATCTTGAAAGCGTTTCCATGCCTCAGGGATAGATTCATCATGTTATTGCTGAAAGCTTGAGATTTTCCCACGTAGGGCATTGGTCTTGCCTGTGGGAAATAACTTTGCTAGAAAGGCGATGGAGCAGTTATCCCATGTAGTATTTCTGTCTGTTGGCGTAGAACCACTGCTTTGCCTTCCCCAAGAGTGAGAATGGGAAGAGGCAAAGTAATATGGCATCCTGGGTTACTCCTTTGATGGTAAAAGTGCTACAAATCTCCAGGAAGTGTTGGAGATGTGCACTCACATCTTCATGTGCCTTTCCACAAAACTAATTTGCTTGCACCATATTGATGAGAGCTGGCTTGAGCTCAAATCCATTGTCTCTAACATTGACTATTGGTCCAGTACGGATGTTGGCTGTAGTTGGAGCAGAGAATTCACGAAGAGTCCTGTTAGCCATAGCTTCAAATTCTGGTGTTAAGCTTCACCTTATATGGTTATCCTCCGATTTCAAAGCTGAGACTTTCTTGAGCTTAGCTCTGGTTCTCCTGATTAATGCTTCTAGATCTTCAACGTAGTTTGTCAGAAGGTCAAAACCGGTCATATATTACCCTGCATAAGATACACAAGTAGACAAAACAAGGGTAATCCTGTTTGAGCAGAGGTCAATGGTTTTCCTCGATCACATCAATAAGTATAAGTTTGTCAATACGTCCTTTGCCTAGTTACCTTCCTTGACAATGGCGCCAAAAATGCTTGTTGGTATTTCTTAGCGTTGCTACTAAGAACAGAGTTTAAAACCTAACCCCTAGCAATAACTCTAGAAATGCTTAATGGTATTTATTAACATGTCACTTGGTTGAAGTACTTAGCCACCTATTATAAACCTATATCTCCTAACTTTACTAGGTTATCATCCCTAGTGATGATGCCAGAGATATGTGTTGGTACTACATAGTATTACTACTAGAATAACACTAAGCAGTTCTTTATTAATTATGTGATTAGAGAGAATATATATAAATCTATGAATGAAAAGTATCCGTAAGCGCACAGATAATATACCATTGTAGCATTTTACCAGAGAGTATTCCAGGTATCATTATTTATATTTTTACCACTAGGAAGGTCTAGCATGGACATGTATTGATAACTTATACTAATAAAGGAGAAGTAAACCATAGTTAATACTCTACTCACAACAGGGGTAAGTCATAGGATAAGAGATATATAAATGATAAGTAACGATAATGATAAATCACTCATAGCACTCCTTTCTATGGCATTAGCATGGTCAGGTAGAATATTAGAGGAATAATTCCTAAGTCATCCTTAATTACAAGTCAAAACATACATTTGATTAGTGCAATTACACGTAGTAATCATTGCTAAGATCATCGTCATATCTACACAGAAGGGATATTACTAAGGTAGATTAAGGGCAGAGCTTGCACTACCTTTGTAATCGGACCCTACGTGCGCCTATATTCGGGGAGTGGACTACAAAGGACTCAACGGGAGTGTGACATCCACGATCTACCACATGACCCAGAATATAGGTTGTATCCGCAGGTAAACAATGTATAAGCACCACGCTTACACAATGTCAACCACCCACCCATGGTACCTTGGAGTGAGCGCTATATGAACTAATGCATTAACATAATGATAAACTAGATATACTAAGCATATAATCAAAGTAGACGATGAACATTATAATGAAGAACATGAATAAGATGAATACTGATATTGTCATAACAATTGTAACTAGCATATAAAAATAATGGAGAAACAAAAGAGAGATGAGTACAAAGTTTATACCAAACCACACTCTTGACAAGATTAGGAATCCAAGCGAAGTCCTGCTTGCCTTTCTCTAGATCTATCCTAACTAGCTATGCTCTAGAATATGGAGGAGGAGCTCTGAGGAGATTAGGGTTTCTGTCTTCTCAAATGACTTGATGACTTGGGTTATGCCTGGGGGAGAGGCAGGGGCTGGATTATATAGCCCTGAGGGTTCAACGTGAATCTTTGGATCAAACCGACTTAAGCAACGGCCTAGATGCATCGTCTAAGGTGGTGGGAGACCGACATACGAAGCTGACTGACAAGTGGGGCCCATAGGGGCCGAATGGCGTGACAGTGGGGTTGGGTGGCCCCAGATGTCATCCCCTTGCTCTCTGCTTCGGTGATTTGGCTTCTGGACCCTTCTAGAGTCTTCCCACGTAGGTACCGCGGTGGGACTCCATAATTTCCTTTGACAATTAGGTCCTCCTTGATAGCTTTCTGATTAAATTCTATTGGAAATACAGAGTCACCAAAATTTATGGAATTTATTAGTTTGAACCCCTAAACATTTGTTGGTGATTATATTTATGCCCTTATGCATGTTTAATTGACGGTTTATATTGGTTGTTAACTACCATTAACAGGCCCTATACACACTAATGAGGGTCCCTAACATATGATACACTCCCAACAATAACCTCTTAGCTATTCGGTTTTGATCAAAAGTACAAGACCCAATAGCTGAATACAACTAAGTGTGGCCTAATCACAATTCAGACTTTTCTACGAGGATTGTCCTATTCGACACGTACGTGTGCACCTCACTAAGAACTCCATCCCAAAACCCAGTGGCAAAAAAGGATATGGAGAAAAGAGCATGCACACAACTCTTGTCTATATAGAGATAGTCTAGGGATGCTTTTATCTTTGTCAAGCCTTCAGTGGCAACCTTCACTTGAACCTCTGTGACCCTGTCTTTGGCTGCTTGCTCCTTCACATGGCCTTGAGCCCTCGATGCCTTCTCTTCATAATTGAGCTTTGCCAAAGAAATTGTTGTAGTCGAAGTAGGCGAAGTAGGCGATGTAAGCGAGGTAGTTGTGTTATAGTAGGCTGAAGGAAGTGTTACTAGCTCTCTTAGTAACACCAACTTATGTTACACGTACAACGACAACAATGACCTCAGGGGTGTTGACGACAGCTACTAAAACAACATAGATATATAGTAACACCAACTTGTGTTACAGTAGGCTAAAAAGAGTGTTCCAATTGGCCATGTTATATAGACTGCGTAACACAAGATATGTGTTCTTTTACATTGAAAAAAGTGTCACTACACTATAACACATTTACTTATATAGTGGAACATTTGTCTAGTGTTACAATGATTATATATTGTAACACTTTTTCTAGCTCTTGTAACCCTTATTGGAATATTTGTCTAGTGCAACACTTTTTTAGTTTTCTAGTAACACTTTCACATCATCGTAGAGTACATAGAGTTGAACAATGGAACCCATGGGTTGTAATACATGTTTTGTCTATTGTAATACATTCAAATTTTGAAATAAATATTTATTTTACCGTTAAAGGTGGCATACACATTGCTAAATCACACAAATGTGACACATTGCAGAATCATAGGAACACAAAACTCTATAATCATCGCAACATCCATAGATCATATGAAGGTTTCAAATATAGTATTTGTTCAGATCAAGTGATAGTCCATGTACATAATGATATGGCTCTAGAGAGCAAACACACATAGTATTGAAGAGTACAAGCCCATACTACTAGAAAGGAAAATGTGGTATCTAGTATTCTTAAATTCCATTGCTTCTTGATTCATTCTTGTACACTCCGATATAGTAATTCATCCATTAACTATTTCAACCTACAATCAGAAAGTAAATTGTAACATTACATATTATTCAATCAATATTCATTGATGTAAAGTTAAAAGCTAGTGAGAACATACAAATATCAAAGGCCAAGCAATTGGTACTCCTTTGGCATGGGCATCACCAATGTTATTGTACCTAGGAACGGGACTCACTAATGACTCATCTTTTGTAACAAGATGATTGATGCACACTTTGTATAATTGATTTCCTGTCTCAACTCCACAAACAAAAGTTTTCGGATTAGTGCTCAAAAGACATGCATAGGACACCATAGTCTTATTTGGATATTTTTGCATTCATGGGTAGCACTGTTGACCCAACCTACATTAATTTGATATAATCACTTAGTGACCAACAAACATCAGTTGTATATCAAGATAATGCAGTTAGATTAAATTGAAATATTTAAATAGCAATATTTATAGTTTATGTTAAATAGAAATATTTAAACCACCTTGATTTAGTCTATAAACTGCAGATCCAGCATTGATCTGGGAGTTGGAGCTGTGGCAAACGAGCCCTCATCTCCTTGCTTGTCAACCGGATTTATTCTTTCAGTTGTTTAATACTCTATCGCGTCTGATATAGGCCATGTTAAGATTTATTAAATAAACAAAAGCCAGCAGAGTAGTATCATTATATACATATAGCCTTAGCCTAAATGATAACACTAGTACAAAGATGATTTCTCTTGGTGGTTGCCATTTTTTTTGGGTTCGTAATCTATAGGCGCCTCTAGAAATAAAACTGTGGGTCTAGACCATGAACCGTCAGTGTAAATTCATTTTTACTGGCTGTTTTCTTAAGTTTACCGTCAGTAAAAATATATGATTTTTATTGGCGGTAGCCTTAAGAAAACAACCAGTAAAAATGCATTTATAGTGGCGGTTTTCATAACCTAGCGTCACAACAAATAATTTGAAATAGACGTCGAATATAAAAAATTAAATACTAAAATTTAAATTTTTCAAATGACCTCGGATAGAGAAATGACCAAAATAAAAGTTGTAGATCTCGTAAAGTTATAGAACTTTGCTGTTTACAACTTTTTCATTTAAAATCATTTGATATTTCAAAATGCTATTTGAAACTCAGATTTTAAATGGTCGAAGAACTCTGATCTCTCTTTTTAATCACTGGCTAAAACTTGTAATTAGTCTTTCTCCCTCATATTAACTTCAAATTACTTGATTTTTTTCCTAAAATTTAATAAAATCATGCTCTATCAATTTATTGTGTTCTTACATCTAATATTTCGGTCATCTTTTCTTTTTAACATTTTAAAATTTGAGTTTCAAAAATAACAACTTCAAACAGCATTTTAAAACACCAATGATTTTAGCTGAAGAAGTCAATAACATAAAAGTTGTAGAACTCATCAAGATCTACAACCTCTATTTTGGTCATTTCTTCATCCGACAAAGTGGTAGTAAACATTGTTTACAAATGACATATCTCTTGTATAGTTTTGTAAAGGATTAAGTCCACTTTTGGCCCCTCAACTATCATGTTGGTCTAATTTTGACCCCCATCTACAAAACCGTCTGGTCCAGGCACTGTAACTTTCAAAACCATTCAGTTTTAGCATCTCAACACGATTGAGGCGGTTTGCGCATACGTGTGCCTAGTTTTGACCCGCCACGCTAGCATTGACCGCCACGTAGAACGACCGCACGGGTCAAAACAGGAGCCGACCCGCTCAACTCTCTCTCTCCCTCTTAGTTCCCTTCCCCCGAATCCTAGACGCCGCCGCAGCATCCGTCGCCGCCGGTGCCATGACCACATCCTCTCCTCCGACGCCTCCGTGTCCATAGTCGCCCCTCGCCTAGGAGTCCTCCACCGCCTCCATTGCGTGCGGAAATGGCGACCTCAAGCGGATCCAACCAAAGTTTGGGGACCCAAGAATCATGATGGCGTCGCCATGGTGATTCCCATGGCGATTCGTCCTCACCCATCCCCTATCATGAAGGACCACTGGAGTATCCCCCAGCAGTGCTATGCGAATACGGTGCAAAAGCTGCTAGGTTCATATCTTGGAGTGATTTGAACCCAGGATTGCGGTATCTAAAGTGTGCACGGGCTCATGTAAGTTGTTCTCTTCGTGATTCATAGTCTATAGATGCATCAGTGATTGAGTGTGTCTCTGATTTACTGGTTATTGATTTGTTTCATAGGATGGTGGTTGCGACTTTTATAGATGGGTGGATCCACCAAACAGTAGTTTCCTGAAGCAACTTCTGCTTGATTTGCGAGATGCAGTGAAGTACTGGAATCATGCAACTGGAGTAGCTAAACATAGTTTGGAAGATGCAAGACTGGAGAATCAAAGGTTGCAGCTTCAACTAGAAGGTGCTGTCAAGCACAATGAAGACAGTGTGGCCATGTTTCTTGGAGCCAGGAGAGATGTGTTCATTGTGCAAGCTGAATTGCAATTGGTAGCTCAATCTTGAGTTGAGTTAGTGGTGAGGCTTGGGAGATTGGAGAAGGAGAGGAAGTTCTTGTTTGGTGCTCTATTTGTGTGTGTAGGATTAGTGGCTGCTTGCTAGAGGCCTTGGATCATGTAACTGAATGTGTGTACCAGTATGACTATGATGTAACTGAATTGTGGTGTTAGCCTTGATGTATTATATGTAGATATAGTTCATATTAGTAGGACTATGATGTTTAGTGTATTAGTAATGTAGGAGCATATTGCTCAGGACCATGTTTCAGTGAAATGCTCAGGACCATTGTAGAACATAACTTACATGTGTCTTGATATAGTGTTTAGCTCAGATGTAGCAAAGCAAACTGAATGAGCTGCACACATCACATCCATCACAACAGTTGGTGATACACAGAACATCAAGTTCATTACAATAGTTCAGCTTGCGCACACATAGACTCATAAAATTTGACACATACATGAAGTTCTAGATAGCATAGATAACACACAGACACAGACATGGGCTCAAGGATTTGGGTTTGTCAGCAGTAAGGTAGAAGGAGTGTCTCCCTTGTGATCAGCTGCACTTGGTCTTCCTTCCTTTGGATAAATATGCTTGGGTGGTCTTGCAGCCGACACAACAACCTTGGAGGTAGATGCACCTGAAACTTGGAGGCTTGCTTTATAGTGCTTTCCAGACATCCCTAATATAGTGGCCTCTAGGGTGACCTTAGCCTGAGCCCCTTCCTTCAGTGTTGTCTTCACTCTTGCTAATGACTTCATAGCCTTTTGCCCATCCTACAAGACAAAGAAAGTATATTACTATTAATGACCACATGAAATAAGCAGTTAAACTTACATTGCAGTCAACAGATAACTGAGAGCAATGTCTTTTGCTACTAGTAGTAGTAGATGAATGGCATGACTTCCTTTTTGAAGTTGTTCCTCTACCAGACTGTGAAGCACCAACACTTCCTTTAACAGACTGTGATGCACCGGCACTTCCTCTAGCAGACTATGATGCACCACCACTATCCCTAGCAGACTGAGAAGCACCACCACTTCCTTTAGTAGACTATGAAACAACAACACTTGCATTACTAGAACCTATCCTCCTGCTACAAGTTGTCCTGTTGTGTCCAATCCCTTTACATACTCTGCACCTTATAACTATTCCTTTCTTGGATAGCTTACCCTGAGGTGGCTTCTTCTCCCCATCTTGCCTTTTCTTCTCCTCCTTTGGTCTTCCAAGCATCCTTACATACCTAGGGGCAATGTCTTTTCTTTGTTTGATACTGGCCAGAAGGCCTTGCCTTCCACTGGTTGCAGGCAATGTGCATATGTCTTGTTGTACTCCTCAACGGAATAACACTTGGCTATGAATTCTTCTAAAGGCCTGGATGCATAGTAGATGCAGGAAATAGCATGAGGGCAGGGCAAACCTAACAACTGCTAGAACCTACAGGAGCAAGTTCTCTCATCCAAATTCATAGTGAATCTGTGATCCTAGTAGGTTACTTCATAGCAATTGTTGCCATTGCTAATAGTATGGCAGAACCCACTAGCTGTGATATATGTCATCAGCTTCTTGTAGATGTTTGGACAGATGAGACTCGTCCACCTTTCTGCCTTGTTCCTGTTCTCATGGATTCTTACCATAACTTGGTGCCTTATACATTCAAGCATACTTATGATTGGAAGGAACCTTGCTTTTAGAATTCAGTGGTTGAAGCACTCACACATGTTATTGTCCACAGAATCATAGAATGACCCAATTTTGAACCATGCTCTACTCCAATGCTCAGGATCAATTCTCAAAATAGCATCATCCCCATGTGGTGTCTCTTCCCTTAGCTTGTTCATGTTGTAGTTGAATAGATTCATTGATGAAGACTTTGCACATCTCCAAAAAAGCTTCTGATACTTCTTGTTAGTGAATTTCTTCCTCCAGTTAGCATAGATATGCCTGGCACACATCCTATGCTCCACCTTAGGTGCCCACTTGTTTACAGCATTGATGAGCCCCTTCTGTTGATTAGAAATGAATACCCCACCATCACCATCACTAAACTGTAGGTCAGTGCTCAGCAAAGATAAGAAAAAGTCCCATGACTCCTTGGTCTCCCTCTCTACAACTACCCATGCTATTGGGTACATTTGATTGTTGGCATCTCTACCTAGTGCACAAAGCAGTTCTCCATTGGTTAATCCCTTAAAAAACAACCATCTAGTCCAATAACCTTCCTGCAACCAGCAACAAACCCCTTCTTGCATGCATCAAAGCAGACATAAAACCTCATGAACATGGGTTCAAGTTCTTTAGTGTCAAGCTTCACTACTATTGTACTCCCAGGATTGCTTCTCAGTAGTTCAAGCTGGTAGTCAAACACCAGAGCATACTCCCCCTTGGTTGCATCATACATCCTTTGCATCACAATTGATTTGGCTCTCTTAATCTTTGAAATACTGACATCTGCAAACATTTCCTCCTGAATTGTTTCTGTTATACTCTCAACTGACCACTATGGGTTAGCCAATATCAACTTCTCATATTTATCTACTATTCTCCTTGATGACACTAAAGAGTTGTCTCTCCTTGGTGGGCATGTGTGCACATCTTTACATGTGGCTATATGCCAACTACTTGCCCTTGATGTCTTTGACAGATGTAAAACCCAAGGGCACTTTGGCCATGAACAAACTGCTCTACACTTTGTGCTCTTATTCTTCACAAATTTAATCACCTTCCTTTCTGCCAGCCCATACTTGATGACATCCTCCTTGAATGTTGATTTATCACTAAAAGCCATCCCAACAGTGAATACTGGCACTGGAGCATTAGCATCAAACTTGGGGAATTTCTTCTCCTTCCTAACCAACTCTCTATTAGATGTTTCATCATATGAATCATCCTCTTCATCAGTATCCATAGCATGGGAATCATAGCCATCCTCTTCATTAGCACATTCCACATTGACTTCATGCCTTTCCTCATCAACCACCAACATGCCTCCAGCTTTCAATTTCTTCTTTAACTCCTTTAGCTCAGCTCTAATCTGGATTGCCTCCTCATCCTCTCCACTGCTCTCATCATCACCAGGCAAGTAATCCTTGTCACTGGGATCATCCATATCTAAACTGTGTTCCTTCTGTATAGGAGCCTCTTCATGAACAGACACTTCTTCTTGCATAACCAACTTCTATACAGGAGCCTCTTTCTCTCTAACCCAATGCAAATACTTAGTAGCACCTATTAAGTCCTTCACTTGTTCTAGTGATAACATGTTCATTATAGCCAAATCCTCAACCACCACATTGTCTTCATGAGGTGTTTCCATCCCAGTGCTTTCACTGTCTGCTCTTTCACTCTCTAATTTAGCATCTTCCTCCCAGTCACTACACTGGTCCTCCCCATCCCCTTCCTCCTTAATCTCCATGTCATCAGCTTTCACTTCAATAAGGTCAACAAATACATCTGCAACCCCTCCATCAGTAATGCATTCACACATGTCCAAACAAGCCTTATCATCTACCAAAACTCTGAGCCCATTTAGTAAATCCTTGCCAGGGAACAACCAATGGAGAAGAATAGGAACTGAAGCATTGTAGTGGTCTTTAAGATGTCCAATTACTTTAGGCAAAGAAATTTTGTCACGCTCAATGAATGACATCTCCTCATTTCCACCTAGATAATGAAGCTTCTTCCCATCATTGAAAAACTCACCACCAAAGTGAAATCGAACACCAAGAAATTCCAAAGGGTCCATTCCTACAACAGATAGTAGAGTCTGAGGACCACGGATTCAAGGTAACTAACCTAAGAGTACTTCCATCCCTACATGCAGAAATGCAGACGGATTCAACCATACCTGAGCGTGTTCGTCCTCTACGTTATAATCCTCCAAGCCCATACAACAGCGAAGGCGGCGGCGGAGGACTCCCAGACGGAGGATGTCACACCCCAAAATTACTAAATAAAATGAATTATTTTAATATTTGAATAAAATTTACCAAGTTTAGTTTGAGCTAGCACAAATTTAGTTATAGGAAAAATGTGAATTTTCAAAGTTTTCTAATTTTGACAGGCGTTTTGATGATGTGATGTTTGCTTGTTGCTTCTTTGTGTGTTGAGAGTGAGCAAAGTCTTTAAAATGCGTTAGTAGGTTGATTTTTCTTCTCCGGCACGCGTTTATCTTTTTCTACAATCAAATTCTTTGTTTCTCGGCTCAAGTTTTCATTCGAAGCTTCCTGGAATCTTTTCTTTGTAACGCAAATCACTCCTTTCAGTTCCTCATCCGTCAATCAATCTCTACAAACTTCAAATGAATTTTTCTAGCCTTTTTTGGAACTTGTTCGTACTTGTGTGGAGCATAATCTAATTGTTAGATGCTCCAAATTATCTTATCATGGGCTTCAAATACTTTATTTGGGATCCTCATGTTCCATAATGTCTCTGGGAAATTTTCCTGAATTTTCAGAGCTTTTGGAGTTTTTTTTGCGGCTTAAATAATAATTCTAAACTTTTCTAGAATTATTTTATCCATGAAATTAATTAATTCTAAAAATAATAAATCTCTCATTTTTCCCAACGCTCAAAGCCCATGTGCAATAGTCCTAATAAATCCTAAAGGCCCATGCATTTATTTACTAATGGGCATTAATGATTATTTAAACCCATTAGTAAATATGGAGGGTGCAACATCAATTAGTATCATATTGCTAGTTGATGTAGATGTGGAGAGTTTTTCTCCCAATAAATATGTACCAACCCCTTGGGAAAGCACACCAAAACTACCGTAAGTGGAGCCCCTAGTTTGGAAAATCTCTCATATGGTAAATTAGATTTTTCTCCTCCTTCTCTCGTCGCCGTCGCCGCCGCACTGCCCAACCTGGCCATCTTCTCCTTCATGCAACAAGTCGAGCCCACACCTGCGCAGCTGCTGTTGCCATGGCCGTATGATGGCTGTACGGGAGGCCAAAGGATGAAGATGAGGTAATTACAAAATTACCACCAGTTCGTAATATCATCGTCGTATATTCGTTTTAAGTCCGTTTCGAGTCGTTCGAATTGCGTTAGATTCATATCGATGTGATCTACATGCTAGTGTCTTCGTTTTTCATGTCAAGTGACTTATATATATATGCTTAAATATTAATTTGATTAATATGCATGCAACTAGTTTTTATAAATAAAAGCAACATAATTATATACAATGTTCTTTTGCAAATAAGTTTTAACATGACTAGTTGCTAACATAAATATGTTTCTAAATTATAATATGTTTAGTCTAAACACACATCAAATTTGATTAGATGTTCCCACATGTCAGTTTGTATTTGCAGGTTAAAGTTGAATTGGCATAAATGATATCAAAATATTTATAAATGAAATATGATTAGCTTCAACTCGGTTTTTTAGTATAAATATGATTTGTTTAATCTAAATTAATGCTACTCACATAGTTTTTCCTAATTAACATAAATCAAGCTTATAGTCTTCTCTTTTCTTTTATAATATAAAACATTGTGGTCGTTTCTTTACAATCGTAGTTCTAATTAGCATGTTTTTCGTGTCTGTGTGTTCATAGCAACATCTAGAACATCTTTGAAACATTTTTACTTGCTGTTTATTATGTTTGGTGTACTGTTCTGATTTAATTCTATTGTTTGTTGCGTGTATGATTGCATGAATGCTTGTGTGGTGCTTTATGATCATGTCCAGTTGGTGAGAAGTACGTTGATAAAATAGAAGAAGTTGGTGATCCAGAAGAAGTCTTTTGGTGATAACAATTTAGTAGAAGAAGGATATGAGTTTTAAGGCAAGTATAGCATGGGATCATCCTTGTTGTCCTATACACCTTTAATCATTTAATTCATACTGCATGTGTCTATCTTGACAACCGTAATAATTTTTCTAGCTATTTGATATCCTGATTCCTTGATTCCTATGGGTTATTGCATTGGGTAGTATTATGCTAGTGCTCAACTACAACCATGATCTTGTAACTTGATTAATGGTATATGCAATAAACACAAAAAGATGCTTTTTAGCAACATGGAAATAGGGACTAGGTATGGGCCTCATCCCTAGGGTGTGTACGATGCTGCGTGTATAAGTGTCACTTCTGGAGATGACTCCATAACACTTGGGAGATGGAATCCTTAGCGGCTGCTCCTTATTAGAACAACTAGGAAAAAGCTTCGTAGTGTACCCTGCCTGCTCACCTTGAAAGTGTTTTGGGAGTTGCAAACCTGGGCATATGGGCATCACGACTCATGGTGAAATTGTACAACCTCTGCAGAGTGTAAAACTGGTATATCAGCCGTGCTCACGGTCACGAGCGACCTTGGTACCCTTACGGAATAAATGATGAACACTAATGATATGGATGACGAAGATGCTCACTAATGGTTAATTGTTTATGCTATTCATTATTCATGTTTACCTGATCATGTGTTTATGGGCTTGTGATAAACTTGTTGCCACCCAATTGCTAAAAGATGACTCATTAAAAGCTAATCGATGTTAAACCAGTGTCAGCCTTTTGAGCCTCATGAACCCCATGTTATATTTGTTGAGTACGACATGTGCTTACGCTTGCTTTACTTTTTAAATCTTTGGAAAAATCCCGAATGGGTATCAGATCGCTAGAGTTTGGAGGAATTAGACTTATGATCAACCAGTCAGTTGTCCCTATAGAAGTGGAGTCTTCACCTGAAGATCGGAGTTGTCTTTCCGTTGTCTATACTCTGAGGTTGTATTCTTTATACTAATACGCTATGTAATAAGCATTGTCTTATGATATTACCCTTATTTGTAGCTATATGTGAGATTTGACTTACTGGGCTCACATATGGTGTGTATCTGGTTTTGTTCTTAAAACCGGGTGCTACAAAGGACTCCTAGGCGGAGGGGAGACTGCGGACGCGGAGGCACCGGAGGAGAGGATGCGGTCGCGGCACCGGTGGCGGTGACAGAGGCGCCGCCGGCGGTGTCTAGGGTTCGGAGGAGAGGAACTGAGAGGGAGAGAGAGAGCTGAGCGGGCCGGCTCCAGTTTTGACCCGCGCGGCCGTCCTACGTGGCGGTCAATGCCAGCGTGGCGGGTCAAAACCAGGCACACGTCAGCGCAAACCGCCTCAATCACGCGGAGGTGTTAAAACTGAACGGTTTTGAAAGTTCCAGTGCTTGGACAGATAGTTTTATAGTTGGGGGTCAAAATTAGACCAATATGATAGTTGAGGGGCCAAAAGTGGACTTAATCCAAGGAAAACTATGTTCGAATTTCACAAGTTTGAAATTTAAAATTTTCAAACGACCTCGGATGGAGAAACAACAAAAACGAAAGTCGTAGATCTCGAAAAGTTATACAACTTTGTAGTTGATAACTTTTTGATTTGAATCCATTTACGGTCTTAAACAATCAATTTAAACTTGGCTGAACAAAATATAAGGAGAAAGAAAATCCGTTATAGACACAAGTTAGCATGAGGTGAAGTGGTTAGGGGAGTATTGCGCGAGGGGCATGTTCGAATCACGCTGGCCGCGAAGCGCATGAAAAATGCTACGACTTGCGACTTCGGCGGGTGGCGGCCTCCCTGGATTAAAATTATTTTTTCTATTTTTTGAGCCTGATTTACAATTTTTAAAAATCATTTCTAGTGGTGGTAGCATTAAGAAAACAACCAGTACAAATGTATTTATAGTGACGGTTTTCTTAAGAAAACAGTAAATGAAAATCATTTGTAGTGGCAGTTCTCTACAAGACACCTGTGAAGTTTGCGATTTTCACTGGCCTTTGGTACTGGCGGTGGATAAAAACGCCAGTAAAAATAGGTTTAGAATCGCCAGTACTAATGTTCTGTGTACTAGTGTAAAAAACAAAAAAATTACTATGATAAATGGAAAAGTGTGGTTTTTAGATAACGTTTGGTTCTTTTTTATTCAATATTTGCTGAGATTCCTTGGACATGAATCAAAATGAAAGGACGAGAAAGGAAATTATATTTATACAATGTTACAATACTATGCAATACTTAGTTTGAGTAAATTTGACACTACAAGTCTAATATATCTTATTCAATGGTTTCTTGAAATTCCTTCTTCTATAATCTTTTTAGGCCGCATTTAAGAATATTGCGTCTGCTCACTTAGAAATACGAGTCAATCTTTTGAGATGATTACTTATTCTATTTAAGTATTTTTGGGTTGCGTACCTACTAGTATTTATCACAGTTCTTAATAACCAAGTTTGATTGGTTGATTTGGTGGATCAGAAGATCGTATGGTTCAATATTTCATTCTGAAATTTGAGGTGACATTACCGTCAGACAAGGATAAGTTGAAAAGATGGTTTATTCTTGGGCATTGTCTTATATGTGGCCGTCCGGCCGTGCTCTCTTCTCCACCTCCCTCCCCCTCTCTCTCTCACTCTCAGATCTTCAGAGACCTCCTCCCCGGTGGCCCAAGCTCTTGTGACGACCTCGTCCCCGGTGGCTGCGCCCGTGCCCCACTGTGCCCGCACGACTTCCTCTCTCTCTCTCTCTCTCTCTCTCTCTCTCTCTCTCTCTCTCTCTCTCTCTCTCTCTCCCGATGCACACGCAGTTCTAGCTACAATGGCGGGTTCTGCGCGGCGATGGTAGGTTCCAGCCTTCTAGGTGTGTCCTCCTCCTCTTCTCGGATCTGTGAGTTAGGGTTCCGGCGAGCTCTCCCTCTCATCTCCCCCAACTCCAGCGGGCTTAGAAAGGGAAGGTTTCGGTGGAGGAAGGCCAGCTAGACGGCGGGGATAGCTGAAGGGCGGTTAGGGGTCCTAGCGGAGATGGAGGTGGTCGAGCCAGCTCGGGGCGGGGGCATCGCGAGGGTGGGGGTGGGGGGGAGAAGGTGGCACCGTGACCACAGAGCTCTAGTGAAACCCTAGCTCACCCGGCGTGGGGCGGTCTGACTGCAGCAGAGGGCAGTCAGACTGCGGGAGGAAGAACAAGAACATTTGCGGGCGGGAGGAAGAAGAAGAACAGAGTGCCGGGGGCTGTGCGGAGCGGCCGGTTGTGCGGCTGGCTTAACGCACGCACGATCGTGCGTTGGCCACGCATTATCACTTCTCGACGTACTCAACTTTGACCAAATATATTGAAGAAAATATTAATATGTGTGGTAATTATCATTAGATAGATCGTTGAATCTATTTTCACAATAAACTTATTTGGAGATATACAAAAATTGCTAATTTTTCTACGATCCTAACCAAACTAAAGAAAGTTTGACCAGCACGAATACCATAGTGACACTTAAAAAGGAAAGAGGGAGTAATAAGATTTATGTTTTAGATTTACTACGAGAAATACTTTTATAATTCTATGATTCATATGCTGTGAAATTATAAGGATGTTTTGAAATGGATGCACAAAATGTTTGACTTTGGACAAACTAACATGACATGTAAAATACGGAGAGAGTATCACAAATAAAGAGGTTATAACATTTACTCCAATAATCGAAGTGATAAAATCTTTTTAGCTGAAACAAAATTAGATACCTTACGGGTAGAGAATAGTGCTACAAATGGCAACATTTTTTTCAAATGAAACCATCATTCCCTATATTGGTAATGGGAAATAATTGACATAGTCTCGAATCAGTCAGAAATAGTATGCACCTGGTTAAGAGTATGAGGCCGAGGTCCTCCGAGCGTGTCCACCCATTTGCCTCGTAAATATCTGAGCTAGATTGTTGTAACTTGCACTCAGTTACACAGGCCATTTTACACAAATTGCTTCACTCTCAAACTAAAGCTGAAACTGTATCTACTTCTACTTTACAACACCAGATATTGGTATGAGAGGCATTACCGCACTCTAACTTGCAAGGGAAATGCATATTCACTAAGATAGTCAATGTTTGTGTGTCCTCTTTGTGCCCCTGTGGTACCCCTTGACAGCTGCAAAAAAAAAAAAGTGAATGATTGCAAAAGCTTAGCTTGAAGCTTTCATTTCAGGCCTAGCTTAGCAGATTTGTTTTGGTTAAACCTTGAATTGTTTTTGGCATCAATGATTGACCCTCCATAATCTCTAGGTTGCTCAGAGTAACTATATTTCAGCACGTGTTTAGACTTTGGACTTCACATTATAGTTTTACAGTTTTGATGAAAACCTTTGTTTCTGTATTTTCCAGAATCGAACTAAGAAGGTGCTAGGAGACAGGAGGAGCATTGCTCGTTGCAACTTCTTTCTCTCTTCTTTTTTGTAACTTTTCCCTGTCGTTGGTGTCTGAAGATTTGAGATCATAAGCTTTTATCTCGGTGCCATATTGGGGACATTATTAGTATTCACAAAAATCACATGATATGTTAGCTGAAAAGATATTGAACTCACGCATACTGAAATAGCTATCAGTTGTTGTACATCTATGTAATCTATCTGGAATTTTGTTTGATTAATCTATTGTCCATTAGCATGAATTACTATTCTGTTAGGCCTATTTTGATTATGATAAATTTGTTGGCCAGATTTTTTTTAACCAATTGGTTAGCAGTAGTATCCATAAACTCTGCTCCAGAACTTCATAAACTCTGCTAGGACCCTTTACGTGCTCTCCCAACTTCACACTTTTTTCTGGAACAGAGTTTGTGGAGCTACACCAGTTTGTGGAGCTACATCTATTTGGCTGAAAAACGTCAAGCCAAGCTGAAAAAGGTGAAGCGGAGCAGTCCAAACAGACCCACTTCTATTAAGCAGCGATGAAGCAGTAGTGGCAAGCAAGATAGCTACGCGTGCTTTTTGTGAGTCATGTGGGTTTGTATGCAGCGACGGAGGCAACGGTGGGGCTAGGGGGGGGCTCGAGCCCCCCCTACCGATCCTGGGCACGTGGAGCCCTCCCTAAGTTCTCCCTTAAAATTTTATGCATATATGTATTAGGTAGGAGGGGCTAAGGTTAAGAGAAGATAAAAAAGCCTCTATTCTTTGTTGGGCCGAAAGGGGAAATAGCTCAGTTGGTTAGAACTTAGAAGCCCAAGCCGAATTGATGAAAAATGAAAGGAAACCCTATCTCCCGTAAGCCGTAAGGGCGTAAGGTCGTCCCTCCTTCCCGTACAGGCGCACAGCCGAGGGCGGCGCGACTCACTATCTCGTATCTCCCTTTCCCGAGCGGACGGCGCACGGCGCGACTCCTGGCCGCGAGTCCGCGACCCAGGCGGCCAGGCTCGAGGTCCTGAGTCCCGAATCGGCGACTCCTGAGACCCGGAGGCGGCGGCCTGCTTCTACGCGGCTCCTCGGCGGTTCCAGCATGCCGCACGCCCAGGCCCAGCACGCCACAGCGAGGGCCGAGGGGTGCGGGGCGGCGGGCGGCGGCAGCACAGCGTCTGGCGGCCGTGAGCAGGCTGTAGGCGCCAGGCGGCACAGTCCGCATAAGCGCCACGGTGGGGAGCAACGGCTAGGTGAGGAGCAGCCGAGGAGCGTCGAAGCAGGTGATTTTTTAATTATGAAATTAAGTCTGTGACTGTGATTGAACGATGGAATGTTTGATTCTTGATGGATTTTAATTTTCAAATTTTCAAATCCTTATGCTTTCTATGTGCATTGTTTTGCCCATCAATTACAACCAGTGGTTGTTACCGTTTCGACTTCTAGTGCAGACATTGCAGATTTCTTTAACTATATTGCTTTAATAATCAACAATGTGGGTGCAAGTTGCATGAGAAAAAGATGCCTTGCTTACAAAGCATCATGATGTGTTGCTAGAAAAGATTGAGAATGGTGAGATTATGACCGGAAGAGGTTTAAATCAAGAAAGTAGCCTAGCTCGGCCTGGAGATACTAGATGGGGTTCACATCTTAAAACTTTGCTTCGCATTTTGGTCATGTGGGAGGCTATCATAGATGTCCTTAAGATAGTGAAGAAAGATTCTATTAAACCAACATGTAATGGTGGAGCTTTAGGTTTAATTGAAAAAATAGAGAGTTTTGATTTTGTATTCATCCTGCATTTGATGATAGAATTGTTGAGCATGATAGATATTTTGTCACATGCTTTGCAAAGGAAGGATCGAGACATAGTTGAAACAATGTATTTGATCACGGATATCAAAGATAGCTTGCAGGATATGAGGGAAAATGGATGGGAGCCATTACTCAAAAAAGTGAAAACATTCTGTGAGAAGAATGAGATTGAAGTGCCAGATATGGATAAGGAAATAAATGTTAGAGGGACATCTAGACGAAGAAAGCAAAAGGTAACAAACATGCATTACTATCATGTTGAGATTTTTCTTGTCGCCATTGATGCCATCTTGACTGAGTTGAATCATCGGTCCAGTGAAATTAGTTCAGAGTTATTAGTATGTATGGCTGCTTTTAACCCAAGGTACTCCTTCTCTAATTTTGATATGGACAAACTTGTGAGGCTTGCTGAAATTTATGCTGAGGATTTTGATATTGGTAAACTTGCTGTTTTGCCAAATCAACTTAGACAGTTTGTGAACCGTGCTAGAAGAACTCCGGAATTTCTTGGATGCACTGAACTTGGAAAAGTTGCTGAAATTATGGTGAAGACTAAAATGCATGAATCTTATAAATTGGTTTATCGTCTCATTGAGCTAACCTTGATACTACCGGTGGCAACGGCTTCAGTTGAGAGGATATTTTCAGCCATGTCTATTATAAAGATAGATTTGCATAGTAAAATGGGTGATGACTTGCTCAATGACTTGATGATATGCTATAATGAGAATGAGATATTTAGAAAGATTCATAATGAAAAGATCAAAAAGCGGTTTCAAGATATGAAAAAGCGTCGTATGTTATTGCCTAAAAAATTAGTGGTATGCTCTATTCTCTTCTAAATTCATAATTTGGAGGTCCATATATGTTT
The DNA here is from genome assembly GCA_904845875.1 of Miscanthus lutarioriparius. NCBI lineage: Eukaryota > Viridiplantae > Streptophyta > Magnoliopsida > Poales > Poaceae > Miscanthus > Miscanthus lutarioriparius. The sequence goes on from CAJGYO010000010.1 coordinate 54,312,401, forward strand.
GACTAATCAATTATGTCTATTTGTGTAGATTGCTACTTCGGATGAATAATGTGTGTTAACGTCAAGCGCCGTCTATTAGTTTCGTAATTTGGCTTTTCAGTATGAATGAACTGCTTCCTTTATTTTTCATGATGTATTTTGTGAATTTCATCGTTAACCAATGTTTTTTATATAAGACTACTTCTGGCTATTATATTTGTCTATTGTGAGGGGTCATAGTAGCACTTTTGTTCGGCCCCTTCTAAATTTTTTTCTAGCTTCGTCCTGTTTGTACGTACTACTAATACTAGGCAGGTAAGCGCTGCTTCGCTGCGCCTGATTTTGCTGGACGCTCTTTTGTGAACGTACCACTCTGGTTGTAAAATGCATTCTGTAGGTTGTTGCAAGTACCGTTCAATAGCTCCTACTTATATGCACATTGCATGCATCCAAGAGAGATTTGACTTAGGGCCCGTTTGGCACGGCTTCCGTCGGCTCGGGCTTCGCCTGACAAAATCTACGCTGATCACTGTAGTGTTGAGCCGGTTTTCTCTCTCCACCTTTTTCTATCTCACTGTAGCGTGGTACTGTAGCATGCGGGAGATGAAGCCGGAAAAGCCAGGAAAACGAGCTTCTCCGGCTTCGATGAATAGTGCGAGTGTCAGTGAGAGGGAGAGAGGAGGAGAGAGAAAAGCCGCTTTTATGAACAGTACGCTACAGTATCGATGTCAGGAAAGACCAAGACGGCAGAAGCCGTGCCAAACGGGCCCTTAGAACTGGACTGTTAGCGATCAGCTTGGTAGCAGGGGAAAATTGGGGAAGAACTTGGGGAAGGGGAAGAACAAGCAGCAGCGGGCAGGAGCGAGACGAGGCAGGAGGAATCTGAATTAAGGTTCAGGTTTGGGTTACAATAATGTTCACCCTCTCTCTTTCCCTTCTATTACATATAGACTACTTGATCCATTCTGGGCCGCTGAGCAGCATGTTGGGCCGGACAGAGCGCTTGGGCCTGGACGCCGTGGATGTCTGCTCAGGATCCTTCCTTGGGTCATAAGGCACGGGTTCTCGGGGGCGCTGACATTCCCCCGGTCTTGAGAGACGGCTTGTCCCCAAGTCGGCGCTCGAGGAAACTGCTGCCGGAGTTGCTCGACGGACTCCCATGTAGCCAACGCCGGCGGCATATGAGACCATTCAACCAGGACTTGTTCAATAGGATGAGCCCGAGCAGACCAGCGATGCTGAACAATGTGAACTGGAACCTGAAACTGGACAAGGTCAGATGGCAATGAGGCACTTACAGGCTGGGAACCTGGTGACTTCTTCATCTGGGACACATGGAAAACAGGGTGGATGGAGGCGCCAGGCGGAAGCAGCAGCTTGTAGGCGACCTTGCCAATCCGTTCCACAATGCGAAATGGCCTGAAGAATTTGGAGGACAATTTATGATGAGCACGGCGAGCCACAGAGAACTGCACATACGGCTGAAGTTTAAGGAACACGGAGTCCCCGACAGCGAACTGGCGATCCACACGATGCTTGTCGGCCTGACATTTCATGCGAGTTTGAGCACGAAGCAGATGTTGGCGAACCAGAGCTTGCATCAGATCACGGTCTTCAAGCCATTCTTTCAACTTAGGTACTGGAGAGGCCAGGTTGATATCCAAGCCCAAATGACGGGGCGGACAGCCATAGAGCACTTCAAACGGGGACCTTCCCGATGCTGAATGGAAGCTTGTGTTATACCAGTATTCCGCCAAGGAGAGCCACTGAGACCAGCTGTTTGCACAAGCATGAGCGAAACAGCACAAATAAGTCTCCATGCACTGGTTAACACGCCCAGTCTGACCATCGCTCTGTGGGTGGTACGCAGTACTCATCCGCAACTCAGTGCCAGCTAACTGAAATAGTGTCTGCCAAAACTTGCTTGTGAACACCTTGTCTCGGTCAGAAATAATAGCCATTGGCAGGCCGTGCAGCTTGAAAACGTGATCCATGAACACACGGGCGACAGAGACAGCCGTGAAGGGGTGGCGAAGTGGCAGGAAATGAGCAAACTTGGAAAACTTGTCGACCACCACAAGCACCGAATTTGCAGACCCAGAAAGAGGAAGTCCCTCGACAAAATCCATAGAAATTACCTCCCAGGAAGCACGCGGCACAGGTAGCGGTTGCAGGAGCCCAGGGTAACCATCACGATCATGCTTAGCTTGGGCACAAGTGTGACAATCCTGGACATATTTGAGTACTGATGCACGCATACCAGGCCAGAAAAACAAGGGACGAAGCTTCTGCAGAGTGGCGGGAGCGCCGGAATGGGCGCCAACTGGGCTGTCATGCAGGGCTGCAAGCACTTTGGACTGAAATGCAGTGTTGTTACCGAGCCAGATTCTGCCATTGTGCATGATGATCCCATTCTGCAGCTTGTATGGTGGACGAGCTGCAGGGTCCAAGAGCAGCTGCTGTAATAGCTGACGAGCTTCAGGGTCAGATGCGTACCACTGCTGGAGTTCAGTCATCCAAGAATGCACTGGCGAGGACACGGCTGCCAACTCCAAGTCATGATCCCAACGGGACAGCGCATCTGGCGCTTGATTTTCAACGCCACGACGATAGATGACACGATAGCGTTGGCCGAGAAGTTTAGTGAAAACCTTCTGTTGCCATGGCGTATGCAAGCGTTGCTCATTGAGGTGCACCAGGCTACGGTGATCTGTATGAATGACAAACTCTGCCTGCAATAGATAGTGGCGCCATTGTTCGACAGCCATAATGATAGCGAGACACTCCTTCTCGTAAGCTGACAAACCTTGATTGCGCGGTGCTAACGCCTTACTGATGAACGCCAAGGGGTGCCCATCTTGAAGTAGAACTGCACCGATACCGTACCCGGACGCATCAGTCTCGATGTGAAATGTTTTGGAGAAGTCCGGGATGCCCAAGACAGGTGCCGAGCATAAAGCAGCTTTGAGTGACTGAAATGCTGATTCATGCACAGAAGTCCAAATGAACATTGTGTCTTTGCAGAGCAAGTCAGTCAGGGGCTCGGCAATCAATCTGAAGTGGCGGATGAACTTGCGATAGTACCCTGCAAGACCCAGGAACCCGCGGAGAGCTCTGACATTCACTGGTGTAGGCCAACTAGAAATAGCTTGGATCTTAGCAGGGTCGGTAGAGATGCCACGCTCACTGATCACATGGACATAGGGGCTAGGGGAACCATAAGGCATCACTACTTGCAAATACCGTGAACATAATTACACAAATACTAGTAGAAGAGAGAGTGTATTTAGAGGTGTTGTCACCATTCCACAGGACAATAATTTGACAAAAACGATCTAATAAAGTCTTCAAATAAGCTATCTCAAGACAAACCACAGAGGTAGATCTTCAAATAGGACTCAACATTAGTTGGAGGCAACTGAGGTACTGTATTTATCAAACACGAAAAGTTACTTTAATCACATAAGTCTGTACCAGCCGAAGCATAACTTGGGCAACCAAGTGAAATCACCTAAATTATGATCAAAGAAAGTGAGCCAACCTAGATTTGGCACTTAAACAATATTGGGCTTCTGACCGGCAACATGGAGACATACCTGGCATGTTAAATCACCTATGTTAAAATATTGTTTGTCGTCTTCATGGATTTGAAATAGCTCGGAGTTTTGTATCACATAGTTTGAACTTAGCGAAGTACCAAATATATCATAAGAATAAATGACTGACTACATTCAACTAAATAACTTTAAATCAGATGAACCGTTATTTTGTTCAGTAGGTATTGAACAATTTAGATCATGAATAGTGGCACAATAAGACCTATGGGAAAAATGGAGATATGGGCTTAGAGTATACTTGGATGCAGGCTGAAAAAATGTGTCCATATCTTAGCAAGGTGGCTAGGCTTCAGCGTGAAGCACTTGAAGAAGTATTTTTCAAGTGTTTGGTAAGAGATCTAACTGCCATCCAAACAATGGCCCATACAAATATCATCTTTAGAACAAAAATGACCGATATGCGTATTTCCCCATTAGGCCCAAGATGACTGATGTATTTTGCATTGTCTTTAGTTTCCTTTGCTGGCATGTGTTTTTAGACTCAGACAACCACTATGTAAAAAAAGCACATCACAGACGCGCGTTCAGGCACATCACAGACGCGTGTTCAGGCACATAACAGACGCCATAACGTGTCTGTAATAAGCACATACTACAGACGCGTGTTACCAATACGCGACTATGACAAAAACGAACACGCGTCTGTGATAAGCCCTTACAGAGATTGTTGAGTATCTACACGTGTCTGCATGCAGTAATCTCTTACAACACGCGTCCGCGATAAGATTAAGACGCATCTGTGTGAAGAACCATATCTCAGACGCGTAAGAATCCTACATACGACAATTGTAAATATGTCTGTGTAAAGAACACATAGTGCCGACGCGTATGCAATACATGCGTCTATAGTAAGGATCCTACTACAGACGATGTTTGTAAACACGTCTGTGTAAAGAAACATAGTGCCGACGCGTGTACAATACACACGTCTGTACTAAGGATACTACTACAGACGATGTTTATAAACACGTCTGTAATAAGTAGCATACTACAGACTCGTATTCTCTACAAGCGTCTGTAGTATTTTTCTTACCATAGACGGATCTAGGCTACAGACGCGTTTGTAGTAAGAAAAATGCTACAGACGCGTCTGTAGCCTAGACCCGTCTATAGCCCACAGCATAGCCCAAATAACACAGCTATACACAGATCACAGATATATATACACAAATCTCACAGAAATGACATATATATATTATATACAAGATCATAACTGTTCATCTCAAAACTTAATTTGTTCACAGTACACACATATCACACACAGTTCACAGATCGACTGTTCTTCACCAGGTTATTCTCACATGTATATATCTCACAGCTCCAATTGTATCTCACAGGCTCCAAACACAATTCACAGATCAAATGAACAAATATACCAGGCACTTCATGGTTTTGTATGTGAACAATGAAACTCGCCTGTTTCGTCGAGGATCTGCGACACAATAAACGAGGCGAGCTTCTCTCTAATGTCCGCAAAGTTGATTGGGGTGGACTGCACTTCAAAATCCTAAGACAAAGAAAGGTAGTCATAAGATGAAGTTGTACATGTGTATAGCCATCATCCATAAAATAAAGCTGCACAACAAGAGATGGCAATATATATATATATACACACACACACAGAACTACTACCCTGTAGCTGGCTACAAAATAACTTATTCTGTAGCCACTTTGAGTTACGATAATTACTATGTTAATTTAAGAGATTATAGTAACTCCTTACTAAGTGGTTTACTGTAACGTTATGGTAAATATCCCCATGTGCTATAGTAACCTAACTATCGTAAATATGTATTGACATTATCGTAAATTAGTATATAAAATTATCGTAAATGGAGGTGGCTACAGAATAACTTATTTTGTAGCTGGCTACTGAATATAATATATATATATATATATATATATATATATATATATATATATATATATGAGAGGCCCATGAGGTATCCCAATCGATCAAAAAACAAATTTACTGTACTTTTTACTCCTCCAAACCCTAGCTCTTCAAACCCTAGTTACTTGCTATTCTACGCATCTCTCAACGAGATTCATTGGTGATCTAGGTGGTCTTGGCAACCCTAGGTTAACTCCAAGTGCGCCGCACTGACGGGTATTCCCGGGAGACGTTCGTGGACTTAACGCCGTTCTTTTGCCCAAGTCGACCAGGCCAGGTTTTGCAGCCTTGCTGGTAATCACCGCATTTGCACGACACGTGCGAGCTAAGCACTTGAGGTGTGTGACCAGATTAGCACACTTATGATCGAAACTAATGATGAACGTGCGGATCTCCATTGGTCCCTCACCATCAAGTTTAACAAAGACAGCTGCGTAAGGATGCCGACCTTTACTAATGATTAACAGAGGCAGTCATTAACCTGGAGCCTATCTTCGTATTTTCAGAGGCGGTGCCCAAAAAATGTCCACCTTCGCCTCTGTTAGATGGCTTGTTTCCAAAAATCTTTTTTATAGTAGTGCAAGTACATTGGCATAAATGGATCTACAAGATCTGGTTAGTGTCCTATGTTAGTGATTATAATTAAACAAGGTTAAGATCATGTTTATGCTAAGATTAAACTAACATTCCTCTCAGGCCAGCCATGTTGACGGGCTGGGAGAACCTTGCTCCACAATGGTGGCATCATCCCTGCTACTAGAATTGATGGCATAATTAAGAAATGCATCCAAACATCTCTACTAACTCTAAGACACCATTCATGGAAATTTTCACTAATTTTTTTGATAAAATTTGCAAGTTCATTGAGAACATCGGCGGGCGTAGTGGCAGCCAACCTGCGCGCTGGCCCCCTTCCTCCACGCTAGTCTTACTACATCTCTAGTCAGTAGTTGTCATGTGGCTAGTGCTGCTGCAAGACATTGGAGAAAAAAACAGGAGTACAAGGCGTGTGTTGAAGAAAAAGAATTGGATGGCCTGTAAGCTTGTACATCATAGGCCATGAAGGCTTGAGGATCACAAAAAATAGGCTATAAATTAACTACTCCAAGCTAACAGCAAATCGCCCCCCCATGTGGCTAGTGCTGCTGCAAGACATTGGAGAAAAAAACAGGAGTACAAGGCGTGTGTTGAAGAAAAAGAATAGGATGGCCTGTAAGCTTATACATCATAGGCCATGAAGGCTTGAGGATCACAAAAAATAGGCTATAAATTAACTACTCCAAGCTAACAGCAAATCGCACCCCCCCCCTTTTTTTTTTTTGTGCCACGCTCCGCCACTGATTGAGAATGATCCTGACTTGTGGGATTTCATAAGATCGTTGCCTCCAACCGGGTGTTGTTATGGTCCACAATAAGATAATGATTTTTCCATCTTGTATATGGAACCAACTTTTTTAGAATTATTACAGGAACAAGCCTCTGGCTATTATTTGCGTTGCAACATGACATAAAAGTCAGTGTTTACAAGACCCATACATCCCTATCAAGTTTCTAGGACCAATAATCTATGAGAGACTACGATTCTACGAAGCAACAACCAAGACCACATAACTAGCACATGGCTGCAACAAAAGGATCGGAACTGCTACCAGCTACATGTGCCAAACAGACCACATATTAGCGCTGCTGGGAGCGCTTAGAATAGTCAGAAGGCACTGGTCCTCGATCAGTGTCCCAAAAGGTTGGATAGCTCCTCCCAGCGTGTTGTTGCTCCAAATGTTCGACAGGTCACATCGGATCCCAACTACCGGACATTGTTGCAATTGAACACCACAATTTAAATGTGCAAACCGAATCAGCCTTGAAAGAAGAACTTTGTCAGATTCCAAAGGTCCGAGGAGTAACACTGTGTTGTTGGCATGTTAGAAACCAGGTCTTTCTTTTAAAAGGCTAAGAAAGGTTTGGCTAAAGATTCATATCCATAAATCACACGACATGCAGTGATGAGTTCAGCAATGACCCCCCAGACCTATCTAGTTACATCGCATGTAAAGCACAAATGTGTTCATCAACATGTCTTCGTTTAGCTTAGCTGCCTAGTAAACAATTTATTCTTTGACAAGGGCCAATGGAAAACAACTGTTGGTTGTACTATCAGTTTCCGGACAACAGGTGTACAAATTGACTATTCTACACAGAGACTAAGAAAAGCACACACCCAAGGAGTGGTATAGCCACACTGCTCCGTCGTCGTCATCAACACTTCAACAGTGATATGATGGAAACGTCATGGTGCCTAGCTACTTTTTGCAAATATATTCACGGTATAATCGTCATCACTGACTTAGTATTTGTCACTTCTCTCATCTCCAGCTATTACAGAATATAATAATGTGCCCCTAGTGTCAATGTTTATTTTCATGCCTTGAGTGATCGAACGAAACATGCTTAGAGCTCGTTTGGAATGGAGTATTTCTTCCATAGAAAAAGTACACGAAACAAAAACATAGAAAAGTTTGGATTGAAGGATTTGCCAATTCCTTTCCCTAGAATACTAGAGCGGGCATGCGCTTTCAAAGGGGAAAAATCCAATCTCAGCTCTTCGTTTCTTTTCATTCACGAAGTCGAGAAAACTATGCATACTTGGTACCCACAGTGGTGGGTCGTGGAGCAAGAGTGCCACATCATCGCAGAGAACGAGCCGACTTGTTGCAAAATAGTACGGCCCGTATAAAATATAGAAAAAATACTCAATTCATATGCATGCAATTGCGGGACCCGTAGCCAATGTTGCTTTCTCTCTCTCCTACGAAGTGGAGCACCGGTTCTGTACACGACTACTTAAACCACGACGAGTCGACTCCCTTCTCTTCCTGTTTGAGTCTACTTTCTCCGGTCTTTTGAGTCGATTCATGAAGCTCTAGCAAGCGGTTTCAGAAGACCACTGGAGAAGCTCTTGTACACGTGTTGAAGCAATAGGTAAGCTAGCTAGACTACCCACCAAGCTATGCAAGCTCATGGCCGTGAATGACGTGTGATCTTGTGGGCCCATGGCCACGAGCACCCCACATGCATATGTCATTTTGTGATAAAATGCTTCCTATAATTATAAATGACTTGAATTAATATATCACTACTCTCTTAGTCCATTTTTTAAGTGACGCTATGATATATGTGCTGGCCATAGATTCGCAGAAAATATTAGCAGTATTTGTATCTCCAAATAAGTTTATTATAAAAATAGATTTAATGATCTATCTAATGATACTAATTATGTATCTTAAATATTAATATTTGTTATATATATTCAGTCAAATTTGAGTATATTTGACCTCTCCGGAAGTGAGAACGACAGTTAAAAAAGGATAGAGGAAGTAAAGTACGAGCATCTCAAAGAGTTCCCAACAATTTTTTCCTAAAACCATGAAGTTTCCTAACTCGCCAAAAATTATTGATAGGAATAAGTAAAACCATATCCAATTGTTTCCAATAATTTACTGCTAAAATATAGAAGATAATTTTACACCAAAAATCATATACTATTTCTAAATTATCCTAACCACTTTTATATATATTCTTTCTCTCTTATACATTTACATCAGGAACCCTTTCCTACTCTTTATTCTTTCCCATATCCTTCCACTGCACCTTAAGATTGGCCGATGGATTGGCGTGTGGGAGCGGATCTACGTGATCAGTCTATTTAATTTTTCCAAGCGCAGTAAGATTGGGAGGCGGGATTGGGAACTGTTCGAGATGGGTTTTTCCATTCTTGCCAAAACTTCTAAATTGGGAGTCTTTATTAGAACTCTTGGAGATAATCTAAGAGAGCATGTCCCAGAGTTTTCCTAAACTTAGTCCCTAAATCTTCATATAGGGTACATGCTAAAAAAATCCTATATATTAGAGCATCTCCAAGAGTACCCAATTTTTTCTTTCCAAAAACATGGTGTTTCCCAACTCTCAAAAAGGTATTGGGAGAAAAAAGAAGGCCATCTCCAATAGTTCCAAATAAACCACTTCCAAAAAGCGAAAGGGCCTCTAGCCTAGTGGTTAGAGCACCTCAGTAGCATCCAGCAGGCCTGGGTTCGACTCTCCGTAGGAGCGAATTAAAAAGGTCTGGAATAAAAAAATAAAAAATTAGGTTGGGGTTTCTCCTGCTGACTTCGGTAAAAAAAACCACTAACAAAAAACCAATTTTGGTCCCACAAGGATTTTTTTGCGGCATCTTTTATTTCGCACTACATTACAGGGTCACGCTGAACTGCACCGCTCGCGCGAAACCTCCTCTCTACTGGTCGCCGCCACATCCTAGCCGGACGCCGCCACTTCCTAGCCGGCTGCTGCCTCCTCCCAGCCAGTCGTTGCCTACTCCTAGCCTGTCGTCGGCACCTCCAACCTGGCAGCGGCAGTCACAGCCCATAGGCTGCCTCGCAAGCACGGTAGACGCCATGACCACTGTGAAATCACTTATGTAAAGAGAATTGGATGTACCTTTTTTTCTTCTAACACCAGGCGCTCGTTCTCTAGAGCAAGTGAAGCCATGTACCTCTCCACTTTCTTCTTCTCTTTCTCCATGTCAAAAGCCTCCTTCTTAGCCCACATTTTGTCCAAAGCCTCCATGCAAGCTTCACCTCCTCCTCGCCTTAGAGCTTCTTTTGCCTTCTTCTGACCCATTGGCCTCTTTCGTACTTAGCAGTCTGGGGGTGTAATCTCATTGACATCTTTAGTGTTGTTGACTTCTACATTCCTCAGAGTGGAACCCGGGTGAACCTTCTATTTCTTCTTAGCGGCTTGCTTCTTCTCTACCATTTCCTTTATCTTGGCCTTCCACTTGTCTTCACCTTTCAACTTGTTCCAACAATGCATTAGAGTGAATGACTTGTTCTCTTGGTCCAATCCTTTGAACATAGCTGGCGCTTCAGAAACCTCCATACATGTGTTTATTAAATATGAACGTGCATGTGTTTAAAGATGAATGAAATAGATAAACAAAACAATTGCATAACACTAACCTTGTCTTGAATGGTAGTACCACTTTGATTTTTATGTTCAATCGCGCCATAGTAGGCACAAAACTTGTTGACACTCTCTAAAATATACATCCATCTATGCATAAGCGAACTCTTAGTTCGGCTTGGATGTGGCTGCCTATTCGCCTCATAGTAGTCATAAATTCTACGCCAAAAGGAGGCATGAGATTGATTAGCACCTTGGACGGGATCTTTGCTAACGTTCAACCAAGCTAAGACAACAATTTCATCCTCCTTTGGATTGAAATTTTTTGCCTTTTCTGATGTGGCCTTGTAGCGCGTGGGCATCCATCACCTGCACATGCCTACAGTTCAACTACTTTAGCACCTGCTCCTTCCTGCACTTCACCTGCTTCAACACTTGCACGTGCCTGCACATCCTCATTTGCCTGTGTCTCCTGTGTCATTGGGATGCTGAAGTCGTCCAAACCAACAATGTCATCCACTCCCGTGAGCATGTCTATCCAATATCCACCAATAGACATTGGGACAAGCCTACATGGAACAAAGAAATCAATACCAAATGCCATGTACAAGAAAAGTATGTTTATTAGAACATCAAAACCCTAGCATCAAGCCATCCATCAATAACATCAGCTTCTCCTGGACAAGCCATAGCCACGCCCAGTAGACATCCATGGCCGGCCATAGAGGCACACATGGCTGGCTGCAGGGGGCCATGGCCTGGCGCACAGAGCATGCAGCCGGCCAGGGCCTGCCACATAGAGATAATAGGCAGCCATGACCAAGCCAATTTTGGCGGCGGCGGCGGCTAGACTAATCCTGGAGGTGGTGGCGCCCATGCCCTAGGACCGAAACAAATGAGAATATGGCAAACTGCGAGCAAAAGATCGATGGATTACCTAGGTTGTCAGCGACAAACTTCCTCTCGTCTGGACGGCAACCTTTGGCACGAAGAATCACGGGAAACAGCAGTGCGGGAAGGAGGAGAGCAAGCGGGGAAACACCGATACGCGTGTATGGGCGTGAGTGTAACTTTAGGCACTGGGGGAGGTTTTCCCAAGTACCAAAAGATTAGGAGGTGAGTTAGGGATCTGTTGGAGATGGTTTTTGTGGCAGAACCGACTAATCTAATGCCTCCCAGGAGTATTTGTCTTCCATTAGACACTAAGTACTCAAGGAAGGGCACCAAATTACGCAGTTCCGTCGAGCACAACCCAAGGGAGAACCCAAAAATCCACATTTTCCACCAGGATCACAAATGAGAGAATAAAGCTTACAACATTTTAGCCGTTTCTTACATCACTTTCCAGGTAACATCAGAGTATAATATCTATTGTTTGTAATAGCGATGAGCACGGCCCAATGCGGCGTGGGAGTGAGCGGCCCAGACGGGGCAGGCGGCGGCCCAGCAACCCGGCCCATGCGCGGCCTGCCCAAACCGACCTAGCGGTTTTACAAAAAGGACCCTGCATTTACCTTAAACTAACTCGAGGTAAACAACACTATGTGCTACTATTCATATGAGTCATAGTTTTCACACCTAGCCCCTCGGAAAATCTTTTATTTACACTTCTACGTCCTCACCTCCTCTAGAACAGAGCACGCAGTGGGGGAACCATTACCGATGGCCGATTCGGCATGGGGAAGGCACAGCGGTGGCAGAGGCCTGGCTGCGGGGTGCGCGGGACCGGCCCACATCCATGGGTGCCAACAGCAAAGGATGAGGTGGCCCACAGCTACGGGGCGACATGCGGCATGGCGACCGAGCACCCCCAGGCCTGACCGCAGCCGCTCGACGACGATGGCGCGGCCACGGTGGGGCGCTGTAGTAGAGATGGAGCGGCGCGGGGAGGTGCACGGGCCACGACCGGGTTCAACCTGGCCGTGGCTTGGACCAAGGCGAGGCACAGCACGGCGGCCACACGCAACCGTAGCAGGGGAGGTGGCTTGCCAGAACCCAGCCAGGAAGGAGGGTCGGCCATGGCGGGGCATGGTGGCCCAGCCATGGACGACGGCGGGAGAGGCGGCAAGGTCAGCAGCAGCCACGTGGCGCATAGCTGCGGTCTAGCCGATAGCCAGGCGGTGCGCCCATCCATCCTCGGCAGCCCGACGGGGGCACGGTAGCCTGCAGTGCGAGGGCGCGCGACGCGGGGAGGAAGAGGAGGGGGCGCCGATGCTACACATGGGGGAGCAGTGCTGTGGGGCTACGGTCCAGCGTGGCCGTGGGGGCTCGCGCACTCATGCACACATGCCAAGGGCAGGGCGACGATGGGCGCAGCCACGGTGGGTGCTCGGCTCAGCAAAGGCAGGCAGAGACAAGCAGAGGCAGGCAGAGGCAGCAGTAGCTCGGGTAGGTGGAGCGAACGGCTAAGAGCGAACGAGGCGAGGTAGTTGAGGTGAGCGGTTGAGATCGCATGCTACAGGCGTCGGTTCATGAACAGAGCGTCGACGACATGTCCTCAACGCGTTCTAGCAAAGTTCGGTCAATTTTTGCATGAGCATCGTAGCTCTAACGTAACCACGACCTGCACTACGTCCTAGTATACACCTAACTGCAACCGATCATGCGAAAACATAGATGTAGTGCTTAACCATTTTTATTGGAAATCGAATGCCAAAATGGCATTGTCTACTATCATTTCAGACTTAAAAGAATTCAAGGTTTCAGTTAGAACTAACATTCCTAAGCACTTTTGGTTGAATTTTTAAACGGTCAAAACTTTACCAAACTTCACCAACAACCATTTCATGACATAGCACACACTTTATACCAAACAATAGAACCAAAACATCATGCGTTATTTAACTATTTTGCATTTTATAAATCGCCAAAAAGTGTACTTTCAACACAACTTCGAATTTTTGCTGATTCAACGAAAAGGGCAAATTTTAATTTCCAATTTGATTTTTGAGCCATCAGAAATACCATGGAACAACATCTATTCACCAAATCAACGGTTGCATTTTCATCTACTAAACTTGCACTTCAAATTTCATTTAAGTACCAATTACAAGTTATATTTTATTTTTGTTTATAAAAAATTGTTTTTCATGCTTAATCAAATAAACAAGCCATTCACTATTTGATTGCTATCAGACATTTTTAAGCACTTTCTTCATACTTTTCCAAAACAAGCCCTAAACAACTTTTGTCCACAAGATTATTTAAAAGTTGTTAAGCACCGAGACAAGTTGACTAGCGACACTTATTTGTTAGTTTTATTCACGAAAGCGAGTCACACAAGATTCGTTTATAATTCCATGTGGGCTTTAATTTTTTAAACCCGAAAACTTGTTTTGCTAATTTCTCTTAGGCATTAACCTAGGTGCTAAGCAAGCTCATAACACCAGAGGTGTTACAACCAACCCCCCTAAAAAGAATCTTGTCCCGAGATTCGGAGCAAGAATCAGAAGAGGGGAAAACGCGATTACATTTCGTAAATCTAAAATTACATGAAAGATTACACGACGTCGAACACCAAACCACATAGGGATTTAGAGATACATGGTTACGAGCAACCTGATACAACCAAAGCTCAATCCAGAAGTCGAGATAGACGAGGACAATGGAGAAACAGCAAGAAAATGATTATCCAAAACGTGGCGTATGTCCAACAGATCTAGAAATAGGAGACTGAGAACTCAAACATCGTGAACCCTAAGACCAACTAACCAAAGGGAACTTGAACTTCTTCGAAAACCAGATCCCTTCTTCTTCTCAGATTACACCATCACCTCAAACTGACGAACCTAGTTCCACAATGTCGACTGGATCTCGTAGCTCTGCTCCAAATGCGAGGGGAATGGGGATGATGAAGAAGAGCAAGGACCAAGGGCATCTTATAGTGGTGAACAGAGGTGGGGCGCAACACACCAGAAGTGGAGACGACATGGATGGGGTACATTATCGGTTCATGCTGTGGGGATAAAGCCAGCCATGGTGCACTTCCTGTGCGAGCGAGCAAAGGGGAAATAAAGAAGAGGAAAGAAGGTTCGCTCAACGAGAGAGGCGTGCGGGTGGCCGTGTCCCCAAAAGAAGAAAGAAGGGAGGGGAAAGGGGGGGTCTGATACGGGGACGAGGGCATGGGGTCGAGAGCCAACTGGATGCCGTAAGAGGAGAAACGCATAGTGCACGAGGACGGCTAGTGCAGCACGATGGCGCGGCCATGCGAGAACAGGGTGCTAATGGGCCCGTCACAGACGGCATCCGCAGGCCACGCAGCGAATAACTCGGCATGCATAGTGCGATCAAGCTAAACACTGGCCTGGGACATGACATCCACTCAGGCTTTTCCAAGCACTCCCTACTACCCGAGGCTAACTTTCCTTGTTACTCTTCTTTCTCTTTCCCTTCCTTGACCACATCCATCTTTCATGTAGACTAAGACCATGTCCTATGTTCTTCCTTCCAACACCACCTCCTCTTGTTTACTTTGAGAGAACACTATTTCATCAACCCGTTGTGGATTTCCCATTTGGAACACCCGAATATTTCCATGGAGAATATTTTGTAGAAAAAGCGGTACATTGGTGTAACTCAGTAAAGGTACTTTGTCAACAACCTCGATACCAACGCATGTCGAGCAGCATCACCATATGGTAGCTGTTCCACAGGGGCCCTCAGTTTCGTCATGGCACCATTAGCCATTAACCAGGCAACTATTACCAACTTACACGCAATGAAGGCGGTGGGGTCATAGACCACAGAATCAGAGGAGTATTGCAAGGGAAGATTCAAACAACAAGGGTTCCTTTCGCAATAGGGGACAAGGAATTCAAATCCAATGACGGATTTGATTTAAAGAGATTCAAGTGTTCTACTAGGACATCCACAATTAGTCGATATAGTGTCCTCTGTTATCCAATCATGGCTGGTCTACTGGCATTTAAATGGTAACTTCTCTTGTAACCCACTTAACATCGCCCTTGAAAACCCTAAGCACATCTAACGAGACTTAAGGTAGATGAACGCAATAACACAACGAAATAAATAAAATGCATATTCGGAACGGTCTTATATGGGTACAACATACAGGCACTCACTCACCCATTCTCGACACATCATTCACCTTCCCTACGGTCAGACTACCCCAACAACTACGGATGAAAAACAACGGCACAAGTACAGTACTGGAGAACAGCAACAAAAGGCACTACTAACTATGGTACATCTTCCCAAGGCAACTCATCTACTTGGACCACGCATCTTCATTCCCGGGCTCGATGGATTCTTCTACCGCCCTGGCTATGGATCTACCTCTTCTCTCGGCAATGGCTGAGTGAGAGGAATCAAGGGTTCTACTTCTAACACTTCCGAGGGGGGAGGTGCTAGCGGTACTGCAACATCGGTTCTCCTTCTTTCCGGTGGATGGATAGGGATTCCTTCCACGATCAAGGGATCCTACCGTTTCATAGCCAGCGTCCTCCGCTTAGCCTTGGTGACAAGGTAGGCCTCCCCCAACTGATGGGCATGCCGATCTTCAGCCTCCTTCAGAGCTTCCGATATGGCAGTATCTCGACTCTCTACAGCTACCGCACTGGCATGCGCTTCGGCAAGCTACACCTGGAGCATCTGGGAGAACATCTCGGCTTCCTCGGCTCACTGGAGGCACTTCCTCAGCTCCGAGGCCTGTCGGTCGTACTGCTCATCCAGAGTAAGCAGGT
Organism: Miscanthus lutarioriparius; assembly: GCA_904845875.1. NCBI lineage: Eukaryota > Viridiplantae > Streptophyta > Magnoliopsida > Poales > Poaceae > Miscanthus > Miscanthus lutarioriparius. The sequence goes on from CAJGYO010000010.1 coordinate 54,328,552, forward strand.
ACGTGGTCAAATGCACCATGGTTGGACTGTTTTCTTGCATGTCCCGCCCTTGCAAAGCCTCCATGCGAGCCCTCGATGCCCGTCGATTCTTCTCCAAAGGTGGAAAGAACCTCATGGGGGTACGGGCAATGGGCTCTTCATAGATCTAGCAAAGGTATCGCAAGGCTTTGTGGGCCACAACCTGGTAAGTGTCAACGAAGCAAAACCTGGTTGTGGTCACATTCCTGGCTTTAGTGATGTCAGGGAACTCTTCACTCTTCCCAATGTAGATGGTAACCTCACAGCACTCAGTACCATGCTTTTCATACTCATGGCCCTCATACTTGGGACGATCTTTGACTCCGAGTTTTTGCAAGGTGGCATGCAGGATTCTGGGAAAACCTTCAACGTTCAGGCAGTAACTACTAACCTAGGCTCCTGTCATCCCTGGCGGTGGTTGTGAGGAAGGGCTGAGCGAAAAGCTTGCTAAAAAGAAAAAGCTAGGCAAGCTAAAGTGCACCAAGTGGTGGTACCAATGGCTAAGCCAGTCTCTACTTATAAAGGCAGAGCGGTCAGTGGTCCTGGCGTGGTCCACCAAGGTTCCTGTGCGGGATTACTACGAATGAATCGATCAAATTTTTCGCACGTTCGAGGCGAGTGATGTCCGAGGCCATTAATAACTAGTACGACTATAGGGCAAGGGTCCGACCAGAGCGTAGAAAAGAGAACATGGAGACGTGGGTCACGATAGGTGTGAACCAGAGGTGAACGCGGAGCATGAAGTCACAGTGCAGCAATAACTCCGGAACAAGGACGATTCAGTCGTGCACAATACGACACGCGTGACACCTATGGATGGCGTATCTGTAAGCAATACGGGCACTACACTATACAAACAGGATATGCTTGAATGCATGTCCTATACGTCCTTCCACTGTTGCCAACATATAGGGCAACCGTTCTCAGATTTTTGGCACATCGTTCTCACCCTGTAGCTAGTCGATACTATCACACTATGCTCGAGGTCAGTGTACCTGTAGAAAACTTGATTAAGCCTACCTAAGTCAGTAGAGTGTCATCTATCCTGGATACATAACCATAGTAATAGGGCTACTTATATAACTTCGCATGCAACATCCTAACTTTTTGAAAAGAATTTGTTATCAAGTTTTATTTTAGAAATGGGTTCTGAAGCTTTATTTTCTCATTTATGCTCTGATACCACCTGTGGCAGAACCGACTAATCTAATGCCTCCTAGAAGTACTTATCTTCCATTAGACACTAAGTACTCAAGGGAGGGCACCAAATTACGCAGTTCTGTCGAGCACACCACAAGGAAGAACCCGAAAACCCACATTTTTCCAGCAGGATCACAAATGAGAGAATAAAGCTTACAACATTTTAGCAATTTCTTACATCACTTTCCAGGTAACATTAGAGTATAATATCTATTGTTTATAATAGCAGAATATTATCATGTTATCAGAGTTATGAACAATTTAATTTAACAACGGAATATAAACATGTGATCAAAGTTACATCGGAAATAAATATCTATTCATGACATGATGAAACACTGATATATAAACAATGACAACAGATTATAAAACTTCTATTTATAAAATATTTAGTGAGAGTTATAAATAAAGACTATGATCCCAGCGTAAAGGAATCCTCTCTGAGCCCACCAGGAGGAATCCACACACAAGGGTCAGCTCTAGCATCCACCTGTCACCTGCAACAGGGGGGAATAAAACCCTGAGTACTTAATTGTACTTAGCAAGACTTACCCGATAGGAGAAAAGAAAAGGCTCAAAGGATATGCAAGGCTATCTGACTTGTGGGTTTATTACATCTACAAAAGCATTACTAAACGTGCGTCCTTATATTCAATTTTATTAGCAATCATCATTAGTCATTAACTAACCATTCTATGTAAGCACCTGTGCTACTTTCAAGCAGGTGTCAAGCAATCAGAATCATTTTACCATCTTTCATCTTCCAGTTCTTACTACATGGCTAGACTATAGACAAGTCGTATCAGATCACCTGATGATTCATGAATCAATGTGCCCAGCTAGGTACCCTGAAATACACGCGCCGCTTGTACCCTAGGCACAAGCAAGACCAACCCACTACCCTCCTGTCATGGGGTCTAGGTCCCCGTCCAAACTTGGACTCCAAGCCCCGGATCCTGAGTCCCGGACTCAGTGCGGTGCTTGGACCTCCACTCAAAAACCACCCTGAAAGTCAGTCCGAAAAGAGCCAGAACCCATGACAAGAGAGTAACAAGTCTTCCCATGCCCATACACAAGTATGTGTTCAGGATAATAAGTTTGTGACCTGCCTAGAACCCAATGCAACGGCCAGTCCTTAATTGACACAGACAGGGAAACAGTGTAACCAAGCTATGCCCCGTTGGCTGCAGGACACAACCTCTTACACCCACCAATACCCAACCCATATCCCTGCCCGGTCTCCATTTATCATTCATATATATATTCCAAGTGATAATAATATAGTAACAACGATAATATATTTCCTATATCTCACGAGTGACAGGCAATCACTCGACTTCTACCGGAGTCCTGTAGCATAGCAATCTACGTGATCCTGTCATACTAGTAAGACTCATAGGATAAAGATATATATATGCAAGTGGGTTTCATTCAACTCCTTAAAACTTAATGCATAAATATAATTCCATCTTCCTGACATGATTCCTGGCACCATCTTTTCTGCTACTCCAGTTGATTCCACGATCCATCATCGTCCCTATTATGGTATGCAATGCAATGCAGAGATGATGCAACAGTTAATTAACAAGGCAACACCAACTCTTAAAATATAGTACATACTACGAACTAACAAGCTAGCTCTAATGACTAACGTACTAATCTGCGTATCAACATCATCGAGAAATATGTCATTTCCCAACAAGTGTTTTAGTTATACAATTCCAAGGTGTTTCTTCATTTCATTTATTTGAGTTACTATATATTCAAACTAGGGCTCATTTGATATTTTAGCAATTTACTTACTATGCATCTACAAAAATTATAGAGAACACCTGATAACACTTCTAACCTACTGCGGAATTTTTAGAGCTAACACTATCACCGATTTATCAGGAAAATTCCTACAAGTTTATGTCTTAACAATATTAAGCATGTTAAAACAATTAGAGCAATATTAGAAACATACAAAACCTATGCGAACAAAATACACTATCAGATAGATCATGATTTTAGAAACTTAACAAAATTGGTTTGGCATTTTTGTGATTTTTCTACATTTTATTATCCATTTCCAAGCATTCTACCGCTTACTGAAATTAACAAGACACCGAAAAAAGGAAAAAGGTTACTTGGGCCCGAAGCGGCCCAGATCGACCTGGTCCAGTGGGCAGAGCAGCCCAGGTGGGGGCGGGGCGTGCGTGCAGCCACATGCCGTGGCCCACGGTACGACGAGCACGACCCAATGCGGCGCGGGCGTGAGCGGCCCAGACGGGGCAGGCGGCGGCCCAGCAAGCCGGCCCATGCGCGGCCTGCCCAAACCGACCTGGTGATTTTGCAAAAAGGACCCTGCATTAACCTTAAACTAACTCAAGGTAAACAACACTATGTGCTACTATTCATATGAGTCGCAATTTTCACACCTAGCCCCCCGAAAAATCTATTATTTACACTTCTACATCCTCACCTCCTCCAGAATAGAGCACGCAGTGGGGGAACCGTCACCGGCGGCCGATTCGGCATGGGGAAGGCACAGCGGTGGTGGAGGACCGGCCGCGTGGTGCGCGGGACCGGCCCGCATCCATGGGTGCCAACAGCACGGGATGAGGTGGCCCACAGCTATGGGGCGACGTGCGGCATGGCGGATCGAGCACCCTTTAGGCCGACCGCGGCAATGGGCGGCGACGATGCGCGCACACCGCGGCGCGCCAGTAAGCGAAGATGGAGCGCACGGGGAGGTGCGCGGGCCACGACCGGTTCGGTTCGGCTCGCCACGCGCGGGACGGCGGGCACGCGGCACGGTGCACGGCACGTGGGCATGATGAGGGGAGGCAGCGTCTTTGGAACGGAACCCGGGTAGGAGGGCCGGCCACGGCGGGGCATGACGGCCCAGCCACAAACGATGGCGGGAGAGGCGGCATGGTCAGCAGCGGCCGTGTGGCACGTAGCTGCGGGCTGGCCGGCAGCCAGGCAGTGTGGCCATCCATTTCGATAGCCCGACGGGGCACGGTAGCCTACAGTGCGAGGGTGCGCGACGTGGGGAGAAAGAGGATGGGGGCGCCGGTGCTACACACGGGGGAGCAGCGTTGTGGGGCTACGGTCCAGCGCGGCCGTGGGGGCTCGCACGCACACGCAAAGGGTCGTGCGACGGCGGGCGCAGCCACGGCAGGTGGTCGGCTCGGCAGAGGCAGGCAGAGACAAGCAGAGGCAGGCAAGCAGAGGCAGACAGAGGCAGCAGTAGCTCGGGTAGGTGGAGCGAACGACCGAGAGCGAACAAAGTGAGGTAATTGAGGTGAGCGGCTGAGATCGCTCGCTACAGGCGTCGGTTCACGAACAGAGCGCCAACGACATGTCCTCAACGTGTTCTAGCGAAGTTCGGTCAATTTTTGCATGAGCATCATAGCTCTAATGTAACCACGACCTGCACCACGTCCTAGTATACACCTCACTGCAACCGATCATGCGAAAACATAGATGTAGTGCTTAACCATTTTTGTTGGAAATCAAATGCCAAAATGGCATTGTCTATTATCGTTTCAGACTTAAAAGAATTCAAGGTTTCAGTTAGAACTAACATTCCTAAGCACTTTTGGTTGAATTTTTAAACGGTCAAAACTTTACCAAACTTCACCGACAACCATTTCACGACATAGCACACACTTTATACCAAACAATAGAACCAAAACATCAGGGTGTTATTTAACTATTTTGCATTTTATAAATCGCCAAAAAGTGTACTTTCAACACAACTTCAAAATTTTGCCTATTCAACGAAAAGGGCAAATTTTAATTTCCAATTCGATTTTTGAGCCATCAGAAATACTATGGAACAACATCTATTCACCAAATCAACGATTGCATTTTCATCTACTAAACCTGCACTTCAAATTTCATTTAAGTACCAATTACAAGTTATATTTTATTTTTGTTTATAAAAAATTGTTTTTCATGCTTAATCAAATAAACAAGCCATTCGCTATTTAATTGCTATCAGTCATTTTAAGCACTTTCTTCATACTTTTCCAAAACAAGCCCTAAACAACTTTTGTCCACAAGATTATTTAAAAGTTGTTAAGCACCGAGACAAGTTGACTAGCGACACTTATTTGTTAGTTTTATTCACGAAAGCGAGTCACACAAGATTCGTTTATAATTCCATGTGGGCTTTAATTTTTTAAACCCGAAAACTTGTTTTGCTAATTTCTCTTAGGCATTAACCTAGGTGCTAAGCAAGCTCATAACACCAGAGGTGTTATAGTTTTTTCCATTTTCCCAAAAAAATATGAATTAGGAAGGAGTATAGGGTACAAACTCATAACACCGGAGGTGTTATAGTTTTTTTCCATTTTCCCAAAAAAATATGAATTAGGAAGGAGTATAGGGTACTCTTTGAGATCCTCTTAGTGCAGTTGGGATCGCTCAGAATAGTCAGCAGGCACTGGTCCTCTAACTGTCCCAACAGGTTGGCTGGCTAGCTCCTCGTTTCAGCGTGTTGCTCCAAATGTTCGACAGGTCAAATCGGATCCTAACTACGGAACATTGTTGCAATTGATGAACACCACAATTTGTGCAAACCGAGACAACCTACATTGTACGTTCTGAAAGCAGAGCTTTCTCAGTTTCCAAAAAGGCCCGAAAAATATGCTGTTGGCATGTTAGAAACCAGGTCTTTCTTTTCACAAATTAAAGCTAAGAATGATTGGCTAACGATTCATATCCATCAATGACATGTGTAAAGAACAAATGTGTGATGGATTGATTCCCATCAACACATGTCTTCGTTTAGTCTAGCTAGCTGTCCCTAGTGAATAATTTATTCTTTGACAAGAGCCAAAGGAAAACACGACCTATTGGTTGTACTATCAGTTTCCGAACAACAGGGGTATAAAATTGACTACTGTACACAGAGACTAAGGAAAGCACACACCCTAGAGAGGAGTGGCATTGCCACACTGCTGCGTCGTCGTCATCAACACTTCAACAGTGATATGGAACCGTCATGGTGCCTAGCTACTTTCTGCAACATATTCAAGGTATATTCGTCATCACTGATGACTTATTTGTCACTTCTCTCATCTCCAGCAATTACAGAATACCTGGTGTCAATGTTTATTTCCATGCCTTGAGTGAACGAAGCATGCCTAGATCTCGTTTGGAATGGAGACATGGAGTATTTCTTCCATACGTAAAGTACATACAGGAAACAAAAACGTAGGAAAGTTATGGAGGAAAGATGTTTAGATTAAAGGATTTGCCAATAAATTCCTTTTCCATAGAATACTAGAGCTGGCATGCGATTTCAAAGGGAAACAAACCCAATCTCAGCTCTTCGTTTCTTTTCATGCAAGTCCAAGAAAACAATGCATACTTTACACGTGTTGAGGCAACAGGTAATAAGCTAGCTAGACCGTCCACCAACCTATGCAAGCTCATGGCCGTGAATAATTACTTGTGGCCTAGCTTGTGGGCCCAAGGCCACGAGCATCCCACGTGGGCATGCCACTTTGTGATAAAATGTTTCCTATAATTATAAATGACTTGAATTAATTAATACATCACTACTCTCTTTGTTCTTTTTAAATGTCGATATGGTATTTGTACTGATCAAATTTTTTTAAGTTTAACTAGATTTGTAAAAAATATTAGCAAAACATTTGTATCTCCAAATAAGTTTATTATCAAAATAGTATCTAATGATACTAATTATGTATCATAAATATTAATATTTTTTGTATATATTTGGTCACATCTAGGTACGTTGGGGGTTAAGTACTAAGAGAGCATCTCCCAAAGTTACCCTAAACTTAGTTTGCCTAAATCATCATATAGGATATATACATGCTAACAAAAAATCCGACCTAAATATTTCTCTTCTCCAACGGTTACCTTATCTCAAATAACATCCCAAATTTGAGGGGAGGATAACTTAGGATGTCACTAAATATTGGATGTTGAATAGGGATGTCACTACATAAACCTGAATTTTGGCTCTAAAAAGATGTACAGGGAAGTCTTGTTGATGCTCTAAGGATGTTTCATCATTTCTATAATGTTTTTATTCCTATGATATGGATTCGTAGATTTCAAATGTATCTTCTTATTATGTTTTTGTGTATTTCCATTCCTCCCTTTTGCCTCTAAGTTCTCATTCCCTTTCCTGGCGTTTTTCCTATTTCTGTTTTTCGGTGCTAGAATTTGATAATTACGTTGGCAGAAGAGATGGTCATATCTGTACGCATGGTTTACGAGACTAATCACCTTTTACTCAAGTGACTGATGGTGGCCATGTTCTGAGGTTCACCAGAAAATCGTGAAACACGACGAACAAGTTGATTGGATTGGGAGACACACTACAAAAATAATTTTACGAGACACTGCCCAAACATTAACCGACACTACTACAAAAATAATTTTATGAGACACTGCCCAAACATTAACCAAGACGGCTAAAAAAACCAACCCCCTCGTAAAATACATAACGATTAACGAAGGAGGTCGTTTTATTTACCGAGGCACCAAAAAGTGACCGCCTCACAAAATCGATTAACGGAGGCGGTCGGTTTAGAGGTAGTCAGGAAATGCCCACATCCTAAAATTGATTTACGGAGAGGTCCGCCTTCGAAAATGGAGGCCGTTTTTGCAGGTGAACCTCCTACGAGGCCCATCTCGGTTAATGTGGATGAGCCCACTAGGAAGCCCATTCAGCCTAGAAATTAGGTCACTCTATATAACGAAATGAAATCCTAACTCTCTCCCTCACCCGTCATCTCCCTCAGAGCAGCCGCACTTATCTCTCTCCCTCAGCCGCAGCCCAAAAATGAAAACCCCTATATCTCTCCTCTCTCTCTCTCTCTCAGGCGGAGGCATGGCGGTTGGCACGCACGGGGCGGAGGCGGTGGCCGGCTCCGGAGTGAGCGGGTGGCTCCTCTCTCTCTCTCTCTCTTGGCGCGAGCGGGGTGGCTTTGGTGGCCGACGCGAGGGGCGGAGGCTGTGGTCAGCTTCGGCATGAGCAGGGCGGCTCCTCTCTCTCTATCTCTCTCTCTCTCTCTCAGTGTGCGAGCAGGCGACCACGTGCCCCACCGGTGGTGGGGCTTCAATTCACGCTCCCCAATGGCGGGGGGCTTCCATCCACGCCGATCCGATGAGGACGAGCTCTGGTTCAACGGTGGCACTCTCCGACGCAAGACCGTGCACCCTTGGTTGGTCCGGTGAGGAGAAGTTTGGATGTAACACCCTCGGTGTTACATTATACAATTTTTGCTAAAACCATGTCATGAGCATCATATTTATGTATTTTTGCATGTGGCAAAATGAGAAATAAAATTTTGTTGCACTAATTCTCAATTTGAGCTCTAATTTATTCCTTGTCCAAATACTCTCCAGCACAGCTCAACTCACTATTGTCATCCTGATCCAACTCCATCTCTCGCTATTTCATCTCCTTCTTGATCCCCGGAGCACGTCCTCAGCACACTCGTAGAGCAAGCCCGCGTAGCACGCTTGCAGTACCCTTCACTGGCAAGTTTCGTCACAGTGTCATTACTTCGCTGTGTCATGAATGGCGAGTTAGGCAGCAGCCTCTAGCGTGTTGCACGTGCTCTTCAGCAAACGAAGATGACCGACCACAGCAGCTCGTAGAAATTCACGTGCTATCCATTAATGCCTTGTTGTAGGGCTGCACGTTCTTACCTGTGCTAGCTGACCATGGTAGGAGGCCGAGGCTAATTTGGTTCGAGTCTGCCTCGGCCTCCAGGACCAGTCTGCCTTAAACTGGTCACCCAGGACCGAATTAGCCTCGGGCCTCCTACTTGACTTGGACACCCTTGCTGGCCTCCTACCCCTCTATACCATGCGCCAAACATGGTCATATGCATGGGTGTCATGTCCTCATCAGTCTGTATGGGCTGGATCCAATTAAAATAATGTCCGATAGGAAAAACCTTCTAGACGCCTGCGTAGGAGCATTTCCATACCGTTAAACCACTAGAACATGCTAAATTTCTACATACGCCATGACATGGAAGTGCAAGGAAGACTACAATCGGCTATTCCTCGGCCATGTTCTCTCGCTCCTAAACGTTGCTTCACATACCCCTCTTGACCTGTCCTCTCTTTCATGGCATGTCTTCTCACTGGGTGACAAGTGTTTTCCTACGCATGATGTCTCTAATACACAAATGCTTTCACAAGCGGTCAAATTTAGTTTTTCCAAGGTGGGCATCTCGACCGCCTCCATTCAAAGGTCTGGGATAATCATGCTTTATATAGGCGGTCCACTATACCCCTCTCGGTTAATCAAAATAAAAAACAAGAAAGCCTAGACCCTAGGCCTAGATCTGGGCCACTAGTAGCAACACCATGCCGCCGTGCCATCGATCCGCACCATGCTGCCACGCCGTCGGTCCACACCTCCACACCGTATCGTTCTTTGGTACCTCCATGCCATGCTTGCTCTAGTGCCCCGCTGTCGGAGAGCGGCACCGCCGAATCCAAGCATCTCCTCAATGGATCCGGTGTGGCAGAACCGCCCGAAATAACATGCTTACGGAGGTGCTCGTCTTCCACCAGACACTAAGCACCCCGAAAGCAAGCTATAGAAGGCAGTATCCGCCGGGCACACCCCAAGGGAGAACCCAAAAGATCTACATTTTCCCAAGGATCCAATAATGAGAACGAGTTACAATACTTGTCCATTTCATACATCAGAGTTTCTTAAAAATACATTATTACAATACCAAATGTCAGAGTGCGGAATGATAAACAACGAAATTTAAAATAAACATCTAGCGATAAGAACGAGATTCCGTCTGAGCCCACCAGAAGAATCCTCCACACAAAGGTACTTCTCATGCATCACCTGCAACAGAGGTAAATAAACCCTAAGTACACAATGTACTCACAAGACTTATTCGACTAGTGGGAATAATTTCCCAACTCCAAGAAATATGAGAAGCTTTATGGTTTGCTAGTTTATTTTGGCAGAAAGCAATACTAATTGTGAGTCCTTATTTATGTTATTATTATCAGCCGTATTAAGTCATCATGTAGCCAGTCTATATAAGCACCAGTTCTACTTTCAAGCAAGAGTTGAGCAATCAGTTTTATTTCTTCTCCTTTCAACTTTCAGTTCTTACTACGATGCTAAACCATAGACAAGCCGTACCGGATTTCCCGGCGATTCACGAATCAATGTGCCCAGCTGGGTGCCCCGAAGACACACGCCCCGCTTGTACCCTAGGCACAAGCAGGACCAACCCATCACTCTCATGTCCTGGGTGTTCAGGTCCCCGTCCAAACTTAGACTCCAAGCCCCCACTCCTGAGTCCCAGACTCAGTGCGGTGCAAGGATCTCCACCATCTTCGCCTCCAATCAGTCGGTCAGGAAAGAGCCGGATCCACGACAAAAGAGCAACAAGCCTTCCCTGCACCCATACCCAAGTATGTGCTTAGGACAATAGATCTGTGACTTGCCTAGATCCATATGCAACGACCGGTCCTTAATCAACATAGACAAGGAAAAAGTGTAACGGAGCTATACCCTGTTGGCCACAGGACACAACCCTTTACTCCCACCAATACCCAAACCATATCCCTGCCCGGTCACCATTTACCTTTACCATTTTATCATGAGTGATCATGTTTATCACCTACTTGTGAGTAACGGTAGGTTACTCATGCTACCGATATCCTGAGCATAGCAGCTACTCGACCAGTACTAGTAAGACTCATAGGTAGATATATTTATGCATGTAGTTTCCATAAAATGCCTGTAACATAAATGCACATCATAGATATATATTCAGTGATCATTTAAAATAGAGGTTATGCACCGGGGCTTGCCTTGGACAGGCGGGGTGTCAGCAAAGTCAGCAACTGATGGCTCCGGGACTCCCTCATGCACGAGAACCTCCTCCTCGTACTCCTTGATCACCTCCTCGTACTTCTGCTCGTCCGCAGTCACGAACTCTACCAACTCGTTATCTACATGCATAAAATGATGATGCAACGCTTAGTAATACGGCAACAGCAACTCTTAAAATAATAATACATCTACCAAGCTACTAAGCCAACTCTAATGACTACTACGCAAAGTTAATTGGATCCAGCCCATACAGACTAATGAGGACATGACACCCATGCATATGACCATGTTTGGCGCATGGTATAGAGGGGTAGGAGGCCAGCAAAGGTGTCCAAGTCAAGTAGGAGGCCCGAGGCTAATTCGGTTCGAGTCTGCCTCGGCCTCCATGACCAGTCTGCCTTAAACTGGTCACCCAGGACGCATCCGGACTCCGTTTTCGACGATCCACATATGGTTGGAAAGCTAATTTGATAAGGAAGCCAATCCAAGTGGTCTCACATCAAAAATCCTTCAGAATCAACGGGAATCGTTGAAACAAGTCAGCGTCCAGAATCTACTAGGGTGCTGCGACACCGTCTTTTGGTCCGTTGGACCGTGTATCGTGTTTGGGCCCATTAGGGGACACGTCCAGGGTAGGTGATGACCCTAAGACCTTTATAATCATACGCCGCTGCCGTCATTAGGTTTTGGGTTTTGCTTAGATTATTCTGTCAAGAACAGTTTCGCCGTTCATCGGTTTGTGAGACCCCAACTTCATGAGATTAATCATTCATCTGCAATTTGGTTGCGTTCTTTCTTGTTCTTGCTTGTGTTCTTCGTTGCGCAGGCAGGGATTAGCCTTCTTGGCGAGGTCAACCTGGTCTGTGACTCGGTTGATAACCAGAAGAGCTGTGGTGCTAAGATTGCAGGGTTCGATCTTTCGATCTGAAGCCGGATCGGTGTGTCATTCTCCGCCACAACGATAGTTACCTCCACCTGACGGAAGATCGGGATGCCCGTCTCCATAAAGTGGTAATCAGAGCTTCAGGTATTACCGTTAGGTTTATCATTACCCTAGTTTTGTTTTGTCTTTGTCCTATAAATCCAGAAAATTGCCCCACAAAAATATTTGTGTTAATCTTTGTTTTCTCCCTATCCTATCACCCGTTGTGCTGTTACAATATTTTTAGTTTCAGTTTGCTTTATTGAACGGTCGTCCCTTGTTATGTCGTTGTGTTCGTCATTTTAGGTTTTGTTCTAGATCTTTAGTTCTTTACTACTCAGTCCTGTTTTTTGTGTTGAAGAAAAAGAAAACGTGTTGCTGTTGTTTTCGGTGAGAAAAAAAGAGGCTGTTAGGTTTACCATCCATATATGTGAGAAAGTGTGATCATTAGAAGGAAAAGAAATAGGAAATAGGCAGCATCACGTGAAGGAGAAGAGAAAGAATAGGAAGCTTGCATTCAATTTGGATTCTTCCTTGGCATACACGTTTGGGTTTTGGATAGCTACTTTTGGAAGCTTGGACCTCGTGCTACCTTTGATCCTTAGGATTTGAGTCTTGTGTCTCATTAGTTTGTATACTGCAAGATATATTTGAAGCTGGTACCTTGCGGCACTCCTGGTAAAAGAGAATAAAGAAAGAAATAAAAAAGCAAAAGGCAATACGTGCAAGAAAAAAAGCCACACAAAAAAGGCAAAGAGGTGAAAAAAAGAGCCGCACCTAATAAAAAACAAGAGGAAAAGGAAGGTGAAAAAAAATTCAGAAGTGCTTGCATCCTGTTTAGTCCTTGTGTTGAGATATTGTTGCTTGTTGAACTAGGTCCAGGACGAGTCTAGGCTGGTGACATAGACTAGCTTGGGACTACTTTTCAATCTTGCAATTTCTGAATTAAATTATTGCTATTCTTTGCTACCATATTTTAAGCCTCCCAAGCTCCACATATATACTTTAGATCAGTACAGAAAAAGAGCCTTGCAATCTCAGTACCACTGCCTCACAGGTATCACGAACCAGCCGTCGGTTGTACTGTCCACTGCTTGTCTTGGTAAGAACTTTATAAGAGCTTGGTAAGACGCTTCCACTTGCTGTGAAAAGTGACTCCACAACCTAAGTAGTTGATAGGGATAATACTTTTGTGTTGTCTTTTGCTGTCTTCTAACAATGACAGGTTGTTCGTATCCACTGACTTATGATGGTATAGGTGCTCATGAGTACATGGAGTGGGAAATTACCAACGACAACATATTTGCTACTCGCTTTATGTGTCCAAGGAGGAAGGTAAAAAATGCAACTAGTGTTTTGCGACATTCTGCTTTATCTTGGTGGGAGTCTTTAGACCCTTCTGATAAACCTCAAACTTGGAATGATATGAAACTCCTTATGCGAGAAACCTTTGTTAATCCACCTCCTGTTTTGACTTCATATGATGAGGTGCACCATTTAGAGGAAGAGTCTGTTGTTATTCCTCTTGCTATGACTAACCTTCTGTAGGATAATATCCATAAGCGAGAGGATGACATGGAAGAAAATGAGGAGCTCACAACCTCATATGCAAATTCAGAACCATCACTTCACAATGCACCAATTACTTCTGCTGAGAACACAGGTAATGCCCATGGTGCTACACTCACAGAAGGTGAGAATTGTTTTAATGTACTAAATTTTTCCACAAATGATGCTGTCATAAAGCAATTGTTAGTGGAACCCTCTCTTGATTTATCTCTGTACCATGATAATTTGCTTGAAGTTCTTTGTGATAAAGATGAATTGGTTGATGATGCTTTAGTTTTACATGTTTTGGAACCAGTCACTTGTGCTGAAAATAAACATGTTATTCATATTGCTACTAAAACTGATGAGTTCAAACTGCTGTCTTCCTTACATACTTTGGGCTACATTGAATTTGATGTTTTGTGTAACCTAGATTGTTTGGAGGAGAGCCTTTTTAAATATGCTGATTTGCCTTGGTTTTCTAAACACACATATCATGTTATTGGCAAATATAACAACAAGGGACAATATATGATACATCGAGTATACATTCATAGTAATATGAATTCTCCTTTTGTTGTACAAGATTATGATAGTTTAGAGGGCAGTCATAATAATACAAATATTTTCTCATGTTCCTCAAAGAAACAAGTTCACTTCCAAGAAGGCGAGCATTGTTGGTTGCTACCTATGTCTACTAGACCATCTATTCCTGCATTGCCTTTGGTTAGTTCTAATCTTTTGCAGGATAGTGTTGATATACATCGTGTGCATTCGGATCATGGAGTCTACATGCTTACTGAAATTTTTATGCGAGATGACATTCTAGAAACTTGGAAACATGGTCACATTTCTTCTCACAATTATTTCAGTTCCCTTTGTCTTTGCAACCCCGTTCTCCTTTATGTTGTGCAGGATCAGTTTCAAGCACAATCGACGTCGAGGACGACTTTTCATCAATAAGGGGAGGATGATGAGGACATGGCACCCATGCATATGACCATGTTTGGCGCATGGTATGGAGGGGTAGGAGGCCAGCAAGGGTGTCCAAGTCAAGTAGGACGCCCGAGGCTAATTCGGTTCGAGTCTCCGAGGTGGAGGCCCAAAGCAACTAAAGTTAATTCGAGCCCGTCTCGGAGTCCAGGAGCAGCACGTACTAAAAATGACGCCTAGGTCGCATACGGTGTCTGTTTTGGGCGTTCTTTATATGGATGAAAAAATAATTTCATGGAGCTTCCAATGGCACCAGTCCCACCTTAAAATTCGATCGGAGTCAACAGGAATCGTAGAAACAAGTGGACATCCAGAATCTGTCAGGGTGCTGCTCCACCGTCGGCGACAACTTAATTTAGAGGTGAGCTCGTTCTTAAGTGATCATTTTCATACTTTTGAGAATAGATTGCTACCTAATAATGTTATATTAATTAGGAACATTGGAGAGTGTCATGAGGGACTTAGAGGCCAAGGCAGACTCAAAATCATGTTGGACTGGGTCTCCAGTTTCTATTGGACGTCCTTGCTGGTCATCATCGCCTCCACCTCTTCCTCTAAGTCCCTCATGACGCCCTCCAATGTTCCTAATTAATATAACATCATTAGGTAGCAATCTATTCTCAAAAGTATGAAAATGATCACTTAAGAACGAGCTCACCTCTAAATTAAGTTGTCGTCGACGGTGGAGCAGCACCCTGACAGATTCTGGATGTCCACTTGTTTCTACGATTCCTATTGACTCTGATCGAATTTTAAGGTGGGACTGGTGCCATTGGAAGCTCCATGAAATTATCTTTCCATCCATATAAAGAATGCCCAAAACAGACACCGTATGCGACCTAGGCGTCATTTTTAGTACGTGCTGCTCCTAGACTCCGAGACGGGCTTGAACTTTAGTTGCTTTGGGCCTCCACCTCGGAGACTCGAACCGAATTAGCCTCGGGCCTCCTACTTGACTTGGACACCCTTGCTGGCCTCCTACCCCTCCATACCATGCGCCAAACATGGTCATATGCATGGGTGTCATGTCCTCATCATCAGCTCCATGAAATTATCTTTCCATCCATATAAAGAACGCCCAAAACGGACACCGTATGCGACCTAGGCGTTGTTTTTAGTACGTGCTGCTCCTGGACTCCGAGACGGGCTCGAACTTTAGTTGCTTTGGGCCTCTACCTCGGAGACTCGAACCAAATTAGCCTCGGGCCTCCTACTTGACTTGGACACCCTTGCTGGCCTCCTACCCCTCCATACCATGCGCCAAACATGGTCATATGCATGGGTGTCATGTCCTCATCACAGACGGCCCAACAGTCTCTATCTAACATATTTCTCTCCCACACCACCGCTGCTCGTCTTCCCAAAGCAGCACTAGGGCGGGGTGTTTGTGGCTGGTGCGCCATGCTTGCCTTTCTCCTTCGCCGCTAACCGCTTTCCATCACTACCTCTTCCTCACGGCGTTGCCTGCCCATTCCCACCAGCAGTAGCCACGCATGCACGCAGACGTCGGCCGTCGCATGTAGCCAGGTGGCCAAGAGAGGTGGCCGTCACTGGCCGAGCCTAGGCCAGGCACAAGCGTAGCTGGTCGCTGCCAAGCTGCGCCACCATCCTCGTCCACCGGATTGCCGGAATCGGTCGTTCCCCCGCTCTATGCTGCGTCGTACGAAAGAAGAAGGGTGAAAATCGTATGTTGCAAGAGTATGTTTCAGATGTTTTAGAGGTATGTTGCAAGTGTTGCATATCGATGTTGCAAAAGTAGATCGGGATGTTCCATATGTTGTAATGGCTATACACATATGTTTCAAGTGTATGTTCTAAATGTTTCATCTGTTCCTGACATATGTTGCAAGTGTTTTATCTGGATATTGTATATATATGCATGTAGCAAACATATGTTTCAAGTGTTTTCAGGTGTTTCATACGTTTGTTTGCAAGTGTTTCATCTACATGCTGCATATGTTTACAATGGTTTTTCAATGTTTTTAGGCATTTTTGCAAGTGTTTTAGATATTTGTTTCAAGTGTTTTATTGATCTTCTTTTGTATGTTGCAACTGTTGCATATGTATGTTTCAAAAGTAGATCGGGTGTTGCACATGGGATGCGCGTGGAAAGCGGCTGGTGGCGTGGGCGACGTTCGGAGCGGCATGGGCGACGTTCGAAGCGGTGTAGGGCCACTGCTTGTTTGCTCGCTCGTGAGCTGACACGCTAGGCACTTGCTCGCTCCCTGTGTGGGCACTGTTTGGACGCTAGTGCCCAGATCGAACGTCCAGGCGCTAGCAAGTCCGTTGATGGTTAGAGCAAGTGGATAAAGAGTTTTTTAACTACAGATGCTGGCAGCCAGTTTATAGATTGATTATTATGTATTTGTGTCATAATTTTTTAAACATTGTATATTTGTAAGGCTTTATTATGTGTCCATATTATACAATTTGAGATTGTTTTAAGATCTTTGTATAATGACTTAGAATTAATAAAGCTCCTCTTAAGTCATGTAGCCTAGTGGTTACAAGAGCGTCAGTAGCACCGCCTTGGTTCGACTGCACCTCAGGTCCTTGGTTCAACTTCCTGTGGGAGCGAATTTTTCAGGATTTAAGGGTGTTGTGTTTTCAGTGGTAGGCGACGTTTTCGTCGATGGTGAGGCGTCTGTGGTGACTTCGTCAATTTCGATGATTTGCCCGCCCAGTCTTCAAAGATAATTATAGGAGTAGAGTTTGCGTACATGTCTTCGTAGGGGTGAGTGTGCGTGCGTTATGAGAGTCGCCGTTGTACCGTGTAATTAAGAGAAAAAACAACTTTCTCCATGTTTGAGTAAAGTGCTAGTTAGCTTGTTAGTTTTTTCTTGTGTGTAAAGTTATTCGTTAGTTAGTTAGGAACATAGGGGCGTCGCCGTCGCATATGAGAGTCCATCAGGGCACGTTCCCGCCATCAACTTTTGTGTGCGCCACACATGCCCACGTATGCCTGTGTCCCTAGTTGCTGCCCCGGCAGCGTCCTTGTCGTGCGCTGGCACGTGGAAGGGTCAAGGGAAAGCAGCGCCGCGCGCACGCCGAGTCACCCGCATGGTTTCGCTGACGGGGATAGCCGCTGATGCTCTAGTGTCGATAAGCAACCTGTGGCTCAACATGCCCAGAAACAAAAAAACTGCAGATTCTCTGAACATTGTTGTTGTTGTTGTTGTACGGTTTGTCCTATCTTGTAGTAGTCCCTTAATAAGGTAAATAAATTTAAATGTTCCCCAGAAAATGAAAAAAAAATCTGGCCATCCATTTTTTGTACTCAATACAAATTGTTTACAGCAATGGTGATTACATTGTTTACAGCAATGGTGATTACATCTAAGGGGATTGCTATTATATAGGTGCCTGTTTTTTTTGCAAACAATCATGCAATGTTGCTGGCTATTGATCATGCATCTCTTGTTGCTTACGTTAATTAGCTCAACAGCATAATGCGGCAGACAATTCATGAACCCATCGCCTGAGATCTCAGGCGACTGAATTCTAGCAGATGTCTACATCTAATTTGTTTCAAAAGCACCCATATCTACCATTAGTAAAAGTGATATATAAAGCAATACCCTAATGTTCGTCAAAATCATGTAGTTTTGCCCTTATAAAAAACCTAAAGTAATGACCTTAAACCTAAATCGAAATTACCTATTTTTAAAAAATCGTGGGTATTTTAGATTGCTAGTCCAATACATTGCTAGTCCATGTAACTCAATACATTGCTAGTCTATGTTAGAGCTCTACCAATGTACGTTCATAGTCACCAAGCCTTCTCCGGGTCAAAGTATTGAGCTTTGCCACAAGGGTGTGCGCAACCAAGGTAGTGCCGCAAGATTCAAAGGCTCACCACAGATGCCTAGCTCTCTCAGGCACTGGCCTCGGGGTCATCGTGTCGGGCCCCTACTTTGGGGTCCACTGTGCATGCATATCAATGCCTGGATCAATAGTTGATACGCATAAATCGAACAAGATTGATATAAAAAACCATACTTTTATTAATATCGGAATAACACATTACAAAGTTCATATTTTACAACGCTTGGACCATTGGCCTTACAACTAACATCAGAGTTCTAACACAGCGGTCTTACGTCGTCGTGGTTCCATTCCTACAGACAACTTAGAGTGCAGACGTAAACCTTATCCCTAAGCTCAGTTCGTGTGGGCTCACCGACCTTAGGAGTGCTAACCACTAGGGCGAGCATGTCAATCGCTATGGGAGCACACTAGTAGATGGGGGTGTTTTCTTTATGGAAAGAAGAAGCAAGCGGTAGAGGATTAATACCACTAGGTTGACAGATGGAGTCTACTTATCAGAAATGTTGTCCCAGACTCAATGTCCTCCAACCAAATGCCAACCAGAGACAGATCTGTCCCCAACAGGACCATTCCGTCCCAAAAATTAGGGACATGACCATCCCACCCTACCGGTCACCAAACGAAATGCAACCTAAGAAAATTCAATAAACCTGATGTTTCGTATTTCAAAACTATTTTGTTAGAACTATCGGTGGATAAAATTTCAAATGTTTGCATTGGTTGGATTTTGGTCAAAGCGTCACATGCATATTTATGATTGGAGAAGTACTTTTAAGTGTGCCAAAATTTTTAGAAATTCCCAGGAAACAAACTTACAGAAACAACTACTACAACTAAAATGACAACTCACAAGAGACAATTTATATTTTTTTCTGTAGCTAAACAATAACAAAATTGCATGTTGCCTAAATAATAATAAAAATCAGGCACCTAAGATATAGAAGAAGTGATAATTTAATTCATTTCAATAAAACAAAATTCCTTTTTAGGTAGTGGAAACATATTTGGCCTCAAATATATCCTCTTTCTGCCACGCGAAAGTAATATTGATGGCCCACACACCACCATAATAACTAGGAGTATTGTGTATTTTATGACGGAAAAATATTGCTTTCCAAGGAAAGCAACACAGATACCTCGTTTTTACAGAAGAAAAGCTGGCCGCACAAAGATTCCATATTTTTTGAGGAAAGACAATTATATTCCAGATCAACATGGGCACATGGCAAAAGATGAACCAAACAGAAGGCTCCAACGATGGGGTAGGAGTTATGAAGTGCGGTCATTAAAAGAAAACAGATCCTTATTGTAAGGGAAATGGACCCTAGGCTCATTTATTTTTGATTTTGGTGTTTAATGACCAACACAACCAAATTGGACTAATGAATTTGCAAGTGATTGTTTTGTAGTTCAATAGGGTGCAAGACGTGACTTGAACGAAGGCGACATAGTGATCCCACGATCAACACTATAAGCAAGACCCTAGAAGCACAAGAGAAGACCCAAGATATCAAGCAAAATCCAAGCATGAAGAAAGGAACCAAGCCGGACTTAAGATCGCAAAGAAACATGCTCGACAGAGTGATCGGACGTAGCGACCAGACGCTCCGATCAAGAGGCTCGGCAAACAAGAGCGTTAGCAGCAGCGACCGACGACGCTGAGAAATGAGAGGACCGGACGCACCCATGGTATTATTCATCATCCGGCACCAGCTCAGCATTGACCGGACGCTGGCGGCTAACCGACCGGATGTAGGGAACTGCAGTGTCCGATCGAGTATAGAGAGGTTCCAGAGCGGCGAAATTGTGACCGAGACGCGTCCGGTGGCATGTGACCGGATGCCATAAGCGTTCGATCGTTAACGCGTGCTCTAACGGTCGGGATGACCAGACGCGTCCGATCAGATGATGACCTGGCGTCAAAGTCGGTGTAAAAGCGGGATTTCGTCCCCAACGGCTACTTTATGCATGGGGCTTATAAATAGACTCCCCAACCGGGCATTTGAGTAGTGTGGAGTTAAGGAAATATATATAGGGTGTTTATACATCATTTTAGTGATCTCCACATGGATAGTACTTAGTGATTCATTAGTTGATTAGCGAGGTGCTGCGAAGTGCTTAGGTTGATTAAACCACCGCTTATGCGCTTGCTCTAGGTTTAGGCCTAGTGTTTAGTGAGGTTTGCATACCTCTTACCATTCGGTGCATGCGCACACCATTGTTGTACATCGGAGGGGCTTGTAGTCTTGCGAGATCACACCAACGGTATTTGTGGTGTGGCCGCCACCGTGTACCGGAGGGAACAAGGCGCACAGCGTTTCGGCCGGAAGCTTGATAGTGAAGACAGCGGAGAGCGGTTCGGGAGAGGCTTTGCCCCGAGTGGCTTAACCGGAGACCCGCTTGTGCATGGGGAAGGCCCGGAGCTATCCATGGATTTACCCAACCAGAAGCTTGGCCCTTGCGAGGGATTCCTTGTGAGGGGCTCCAACGAGGACTAGGGGGAAGCTTGCGCGCTTCTCGATACCTCGGTAAAATACCAAAGTCGTCGATGGGAGTTTGCATATCTCTACCTTGCTCTTTAGCTTCCGCATTTATATTATTTGTATTACTCCTTTTCCAGTAAAGATAGCAACACATTAGTAAAACCGTAGTTGCACATTGAGATAGTTTATCTTTTGCATAAGTTTTGCTAAGGGTAGAAAAAGTGGCCATAGTTTTAGAAGTAGAATTTTAAGTCACATAATTCACACCCCCCCTCTTAGGCGTCATGGTCCCCTTCAAGTGGTATCAGAGCCGGTTGGCTCAATTTGGACCTTTGGCTTAACCGTCGTTGAGCCGACGCTATTTAGAGTGGTTGGGATGGATACCTCTAGGCCTCCATACTTTGACGGCACTAACTTTCCCTACTATAAAGCTGGAATGGTTTGTCATCTTGAGGCAGTTGATTTGGGTGTTTGGAGAGTCACTCATGATGGAATGAAACCCATTAACAATCCCGATAAACCCACAAAGAGTGAAGAAAAAAGAAATACATTTCAATGCTAGAGCTAAGAATTGCTTGTTTGAATTTTTAGCATGGATGTGTTTAACCAAGTGTTCACTTTAAATACGACACATGAAACTTGGTTAAAACTCCAAGAGCTCCATGACGGCACAACTAATGTCCGTGAGCAAAAATATTGTCTAGCTAAACAAAATTATGATTCCTTTAAAATGAATGATGATGAGCTTGTTCGTGATATGTATTATCGTTTGAATCTAATTATCAATGAGCTACATTCAATAGGATTAACAAAGCTAGATGATGCGGACATCGTGAGGAAGATCATATCCATGCTACCACAAAAGAAATATGCAAGCATCATTACCATCCTTCATAACATGGAGGACTTGAGCACTATGACCCCGGCCATAGTCATTGGCAAGATAGTGGCATTTGAAATGTCACGCAAGATGGGTCAAGAAGAAGCATCTTCATCAAGCAAAGGCAAAGCTCTCGCATGTAGTGAGAAGAAGAAGATGAAGGGCAAGAAAGTTGAGACAAGCTCAGGCTCAAGCTCCTCAAGTGAAGATGAAGAAGAAGATGAGGATGATGATGATTCAAGTGATGATGATCAATCTTTCTCCTCCACCTCCGACCTTGATGAAGAATCAATCAAACTTATCAACAAGGTGGAGAAGATGATCCAAAGGCTCAATGTCAAGGGTGTGCCCATCCAAATTCAAGATCTCATTTTCACCAATCAAAGAAATAAGCAAAGGAAGAGAGGATGCTATGGATGCGGCGAGTTGGGGCACTTTATGGAAGTTTGTCCAAACAAGCCCACACCCAAGACAAAGAAGAAGGCATGCAAGGACAAAGCCCTCACATCAATAAGGTTATGGGATGATTCTTCAAGTGAAGAAGAAGACCATCACAAGATGCGAAGTCACAAGCACTCATCATCAAGCTCTTCACGTGTGTGCCTTATGGCACGAGGTAACAAAGAGTCTATCCCTAGTGATAGTGACAATGATAGTGATAGTGATGATGAGCTACCTTCTTATGATGAAATTATGCAACAAAATCTTAACTATGTTAAAGTTTGCACTCGTCAACAAAAGAAGCTTGAAAAATTAAAAGAAAAGATAGATAGTTCGCAAGAAGCATATAAACCTTGCTTGAACAATATGAGACATTTGCTAATCTTAATATGGAGCTATCTACTAAAATTGAGCAACTTGAGGCTAGTGCAACAACAAATGCATGCACAATCAATGATGAGCAACTTGTAAAGAAAAATGAAAAATTAAAAGAAAAGTTAGCTAGCTCACAAGATGCTTATAAAAGTTTGCTTACTAAAATGGAAACCATGTGCAAACATTGTGATGAGCTAACTAATAAAGTTGCTAATCTTGAAGCCGTCTGTACAACTCCCACCAAGGCACCTAAAAAAAAGTTCTATCTTTAACATGTCTAAAAAGGATGCCTCTACTTTGTGCAATGATTTATGTTTAGACTCACCCTTGTGCAACCAAGTTTGTGTTGAGAAAAATTGTTGTAGATACATGCACACAAGAGGTTGCAATGGAGAATGAGCAACTCAAGCAAGAAGTGGCTCGCCTCACCAAGGACTTGACTCAAGTGAAAGGCAAGATGAAGCAAGCCCAACTTCATCAAGATAACACCGTCAAGGGAGTGAAGAAGCTTGATGAAGGACAAACCGTGGTTTGCTATGTGTGCCACAAGGAAGGCCACAAGTCCTATAAGTGCAAGGTGAAGAATGGGGGAGGAGCAAACAAGGAAGAGAAAAAGAAAACAAGCAAGCTCTCCAACACCTATAGCAATAAGGTAGACAAGAAGGTCTCTACACCTTATCTCTTGAAGAAGAAAAATGATAAGGTTGTGGCCATCAAGGTGAACAAGCAAGCCAACAATGGGGCCGAACGCATTTGGGTGCCAAAGAAAATCATTTCAAATATGAAGAGCACCAAGAAGGTTTGGATCCCAAAAGGGAAGTGAGAAGTCCGATGGACTTTGAGAAATTTAGAGACTTGGCAAAGTATGGGTACATTTCATAGGGTGCATCACATTGGATCATGTCAATTGCCAAGTGGGTTAGTGAATACTATGGACCCAAATTCTCCTTCCCATATTAGATAACTAGATGTAAATTCTTTCAATTGGTATTTCCTACAAGTGATGTTAAGATTTAATTTCTTGCAATTTCAATTAGCATCTAGTTCCTTTCATGCCTAGATTTGCATTTGCATGCTTATATCATTTGTCATGCATACACTAGGTATATCTTATGGTAGGATTGCTCGGTCTCATTCTTAACCCTTGGAGCAAACCTACATGGTTTAAATTGTTTAGGAGCACGGCACATAGTTTGTCTTTAAATTGTTCATCTAATATGTGCCAAAGTCCAAATTGTAGATAATTTCTTCTGAATATCATTTTCGAAAATGATTCTCACATTCATGTGATGTCATCTTTCAAGTGGTATTTTTATTCTAAAATCAATGTGCATATCTCCTACTAGTATTTCATACTTGTGTGCACAAATTTAGGGGAGGTTACTCTACAAGTTGGATGCTTTGAGACTAACACTTTTTCAAGCTTATCATGTGTGTAGTAGTCTCATTGAAAGGAAAATGGAATCCCCGGAGTAAGCATCATGCTTCAAATATCCACCACCTATTGCAATTGGTATAAATCAAATTGGTTTCCACATGTGGCATTTCTAATCCGATATTATCATATTGATTTCACTTTGATATTTATATGCTTTCTCCATGCATTATATAGATTAAACTCCCTTGAGCATTAATTTGCCAATTATGCATAAACTACATTCTCCATCATATGTATGCATATATTTAAAGGGAGCTTAGTCTATGTAATGTGAGAGTCAAATTTTGTGACCTATTTCACTCCATATACAAAGGATCACAAAGTTTGACTCTCCCTTATGCTACTAATGTCTTCCTTTTCGGTGTTTGATTCCAAAGGGGGAGAATTTATAGGACCAAAAGCAAGCCTGATCATAATAATTTACAAGTGGTAACGGTCCAAGAAAGGGAGGATAGTGGATTATGGTTTAGTCGATGTAATGGGGAGAATTTGGCCCCGTTCGCTTGTCTTAAATTTGGCTTGTTCGGCTTGTTTTTTCAGCCGGAACAATGTTTTTCTCTCACAACAATTCAGCCGGAACAGTGTTTTCAGCCAGTTTCAGCCAAAGTTCAGACCAGCGAACGGGGCCTTTGTAAGACCAAAAAGTAAGGCTTATATCCATAATGCCACATGGGGACATTTGCAAGGGTAAGATAAGTTTCAAAAGATATTGACATGTGGTACCTTTTAGCCTTACAAGTAGTATCTTTTACAAGTGGCATCTTTTAGCATCATATAACCTTGCCCTTTGCATTGCATCCTAGCAAGTAGATAGTTTTTAAATTCCAAAATTTTTATTATTTGCTTGCTTTGGTCATGTTGTCATCAATCACCAAAAAGGGGGAGATTGTAAGAAAAATGGACCCTAGGCCCATTTACTTTGGATTTTGGTGTTTGATAACCAACACAACCAAATTCAACTAATAAATTTGCAAGTAATTGTTTTGTAGTTCAATAGGGTGCAAGACGTGACTTGAACGAAGGCGACATAGTGATCCCACGATCAACACTATAAGCAAGACCCTAGAAGCACAAGAGAAGACCCAAGATATCAAGCAAAATCCAAGCATGAAGAAAGGAACCAAGCCGGACTTAAGATCGCAAAGAAACATGCTCGACAGAGTGATCGGACGTAGCGACCAGACGCTCCGATCAAGAGGCTCGGCAAACAGTAAGCGTTAGCAGCAGCGACCGGACGCTGAGAAATGAGAGGGACCGGACGCACCCATGGTATTATTCATCATCCCGGCACCAGCTCAGCATTGACCGGACGCTGGCGGCTAACCGACCGGATGTAGGAACTGCAGTGTCCGATCGAGTATAGAGAGGTTCCAGAGCGGCGAAATTGTGACCAGACGCGTCCGGTGGCATGTGACCGGATGCCATAAGCGTTCGATCAGTTAACGCGTGCTCTAACGGTCGGGATGACCAGACGCGTCCGATCAGGATGACCTGAGCGTCCGGTCAGTAGCAGAAAAGCGGGATTTCGTCCCCAACGGCTACTTTATGCATGGGGCTTATAAATAGACTCCCCAACCGGGCATTTGAGTAGTGTGGAGTTAAGGAAATATATATAGGGTGTTTATACATCATTTTAGTGATCTCCACATGGATAGTACTTAGTGATTCATTAGTTGATTAGCGTAGGTGCTTTGCGAAGTGCTTAGGTTGATTAAACCACCGCTTATGCGCTTGCTCTAGGTTTAGGCCTAGTGTTTAGTGAGGTTTGCATACCTCTTACCATTCGGTGCATGCGCACACCATTGTTGTACATCGGAGGGGCTTGTAGTCTTGCGAGATCACACCAACGGTATTTGTGGTGTGGCCGCCACCGTGTACCGGAGGGAACAAGGCGCACAGCGTTTCGGCCGGAAGCTTGATAGTGAAGACAGCGGAGAGCGGTTCGGGAGAGGCTTTGCCCCGAGTGGCTTAACCGGAGACCCGCTTGTGCATGGGGAAGGCCCGGAGCTATCCATGGATTTACCCAACCAGAAGCTTGGCCCTTGCGAGGGATTCCTTGTGAGGGGCTCCAACGAGGACTAGGGGGAAGCTTGCGCGCTTCTCGATACCTCGGTAAAATACCAAAGTCGTCGATGGGAGTTTGCATATCTCTACCTTGCTCTTTAGCTTCCGCATTTATATTATTTGTATTACTCCTTTTCCAGTAAAGATAGCAACACATTAGTAAAACCGTAGTTGCACATTGAGATAGTTTATCTTTTGCATAAGTTTTGCTAAGGGTAGAAAAAGTGGCCATAGTTTTAGAAGTAGAATTTTAAGTCACATAATTCACACCCCCCCTCTTAGGCGTCATGGTCCCCTTCAAGTGGTATCAGAGCCGGTTGGCTCAATTTGGACCTTTGGCTTAACCGTCGTTGAGCCGACGCTATTTAGAGTGGTTGGGATGGATACCTCTAGGCCTCCATACTTTGACGGCACTAACTTTCCCTACTATAAAGCTGGAATGGTTTGTCATCTTGAGGCGGTTGATTTGGGTGTTTGGAGAGTCACTCATGATGGAATGAAACCCATTAACAATCCCGATAAACCCACAAAGAGTGAAGAAAAAGAAATACATTTCAATGCTAGAGCTAAGAATTGCTTGTTTGAATTTTTAGCATGGATGTGTTTAACCAAGTGTTCACTTTAAATACGACACATGAAACTTGGTTAAAACTCCAAGAGCTCCATGACGGCACAACTAATGTCCGTGAGCAAAAATATTGTCTAGCTAAACAAAATTATGATTCCTTTAAAATGAATGATGATGAGCTTGTTCGTGATATGTATTATCGTTTGAATCTAATTATCAATGAGCTACATTCAATAGGATTAACAAAGCTAGATGATGCGGACATCGTGAGGAAGATCATATCCATGCTACCACAAAAGAAATATGCAAGCATCATTACCATCCTTCATAACATGGAGGACTTGAGCACTATGACCCCGGCCATAGTCATTGGCAAGATAGTGGCATTTGAAATGTCACGCAAGATGGGTCAAGAAGAAGCATCTTCATCAAGCAAAGGCAAAGCTCTCGCATGTAGTGAGAAGAAGAAGATGAAGGGCAAGAAAGTTGAGACAAGCTCAGGCTCAAGCTCCTCAAGTGAAGATGAAGAAGAAGATGAGGATGATGATGATTCAAGTGATGATGATCAATCTTTCTCCTCCACCTCCGACCTTGATGAAGAATCAATCAAACTTATCAACAAGGTGGAGAAGATGATCCAAAGGCTCAATGTCAAGGGTGTGCCCATCCAAATTCAAGATCTCATTTTCACCAATCAAAGAAATAAGCAAAGGAAGAGAGGATGCTATGGATGCGGCGAGTTGGGGCACTTTATGGAAGTTTGTCCAAACAAGCCCACACCCAAGACAAAGAAGAAGGCATGCAAGGACAAAGCCCTCACATCAATAAGGTTATGGGATGATTCTTCAAGTGAAGAAGAAGACCATCACAAGATGCGAAGTCACAAGCACTCATCATCAAGCTCTTCACGTGTGTGCCTTATGGCACGAGGTAACAAAGAGTCTATCCCTAGTGATAGTGACAATGATAGTGATAGTGATGATGAGCTACCTTCTTATGATGAAATTATGCAACAAAATCTTAACTATGTTAAAGTTTGCACTCGTCAACAAAAGAAGCTTGAAAAAATTAAAAGAAAAGATAGATAGTTCGCAAGAAGCATATAAACCTTGCTTGAACAATATGAGACATTTGCTAATCTTAATATGGAGCTATCTACTAAAATTGAGCAACTTGAGGCTAGTGCAACAACAAATGCATGCACAATCAATGATGAGCAACTTGTAAAGAAAAATGAAAAATTAAAAGAAAAGTTAGCTAGCTCACAAGATGCTTATAAAAGTTTGCTTACTAAAATGGAAACCATGTGCAAACATTGTGATGAGCTAACTAATAAAGTTGCTAATCTTGAAGCCGTCTGTACAACTCCCACCAAGGCACCTAAAAAAAAGTTCTATCTTTAACATGTCTAAAAAGGATGCCTCTACTTTGTGCAATGATTTATGTTTAGACTCACCCTTGTGCAACCAAGTTTGTGTTGAGAAAAATTGTTGTAGATACATGCACACAAGAGGTTGCAATGGAGAATGAGCAACTCAAGCAAGAAGTGGCTCGCCTCACCAAGGACTTGACTCAAGTGAAAGGCAAGATGAAGCAAGCCCAACTTCATCAAGATAACACCGTCAAGGGAGTGAAGAAGCTTGATGAAGGACAAACCGTGGTTTGCTATGTGTGCCACAAGGAAGGCCACAAGTCCTATAAGTGCAAGGTGAAGAATGGGGGAGGAGCAAACAAGGAAGAGAAAAAGAAAACAAGCAAGCTCTCCAACACCTATAGCAATAAGGTAGACAAGAAGGTCTCTACACCTTATCTCTTGAAGAAGAAAAATGATAAGGTTGTGGCCATCAAGGTGAACAAGCAAGCCAACAATGGGGCCGAACGCATTTGGGTGCCAAAGAAAATCATTTCAAATATGAAGAGCACCAAGAAGGTTTGGATCCCAAAAGGGAAGTGAGAAGTCCGATGGACTTTGAGAAATTTAGAGACTTGGCAAAGTATGGGTACATTTCATAGGGTGCATCACATTGGATCATGTCAATTGCCAAGTGGGTTAGTGAATACTATGGACCCAAATTCCCCTTCCCATATTAGATAACTAGATGTAAATTCTTTCAATTGGTATTTCCTACAAGTGATGTTAAGATTTAATTTCTTGCAATTTCAATTAGCATCTAGTTCCTTTCATGCCTAGATTTGCATTTGCATGCTTATATCATTTGTCATGCATACACTAGGTATATCTTATGGTAGGATTGCTCGGTCTCATTCTTAACCCTTGGAGCAAACCTACATGGTTTAAATTGTTTAGGAGCACGGCACATAGTTTGTCTTTAAATTGTTCATCTAATATGTGCCAAAGTCCAAATTGTAGATAATTTCTTCTGAATATCATTTTCGAAAATGATTCTCACATTCATGTGATGTCATCTTTCAAGTGGTATTTTTATTCTAAAATCAATGTGCATATCTCCTACTAGTATTTCATACTTGTGTGCACAAATTTAGGGGAGGTTACTCTACAAGTTGGATGCTTTGAGACTAACACTTTTTCAAGCTTATCATGTGTGTAGTAGTCTCATTGAAAGGAAAATGGAATCCCCGGAGTAAGCATCATGCTTCAATTATCCACCACCTATTGCAATTGGTATAAATCAAATTGGTTTCCACATGTGGCATTTCTAATCCGATATTATCATATTGATTTCACTTTGATATTTATATGCTTTCTCCATGCATTATATAGATTAAACTCCCTTGAGCATTAATTTGCCAATTATGCATAAACTACATTCTCCATCATATGTATGCATATATTTAGGGGGAGCTTAGTCTATGTAATGTGAGAGTCAAATTTTGTGACCTATTTCACTCCATATACAAAGGATCACAAAGTTTGACTCTCCCTTATGCTACTAATGTCTTCCTTTTCGGTGTTTGATTCCAAAGGGGGAGAATTTATAGGACCAAAAGCAAGCCTGATCATAATAATTTACAAGTGGTAACGGTCCAAGAAAGGGAGGATAGTGGATTATGGTTTAGTCGATGTAATGGGGAGAATTTGGCCCCGTTCGCTTGTCTTAAATTTGGCTTGTTCGGCTTGTTTTTTCAGCCGGAACAATGTTTTTCTCTCACAACAATTCAGCCGGAACAGTGTTTTCAGCCAGTTTCAGCCAAAGTTCAGACCAGCGAACGGGGCCTTTGTAAGACCAAAAAGTAAGGCTTATATCCATAATGCCACATGGGGACATTTGCAAGGGTAAGATAAGTTTCAAAAGATATTGACATGTGGTACCTTTTAGCCTTACAAGTAGTATCTTTTACAAGTGGCATCTTTTAGCATCATATAACCTTGCCCTTTGCATTGCATCCTAGCAAGTAGATAGTTTTTAAATTCCAAAATTTTTATTATTTGCTTGCTTTGGTCATGTTGTCATCAATCACCAAAAAGGGGGAGATTGTAAGAAAAATGGACCCTAGGCCCATTTACTTTGGATTTTGGTGTTTGATAACCAACACAACCAAATTCAACTAATAAATTTGCAAGTAATTGTTTTGTAGTTCAATAGGATGCAAGACGTGACTTGGACGAAGGCAACATGGTGATCCCATGATCAACACTATAAGCAAGACCCTAGAAGCACAAGAGAAGACCCAAGATATAAAGCAAAATCCAAGCACGAAGATAGGAACCAAGCCAGACGCAAGATCGCGAAGAAACATGCTCGGCAGAGTGACTGGACGCTGCGACTGGACGCTGAAAGATGAGCGACCGGACGCACCGATGGTACTATTCATCATCCCGGCAATAGTTCAGCATTGACCGGACGCTGGCGATTAACCAACCGGACGCAGGAACTGTTCATCATCCCGGCAATAGCTCAGCATCGAGTACAGAGAGGTTCCAAAGCGGCGAAATTGCGACCGGACGCGTCCGGTGGCATGTGACCGGACGCCATCAGCGTCCGATCAGTTGACACGCGCTCTAATGGTCGGGACGACCAGATGCGTCCGATCAGGACGACCTAAGCGTCCTGTCAGTAGCAGAAGAGCGGGATTTCGTCCCCAATGGCTACTTTCTACATCGGGTTTATAAATAGACCCCAAACCGGCCATTTGAGTAGTGTGAAGCTGAGAAAACATATCTAGAGTGTTGATACATCATTTTAGTGATCTCCACATGCATAGTGCTTAGTGATTCATTAGGTGATTAGCGTAGGTGCTTTGCGAAGTCCTTAGGTTGATTAGACCACCGCTTATGTGCTTGCTCTAGGTTTAGGCCTAGTGTTTAGTGAGGTTTACATACTTCTTACCATTCGGTGCTTGCGCGCACCATTGTTGTACATCGAAGGGGCTTGTAGTCTTGCGAGATCACACCAACGGTGTTTGTGGTGTGGCCGCCACCGTGTACCGGAGAGAACAAGACCCACGGCGTTTCGGCCGGAAGCTTGATAGTGAAGACGGCGGGGAGCGGTCCGGGAGAGCCTTTATCACGAGTGGCTTAACCAGAGACCCGCTTGCGCGTGGGGAAGGCCCATAGTTATTCACAGAGTTACCCGACCGGGAGCTTGGCCTTATGAGGGGTTCCTTGCGAGGGGCTCCAACGAGGACTAGGGAGAAGCTTGCGCGCTTCTTAATACCTCGGTAAAAATACCAGAGTCGTCGACGGGAGTTTGCATATCTCTACATTGGTCTTTAGCTTCCGCATTTACATTGTTTCTATTACTTCTTTTGCGATAGAGATAGCAAAACATTAGCAAAACCGTAGTTGCACATTGAGATAGTTTATCTTATATATAGGTTTTGCTAAGGGTAGAAAAAGAGACCATAGTTTTAGAAGTAGAATTTTATGTTGTCTAATTCACCTTTCTCTTAGGTGTCACGGTCCTCCTCACTTACTATTAATCGTGAGCAGCGAGCCTATATATAGGGAAGTTTTGCAGCCATGAACAAGTCAAGCCCAGCAAAAGCCCTGCACCATGTTGCTCAGCAAGGAGCAAAAACACACAATTGCTGAGCAACAACACACAAGAACAGAACAGCAGGTGCTGGACGCCATGGTGCTCAGCAAGGACCAACAACACACAATTGCCGAGCAACAACACACACTTTCCGAGCAACAGCACGCGACAAAAAGAAGCACCGAACAGCAGGTGATGCTGGATGCCGAGCTCCAGCTCTGGAACCACACCTTCGGCTACGTCAAGTCCATGGCGCTCAAGGCCGCGCTGGACCTCGGCATACCGGACGCCATCCACCAGCACGGCGGCTCCGCCACGCTCCCACAGATAGTCACCAGGGTGACGCTCCACCCGTCCAAGACGTCATGCCTGCGGCGCCTCATGCGCGTGCTCACCCTCACCGGCGTCTTCGGCGTTCAGCATCACGACGGCGGCAACGGCGACGAGCTCGTCTACAGGCTCACACCGGCGTCCCGTCTCCTGGTGGGCGGCTCGTCGGGGCAGCAGAACTTGAGCCCGTTCCTGACGCTGATGCTGGGCCCCCTCTTCGTGTCGTCATTCCTCGACCTCCGCGGGTGGTTCCAGCACGAGACGCCCGACCCGTCGCCGTTCAAGATGACGCACGGGCGGGACATCTGGGAGCTGGCCGCCCACGACGCCGCCGGCTTCGGCAGGCTCTTCAACGCCGGCATGGTCGCCGACAGCGACTTCATCATGGACGTCGTGGTGAGGGAGTGCGGCGCCGTGTTCCGGGGGATCCGCGGCTCCCTCGTCGACGTCGCCGGCGGGCTCGGTGGCGCCGGCCAGACCATCGCGAGGGCGTTCCCGCACCTGGAGTGCACCGTGATGGATCTCCCAAACGTCGTCGCCGGTGCTCCCGCTGACACCACCGTCAAGTACGTCGCCGGTGACATGTTCGAGAGCGTTCCGTCGGCGGACGCTGTCTTCCTCAAGGTACGTACGGACATCTATCTACCTCGTAGTAGTACTATGCGTATGCATGGGAACAAAAAGGTCAATAACAACCGGTAGTGACATATATGGCAACGACTCATATATATATAATGTTGTTCTCTTTTGGTATATAATATATATATATATATATATATATATATATATATATATATATATTTATTGCACTTTTCCTAAATGTCAGGTGCTTGAAAAATTTAAGTTACTTCAGGCGACGTGTTGATCGTGTGTAGTATAACCATGTTGTCTTGTGATTTATTTATAATTTGTTAATTATCTTTGTGTTACATATTAATCTTTGTTCTTGTCTAACCATAGAAAAAATTGTAAATTGTTAATTGTCTTTGTGTCAATATACATTAGATTTTGTTAGGTTTGTATTTTTGTTTATTATCGGATTTTTTATCCCTGGATCTGAAAATTGTAGATTATGCCTACAAAAATTATAATGAACTAAAGCTGCAATTTTAACATAAAATATATGCAATAACCGTTATCTGAAAGGAAGCAACTCACTATTTATTGTGACGCTACCTTATTTGATTTATTTGGTGGAATTCACTTTCAGTGGATTATGCATGACTGGGGTGATGCCGACTGTGTCAAGATATTAAAGAACTGCAAGAAGGCGATACCGGCTGAAGGAGGGAAGGTGATAATACTGGATATCGTGGTTGGAGCAGGGTCGTCATCGTCCGACCGGAATGTGGAGACGCAATGCTTGTTTGATCTCTTCATCATGTTTATCAACGGTGCCGAGCGAGATGAGCGAGAGTGGAAGAAGATTATCTTCGAAGCCGGATTTAGATCTTACAATATCATACCTGTTCTGGGCATTCGATCCATAATCGAGGTCTACCCGTAGAAATCAATTTGTATGTAACAAGTACGTACTGCGTAAGCCTGATAAGTGTGTAATGCCACGCCCACGTGCTCGCTTCATCGTTCAAATGTGTCATGTGTGTAGACATGTATTTTGGTAAATTTGTGTAGACATGTACAACCACGTTGTATTTTCAGATGTATGAACTATTGTGTGTGTGTATACAACTTGTTGTAGAAGAAGACGATAATGAAGTACCGTTATTAGCGGGGTATTTTTATCAGAATAACCGTTGTTGTCAATGGAAGAATGAGAATCGTTTTGGACGTCACGCGGTCTGTATGTACATGAGGGCAGCAGCAACGCAAGTAGTAGTTCACGGTGGTCTCAACTAAAAGCAATGCTCCACATAGGTTGGACAAATGAAGCTAACGTAATACTACTCAATGCATGCTATTGCTTTTGGACACACCGCTGTTGCTGTTTTGGTTGCCTTTTCCAACTCTACGCAGCTTTCTCCATCTCTCTCCATAGACTACCTGCTCCTATGCCCAAGCCATCGGCTCTGCAGGTCTCTCTGACGCCTCTGCAAGCCACCGTTTTCTTCTTTCTTCTCTCTACGTCGCATCGGGACCTACGTGTCCTGACAAGGCTACAATCCAGGTTGGAGCGTTGGGGAGGCCCTGATGGAAGTGTCTTTATCCTTTTTGATTCGCTTCATGCCAGCATGGTTTTTTTAGTGATATAGTCAAAATAGAGACATCATGGTAAGACGTGTAAATTGTTTGCAAATGGTATGAGTTTCTTTTGTATATTTTTTCTTTTGGGATTGGGATGGTGGATACATGTGGCTTGTTTCATTTTGAGACTGGCCTATGGTGCTCACCCAGGCAATTCGATATGGCCATCGGGAGCTCGAAATCGACGGTCCAAGGAACTACTTGGACTAGGCAACTTTTGACAGGTTCACAACCAAACACGTGGCAATTATTTTTATTTTTTTCTTTGCTACGGTGGAGCATGCGCATGGACACACGTTTTTTCATGTGCTGATATTTTTTCAGTAGGCCACTGAACATGTGAAGCTAAAGCATTTCTATGGTACGTATTATTGTTATGCTATTACCTACTCCGTATTCTATGAACTTATGTGGTCTGATGGCAACTTGTCAAGGATTGGATACCACTTCGTACGTGCGGGTGGAGTGGACATGTGAACTATAAAAAAAAACATGTAAATAGTAGCCGTGTCAAGTGCCTAGATAGTGGACGTGATTTCTAAAATAAATTAGTAGACGCATGAATAGTTGGAATAGTACCTTAAATAGTGGCGGCGGAGGCTCTGGACAGTGGATGCGTTTTTTAACTAAACAGTGAACAACACGTGAAAAACACTTGAACGAGGTGTGAAAACTTCAACACTTGTGAACATTACATTGAACAGTATCCGAGGCTCTCGGCCTCTTAGAATTCCTTGTGTTAGTGTCTCTAACAACCGCGACCCAAAATACAAGACCTATTCGTCCTTTGGGGAGCGCTACAGGCAAATGGTTCAATACCTATTTTTGGTCTTCGCTAACAACAAGACCCAAAAGACAACCCTTTCTGCAAATAGGTCTCTAGGAGAGATGATACTAAAATTTAGGTTATGCCTATCCAGCACCCAAAATGGATCTTCCATATAGGTACTCTGTTGGAGGCTATAGGTATTGTGTTGGAGACTCATTTTGGGTTTGGGTTCCGCAATGGGTCTCCCGTTGGAGACAGCCTTAATAGTGTGATTATATATATAATAATAATAATGCTTCCCGGTATGCAAACGTTTTTATTCTACACCATGTGTCACTGCATGTAAGGAAACACACCTTATTACGCTGTCACTTAAGTAACTTGTGGCTCAGTGATTTATGTAATGGTCATGTCATATGCTCTAATACGTATTGGAATAGACTCTGTATTGTCGCTGGACACATAAACATGCATCATGACTCTAACTCGTACGAGGAGTCATGAGTTTGGATCAATAGGAGAGAGAAGGAAAGACACGACAACATTGTGGGAAGTAAAAAAAGATATGTTGATCCTTTTGCTCTCTATTATTAGGTATAGATAAGAGTTCGTTAAGGTGGTTCTAAAATACCATCGATACTTTTAGGTACATTCTGTTTTTTATTTTTGTTTATCCTTAAAAAATTTTAAATGGTTCGAAAAATATGAACCATTTATCAAGTGAAATTGAACAATGTAAAAATAAGAGATACAGAATGAACATACTCAGTAAAAAAAAGTGACGAACTTATCAAAATAGATGGACCAGATCTGAATTTTAATTATTTAATTATATTCAGTTAAGGGTAAAACATAACGAGCTGCCGACACTACCACTCGTGGATAGGGAGGGCGGGCAAAACTAACAGGACAATGAAGACACCAAGCATCTGCGGAGGTCACGTCCACCAACTACGTACATGAACCTCCTCACTGGTGATCGGCATGAGCACCACGCGTGTACTCCAATAGGATCGGGCAGAGTGGACTGAAAGTTGGGACACGGTGACGAGGAGGCACAGTTATGTGGGATGCGACGAGGCGGCGTAGTTCTTGTGCGAAGTATTTTATGATATGACTGGAACTTTGGTGTAAATTTTATTTCAATGCCAAGAAGGCAAAATTCAATAACCTCAGCATTTTGCAGAAAACTCCCTTGAAGTTTTGTGTAGAGTGTAAAGTGGTATAGCCCGGTGAATGGGCCTGTCGTCCAGTGGTAGGGCTGTCCAGTATGATGCTAAACCCTAGTGATCGCACCTTTTTTGAAATTTTCAAGAAATTTTAGGGTACACGCACGCGTACGCGTTCAGTGGTACTACGTGTTTCCCGCACACTGGAGGCGTCGACGTCTCCCAATCTCTTCTTTACGTGTGTACAGACGTGCACGCGTGTGTGTGCGTGTGGTGTGAGTGTGAAGTGTGTGGGTTGTGTGCGTCTAAGTTGTATTCAATCAAAACAATATAAAGTGTTGTAGCCCGACCCTAACGCAATACCCTGTCTCATCTCACTCACTCCCTCCCTCCCTCTCTCCCTCTCTCTCTCTCTCTCTCTCTTGTCGCAGCATCGCACCATGGTGCTTGCCATGCGCGCTTCAGTACTCACCACCGTCGCTGGAGCACGGGGAGCCGCATGAGCTCAGCGGCATTTGGCACACAAGCAGAAGAAGCCATGTAGGCCCGAGGGAAGTTGTGTGAGACCAGCAATGCATGGCATCGCCGTCACGGCCAACGCTTCTCGCCTCCCTACGATCGATCTAGATGCACCTCCTCCATCTTGCCTTCACTATCTCCTCTGCCTCAACCCACCCCCTTCGTCTTCTCCTTCTGATCCCCTCCTAATATCATGTCGAGTTCGTGCGGTGGACACAATAGGTGCTCACCTCTGAAAGGTCCTAATGGCTAGAGGAGGGGTGAATAGCCTATAAAAATTTCTACAACAACACTAAGCAATGTGGTTAGACATATATGAGGCGAAGCAATTCTTGCGCTAGCCTACTAAAAGAACAAGCCACCTACCACAAATTCTAGTTACTATAGTCTCTAAGCACACAAAGCTTGGTCACTACCACTAAGTTAGTGAGCTCTCAAAGACTAACTAAAGAGCCTCACTAACCACTAGATAAGTCACAAGCTAGCTCTCAAAACTAATTATACTAAAGAGCGTAGCAACATTAGGAATGTAAATACAAGAGAGGGGATGTGATGTTTATACCGTCGTGGCAGAGACAATCAATCAATCACAATGAATACCAATGAAATCCCAGTGACAAAATGACACAATGATTTTTCACCGAGGTTCACTTGCTTGCCGGCAAGCTAATCCCCATTGTGGCAATTCACTCACTTGGAGGTTCACGCGCAAATAGGCATCACACGCCTAACCCGCAATTGGGTGCTGCACAACCAAAACAAGATGAGGATCACACAAGCCATGAGCAATCCACTAGAGTACCTTTTGGCTCTCCGCCGGGGAAATGTCAAGAACCCCTCACAAACACCACGATTGGAGCCAAAGACAAACACCTTCCTCCGCTCGACGATCCTCATTGCACCAAGCCATCTAGGTGGTGGCAACCACCAAGAGAAATAAGCGAATCCCGCAGCGAAACAGAATCATCAAGTGCATCTAGATGCAATCACTCAAGCAATGCACTTGGATTCACTCCCAATCTCACAAAGATGATGAATCAATGATGGAGATGAGTGGGAGGGCTTTGGCTCAGCTCACAAGGTTGCTATGTCAATGAAAATGGCCAAGAAAGTGAGCAAGAGCTAGCCATTGGGCTTAAATAGGAGCCCCCACGAAATCTAGCTGTTGGCTCTCAGTTAGCACTGAAATCGGGGCGACCGGACGCGCCGATCGATCTGACCAGATGCACGCTCACCAGCGTTTGATCACTGGATGACAGGCATGTGTCTCCCACTTTGAACTACGCCCGTTGATCCCCAAGGGTTGACTACACCTGCGCCTGTGCTCAAGTGACAACAGGACACGCCGGCACATGACCTGACGTGCCCACACGGAGTCCGATCGCATGATCGCCAACACCACTGAGTCTCTGACCTGATGCGCCGAGAAGATGACCGGACGCACCCCCAGGCCAAGTCCGGTCACATCCAATAACGGTCTAGAGACGATTTTTGTCGATCGGACGCGTCTGCTCGGAGACGATCGGACGCACCCCTACGTCAGGTTTTCACCATGCTCGCTCAGTCGCCCACGTCAGCGTACGTCAGTAGGTTACCAGACGCACCCCCTTCGCGTCCAGTCCCTCTTTCTCTTCAGTGTCCGATCGCGAACCAAACAGAGCCCGAGCGCGCCAACTTCACTATAATTGACCGGACGCACCACCACCGAGTCCGGTCACTTCGGGAGCCAGAGTCCGGTCACCTCCTCTTCTCCAACTTTGCCACCCTTGATCAAATGTGCTAACCACCAAGTGTTACACCTTGTGCACGTGTGTTAGCATATTTTCACAAACATTTTTAAGGGTGTTAGCACTCACTGGAATCTAAATGCATATGCAATGAGTTAGAACATCTAGTGGCACTTTGATAACTGCATTTCATGACAAATTTCACCCCTATTAATAGTATGGTTATCTATCCTAAATGTGATCACACTCGCTAAGTGTCTCGACCACTAAACCTAAAAGCTCCTATGGATATCACCTTTGCCTTGAGCTTTTTGTTTTTCTCTTTCTTCTTTTCCAAGCCTGAGCACTTGATCATCACCATGCCATCACCATTATCATGATCTTCATATGCTCCATCACTTGGAATGTGCCACCTATCTCATAATCACTAGAGCAATAGGTTAGCACTTAAGGTTTCATCAATTCACCAAAACCAAACTAGAGCTTTTAATCTCCCCATTTTTGATAATTGTTGACAACCTTTTCACAAAGATATGAATTGAAATTCATTTTGAATCCATGTTGCTTGCCCAAGCTTTTTACCATGTGTAAAGGATATGGACAAGTTTCATGAATCCCAATTGGTAGCATTAGCTCCCCCTACATATGTGCTAAGAGTTTGGATAGACGCTTGCACATATGTATAGATTGGAAATGTGGGAGGGCAATGTCTACCAACTGATGCTAAGGTGTAAGAGATGGACCTTTGAAGCATGATACCAATTGGAGTGCACCAATAATACCATCCTTAGCACCATTGTTAGTTAGATAGCACTTGTAAAGACAAAGAACTAGATACCTCATGTGATCAACATTATAAGCAAGGCTCTAGAACGACGTGTAAAACTTTGAAAGAGAGCAAGGCATATCTAACTATTATCCTATGCATGCTAGTTTTTCATTTCAACATTCAAACCTACAACTAGCATACACCACACAATCATGGAATTTAATTTTAAAACTTGTGCCATGCAAGCAAACATATGTAATGCACATTCAAATGCAACATACAAGTTTATGAGCTTGCTCCCCTACTTGTGTGATCAATTTTAATTAATCCCCTTACTTTCATGTTTCTCCCCCTATGTCATCTTTTCACTATCTTTGTGCACTAATTTCTCCCCCTTTGTCATCAATGACCACAAAGGCTCAATTTTAGATAGGTTAATATTATCAATGTCAATCAATGGGGTGAGGATCATTTTTCCAAATTTGGTCTAATCTAGAACACTTGCCAAAGATATTTAACTCTGTTTGATCATGGACAAGCTTCTTCACACCTCATTTCAAGGGTTATCTTGATCATGTTGAGTTAAACACTTATAGCTCATTTTCTAGATCAAACTCTAGGTTCACAAGCACACAAACATGTTATATGCTACCACTAGATCAAGTCAAGCATAGAAGCAATAGTGGTGCCATATAAGCATCAAATTCATTTGATTTTCATGAATGAGTGTTGGTATATTTAACGCACACAGATAAATCCGCAAAGCACGGATACCGTTGTACCTTTCACCCGAAAGTATTCCAAGTATCGTATTCACAGAGAAACGTGTGAGACTAACTATAGTCTAACTTAACTAGGGGTAATGATTAGGTTAAGGGTTAATTTAACTAGGAGTAGCAATCAAGGCTAAGGATAAATAGGAGCGTAGAGAGGACTGCTAAGGTTCTCTAATTCTAACTTGGGTAAGCTATGCCTTTTACTATTCAACTAGGGACATTACTAGGGAAAGACACCAGCAGATGATGCTTTCCTTCGTAACCGGGTCCTACTTGCGCCTACAGACGGGAGGTGGACTACAAAGGATCAACGATGCTATATAGTATTGATGTCACACGTGGTTTACCACCAATCCGGAATGCAGGGTGCATCCATGATTAACCTAAGTCTAAGCACCACGCTTACACTCACAATTAATACTCTACTCCCCCTAGGAAGAGAATAAAGCACTCAAAAGAGAGTCGTGATCCTGATGAATAATATAAACAAAATACTTACTTGAACCAGAAGTTGATTACCAGAGAAATCTCAGAAGCAAGCTCAAGTAGAACTTGAATCCGTCAAGGTACAAGCCGTAGAGAGAGCACCGACAGGCCGACATCTCCTCCAAACTCTTCCCTCACTCTCTATCTCACTATTTCTATTCATAAGACTAGATCCTATAGAGGACTAATCTTCTCTTGATAGCTGGGTCTGATCCTGATGAGGAGAATATGAATTAGGGTTTTAGGATCTATTGAGGGAGGGGGGCAGGGGCTGGTATATATAGCCCAGAGCGTCCAACATGAGCCCTTGGATCAAACTGACTTAAACGACGACGGAGATGCAACCTAGGAGACGGTGGGGAACGGACATAGCAACGGGAGGCTGACATGGGGGCCCATAGGTCGGGCGGCCTCTAGGTTAGGCCGTCCATCCCTACATGTTAGGGTCACGTGCTCCGCTTTGGTGGTTTGCCTTCTAGAGTGTTCTAGAGTCTTTCCACGTCGGTTTTGCGGCGGAATTCCGTAATCTCCTTTGATGAATAGGTCCCCCTTGGCGGTTTTCTGGATAACCCCTGCTGAAAACACAGATTCGTCAAAACTTGTGGAATTTATTAGTTTAAACCCCTATACCTATGTTTGGTGATGGAATTAAGTATAAATGCAGGTTATGTTGACGGTTTATAATTGATGTTAGTGACTGTCAACAAGTTCCCCCAAACTTAACCTTTACCAGTCCTTGAGCAAAGCTAAACTCAGCAATGAATCAGGAGTTGCTACAATGTTTTCACGCCTCAAAAGTACACTTGTGTTCAATCAAAAATTCTCCTCCTGATTAGAATAAACTGATCTGACTTTCAAACTTACTCATATTACCTTCAACCATAGAGCTTCTTAACCTTCACTTGGGTCTTGAGCAATTGAAAGACAGAATGATTAAGTCAAGCACTATGTCTCCGGTTCTTTGTTCCACCATTGTTCTAGAGTTTTTATATATTTTCAAAATAAAACTCAGAGATTCCATTGTATGACACTCTCAAGTCTCTCAATATATATGATATTTGTGGATCCTCAGCAAGGCAATAAAGATGTTATGCTTTTTTCTCTTTCTACCACTAAGGCTTATGTGAAGTTTATAGGTAGGGAGAAAGCTAGAGCCTATTTGCAATGCATATATTGTAAAGTCAAACGATGGATCCAATGAGAGCTGAGTCATACAATCAAATCAAGATGTGCATGTGTGTGAATATATGGTGGATATATATGGTGGCTAACCTAATTCTATTATGCTCCTTGAAAACATATCTCTCCTTTGAAACTTAGAAACATTTGCTAGAGAGCAGGGGCTACCTTATTCATCTCTCTTTCTCTTCTCTTCTGTTTTTTTCAGGTGGGCATCTAAGTACCCACTGTTTTAAATATCTTGAACACTTGTCTATTTTTTTCTCAACTTTCTTTTTTTCTTTTTTTTATGAATAACTTTTACATAGCCCCATGCCTTTTTTCCGCAACAAAACTTTTAAGAGATAGAAACAAGAACTTGGAGTATTTATTCGGTGGATAGGAAACCTAACAAGCATATTTTTTGTGTACACTCCCAGTGTAAGAGTAGAACATTTTTGGATGGATCTAGATGGAAGGCATATTTTTGTGCCTACCCCTAGTGTAGGACTAGTGCATATTTGGGTGGTGTGTACGTGATCTTGATTTTAAGAGCGTGACAAATCTCTCATAAAGGTCAACAAAGCTTAACAAAACTCAATGCAAAAGCAAGCAGCATATATGTGGAAGTTTTCCTAGCCTAAATAACATGTATGGCTCTGGTGGGAATTCAAGCTTTGTCATACATGAACTCATCATGTAGTATTTTTGTGTTTTTAAAAGATAAATCTTTGAAACTTTGGTGTCACTTGGAACAAGATAAGCAACAGCTCAGAACTTCTTATATCATATCTGTCAATTACCTAGACTTAGATCAAGCATATGCTACCCACGAGTTTCAAGTTCAGAGTAAATCCTTATATCAAAACAATCTTATCCAAAACTCGGGAAAATTCGAGACTGAAAACTAGGTACTAGAAATAAATTACAACAGAGCAACTATTCATCATTT
The DNA here is from genome assembly GCA_904845875.1 of Miscanthus lutarioriparius. NCBI lineage: Eukaryota > Viridiplantae > Streptophyta > Magnoliopsida > Poales > Poaceae > Miscanthus > Miscanthus lutarioriparius. Next base: position 54,370,987 of record CAJGYO010000010.1, read on the forward strand.
CCATTTAAGAAATTATTCTAAATCCTCTTTATTTACTAACAACTCTTAAAAACAAATTAAAGCAAACGAGACACACCTTTTTATTTTGTTTTCAATTTTATTAGATCACACATTATTACTATAACCATATATATTTATTATATAGATAACTTTTTATTTTGTTTTTCATTCACCATTTTCTTAATTATTTAAAAGAAACTAAAACTAGAACAAAGGGAAAGCATACTTACCTGGATACACGGGGGTGCTTCTCCCCCAAGCTAGCTCTTTCGGTGAGGGTTCGGTATTGTAAGTCCTTTGAGCCGGACTTCTCTTTGTGAAGTTCATTAATCGAGTTCCTCAGTTTGCTCTAAAGATGAGAATTCTTGTAGTGGTGCCTCTAATGGTGATGTCACCTTTTTTCACCAAACCCGTCTTGGTTTTGAGTTTTTATTTTGGTTTGATAGGTTCAGGACCTTCACTTGTAGAAATTAGGGAATCGATTGTCTTCCACCACACTTTGCTTGAAGTGTGTCCTCCTCATAAGACAAGGTAGAGATCAAGTGCATGGGCTCTATTGGTGGGAAAATACCAACAGAACCAAAACTTTACTTATTCCTCTCTAACCTTAGGCATATTAAACAAGATGAAGTTGATGTTATGTGCTTGTTTAATTATGACATGGGTGGTAAGATCAGAAGATTGAACATGAATGTAGTATTTAAGTACATTTGGCAAAAAAAGATTGAGTTGCTTAACCTACGGAAGGATCGTCTATCTTTACATGATTATGACTATCATCTTCCAGAGATAAGGTATGCACATTTTAGCTCATTTGGTTAAGACCGAGATCAAGAAAGTGGTGCTATGAACAAACTTAAGGAACAAGACATGTAGAGTTAGTCAGGTTGGATCAAGGAAGTTATGACTCAAACATGTTTGTTTCTTATTTATTTGCCTATCAGAATCAAGGAATTTTTTTTTAAATAATGACCATTTACCTTAGGATGTTACCTTTGTCATTAGAGCGTGATGACACCATATGACAAAGGGTAGATGGCTTGTGATGATCATTCTCTTTTGCTTGAAGTTTTCCTTGTTCAGCTAGCCTCACAACTTGAGCTGTTTATGAGCTTTTTGTTCCTAGATTGCATCCTTTCTTTCTCATCCCTTTGTTATGCCATCTTTCTGCTCTTCGATCTTTTGTCACCTTGTTAGACCTTCTGCCTCACTCATTGTTTTATGCTTGCAAAGGATTAGTGGACAACACATACCTAAAGGAATATACAATTTTGAAACATGGGTTGTTTGCCCAGAATTTTGTAATTTCCCTCTATGCTAATGAAAAGATGGTTTTGGGGTTACTTTGTATAGAGATCATGTTTTATACATGCATGGCTCAAGGCAAAGGTAACTTGCAGCTAAAGACAAAGTGAATGATCGTTGATACTTACAGTTCTTTCATCCATGATGAATGAGCTGTGTCTTCTTTGCGCAAAGTTATTGGAGTTTGTTGGGACACGGTTTTGAGTCGCAAAGGCTAGAGACCGAAGCCACGATAGAAGCTAACGGTTAATAGATTTTTTGAATGATGTGCAGGGCGGGAAGATAGGAGCCTTCACCTACTAGGCCAATCATGGTGGAGGCCCATGGATCACAGTGAAGGCTCCCAAGCGAAGGTTACCCTAGAGAAGGTTCTGAGATCTGAGAAGCTCCCCAAAGGATAGCGGCGCCAGGCCTTGGGCCGCATATGGGCCTACGGTCATGGCCCATCAGGCAATGGCAGTTGAAGGAATGGCTTTCGAAGTTACCCTTAGCCATCAGTACCAATATAGGAATATACCATGAATGTACCATGACCGACAAGGGGCAATATTGTAAAGATTGGCCTTAGTAGGCGTGCCCTATAAAAGGGGAGCTCAAGCACTATACATGGGAGTTATTTGAGTGCATTTATGAAACCAGAAATCTATCTAGACCCACTGACCACCTTGCGTGCCTTCGCCCAAGGCAGTTCATCGGGTGAAGGCCCTCTGCTCACCCTTCCATCCCACCGGCTGGAAACCACCATTTTCCAAGATTGGCGCCCACCGCGTGTTGGCCAAGCAAAACCCACGATGGTAAGAAAGAGAGCAGCCTCCGCTAGGGTTCCCATAGAGCCTTCGACAAGAGGATCAAGTCGAAGAAGAGCCTACGATCGAAGACCAGCCTTCGGCATCCAAGGAGCAACAAGCCCTAAGCCCCATTCCAAAGCAAGAGCTGCAACAGCTGCAAGCCCAATTGCAAAGCATGTAGCAAGAAAGAGATAGAGTCGCAGCAGCCTTCGCCGTGAATCAACGAGGAACCCAAGCATCAGCTCAGGCAGCAAAGATCAGGCAGCAGTTAGCCATCCTACAGGCTAAGATACAGAGTATGCAGCCTTCGCAATCCAACCTCAACACATCCAACCAGCTCTATTCAGCAAATCAAAGCCAACCCAATCCACTACTGCGCTCCATAGCACAACCCACCTTCGGCACACCCTACACCTTGCTGCAACCCCATAGAACCATTGATTCCAAATCACCACTGTCCGAAGGCATCCAGAGCTCACCATGGCCCTCCTCTTACAAACCTATCACCTTGCCAAAATTCAATGGAAGGACTAATCCACAACAATTCATCATGAGCTTTGAGGCAGTAGTAGCCTCCGCTGGCAAAAACAAATCAGTGTTAGCAAAGTCCTTCGTCATTGCAGCAGAAGGCGATGCCCTAGCCTAGTACTCAATGCTAAGACCAAGCTCTGTCTATTCATGGGAAGACCTCCGTGACAAGATCTTGGCAAATTTCAAAGGGTTCGCAAGTGAATCCTTGACTTCCATGGATCTATTTCAATCCAAGCAAAATCAAGGAGAAGCCCTAAAGGACTACTTCCAAAAATTTGTGAAAATGAAAGCAAAACCACCCAATATCCTAGAAGATGTTGCTATCGAAGCAGCAATCAAAGGCCTTTGTATAGGTCCATTTGCAACTCACTTAGCCAGGGAAAAACCTCAAACCATCGAAGATCTTTACAAGGAATTCGAGAAGTATTGCAGATCTGACAACGACCTCCGCAGAAGACTAGAAGAACAAAACCAAAGCAAGCAGTTCCATGGCAGTAACAGAAACACCCAAAATGGCAACAGAAGCCAAGGTCAGCCGCAAGCCCAGCAAGTGCGGAACCAGCAAGTTTTCAATATTGAACAAGGTAATAGCCAGCAAGGGCAACAATCGGCGAAGGCATGCCCAAACAATGCACCCCACAGACAATCCGAAGGCAAGGGAAATAGCCAAGGTAGAAACTAGAACAAAAACCAAAACCAAAGGCAACGAAGGCAGTATTGTTTCTTCCATGGAGAAAACAAAGGGCACATTACCAGGGACTACCTAGATGCCAAAGAAACCCAAGAAAGGATCAAAAGCATAGCTAACCTCCCACCTTCGCCACAACAACCCCCTATAGAGGTGAACCATACCTTCGCAGCATCTCAACAGCAATACTTCCCAATTTACCCGAGCCTGAACTCCACCCAAATTCACCCATCCACCCTAGTAGCCGCTTACTACCCAAACTTCTTACCCACATGGAGACCAACTACTCAGCAGCGGGTGTTGCCCAACAACCAATGGGCGGAGGCCAGCGTCACTTATATAAACCCAAGACCTCTGCACATAATATTCATCGAGACCAACCAGCCATCACAAACTCACAATAGACAGCTAGAGCCATTACCTCCGCCGCCTTCAGCATAGCGCCCAACACCCAAAAACGAACCTAACCTAGAAAACCAACTCAGCCCTCACACACCCCCACCAACCATCGGCATGATACTACCCATCGCCGAAGGCTCGTCCATGGAGTTCCAGACTAAGAAGCAAAAGAAGGATCACTTAAGGTTGGTTAACAACATAGCAGTCCAAGGCCCAGTGCGTCACACGGATTGGTCGAAGACCCCCAATCACCTTCTTAGAGCAAGATTTGCAGCTGAAGAGCTACCCTCATACTTACACCATGGTAATCAAGGCCAACATTGCTGGATGGGAAATCAACAGGGTTCTCATGGATTCTGGAAGCTCCATAGATATCATCTTTGTAAATGCCTTCGACCAGATGAAGCTAATTAGGAGTCAGCTGTAGCCTTCGGACTCACCACTGATTGGGTTCGGTGGAAAGAGGATAGACGCATTAGGAAAAATATCCCTCCTAGTTGAAGGGTCGAGATGGTGGACTAGAGGGGGTTGTCGATAGAATATCGTCGGTAGTCCTCCGAGGGGTATCCCACGAAGGTAGATTGATCGGTAGAGATGCGCGTAGTCGAGAATAAGAAGGCAACAGAGACACAAGAGTTAGATAGGTTTTGGCCGTCAGCGCGACGTAATACCCAAATCCTGTGGTCTGTTGGATTGTATTGGCTATCGTATGATATTACGTGTGTTTTGAGGGGGTCCCTGCCCGCCTTATATAGTCTGAGGGGCAGGGTTACAAGTCAGTTAGATCTAGAAGATAACAGGAAAGTAATAACAGATTACATGAATCATGGTATCATACGTATCCTAACAGATCTCATAGCATCTTCAGGATATTTTTTTGGTGTCTTGCGGGGTGCATCGAGCAACACCGTGCTTCGCAAGGCTTCGTCTTGTGGGCTGGGCCACCCTGGGGGTGGAACCCATGTGGTCTTCCTTGGGTATCCAGGGGTCATACCCTCCATAGCTAGTCCCCAAGCGCCTTATATCCGTTGTGCAATGCTGCCTTGAGCTTGTCCGAGCAGGTGTGAATAAAGCCTAGCAGTCAGACTCATGGTCCGACCACCGTGATGAGTTGTTGAGTAGTTGTGAACCATCGCCGAGCAGTTGTGAACCGTCGCCGAGCAGTTGTGAACCATCACCAAGCAGTGTGAACCATCGCCAAGCAGTATATCCCAAGTAAGGCTTGCCATAAGGATGTAAGGAGCTCGAGTTCAAAATTGAAAATTTCCTTGCAGTGGACCAAGTGTGCCCACTTAGAGTCCTACCACGAGAAAGGGAGATAGTCTTCTTCAACTTCAGGAGGCACGGAGTCTTCTAGATTAAAGCAAACACACTCACCGCGAGTTGAAGTGTGCCCACTTAGTCCCCGAGCCTGACAGTAGGTGACGTAGTAATGTGGTGCTAGGGTCCAAAGTAGAAGAAAAACAAAAGTCCAGTCGAGTAAGCAGCCAGTCCCCGGGTGGGGACCTAAAAAGCACATTCACCACAAGGTGAAGTGTGCCCACTTAGTCCCCAAGCCTGACAGTAGGTGACGTAGTCATGTGGTGCCAGGGTCAGAAAACAACAGTAACCAGAAAAAAGCCCCCAGTGTGGTGAGAAACCAAGTCGTAGTGATGACGCAGTCCCCGAGCCACAAGTGGAAACTTGAAGAGATCAAATTGTGGAGAAAAAACCGGAGTAATGGTTGTACAGTAGGAGTTAACGAGCCTTAATGGATTGCGGAGAAGTCGGCGAATATTCGGTGTGCAGTAACAAGTTGTGGCGAAAAATGGGTGAAATGGGCTGCAGTTGCGCGGAAGCCTAGGTAATGGCCCACCATGCCGTTTTGAAGAATTCGGAGAGGCGCAAATCGTGGAGCGGTTTCCCAAAAACCCTTGAATGCGAAAAGCAGGGGGAGTGCTTTATAACTATGCCGCCGCACTCTGTGCTCCCACCTTTGCCACTTCGTGTTCCTCCTCAGCCCTAGCACTTCCCAATTCACATCCACACGCTCTTCCATCGCCAGTCCCAATCCAAATATGAGAGATGGCGCCAAAGAAGGGATCTGGTAACCCAAAGAAGGCGACCGCTGGAGCAAGTCATGACAATGAGTGGGTGTTGTCGCTCATGGGTGTAACACCTCGGGTGTTTTAAATACTAAAACCTGCCATGTCATCATATGCATTGCAAAGCATTTGGCCTTAGTGAAAACTTTGATATGCATACACTAAAACAAGTTTACATTTATGTTATATGTGTTGCCTTGTATGGTTTCGATCAAGTTCAAAGTTTTGTTTGGATTTGAATTTCCGAAAACCCTGATTTCCAGCGATTTGTTTTACCCCGAAAAACCTAATTCAAAATCGAAGTACATTTTGGGGTTGAGCCTTAAAGCAAAAGTGTAGAGCTTGTCGAGTGGTACAAAGTTTGTTTTTGGAGTTTTCAAAGTTGTTTAGAAAAAATTGAAGTAATTTGAAAAGGCGTAATTCTTTAAATGTCCCATTTTTTAATTCAAAATTGCATTTCAAAATGTAGACCAAATAAGGGGGTGGTTATAAAAGCAAAGTTGTAGAACTTTAAATTTTGAGCAACTTTTATCTTTGGAGATTTTTGAGTTGTTACATAAATTTGGGAGTAATTTCTTTTTTAAACCGTGTGGCAATTTTGTAATTTTGAGGAACAGTACCCGCGGGCAGCTGTCACCGCCGGCGAGCTTCTTGCCGCTTCTAGGCGCGCGCGTGGCCGTCTTTGGCATCGCACTGGCGCGGAGAAGACTCCTACGTGGCTTCCTCTTGCTTCCTGGCCGTCATATATAGCTTGTGCCGTCGCCGTTCGTCTCCTTTCTCCTCCTCTATTTTCCCGACGGCGCCGTCGTAGCTCCGTCGAGCTTTCGCCGTCGATTTAGCGATTGTACCATCTCAGCAAAGCGCTACACAACTCCGCCTAGTCCTTGCGCACCCAGCCAGCCAGCTCTGGTCACCTGACTTCGCCGGGAACTCGCTGTGCGTCGCTTTCTTCCCCGCGTCCGACAGTACCGCCATCGAGTCCGCATCACCGTGGCCAGCGTTCTTCGGTGCGTTTCTGCCCTTGATGAGCATGCCTTCAGCTTCACCACGATGCCGTGGTGCTTTGTGCCCGGTTGGTTGACCGTTTTGTCCATCGTAGCCACCGGAGCATCGCCGTCATCGAAGATTACTCCGCCATGATTGCTGTGAACATCGACCTGCTTCATAGTTGCTTCTTCGGTCCAGCTTCCTACTCCAGCGCATTTGGGGTGAGCTTCTGGTTCTTTCCGAGCTGTTTGTTTAACCGCTACCACACTTGTTTCGTGGGCGTAGTGCAGTTGCTCGGCCGTGTCCGCTATGGCCGGCGTTGAGCTAGTATTGAGCCGTAATCGGTGCAAGTAGGGACATTAGTAGGTGTGCCTAGTCATGGTGAACGTGTTGGTGTCTTCGCCGTCGCCGTTGGTCTCACCGGCGGCCAGAAATCGCCGGTCAGCGCCATAGTCATCGTGGTCAAACATGGGAGGCCGGGGATGACAGGTGGGGTCAAGGTGTCAGTGACCGTGAGTTCAAAATGGAATTCTTCTATTTTCAGAAATGAATGAATAGTGTATGTTTTTGTTATTTTTGTGTAGATTTATTTAGAGCTCCAAAAATTATGTAAATTTTTGTGTGACCTCTCTGTGATGTATATTATTTAGGAAAAATATGAAATGTTGTTTTTCAGTACTTTTTGAATGTGATAAAAATTGCTCAATTAATTAATAAATGAGTTTCCACGATTTTTCTACGCTTAAATAATTATCCAAAAATTATGAAAATTGTTTTGCCACTTAGTTATCATGTGATGAACCTTTATAAAAATTTTGAGCTCAATTGTAACAAGTTGATTTATTTCATAATTTTTAATTAAATAATTAATTCATAAAAGCAAATAGTAACCTTTAATGATTTAGGTTTTGATTGAATTTTGGATTGAGTGATGACCTTGGGTCATTAGTTGGTAATGATCCTTGGCAATTGATGTAAGTGTTACGAAAAAGGTTTAGTTAGTTTGACTTGTAATTGTACCGCGAAGGAAAGTTGTATTCAAGTTGTTAACTTTTGCATCCATCATCGAGCATCATGTTTTATATCTCGCATCATGTTAAACATGGCATTGTTAATACGTGTAGTGAACGAAGGTGAGCACATGGTAGTTAATCAAGTTGTGGAAGAAGTTAATCCGCCTGTTGAGGTCGGATTTGATAATTGTGGAACGACTCCGGATCCTAACTTTTCCGTCAACGAAGGCAAGCCCCGGATGCATTTAAACCTACCTTGTGATTTACAAATTAATTTCGCTTTTGCTTTTCTTTACTGCATTAAGTGATTAGGATTTGAGTGCAAACCTAATTGGTGCATTACCAACCTTGTTCTTCCATATCTACCTTGTTACCAATTTAATTCGTATATGCCTAGTTATGCTTAGCTATGCTTAGAATGATGAGAGTCGGGTGATTACCTGTCACCTACAAGTTTTAAATGGATCTTTGGTTAGTTATGTTATCATGTGATATGGGAATGTGGAGTAATAAATCTAGACCGGGCGGACTCGGTGTATGGGAGCCATAAGACATGGAGGTCTTATGAGCGGGTTCTTTCCACCTGTGTCGATTGAGGCCCGTCCGTTGTCGAACTACGTGAGGTGAGACTTTGTAGTACTAACCACATACTCCGGTGAGCCTTAACTTGGCTATTCTATTGCGAGAATGGCTACTCGCGCACTGGGAGTGGAGAGATGGCGGGAATAGCGTGTACCCACGTGGCAATGGGCTGGATTGGTGGAGTACTATATTCTTGGGTGGCGCGGACCCGTTCTTGTTTTAGAGGATCTGAGGGTATGTTGGTATATGTAGGTCAGGGACCTGCATATGTCGTGTGGTCTAGAATTCCCAGCTGGGTTTAATCGGTTCGAATCGTCGTTGCTCCTCGGTTATGGAGACTCAACTCACTGTTCATCATCGTAGTTTAAATAACTGGAACTTGAGGATGGTTTGAGAAGGTGTTGGATATGAAGTTTCATGATCTCAATGCGGATCATGTCAGCTTTGTATATGATCTTTATGAAGTTTTTAAATGTTGATATAAAGAATTTTGTTAAAGAGCTTTTACGCAAAAGAACTTTGATTATTCCTAAAGCCATACCTTGAATCCCTGAGCCTGCATTCCTGAGTTCTATCAATTTTATTTCGGTTAAGTCTTGTTGAGTACTTTTGTATTCAGAGTTCGTTGACCCTTGTTGCAGGTGAGGCTCATGAGCAGGTCTGCTGTTGGGCAGGGCAATCTATTTGTGTGTTTGTATTATGTTATAATGCCACTCCACTACTTTGGTTTATAATAATTATCGAACTTAGTTGTAAGGTTTGAAACTACTGTTTTGTAAACTATGTTATGGTAAGACTTCCGCTATTTTACTCTGGTGTAGATATTTCAATAAATGTTGTAATACTGCAATGACTCTGTAATGTGATCTTGCTCGGAAATTGTGGATGATTTGGGGTTCCCCGAGGACACCCGACAGTCTTCTTTAGTTACCAGGAGCATATGCATAGTTGTCAGAGGTCATCGGACAGTGACAGGTGCATGTGGGCCCTATAATTTAGGAGGTTCTGCCACAATGGGAGAGGCGGAGATCAACATGATGGTTGAGGCGGGCATTCTTCTAGACCGTGTCACCACCGGATGGCGGCCAGCCAATGATGAGCCCTACCCAATGGCTCATACCGATGAAGCTATAGTTTTTGAAGATTACTTCTTGCGCGGATTGGGAGTTCCTGTTCATCCCTTCTTGAGGGATCTGTTGGAGTTCTGGGGAGTTAGTCTGTGCAATCTCCACCCAAACACCATCTTGCGCATCTCGATTTTTATTTCATTTCTATGAGGCGTATCTCGGGATTCTTCCCCACTTCAACCTCTTCTGTCACTTGTTCTGACTGAAGAAGAAGGGCGATGGTGGTTCTAGGGTGGTCGGCGGCATATATCTGCAACTCTATGATGGGATGGCGGGCGAGTACATCACTGTACCGCTGAACACTTCGCTGAAGGGGTGGAACGCCAGGTCATTCTACATGAAGCAGAGCCATCCTGCCATCCACTGCGACGTCGACCACATTTTGGAGAACCAGAGCAGTTGGTCAGAGAAACCAAGCAATGCTGATATGGAGCAGGTGAGGGAGCTCCTCTGCCTAATAAAGGACGTGAAGATGAACGGTGCACTGGTGGCGGCGAGCTTCATAGTGCGTCGCGTCCAGCCCTGCAAGGAGAGGGCTCACGTGGGCTTTGACTTCAAGGGGGACATTGACAGCACCCAGGAGAGGACAGAGAGACTATCGAGGGACAATGTGATACGCCGAGCAATTGAACTATTCGCACTGAATGCGTCGTTCAACGTGCAAGGGTAGACAAGAGCCTTCAACTATACGAACCCGCCTCATCAGGTAAAAGTCTCAACTATTTGTTCCTTATGCTTTTTATCTTGTACCATTGTTGAGCAGTGAACTGATTCACTTATGGAAAGATCCATTCGCAGGAATGAGCGGCATACTTCTCGGGCATGCTGAGGAGCGATTGGCTGAAGGCAGTGGATGCCCGGCCAGCAACTCAGCCTGAGGAAGGTGCCGTCAGCGCCTTGTCGGAGTTCGGAGGCGCAGACACTGGTCGGACAGAGAGCCCCCCTGGTGTCAGAGAAAGTCTAGGGGAAAAGGGTGACAACAGATGAATTGGCCCACAAGAAGAGGAAGACGGTAGGTGTAGCTCCCCGTAGGCTGGGTGGCATCTCGCTTGGCGGTGACCAAACCACTCGGACACAGAGTGCGGTGATGTCTGAGTGGTTGGACGATGATGGGGCTCCAGTAGCTCCTCCCCCGAGCACTGAGGCGCCGCCGCACAACACGCGCATGGAGGTGCAGTCGAAAGGAGAGGAGGGAGTCCCCGAGCAACAAGCAAAGGGAGTCCTCGAGCAGCAGGCGAAGGGAGTCCCTGCGCGACAGGCGGAGGAGAGGCCAAAGGCGGGGGCCTCGAGACCTTCAGCCCAGGGCATGCGGGTTGACCCTAGAGCCATGCTTGGGGGCTCGGGGAGGCAGCGCCGGTTTAGAACCGTGTACCGGGAGGCCAACGTGTAAGTTTCCTTGCCTCAGATTAAGTTTGTTGTCGGATCCTTATAGTTGCAGCAATTGATGAGCTAATCTGATGCGGAGCGAGGTGTATGGAGGATCTGAATCCATCTGTCCAAACTGGCGAACAACCGGGGACCGGTCCCAGCGCGGAGGCATTGCCGACAGACCTAGTCCCGGAGTCCTCAGGCACTCGGCGGCCTGCAGAGGAGTCAATCGCCGCTGCGGATGGACTTGGCAGTAGAGAATGGTTGGCGACGTCAGCGGACGAGTCGGTGGTGACGCCAGGGGCAATGGCGGGAGCCGCCGGGTCTTCAGAGGCGGATGCTGGAGTTGCCGACACCGTGCCGAAGTCTAGAGCGGAGAAGCCAGTAGTGCTAGAGGGGTAGGCGGCACTCCTTGAAACATCGAAGGGCATGGTCAGACACGTTGTGCGGCCACCAAGCCCCCTAGGTTGTGCCACCAGCTGCGGAGGAGGACGGGATGGAAGAGATTGAGCATGAGGAGGCACGACCTCAAGCCGTCTGGATCCTCCGCAAGCGGGGCGATGAAGTGGTGGTCATGGAAGAGGAGGACACCACCAGGGAGGTCAGGAGGCTAGAGTCCACCCTTTCCACGGTGATGAAGCAGATCAAGGTTAGTATTGCATCATCAATGTTCATCTTTGACGTTGGAGATTGTAGTTCTTCATAATCTTGGTGGTTTTGCAGGGCATAGCATGAACTGCCAAACAACGGCGGTAGCTGATCAAGAGGATGGAGCCCCTCACCGAGGAGAACACAAAGCTGAAGGAGGCGGTGAAGCTTATGGAGAAAAACGTTCAGAGGGCCCAGCGCGAGTGGGATCTTGTCGAATCTAACGCGTGGGACCTAGAATACCAAAAGGGGGCCTTATCCGAGTAGCTGGCGACCGTGTCCGAGCAGTTGTGTGGTAGCTCCGAGCAGCTAAGAAGCCTCTCCGAGCAGAAAAAAGGTACTGCGGATCGGTGAACTTGTTCTGTATTGCCAAACAACTTTAATGTTGCTGACGTTCGTCACTTTTGTAGAGCAAGATGCGGAGCTCGGCCAGTTGCGTCAGGTCATCGGTCAACTCCAAGAGGAGGAGAAGAAGGCATCTGGGCGAGCAGAGAAACTAGTCGAGGAGCTAAAAGGTGAGTAGTTCGTGGTTGGAGTTGTTGCTTAAGTGACTTATTCGCTTGACAGATCTTCTCGGTGCTTGCAGAGTACCATCGAAGGACCAAGGCCTAGTTCGACGTGCTAGAGCTAGAGGCACAGACCCAAAGGCGAAAGCTTGGTGCCGTGGTGGCTGGAGTCAGGCTAGTGCTTTACTGCATTGACATGGAGGAAGCTCTTCATCCTAATGACAGGCCGCCTCGTTCGGACACCATCATCGACAGGTGCAAGGCAGCGTGGGAGAACTTCAAAAGCTTCAACCGCGACGCCACTATCTCCGCCGTGACCCATGCCCTGGTGGTAATCCAGTCTCATTACCCTACCATCGATCTGCGAGCGATAGGGGCCAGATTCGCTAGAGGGACTAGTGCGACGAAGCAGCAGGAGCTGGAAGATGGGGTGGAGGACGTGGCGAAGAGGCTGGCCAGAGACGTCGACCTGTTCAGCAAGGTGGACGGAGAGGGCCAAACATAATGACCTGCTCGGAGAGTAATCTATAACAGTTGGAGGGGATAGTTAAAATGCACGAGGGCGCAGACAAACAGTCATGTATGTGTACAAATGTTGTAAAGTGACATGTGCATGTTTATGCAGTTTGCCAGTATTTTGGTAAAAAATTGTTGTAGTGTTAACCCTAATGCGATTATACTTGGTATAAGTAGTGTTCGAGAAGTTAGTTCGTTACTGATCTCTTGGCCTTGGCTAGCCCATATTCCATAATGTCGAGCGCGAAGCCCATGCACGTGTAGGAGGAACAGATGTGACCAAGGAACCATAGCCGACCACCCATAACACAAAGCACGGAGCCCGTAACACGTGTAGGGAGAGATCGGAGACTGGGTTTTCTCCAAATAACACAGAGCAGAATGTGTGCTACTCGGCGGTTGGTGAAATATCTTAGAGATATGGAGAAACGTGGAGGAGCATTTATGGAGATCACGCATTGGAGTTTATTAAGGAGTAGCTTAGAGCTGGTGACCGCAAATGGAGATGAAACCGTAATGGAGAAATAATGGAGACAAATTATGGTGACAAAAACTTCATTCATCATGGTGTGGAGAGTGCATATCTGGAGCGTTTCAAGGTTAGAAACGTATAAGGTGCTTGATGTGCCATGAATTGGGGATATCGATTCCGTTCAAGTCACACAGCCGGTAAGACCCTGGTCGAGTAACCTCTTTGACCATGTAAGGCCCTTCTCAGGGGGCGGAAAGCTTGTGCATCCCTTTGGTTTTCTATTTTCTATGAAGAATGAGGTCACTGACAGCAAATGAACGACCTTTGATGTTGCGGATGTAGTACCTTCGCAAGCCTTATAGGTATTTGGCTGTGCGGATATAAGTGATCGAGCGTTCTTCTTTGGCCCTGTCGACGTCCTCTATCCGAACAGCTACGGCTTGCTCTTCAATATAATGTTCCACCCTAGGTGCTTGGAAAGCAATGTCCGCTGGAAGTATGGCTTCTGAGCCGTAGACCAAGAATTATGGAGACATACCAGTGCTGTGACTAGCTTGAGTGCACAATCCCCAGACCACAGCTAGGAGCTCTTTGAGCCATCTGCCTGGATGCTTTTCCTCTTTCTGATATCGCCTCTTTTTGAGGGCATCAAGGATCATGCCGTTCGCCCATGACTTGGCCATTGGCTCTAGGATGGGCAACAGAGACGTATTTGATGGAGATGCATTGGTCTTCACAGAAGTCCCAAAAATGATGACCAGTGGATGTAGTTCCGAGGTTGGTGATAATGTTGTTCGGGAGACCGAATTTGTGGATGATATCTTCGAAGAGCTCAACTGCCTTCTTAGCAGCAGCTGAAACAAGCGGTTTGTATTTGATCCACTTGGAGAACTTGTCAATGGCGATGTACACATACTAGAAACCACCTGGCACTAGCTTGAAAGGCCTGATCATGTCTAGTCCCCAGCATGCGAAAGGCCAAGAAGATGGGATGGTCTGCAATTCCTGCACCTGCACGTGTATCTGCTTGGTGAAAAATTGACATCCTTCACAACGTCGAACGAGGTTTTCTGCGTTGGTGATGGCCGTGGGCCAGTAAAAACTAGCTCGGAAAGCTTTGCCGACCAGGTTACTCTAGGCCGCGTGATTGCCATAGGAACCAAAGTGAATCTTGAGAAGTAGTTTCACTCCCTCTTCTTGGGTGATGCATTTCTACAGTATCCCTTCCTTGGCATTTTTCCTCATCAAGTTCCCATCTACCAGCATGTAATGCTTGCTGTGACAGATTAGACGTTCAGTTTTGGTCTTGTCGGCGGGTACGTCGGCGCTGGTGAGGTACTTGATGAACTATTCCCTCCAATCGGCGGTCGATGAAGGTACTGTAACTACCAACTGCTCGGCGGGGGGGGGATTTCTTGAACTTCCTTCTCTTCCTTATTGGATGGTGTAAAGAGGTCTTGAACGAAAACCCCTGGCGGAATCGCGGCGCGAGAAGATCCTATCTTAGATAGGTGGTCGGCGAGCTGATTTTGATCTTCTACCACATGGTGGTACTCGATACCGTAGAACTTCCCTTCGAGTTTCCTGATTTCGGCGCAATATGCGTCCATCTTCTCACTAGAATAGGACCAGTCTTTGTTGAGATGGTTGATGACCAGCGCGGAGTCTCCGTATACCATGAGGCATTTGATGCCGAGCTTGATGGCTATACGGAGTCCATGGAGACATGCTTCATACTCGGCGGTGTTGTTGGAGGCTGGAAAATGAATTTGGAGAACGTATCGGAGCTTGTCCTTGGTCAGCGTAATGAATAAAATGCCCGCACCAGCACCATTGATGTTGAGGGCGCCGTCAAAGTACATCACCCAGTGCTCGAGGCAAGAGGCGGGGATGGGCTCTTGGATCTCAGTCCACTCAGCAACGAAGTCAGCGAGCGCCTATGACTTGATGGTAGGCCTGCTTCTGAATTCGATGGAGTAAGTGCCGAGCTCGATAGCCCACTTGATGATGCGGCCGTTGGCCTCTTTGTTGTGGAGGATGTACCCTACGGGGAACTCAGTGACCATGGTGATCTTGTAATACTCAAAGTATTGGCAGAGCTTGCGCGACATGACCAGAATGGCGTAAAGCAGTTTATGAACTTGAGGATAATGAGTTTTGGACTCATTAAGGACCTCGCTGATGAAGTAGACCGGACGTTGTACCTTAAAGGCATGTTCGGCTTCCTCGCGCTCAACAGCGATAGCTGTGCTAATGATGCAAGAAGTGGCGGCGATGTAGATCAGTAGGGTTTTGCCTGGTCGAGGCGCCGTAATGATCGGAGGCTTCGTTAAAAACAACTTGAGCTGCTCGAAAGCTGTATCTGCCTCCAACGACCAGGAGAAGCACTCAGAGGCCTTGAGGAGTTTGAAGAACGGTAGTCCCTTTTTCCCGAGGCACGATATAAAGCGGTTGAGAGCAGGCATGCAGCCTGTAAGCTTCTGTATGTCCTTTACGCGGGTTGGCCATTTCATGTTGGTGATGGCGGTGACCTTGTTGGGGTTGGGCTCGATGCCACGGGCACTGACGATGTAGTCCAGGAGTATGCCGAATGGAACTCCAAAGATGCACTTTGAAGGATTTAACTTCCATCTATATCATTTTAGGTTGGCGAATGTTTCTTTGAGGTCGGCGATGAGATTATCAGCGGTCTTGGACTTGACGACCACATCGTCGATGTAAGCTTCGCTGTTGCAGCCTATCTGTTGATCGAGGCATATCTGGATGGCCCTTTGGTAGGTCGCCCTGGCATTCTTGAGTCCAAAGGACATGGTGGTATAGCAATACGCACCAAAAGGCGTGATGAACGATGTTTTGATCTGGTCGTCCTCTTTCAGGGATATCTAGTGATAGCCGGAGCAACAGTTGAGGAAGGAGAGCAGTTCGCAGCCGGCGGTGGAGTCTACAACCTCATCTATCCGAGGTAGACCGAAGGGGTCTTTAGGGCAGTGTTTGTTGAGATCTGTGTAATCAACGCACATTCTCCATTCTTTATTCTTTTTTTTTGAACGAGAATAGGGTTTGCTACCACTCAGGTTGATACACTTCTTTAATAAATCTGACAGCTAGGAGCCATTTTATTTCTACAATAATAGCCTCCTTCTTGTCTGGCGCGAATCATCGGAGTTTCTGTTTGATCGGTTTGGCGATCGGCGAGATATTCAAGGAGTGCTCGATCTTCTCCCACGGTACCCCCGGCATGTCTGTAGGTTTCCAAGCAAACATGTCGGCGTTGGCACGTAGGAAGGAGACAAGCTCGCTTTCCTATTTGGGGTCGAGCTGAGCCCCAATCTTGATGATCTTGGAGGAGTCGTCGAGGCCGAGGCTGACCTCCTTGGTTTCCTTGGACTTGGCGGAGGCACGCGGAGGCTCCAGCGCTGGAATCTCCAGGTCATCGGTGGGCACCGTCTTGGCGTCGGTGACCATGCTAGCCATCTGGATGGAGAGGTCAGTGGCTTCGGCGAGGGTGAGACTCTCTGTCTCGTAGGCGTAGGCGATGGAGAAGTTGGCCCGTAGGGCTAGAACTCCTACAGGCGAAGGCATCTTCAACACTAGATAGGCGTGATGGCGGGGAAACGGGTAGTTATCACCCGCCTCCACGTCAGCAGAGACAAATTTGGTAGAGAACACCCCTGATTAAGGGTTCCAACATGAGAAATTATGTTAATTGGGACAAAAGAAAAAGAATGGGTATTGCAAGTCCATACTTCCATAATTCATATATTTCCATAAAAATTATGTTAATTAATCTCCGTAGAGAACACCCCTGATTAAGGGTTCCAACATGAGTACATGAAAAAAAAGATTACATCATACGGTTTCCTATTACAAACTACAAAAGAAAACAAAGTCTTCAGTCTTGTAGTCGAGCATGGATGCATGTGTATATTTTGCACTTGGCCATGATCATTTCTTGAATGATGTATAGTGCATTGTATCATATATGGACGTGACTTATCTTCAAGACTAAATTTGACATAGTCTTGTTGAATCATGGAGGTCATGGTTTGACATTTATAAATGTACTCAACATATGGCGCAATATTTTGTATGGGTAAAGACAAAATAATTATCTCGTCAAGATTCAAGAGGATATGTTGTTGCACCAAACCAAGGTGAGACGCATGGAGTTGATTTGTTTTATCAAAGTTGGCGTACATGCTCATGACATGGTATTTAACCAAGGGTTCACATGCACTATGCTATTTAATTTGATTTGATTTGGTTTGTTATAGCTAGACATAACCTTATATGAGTGCGGTCTAACTAAGGAGCTAGATTTAAGTTAGCCCTGATGCATAGCATTTGGAGGGCCTACATCGGGCATAATTGACATTTCGTCTCAATATGACATGAGTTCATTTCTTGGTAAACTAACACACACTCTTTGTAAATACGAATGGCCGATAGCTTATTTGGGTCTTCTAGGAGACCACGATGTGCATGTATCTAGTTTATGCAAGGCTTTTATGAATATCGTGTTATTTATTTAGGCTATGACATAGTTACGTCTTAATAACTCGGCATATGGCCTCTGTATGATTATTTGGACATATATGCATTTTGACATATGTGCATGCCGACGAAAGGAAATTTATACATTTGTGTGATAAACATTTATTTGATGCGTTGTATCATATATATGCATGTGATTCATTATATCATGCAAGATTATGGATTGATATGCTTTGACATATATGATGTAATATTTTATTTGGCGCTAAGCCAGTACATTTATTTTGCCATGGCTTAGAAAGATATGTTGCATCACCAGACTAGACCGTGACGTATGTAGTTAACTTATTTTATCAGAGTTAACGTGTGTACTCATAGCATGGTATTTGGCCATGGATTAGCATATATTATGCAATTTACTTTAATTTGAATGCTAGAATTATTATTCATGGATGCGATCACTAACTTGGCATCATATTCTCTTTTGTGCAGTTGCCTAGGCAAACAACGGCACGTATGCATGCCGGGCGGGGCATATCAGGATATTTTATTACTTAGGGCGTGCAAGTAGGTGTTAGTCATGCAGTATATTAGAATGGAACCCTTTAGTTACAAAATGGTGTGTTTGTAGATGAACCGTGTAATGCATTTGATCTTTCTTATGTTAAAAAATATTTAACATTGAAATGATGATTGGTTTTGTGCCGGAAGATGCCTGGAAGCTAGCAGTATTCCCGGCGTATTGCATATGCATGGACCGGAGATTTCTACATGCAGTACATGGCTATCTTTTCTTTTGGCATAATTTTGATATAAACTAGCGCACGAACTTTCTTTATGGCCGTAGCATGTAATTTATCTATTCTCTTTGATGCACAGTATGAAAATAGGGCGGCGGGGCCGTGGCCAAAATATATGTAGATTTATTTGGGTATGGAGCCAAATCGCGTCCATATCAACTTCACCATGAATCAGGTGGAGCCAAAACACGTCCGCTCCCAAATTTCAACGAGGCACATCTGCTGGCCTTTTACATCTTTAGCGGGGCACAAAACCCACGCGCATCGTGCCATCATGGCGATGCTAGCCGATTCTTTACCAGGGCATGAGACCCATATGCACAATGCATTCATCTTTTAACCGGGGCGTGTAGCCCATGCATGCAGCGCAGCCGGCCATTACCAGCTCTTTTACCTTTTACCAGGACATGACGTCCATATATGGGGCACCACCCTCACTGGCCCTATTTACCAGAATGGAGGAGGACAAGAAGCTTGTCGACGAAGTTGCCGTAGATCAAAAAGGAGGTAGAGAGACAGGAGCGGGGCTCCTTGATTCGTCTCTGAAGATCGGACTGAGAGTCCGAAAAGAACTGGGGTTCCCACCTTGTTCCGGGCACCGACGATCGAGCGTAGCTGCTTCTGCCGGCTGGTCCTGAGAGGGGCCTCCGGTTTGTGCTTCGACGATGCGGGAAGGCAGCCGGACGGTGCTGTGTTTGAGGTGGGAAGTTGGCAGCTTGACGGCGCTCTGTGTTGGGAGAGCAACGCGGCAGGTGTTTGCTTTTCTGATCAGGGAGCGGGGGTGTATGTGTGTGTCCTCGAACGTTCGCAGTAGCCTGCTACTTATAGAGCAACCGACCAGGCGGTTCTTAGGGCACGTTCAGCCCACTGACAGCCTCCTGTCTGTAAGTTTTTAGAATCCGAACACGGACGATTAAAAAGACAGGTCATACAATGGAATGTCTATTTAGTTGTCTGTAAGTTGTTTAATGCTTGTATGTAGCCAAAATCAATTATGAAGACCATTTTGTTGCTATTTAATAGAAAACGGATCACACAAGTAGTTTGTTACATAAAGACAAGTCTACCTTCTATTCTATAACAATAATATCACACAAGTAGTTGCTGATTATAAAGCCGTATACATGCCACACACATACACTAGCCCAGTCTCGGATGCCATAGCTGATCACGGCAAGCCGTCTCTTGCTCGCAACGCTGCGTATAACGGGAGAAGGTGCGGCGGTATAACCTCGGAGCACGGGCCACGCTCGGCGTCTCACCAGGCGACGGGGCAGCTCTCTCTCATCATTAATGAAGGGTGTTTTTGCAAAACTCCATTTATCCAGACGGCTCTACAAGACGGGCTGTACGTGCCCTTATTATATTTTAAAATCTTGTCCAGGGCCGCAGCTGCGGGAGTGGTTACCACGAGGTTTGGCGCTCTTCTAATTCGATCTGCCTTCGCTAAGGGCATGTACAACCCACACAGACAGGTGTTCGTCTCTAAGCGTCTTGAATCTATCATACAGACAGTTATAAAGACAGGTCATACAACCCACAGACAGAGGGTCCGTCTCTAAACTGTTTAGTGCTTTGCATGTAGTTAGGATCAACTATAAATAAATTTTTGTATACCATTATGTGGCTATTTGATAGAAAATGTGTCAATGATAAATAAGAGCAATATGATTACAATATTTTTAAAAACCATCAATATAATAATTATATTTCATATAGATGCAACGTCTTTTATCTAATTTTCTTTGTTTCCATAGCGTTGCCATATGTGCTCGATTAGATCCTTCTTGAGTTTCCTATGTGTTGGCCGAGCTTTGATAGTGGAATTTCTATGAAGTACCTCTGCGAAGGTAGGATTAGGGTTGTCACTTGTACGCACTTCAGGTGGGAGCACTATCGTCGCACTTGGATTCTCATTCAAATCCAAGACTTCTCTAATTGAATCATTCTCATCTTCCACTATCATATTGTGAAGGATAACACAAGCTTGCATTATGTTGATAACGTCCCCCTACTTCCATAACCTTGCCGGTCGACGAACAATATCAAAGCGTGATTGCAACACACCAAATGCGCACTCGACATCTTTCCTCGCCCCTTCTTGCATCAATGCAAATAATTTGTCTTCCGCCGACTGAGGGGTCGTCACTGTCTTCACAAATACTGCCCATTCTAGATATATTTTATCGGCAAGATAATAACCCATGTCATATTGTGTTCCATTTACATTATAGTGTACCGCAGGAGCTTCCCCTTTTATTGCTTGAATGAGCAGTGGTGACTTGTTTAGAACGTTTATGTCGTTCTGAGACCCGGCGGTACCAAAGAAAGCATGCCATATACGAAGATCCCGAGTTGCCACCGCTTCAAGGATCATAGTAGGAACGCCTTTATCACCACGTGTGAACATGCCTGCCCAACCTTTCGGACAATTCTTCCATGCCCAATGCATACAATCGATGCTTCACAACATTCCTGGAAAACCACGAGCCTCATTTTCTCGTAATATTTTTTCCAGTTCATCGCTTCTTGGAGGGCATAGATATTCTTCACCGAATTTTTCAATCACCCCTTCAGCAAATTTTCCCAAAATCTCCAAACAAGTGCTTGCAGCTATCTTTAACACCTCATCAAGTTGATCAGCCGAGGTTCCATAAGCTAGCATCCTGATAGCTGCGGTACACTTTTGAAGCAGTGAAAGTCCATTCCTACCGGTAGCATCGGGTCTTTGGGTGAAATAAGGAGACCAATCACTGAGTGCATGCACGATACGTAAGAACAGCGGCTTATTCATCCTAAATCTCCTACGGAACATCTCATCGGTGTAGATAGGATTTGCAGAAAAGTAATTAGCGACAAGATCATCATGAGCTGCTTCTCGATTCCTTGGTGTGTACCTGTGCGGTCCAGTTTGACGGCGACGGCGAGATACTGTTTATGCTTCTCCATCGATGTAGGCCTTCAATTCCTCTTGTATCATATCTTCTAAGATTCCATCCTCTGCTAGCATATCTTCTACGGTGAACACCTCTGTAGGATCAAAGTCCTCGGCATCTTGCACCTCATCTTGCTCCATAGGAACTAACTAGAGCAGGGCGGTGGAAAATGAACTAACTGGTGCCAATTTATAGTATGATAGCTTCTGCCTCACATTCACATAGATAGCACATTCATATTCAGATGACATGTTCACATTCAGATAGCACATTCACATTTAGATAGCACATTCACATTCACATTCAGATAGATAGCATATTCACATTAAAATGGCATGTTCACATTCAGATAGATAGCATTCACATTCAGATAGATGCAGTCACTAGTAGATGACATTCACATTCAGATAGATGCAGTCACTAGTAGATGATATTGAGATAATAACTAGTAGATAACAGATAGATCACACCATCAGGTAGGTCACCACTCATCCTCTGCAATGTGCTGTTCTTTCGCAGATATTTTATCCTTAATCTGGTTAACCTGCAAAGCTCATAGTATAAAAATGCAAGAAACAGTTAAATCATCATGAACAAAAGTACTCATGCCTATCTAAAAAGTAGCTGAGTATACTATCAGTCTATCATGGCTCGGATCGTGCATCCCATGCACTATATAACTTCAGCTGAAAAGATAATAATATATATTGTTCTGCAGGTCATCAATTAAGCCTGGAGAACTTTGATTACTTTCATATTTGCATTTAACATGTTCTCATCTTTATATTCCGAAAGCAATGTAGGCAACTCGGAGATAGTGTCAGCTGATTTTATGGTTTCCAGATCAAACTAATACAGAACAAGGATAGCAAACATAGATAGCAGCTGAAATTACTGTAAATCAAAGAATAGAAGTTGAGGTGTACAGGTTGCTCAAGTTACCTGTTTAGTCACTTTCAGGAAAAAGGGCCTTCCTAAGATACTTCATGGCAGCAACTCACTCCGCCTTTTTCACATCGGACATTGAACTTGTATCTTGTAAGATGAGGCTGTTATAAGCCTCCATCATCTTTAATTCTTTCTCAAGCATCTTTCCCTTTTTGGTCTCTTGTGCAGTAAGGTGGGCAAGTTTTGCGGTCTCAAGCTTCTCAGATGATAGCTTCTGCTGCAGTTCCAATATCTTCATAGGGTTTGCATTTGTTTCCTCCTGAAGCCTAATTTGTCTAGATCAATAGCAGATTCCTTTGAGTTACCATTATCTTCACTGCTGGAGCCTTTTGACTTGCCTTTTGCAGCTAGAGCTGCCTTCTGACCCATTGGTCGATTAGGCATCTCTTCCAAACTTTCATCATTTTCTTGATCCCTTTCTTCTTCAAGGTGAAATGATTTCCTTTTACGTGCATTCCTCAGCTCTTCATTGTATGTTTTCCACTTTGACACTTTTCGACAAATTTTCCAAACCTCAATCCCAACAAAGGGTCCTAGTTTTGCATCTTTGTTGTCCTCCACATAGAACATGTGGGCTGCATCAATCCACATTTGATCAGAATATCCACTTGTAAATACTCTGCGAGCCTTTACACAAGCACATTCAAAGAGGTCTGTCCACCTATTAATCTTGTGCCATCTATCCTTGCATTGCTTCAGATTTCTCTTTCGAAGTGGTGGGGTATTCTTGTTGTAGGATTCAACAACCTCACCCCAATACTGGTTACCACCCTTATCGGCTCCACAGGTAGAGTCTATTGAATGTTCTATCCAAGCGCTCATCAATCTAATATCCTCTTCCTCTGTCCATAGGATCCTCTTCTCAGTCCTAACATTGTCATTGTCAAGTAATATTTCTACTTCAGGCTGTGAACTTGCATCATTGTTGGTGGACAGTGGTCTATTCAAAGGGCTGTTGTGAATAGGTGCACCAACCAAATGAAAGTTGTGTGGCTGATTTCCGAAGTAGCTCATGAAACCACCAGATGGACGTGGATCTTTGTCCCTGCAGGAAACAAACAATAACCACTATGGCTTTGAGTTGCAGAATATAGCACAGTACAAACATCTATCCAATATGTTTCAGTTGCTATCAAATATGTAATATGGTACTATGGCTTTGAGTTGCTATCAAATATATAGCATAATATTCTTCAAATACAGGAAGCATTTAGCATTTAGTATACTTTTTAGCTTTGATGGATATTTTGTCAAATGAATCTTCATGGTTGTATAATGCCGGAAAACATTTTCTGAAAGAGTTAGTGAGTGTAGCAAGTCATGACAATGATCGGTGTGCTGCTGTCATTATCAACTTACAGAAATACAGTGGTGGAAGATTTGACTCCATGACAAAAACAAAAATTGTTAAAGAGCTGGCTGGCAAATTCCATAGTGTTGAAGATTGTTTGTATCTTGTGCAAAGTTTGATGGCCCTATTCGTGGATGAAGAATCTGTTACAGATGAACCATCTGATCAAAGTCAGACAACCGATGAGAATTCAGAAATTGGCCCAACTGAAGAGCAGGAACTTCTTGGGCAATGGAATACTGATCTTCTGAAGAGCTGGGTGGTGAATACAATTTCTTGTGTTCTAAAAAATTTAAGCTTACATCTAAAGGGAATTCAGATTCTGAAATGGCTAAGTGCATTGAATCATCTATCCAAAAAGTTACAGAATATAGCACAATCATCTATCCAATATATGTTATTCTTTTACTGGATCTTAAACAATGATTGTAAATTGAAAAAATCACAAACCAGGAGAAGAGGGATTACCATGATACAGGAGAAGAGGGATCACTGTCGGCCGCATCAAACCAGGCTTGAGACGGTGAATGAGGGAACGGAAATCCATCTATGCTGGGGAAGCCACCAACGCTGGATCCATCAATGAAGGATGGCGACATCGCCGCGCCCTTGCCGACACCACCGGTGGTTGGGCGGGTCCCTGCTGCTGCTGAGCTGCCGCCATGTCCGAGAGAGGGGGCCGTCAGCGCCGAGCCGCCACCACGACCGAGAGAGAGAGCCGTCGGCGCTGAGAAGCCACCGCGACCGAGGGTATGGGCTGGGGCCGCCGCCGCCGCATCCAACACCGACGGTGTGGATGCCTTCTTCTTCCTAGCTGCGGCCGACATGGACATCTCGAGAGTGCGAGGTGGAGATGGATGAGGCGGATTGGGGGAACCGGGATGAGGCAGATTGGGGGAACCGGGATGAGGCGGAGATATGGCGGGTGGAGATGGATTGGGCGCGGAAAACTCCCGCGCGCGCCGAAATCTTCTACCTGCGCGCGCCATCGACTCCTACCCGCGCGGGATCCGAGCGCGTTGTCGCCTATAGGAGACGATGCCGTACAACGGACACGCCGCCGTCTCTTCCGCATCGGAGCACGGAACAGGGCCGTCGTCTCGCGAGGCGACGATGCACCTGTCTCTCAGCTGAGCTGGGGGGTTTCTGAAAAACGGCCATCACCGAGACGAGAAAAAGACGGCCGTTGTACGTGCCCTAATGACCCTGGCCTCGCGCGCGACTGCTGGACGGGGCTCTTGCCGGACGTGGACTTGCTAGACGTGGCTGTGCTTTGATTCTATTTGAATATACTAAGCGTGCACAGGAGTTTCTTTGTCTAGCACGTGGGCCGATTTTGTCTATAATTTATGAAATAGAAAACGATTTATTTCTTGCCTGGGCACAACCATAGGTCCTGTACACACGCCTACACGGTATACATGCAGCCGTAGCTAGCAGGCATGCATGCATGGGTGTATTTATTTCTACTTTATTTTATTACTTCCTTTTTTTACTTTTTCATTGTGTTAACCACCCCGTTATGGACTTGGTAGGTCGGTCATTTGTGCACCGAGGCATCTTTCGCAGCTGACAGCCGTGTATCTACCCGTGGAGGTTGCATGACTCGGTCTCGTGGCAGTAATTTGGAGACGTGGCCATCCTTTGACTATGTTTGAATATGCCAAGCGCGCACTGGAGCTGCCTCCTCGACTGGCAACTGGCATTTGGACCATTTGTTTATTCTTTAACTGAAGTGATTAAGGAGAACAGAAAATAGCTTATTTCCTGGCCGGCGTGCACATACGTGCTATACGCTTGCTGTGTATGTACCACATACGTACTTGCATGGCCATGTTTTGATTAACCCATGTGTATGTATTTACGGCCGAGTATATTTATGGGACATGTGATTGCCGTGCTTTTGTTTATTTGTCAAGGTGTGAACACGCTCATACATATATATACATGTGTGTCTCCTTTTTCTTTTTGCTCCATCTTCTTTTCCTCTTTAGCGATGTTATATTATTCCTTATTTGCCTATATCATATTCATATAAAACTTGACCATCTATACCATTTTATTTAATATGGTATAAATGTTTTCACATATTTTGGGTATGCCAAAATTAGTGTCAACAGATGCCCCCTCGAGGTCCAGATGCGAAAACTACTTCGTATATGTTGACGGATCCGGAGCTCGAAACTTGAGATTTTTTTTATTTATGATCTCGCTTTTTTTTCTTTTTGGAAACATATTTTGGGGCACTTGATTCACACAGAGATTTGCACATATAAATGATATTTATCAAGCAATGACGTATAGTCTCACTTCATATTGATCTTTATATCAGACTCTTGGAGGACATAACATTTTAAATGTTCGTTCCATGGTCGTTGTTTAAATTTAAGAACTTTAGATTTTTTTTGTTGCATTCAGTTTAAACTCATGATGCATTGAAGATGCATTGGGGGCATTTGTTTATTTTCATGCCAACAGTTTAGGCTCATGTCGCAATGGAGCATCCTTTTTATATTTTTTTTTCTTTTTAGCTTCAGTTCATACTCACGAAGCTATGGAATATTTCTTCTTCTTTTTTCTTGCTTACAGTTTAGGCTCATGAAGGAGCACGTTTTTTTCTCTTTTTTTTTGTGTGCTAACAGTTTAGGCTCATGTAGCAGTGGAGCTTTATTTTTTTGTTTCAGTTTAAACTCGTGAAGGAATGGAGCCTTGCGATTTTTTTATTCTTGATGCTATAGTTTAAGCTCACGAAGCGATGGAGCATTGTTTTTTTAATGCTACAGTTTAAGCTCATGAAGCAATGGAGCATTTTTTTTCTTTTACAGTTTAGGCTCATGAAGGAGCATTTTTTTTGTGCTAACAGTTTAGGCTCTTGTAGCAATGGAGCGTTGGTTTTTTTTTACACTACAGTTTAAGCTCATGAAGCGATGGAGCATTTGTTTTCTTTACAGTTTAGTCTAATGAAAGAGCATTTTTTTGTGCTAACAGTTTATGCTATTGTAGCAATGAAGCGTAATATGCATATTTCCCTATGCGTAGTAATGCTTTAGAAATTTTCCAATATGCATATTTCCTATGTGTAGTAACGCTTTAGAAATTTTCCATTTACTGTCGGTGGGCAATACTTGCCATCCGGAGATATGATTCTATAAGCCCCACTAGAGTAGACATCCTTCACAATATAAGGACCTTCCCATTTAGGCTCGAATTTACTTTGCATTCGATGAGTAATATTCATAGGCCCAATGACCGCTAGAACCAAATCCCCTTCTTCGAACGACCTCCTCCTTACGCGCTTGTCAAAAGCTCGAGACATTCTAGCTTGGTATGCCTCCAACTTTTGCAATGCATGAAGACATTTTTCTTCGAGGTTGTCTAGTTCCCTTAGGTGTAATCTCGCCAATTCGTCTTCATTGAGTTATTCTTGGATAGCAACTCTTAAGGAGGCAATTTGCACCTCCAGTGGCAGGACCGCCTCTCCTCCATACACAAGTGAGTAAGGAGTCATTTTCGTTGCCGTCCGAATCATGGTCCTATATGCACACAAGGATTTGAGTAACTTTTGATGCCAGTGTCTCTTATTTTGTGAGACCATCTTTTTAAGCAACTTGCATAGCACTTTATTGAATGCTTCTGCTTGAACATTAGCGGATGGATTATAACCTGTGGAGAAGTGATGCTTAATTTTGAATTTAGCACACATCTTCTCTATTTGTCTATTTTTAAAAGACGTGCCATTATCAGATATCATTCAAGCTGGAACCCCAAATCGATATATAAGATTCGTTCTTATAAAGTTTTCAACATTTTCCGCTTTGACTTCTTTTAGTGCTACAGCTTCTGCCCACTTAGAGAAGTAATTAGTTGAGGCAAGAATGAATTTGTGTCCCTTAGAAGACGGGGGATTTATTGGCCCAACTACATCCATTCCCCACATTTCAAAGGGCCAAGACATATTAGTCGGATGTAATGGTTCATGGGGCTGATGTATGAAATTACCATGTATTTGGCATTCATGGCATTTCTTTGCAAATTTCATAGAATCATCAAACATTGTAGGCCAATAATAACCTAAATGTCTTAGTTGGTAGTGTAGCTTGGGTCCAGATTGGTGTGCGCCACACACTCCGGAGTGAACTTCATTTAGAGCTTTGATTACCTCATTGCCTGCAAGGCAGCGAAGTAAAATGCCATCGCATGAACGCCGATAGAGCGTGTCATTTATACATGTATAATTCAGTGATCTCTTTCGAATCCTAGACCTTTCACTAGAATCTAGGGGCAAATATCCATGAAGAAGATAATCGAGAAAATGTGTTCTCCAATCACCCATCTCAATTTCATACGTATCTATAGTCATGGCTAAAGTAGATGGTATGTCCTCTTCCTTAGTAAGTATGGGGAGGACTCTTCGTTCCTCTATGTGAACATTCACAGTTTGATACGGATTTAGTGACATGCTGGCAGTTAAGCTTGTCAATGCATCTGCTTTCGCATTTTGGCTTCTCACAACATGCTGAATTTTCAGATCAGCAAACATATCCATTAGTTCTTTTGCCTTCCAAAAATATGGCAAAAGCCCTTGCTTTTTACCGTATATGTTCCCATCAATTGATTAATTATTAATTGGGAGTCTCCATATACATCTCCATATACAGAGAGTGTGTTTAAACCTATATTGTGAGCCATTTCAAGCCCGATAATTAGAGCCTCATATTCAGCAGCATTATTTTAAACCGCTGAAGTTAATGTGAAGGAATATGGAAGTATTGCTTCGTCCGGTGTGACAAACACGACCCCTGTGCCTGCTCCTAATTTCCGGCAAGCACCATCAAAATACATTTGCCATGTAGGATTGGACACCGTAGTGGTGAAGACTACCTCATCTGGTAGATCATCATCAATGGGAAAGTCATCAGGTATGGGATGTGTGGCTAGAAAATTAGCCAAAGCTTGACCTTTAATGGCTTTTTGAGGCACGAACACAATATCAAATTGTGAAAGGAACATCGCCCACTTCGACAATCTACCAAATAATGTCATTTTATTTAAAATATGTCATAGTGGATCAGCTCTCAAGACAAGATGTACTGTAGGTTCTAGCAAGTAATGGCGAAGCTTTTGTGCTGCAAATACAAGTGCCAGGCATATTTTTTCTATATCCGGGTAATTGCACTCGGCCCCCTGTAGGGTGCGGCTTAAATAATATAGGGAGACTTCTTTCCCTGCATCATTGGTTTGTGCCAAAAGAGCGCCTAATGAGGTCAGCATGGCTGCCGTATAGAGGATTAATGGTCGTCCTTTAATTGGCGCGCCTAAGACTGGAGGATTTGTTAAATATTTTTTTATGTCCTCGAATGCATTTTGACATGCTTGATCCCATTGAAATGGAACTCCTTTCTTCATGAGCCGGGAAAAAGGTTTGCACCTCGCGGACAGGTTTGAGATAAACCTTCTAATGTATGATAAATGGCCTTGGAGGCTCTTTAATTCATGCAAGTTTGTTGGTCGAGGCATGTCGACAATTGTCTTTATTTTAGTAGGGTCAATTTCAATGCCACACTTGGTGACTATGAAACCAAGGAATTTTCCCGAAGATACTCCGAAGGTGCACTTCATAGGATTCATCTTTAATTGATGTTTTCTAAGGCGGTCAAACACCATTTCCAAGTGTTTTAAGTGATCTTTCTCACGCTTAGATTTTACAACAATATCATCTATATAACACTCAATGATTTTGTACAACAACCCATCAAGGACAACGGTCATTGCATGTTGATACGTGGCGCCTACATTTTTTAATCCGAAGGGCATCACTTTATAACAATATATGCCCTTGGGTTACGGAATGTGTTAACTCCTCATCTTCTGGTGACATTTTTATTTGGTTGTAACCAGAGAAACTATCCATGAAGGAGAATATTTCATATCCCATAGTGGCATCAATAAGGATTTCAGAGATTAGAATTGGAAATTTATCTTTTGGACAGGCTTTATTTAAATCTCTAAAATCCACATATACACGGATCTGCCCATTTTTCTTTTTCATGGGCACGATACTAGACACCCATTTGGGGTATTTCACCTCTCGGATAAACCCAGTAGCTATGAGTTTATCAACTTTAGCTTCTATTTGTGGGAGAAGTTCTGGACGATATCTTCTTTGTCCTTGCTTCACCGGAGGAACATCTTTTCGAACGGCCAATTTATGCACAGCAACTGTTGGGTCTAGACCTGGCATTTCTTCATAAGACCAAGCAAAGACATCTCTATTTGCAGAAAGAAATTTATGGTATTCTTCCTTGCTTTCTTTAGATAGATGTTACTAATGAAGATTGGCCGGGGATCATCATCCGTGCCGATATTAATTTCTTCCAACTCATCAACAGTTGGTTGATTTCCATCTTCCATTTGTGGAGATGCTTCCATAGCATCAAGAGGTTCGGCAGAGGTCATATGAACTTCATAGCCTAACCCATATTTCTCTTCTTTTAATGCTTGATCTTGGTGTAGGGCTTCAAGCTGAGCCTAGGACATCAACTTTTCAAATGGTGCGAGCTGCCCCCGGCCATCACATAAAGAAGGACCGGTAGAAATATCATAGCCCATCTGTTGCATAATATAAAGAACTTTGTTGTCATATAAAGAGATGGGTAATATTTTATCATCTTTATTTAACAAAGTGACATGTGTAACCAATTTACTCTTATTATCCCTTTCAATTTGGGCTTGTTTTATTTTATATTGCACCAAAGGAGGTAAAGGAGTTGGAAATGAAATAAATCTATTTTGAGAGAGTTTACTTATGATGCAAAATATCGGATCACCTTCCTTCCTTTGATTGCTTGGTATGTATCGGTATATCTTTCGACTTGATGAAGACTTGACATCTTCTATCTTTGGGATATTTTGTTGTAATGGCAATGATGATTTTGGTTTTGAGACTTTATCAATAGGCTCAAAATAAAACGTTGCATCAGCATAGAAGGATTCTGCTATAGTGTATGGCTTTTTATCAGCAAAAATCCTTACTACACTCCCTGAAGGATCTTTATACTTGATGCATTGATGGAGAGTAGATGGAACAACTCCATTTTCATGCAGCCATGGGTGACTGATAAGAACATTATATGAGGTAGCCGCACTAATCACATGGAAGTATACATATGTCATAAGATCTTCAAACTTTAGAACCAGAGATATGGTGCCCAATGCGTCCTGACCAGCTTGGTTAAAGCCATGAATGACAACATTTGAGCGACATAGGTCTCCTTTAGAATACCCAATCTTTCTAAGAGTGCGCAAGGGTAACAAGTTTATGGCTGAACCACCATCAATCATTATGCGATTAATGGGGAGATCATCGATCTCGCCAAACATAAGAAGGGGTCTGTTATGCTTTTTATTTCCTAACAACAGATCCTCATCATTGAACGTAATACTTTGAGTTTGGGATAATTTTACTTTCGCTTGTGAAAACTCAACCCTATAATCTTCAGGGAAGGAAAGTGCAGAAATAAATGCATTTTGCAAATTAGAAGAGAGACACAAAGCATCATACACAGAAAGCATAGCCGGTATTTTCTTCAAGTGCGAGATTACATCATACTTGACCGACACATTAGGAGTATGGTCAGTTGCATCATTCGGAGTTACATTAAGGGGATTTCTTTGTTGAGGAGATGGCCTAGGTAGTTGACAACCTGATCTAAGCTGAACTTCCTCAACTTTGGGTGCCTCTTCTTTAGGGAAGTGCAGAGACTCCTCATCATCCTCAAAAACTCCGATGGGGAAAGCAGCATATTCTTCGAGGGAGTTGTCCTCGCACTTCTTTATATTTTGGTAGAAGCACGGGCCTTTGCCCTTTTCCATCATTCGTCGAAGAGCAAATCGTCTTGAGAGTTGCTGTCAACGCTCTCCTGATCTTTGGGAACCTGATGGTTCACATTTTGGGGTGTGGATCCACCGAAGGAAAGCCTTGCCTTCATGCTGGCGCTTAGCTTGCTGTTG
This sequence comes from Miscanthus lutarioriparius, assembly GCA_904845875.1. Classification (NCBI taxonomy): domain Eukaryota; kingdom Viridiplantae; phylum Streptophyta; class Magnoliopsida; order Poales; family Poaceae; genus Miscanthus; species Miscanthus lutarioriparius. The sequence goes on from CAJGYO010000010.1 coordinate 54,402,540, forward strand.
TGGATGCCCTGAGAAAGACATATTAACATGCTCATGTTTTGATATCATATATCAATCATAAGTTGGCCACATTTTTGGAGTTGCACAACTCACTGAATCAATTTGAAAAGTGGCGACATTTGACGTAGCCATTTTCTTTCCATTTGTCATGATTTTGAGTAGATCGGCGTCTATGGTGCCTTCATCTATGAGCTTTTATATCATGTTTTTGACCACAAAACAATCCTTGAGTGTATGACCCAAGATGTGATGAAAGTGACAGAAATTTGGCTCATCGAATTTAGAAGCTTCTTCCGGCCTTTTCGGTTTGTGGAGCTCGATGCGTTTCAACTCCCGTAGGCCCATGAAGAGATCCCCCACTTCTTCGTCGGGGAAAGAGTACTTCTGATTTTGATGCTCGCTAAGAGTTGGCCTTCTAGCAGCTAGTGCATCCCCTTTGCTTGGTAATCTTGTGGCGGTGCCCCCAGTTTGGAACTTCTGAGGACCCACCGTTGCCTCCATGGCCTGCATTTGCTTCGGCTTAGAAGATGTGGGCTTATCTCGCGGGTTGTTTTTATCCAATGGCGCCTTGTTGAACATCCTCGGCGGACGAGACATGTGATGCATATAATTATCTATGTCTGTGGCCTTCGAGGACAACTCTTCGAAAGTTATTGGCCTTACACCCTGCAGGTGAATGGCCATGTCCGGGCTCAAGTGATTCATACACATACAAACTGCTTCTGGTTCGGTGATTGGTTGTGGGCAGTGGAGGCTTAAATTCCTCCACCTGTTGATGAAATCTGCAGCTTTCTCATTTGGCCTTTGTTAGGTTTGAGTCAGCTCAGTTATTCCCACCATCCTTTGAGTGCTATAAAAGCGCTCTAGGAAGGCATCTTGCATTTGTTCCCATGTACGGATGGAGCCAGGTGCCAACTTGCTATACCATGTGAAAGCTAGACCCGATAATGTTTGTACAAATTGATGGAGGAGAAGAGCTCCATTGTGGGCTGTATCTTGACACGCAGCAAGGAAATGGGCCACATGTTCATGTGGTGATCCGGTCCCATTAAATTTACTAAATTGTGGTTGGCGATAGTTGTTCAGAAATGGTACCATGTCCACCTCCGGCGGATATGGTTTCACATACCCCAGACGCATGGAATAATGCGTTTGCATATATTGAGCCTTTATGCCTTCTGAAATCATCCTTTGTATGGCTTCGAGTGTGATTTTAGGTTGGGGATGGGGATGGGGACCATTATGACTAGTCAAAGCATTCACATCACTTTGTACGATTTCTGGTGTTGGCCACCTGCTCATGGAGCGCAGCCAACTCTTCTTCTTTCTGTTGCAATGCAGCCATCATTCGGTTCATCTGCTCTTCAACAGATTGACCCTCATTTGTGGCAAGCACTTGTTCAGCATCACCTGGCTCACTCTCACTATGCGGAGATGGTGAGCCATCCTCACTTGACGCTTGTGGATCTTCACCATTTAGTGGGTTTGGATCAGCCGAGCCTGTAGTATCCAATAATTCATTTTCAAAGTTAGAATGATCATCAAATAGGGGGTTATAAGACCCTACATACATCATATTATTTCTTGAATTACCAAAGTTTGTTAAGCTTCGAGTCACCGGACGATGACCCACCGGAATTTGTTTATAAGGCTTCTTTCTTTTGAAGTGTGTAGAAGAGGAGGAAGTATCACTCGTGCTGCAGGCTGCTTCCTCAACACTCACCGGCATTGAAGAGAATACCTCAAAACGGTTGCTCGAGGCTCTTTTATGAGGAGGCCGATAAGCTAGTGTTGTTGTATCTTCCACTCTTGGAGTGGCTGCTTTTATTTCTCCTTGGGTGCCACCAGCATGGCTTGATGGCGCATCCCCTCGTACCCAACTAGACGTGGAGTTAGTTGGTATTGCCATCTCCCTTTGCTTTAAGCTAGCACGTCTTGCACGTACATTGGCAGCCTGCTTTGCTTATCTCCCTCGCCTCGAGTTCCTTTTTATGAACTCTTGATGCTCGGGTAATTTGGCCAAAGTTTCAGCGTGTCGCATGATTTCACCCTCAATATTATCTGAGGATGTGGATGCTCCAGGCAACAAGCTCCTTAGGTCCTGGCATATGGCCCTTTCGATGGAAGCTTGAAAAGCTTGCCTAGTAGCATTTTGGATCCTGCGATATTCCCTACTTTGTTGAGCCAAAATTGAATCACAAACATAAGCATGTTGTGCATTAGTCATAGAGTCAATTGCATTGTTGAAGTTGGCCCATGCTTGAAGGATTTTGCGTTGTCGTTGGTGGTGTCGCTTTGGAGACACAGAATCTTGTACAGAAGGCCATGATGGTGCCACCCCTGATGATATAGGATCAGAGAGTGTCGCAGCCGGATCAACATGTCCCCTCTTTATATCATTGTGGGAGAGGTGAATCCCTTGCCACCGAAGCTCACACTTAGGTAGGTCATTGCTGGGATTATAGACCAACGTGGGGATAAACTTAGGAGCTTCAACATGAAGATGGCTTTTTGTAGATGAATCACTTTCAGTGGACGACATACTATATTATGTCGCCACAGCCTTTCCTTTGTTGGGAGGACGTGGGTGATCCATCTCTGCCACCGCTACAGCCCTTTCTTTATTGCAGGGCTGCGAACGTTGAGGTTGATCCCGCAGCACTATCCCCTATTTGGAGGTGGGATAGCTGTTGTCGATGCATTCTTTGTCGGAGGTGCCCCTAGTATGCTTGGGGCAAGTTTGGAGGAACCAGCCCCCAACTTATCATGAGTAATTGAAGGTGGCATTTCCCCCCTTGTCTTTGGAGTCGATGAAGAGGACATCATTCGTGGTGTCGACTTGGTTGGCTACGCCCTTTTGGCACAGATAGGCCACTCCCCAAGTGTGGCGGGGCAGAACTTTGGTGCCATCTTGGAACTAGGGGACTTGGTGCTCTTGGGCTTGGATGAGCCAGGAGCAACCACATTGGAGGATGTGGCCTTGCGCACATTGGTAGCGCGCTCATTGGAGGCCATCATCCTTGCTTTGGCAGCAACTCTTCTTGCCCGCCGCTTTGCGGCTTTGGACATGATAGGGGTGAACCCTTCCTCAGGCTTGGAATTGACCTCTTGGTCATGAGCAACTACAGCCAGCGACGTAGCTGTAGTGTGGAGTGAACCAGCACTGTTGGAAGCTTGAACGGGACCCATGGGAACATCGATCCAGAGGGAACCAATGCAGATCGTGATGAAGTCTTGAACATGTCCGGCCATACCTTCATATAAAAAATCCATATATGAGTTTTCTTGAATGCAAATATGAATGCGCATATAATTTCACTTGACAATTTAGGTCAAAGCCGTATGATGCAACCATGTTGGAACTCAAAGATGAGGAGAGAAGTAGGTCCCACTGGGCGTGCCAGAATCTGATGGTGGGGAAACAGGCAGTTATGACCCGCCTCCACGTCAGTAGAGACAAATTTGGTTTTGGTCAAATTTAATTAGGACAAAAGAAAAAGAACAGGTATTGCAAGTCCATACTTCCATAATTCTTATATTTGCATAAAAATTATGTTAATTATATCTCCGTAGAGAACACCCCTGATTAAGAGTTCCAACATGAGTACATGAAAAATAAGATTACATCATACGATTTCCTATTACAAACTACAAAAGAAAACAAAGTCTTCAGTCTTGTAGTCGAGGATGGATGCATGTGTATATTTTGCACTTGGCCATGATCATTTCTTGAATGATGTATAGTGCATTGTATCATATATGGACGTGACTTATCTTGAAGACTAAATTTGACATAGTCTTGTTGACTCATCGAGGTCATGGTTTGACATTTATAATTGTACTCAACATATGGCGCAATATTTTGTATGGGTAAAGACAAAATAATTATCTCATCAAGATTCAAGAGGATATGTTGTTGCACCAAACCTAGGCATGACGCATGGAGTTCATTTGTTTTATCAAAGTTACCGTGCATGCTCATGACATGGTATTTAACCAAGGGTTCACATGCACTATGCTATTTAATTTGATTTGATTTGGTTTGTTATAGCTAGACATAACCTTATATGAGTGCAGTCTAACTAAGGAGCTAGATTTAAGTTAGCCGTGATGCATAGCATTTGGAGGGCCTACATGGGGCATATTGACATTTCTTTTCAATATGACATGAGTTCATTTCTTGGTAAACTAATGCACACTCGTTGTAAATACGAATGACCGATAGCTTATTTGGGTCTTCTAGGAGACCACGATGTGCATGTATCTAGTTTATGCAAGGCTTTTATGAATATTGTGTTATTTATTTAGGCCATGACATAGTTACGTCTTAATAACTCTGGCATATGGCCTTTGTATGATTATTTGAACATATATGCACATATGTGCATGCCGACGGAAGAAAATTTATATATTTGTGCGATAAACATTTATTTGATGTGTTGTATCATATATATGCATGTGATTCATTATATCATGCAAAATTATGGATTGGAATGCTTTGACACATGATGTAATATTTTATTTGGGGCTAAGCCAGTACGTTTATTTTGCCACGGCTTAGAAAGATATGTTGCATCACCAGACTAGACCATGACGTATGTAGTTAACTTATTTTATCAGAGTTAACGTGTGTACTCATAGCATGGTATTTGGCCACGGATTAGCATATATTATGCAATTTACTTTAATTTGAATGCTAGAATTATTATTCATGGATGCGATCACTAACTTGGCATCATATTCTCTTTTGTGCAGTTGCCTAGGCAAACAACGGCACGTATGCATGCCGGGCGGAGCATATTGGGATATTTTATTACTTAGGTCGTGCCAGTAGGTGTTAGCCATGCAGTATATTAGAATAGAACCCTTTAGTTACAAAATGGTGTGTTTGTAGATGAACCATGTAATGCATTTGATTTTTCTTATGTTAAAAAATATTTATCATTAAAATGATGATTGGTTTTGTGCCGGAAGATGCCTGGAAGCTAACAGTATTCCCGACGTATTGCATATGCATGGACCGGAGTGTATGTGTGTGTGTCCTCGAACGTTCGCAGTAGCTTGCTACTTATAGAGCAACCGACTAGGCGGTTCTTATTATATTTTAAAATCTCGTCTAGGGCCGTAGCGGCGGGAGTGGTTACCACGAGGTTTGGCGCTCTTCTGATTCGATCTGCCTTCGCTAATGACCCTGGCCTCACGCGCCACTGCTAGACGGGGCTCTTGCCGGACGTGGACTTGGTCGCGGCGTTGGGCTGGACGTGGCAGCGCTTTGACTCTGTTTGAATATACTAAGCGTGCACAGGATTTTGTCTATAATTTATGAAATAGAAAACGATTTATTTCTTGCCTGGGCACAACCATAGGTCCTGTACACACACCTACACGGTATACGTGCAGCCGTAGCTAGCAGGCGTGCATTCATGGGTGTATTTATTTCTACTTTATTTTATTACTTCCTTTTTTTTTTACTTTTTCATTGTGTTAACCACCCCGTTATGGACTTGGTAGGTCGGTCATTTGTGCACTGAGGCATCTTTCGCAGCTGACAGCCGTGTATCTGCCCGTGGAGGTTGCATGACTCGGTCTCGTGGCAGTAATTTGGTGACGTGGCCATCCTTTGACTATGTTTGCATATGCCAAGCGCGCACAGGAGCTGCCTCCACGCCTGGCAACTGGCATTTGGACCATTTGTTTATTCTTTAACTGAGGTGATTACGGAGAACAGGAAATAGCTTATTTCCTGGCCGGCGTGCACGTACGTGCTATACGCTTGCTGTGTATGTACCACATATGTACTTGCATGGCCATGTTTTGATTAACCCATGTGTTTGTATATGCGTGTATGTATTTACGGCCGGGTGTATTTATGGGACAAGTGATTGCCGTGCTTTTGTTTATTTGTCAAGGTGTGAACACGCTCATGCGTATATATATACATGTGTGTCTCCTTTTTCTTTTTGTTCCATCTTCTTTTCTCTTTAGCGATGTTATATTATTCCTTATTTGCCTATATCATATTCATATAAAATTTGATCATCTATACCATTTTATTTAATATGGTATAAATGTTTTCACACATTTTGGGTATGCCAAAATTGGTGTCAACAAGGCGTGGTGCGGTACGGCCATGAACTTGGCCAGAGCTGGTCGACCAAGTATGGCGTGGTAGGCGGTGTTGAAGTCGGAGACGTAGAAGTTGATATGCTCGATTGGTAGTTGCTAGCCGTACCGAACTGTACAGGAAGGGTGATCTCTCCAAGCGATTTGGATGCCCTACCAGGTACCACACCCCAGAAGGAGGAGTCAGAGGGTGCGAGGTCTCCTATCCCAAGGCCCAGCTCCTTTAGGGCTCCGGCGAAGAGGAGGTTCAGGGCGCTTCCGCTGTCGACGAGTACTTTCTTGAAAAGCACTTTCCTGACAGTTGCATCAAGAACGAGGGGGAAATACCCTGTGTAAGGGATGTCCACCCACTGGTCGGCCCTGCTGAAGGTGATGGGGACCTCGGACTAGGGGCGATAGCTAGGGTTGGCGATGGCATCTTCCGCGTTGACGGCGAGCACCCAGGGGCGGTGAGCTTCTGATCTCTTCTGCTCTCGACGGCGGTGAGGCCCCCGAAGATGGTGGCGACCACTTTGTCATGATCCTAGAAGGTGTTGTTGTTGTCCCTAGGTGGTCGGCGGCCTCTGGCTCCGTCGTTGTTGTCGTCGTTCGGCTTTTTAGCCTGGAACTCTTTAGCCAAGCCGAGGCAGTCCTTCATCTTGTGCTTGCTGTTCTTGTGGAGAGGGCATGGGCCTTCAAGGATCTTCTTGTACTGCTCATCATAGTTGCGCTTGGTGCGAGGTTCTTCAACGGTGGCGACGATGTGGTCTAGTCGGTGGCGGCGATATTGACTAGATTTGGACCCTTCTGGCCGATCACGGCCACTGTCCCGATGGTGACTGTGGTCGTCGTAGTGGCGATCGCTGTGGCGTCAGTCGTCGGGTCGCTCGTCACTGCGGCGAGTTGGGCGATGAGTGCCCGCATCCTCGTTGAAACGTACTTTGGCCTCTTCGGCGTTGGCGTACTGATCGGCAGTCGTAATCATCTCAACAATCCCTTTTGGCGGCTTGTGATTGAACTTGGAGTGGAGGTCGTGGTGTTGAAGTCCTCGGACGAAGGCGGTGATGACCTCTGCTTCCGTCATGTTGGGAATAGAATTCCTCATCTCGGAAAAGCGTCTGATGTAGCTATGGAGGAGCTCAGACGGCTTTTGGTAGATGCGGTTTAGGTCATGCTTGGTGCTCGGCCAAGTACACGTAGCCATGTAGTTGTTGGTGAAGACCTTCTTCAGCTCTTCCCATGATCCGATGGAGTCTAGGGCAAGGCTTGAGAACCAGTTCATCGCAGTTGGCGTGAGCATGATGGGAAGATAGTTCACCATGATGCTTGTATCTCCTCCAGCGGCGCGCACAGCAGTGGCATAGGCTTGTAGCCACTGTGTGGGGTTCATCCGTCCCTCATAGGGCTCGACCCTAGTGATTTTGAAACCACAGGGCCACTGGAGTGTTCGGAGTGGCATCATCAATGCTTGGGGCCCTTCGGGTCGCCATCATGATCTGCGGCGTTGCCGACATCGATTGGCTGGAGAGCCGAGTACGGATTATCGAACTCTTGCTCGTATTCTTGATGGCGGCGTACTTCTTCATGGCTAGAGAAACAGTACTCGTCGATATGACATCACGCGTCTCGAAGATTGTTGATGTGCGCTCAAATGTCCTGGTCGACTTCCTGGTCGTGTTAGCGAGGGTGGTCGATGCGGTTGCCCCTAGCTCCCCCCTAGAGAGGTTGTCCATCGTCGCGGTGCTGGTCGGCGAGACGACTTTGGCTAGGGCGATGATTAGATCTTGGCGTGGCGGATCAGCGAATCGAGCTCGTCGAGTAGGAAGGTCTCTGATCCTGGCGGATCTCGTTGACTTGGCAGTGCACTGCTTTAAGCATGGCAGTGACCTTGGTGACCTCCAATGTTTGCAGGAGCTAGGTGAGCTCATTGGAAGCCATGGCTAGGTTGGCGCTTGGGGTCTTGTAGACGTCGTGGCCATCAACACGGACAAATTCGTCATTGAGGTTGCGTTGGAGTGGGAGTGGCCTTGCTTGTGAGTCGAGCTTATCGTTACGAGCAGCCTCAGCTAGCACAAGGGCAGCCGCATTTGCTCGGCGCCGCACACGGTTGACGTTCCTATTGACGCGAGCGGCGCGGTCCTCCTCGGTTTCCCCATCCCATGGGGGGCTATCGACGCTGACATTGAAAATTCCGCCTCCACGGAAGGGAGGGAAAAGAGGTTGTACGGCGGTGGTTTCGGCGACAGTCTTCGTAGAGCCCTAGGACTCTGAGTCTGGATTTTCCTCTAGGATGGTTTGGAGGGATGCTTCGGGACGTCGGCCGACGTGTAGCATGTTGACAGTCGGCGAGAACTGGTCGGCCATCTAGTCACGAGAGGATGGATAACTCCAACCTGGTCGGTGAATTTGCCCCTTAGGGCATCTTGGTAGGTGGCGGCGATGCTGGTGAGCCCAAAGGGCAGGGCCATAACCCTCGACATTTCCTGATCAGTCTCCGATAGATCTGAATCGGAGGGTGGTCGACGCTGAACCATAATGGTCAGAGCTGATTCCGTAATGGAGAGGCAATCGGCTAGCTTCTGGCCAACCTGATCGATGGATGTGATCATATCGTCATTGTTGATTTGCCTCCTCGGGTAGCGGGGGAGCGGGTGGTGAATTGTCAATGAAGACGACCTCGGAGGTAGTTTCGAGATCGGATCTGCAGTCACAGGTGTTGGGGTGGTCGGCGCAGTATCGATCTGCACTGGCTCGATGAGTTCTCCGACTCCGTCAGCGTTGATGATCCAGGAGATCGATCTGACCGTGAAGATCTGGCTAGGCTGTGGGAGGGACAAAGAGCCTACGAAAAGTACCATCTTGTTCGACATGGAAACAGCACGCACATCCCTACCTGGCGCACCAACTGTTGATAGAATATCATCGGTAGTCCTCCGAGGGGTATCCCATGAAGGTAGATTGATCGGCAGAGATGCGTGTAGTCGAGAACAAGAAGGCAACAGAGACACAAGAGTCCCTATCCGCCTTATATAGTCTGGGGGGTAGGGTCACAAGTCAGTTCGATCTAGGAGATAACCAGAAAGTAATAACAGATTACAGAAATCATGGGATCATACGTATCCTAAAAGATCTCGTAGCATCAGGATAATTTTCCGGTGTCTTGCGGGGCACGCCGAGCAGCACCGTGCTTCGCACGGCTTCATCTTGTGGGCTGGGCCACCCCTGGGGGTGCAACCCATGTGGTCTGCCGTGGGTATCCGGGGTCGTACCCCCCACAGGGGTGAATAGTCCTTTCTAAAACATAATCACGCCGGCTAACCAAAACAAGAGCGGAATTAAAACTATCGGTCTAGCCAAGACTACACCCCTCTATCTATGTTCTCTAGCACCTTGCAAAGATCCTAATTAAGCACCAAAGGTGCCAAGCTAGCTAGAGCTCACCTATCCAATTCTAGGAGCAAGGTCACACAAACCTATGCCACTAGTATTTTGTACACCGGGGAGCTCCTACACAATTCTAGTAAGCAAAAGCACAAAGCTCCTAAGCTCACTAGCAATGCTCAATAACAAGGCAACCAATGCCAAATTAGAGAGCACAAATAGTTAGCTACACAAACTAAGCAATGTGACTAACAAGGTTACACAAACCAAATTAGCCACACAAGGGAATTACTTCTATGCTAACTAGTGAGCTACACAAGTTAACTAATTACAAGAGCAACTACACAGGCACAATGTATATGAAAGTAATTACAAACTTGTGTAAGGGGATTACAAACCAACAGGAAGAACAATGTTGACACGGTGATTTTTCTCCTGAGGTTCATGTGCTTGCCAACATGCTACGTCCCCATTGTGTCGACCGCTCACTTGGTGGTTCGGCGGCTAATTGGCATCACACGCCAAGCCTGCATGTCGGGCACCGCAAGAACCTACCCTAAAAGTGAGGGTAGCTCAATGACACGCTCAACTAGAGTTGCTCTTCATGGCTTCCGCGGGGCGAGCACAATGCCCCTCACAAAGCTCTTCTCTGGAGCACCGCACAAGCTTCTTGAGGGCTTCGATGGAGACCACCACCAAGCCATCTAGGAGGTGGCAACCTCAAAGAGTAACAAGCACCACTAGCTTGCAACTCGATCACCTAGTGCCACTCGATGCAACCTCACGATGCAATCGCACTAGAATCGCTCACTCACTCGATTGGATGAACACTATCAAACTCAAGTGAGTTAGAGGGCTCCCAAGCACACCTACACAAGCCACCAAGGCTTAAGGGTGCTTAGCCCTTCTCAGCCCTAGCCAAAGGCCGACCAACACTTCTATTTATAGCCCCACAGGCTAAAATAGCCTTTACCCCTTCACTGGGTATTTTTCGGGCTGATCGAACGCGCCGGTCGAATCAACCAGACGAACTCTGCCGATGTCTGATCACACCACGTCATCCACGTGTTGCTCCACATTCAACCAGAGCTGCCCGATCTCAACGGTAACTTCGCACGCCAACGGTTAAGTTACAACCGGACGCAGCACAGCGAGGATGACCGAACGCTACTACGCCTGAGGCCGTTTGTTTCCAGAGAGCTCCCCGAGCCTATGTTTTGCGACCGGACACGTTCGGTCCTGCACCACCGGACACAGACCAGCGTCCGATCAGCTCTGCGCCCGCGCACCAACTTCAGTGCCGCCTATGTCATCGTACATCACCCTGACCGGACGCGGCCACTGTGCGTCCGGTTACTTCTTCGCCCAGCGTCCGGTCGAAGACCGACGCCTACGCCTTCTTAGGAACACATGACCGGACTCGCTAGCCAGCGTCCGGTCGATGCGCTGTGCAGAGTCCGGTCACTTCCAGTGACTTGTTTTTGCCTCCTTTTCTTCACCGAGTTGATCCACATCAACTCCAATTTCTTCTCCTTTGTAAATGTGCCAACACCACCAAGTGTACACCACCATGTGTATGTGTGTTAGCTTTTCACAAACATTTTTCAAAGGATTAGCCACTCGACTTGCCACGCCACCCGATCCTAGCAACGATGCAAAGTTAGATCACTCTAGTAGCACTAGATGACCGATATGCAAACAAGTTTGCCCCTCTTGATAGTACGGCCATCTATCCTAAACCCAGTTATAAACTTCTCTACACACCTATGACCGGTGGAATGAAATGCCCTAGGTTATACCTTTGCCTTGCGCATTCCATTCCATCTCCTCCAATGTCGATGCAACACATGCACCAACACGATCAATAATGATATGATCCACTTCATATCATTAAGTGACCGTATTGGTTCATCGATCTTGACTTCACTTGCTTTTACCGTTGCCTTCATCCATCGGCGCCAAGTCTTGCTCAAGCTTCACCGCCACGCGGTCCATCGCTCCAAAGCCTTCATCTTGCCCTTCACGCTTGCAACCAGTCCATCAAGCCAAGTCATGTCTTGATCTTCTCCACCTTGATCACATGACTCAATGTCATGTCTCATGTGCAATGAGCTCCTTCATCATCACATTTGTGAGCTTTGCAACATCTCCGAGCCATCTTCACCTCCATGGCATATGTTGCTCACACACATGTACTTGTGAACTAATCACCTGTGTATTTCACATTAACACAATTAGTCCTCCTAGGGTTGTCACTAAATTACCAAAACCAAACATGGACTTTTCAATCTCCCCCTTTTTAGTAATTGATGACAACTCTACAAAGATATGGAAATTAAGCTCTTTTGGATTCATGTTGCTTGCCCAAGAAATTTTACCATGTGTAGATGATTTTGGACAAGTACCACAAACCTAAAATGGTAGTATTTGCTCCCCCTACATATGTGCTAGAGTGTTTGGTTTGAAGCTCGCACATATGCATAGATTGGAATTGTGAGAGAGTAATTACTACCAAATGATGCTAAGGTGTATAGAATAAACCTTTAAAGTGTGATACCAATCGGAGTTGCACTTTTAACACCATCCTTAGCACCATGACTAGCTAGACAACAAAAATACTAGAAACCCTATGAGATCAACATTATAAGCAAGGTTCTAGTACCACGTGTAAAAATATAAGTCTAGCTACCATCCTATGCATGCTAGTTATCAAATCATCATTCAAGTTCTACAACTAGCATACACCACACAAGCATGCATATTAAATTTAAAAACTTTATGCAATGCAAGCAAGCACATGACTATGCACATATCAAATGCAACCAATCAAAGTTCATGAGCTTGCTTCCCCTACTTGTGTGCTTCTCTTTGTCCAAGAATTTTGATCCTTCTTAATTCTTCAATGTTGCTCCCTCTTTGTCCATCTCCATGTCCAACCTCTACTTCTTTGTCTCAATCTCTCCCAAAGCTTTCATATCTTTGTACAATCTCTCCCCCTTTGTCATCAATTTCCATAAAAGGTGTGCTTCTCATAGATGCAAAGGTTTGCATTTGCGGTAGATGGTTGAGGCTTGAATCTTGCATTTTTTATGGACATCACTTGATTGTTGGAATGACACCACTTGTAGCCCTTGAGATACCATACATAGGATCTTTGACCTTGATACCAATTTGTGGGATACCTCCCCCTATTTCATAGCATGGGTCATCCATTTGATAAACTTGAGCTCTTGTAGGTGAGGGATGCATTCTTCATTTGATGATCACTTAAAGTTGAGGATCACTTGTGGAACCATCATCTTGCATGATTGATACCACGTGTAGATGTGATACCACTTGAAAGAATTTTCTAGTATGGAACCACTTGTTGTATTTAGCAATAAAAAAACATTTCTTGAACCTTTGCTATCTTCATGAGTACCACTTATAGGATATCATTTGTGAGTTGATCTAGACATCACTTGTGAATTCTTGATGAAATACTTGAGTCTAGATACCACTTGAAAAAAACAAACTTGATATCCATTTGCATTGTTGTCTTGTGCTTGTACTCTTGTTACTTATCATGAGCTTCTAAGTTGACTTGAACTAAATTGATTTGCCTAAGCTTCCAAGTCCGGTTTGAACCAATGACAAGCTTCTTCACACCTCTTACAAGGGTTATCTTGCCAATGTTGTACTTGTCACTTGTTAGTAATCCAAATTAAATCAAGTACTTTGGGTTTACTAGCTCATGAACAAATTCATATACTAACCACTAGATCAACTAATCATTCAAGCAATAGTGGTAGGCTATGAATTAAAACATTTCATTTGTTATGCATGATCCTATGAAGCATGCACTATATGCACTAACCGCATACTAGTAAGGGATGAAATGATCATGCACATTACAATGATACCTTTGCTATGTTGGAGTAAAGGATAGTCACATAGATTTCAATTCATTACTCCAATAGCAATGTGAAGTATAATTATAAGCTTGGTGAAGACCAATCATGAATAATGAAATCCATTCTTCACTCATATGTTTTGAGAACCACTAATATGATCAAGTGCACTATCTTTTTGTGGTTAGCTTGCTTCATCTTTTGATCAATGCTTGCATGAGAGAACTATTTGGAATACCACTAGAATTGTCATGACTAGTTCTCTTTTGGGTGTTGCTTGCTTTTCTTGATCAACCCTTTTGATTTCTTCAACTAAGCATCTCAAATGTCCCTTGGATCATCACTTTCATATTAGCCTTCCAAGTACCACACTTGGTTTACCTACACATATGCGGCAAGCCCCTACACTTAGGGAGAAGTGACCTCTCTCCAAGAACCATTCTTGATACTCACTTGAAATAACTTGATTGATTGATCCAAGTGATGGACTTATCTTGATGAGTAACCTTGATTTCTTCTTTTAAGTCCTTTTCTTTCTACTTGTTTAAGTGCTTTTCTTTCTACCAAAAGATTTCCAATAGTCACTAGAACTTAAACTTCATCTTCATCTTGAGCTTGGTCTTGATCTACAATTTTAGTACCAAATGTGTGCAAAGTACACTCCACAATCAAATGGCTTGTACTCTTTGCTTGTAATGCTTCTAGATCATTTCAAAACCAAACTTAGGTACCTCAATCACTTATAAACATAATTCCAACTTGAGGACCTTTCAATCAAAGTGACTCCAAACAAGTCAAATAATTGTCACTTTTCTTGCAGATTCTGTACTCTTCAAAGAAAAATACATATCTCCCAAAGTACAAATCCAAATACTACAAAATTTGGTGGAGATGTGCTTCACTAAGTTATATAGCAGCTGTAAAAATTTGAGCTTCATTTGACTTCTAGATTACTACCATATTTCAATTCTTCCACCACTGCTACATGCTGAAAACTGCTGCACTATAGCTGACAAGATCTACTCCAAAATTAAAGCATCTGTTATCTAATTCTCATGAAATTTGTACAAAATCTTATACCATAAGTCTAGAGAATTTACACCAATTTTTATGCCAATCCAATAAGTTTTGATCACTCAAACATGGCTAAGATCACAGCTAGCTCAGATTTTGTAATATAGGACAGATTTCAACTATTGAGCTATACTTCATCAAATATGAATCAAACTTGAAACTAACTTATTTGAATACTTCCACAAGACATATATCCATTCAATCCACTCACTAAAAGTCATATCATGAATTTATCCAACACAAATCAATCCAAACTTGATTACTAAGCTATTTATCCATTCAAACATCTCTTAGCAAGCAACATTGCATATTTATCCAATTCAATCAACTCATATGCACCCAGATGAAATGATCAACAAGAGATATACCTCGGTTAGCTCATGATCATCCAACTAGCAAGCTTCAACTCAAATATTTGCAAGCCATCTAATATATCCAATGAATCACCAACAACTTGAATTTGACACTTGTATGTTGTAGCACTTTTGGACTTCACTAATTCTTGGCTTGGCATTGGGATAGGATTGCATTAAGCTTCATAACTTGACTCAATATGTGATGATCAATATGAAATCAATTGAATCAAGTCTCCAATGTTGATGGTACTTACAATCATTCATCCACTTTTTGATGGTGCCCAAACAAGTTTGGGTCCTCTCAAGTTAGGAGCAACATACTTAGGCAAAGCCTTAGTATGAGTAGCGGGATGTTTTGCAATAGCAACAATAGAGGTACCATTACCATCCTTCTTAAGCATAGAATCATCATCAATTGGAATAGGTTTAGGAGTGTTACCTAGGGGACATGAATGTGCCATGTGTCCCCTTTCCCGACATGAGTAGCACTTTCTCTTTGATTGAGCCTTCTCTTCCTTGCTCATGTGGTGCTTCCCATTGCCTTGCCTCTCATGAGTTACTTGAGCCTTCTTCTCAATCTTGGTAGGACACTTCGAGGCAAAGTGTCCCATATCTTCACATGTATAGCACTTGATGTGAGCCAAATCTCTCTTCTCTTGATCTTTGCTCATCATCTTGGCATCTTGATTAGGAGTTGGATGCCTTGCTCTTGCTTTACCACCTCTTCTTGTCTTCTTCTTCTTCATCCCCAAATCACCATCTTGATGGTTGATCTTGACTTGAACTTGGGGTTTTGCTTTTGGCTCAACTTGAGGCTTCTTGGTTGGGCAATAGTTGGCAAGATGTCCCATATCATGGCATCGGTAGCACATGAAATGAGATATCTTTTCTTCTTGCATCTTCATGTTCTTGCCCCATCTCTTGCCCTTGATCTTGCTCTTGTTGAAGCCAATGCCAATCATATCACCATAGCTTCTTTTGTTGTTCAACATAAGCTCGAAGGTGACTTGAGAGTTGTAGCACCTCTCTAACTTGTTGCTCAAATTCTTCACTTCATTTTTGAGCTCAATGTTCTCATTCAAAAGGTTAATCTCACAAGACATAGAAGTAGAACAAGCATCTATTTGTGAAGAACATGGCATTTCTAATAAATCATCACAAGAGGTGGATACATGCTTCTTACCTACATCACAAGGATTAGCAACAATATGTGATTGATCAATTGACCCATGTGATGAGCTCTCATTATTTTTAAGTTTCTTTGTAAACACTTTAATGAGAGAAGCATGTTGTTCTAATCATTCTTCATGAGATGCAAGTAGTGTCTCATGATTCAATTTTAGCTCACAATGTGAAGATTTAAGAACATCAAGTAATTTCTTATGTTATTCACAAGAGTTCTTTAGAAATGAGTTTTCATTTTCCAATTTCATTGTTTTAGCTTTCTCTTTTTCTAGAGACATGGTCATGCTAGCAAGTCTACTCACAAGCTCATCATATGAATCAACATGATCAACCACATTAGCATTTGATATCTTGGTGTCATCTTGTGACATGAAACAATGTGGTGTAGTGGATGGGCTTGTAGTAGCATCACAATCATGGCCTGAGCATGAACCATCATCACCATCAAGTGTGCATGGGGTAGGATCATCATGTGCATCACTTGAGGCATCACCATCAATCTTGTCAAGTGATCTTGTGGTAGTATGATCATCATCATCACTTGACCATGAGGTGGAGCAATCTTCCACAATCACCAAGTTGTGGTCATGCTCAACATCCTCATGTGCCTCCTTTTTGGGCTCCTCCTTAAACTTACCATCCAAAGGTGTGCTTGATTGATTCCCATATCTCACGAGTGGTTCCCACATAGTTTATCCTTTTCATTAAATCAAAGCTCAAAGCATCCATTAGATAACAACAAGCATGTGCATCAAGTTCATAGAGAACTCTTTGAGCTTTGGTGAGATTTCTATGGTCCAAGACATAAGTGAGACCACTAGTGACAATCCACCAAAACTTAGGTCCCTTTGCACGAAAATGATCAAGCATGTGATTTTTCCAAAGTGCAAAGTTTGTGCCATCAAAAATGTGTGTCTCACAAACATCTAGCCCACTAGACGCCATCCTCTTGGGTTGGTGAAGACCACAAATGAGAGACCTAGCTCTAATACCACTTGAAGGGTTGAGATGGCGGACAAGAGGGGGGGTGAATAGTCCTTTCTAAAACTTAATCGTGTCGGCTAACTGAAACAAGTGCGGAATTAAAACTATCGGTCTAGCCAAGACAACACCCCTCTATCTATGTTCTCTAGCACCTTGCAAAGATCCTAATTAAGCAACTAAGGTGCCAAGCTAGCTAGAGCTCACCTATCCAATTCTAGGAGCAAGGTCACACAAACCTATGCCACTAGTATTTTGCACACCGGGGAGCTCCTACATAATTCTAGTAAGCAAAAGCACAAAGCTCCTAAGCTCACTAGCAATGCTCAATAACCAGGCAACCAATGCCAAATTAGACAACACAAATACTTAGCTACACAAACTAAGCAATGTGAATAACAAGGTTACACAAGCCAAATTAGCCATGCAAGGGAACTACTTCTATGCTACACAAGCCAGAAGGTAACTAGTGATCTACACAAGCTAACTAATTACAAGAGCAACTACACAAGCACAATGTATATGAAAGTAATTACAAGCTTGTGTAAGGGGTTTGCAAACCAACGGGAAGAACAATGTTAACACAGTGATTTTTCTCCTGAGGTTCACGTTCTTGCCAACACGCTACGTCCCCGTTGTGTCGACCGCTCACTTGGTGGTTCGGTGGCTAAATGGCATCACCCACCAAGCCTGCACGTCAGGCACCACAAGAACCTACCCCAAAAGTGAGGGTAGCTCAATGACATGCTGAACTAGAGTTGCTCTTCGTGGCTCCCGCGGGACGAGCACAATGCCCCTCACAAAGCTCTTCTCCGGAGCACCGCACAAGCTTCTTGCGTGCTTTGATGGAGACCACCACTAAGCTATCTAGGAGGTGGCAACCTCCAAAAGTAACAAGCACCACTGGCTTGCAACTCAATCACCTAGTGCCACTCGATGCAACCTCATGATGCAATCACACTAGAATCGCTCACTCACTCGATCAGATGAACACTATCAAGCTCAAGTGAGTTAGAGGGCTCCCAAGCACACCTACACAAGCCACCAAGGCTCAAGGGTGCTTAGCTCTTCTTAGCCCCCGGCCAAAGGCCGACCAACACTTCTATTTATAGCCCCACGGGCTAAAATAGCCGTTACCCCTTCACTAGGCGTTTTTTTAGGCTGACCAGACATGCCGGTCAGATCGACCGGACGCACCCTGCTAGCGTCTGATCACGCCACGTCATCCACGTGTCGCTCTGCATTCAACCAGAGCCACCAAATCTCAACGGTAACTTCGCGCGCCAATGGTTAAGTTGCGATCGAACAAAGCATAGCGAGGATAACCGGATGCTGCTACGCCTAAGTCCGGTCGTTTCCAGAGAGCTCCCTGAGCCACTGTTATGCGACCGGACACGTCCTCTCCTGCACGATCGGACGCAGACCAGCGTCCGATTAGCTCTACGCCCATGCGCCAACTTCAGCACCGCCTACGTCATCATACATCACCCTGACTAGACACGGCCACTATGTGTCTGGTTACTTCTTCGCCCAGCGTCCGGTCAAAGATCGACGCCTGCGCCTTCTTAGGAACACATGACTGGACTCGCCAGCCAGCGTCCAGTCGTTGCGCTGCGCAGAATCCGGTCACTTCCAGTGACCTATTTTTGCCTCCTTTTCTTCACCGAGTTGATCCACATCAACTCCAACTTCTTCTCCTTTGTAAATGTGACAACACCACCAAGTGTACACCACCATGTGTATGTGTGTTAGCTTTTCACAAACATTTTTCAAAGGATTAGCCACTCAACTTGCCATGCCACTCGATTCTAGCAATGATGCAAAGTTAGATCACTCGAGTGGCACTAGATGACCGATATGCAAACAAGTTTGCCCCTCTTGATAGTACGGCCATCTATCCTAGACCCGGTCATAAACTTCTCTACACACCTATGACCGGAGGAATGAAATGCCCTAGGTTATACTTTTGCCTTGCGCATTCCATTCCATCTCTAATGTCGATGCAACACATGCACCAACACGATCAACAATGATATGATCCACTTCATATCATCATGTGACCGTATTGGTTCATCGATCTTGACTTCACTTGCTTTCACCGTTGCCTTCGTCCATCGGCGCCAAGTCTTGCTCAAGCTTCACCGCCATGCGGTCCATTGCTCCAAAGCCTTCAACTTGCCCTTCACGCTTGCAACCAGTCCATCAAGCCAAGTCATGTCTTGATCTTCTCCATCTTGATCACATGACTCCATGTCATATCTCATGTGCAATGAGCTCCTTCATCATCACATGTGTGAGCTTTGCAACATCTCTGAGCCATCTTCACCTCCATGGCATATGTTTCTCACACACATGTACTTGTGGACTAATCACTTGTGTACCTCACATAAACACAATTAGTCCACCTAGGGTTGTCCCTCAATTACAAAAACCAAACAAGGACTTTTCACCAGTCTCCTTCGGAGTTCATGAAAACACAAAAATAGAATATGTGACCTTTGACGTAGTAGATCTCTACTACCCCTACAATGCCATCTTCGGAAGAGGGTTTGCAAATAAATTCAACACAGCCATCCACATGGTTTATCTATGTATGAAAATACCAGCTTTGCATAGAATCATCATAGTTCAAGGTAGTCAGAAAGAAGCAAGAAATATAAAAAGAGCCATCTACAAATCTTAGCATAATATCAACTCCATCGAAGCAGCTAGAAATAATTCAGCGGAGCCTCTAGACATGCCAAAGGGAAAAATAGATCTCAAGGATTAGGAAGAAACAAAAACTGTCCCTTTGGAAGATGTAGTCCCAGACAGAAAGGTCACAATCAGAGGCAACATGTCGAAGCAAGAAGAGGCAGAGCTCATAGAAACCTTAGCCAAAAACAAAGATGTCTTCGCCTGGTTAGCCTTCGACCTGAAGGGGGTCAGCAGGGACATTATACAGCAGTCCCTTGACATCAATCCCAGAATGAAGCCAAATAAGCAGTGACAAAGGAAAATATTGGAGGAGGGAATTCTAGCAGCAAAAGCAGAAGTTCATAGACGCTAATGTCATCAGAGAGGTCAAATACCCAGAATGGTTAGCGAACGTAGTCTTGGTACTAAAGAAAAACGAAAAGATGAGGATGTGCATAGACTTCACAGATCTAAACAAAGCCTGCAAGAAAGACTCATTTGCATTAACAAGAATAGACACCTCTGTCAACAAGGCAGCAGGTTGCAAGCGTTTCTCCCTTCTAGATTGCTCCTTAGGATATCACCAGATCTGGCTCAGCAAAGAAGATGAGGAAAAGACAAGTTTCACTACCCCCTTCATAACCTACTGTTACACAAGAATGCCCGAAGGATTGAAAAACACCGGATCAACCTTCGCTAGGATGACGAAGGTTGTCCTCAGCCCACAGCTATAGAAAAACATTATAGCCTATTAGACGACATTGTTGTGATGAGCAAGAATGAGGCAGACCACATAGCAGACTTAAGGGAAACCTTCGCCAATCTAAGAGAAGCCGGGTTGAAACTCAACCCAGAAAAGTGTGTCTTCAGTGTAAGCAGAGGCAAAATGCTTGGATACATCATTGGACCCGAAGGCATAAGAGCCAACCCAGACAAAACGAAGGCCATAATATCCATGGTGGAGCCATCAACCAAGAAGGAAGTCCAAAAACTCATAGGAAGAATAGCGGCGCTGAGCAGATTCATCTCAAAGTCAGCAGAACGCAACCTTCCATTCTTCAAAGCCTTAAGAGGCAGAGATAAAGTGGAATGGGGACCAGAACAGTCGAAGGCTTTCCAACAACTGAAAATTTACTTGGCCACCAGGCTTGTAGTGATAGTACCAGATCCGGAGGCTCCACTACTATTATACGTCGCAGCCTCTGACCACGCAGTCAGTGGGGTGCTCATCTAGGAGAAAGAAGAAAAGTCGAAGATCACTCAGCAACCAGTTTACGACATCTTAGAAGCCCTGGAGGAGCAAAGTTAAACTACATAGAGATTGAAAAAATAGCATATGCAGTGTTGATCTCCTCAAGGAAGTTGAAGCACTATTTCCAAGCGTATGAGATCACAGTGCCATCTTCGCAACCGCTAGGAGACATACTAGGCAACAAGGAAGCCTTTGGAAGAATAGGGAAATGGGCAACAGAGTTATCCCAATTTGAACTCAACTACATTTCAAGAACAGCAATCAAGTCACAAGCCTTAGCAGACTTCATGGTAGAATGGACACCTTAGCCCAACAAGCTTCGCAGCCTCAGCCCCAAATATAGACACTTTACACAGATAGGGCTTGGGGACATCTAGGCGCTGGGGCCTCTACCATTTTGATAGCGCCATCTAGCCTCCACACAAAGTATGCAGCAAGGTTAGAATTCAAAGCAACAAACAATATAGCAGAGTACGAAGGCCTTATACTAGACTCAACAAGGCAAAAGCACTTGGAGCAAAAATGCTACTGGCAAAAACAGATTCCCAAGTCATAGCAGGGCAAGTTGAGAAAGAATACATGGCAAGAGAGCCAGAACTGGCCAAATACTTGGCCACAGTAAGGGCTCTAGAGCTGAGGTTCAAAGGATTCACCCTGCAGTACATTCTAAGAGCAGAAAATACAGAAGCAGACAAACTAGCGAAGGCCATGGCAAACAACTTGCCCATACCAAATGGGGCCTTCTATCAAGTGTTGCAATCACTAGCAACGCAGATCATAGCGAAGGCAATCAAAATCCTAGTCAGTGAGTCAGAGGACTGGAGGCAATTGATCAATGATTGCCTGAACAATGAGCATCATGCAGAAGACAAAGCAAATGTGGCCAGAATGGCAGCGAGGGCAAGAAACTATACACTAATAGAAGGAATACAGTACAAGAAAGGGGTTGCCCAACCACTGCTCAAGTGCATATCTCAGAGCGAAGGCAAAGACCTTCTACAAGAAATTCATTCAGGTCATGTGGCTCAGACATTGGTCCAAGGGCACTATCGGCGAAGGCCATTAGGCAAGGGTTCTATTGGCCCACCCATATCAAGGATGCAGAACAAATTGTCAAGACATGCCAAGCTTGCCAGAGTACCTCCCCACACCAATCAAAACCCTTGGCCATAGTACAACTCATCCCACCCACTTGGCCCCTTCAAAGATGGGGAATGGATCTAGTTGGGCCACTACCACCATCGCAAGGGGGAACAAATTTGCAGTAGTAGCCGTAGAATACATTATGCGGTGGATTGAAGCGAAACCACTCGCCAAAATCACATCAGAGACAGTGAAAAAATTCTTCTAGTAGAATGTAATTTGCAGATTCGGAGTGCCAAGAACCATAACAGTTGACAATGGAAAGCAATTTGACTCAGACAACTTCAAAGAATTCTACAAAAGTATAGGAACCAAGGTTGCCTTTGCCTCAGTCTACCACTGAGAATCAAACGGAGCAGTAGAAAGAGCCAACAGAGTGATATTCTCAGCAATAGCGAAGACCCTGTTCAACCTTCGCAAAGGCAAATGGGCAGAGGAACTTCCAAGGGTAGTGTGGTCCCATAACACTATAGCCTCTAGAACAATAGGATTCACACCATTTAAACTATTATATGGTGAAGAAGCTATGCTACCCGAAGAAGCTAGGCATCAGAGCCTCCGCGTCATAAAGCAAGCACTGGCAGAAGATGAAGAATACTCCAAAAAACAATAGAGGGCACAAGGTTGGAAGCAGTTGAAAACATTGCAAAATACCAAGACCAAACCAAAAAATGGAGAGATAGCAAGGTAGTCAGGAAAACCATACAAGATGGAGACCTAGTCCTCAGAAGGAAGCCTAATGCTGAAAATGCTGGAAAGCTCCAGCCAAAATGGGAAGGCCCTTACATGGCGAAGGTAGCCGAAAGACCCGGGTCATTCCACCTGATCGACGGCGAAGGCAGAACAATAGCTCATACTTGGAACATCGATAGTGTGCTTAGATTTACATCTAAATGTAAAAAGGTGGCCTCCGCGGAACTATAAGCGAACGTCACCAACTCTCTCTAGTTTTCACATTTTCTACATTTCATACAAAAGGGCTTGCACTCTTTTCCTCACAAAGGGGGCTCCTAATGAAGGTGAGGTTTTAAACGAGGCAAGTTCCATTAAAAACCTCTAGAAATATAAAGAGGAACCCCCCCCCCAAAAAAAAAGATACCATAAAAAGTGAAGGTGGAAAGTGGCTAGCAATGCAGCCACAATATTCGACAAACAAACTTTACGACAGAGGACCCTCCAATACTTTAGGCGAAGGCTCTAAAGTATGGAACAACCTCAATGGCTAAAAAATTAGCCTACAACCTTGAGAAAGTCCTATCCACATTCACGCATCAAGGATTCATCATGATGGCCAAAAAAGGCTAAAACCAACCCGACGAAGACCTACCTCCGGCGTAGGCATCGGGAAAAGGCTTATCAGTAATAAGCCTCATCTAATAGCCAAAGTTAATAGCTAACATTACAATAGCAGTAAAGAATAGCAGTCACGCCAAGTACAAAGAAATCTCAACTTAAAAGCGTATCCAAGCAATTAACACCACCCAACCACCAAGATTTATTAAAAAAACATACAAATGGTGCACTATAAAACCTGGCACCACACCACCGCAACCGCCCCAGTCAGTACACTTTCACTCCACCACTCCCAGAAGAGAGCAAGGGGGGAACCAAAAAAGACCAACAGGCAACACACCACAGAGCCAACCAACTAAAAAATGGAAGCCGGAGTCTCCTTAAAAATGAGAGACCGGGAGGTATCGTGCGAAGACTCGTAAATCCAGCAGCTCGCGCAGCCCGTCGAAGGCCTCGATGAGGACAAACGCATCATCTGCCCGATGTCACAAAGCCTCCGCAAGGTCCAGGGAAACATGAGTCCCGGAGCAGTCAGCCAGTGTCAGAGGTTGCGGGAGGGCATCGCACGAAGGCTCGTAACATCCCCCCCCCCCCACAATCGAAGACACCATCTGGCGCAACCCGGCATCAACCATGTTTGAGGGGAGCGTAGCTGCTTCAGCAAGACCAAAGGCCAAAGAAAGAAAATCTAGACGCAAGCGGGAGCAATGTACAAGAAATGCTTCCTCGGCCTCCATTGCTTGCTCAAATTGCTCTGTGGCCTCTTGAGAAGCTTCGAGAATCAACATCAGTGCCCCCGATGAAATACTCAAATTGCACCAAAGCCTTCGCAACGTCGACAACATCAAAAACGAGCACCTCAGTTACTCCGCTGCGATGTGCTATAGCTCCCCTATCGGCATCAAGCAAGCACAGAGGCTGAGGTCGGAGAGGAAAGACAAGCCACAAAACCTCCGCAAGACGCCAAAAGTTAGCATATAACAACTAAGCCCCTTCGCGCAAGAGCGCAGACTCGTACTCAACGTTGACCAAAGAATAGAGAAGCGGAGGAGTAAAGAGAAACCAAGGCACAGAAATTGCAACCCTTCAGCTGAGTCAAAGATTTAAGAATCTGTTGTAACCAGAATTAAACAAGTAAAGAGGCAATAAAAAGTTTATTTCAAACCTAATATAATTACAACAGTAGCACATTAGAAGCGCAATAGTACAAAAGCCCGAAGGCAGTAAAAAGATAACAAAAAGAGAAAAAGAAGACGCTAAGGCTCCTCAACTAACAGTTACAAAGGCGCGAAGGCCTACAAAACCAGTAAACTAGTAAACTAAGGGTGACGCCCTCGCCAAGCTAATGACCTAGTAAATTCCGCTCGGTCATTGTCAATATCATACTTTACAAAATCAAACATATCATCAATAGAACGACGGGGAAAAGTTTCCCTCCAATATTGCCACAATTCACCATTAACATAAATCCCGTCTTGGTACATGGTAATAGGAGGCACGTCCTACACAGCCCTAGCGAAGGAGACCTGTGCAGGACAAGTTCACAATTTAGACCTAAATAATTACAACGGCAGCGCACAGCCTTCTACCAAAAGCCTAAGAAAACTAACTAGAACCTACGCTACACCTCCAGTTCAACAGGAGCAGACGAAGGCTCCGGGGGCTTCGGGACCTCAGCAACCAGAGATGAAGCCTTCGGAGCTAGCGCCTAGGTAGCTGGTGGAGGCCATGACCCAAAAGCACCACGAGCGACCTCTTTCTTCTACAGCTCCTGCAAAAATAACAACAAGTAAGAAAAAACGAACAAATGGTAAAATAAAACTTAGCAAAAACAACATGATATGAGGGAAAACCAACCTCAGCTCGTCGAGTCTCTGCCATCGAGCGGGCCTCCACCTAGCCAAACTTTATCCAGAATGACTTCATGAAGTGGCGGACTGATTTTTGAACTTCACGGGAAGTCGTCCCGAGATCGTCCGGACCCCCGAGATCCCTCTCCCGCA
Source organism: Miscanthus lutarioriparius (assembly GCA_904845875.1). NCBI lineage: Eukaryota > Viridiplantae > Streptophyta > Magnoliopsida > Poales > Poaceae > Miscanthus > Miscanthus lutarioriparius. The sequence goes on from CAJGYO010000010.1 coordinate 54,427,876, forward strand.
CGTCGCTCACATGCGGGCAGCCATCCTACGCCAGCATCTTTGAGAGGTTCGTAGCGGAGGCCAGGGCTCCAAAGTCAATGGCGCCATTGATGAAGTCTGGGAGCTTCGTGAAGTTGGCCTTCATCTAGGAGAGGAGGTTGAAAGTCGAAGGCTCAGAAGGCGGTGGCGGCGTAGAGCCTCCAAATTGCTTGAGCTCACCCGCGTAGAGCTCGGCTGTCGCCAGCCCGAGGGACTTGGCGTCCTCAAGGCGCTTAGATAGCACATCCACCAGCACCTTCAAGGCAGTGCTAGACTCCCTCTCGGCGTCCACGTCTTTCCGAAGGTTGACGGCAACCTCGATGGCCTTCAGGGCGCAGTCAGCGGCCTTCGCGCCTTCAACCTCCTTGTTGAGCGAATCAACCATCCACTGGGTCCCCTCTAGTTCTGCACAAATGGAGCGAAGGCTGCCAACCTCCTCCGCAAGATGAGCCTTTTCAGCCTCTAGAGTTTCCAACTCCTTTTTTAGGGCTTCAATAGCCAAGTTGCGGTCGACAACTTCTTCGGTGCCATGCTCTTCGATGGCCTCCGCAAGGTAGTGACTCTGCCAAACGGCCAATCAGTTATAAGCAAGTAGAGTAGCAAAACAAAGAAAAAGAAGAAGAAAAACATACCACACATTGCTGCTCCAAGTTTATCCACGGCAGCTTGAAGTAGTCCACATTCCACAAGTGATGGCGAAGGTGACCTGCTAGCAGATCAAATGTAAGAAACATAAGACAAAAATAGCAAAATAAAAAGATATAGGAAGTACAACCTCCTATATCATTGTAAACAGCCTCAAGGGAGTCTGCCCACCCACTTATCGTACCGTCGGAGGTGCATGAAATAAGCAAACAAAATCAGCAAAGCCGAGAACAAAACAACGCAGAAATGAAAATCGGGGCCAGTCGGACGAGGATTCGGACCCGTAAGCGAAGGCCTCGGAGGGCCCCCAAACCAATCCGGGCGAGATCCACACCCGGAGGGTCATTGGGATTCTCATCAGTCTTCCCAAGGGCCTCCGTTAGGCCCCCTAAATAGTCAGAAAGCAAGATTAGACACATAAAAAAGAAGAGAATGAAAAGGGGTGCAAGTATGAAAGGAGAAACAAGTCCAAAAGTTAACTCATCAAGAAGCAAAGGACTCGGAACTCTCCCTAAGCCTCCAACATCCTCAGCACGGCGACTGGTGCCTTGCAAATCTATGCCCAGAGGCAGAGCAACTGGAGAACCCGCCTCCGCCTCATCCTCGAGCACCTCGTCGACACCCGCCGTAGG